>JAWDJD010000007.1:29977500-31433750 GCA_035047305.1 Bradypodion pumilum
ATGTCCTTGAATAAACAGCCAGGGAATTACCTTCCACTTTCAATTCACTTAGACAGAGGCCTAGGGAATTCGGATTTCAAAGTCTACTTCATTTATGTGTTTTACCAAAGATTTATAATTGCCTTCTATTTATCTGGATTAACAGGAAACATTAATGTATATTAGATTGTCCCCCTTTTTATTTGTTTGCTTTTGATTTCTGTATAAATTATATATGTATAATTTAATTATACATATAAATTATATGTGTGTGTGTGTCTTTGTGTGTGTGTGTGTGTATCTATATCTATATCTATATCTATCTATCTATCTATCTATCTATCTATCTATATACATACATACACACAGAGAGAGAGAGAGAGAGAGAGAGAGATGAATATAAAAAACAAGGAGACATTCAAAGGGAGGTTGGCTGGAAATTCACTTGAAACACATGTTTGTCCCTGTGTAGTTATTTTATTTTGTCTTGTCTAATTAAAAGATCTGGAGATGTGGAAAGCTGGCCTGTATTATTGTACCTTTTATTATTGCTCTTTCTAAAGAGAGTGGAATTTGGAATTGAAAGTGAAAGGCATTTTCTTTTCAGAATAAGTTGGATGTGTGTCAGAGATAGAGGTGGAAAATTTAAAAGTAAATATTAAATATGTGCTTTAAAAAAAAACCAGGAATACAACTGGAACATCAATTATGAGTTTCGGACAGATTTCTATTTTTCTTCCACAGGGGGAGAGTATAGGGAAATATAGGAAACATGTTTATAAACAGGGTAATTTTATGAGAAATGAAACTATTTTTTTTTAAAAAAAATCTCTTACCTCTTATTGAAACATTCTGAATGAAGTGATGGTGTTCGTGGTGATTGAATGGAGGAGCAGAGAAATAAGGTTTACGATTTCAGCCCCAAGCTGTAGTAGGCTTAGGAAGCAAATGAAATAAGAATAGTCCGCATTGGTCACAAGTTCGATGCCTTCGGGGATTTTCTTCTGAGTAAACTCAGACTAAGTCATGCCCTTTCTAGCATTCGTTGGTATTCTTTTAAAAATTGACGTTTTCATTTTTTAAGTGACAGTCTACAATGATTGCCTGATGAGGCCAAAACAAGACAAAACAACCCAGTAGCTTTGCAGCAGAATCGAGTTATTCGAGATTTTAAAACGGAATAATACAAATATCCAAAGAGAATGAACGGTGCTTTTTGGCACATGGCCCAGCCAGAATTAAGCCTTTAATGCTGATTTCTGAGAAGCTCAAAACTCCTTCAGCTTTGCCTATTCACAAGGTGGATTTAATCTCGCCGCCGCCGCCAGGCTCGCCAGTTTCCAAGTTAGGCAGAACGCTTCTTCAGGCGTGTGAAGCTGTATTGAATGGCTCACGCACTGCGGAGTCTTTACTCTACCCTTGGTAACTGAGATATCTCTTTCCCACAAATTAGATGGTCTTCTTTGGGGGGGTGGGGGGTGGGGTGGAGAAAAAATGTTTGTACAAAGTAGCATGAGGCAGGATTCTGCCCCATTCCAAACGTAGCAAAACTGACCGTATTTCCCAGAATAGACGTGAAGGATTTTTCGATTGCCCCCGCCCCCCTCTCCTGAGTCGAGAGCCCACAGTCTTCGAGGAATCGATGCTTTCAGCTCCGGGGAAGGATGTGACATTACTACCGCTCATCATATGTGGTTAAACGTGTTCTCTTTCTTTGTTTATTAAAGCCCACCTGTCTAATGCACGATACCTAGAGTTAAAACATCGACACACATACCCCAAGAGTATTAGCAAGTACTGTACTGTCTTCCCTAATTGCAACTCTTACTAATCGACCCCTGGTGCAGGGTCTCTTATTGCTGTGATGTGCAACTGTAAAGGTAAAGGTTGCCCTTGCTCGAAAGCCAGTCGTATCTGACTCTAGGGTTCAGTGCTCATTTCTGTTTACTGCAGGGGTTCTCAACCTTTTGGTGCTGAGGGCCAGGCTACGCCCCCTCAGACAGTTGAGCAGACCAGTCTCGTGGTTTCCTCCTGCCATAAATGCTGCCGTAAATGCAACCGTGGCTGTCGTAAAGCCACAGGTGCATTTCTGGCAGAATTTTTGGTTGTTTTCGCTGCATCTGGCGGCGGCAGCAAGAGCGAGGGTGTCATGTTTTTGGCTGTTTTCATTGCTTCTGGTGGTGGTGGCGATGGCGATGGCAGGAGTGAAGATGGCAGGCCACATGAAATGGTGCCATGGGCCACAGGCCATAGGTTGCAAACCCCTGGTTTATAGCCAAAGAGCCAGCACTGTCTGTGTCTTCAGATGTTTCCATGGACATGTGGCAGGCATGACTAAACACCAAAGTGCACAGGGCACTGTTTACCTTCCGACTGAAGTGGTACCTATTTATCTACTTGCAGTTTCTTCCTTTCAAACTGCTAGGTTGACAGGAGCTGGGACAGACAAGGGGCGCTCACTCCATCCTGCAGCACTCGAGTCTCGAACTGCTGACCTGCCAACCTCCCAGTCGTCAAGTTCAGTGTCTTAACCACTAAGCCACCCATTATCATCATCATGGGCCATCAAGTCAGTTCCGACTTATAGCAACCCTCTCCAGGGTTTTCTAAGTAAAGAATACTTAAAAGTGGTTTCCCATTCCCTTGTTTTGCAGGGAACCCTGGGCCTATGCAGCTATAGATAAACCTTTGAGTTATATCGTGCCAGCTGTACATGTTCAGAAGTACCCATATTAGAGATTTTCCTGCCTGCACCAATTGAAATCCACTTCTAAAGCAGGAAGGTGATGCCTCATGATTATGAGCCTTTTCCAATACAAGAAAGACTGCAAGAGGTTGCAAAAATTTTTTAAAAAATTAAAATGTCAAAGTTTAGGAGAATAGAAATAAATGCTAAAAATATTATACTCTTCCTACTTGCAATGAAAACATGTATATAGTACATGTAGCAATGGGCTGCTTGCCGGTTTTTTAAATCTTTCAATATAAAGAGAACACAAACAGTAAAGATTAAAAAACAACATTTTCTAGTCTCTTAGAAAATCCTAGGTTATTTACATTCAAAAGGTGCCATTTAAGATTCAGCCCAAATTAATTTGTTTTAGAATTAAAATGCAGCAACAATCTTGAAAATTTGCAGCTCTGTTAGAAGTAAAATTCACAGAAACAGTAAAATAACCACAATGCATTCTGTATTAATTAAGAATGCATTGTGGCCATCGTGAAGTTGGTCGAGTGATTCAATAAATTTAACGTCTGTTTTTAATACTCTCAGTTATTGAGGGTATGCTCTCTAGACTTAACCTTCTTACAAAGTCTCCCTCTTTTGAGGATAATGTGCATTGCTTTGTGACTTCAAATGGACTTACCTTGCCCTTTAGATGCCAATCTATATTCACTGACTCCAAAATATGGTAAACTGGCAGTGTGTAAAGAAGTTGCCTTCCGGGATTTCAGTTCCCAGAATCTCTCCACACAGGATTTACAGAGTTGTAACAAACAAACAGCAGCAGTTCTTCTTCTGTATCTAGGCCAGACTTAAGACTGCCAAAATGAGGGCACTTTTTTGGTGAGTTCATCCTGCAGTTCCTGACCTAGTATGAGAAAGATTAGCTGCCAATACAAGGTGGCCGTTGCCCTGGTACACCCAATTGTGGTTAAAACATACCACAATCTTCAAGGAGGCTCAGAGCAGTAGTTAAAAATACTTCTTCCACACTCATTCTGCTAAATACCTAGATATATATTTTTTAGTCTTTAGTCTTTTTTGCAAAGATATAGTGCAGGAAAGATTCTGCTCATTACAAAACAAGCTTATTTTGAGTCTTAACTAATGAATGCTAAAACAGCTGGAGCAATTGACAAGTCCTAATGGGCCTCTTTCCCTTTATTGTTGTGAATTTGAAGATGATCCTGCCTTAGGCAGATTGTGTTAAAATTGGAACTCCTTAAGACAGAGAATAATTTCTTTTGTTTATGAAGCCCTGTAGAGCAGGGGTACCCAACCTTTTTTTGCACCATGGATCGGTTTTATGCTAAACAATTTTTCCATGGGCCAGTAAGTGAACATAAGAACATAAGAACAGCCTTGCTGGAACAGGCCACAGCCCATCCTGTCCAGCATTCTGTCTCACACAGTGGCTCACCATTTGCTTCAGGGTATTCCCAAGCAGATGCCTTCACCTGCTTACTCTTCAAGTGAAGAGTATATATTTCAGTTTTGCTAAAATCTCTTTTTAAAATTCTCTCCCATCTGCCAGCCACAGCTTGTATATGAGCAGTATGATACCTCACTGCGCACAGATGGGGGGAAGGAGCCCCGCTGCAGCTAAAAAACAAGGAAGAGGGGCCCCAACTGCCAGCCTGCAAGCCATACCATTTGACTCGAGCAGTGAGGTATCACACTGCACACAGGTGGGGGGCAGAGCTCTGCCATAGTTAGGCAACTTGGAGGAGGGCCCCCAGCCACCTGCCTACCTGCTGTGTCTGAAGCCTGTGCTCTCGCTCCGTTCGCCGGGCAGACCCAGTGGTGGGCATCAGCAGGTTTGCACCAGTTCGCCAGAACCGGTAGCAGAAATTCTGGCTGTCCCCACCCACACAAGTTTTGAAATAAAGTAGTCCTAATTTGGGTGCAATGCAGGACTCCCCCTGGTCATGCCCACCATACCACGCCCACAGTGTGCTAGCAAATTTTTTTTGAGCCCACCACTGGGCAGACCCCCATTGCCCAGTTTGGGATAGCCCATGACCCAGTACTGGTCCACAGCCCGGTGGTTTGGGACCACTGCTGTAGAGTACCTGTTTTGATATGAGCACTAACAAGAATAACAAAAGTCGACAAGCTCACAAATCATTGTATAGGGAATTTAACAAAGTAAAGTTGGGCATAATCAAGCCAAAACTGAGTAGTACTAGACTATGTTAATATACTCATTTACTTAGCAACACATCCTGTTATATTCAGGAACAATATTTTCTAATAGACTAGATTGGGGTTGTGTTAGGCTGTAATCTGTGCATACGTAATATAATAATATTCATGTTCCATCAAGTCATTTCTGAGTTATGGTGATCTTTTTCAAGGCTTCATTTTAAGTAAACGTGAACACTTATTTAATGGACTAATATTTGAGTGGGCATTTTGAAAAATCCTGAATTAAGGGGGACACTTAAGCCCCATGGATTTCAGTCGGAGAGATTTAAGCATCATGTCTACTATCTCTTGACATTTATGCAGCTAAGAGTGCTTAAGGAAGTCTTGGCCATGTTATCCTGCTATGGTAATACTGCTAGTGACTCAACCCCGATTGTCAGGTGGTGGTTAACTAACCTGACCATACCTGTCAAGCGTGGCTCCCAAAAATACAGGAATTTACTGTGCATGCACATGTGCAGGCACACAAGTGCAGAACCCATTTGCGCATGCACATAACATATTTGTGCATGTGCAGAACATGTCTGTGCATGCACAGAACATGTTTACACATGCACATGACATGTTTGCGATGGCGTGCATGTGCAGTAACCCCTCTCCCCGCCGTTCAAAATACGGGGCGGCGGTGGGAAAGGGGAGGAACGAGTGCCAAAATACGGGAAATCCCGACCAATACAGGATACTTGATAGGTATGAACCTGACCACCCTGAGGACTAACACCTTGGGTACGGAAGTCCACAGGGAAGAGTGATGGTCCCTAAATGGATTAAATCCCCCTTGAATTCATCTTGATGGAGAACAGCAGCTTCATCCCTCCTGGCCTGGGACAGAGGAGGACTTTGCATGCCAAAAGGGGTCAGAACCAGAAAAAGACTCGCAGAACTGGATCAGTGGTGCAGGTGTCATGCTGCGATGTGGAAGGCAAATGGATGCCACTGCATTATATTCTCAGGACAGTCTTCATGGCTGATCACCATGATGATTGCCTATACTGTATTCAGATACAACAGAAGAAGAGTGCTTAACTTTCTCTAGGTTGAATATTGTTTTGATTAAGTAAACTGAGACAAATTCAGCCAGCAGGCCTCTAAATTAGGAGCTCAGCTGTTTATTATTCTGAGGTTATTTTGGGTTTATTATAATCTAGCATGAATGAGAATAGAGGCATTGTTTAAGATGGCTGTTGCTTCAAACATCGAAGTAGCTTTCACATCTTCCAACAGTAAGGATACAAGCCAGATGCAGTCAAATGATTTTTAAAAAACCAATAGCTTTCCACTAGAGAATTAGAACTTATTCTCCTCCACTGAAATCAATGGGGACTTTAAAAATATTTCATGTTTGCTGGATCATAGGATTCAAGTTATTTCTTTCAACATCTCAGCGAAGTAGCAAAGAGGTTTTAATGGTATGCAACTTTCATTTGGAAGACATATAAAAAACCAGCAATAAACCAAGTCAAGAAGTCTCAATAACAAGGTGAATACAAATGGTTGATTGTTTAAAAACATAGATGCCCATGGCTCAGCGGTGGCTCAGTGGTTAAGAAGCTCATCTTGTTAGCTGGAAGGTCAGCAAGTCGGCAGTTCAAGACCTGGGTACTGCATGACGGTTTGAGCTCCCGTCTCTGTCCCAGCTCCTGCCAACCTAGCAGTTTGAAAGCAAGAAATTGCAAATAGATAAATGGGGACCACTTCAGTGGGAAAAGATCTATGGGACATGAAAGGAGCCTCAGTCATTCAGGCATCCCCTGAGTGGAGTTTTTCGAGCAAAAGTCCTTTCAACTCAGAATAATTTCTGACACAGAATTATTATTATAGATGACCATGATCAGGTTTTTTTTATTCAAAGCAAAGCAAAACAATTACGCTTCTTTACTGCCACATAATGCTTAGTGCACACTCTGGGTGGTTCACAAGTTAATTAGCATTTTGCCCCCAACATACTGGGTACTCATTTTACTGACCTTGGAAGGATGGAAGGCCTAGTCACCTTTGACTCCTGGTCAGGATCAAACTCAAAACCTTTTGGTTGCAGGAAAGCAGTTTAACCACTGAGCTACCAGGGCTCCTAATGTTTATTTTAAAAAGAAAGCCTTCACAATTCACATTTTTCTTCTGGAATAACATACTTAATAAATAATCTGAATGTCAGTACAGTAGTAGCTTCTCAGGTTACTCTGTAAGTGCCATCATTGCCTCCTTTATATAAATTGAATTAATGTCATTTTTTCTTTGTAAATGATTCACTGATTTGTTGATTATTTAAATATGACTATTTGCTCTCTACCCTTTTCCCAAACTGAAAGACTTATATTTTCATCTGATGAAAATTCACTGTTCCTGGCTATTTAGATCTTGCTTCACCAACAATTCCATTTCTTTTTGCTACTTTATTTTTGTGCAAAGGTAGGAGGAAGCAGGAACAGACAACTTTAGGGACAAAAAGAAGATGAAATGTTTGAGAAATCAGTCCACTATTTTTCCATACACAACCTCCTAAACTCACATATATATGAGACTCCAAGAGGACTTCTTTTATGGGGATATTTTAAAGACATTTTCTTGATAGGTTGCGAAACAACTCAGGAGTCTGCTTCATAACATAATGTAGCAAAGAGCTGAAATACCTACCTGTAAAGATCAAACAAATGTGTAAATAACATTTTTTACAGGTTTAGCATGGCTTAGTGGACACATTTGTGGTCACTGAGGAAATAAATGAAACAATGTACATGGGTAATGTCATTGAAATCAACCTATTTTGCTCCTTCTACTTTAAATCATGATTGAAATGTTGATTTCAGTTGCCTTGGTTTAAAGCAGGGGTTCCCAACTTTTTCAACCTGGGGGCCGGGTCAGGCTCTCTCAGTCAGCTTCGAGGGCCGGATGGCCATTTTGCCTTGCTTGCACAATGGGGTGGCCATTTTGTCCCTACAACTTCAAATGGGTGGTCATTTTGTTTCCCGAATGCCCTTGGAGGAGAGCTACATGAAATGGTGCCACGGGCCAGATCTGGCCCATAGGCCTTAGGTTGGGAACCCCTGGTTTAAAGAAATGCACCCTGCCAGTGTAGTGTCATAGACACTGTGTTAGGCTAGGATTTACGAGGCTTAGGTTTAAATCCCTGCTCAGCTATGTGATTCATGGGGAACGTGGCAATAATAAACTACTCCTAGAACTAAGTTCTTGCAGACCTCAAAAACTCTATTTAAGTTTGGAATAACTCAGAAATGAATAGGTGACACAGAACAAAAAGCTTATCAAATGATGATCTAATTAATCGGTGCTGAATTAAGACACAAAGCTATAATGTATATACACAGAGAAGGAAAGGTTAGGCCTATGCTTTATGGACTTGTTTTTCAAGCATGTAGAAGCACAACAGTACAGTGGACATGTTTACCATTCTTTCTTTCATTGTTTATTAGAGATTGACTTTTTATTCCTTGGCCAGCAAGTCATTTTTTAATTCAAAAGTCAACCACAGTGTTCATTGTCAGGATCGAGGGTGGGGGTTCCGTGGGCCAATGGGGTCTCAAGTTTGAGACTCCCCTTTCACAGGGCTTCCGACCCGCTCCCTCCCTCCATCGCCGCTGCCAATCTTCTCATCAGTGAAGCCATGCCGGCTCCTGTTTCTCTCAATGAGAGATATGTGATTCTGGGAGTGTGGCCAAAGCTTTCTTCTTTTCGGCCATGTGCCCCAGAATCCAGATAAGCACACAGACAGGCAGGCAGAGAAGATGCCTTTGCAATGATTTTTTTATTAAACTACTTCTACACTTAAAACACATTTCTAATAAAATAAATACATATAAAATCAGTCTAAGTAATAAGAGAATGGGACTTCTACGCCCCTCATAGGTCCCTCTCTAGGGCATCTTGAAGACCTGAGTGACAAAGTTTCACCCCCTCAAAGATGTTCGTTCTCCCTCCTCCTTCCTGGGTTATTCAGCTTGCCTTTAGTTAGGTAAGCATGGACATGTCTGAAAACAGGGCAAAGCCCTTAACTGAGCTGGTATCCATGGGTCTTTATAGGAGACCCACTTATTGGGATAATTGTGGTGGGTCTTTATATGCCAGACCCACTTATTTCAGATGGAAAGTCTACACTATCAGACCCTTATGGGGAGGTCTGCTCATTGAATTAGGTGACATTAATGCTGTTACAAGCCCTCATGTGAGGATTGCTTATTGGAAAGCACAGTAACTTCATGAGAAATGTACTGGCCTTCTCCCACACGGACTAGGCCCCTAGTGAATATCATGATATTCATTAGGGCTTACTACTAAATGAGAGATAGCCAAACCACCCCCTTTCTGGCCTACATTACCTCCACATGTGTTTTCTTATGCCTGGCTTTGCTTTAGTTTTTGCAATAAAAGGACCTTTTAAAAATAAAAAAGTACCAAAATTCACATTTAAACACATATTTCAAAAAGATGGTTATTTTTCAATGTTATTTCTTCTCGTAATGCAGATTTCTACCTACACTTTTCTAGAAAATTATCTCAAAAATCTTAACGTGTTTCTTAAACTAAGAACTATCCTGGAATTAAGTAGGAAAACCAGTGGATAACTAAGTTCTGGTCCACAGATGAGGGTGCATTAGATCTCTTCAATTCAGGATCCACAGAAATCAGGATTCCTCAAGCAGTTTATACGTTACTGCAGAAGTCAATCCTCAAAGGGATATACTCTTGGCACACTATATAGCTTAGGTAAAGGTTTCCTTGCTTGAAGGCCAGTTGTATCCGATTCTAGGGTTTGGTGCTGATATTCATTTATAGCCAAAGAGCCAGCGCTGTCTGCATCTGCAGACGTTTCCATGGCCATGTGGCAGGCATGACTTGATACTCTGGGACATGAAATGCTGTTACCTTTCCCACCAAAGTGGTCCCTATTTATCTACTTGCAATTTCTTGCTTTCGAACTGCTAGGTTGGCAGGAGCTGGGGCAGAGAGGAGAGTTTACTCTGTTGTGCAGGACTTGGGTCTCGAACTGCTGATCTGCTAACCTTCCAGTCGTCAAGTTCAGCATCTTAACCACTAAGTCACTGCAGTGCCCCAAATAGGTTACATAGGCTTAAGGTCTGTGTATGATCATTCTGCCTCCCCCTTTTAATTGGTATTATCTTTTTATGCATGTGTTGTGCTATTACTGTGGTGTTTCATCCTTCGATATACAAAATGCTTTAGGCCAGTGATGGCAAACATTGGCACTCTAGGTGTTCTTGGACTTCAGTTTCCAGAAGCCCAAGTCTCTGTGAATCCACACAAATGGGTTTACTTAGTGGTGGGCTCCAAAAATTTTTACTGCCTCACCGTGGGCATGGTATGGTGTGTGTGGCCAGGGGGAAAGCCATGTGTTGCCCCCAAATTAGGACTACTTTATTTAAAAACTTGGATGGGCTGGTCCAGCCAGAATTTCTGCTACTGGTTCTGGTGAACTGATGCGAGCCTGCTCATTCCCACCACTGTGTTTACTACTGCGTATGCACAGTAAAGCCATTTGTGTGGATTCACAGAGACTTGGGCTTCTGGGAACTGAAGTCCAAGAACATGCGCAGTAAACCCATTTGTGTGGTTTCACAGAGACTTTGGCTTATGGGAACTGAAGTCCAAGAATGTGTGCAGTAAACCCATTTGTGTGGATTCACAGAGACTTGGGCTTCTGGAAATTGAACTCCAAGAACA
Organism: Bradypodion pumilum; assembly: GCA_035047305.1. Lineage (NCBI taxonomy): Eukaryota > Metazoa > Chordata > Lepidosauria > Squamata > Chamaeleonidae > Bradypodion > Bradypodion pumilum. Next base: position 29,988,110 of record JAWDJD010000007.1, read on the forward strand.
CCTGGAGTGCCAAGGTTCACCATCATGGCTTTAGGCGCACCTTGAGTACTTTGGACATTCACTCTAAATGTAACTCTTCTCGGTTTCTGGCATTGTCTAGGTTGTAGCCCTCGGAGACGTACCTGATGGGACTGTGGTAACCGTTATGGCTGGTAACGATGAAAATTATTCAGCTGAGCTTCGGAATGCTTCTGCAGTGATGAAAAATCAAGTGGCCAGGTTTAACGACCTTCGCTTTGTTGGAAGGAGTGGCCGAGGTAAGCGGTTCAAAAGACAAATGGCAAAGAGATACTGTATAGGAAAAGCAGCTTGAATAGGTGGTGATAGTACTGTATATACATGAAACCTGCATGCAATCTGCAAAGTATTGTCAGTTAGATTGGCACTCTAGAATAGTTTGAATGGATGTGCAGAGTACAGGATGTGAATGGAGTGACTTTCTATACCTGTATTCATTCTAGGTAGGTGGGTACTGAGTACAGTTCAGGATGCTGGAGCACTTGGCTATGAACTAGGGTTAGGCATTGAAATGCCCATTATGGTGGGGTTATATCCTTGCCATCTGTGTCTTCTTCTTTCATGTCCTGATCAAACCCTGGACTATCGAAATGAAGCCATTCTCATGGCTTTGTCATTGGCCAAACCTATGCCCTCATTGGTGCATGTTTCTGGCAGTAATTGGCAGACCAGTAAATGAGCCGGATTCTGTATCTCTCCACATTCACACAGCATGTTGTTGCTTGCCAGCAGCTCCCACTTGAGCATGTTGGTCTTGCATTTAGGGATTCCGACTCTCAGCCTATTTCTGGGTCCTCCAAGTGACGTAGGGGAGGTTGAGTTTCTCAATTATATCCTCCTTTAATATTCTTCCTGGTCCAGTGAACTCCTCACTCGATCTTCTAATTTGTTTTTGCTCTTGTGTACCATCAAGAATTTTTGTTCTTGCCATAAATCTCTTCCTGGATCTGAGCCGGCGGATTTGAGGCTCAGATCCGTTCAGAGGATGTCGAGGGTCATTCTCTTGTTTAATTGTCTCGGTGTCCATTGCTACTTCTCTTCTTATCGATTGCATAAAGATTGTCCGGCAAGCCATCTTCAAGTCCCTAAGACAGGGGTTTCCAACCTAAGGCCCATGGGCCAGATCCACAGTGCCATTTCATGTGCCCCTCCTCCAAGGGCATTCAAGAAACAAAATGGCCACCCCTTTGAAGCTGTTGGGACAAAATGGCTGCTCCATTATGCAGGCAGGGCAAAATGACTGTCCAACCCTCAAAGTGGACTGAGAGAGAGTGACCCGGCCCCCAGCTTGAAAAGGTTGGGAACCCCTGCCCTAAGACCTAGAAAACTGCGTGAAGCTCAATGTGAGTTGTTATGATATCAGATCAACAGAACTAATGCTATCCTTCGTGAATCCTCCTCTTGGCAACCTTAACATTATCTTTAGCCTGTGCTTCTTCCACGAGAAGTTTTGTCAGCAGCTTGCCAGGTTTTTCGCAGCATTTGAGTGTATATAAGTAGACAGTCAAAGGGGTTTGGGCTTCTTGTCTTTAAAGTCAAGTGATCTTAAGAATGATTTGCGTATAATAACTGTTTACTTGTTGCCCTCTATGAAATCCAAATCGTTTACATTCTTTCATGCGTTTCCGCTTCATGCTGGCTCCCCCCCCCCCCATGGCAGGCAGGCGGGCTTTCTTTCACATCTGCCCCCCCCCCCTTCACTGCTTAACTACTTGCAGGTTGATGAATGGAAAATGTTTTGCTTTTATGAATTAAGCTTTCATTTCTGTACTCAATTATTTGCTTCAGTCTCCCCCCTCCCCTCCCTTTTTTCCATCCCCACCCTTTCACAAATTTCCAAAAGGAACACAGCTCAATCTTAACTTGACTCTTGAATTAATTAGGCCCACCCCCACCCCACCCCCACCCCTCTTCTCACAACTACACAGTTCTCTATGTCTGGTCTAGGAAAATACAGTAGTCTGAAGTCCTTGAGGAGGACATGAAGAGTTTGATCTCAGGTTCCATTCCAGGAGTTCTCAGACAGAGCGTCTTGATGCCATCCAAACATCAACCTGTCACCTGACAGCTCCCCCCCCTCTCCAAAAAATAGGATGGCTCCTTAGGAATAGGTAAAGGTATGCTAACTGGAAGGTTGGCAGGTCAGCAGTTTGATACCCGGATACTGCAGGACGGAATGAGCTCCCATCTTTGTCCCAGTTCCTGCCAACCTACCAGTTTGAAAGCAAGAAATTGCAAATAGATAAATAGGGACCACTTTGGTGGGAAGGTAACAGCATTCCATGCGCTCCAGTGTCTAGTCATGCCTGCCACGTGACCACGGAAATCTGCAGAAGCAGACAGTGCTGGCTCTTCGGCTATGAAACAGAGTTGAGCACTGAACCCTAGAGTTGGATATGATTGGCTTTTGAGCAAGGGTGACCTTTACCTAGAGGTAAAGGTAAAGGTCAGCCATTCGTGTCGGAGTCTAAGGTATGGTGCTCATCTCCATTTTCAGCCAAAGAACATCTGCAGACATTTCTGTGGGCATGGTTAGACACTGGAGTGCACGGAACTCTGTTACCTTTCCAGCCAAAGATGTACCTATTTATCTACTTGCAATTTCCTGCTTTCAAACTGCTAGGTTGGCAGGAGCTGAGACAGATGACCGGAGCTCACTTTGTCATGCAGCAGTCAGGTCTCGAACTGCTGACCTGCTGACCTTTCGGTCATCAAGCTCACCGTCTTAACCGCAAAGCCACTGTGGCCCCACCTTACTCTCAGGACCTGCTACTGTCTCCAGTCTCCACATGTCACAGATGCTGGAGTATCCCAACCTTTCCTCAAGTGCTTCTTTTTGAAAGGTCTACTTTTTTTTACTGTGAACTCATATATGCTATTTCCACTGTCTCAGGATGCTGTGAATAGTGTGCATGATAGTCTTTCAGCTGTCAAAGGCTGCTTCCCAGGTAAACATACAGTATGCTGAAGGAGCTAACACACCCCTTCACTATATCAGATATTGCATTGCAACACTTCCCTTGCTTCTCTGTAGAGAGGCAGGGAAAGTGTAATTATAGTAAAGATAATTATGATATACATCACTAATAATTATAATTATAATAAGTATAATTGGCCCCAGACCACTCATATATTGTCACTCCAAAAGAAGTTTAAATGTTTGTAACCAGAGCAGGATATTTCTTGGATGGGGCTCTTTCATTATGGAATGATTTATCTGGGAAAATCAGGCCTTCTTCCACTTTAATGGCTTTTCGTCAACAACTAGAAATGTTCCTATTTCATCAAGCTTTTCCCTTGTTAGTAAATTGATGTTCTACCTGTGGTATTCACCTTCTCTGTTTTTGGTTTAAACTTATCTATGAATAAGATAATATAATTATATATTATTAATATACGTTTTGATTCATTGAGATCTCATCTTAGGAGGTATTATATTTCATAAGAACAGCCTTGCTGGAACAGGCCACAGCCCATCCAGTCCAGTATTCTGTCTCACACAGTGGCTCACCATTTCCTTCAGGGTATTCCCAAGGAGATGCCTTCACCTGCTTAGGATTTCCTGGAAATGGCATTGAGAGATATCCTGCCTATCTCTCCAACCTGGAGGTTGTCCTTAGGTATCCATAATTATAGCCATTGATACCCTTGTCCTCCATGAACTTGTCTAATCCTTTCTTAAAGCTGTCAAGACTGACAGCTGTCACCACTTCTTCTGGCAGGGAGTTCCATAGACCAGTGATCCTCTGGGTGAAAAAGTACTTTCTCTTATTTGTTTGTTTCTCTTATTTATTTCGCTTATATGATTTTATTTACGCAAGGTTGTTTTGATGTTATTTGGGTGTTTTTCCCTATACTAATTCATGCAATATTTGTGAGCTGCCCAGAGTGGTGCTTGCACCAATTGGGTGGGGTGCAAGATAGATAGACAGACAGACATATTTGTTCAGTCGCACAGTTGAGTCTGACCCTTTGCAACCCCTTGGACCACCACACACCAGGTTCCTCTATCATCTGCCATCCTCCGTAGCCCACCCAGATCTACGCCCACTGCATCAATGATGCCATCTACCCATCTCATCCTCTGCCATCCCCTTCTCCTTTTGCCTCCGATCTTTCCTAGCATCAGGGCCTTCTCGAGTGAGTCCTCTCTTTTCTTTTGGTGACCAAAGTATTTGAGCTTCATCTTTAGTGTTTGTCCTTCCAAGGAACAGTCAGGGTTGATTTCCTCTAGGATTGACTGATTTGATCTCCTTGCTGGAGTCTCCTCCAACACCACAGTTTAAAGGCGTCTATTATTCTGTGCTCAGCCTTCCTTATGGTCCAGCTCTCACAGCCATACATTACTACTGGGAAGATCATTGCTTTGACGGTGTGTACTTTTGTTGGCAGGGTGATAGCTCTACTTTTTATTATGCTGCCTAGGTTTTGCATAGCTTGCCTCCCAAGAAGTAAGTGTCTTTTAATTTCATGGCTGCAGTCACCATCTGCAGTGATCTTAGCTCCCAAGAACCCTATGTATGTATGTATGTATGTATGTATGTATGTATGTATGTATGTATGTATGTATGTATGTATGTATGTATGTATGTATGTATGTATGTATGTATGTATGTATGTATGTATGTATGTATGTATTTATGGATGGATGGATGGATGGATGGATGGGTGTATGGGTGCATGGGTGCATGGGTGTATGGATAGATAGATAGATAGATAGATAGATAGATAGATAGATAGATAGATAGATTCTGTTTCCCTGGTTGATTATTGCAGTGCTATATCATTTAGTAAGGCTACAAATGTCTTCATTTTTCATGTAGAACCAATCAGGAAATGGTGTCTTTGATTGATGGTACAAGGAAAAACAAAGAGATTGTTTTTACCCTCCTAACCAATGAAGTGCTATAATGATCAGCTAGGACAGTGGTTCCCAATGTGGGGCCCACGCCCCACTGGTGGACTTTAATTCCCAGAAGCCTCAGTCAGTACAGGAGAAGCTTGGATTCATCACCATATAATGCCTACATACTGTAGTTTAATGATACCAAGTACTTGGAGATCATTTTCCTCTCAAGTCCTGTATCTTGAGATTATTTTCCTGTAATTTCTCCAAATATTACATTCAATTAATGTCTGGCCGGATATACTGCTACGGTAATGGAGTAGACCGTACAGCCAGCGACTCAATGCCGAGCGTTGGGCTGTGGCAAATATCCTGACTCCCTAAAGGGGCCAATGGCTATGAACGGATGAGCCCCTTTAGGTGTGGTGATGGTCCCCTCAGTGGAGGAAATGCCACTGGAAAACATCCTATTGGGCCCAACAGCAAAATGAGTGGAGGAGGAACTCTGATTCCCAATGGTCATGAAGGCGGAAGAAGTCATGGCAGTGGACTGGCTGTGAAGGCGCACCTTGATAATAGCCTCAAGGCTGGGGCAGTTCATTGCAGTCCCGGTGCTGAATCCTGCATGTCTCATTTCATGTGTTCCACAGGATATGGCTCTGTGATCATAGTGTGTGGGTCACTTCATGACAAGCTGGGATCCACTTTAAATAAATTCACGCCAATGGAATTTTTCCTGCTTCAAGGAAAAATGCATTCTTGGATACGACTTGCATTTGCAGCCAATGCCGATGCCATTAAATTAAAAATCAAGCATTATTTTCAAATTTGCATCATCTCCACATTTCCTTTTTGTCCTGAATTTCATGCATCCAGAGTGGATAAACGTCTTCGAGAGCCAAATTCAGTTTTAAAATGTTTTGGGGGGTGGGGGTGGGGGAGAACATTCCAGAAGTGGGAAGGGCCACAGACAAAAGTCTGGGGCCAAAAATACCTGTATATCTTAGATTAAAACACTTACTGCCAAGTAACCAAGCCTTAGGGGAGACATTCCAACCTTGTACACTGGGAACAGAAAATTACAAAAGTTGGGAAGCCAGTGTTGGTCTCAGGGCCTGTGTTTCCCCACCCCTGATTCATGCATAACACTGCATCACACACACACACACACACACACACACACACACACACACACACACACACACACACACACACACACACACACACACACACGTCTGCTACTTGGTCTAATCCATGTGCCCGATACCAAATCAAGTGTGCTGAATCCAAATCTGAAGTCCGATTCTGCCTAGGACATCAGGATCTTAAGTAAGCAAATCTCACCCTCTTGGTTAGGTTCTTGCATTGATCATGCAGGGTATATTTGCCACAAATTGTCTAGTTTATTAACACAGCTGCACCTACTCATCTATAGCTCAAAACAGACTCACTATGGCCTAGATTTACTATCCAACAAGATAGTTTCGCACTAGAGACAAGCCCTTGGTTCATCTCGCCTTATATACCTATTTCTGACGTCAGCTCACTGACTTGCCCAGACATGCCTGGCTGCCGCTGGAACATGCACGTGACCAGGGGATGTGAGTCAGCTGAGGCAGCAGCAGGCAAAGTGGTATCTGCAACTCTCATCATGTTCCCATGTAAAAATACATTACCCAGTTAATGACCATTTGAACAGCTATAGCACGCCTTAAAATCTGCACGTTATAGGCAATTCTGAGTTCAGATTTGGAATCAGCACACTCAGTATCATTCACATGTGTTTTTCCCAGTAGCAAAATCGTTGTTGTGCAGTGACAATCTCTCTTTTCTTTCTTACTCTTCAGGAAAAAGCTTTACTTTGACAATTACGGTCTTTACAAACCCCACCCAAGTTGCAACCTACCATCGGGCCATCAAAGTGACCGTCGATGGACCTCGAGAGCCAAGACGTAAGTGGTGTCTGTTCTTCAGAATTGAATGCTTACATCTGGAGACAGTTCATGTTTCAATTGTATTCCTGACTTTTCGGAACTGAGAGTTGGCCAGGTTTGGTTTCCCGTTCTGTATTTGATGGGGGCTGTTGTTGGATGGCATAGCCTACTTTGCATGTTTCTAAGATGCAGAGCTGGGGAAAGTTACTTTTCTGGACCATGGCTCCCTGAATCTTCCAGCCAGCATCTTCTGGAAAGGAGGATTCTAGGAGTTACAGACTCAGAAGACAACTTTCTCAAGCTGTGGTTATGTGAGAAAATGGTTTTTGTTGTAGACACTCTTGAGATGGGAATTGGGGTTGTTGTTGGAGCTCTGTGCAATATGTGAAATGGCAAAACAATTGTACATCCTAGTACAATGATGGCGAACCTTGGCACTCCAGCTGTTCTTGAACTTCAGTTCCCAGAAGCCCAAGTCCCTGTGAATCCACACAAATAGGTTTTCTTGGGTTTCTGGGAATTGAAGTTCAAGAACAGCTGGAGTGCCAGGGTTCACCATCATGGTTCTAGTAGCTTTGAAACCACTCATCAGACATTGGAAGTTTCATCTAGTTTCCTGTCCAGAGGAGGGCTTGAGACCTAGATTTTCCTGAGATCTGCTGGTTTTGGCACCTACAGATTCACACATCAAAGAGGTTTTGCATATACATCCCTCCTATCCTTCCCACTTGCCATCTGAAATGGTACAACCCATTCACCCTACTTACTGCTTGAAATTTTACAGTCCAGGAAGGGCTAAACCAGGGGTTCTCAACCTTTTAAAGCTTTGGCCTGGGTCATGCTCTCTCAAACAGTTGAGCATCCGGGACTGGTGATTCTCCCCGCCATAAACGCTGTTGTAAAATGTGGACAAGGCAGTCATAAATGTGTTTTTATGCATTTATGATTGTCATAAACGCATTTACGACAGCTGCAGACATGTTTATGCCTGTTTCTGCCACTTCTGGCGGCAGTGGGAGCAAGGGCAGCAGCCCACATGAAATGTCACTGTGGGCCAGATCTGGCTCACAGGCCATAGGTTGAGAACCCTTGGGCTAAACCATGCCTGACTCACCAGCATGAATGGTATAGCCCTGAAAGTGATTCTTAACTTCTGCTTGCTCACAGCCTGGGATGGTACAGCTCAAGAAGGCCTTCACCACTGGATTTCAGATGATCAGAAAGCAGTGCTATCCCTCTCAGCCTGTTTTGTATCTCTTAGCCACTTCCCAAAGCCTACAAGGGATATCTAGACAACATCATCCTTTTGTGGAGAGGGTCTGAGAAGATTCTCTAACACAGTGGTGGCGAACCTTGGCACTCCAGCTGTTATAGAACTTCAATTCCCAGAAGCCCTGATCAGCTGGAGTGCTGACTTGGGCTTCTGGTAATTGAAATCCAAGAACACCTGGAATGCTGAGGTTCGTCTCCACAGCTCTAACACATATTTCCTATGAAAACATATTAGCTAAGAATTTAAGTACATGGCAACTTCAGTTTGGCCCACTGGAGGAGATTCTTGCTTCTCTTCTTTTCCAAACACTTCCCAGACTCTCAAATGGATGCCTTTTTTTGTTTTACCAGTGGGTGGTTTCTGTGTTTTTGACACCATGCCTGCCTCACCATTAGATTGCTTAGCATAATTGTTAATTTCAGCCCAGACTCAGTGGTGAATCACTGCTATCTTGTCTATTGCATTTCAACATAAGATGGAAATGAAAGATTTTTCTGATAGGCCAACGAGCTTCTGTATGTGTACCTCTTCTTGTTGCATGACTTTTTGGAAATCTAAGTTTGTCGGCAATCCATCTTTGTGTTGGTATCTTTATGTGCTGAATAGTGTGTTTTTCTCTCTCATCTACCTACCCCTCCTTTATGTTTTTTCTTGCATGGTGAATTTTGCACACAATTCTCAAAATGCTACAATGAAATCTAGAGCAAGGGCAACTTTGGGTCACAATGCATCCAGAACACTAGATTTCTCATTATTGTTTTCCCAAGGCTTTGCTTGCTGGCAGTTGAATCGTAGAATCATAGAATGATGGAGTTGGAAGGGGCCTTTTATTTTAGCCCAATGAGTCTAGCCCCGTGACCAGCATCCACTATCCTAATGACTGCCATTTGAATAATATTACAATCCGGTTCTGCATAAGTTACATTCATGGACAACAAATAATTTCATTGCTGTCCAGGAATGATCCCCAGCAACTTCTAAGGCAGGGGTTCCCAACCTACGGGAATCCAGCCCGTGGCGCCATTTCATATGCCCCCCCCCTCCAAGGGCATTCAAGAAACAAAATGACCACCCCTTTGAAGCTGTTGAGACAAAATGGCCACCCCATCATGCAAGCAGGTCAAAATGGCCATCCAGCCCTCAAAGCTGACTGAGAGTGCGTGACCCAGCCCCCGGCCTGAAAAGGTTGGGAACCCATGTTCTAACGTGTCCACATGTAGATGGAGTTTGCCTCCACTTTATACAAGCTCCTGAGAAAAGATAGTCATTGCATGTTATCTTCGGATACATTCTGCCCTACCCCAACACATGCTTTAACATAGCTAACATTTGCACAGTGCTGGTGTCCAGTGAATCTCAGGATGGTGTTGATTCAGACAGGAGAGTAACAATTTCTTTGTACCTGCACCAGCCAGGCTGCATCAATCACCTAGAGAAGGGTGAATGTATAGTGATGGGTGTATATGACAAATCTAACAGAAGTTTACCAAAGTGTCATGGCATTTGTTAGTGAAACACCATGCCACCTTGGCACCCACCACCCCAGAACCCCAGGACCCGCCTACCTGGTGCGCCTGGCCAGGCCGGCGTGGGGTACCGGCAGCGGCCTCTGTGGTCCTTCACTCCGAGAACCAGATTCGAAGCCCCCCCCCCCCACCGGCAGCATGAAATGGCCAAGGAGGTGGTAATACGCATGCGCGCGAATCCGTGCAGACACAAAAGCCTGCCCAGAGTTCCAGGCGGCAGCACCCCCTGGAACTTTGGGCAGGCTTCTGCACTTGCACGGATTCGTGTGCATGCGTATTACCACCTCCTCGCTTGGGAGGCACCACTGGCTGGCTGCCATTGCAGCCGGAGGATGGAGGGAAACCTTTCTCCGGAATGCATGGGCCAACCAGAGCGCCTCATTTGGCCCATGCCTGCTGAAGAAGAGCCTTGCCTTCTCCGGCAGCCATGGGCCGGCCGGAGCACTCCCGGCGGCCCCAGGCTTCCGGAGAAGGGCCGTCCTCCATCCTCCGGCTGAAATGCTGGCCAGCCAGGGGAGCCTCCCGCGGAGAGGCAGTAATATGGAGGATACCCACTGAACGGAGCACTCCAAACAGGGTGCTCCAGTTGGCAATACGCACTTGCGCTCAAGCTGAGGCCGCCACAGGCACGGGGAACCATAGCGGCAAGGCTGCCGCAGGCCGCTTCAGTGCCCACCACAGCACCAGCACTGTTTGAGGCAAGGCTGCCGCAGGCAGCCGCTGCCCATAACATAGGTAAGGATCCACTACCCAGCGAAGTGGGTACCCCCTGCTAGTACTATATATGTGATATATTTAATACTAGCAAGGGTTGCCCGGCGTTGCCGGGCTTTTTCACCTGTGTGTTTTATTAAAGGAGAGGCTTTGAAATTTTTGCCAGAAAACTTTTAATGTATAAACTTTTTTGTTTTGCAATAGTAATTTTCTTTGTTGAGAAAACATATTTAACATTTTAAACTTTGTTTATAAACTGTTTTGGACTTTACTGCAAGTTGCATACTAAAGCATTTTAAGTGTTTTTGTTTTAAAACATATGAAACATTTAACTCTTTGTAATGTTTTTTTTAAATATATTTTTCTCCAGCGATGTGTCTGCAGCATCTGTAAAACATAACACACAGGGAGAGATATTTTTATTTCTCTATTGTTATGTGACATTTCATTAATGATGTTTTTTGTTTTTAATGGATTATTATTGTAAATATTTTGGGTTTAGTTTTTTGTTTAACTGTTAATATTTTTGTTAGTAAGCATTTTTTTAACATTTTACTAAATAAGTTTATATTTACCTTCATTAACAGTTGTTTTTGTTTTTTGTGGTTCAGTTTGTTGACTGTTGCTTTGTTGGGGTATCTGTTTAATGAGAAGAATGACAAAGTTATATATGAGTGTATTTCTCCAAAATTTGGAATGAAATTGTTTGGTTTATTTACCTGTTGATTTCTGGGTCTGTTGACTTTTTATATTCTGAAAATGGTGCAGCATTATTTCTGCTAATGGCTGGTTGAATTTAGGTGGTGGATGAGTCATCATGAGGAGATGTCTTTGTATTATTGAGTCTATATCTACCTCAGGGTGTTTTGGTATTGGAGGTTTGTTTTTTTGTTTTTCTTTGGTGTTTTCATGTTGATTTTCATTGTTTGTGTTTTTCATTTCCTGTTGCTGTATTTGTTTGTTGTTTATTTGCTGTATTATTTCTTGTAAGGTATTATTCTTTTGGTGTTGTTTAAATTGTGTGTCCTTTTCTTCTAATTCTGAATTTTCTGTTGTTTGTTGTTTCCAGTGCAATATTGACTGTTGGTTGGATGTTGTTTGTTTATCTTTTTTTCTGACAATTTGCATTTCTGGTTGTTTATTCTCTGCGTGTTGTTGTTTGTCAATTTGTTTGTTTGTGTTTGTCATTTCTTTTTCCTCTGTTGTCATGTTTCTGTAGGTTTTGGTGTCATTGTCATTGTATTTCTGTGGTTTGTTGTTTCCATGGCAATATTAATTTTTGTTTGGATGTGGTTTGAATTTCTTTCTTCCTGACAATTAGTATTTCTTGGTGTTTATTTTCTGGCTCTTCTTTTTTGTACATTTGTTTGTTTGTGCTTGTTTTTTCCTGTTCCTCTGTTGTGTGGTTTTTGTACGTTTTGTAGTTATTGTCTGTTGTTTCTGTGTTTTGCTGTTTCCATGGTAATATCAATTTTGTTTGTGATGTGGGTTGCATTTGTTTATTCTTGACACTTAGGTTTTGTTGTTGTTTATTTTCTGGATCTTCTTTTTTGTTCATTAGTTTGTTTGTGATTGTAGTTTCTTGTTCCTCTGTTGTGTTATTTTTGTACGTTTGATTGTCATTGTTGCTTATTTTTGTGGTTTGGTGTGTTTCTGTCAATAATAATTGTTGTTTGGCTGTCCTTTGAATTTCTTCATTGCTTAACATTTGCTTTTCTGGTTGTTTATTTTCCTCCTCTGTTTTTTTGTTTATTTGTTTTGTTGTTGTTGTTGTTTCTTGTTGTTCATTGGTGTGGTTGTTGAAAGTTTTTGAAGTGTTATGTATTTTTCCTTTTTGATTAATGAGATGAATGATTTCCAGTGTTTCCTTTTTTAGACCAATTTTAGTTTCCTCATTGTGAGATTTTTCAAATTCTGATTTTTGAAATTGTTTATTTATGGATTTTGTTTCATCTTGTGTTGTTGTGTATTTTGGGTATTTTGTGGATGCTGACTGTTTCTGATTAATTTTTTCTACAATTTCAGCAATTGTTATTTGGGTCTCCTTTGATAAGCATGCACTGCTTTCTGTTTTCTTGAACTTTGGTAGCTGTTCTCCTTCTTTCTGATCTTGTTCCTCTTTTTCTGGTTCTCCCTCTTCGCTATCTGACTCATAATCTTGCATGCATATTATTTTGCAGTCATCCTTGTAAAATTCTACATGTGTTATAATTTTGGAGCATTTCGTACCTTTCGAGTGATGCAGAGTCATTTTTTCCGCGCTCAATGGTCCGGTGGGGTATTGCTTTGTGTTACGCTTTTGTTCCTCCCGATCTTTGGTGTCTGGTGATTGTGGTTTTTGCACTTTGTTGGTGTGTGCCTCCATCGCTCCTTATTATTTTGGGTAGCGTTTCTTATTTACGTCTTTTTGATGTGACCTACAGCTTTTGCAAGTCTCCGTTCAAGGATCAATTTCGTTTGTAAGCTGTTTGCAGACTGTGTCTTATCAAACTCTCGTTATCGCGTTGTTTTCCCTCGCTATTTTCGGAGTTCGGGAGAGCTAGTTTAGCGAAGTGGATTTGCAAGTTTTGGAGGTGTGTCTCTTTTCCGCGTTGCTGTTTGGCTGCTTAGATGGCATGGCTGTAAGTGAGTGAATATTTTCCTGTAAAGTTTTCCGTGCTTTGCTTCCTATTGCACCGTCTGTGAGTGTGCCTCCGTGCGTATTTCGAGTGTTTTAAATGTGAACCTCAGTTATTTATCTCCGCTGCCTATGGAGTTAGCAAGAGTTTGGTGAGCTAAGTGGTTAAGCATTATTAGAGGTGTGTTTGTTTTGTCTGTTGCTTTTTGGCTGTCGCTATTGTTTCCCCTCGGAAACTTTGCACTCACGACTTTGGCAACTCTCTTTTAGCGGATTAGTTTCGTTTTTAAGCTGTGTGTTTGCCGTATGTGTGTTTAATCTTGTTATCGCGTTATTTTCCCTCGCTGTTTTTGGAGTTTGGGAGAGCTAGGTGAGCTAAGTGGATTTGCATGTTTGTAGGTGTGTCTGTGTTCCGCGTTGCTGTATCGCTGTGCAGAAGGCATGGCTGTAAGGGAGTGCGTATTTTCCTTTTAAAGTTTTCGTGTCTTGCTTCTTTTCGAAGCGTCTGTGAGTGTTTCTTGGCTGTCTTTGGGAAAGTTTAGGGAAATTCGATGTGTACTGTCGTTGACTTCGGGTGCTTCCTTTACTCGTATTTTGGTAAGTTAAACTGTTTTGATGTTATCTTTTGTAAAGGTGTTTAGGTGGTGGGGAGGGGGGCTTTGTTTTGTTATGGTGCTTTGTTTGTGTGGAGTCGTGAAAGTAGATCGGTGTTTCCCCTTTAATATCAGTAGGCAGAGTGGATCGATCCCCCACCCCCCATCCTTAAAACAACTCCGGTTTTAAAGAGAAGAAAAGACGGAGTTTTTTTAAGGAGGGGTGCTGGGGGATCGATCCTCTTTGCCTCATCTTTTGTTTCCAGCCGCGTTTCCAGCCACTGATGTTAAAGGGGAAACTCCTTTCGGGAGCTTCAGGCGCCATGGGAGAGTAAAAGAAAGCCGGCTGCTGTTTGATTGCCTGTGAGCTGTTTTTCGTTTTAATTTTCCGGGCACTGTTTTCCTCAGCGTTCTGCGTGGGCGTGCAGGACGCTGGGGCTTGTAGTAATGTGTTGGTGCTTTGTGTTTGTGCTGCGTTTTTTTAAATTCCTTTTCTTTTGATTGGCTGCGGCGCGTGTTCGAACGCTGCTCCGTGCGAGAGCCTCTCAGCCTGATTGGCTCTGGCGCGGCGCGGCGCAAGGACTTTCGGGAAGTGATGTTCTTTACGTTTCTTGCCGTTAGTGGGGCTGAGGCCCCCGTGCCGGATTTTTAAATCCTTCGTTGACCTGCGTAGGCAATTCGGCCGTGCTCTCGAAGGGAGGGTGCGGGTCAGTAGGGCAACGCACAGCAACGTATAGCCAATTCCAACGGTGAACACTTGGTTTTATAGGTTAAGATTTGAATGAATGAAATAAGGTACTGTACGTTGGAAAGCAAAGGGAAAGTGAACCAAGGTTAAAAAAGATGTGTTACAGGTACAGGTATTTTCATCAGTGAAATGGTGGTAGAGATGCATTTATACATAAGAGCAAGATGGGTGCATTCATTGATTGCATAGAAAGGCTTCGGGTCAACCTTGGGCATCTGTCGGGTGCCATACATTTTTTCTCTCTCATCTTTCTGCCTCTGCCTTCCATCCTTCGTACGGTTTTCCAGTCTGCTTGCTTGACTTGCAGAACAAGCTCTGAGACGATAATCCACCCAGGAGTTTCTTGGTCAACAACAGAGAGGAAACAGGGTGGGGTTACCCAGGAAGGAAAGATTTGTCCAAGAAGCAAGCAGTTTTATGTCTTGATAAAAGTGGAAGGATCCAGGGGTGTGCTGGACACCTTGGGAGGGTGGTGGACAGTAAGTGATGGGGGTGCCTATTGGGGGGTTGGGGTGGGGGGAAATCCCATACATCTCTGTTAACTCTGCCTGCCTCTGGGGGGCACCAGTTGCTGGATGAGTTCCTGTATTCCTGTGGGCCAGCACACCACTGGATGCACCAGATTTAAAGGCTCTCTGCTTTATTTACTTTTCTTCTGATTTGCAATTCCTCCTTGAATCTGTTAATTGCACACATTAATTCAATCATGCTTCATTCCTTTCCTACTCATTGTCATCTTTAAAGGTAATCCTTTTTTTAGTTGGAGAACTCAGCAATGGTGGATAGAGTGGCCATGTATCCTACTTTACAGGAGACCATTCTCTGTTGGAAAATATCTTCTGTCTGAGAAGCTGTTGGGCTTACCTCCATATTTTAAAATGTATAAGGAAAGAAAGTTGTAAAAAATCTTGGAGTAGCCCATTAACATTAGCATCTAGACCAGTGGTTCCCAATGTGGGGGCCACATCCCAATGGGGGACTTTAATTCCCAGAAGCCTAAGTCAATACATTGGCTGATCAGTGCTTGGAGAATTGACTTAGGCTTCTGGGAATTGAAGTACAAAAACCAAAGGTTGGGAAGCACTGACCTAGACACTAAGAATGCAAATCTCCTTATCACAGTTCTTGCTCTGGATCTTACCATTCTGGAAAAATGGGTTGGATTTCTGTTTAAATTATAGTAATTATTTCCAAATGTTCCCCTATATGCATGTATTTGCACCTACTAGTTTTATGCATATCAAGATCTTCATTTGCCTCATCCTAAAGACCGATGTTGGATATAAAGGAAAACTATTATTGGTGGCTCTACTAGTTAGACAAGGGGTAGGCAACTTATAGCCTGTGGGCCAGATGTAGCTCACAGAGTTAAATAATCCAGCCCCCGCTCTCGCTGCAGCTGCCAGAGCTGCCAAAATTGGCCACGGACTCATAAACGCATTTGCGACAGCCATAAACAGTGGGGGAACCACCAGTCCAACCCCCTCAACATTCTGAGGGAATGTGACCTGGCCCACACCTGAAAAAGATTGGCAACCCCTGAGTTAGACACAGTTGCTCTTGAGATGATCACAAGCAACTATTGAACTGTAGCCTACAAAAGCAGAAAGTGAATGAAACCAATCCAGTATTAGCTATTGCTCTCTGTTGAGTGTACAGTGGGGAAAGCCCAGGTTTGCTACCACATAATATATAAGCTACTTCCTTTCCTGGTGTGGTGGAGGCGGTGGGGGAGCCCACATGAAATGGTGCTGTGGGCCGCATGTGGCCCATGGGCCACAGGTTGAGAATACCTGGATTATCCTTCTGCCAAAAGCTGGATGAAAGCACTTCTCTGAAATGCCAATGGTAGCTTTCTCTTTAAACCTGAAATGATGGCTTCTTTCATCTAATAGAAAGAAGACTGAGATACAGTTGCCATTTGAAAAGTAGGATTTAATAGAAGCCCCTGGGTCCCCTTCTTCTTGATGAAATTGTAGATATTGTCAATGTTTGAAAAAAGTCCCTTGTTTTTTTCCATAACCCATTATTATTCACTCCAGTTGTGTTTCTGTTGCCAAATGTTGACATAACGCCTACAAACAGGAAGTGATAAAACAGTTGAATTTCCTGTAGTGTTTCCTTTATAAGGTTAGTATTTTTGTATCAGAAAGGCCTCTTTTTTAACTTAAAACGATATGGAGTCAGACAACATCTTAGAGCTTTTCTTTCTTTTCTTTGTGGGACCCTTTTTGTAAATAATAGAGAACAACAGAAAGGACATGTTTAATGTACTTGCGTATGAAGTTGTCAGTTCTTCCAGGAGTCGCATCAAGAAACAAAAAGGATACTGCCCTAGTAAATATTTTAGTATAATTGAGATGTTCGAAGAGTTGTTTACTGGTGCCAAACAGTGAATTTTCATAGTCTTGGAGGAACTTGAACACATATCTCTTGAGTCCTAGTGTGATTCCCTATCTATATCTATAAAACAGAGGTGTGGTCTTGTATGTGCTCTAAAGGCTCCCACTCCCCTGGACCGACCCCACTGAAATTTGGCACATATGTACCTTGGGCTGGAGAGATTAGCACTGCGGGGGTCACAAGCCCCATGGGGGGTGTATGCCCCCAAAATTGGGAAGCAATTGATCTATACAATGTGTGTCTTTCCCAGTGATGTAATTGAGTTGATGTCATAGTCCCAGGTAGGTTGAGATTGTGACTTCATCTGACTAGCTCAGCTGTAACCCTCTGAGCTCAGCTGTAATTTTCACAGTAGGTGGAAGACAAATGGGGGGGCCTGGCCGGGCTGGCACAGTGGTGGTGACGGAAGCCCTTGAGAGGGCCGGGAGGGCATGGGAGCCGCAGAGGAGTCTGGGCCCCCTCTGGAAATGGCTACCCAGCCTCTGTGGTGGAGGCGGCGGCCACGGTTGGCAAAGCCAAGGAGGGAGGAAGGTCCAAGGGCTCCTCAACGGCTGCATGCCACTATCTCACCAGGTGGCCGGACACATGTATGGGAAGGATAAGGGCGGTAAGTGACCATCGACGGAGAAGCGGGACGGGTGAGGGAAGAGAGAGATGGAGGAAGGGAGGCAGGGTTAACCCACATACACCCCACAAGGTTTCCAAGAGGAAAAAGTTGGCTTACGTTAAAAAAATGAAAAACCCGAGTGAAGCCGAGTAATCAGCTAGTCCACTATACTACAAGATATGTGACCAAGGATGTCATATTTTGTACGAGTTGGATTAAGCTTAGCGGTGGTGACTTAAGGACAGAAGGCAAGATTTTTATATTTCAGGGAGAAAGTCTGATTGTATCATGTAGCAGGTGGTGGAGGTGGAAGAAATAACAGCAAAGCACACCTGAGCCAATGAAACATAAAATGCTCCATGCCTTGATTCTAACCTTTCATCATGGGAACCATGAGAAGAAGAAAAAATCCAAGCTCACAATCTACATGCTGCATGTATTTTCTGGTGTCAGCTTTAACTGTTAGCCTTCCAAATGTTGTTGCATAATGGAATGAGCTCCCGCCTCTGTCCCAGCTCCTGCCAACCTAGCAGTTCGAAAGCAAGAAATTGCAAGTAGATAAATAGGGACCACTTCAGTGGGAAGGTAAACAGTGTTCCATGTGCTCCAGGTCATGCCTGCCACATGACCATGGAAACATCTGTAGAAGCAGACAGCGCTGCCTCTTCGGCTATGAAACAGAGATGAGCACTGAACTCTATAGTTGGATACAACTGGCTTTAGAGCAAGGGCGACCTTTACTATCCTGGCCATCATATGATGAGTTGCTATAGCTCACATCTGGAGAGTCCAGTTTTCACCAGCCACATTGGAAGCCATCTTTACCTCTATCACAGGGGTTCTCAACCATTTTACGCCACAGGCCGGACAACTCCCCCTCAGAAAGTTGAGGGGACTGGACATGTGGTTTCCCCCCACCACAAATGATGCCGTAAACCATGGTCAGTGCATTTACCCATGCAAGGGCATATTTACAGCGGTCGTAAATGCATCTGCTTCCATTTCTGGGGTCGTCGCCGTGAGCCGGATGGAATGGCATCAGGGTCCGGGGTTGGCCCATGGTCCGTAGGTTGTAAACCCCTGCTCTATGAAGTCCTGGTTGCATCAGACAGAGCAGAGCAGAACAGAGCAGATACTAGCCTTGTATCTTTATTTCTTATGTTTCTCAAATGTAACCGACATATATACAGTTTAATTACTTTGAAAACTTCTGCTTGCCCATAGGTCAAAACACACTGTCACCTTCGCCTTGGGACTCACATCAAAACAAAAGGTGGAGTAACAGCTACAGCACGTACCATCTGATAGTGCTCCATATCTGCCACTTAGTGATGGCCTCACCCTATAACCACAAAAGTAACTTACAAGTTGCCCTTGAGTCTCTAAAAGAGTCCCCCCCCAAAAACAAAGAACAAAAAAACAATTACCCTTCACTAAACCTGTTTGTTTGTTTTTAGCAGAGAAGCCTGGCCTGCTAGTCTGGCCATGATTTCTGGAACTTCTGAATTATTTTCTCAACCCTTCCCAAATCTGAGGCATCTCTGCGAAAGATCCCTGCAGGGTCAAAAGATAGCATATAGTTGTGCTTTAGTAGTAATTTCCCGGTGTGGTGTAGTGGATAGAGTGATGGATTAAGACTCATGAGACATGGGCTTGAATCTATGGAAGTTTCTTGGTGGTGTGGAACTGGAAAAACTACTTCTAAAATATCTCACTTACATTGAAAGTCTTGATAGGGTCATTATAAGTCATTTCTTACTTGATGGCACATAACAAAGAAGTCTAGTAAAGGTCTTGCCATGGATTTATTTTAACACACATTGCTCTTTCCCTCCCTGTGAATTCAAGGCATCAAACCTGACTCATTGTCTTCTCAACAAAGGCTTTTAGGCTGAGATACAGGAATTGTCCCCCAGGTCAATTGGTGAGTTTCATTGGGCTCAGTGGTCAAGATGCTGAACTTGATGAGTGGAAAGTTGGCAGATCAGCAGTTCAAGACCCGAGTACTGCATGATGGAGTGAGTTCTCATCTCTGTCCCAGTTCCTGCCAACCTATCAGTTTGAAAGCAAGAGATTGCAAGTGGGAAGGTAACAGAGTTCCAAGCACTCCGGTGTCTAGTCATGCCTGCACATGTCCACGGAAACGTCTGCAGACACAGACAGCACTGGCTCTTTGGCTGCAAATGGAGATGAGCACTGAACCCTAGAGTCAGATACAACTGGCTTTTGAGCAAGGGTGACCTTTACCTTATTGCTGTGTAGGATCTCCCCAGTCCCTTAACAACACTAATCTGGTTTGGGCAATCTTTCATGGACAACTTTTTCCCACAGGAGCCTGAAGAGAATTAATAATATTTCTTTTAATCTACAAAAATCAAAGAAGGAAACACCAGGATGTCTACTTCATGTTGTAATTGGGGCTTTTCTGCATTTTCTCCAACCTTTTTTAAATGTAAGAATTATTGTAAGTCTCCAGAAACAGAAAAATCTCTCTCTTTCTCTCTTCTTTTGTTGCTTGCTTCAAGGACTGAAGACCACATGTGGCTTTCAGCCACCAGTTTGCCTATTTCTGCCATACACCCATCACCACGTTGTGTTCGGTGTAGCATCTCCCATGTTTTTGAGCTCAACTTGGTTGAATGGAAAGAGAGCAGCCCCACTCATTCTTTATCTGGCTTTGTCCCTCTGCTTTAGACAGTTGTCTAAAAGAGTGTTTCCCAACCTCTGGTTTTTGGACTTCAATTCCCAGAAGCCTAAGCCAATTCCCAAAAGCACTGATCAGCCAGTGTGCTGATTTAGGATTCTGGGAATTGAAGTCAAAAAGCCAAGGGTTGGGGAACACTGTTTGAAAGCACAGGAGCAGAAACCCCTTCCTTATGTTGCTGGCACAAGTGCAAAGCGATAGTAGAAGAAATTCATCTACTTGAGAACTTAATGTCAGTTGACTAGTACAGTTGAGTCACTAGGTACCAGCCAGGGGATGGGGGTGGGAAAACACAAAATCAAGGTGAATTTTTCTGAAAACTCCCAGGTACAAAAGCTTGTCCTTCTGTCCCAGTGAGTATGGCAGCCCCATCCTCTCCCAGTTGATGGTGATCAAGATCATGATATTTACCTATTTCCACCCTACCTTTCAGGGCAATCCATCAAAAGGAAACTTATAGGAACATGTTAAGAGCAGCACAGCAATAAATAAGGTCATCCTTGTTTGAAAAACAGTTGTATCCAACTCTAGGGTTCAGTGCTCATCTCTGTTTACAGCCAAAGAGCCAATGCTGTCTGCGTCTACAGATGTTTCCGTAGACATGTGGCAGGCATGCCTAGACACTGGACTGCATGGAACACTGTTTACCTTCCCACCGGAGTGGTCCCTATTTATCTACTTGCAATTGCTTTTGAACTGCTAGGTTGACAGAGATGGGAGCTCACTCATTCATGCAGTACTCAGGTATCGAACTCCAACCTTCCAATCTTCAAGTTCAGCGTCTTAATCACTTGAGCCACTGCGGTCCCCTACAACAACAACAACAACAACAACAACAAATACAGTGTCAATTTGCTCCCATTTTCAATTAGCCACCATCTGTTGATCTGCTCAACCGAGAAAGTGGGTTAACCACAAATTGACAATTTTACTTTGTGGACTCTTAGGGACCGTGCTGGCTTTGAGATTTTGTGAGTAGTCATAACAAACAAAATATTTTCCCAAGCTTTGGTTACAATTAACTACAGTTTAACTAAACTGTTGTTGTTGTTCAGTCGCACAGTTGATTCCGACCCTTTGCAACCCTATGGACCATTGTTCTCCAGGCGCCTCTGTCCTCCACCATCCCCCTCAGCACTCCCAGTTTTGTGCCCACTGTGTCTACAATACCATCCAGCCATCTCATCTTTGGCCTCCCCCTTCTTCTTTTGCCCTCCACCTTTCCCAACATCAATGCCTTCTCAAGTGAATCCTCCCTTCTCATTTGATGTCCAAAGTACTTTAGCTTCCAATGAGCAGTCAGGGTTGATTTCTTCTAAGATCGACCTATTTGTTCTTCTCACTGTCCAGGGTACTCTCAATACTCTCCTCCAACACCACATTTCAAAGGCATCTATTCTTCTACGTTCAGCTTTCCTAATTGTCCAGCTCTCGCATCTGTACATTACCACTGGGAATACCATTGCTTTGACTATTCTAATTTTTGTTTGCAATGTGATGTCTCTGCTTTTCACTATGTTCCCCAGGTTTCTCATGGCTTGTCTCCCAAGAATAAGTCGCCTTTTTATTTCATGGCTGCAATCCCCATCTGCAGTGATCTTTGATCCTAAGAATGTAAAATTTGTCACTGCTTCTACTTCTTCCCCATCTATTTTTCATGAACTGATCAGACCTGTTGCCATTATCTTGGTTTTCTTGATATTGAGTCTCAAGCCAGCTTTTGCACTCTCCTCCTTCAGCCCAATCAAGAGATTTTTTTTAGGTCTTCCTCACTTTCTGCCATTAGGGGTGGTGTGGTCTGCATATCTCAGATTGTTGATGTTTCTCCCAGCAATTTTAATCCCATATTTTGATTCCTCCATCCCTGCATTGCACATTATGTGCTCTGAGTATAAGTTGAATAAGCAGGGTGACCAAATGCAGCCTTGTCTTACTCTTTTTCCTATTCCAAACCACTCTGTCATTTTATGTTCTGTCCTAACTGTTGCTTCTTGGTTCATGTACAGATTTCTCAGGAGGCATATGAGGTGCTCTGGTATTCCCATCTCTTAATTACTTGCCACATCTTGTTGTGGTCCACACAGTCAAATGCCTTAGTGTAGTCAATAAAACAAAAGTAAACTTGTTTCTGGTATTCCTTTGTTTTCTCCATGATCCAACGTATGTTGGCAATGTGGTCTCTAGTCCTCCTGCCTCGTCTGAAACCAGCCTGCACCTCTGGTAATTCTCTCTCCACATGCTGCTGAAGTCTATCCTGTATTATCTTGGGCATCACCTTGCTGGCGTGTGGGATGAGTGCAATTGTTCAGAAATTTGAACATTCTTTGGCATTGCCCTTTTTTGGGATTGGGACGTATACTGATCTTTTCCAATCCTGTGGCCACTGTTTTGTTTTCCAAATCTGCTGGCATATTGAATGCAGTAATTTGATGCCATCATCTTTTAGAGCTTTGAAAAATTCCACTGGGATACCATCATCTCCACTAGCTTTGTTGTTTGCAGTGCTCTTTGGGCCTTTATGACTTTGCTCTCCAGGATGTCTGGCTCAAGTTCAATTTTTTCATCATTGTGATTATCAGGAGTGCTGAGGTCCTTTTTGTAGAGTTCTTCTGTGTACTCTTTCCATCTTTTCTCAATCTCTTCTGCATCAGCTAGCTAAATAAGATGGGATAATGAACCATAGTTTGATGTTAGCTTGTTTGGACAAACCATGATAGAAACTAAAATGGCGTGTCCTTTTGGGGACTGTAGAGAACTCCAATGGTTGATGTGAATAACTCATGATCAAAAGTCATTTAAAGTCTTTATTTGGGGGGAAAGTATCCATACAGGGTTCCAAGGGGGCTCGGAAGGAGGTTAAAAGGTATGGTGAGGTAAAGCGGGAAGAACATTTGTACAGTATATATACATGGGATACATCATAGGAGCATTGCATTGGGGTACATGTTGTTGAGACAGTTTGATATTACATCTGACAAAACCCCTTCTAATATCACGCTGACGAAAAGAATACAAGTACAAGAACAACAGCCACCTATAGTGTCAAACATAACTTTCTGAATAAATGTGTGTGTTGGGCTAAGGGAAGCGGTTTGCTCAGTATGTCTGCTGTTTGGTCTTTTGTGTCATAGTGTATTACATTGATGAAACCTTCTCTAGACATCTGCCTAACGTGTTTGTGTTTGATGTCTATGTGTCTGGATCTGTGACCCACGGCCTCGGCTTTGGAGATTTCAATAGCCGCATTGTTATATTCGTGGATGGGAATGGGATGAGATGTCTTCTTCCAGATTTCAGAGATTAAGTCGTTGAACCAGACAAGGTTGTTGGCAGCCATAGATACGCATACGCATTCCACCTCTGCGGTAGATGTAGCTACTATCTTCTGCTTGCCGGTGTACCAATATATTGGGCTGTTGTTCAGGAGGATTAGGTAACCTGAGGTGCTTGTTCTTATTTCTATGTCCCCAGCCCAATCTGCGTCGGCATAGCACGATAGCTCAGGCCCATCAGTCATCTCTGGGGTCAACAGCAGGCTTGCATCCATTGTGTGCTTCAGGCACCTTAACAGTCTCTTGATGGCATTCCAGTGATGGACCTTTGGATTGCTCTGGTGTTGTGAAAGCAGGTTGATGGCCAAAGTTATGTCAGGCCTGGTCCAACTAGCAATGTGCAGTAATGACCCAATGGTCGATCTGTACAGTGTGTTTTCTTCAAATGTTTTTCCATCATCGTACGTGTTCTTCTGGAAGTCCGTCTGCATGGCTGTCCCTGGAGGGTTGGCATCTTCCATGTTACAGCTTCCCAGCAGCTCCACTATCTTTTCCTTTTGGGACATCACGAAGCCATTTTGGATTTTGGATATCTGTACGCCTAGGTACCTATCTATCTTCCCTAGGATCTTTAGTGAGAAATGTTCCTAGAGACTTCTGGTGAACTCATCACATTTGGATTTGCTCTTTCCAAAGTATAACAGGTCATCGACTTATATTAGCAATTTCTCTATCTCATCCTGGGACTTCCTTGTGAAAACACATTTATCTGATGTGGTGGCAATGAAACCTATCGTTCCAGAACCTTGGATAGGCACTCATACCACCTCTTCCTGGATTGTCTGAGTTCATACAGGATTTTATGGAGGAACCAGCTTTCCCCTTCATTCTTCCCAAAGCCAGGGGGCGCTCTCACATTGATCTTCTTGTCCAATTGAGCATGCAGGTATGCGGTCTGCACATCGAATTGGTACACGTGTTCCTTCAGTACAAATGGCATCACCAACACGGCCTTGACACTCTCTGGTCTCACTGTTGGTAAATACGTGTTGGTGTAGTCATCTGGGTACTTTTGGGCAAACCCCTGTGCCACAAGTCTGGCTTTGTACAGGGTTTGGTTGTCTTCTAGTGGCTTAACCTTGAACACCCATTTCATTCCAATTGTGTTCTGATGTTCTGGAACCTTTGCGGTTGTGTGTGTCTCTGAGGCTCTTCATCTCCTTTTGCATGGTGGCCTCCCACTTTTCTCTTTCCTTTTGTGGCAGTAGGAAGATGTCTTTGTATTTCTCGGGTGCAGTTAAGTTGTGATCGATGGTCATCACGAAATCCCCTAGCCCCTTGGGTGGTTAGTTTCTGGTTGACCTTACCGGCCTTTGGCGTTGAGTGTCAGAAGTCCCAAATTTGTCCTTGCACTCAGTGGGGCCTGTGCTTGGGGCAGCATGTTCCTCCTCATCGTGGGGATTTGATTTGTGTCCTGACCCATTGAGGTCATGGCCTGAGGTCTCTCTTTGGCTGCTGCTGATTGTTTGCTCTGCGGTCAACATTTCATTTGAGTGTAGTCTACTCCAGTTGGCGTTCTCATGGAAGCTTGCCAATCGGGATACTACTAGTTTGAGGTTGGAGTCCAGGAACCGGTAGGCTTTTGAACCTGGTTCGTACTAGGAACCTTAACCTCCTTGATACTTTGTCCCCTTTTCTCCTCAACTGTTTTGGGATATGCACATCAGCAAAGACTCCAAAAATGTGAAGGTGGGACAATCTGGGCTTTCGGCTGTACATGATCTCGTACAGTGTTTTTCCTATGACACTGGACCACAGTCTGTTCAAGGTATAGTTGGAATACAATAGTGCTTCTCCCCAGTATGAGAAGCTCAGTCTGGCATCTTCCAGCACACATCTGACCATGGTCTGGAGCACCCCATTTCTCCGCTCAGCGACCCCATTTTGAAATACCGAGAATGGGGTGGTCTTGTAGTGTTTCATTCCTTTGTCATTGATCCAATCCTCGAATTCCTTTGAGAGGAATTCTGATCCCCGATCTGTCATTATCCGTTTTATTTTGGTGTTGTACTGCGTTTCTGTTCTTCTATAGATTTCTTCGAACTTGGGGAGCATCTCTCCTTTGGTCTTGAGTGTGTACATGAAACCATACCTACTGAAGTCATCAACGATTGTCAAGAAGAACCCCTTTTGGCCTAGGGAGCTTTCCAGGGGACCGACGAGGTCCATGTGTATTAACTTTAAAAGGTGGTCGGCCTTTCTACTGGATGTTTTCAGCCTTGGAGAGGTCTTTGATTTGGCTCACTTGCATACGGAACACTCTAGGTAGCTATCACAATGCTTCACCTTGAGGCCTTCGGAGCACTCTAGCATTTTCTTTATGATGGGGAAACCTATATGCCCCTGTTTTCGGTGCAGCAGATGTGCAAAATCATCATGTATGGGTTTGCCTATCGATAGGCGAGGTGTCCCATGGGTCATGCCGGTGGCCCCTTCTGTGAATCTGCCATGGGGGTCTTCCCCTTCAATTTCCTCATCATCAACCATGTCTATGGCGTCTGGGTCATCCCCTTCTGTGTTGACGTCTCCTTCCCCTTCTGTGCCTTCTTCGTTCTCTCCTCGGTCAATGATGTTGATGCTGGCATTGTCGCTTTCCCCCATGGGCAACAAGTATGGTAATCCTCCAGTGATTACTACGTTCCCTATCTTCTTTCCATTTCTTTTGATTGAAGCTTCCTTTTCCTGGAAGGTTATTTCTGACCCTGTGTCTTCACAGAACTTAATGGCTGCTAATATGTTGTAAGGGACTTCAGGGACATAAAGCACTCCCTTAATCTTCCCTATCCCAGGTATGTGTGCATTGCCCTGACCAGCCACTCTTGCGTACCCTTGGTTTGCAACTTTTATTTGGGATGATATTTCCGTGAAGGAGCTGAACAGCCGTTTGCTACAGGATGTGTGAGTGGAGGCCCCTGAGTCAATTAGCCACCATTGGTCATCTGGAGTGATGTGGGTACCTGCTTCTCTGTGCCTGACTCCATTCATTGAGTTGAGCATATCTCCTCCCATCTCTTTTCGGTTCCTGGGGTCCCCCTGGGGCTGGGTGACCTCCACCTTCTTGGGCCGGTGTCTCCCCTTGGTCTGGGTGGTGTTCTGCTTTGGGACCTCTGTCCTGGGTTGGTCGTCTTGCCATAGTGGTTGGAGTGTGTATGTATGTTCGGGAAATTCCCTGCTCTTGTTGGCCCTAGGGCAATCTCTCTTGAAGTGGTGTTTTGACCCACACAAGTGGCACCCGGTTGGCTGGTTTACCTGCTCTGCAAATTCTACCCTTCTAGTGCTCCTGCTTTCCCTGCGAAGCAGGGATCTGTCCCTCCTGAGGCTGTCCTCAGATATGAGTTTCCCAGGGATGTATTCAAGAGAGAGTTTGTCATTACCCATATTATCAAAATGGCTCAGGAGGTGGTCCCAGCTTGAGTATAGAGAGTTGAATATGATATTAATTAGACACTCATCCGTAATTGTCTCACCCCTGCACATTAAATCTGACCTCATGTTTGTCAATTTTAGTAAATGGTCACTCATGAGCACATCTGCTCTTAATTTTGCTGAGTAAAACTCTTGAGCCAGCAAATTGGTCACACTCCTATTTTTGCAATAAAACAGTTTACACAGTTTATCCCAAACCTCGGATATGGTCATGCCATTTGGTATGCTATTATAGATTGCGGGGTCAATGGAACATAACAACAAAACAAATGCCTTATGGTGAATGTGATCTATTTCTAGGGTCCATGGTTTTCAGGTGGGCTTTTAATTAGGAAAAGGGCACTCTCTTTCAAAAGAATTGCCTGAAAGTGTTGAAACCAGTCCATTAGGTTTTTTCCAGATGTGCATAGTATTGGAAAGTTGCTTGGTAGGTTGCTTTGTTGATTGGAGCCAGTGCTGGTCAGCTGCTGTAGCTGGTGTCCAGGGATGTGGTTGAACTGACAGTAAGGTTCAGGGATGCAGTCTGTCAGATTCAAAAGGTTAGCTTGCCTTTCTTCTCTAAGGCTGTAGGGGGAGCTCTCCTGTCTGAGGATATGTCCTTCTTCAACTTGCCTGTAGACGGAGTGTTGGTATGGCTGCGCATGCGCAAGACTCATTCTGTGCTGGTCTCCGTCGGGGAAGGATCTCTGCACTGCTTGTCTCGCCGGTGGAGTTTTGAAGCCTGGTGAAGGGTTGGCGTCTTCCCCCCTGGTGTTGCCCGGAGGTGCTCCGAAGGATGGACGTCTCCGCTGGTACACTGGAGGAGGGTCGATTATCATGGAGTAGCCCCAGAAGGCCGTCGGTGTCCTCGGGTTGGTCTCTGGAGAGGCACGGCAGGTCATCCGGAGGTGATCTCCTGCGGTGATGGACTGCATCGGCGCCTGGTCCTGGTAGGTTTCACGGTCTTTACTCTCATGGGGGGAGTTCAGTTTGGGGGAGATGTCCACCTCACTGAGGTCGGCGGTAACTGTTTCGATCGCCCTGCGGAACTCTTCTTCGGATGGAGGTTGTCGGATTTCGCCCTTGCGCCCTCCCTGTTGCTCTTCACGTGGTTTTGGTGTGGGGGTCCCCTGGTTCTTTGTTTTTGTGGCTTGGGGGCCGGCATCTTGGTTTTCCCATTTTCCCGCCCTGGGATTCGAACCCTTGGATGCCATTTGTTGTTGGTTGGCCATATTGGCTGCATTTGAAAACAGAGCCGTGGTATTGTTTCCCACCACCTCTGGGTATGGGGCGTTAGCGAGGAGGCTTACCGCTTTGGAGGGCTGGAGTTTGTCTTCTTCTCCCATAATCGCCAGTAGTTTGGAGATGGAGACCATTCTCCCATTCGACCGGTTGATAATCCTGAGCAAGGTGGACCTTGGGATGCTCTCATCGCCGGTACCTTTGTCATTTGTCCTTTTGGGAATGGCTGCGGTATCCGCTTTTGGTTGCTTCTCCTCTTGGTTTTCGACCGGGTCGCTGGCGGTTCCGATGGGGGTGATTTGTGGTTTTGCCTTTGATGCTCCTGCACGGAGCTTTCTTGTTCTGGGCATCTTCTCTGGACTTTAGATCTTATTCTTGAGTTAAATTCACAACCATTCTCACTGCTACCACTTTGTAGAGAACTCCGATGGTTGATGCGAATAACTCATGATCAAAAGTCATTTAAAGACTTTATTTGGTGGGAAAGTATCCATACAGGGTTCCGAGGGGTCTCGGAGGGAGGTTAAAAGGTATGGTGAGGTAAAGCGGGAAGAACATTTGTATATACATGGGATACATTATAGGAGCATTGCATTCTGGTACATGTAGTTGAGACAGTTTGATATTACATCTGACAGGGACTGTGTGGCAGATTGTGGTTTTGCATGAAACAGGAAGCAGTTAGTTCTGCTTACTTTCTAGGCAGGCCTGTGCTGTCCCGGTGGGATACCAGGATGAGTCACTGCATGCCTGTACTTATAACTTATAATCGAAAAGGCCATGCCACCTTGGCAGTTTCCACTTCTGCTTCGCCTCTTCTTGCCTGGCTCCCCTCTGCCCTGTGGGAGAAAGTCCAAAGCACTTCAGTAGTGGTGCAGAAATAATAATAATAAGGCTTGGATTGCAAAACAACAACAACAAAATTATTATTATCTCTGCACCGCTGTTGAAGTGCTTCAGACTTTCTCCCACATGGTGGAGGGGAGCCCGGAGAGAGAACCCGAAGCGGGAGTGGAAACTGCCGAGGTCGTGTGGCCCTTTAAGTTATAAGTAGGGGTGTGCGGTGACACGTCCCGATATCCCACCAGGCCAGCACGGGCCTGCTCCTAGGAGGTGGGGGAGAGAACCCAACTTGGACCTAGAGTGCTAAGATGGCATTATTATATCCAATGTAGGCTGGTGAGAAACAGAAGTGAAAGACTTGCGTTGCAGCTGGATAAGCAAAATAAAGAGAAAGGAGGAGAAACTGCCTAAAATACTGTCTGTTTATTATTAAGAAAACTCCAGGGACAACGTCTGTTTTCAATGTTTACTATTACACTTGGGAAACCTGATTAATGTGGATGTTTTTCCCTCCAGCAAAACCTTTTTTTTAATATGGGGAGACCCAACAGGCAGGCTTCTGTTCTACAGCAGCAAACAAAATGAACCCACTTAGAGAGAGAGAGAGAGATTTCCTTTGCTTCCTTCTGAGACGAAGCATATTTGAATTCACATTACTCATCCTGTGCCAATTCAGAGTGGTCGATTGTGATTATTGTTTCAGTGTAGCGAATTCCTCCTGTTTTCTTTGGGAGGTTTATTACTCTCTTCTCTTCACCCACCCAGTAGCTTAAGAGCAAGCCATGCGGAGAACTTGGTGGAGGCATTCCACACATCTGAGCAAAATGTGTTGAGCTGCTATTAAAAGCTCTTCTGATGGTTCACCCAAGCAGGAAGTTCCAAATTAGTCCTGAACATGTGTGGCATTTGGTAGCTGCTCTGGTCCCAGACTTAATCAGTTTTACCACATGCACACAAAAATCCTTCAGTGGCCCCAGAGTCCCGGTGGGCTTAGTAGAAAGGGCCTTGTGACTGCTTTGGTATGAAAATTGCATCTTGCGGGTTCTACTGAAGAGATAAATATGGCAGGCCTGAGACAAAACTTTGTGGAGATGATGATGATGATGACGACGACAATGACGATGATGACGACGACAAGGACAAGGACAAGGACAAGGACAAGGACAACGATAACGATAACGATAACGATAACGATAACGATAACGATAACGATAACGATAACAATAACAATAACAATAACAATAAAAATAAAAATAAAAATAACAATAGCAGCCTTGGAACTGCAGAGCTGGTAGGATCATAGAGGAGGCATGATGGGGAATTGAACTCCCAACTTCTGACTCTGTGGTCTTCTTCTTTCATGTCCAGGTCAGACTTTGAACTGCCAAAATGAAGCCTCCTTCTTGGTTTTGTTGTTGGCCAAACTTAAATTCTCATCGGTATTTGTTTCTGGTAGTTATTGGCAGACCAGCAAATGAGCCAGATTCTGTATCTCTCCACATTTACTTAGCCTGTTGTTGTCCACCAGCAGCCCCTTCTTGAGCATGTTGGTCTTACATTTAGGCACTCCAACCCTCAGCCTATTCAGTGTCCTCCAAGTGATGTAGGGGAAGTTGAGTTCCTCAGCCATATCCTCCTTTAATGTTGTTCCTTGTCCAGTGAGCTCCCTCCTCCATCTTCTAATTTGGTTTTGCTCTTGTGTACCTTCAAGAATTTTTGTTCTTGCCATAAAACTGTTCTTGGATCTGAGTCAGTGGACTTTAGCACATATCCATTCAGAGGATCTTCTCTCGGTGTCTCCTGCTACTTCTTATCTTAGGCAGAGTGATACCAACAAAAGCATCCCCCCTCCCAAACTGGTGTAGGTTTGAGGCATTGTGCAGTTCTCTCATACTGGTGTGAAGGAGACAAACTTCCAGTCTTAGATCTATCACTTCATTCACCCTCTTCTTTCTCTTGCACAGCAATTTAATAAGTCCCTGTTCATTGCAGCTAAAGGAGCCACCTTGTAGCCTCTTTGCCTACAGAAATTAAGACCACCACCTTCCATTAATCATTGGCCCAAAACACATCTAGGACTATCAAATAGCATTGCCACAATCTTTGATGAAACCCTGCAACAGCCCATATGGAAGGCCTGCAAACTCACAGTTGCAGGCAAAGCTTAGACATTTTTCTCTGTTGAAGTAGATCTCTCAGAATCCACCTGCCAGGAGTTGTGGTCAACAATAAGAATGTTGCATATGCACTACTTGTTGCGGCTAGTTTGTTGCACCTGTGGTACTCCATGCATGCTTTGAGCAGGTAAGGATGATTGATTGATTGACTAATGAATGCTGTCGAGTTGCAGACATTAACAACTGATAACTGATTGATAGGGTAAGTGGAGTTTGGTTGTGTGGTTTTGTCATGCTGGTTTCCACTTGCTTCATTAACATATATTTGCCCAGCCCATTTCCAAACTTCAGTGTTTCATTTGGGATACACCAATGCAAACATAATGGTGTTTCTACTCCCCTAGGGCCACAAAAAATACAACCGTTCAAAAATCTTCCACAAGATTAATGTTCATTAATTCATGTTCATATTCATAATTTCATAATCCATATTCATAATTCCAAAATCCAAAGCCCTTCTGGTAAATTTTCTGGCTTTTCAAAATACATTTTCATTAGGGATCTATTTAATAAACAATACAAAACATCATAAGAACAAGTATAGCAAGAATTATATACACATGCTAAAAATTAATAAAATACCTGTAACAATAGTTATAAATGCTTCTTATTGCATCTTGAGCCTCAATTGCATTATCTCTTCTGTGCTCTTGGATGTTACTAAGCGTTCCTAACATGACAAAATATATACGAAAAAGCCTGCATGTGTCGAATCTGCTTAATTAACACTAAGGGTAAGCCTTAAAGGAAGCAAGAAAGATCTAACTCCATATTTAACCCTCGTGGATGTTCCGTGTCAAATCTATGAATAAAATAGGCTTCTCATTGGAGAAGTTTAGTTTCAAAATCTACTCTCATGTAAGGTGCTGGGCGAACAGTTTCCAGAACTACAAATTTTAAATCGTTTTCTGTATGTTTAGCTTCTTTAAAATGTGAAGTAAGCAGAGCTTGCAGGTTTTGTGACCGGATCTTAGAGCGATGTTCCCCCACCCGAATTTAGATCGATCTTCTTGTCATACCGACATAGGCTTTGCCACAAGAACAAAGAATAAGATAAATGCAATCTTTAGAGTTGCAATTTGTTATACCCTGAATTTAATGTGTGAATGTGCAATTCCGGATAGAGACAAGATCCATCTCCCACGAAAACTTACATTGGGTCACTTACAACTGTCTCTCTAAGCAGAAGTAGACCTATTGAATTTAATGAAACTTAACATTATGGAAGCACATGCCTGATCCAGGGACCATCAACATGGCTGCTCTGATATGAAGCTAAATGGCTGGTAAATACATGTCTTATCTTTGGTGAGTTTCTTTTATGTGTTTGTTAGTGGCATTTATATCCTTCATATTTCCTTCCTTAAGACTTTAATGGTAATATCTGTGGCTATCCTCCATGCACACCATATTAAGGTTCCACCATGGGTAAAACTGGAAGCTGGATCTTCCAAGTATCATATTAGTTCACTAACGCAACAAAAACAACTTCTGTCTCTCTGAAATTTGGGACCAAAAACCCATAATCAGTTACTCACCATTGTCTGGATTTGCGAAGGCTAATGGGAATAGTAGTTCAACAACATCTGGAATGCTACAATCCTTACTATCATCACTATGCCATATTGGCTAGCTCCAGTTTGCTAAGGGTGATGTAAAATCGCTCATTTTGCTAAGGGTCAGGCATCAGTCCCAAGACAGAGGTTTGGGTTCATCCTTCAGATTTGGACCTGGCCTGTCAGGGAACAGGATGCTACCAACCAGACAACACTAGAGTTTGATGTTCATACGCATGGCTTCAGAAAATGCTATTCAGGCATGCTCAGAAGCACTCTTGCTCTTTACATTTCTCTTCGTGTTCTACCACCATCGCCACCGCTGCTGCTGGAATTCACACACCGGACTCTCAGTCCAACATTCAGGGTCTACATTATCACTCTTTCGTAAATACAGGCATGCACCCACACCCACCTACCCACACACACACACACACACCAGTTTGTGATTGCTGCTGAATGGAGTGCCTCTCCTTTGTGTAACTCAGCTACCACTTCAAAAAATCTCTCATTTGTGACATCTCAAAGGGTCTCAAACTTTGTCCCCGAAGGTCTCAAGGAATGGGGTGGCATCAACCCCAACAGCCCTAAAACATGACTGATTTTTGGGGGCTCTAAGAAAAGAAAGATTATGGATAGCGGTGAAAGAGTATTTTGTCAGCATCTGTGGACAAGGAATGCCAACTGTCATCTATTATCACTAAACAAGATCTTAAACCACACTCTCGTGTGTTTGTGAGGTTAATTTCATGTAGTGTTTACAAGATCTATACCAGGGTGGGATGTAGGGTGAGCGTTCTTGGCAGGCCATGACTCAGAATGACCGACCTAACTTGTTCGAGGTGCTCAGAAACATGCCTGAGTTCAAAAACATACTGCAGCCATCTCTAACCCACGCTGATTTTTTTAATAAAAGAAGAAATCCCATTATGTTGTACCAGCTTCTACTGCAGTCATAGAGAGAGGCAAAGGCAGGCACACCTCAATTCTAGGTGCCCACACCCTCAGTATCTTATCCTGTCCATCTTGGTTCTCATAACACACCCATCGCCAGAGGATCCCAGAGCGCTGCCTTGTGATATGATGGCATTTTGGCTGCTTTGCTCATTCTTGCATCTCCAAAGGAAAAGCTTCTGCAGAGTTTTAAATAGAGGGCTGCTCAAGTGGCTTTCCAAAATAGAGAGCTGCTGTTTCATATTTTTGGATTGGAGGATCCCTGAGTCAGATGATCCTGTTGGAACATCCTTGCCAGCAGGCAGTGCAATGCAAAGAGTAGAGCAGGAGCTCTCAACCTTTTAAAGCTGGGAGCTGGGTCACGCTCCCTCAGACAGCTTTGGGGCAGGGGCAGCAGGGGCTATGCTAAAAGGCCACTGGGCAGGGAAACTCGTCTCGCTTTCTAATTTCAACTCTCCTCTGGGGATTCAAACCAACAACCTCCTGCTTACAAGGCAAAATCACAACCTCTAAGCCATGGCAGTTCCACTGTCAATGGAGCTGTTTTTGATAAACCTATCTTTGGTGGCACAGGAGGAGGAACACGGAGCCCTGCTGGTTTGCTCGATCACTCCGGGCATCGCAGCTCGGCTTGGCTCTGGCCATTGACACCCCTGGAAGGGCCTGGTCTGGCCCTCCATGGCCACTCCCTGCACAGAACTGCCTGAGGCTTGAGAGAAGGACAGTTGCCGGTGGCCACAAGATGAGCACCAGACAGACCAATGGTGCCCTTGGTTTGGAACTTTATTTTGGCACCTTTGCTTTGGATTGGTACCCAAGGGGGGGGCGCCATGGTACTGGGGGCCTGGGGGATGCCCTGGGCTGAGTCCCTGTAGCCCAATGGGCTAGCCCACCACTGTTTTGTGGGGCGGACAGCCATTTTGCCCTTCCTCCACCACATGGCACTTCCGGGTGTGGTGGAGATGGTGGTGGGCCATATGAAATGGCGCCTGGGGCCGTATCCACAGGTTGAGAATCCCTGGAGTAGCGTGTTGGACTGGAGAAGTAATTTCCTTGACACATACAGGGCAAAACCCACAATTTGAGGTTAAAACAACGGGGGGAGGGATAAATAAAAATGAGAGAGCAAGGTGCTAGTCCTCAGTGCTGAGCCATGGGACAAATGCTTGCTTCAACCTTGATCTATCTCACAGGTTTGTTAGTGAGAGTCTGATGCTGGAATTGCTCAGATTTGTGTAGTTTTCTCCTTTTTCCATGTCTTTTTGAATAATTTTTATTAATTTTCAAAATAGAAAAATAAGAAATAACATATCAAATAAAACAACATTACTTTTCAATATATAAAAATATAAAATAAAATAAAAAGGTTACACTACAATACAATAAAGTAAAAAACAAAAATAAACAGTTTTCTCTTCAATATAATAGTTAATTCTTATTCTGTTAACTTATTTATCAATTATATACTTATATATATATATATGTCTTTTATAATACACATCCTCATAGTATATTTATGTATATATTTCTATGTTTATTTATTCTATTATGTCTAACACTCTAATCTTATATACTACTCACATTATTATTAAATGATAATAACAGATAAACAAAAAAATCACCTGTGTTATTTACAATGCCCTGAAGATTAAGGTTTGTCATAGCCGTCTCTTATTATTTCAAAAAACTCAATTGATCTGGTGCTGGACTGCCTTTTTCGATATCTATGTCAGACTTTAAACTGCCAAAATGAAGCCATCTTCTTGGCTTTGTTGTTGGCCAAACCTAAGTTCTTATTGGCACATGTTTCCCATACTAATCAGCAGATCAGCAAATGAGCTGGATTCTGTATCTCTCCACATTCACACAGCATGTTGTTGTCTGCCAGCAGCCCCCCACTTGAGTATGTTGGTCTTGCATTTAGGAACTCCAATCCTCAGCCTGTTCAGGGTCCTCCAAGAAGATGTAGAGAAGGTTGAGTTCCTCAGCCACATCCTCCTTTAATGTTGTTCCTGGTCCAGTGAGCTCCTTCCCCCATCTTCTAATTTAGTTTTGCTCTTGCGTACCCTCAAGAATGTTTGTTCTTGCCATAAAGCTCTTCCTGAGTCAGCAGACTTGAGGTTCATATCCATTCAGAGGATGTTGAGGGTCATTCTCTTGCTTAGTTCTCTCAGTGTCTGCTGCTACTTCTTAGTTTAGGTAGAGTGATGCCAACAAACGCATATATTCTTTCAACTGGTGTAGATTTGAGGAATTATACAAGTTCTCTCATACTGGTGTGAAGGAGAAGAAGTTCCATTCTTAGATCTGTCACTTTGTCCACCCTCTTCTTACTCTTGCACAGAAATTCAAGAAGTCCCTGTTCATTGCAGCCAGTTTAAAGGAGTCTCGGGCACCCTACCTGTCCTTCTCTGCTACCCTGAAAAACTAAAAAACAAACCCTTCCTACCTCTCATCTCCATCCATTTTCCAGTTGGCATTGCTAGAGGAAAGGCATTTGTAACCCAACTTAGCTAAAATCCAGAGCTAGAACCCAAACATAGTGCAGCCAAAGTTTTCCAAGGCCTGGATCAGAATGCATATAAGAATGTTCCTTTCTAGTGTGTACATGGTGAAAATTTCCTTTTTTTGGACTTCTTCTTGTTGTTGTGCCATCTCTGATTCTGAATATTGACTATCATAATGGCGATCAGCCATGAAGATTGTCCCGGGAACAATATAATGCAGTAGCCTTCCATTTGCTTTGCACATCGCAGCATGACACCCATACCACTGATTCAGCTCCGTGAGTCACTTTCTCGTCCTGAGCCATTTTCGTACACAAAGTCCCCATCAGCCCCAGGTCAGCATTGATGAAGCTGCTGTTCTCCATTAAGATCAGGGGTCAGCAACCTACTGCCTGTGGGCCGAATCTGGCCCACGGTGCCAAATTATCAGGCCCCATCCTTGCTCCAACTGCCGCCGCTGCCGCTGCCAGGAGCACCTGCAGGTGCATTTACAGTGGCTGTGGACATGTTTTCTTCTGTCATAAATGCATTTATGACAGCCACGGATGCGTTTAGAGCAGTGTTTACAGCAGCATTTATGATGGGGGACCACCAATCCATACCCCTCAACTGTGAGAGGGAGCATGACCCGGCCCTCGACTTAAAAATGTTGCCAACCCCCGATCAAGATGGAGTCGAGTGGGGTTTAATCCAGTTGGGAGCCATCACCCTTCCCTGTGGACTTCACTACCCAAGGCTGTTAGTCCTCAGGGTTGTCAGGCTATTTAACTGCCGTTTGACAATCAGCGTTAAGTCACTGGCAGTAGGGTCTACTCTATTACCATAGCAGGATAACCTGGCCAGATAATTTGGGGTGTGTGTGTGTGTGACAGGTCCAAAAACCTGTAGTTTTGGTCCTGGCTGCAGAATTTTAGGACCTGTACTCCAAAAAAGGAGACTTTCAGCAGGTACACGCTAGAAAAGGAATTTCTTTTTTTAAAAATATTTTTATTATTTTAAAATAAACTCACATATATACAAACAAACATACATAGAAAAAAAGAGACATAAAAAAACCCCCACCATACAATTACAACATAATAGAAACAAAGAATCTCCCAGATTCAACTTGTAACCTCCTGGTAATACAATATTTAAATTTCTTATTTTTGAATATGAGATAATACACCCGTGCTATACAGTTGGATCTACAGATGGTAAAAGCTTTACCTCTCCACCCTTCTATCTTTCCCAAAATTTACAAATTTCCGGGCCTGGGCCGACATTATTTTCTTTGGGTAAAGCATATGAGATGAAAGGTTCCAAAAGCTACTTTTACTCTTCTCACCTTTTTTTGCTTTCATTTCTATAGTTAACTTCTCGTTCAATGCTAGCTGCCATATATCAGAATACAATTTCTCTTTATTAAATGTTAATTTCTCTTTCCATTGTTTAGCAATAATTTGCCTTGATACTGAGAGAAGTGTTATCAATAGTTCTTTCTCATGACGATTTAAGTTTACATCATCGGTCTCACCTATTATAACCAATTCTGGACTTAAATTAATTTTCCTTCTTAATATCCTGCTTACTTCTATTTCTACTGATCTCAAAAAAAAAATGAGTGTACTGGCATTCCCACCACATATGTACAAAAGTACCTCGTGGTTGTTGACTCCTCCAGCATTGATCTGTTTTATGCTTTTTCATTTGTTGTAGTCTTACTGGCATCATGTACCATCTCCACAGTATCTTGCTATTGTGCTCTTTCTCCCTTATGGATAGCGAACGCATGATTCTTTGAGACCACTTTCCTTTCCATTTGTTTTCATCTATAACTATACCCAGGTCATCCTCCCAAGTTTGTCTCAATACATTCTGTATGTTTTTATTAAAATTTAGGTATTGGTAAATTTTACCAAGTATTCCTTGCATATTTCTTTTCCCTTTCCTCACATCTTGAACTAATTCTTCAAATGTTGTTAAATCCCTCTCTTCTACTGGATTACCTTTATTTCTCATTTTCTTGTCCCAATATTCCACCTGCAGTTTTTGATACCAATTTAGTTTCAGATTATTATAAATTTCACTTCTTATGTGTTCACTACCACACTTATCGAACCACTCCACCAACAATAGTACTTTACTTTGCTTCAAGATATCTCTTGTTTGGATTGTTATTGGTATCGGACAATCTAATAACTCAATAATTGGGGACCACTTCGGGGCCATTTTATTCTTTAAAGTTTTCCAAACGTTTTATGTCATTTTCAACTTATAATTACCAATTTTTTGCTGATGCGATTCATTTCCTTAAAAACAATCCCCCTTTAACTTACTATATTCAAGCCAATCTAGCTCTGTGCTTTCTATTTTTACCTGACTTAGTCTTTTCACTATTCTTTTCAAGTGAAAAGCATAGTAATAATTCTTTACATTTGGTAAGTTTAACCCTCCTTCTTTTTGTTTCATATACCACAGGGACTTGGTTATCCTGGAACTTTTTCCATTCCGACAATATTCATTTATCATATTCTGCCACTCTTTTAAATCTCGTTGATATATTTTAATAGGGAGATTCTCAAACAAAAAATTAAGTTTCGGTGTTATTTTCATTTTACATGTGGTTATTCTTCCAAACCATGACATTTTTACTTTCTTTAAACACGCTATTAATTTTTTTTCTTGCTTTAATTTTATGAAATTTAATTTGTATAAATCTTTGATGTATATTCCTAAGTACTTCATTTGTTTCTTAACTTTAAATTTATAAGTATCCATCAAATTTTTTTTTTGTTTCTGTCTCTGTTAAATTACATACTAACGCCTCAGTTTTGTCCCAGTTTATACTTAGGCCAGTTGTTCTTTCAAATAAGTTCAGATGATCTTGTATGCTCTTAATTTTAAGATGAGGATCTTTTATTATTAAAAGCATATCGTCCGCAAACATCCCTATCTTTTTTCCCCCTATTCCTTTTATCGACTCATCTTGTCTAATTGCCGTTGCCAGTATTTCCATCACCAGGATGAACAAAATAGGTGAGAGGGGGCCATACCTGTCAACCCGCGGCTCTGGAAAAACGGGACCTGCGCACATCGCTTGTGCGCAGGTCGCGTTCCACGCATGCGTGGAAAAGTTCTACCCCTTCCACGCATGCACGGAAGCGCTACACTGCTTGTGCAGCCCTTACGCAAGCGACGTAGCACTTCCGCGCATGAGTGGAAGGGGTAAAACCCTTCCATGCATGCGCGGAAAGCGTTTCCCCCACTGGCAAATTACGGGGTTTTGGCAGCGGGGCCCGGGTTATGACGTCAATCAACGTCAATTTACAGGGTAATCCCGGCCAAATCGGGAAGGTTGACAGGTATGGAGGGGCCATCCCTGTCTTGTACCCGCATTTAACATTATTGGTTTATTATAACCCTCATTTATCTTAATTTTTGTTTGACTTCGCTTATATAGTTGTGCAATCACGTGTTTAAAATTATTTCCGAAGTCAAATTGATTAATTATTTCTTTAATCATCCTCCATTGCAGAGAGTCAAATGCCTTATATATATCGAGGGCCAAGATGCATGTTTTTTCTTTTGTTTTCTTTAAATATTCTATAATGTTAAGTAATCTAGCTATCAGCCCCTCCATTTGTCTACCTTTTACAAAACCAGTTTGATCCTCCTCTATATAAAGACTAACAAATTTATTCAATCTCTGAGCCGTTATGGCTGGAAAAAAATTAGCGTCCTGATTCAGGAGCGAAATGGGTCTATAAGATTCCATCCTTTCCCTATCCTTTTCAGGTTTAGGGATTAACACAGTAATCGATTTACTCCATGATTCAGGCATAACTCCCCCTTTCTGATATACATTCTGATTCAGGCCTTGGAAATTTTGGAGGCAGATGTCCATCTCTTCTCCAACAAAACGATCCCCCACCCCACTCCGGGGCACCCAGAATGTCCGAAGAGCATAAATCCACTCCTTTTTTCTTTCTTTTTTTTTTTTTTTTTGCTGTTCAGCACACTTGCCATCTAAGGCTGTTGCTAGAGGCTTTGCAAGCATGCCAGGGAAAATTCCAGCCACCCAGTGAAATGGTTGGCAGCTAAGTTGGTGTTCTACTTCCATATGTGTAGGTATATTTGCATCCAAAAGTACTGAACATCTTGTATCTTAGATGGAGGCCCTTGATTCTTTCTCACATGACCCCCCCAAAAAAAAACAAAAAAACAAAACAAAAGCTCTCTTGTGTCTAGCAATTCTGCCTGAGGGGGTTTGGTGTATGCAAACCAAGACACAGGACACAGCCTCGGGCTGGGTTAACTCAGGTTTATTGCATCGTGGACAGAGGGAACATGCGGTAATGGCGGATCGATAGCTCTTTATATACAGCAGTAATACATTTGAACGTGGTGCCATGGTAGCCCATTGGCTACTGTCTGCGTGACGTCATTGCAGGTCACGCCCTTCTTGTCCAGGTGTAGGTGGTGGCGGGAAAACTTCCCGCGCTGTTGCCTTTGATGAGTTCGGACCAAGAGAGCTTGGACGCTCGCTGCTGCCAGCTGGTGGTCATTAGCTCGCGTCCTATTACAGGGTTTATATGATACAGCTGAAGGTTACATTGTTGCTATAGGCAAGGTTACATTGGCTCAGATACATTGTAATCCATGTGTACAATAAAACCATCAGAACACAACACCCCTCCCCCCTAGGACGAGACAAAGTCTCGAGCCCACACTTACACACACTCCCCCCCCTTAGGAGACAAAGTCTCTCAGCCAAGATGGCTTATTTCGAACACGCTGGGGTCTCGATGCGGGCTGCCTCTCCCCGGGTTTGCTACCTTCTCTTTGTCCCCTGGTTTCCTGTCCTGTAATTGGAGAGGGAGACTCGTTAGTGACTTGCCGCGGCTCCGCGGCGTTGTTGGGAGGTGTGCTCTTTCTTAGGGAGGAACCGGGGGCACTGGGGGCTAACGAAAAACCCCTCTTCTCGCTTGGATGGGTGGGGGAACACTCCTGAAAACCCCCCCGGCTCGCAAAATCAAAATCAAAATTACCATCGGGGGCAGCGGTCGCGGACTCCTCTCCCCCTTCCCCGGCCCCCGATAGGACTGGCGTATCAAAAGGATATGAGTCGGGGCCGCTGCTTCTGCTTCCTTCCCCCCTTGCTTGGGACTGTTGTCCACTGCTGTCTCCCCCTTGGGTTAAGCGGGTGGGGGAGAACCCTAACGCTGAATCCTGTTGCTGAGCTCCACTAACTGGCCCACTCACTCGGTGCCTCAGTTGGTCTGCGTGCCTCCTCCAGAGGAGGCCGGTGTCAGTCTCGACCCGGTACGACACTGGCCCCGTCTGTTCTACAACTGTCCCTGGTACCCAGGCCGGCCCTGCGCTGGAATAGTTCCTGCAGTGAACAGGGTCCCCGGCGGCGAAACCTTTCGAGACTGCCAACCCTATGTTTTTTCCTTTATCCTCGACTCTCGTCGGGTCTAGCCTGGACAGGATCGTGGTCAGTTTTCGCCGCATCAAGAGCTCCGCCGGCGAGTAGCCTGACGCTAAGGGGGTTACCCTATACGCTAAGAGGAACTGGCATACTTGGTGATTCAGGTCCCCCGGGCCCATGCGCCGCAGCGCCTCCTTCGTTGTCCGCACCAGCCGTTCCACTTGGCCATTCGTGGCCGGGTGAAACGGTGCGGACGTGACATGCCGAATGGCGTTTGCCTCCATGAACGCCCCGAACTCGGCGGAGGTGAAACAACTAGCGTTATCGCTGACTAAAGTGTCGGGTAAACCGAATGTGGAAAAGACTCTCCTTAGCTGGCTAATTGTCGTGGCGGAGGACGTGCTCTTTACTGGGATGACCTCCAGCCACTTGGAGAACGCATCTACCACCAGGAGAAACATGGTTCCTCGGAATGGGCCAGCGAAATCCACGTGCACTCTGGACCACGGCCCCCTTGCTGTGTCCCACTCCCTATGCGGGAGACGGGCCGCCTCAGGTCGGGATCCCTGGCAAGCCTCGCAAGTGCCGACCATGTGCTCAATGTCCGCGTCCAGCTGTGGCCACCAGAAGTAACTCCGGGCCAGCGCCTTTGAACGAACTATGCCCGGGTGGCTGACGTGCAGCAGTTCGAGCACCCTCGTCCGCAGGGGCGCAGGGACCACCACCCGTTGGCCCCACAGAAGGCACCCCCTCTCTAGGGACAACTCTAGCTTTTTCCTAAAGAATGGGTCGAACTCTGCACTCGGGGACGAAGCCGGCCACCCCTTCTGCACCCATGAACTAACTTTCTCCAGCGTCCTGTCCTTGCCTGTCGCCCTAGCAATGTCGGCTGGTACTATTGGGGGTGCGTCTAAAACCTCAATTAGCAACACCTGGCGGTCTCTTTCTGCTCTCGCCTTTTGGTCGTCCGACAAGGGCAGAGGGGATCTCGAAAGCGCATCAGCATGGCTGATCTCCTTTCCGGGCCTGTACTCCAACTCATGTTGGTACGCGTTGAGGAAAATAGCCCATCGCAGCATTCTCGGGGACAGGATCTGCGGCGTGGGCTTGCTTGCCGTGAAAATCCCTAACAGCGGCTTGTGATCGGTCACGATTTTGAACGGGCGGCCATACAAAAAATCGTGAAATTTTTTGGTCCCCGCTACTATTGCTAACGCTTCCCTGTCGGTTTGTGCGTAATTTCGCTCCGCTTGGGACAGGGACCTTGAGTAAAACGCTACCGGGGCCTCCCTTCCGTCCTCCAACACGTGGCAAAGCACCGCCCCCACCCCCACCGGGGATGCATCACAAACTAGGACCACTGGCCGTTTGGGGTCGAAGTGCGTCAGGATTGCCTCAGATGTTAGGAGTTGCTTTAGCTCTTTGAACGCCCTCTCGTGCTCGTCACCCCACATCCATGGCTCCTCCTTTTTAAGTAACCGATGGAGCGGTTCGGCCACGGACGCCTTCCGCGGGAGGAATGTATGGTAAAAATTGAGGAGCCCCAGGAAAGACTGCCGCTCGGTTTTGGATGTGGGGCGAGGGGCCTTTTTAATGGCTGCTACCTTGGATTTAGACGGCTTAATCCCCTCGGGTGTGATCCGGAACCCTAAAAACTCGACCTCGGTTTCGAAAAAGACACATTTATCCTTCCTCAATCTCAGCCCCGCTTTCTCGAACACGGTCAGTACCTTGTCCAACCTTTTTGCCAGTTCAGCCTCACTCCCCCCTGTTATCAACACGTCATCAAAATAAGGCAACACCCCCTCCAGGCCCTTTAGGAGGCGTTCCACGAGCGATTGAAAAAGGCCGGGTGCCGAGTTCACGCCGAACTGTAACCGCGACACCTGGAACGCTCCCTTATGTGTAACTATCGTTTGTGCCGCGGCCGTGGCGGGGGTCACAGGAAGTTGCTGATAGGCTTGTGCCAAATCGAGTTTAGCGAAACACTTTCCCCCATTTAGCCTGGCCAAAAGGTGGCTGATCACTGGCACCGGGTATGCATTAGGGCGGATCGCCTTGTTAATTGTACACTTATAATCAGCGCAAATGCGCACCTCCCCGTTAGCCTTTAGAGCCGTTACAATTGGAGTTTCCCACTCCGCGGAATCAACAGGAATAAGAATCCCCTGGCCCACCAGTTTGTCCAGTTCCGCCTCTATCTTGTCCTTGAGTGCGAACGGCACCCTGCGTGGTTTGAGTCTTATCGGGCGGACCTCCGGGTCTATGTCGAAAGCTACAGGGGGTCCCTTGAACTTTCCGAGTCCTTTCTTAAAAACGGCGGGATGCGCATCGCAAACCGCTTGTATTGGGTCCCCCCCCACGGTATGCACCCCCCCTATGAACAAACCTAAAGGCTGAAACCACTGTGTCCCTAGGAGGCTACAGCTTCCCCCCTTGAGGACAACTAGGGGCAGTTCCGCAGAATGTCTCTTAAAATTGACCCGAAATTTCCCGACCCCCAACACCGGAATGCTGTTTCCCTGTACGTCCCGTAGCGTGGACCTCAACGCTTTAAGCTTGGGCCGCACGTGGGGGTCGATTTTCAGGAACTCTTTCTGGGGAATTATGGAATAGGAGGACCCCGAGTCAATTTCCATCTTAATAGGGGCCCCTTGTACTAATACCTCAACGAAGTAATGGGACTGTCCCGCGGACACGCTGAACACTGGGGCGTCGTCCTCGCTGTCGTCCGAGACGCGGCCCACGCCGTCCTGCTTCCTCGTGGTCTGGGCGCCATCTTTGGGCCTCGCTGGACGGTCCGGTCTGGTCGCGCGGTCTTGTGACTGCCTCCGGCCCTCTTTCCGTTTTCTGCATGCCTTGGCGATGTGCCCCCGACGGCCGCAGGTGTAACACTCGGCCTTCCTGAACGGGCATCTCGCGCGCTCGTGGGCCGCTCCGCAACCCTCGCAGCGTCGACCACCCTTCCGGACCTTCTGGACCTCCTCGCCGTCGCTGCCTTCCGTAGACGACTTTGAGGCCCGTCGAGTCGCGTGCACCGACTGTCCGGTCTTCCCGTGCACCGAATTTTCCGCCTTGCCGGCTCTAGGACGCCACTCACGCCACTGGTGCATCTCGTCCACTCCAGCA
This sequence comes from Bradypodion pumilum, assembly GCA_035047305.1. NCBI lineage: Eukaryota > Metazoa > Chordata > Lepidosauria > Squamata > Chamaeleonidae > Bradypodion > Bradypodion pumilum. The sequence continues at coordinate 30,032,651 of JAWDJD010000007.1, forward strand.
TTCGTGGACTCTGCGGCTTCCGCGGCCTCTATGACCTCTGCCAGCGTGGGTGGCGGCTCCTTATTCATCAGGCTGCGCTGTACCTCCTTGTCTTTCAGGCCACACAACACGCCGTCTCTGAGGACCATCTCCAGGATATCGCCCCATTTACAGGGGGCGGCGGCTATCCTCATGGCGGCCACGAATGCCTCAACCGACTCGTCCGGCGCTTGGACTCGCCTCCAAAACGCGCTCCGAGCGGGAAACATTGCCCTCGAGGGGCAGAACCGCTCTCGCAGCAGTTTCATGATGTCGCTCGCCTTAAAGTCGCTCACCTTCTTCGGAGCGATTATGCCCACCAGCGTCCGCTTGGTTTCCATCCCGAGCATTCTGGTGAGGATGGCCCTCTTCCTCTCCTCGTCTTCTCCTTTGACTCTGAGTTCCACCAGGGCCGCCTGGAAATCCATCTCAAGCAGCTCCCAGTCTTGCGGTTTGGTGATGTTGAAACCGCTCTGTGCCCTGGCTGTTCCGTGGGGATCCATTATCCCACCTTCGTCGCCAATTTGGTGTATGCAAACCAAGACACAGGACACAGCCTCGGGCTGGGTTAACTCAGGTTTATTGCATCGTGGACAGAGGGAACATGCGGTAATGGCGGATCGATAGCTCTTTATATACAGCAGTAATACATTTGAACGTGGTGCCATGGTAGCCCATTGGCTACTGTCTGCGTGACGTCATTGCAGGTCACGCCCTTCTTGTCCAGGTGTAGGTGGTGGCGGGAAAACTTCCCGCGCTGTTGCCTTTGATGAGTTCGGACCAAGAGAGCTTGGACGCTCGCTGCTGCCAGCTGGTGGTCATTAGCTCGCGTCCTATTACAGGGTTTATATGATACAGCTGAAGGTTACATTGTTGCTATAGGCAAGGTTACATTGGCTCAGATACATTGTAATCCATGTGTACAATAAAACCATCAGAACACAACAGGGGGAGAGATTTTTTAATGCGTCTGAGATTCCGTTCAAAAGACTTGTGCTTGTGTATAAAGGTTAGCTTTAATAATTTCAGAAAGAAAAGGGTATTCAAAGAAGAAAGAGCAATCGAGGCCGTTATCTGTGATTGCTTTCAGCTTTAATGGTCACACCCTACCTCCCATCTTTCCATGAACTTCAGTTGCTCTGGTTTAACAGGGGTGCCCCAGACTACAGGATGCCATTTGTGATAAGTGTTGCTTTGAGCGGGGAGGTCAATCTTGCAGAGTTACTGCCAGTCAGTGTAAGCAATACTATGTTTAGAGCAAGATACACAACCTCCAGAGGACTGTGATCCCAGTTCTTTCTCTCTCTTTTTTTTACGGAACTAAAGTAAAGGTAAAGGTCACCCTTGCTCGAAAGCCAGTCGTATCCGACTCTAGGGTTCAGTGCTCATCTGTTTCATAGCCAAAGAGCGAGCGCTGTCTGTGTTTGCAGATGTTTCTGTGGTCATGTGGCAGGCATGACTAGACACTGGAGTACACAGAACACTGTTTACCTTCCCACCAAAGTGGTCCCTATTTATCTACTTGCAATTTCTTGCTTTCGAACAGCTAGGTTGGCAGGAACTAGGACAGAGACTGGAGCTCACTCTGGCCTGCAGTATTCGGGTATCGAACTGCTGAGCTGCCGCCTTCCAGTCAGAGGTGTGCTGGGCACTTTGGGAGGGCAATGGACAGGAAGTGATGGGGCACCTATGGGAGGGTTGGGGAGGAGAAATCCCATACATTCCCATTACCTCTGCCTGCCTCTGGGGGGCACCAGTCGCTGGGGCACACTGGGACAAGTCCCTGTATCCCTGTGAGCCAGCACATCCCTGCTTCCAGTCAGTGGCTTAGCCACTTGAACTGCTGCAGTCCCTTACTGAACTAAAGAAGAGAGCTAATCTTAAAAATGGAGGATGTGGCAAGTCTGTGGACAGAAGGAGACTTTAAGGGCCAATATTAAGAAGTTATAAAATCCAATATCGGGATGCTGTGGAGAGGGGGTCGCGGGGGGGGGCACGTCTAGGTTCTTTTGGGGCTGCATGAACTGGGGCTCTCTATGTCCCTCCCCCATATTTAGTTTGAATGGACAACAGTCTGCTTCAGTAGAAGGCAGTTTCCTATTATGGAACAGGAAGGCACTTCATGTTTATTTGGCTTGCCACATGGCCATGGAAACATCTGCAGAAGCAGACAGCGCTGGCTCTTCGGCTTTGAAACAGAGATGAGCACTGAACCCTAGAGTCGGATATGACTGGCTTTCGAGCAAGGGAACCCTTTACCTTTAGCTTAAAGCAAAGAAGGACTGCTGACCATTAGCAGGTAACTTTGGGACTCTTGCAGCTGTTCTCTGTTCTTGGAGGATCACCTGATTCTCTTGCTTTGGACTTTCAGCCAGATTGAGTTTTCAGGAGCAAAAGCTATGACCAGGAGGTCAGTGGTTCTTCTTCTTTCGTGTCCAGCTATTCACGAATGCAGAGATGATATTTGGTGGGACCAGACCGATGGTGCACTTCTTGGTCACGAGAGCTCACCACACACCCTTCAGGTATTCTTTCAACACGGTGTGTCATCAGGCCCTCACAGGTTCACCTTTCTTCTCATTCCAGTCCATAAATGTACTGCTTAAAAACAGTACATTTATGGACCATAACTCCCAGCTTCCTCTGCAGCTGTTTAAGTTCTGACTCAGCTAAGAGGGATTCCCCTGCATACAAGTCAAAGAAAGCAAGCAAGCATCCTGGGGAACTTGGAGAATTATCTAAGACAATTTTTTCAAACACCTGGTGAAAATAGAGTTCACTGAGCCTAATGTGAAAGTGCCATTCTGCACCATTACCACTCTTTTAACCAATCCTCAGATTCATCGGTCAATAGCAAACCCACAATTGAAGTTTAACAGTCATAAGGACTAGATACTAGACCTGTGATGGCAAACCTTGGCACTCCAGCTGTTCTTGGACTTCAATTTAAATTTAAATTTAATTTAATTTTCACGCTTATATACCGCTCACTCAGTGCGGTTTACATAGCGGACAATAATACAAAATATAGTAACATAACATACAATAAATACCCCAAAAAATCAATCACCAAAAGTACAATTACAAATCTCTGTCCGCAAAAATTACAGATACACACACACACACACACACACACACACACACTACAATATGCACTACATGTGCACTATAATACAGTTTCTAACAATACATCAAATAAGGTACAATACAATAAAATCCTAAACATCAGTTAATCACATCAAAGAGTACACAATATTAAAAAAAAATTCAAAACGTCAAATAGCAATATAAAAATATACCCAGCACAGCCCTTTTAGTCCTTCCAGAAGGGGGGTGGGTGGGACAAAAGTGTGCACAAGTCCTGGAGCTCCAAGCCGACCAGAAGCCCAAGTCCCTGTGAATCCACACAAATGGATTTACTGCGTGCACATGGGAATTGAAGTCCAAGAACACGCACAGTAAACCCATTTGTGTGGATTCATAGAAACTTGGACAGGCTTCTGGGAATTGAAGCCAAGAACAGTGCCATCACTGTACTAGACCATCTTCTTTTACTTCCTGTGCCATTTCTGATTCCAAATATTGGCCATCCTCATGACGATCAGCCATGAAGATTGTCCTGACAATATAATGCAGTGGCCTTTCATTTGCCTTCTGCTTCGCAGTGTGACCCTCGTATCACAGATCCAGTTTCTCCAGTCACTTTCTGGTCCTGAGCCCTTTTGACACACAAAGTCTTCCTCAGCCCCTGGCCAGTATTGATGAGGCTGCTGCTCTCCATCAAGAGGGGTTGAAGTGGGATTTAATCGACTTGGATACCTTCACCCTTCCATGTGGACTTTGCTACCCAAGGCTGCTAGTCTCAGGGTTGTTAGGTTAGTTAACCGCTGCTCGACAATCGGCATTGAGTCGCTGGCAGTATGGTCTACTCTATTACCATAGCAGGATAACCTGGTCAGACTGAAAGATACTAGACCTGTGATGGCTAACCTTGGCACCCTAGGTGTTCTTGAACTTCAATTCCCAGAAACCCTGATCAGTAGGAGTGCTGACTTGGGTTTCTGGGAATTGAAGTCCAAGAACACCTGGAGTGTCAAAGTTAGTAATCACTGTACTAGACTATCATCAGGACTAAAAAAATTCTCTTTTTTTTAAGATCTGAAGAATTCAGAATTTTGATGCCTAAAACTGCAGTCCTTAAGCAGCCCTGAGAAACTAATGAAAACATTATCAGGCTAGATTAATCTTTACTTTTCAGAGTTTAATGGCTCCAGTTGCTGTTAGGCTCACACAATCTCTGGTTTATAAAAAGTAGTGCCTGACTGTTACCTTGCTGCTAGCTTGGGAATATATAATATTTCCCCTCCCTCCAGAAACAATAATTATCAAGTCTGGCCAAATTTCTGACTCCTCAGTAATTGCAAGTAACAAAGAACAATACTTTAGGGCTTTCTTAATATTACATTATTTTTTAAAGGAGGGAGTGGGAGAAGAAAGGAAGGAGAGAGATTGTTTCAATTACCTAGAAGAAATATGATTACATGAGGGTCAAACAATAAAGTTAAATGGTTCATACACTTATTCATTATTTTCCTCATTCATAAACTCAGGAGGCAATTTGCCAGAGTCCTAAGGTAACTAAAACGTGTGGCAGATGGAAATTTCTTCTTGTCTCCCCCACCCCACCCCATATAATATATCTCTGTTCACAGCCCCTGGTGCTTTAATTTGTTTAATTGATTAATTACAGCATGCCTCTGCTAGGATAATGAGCTCCAGTTTTATTTTATGTACATGTGAGCCTGATTCAGTCTTAATGCATAACATCACAGCTCCAGGTTATGTAAGGCAGGGTAGACAGCCTGCAAATTGCTCGTGATTCTCAGACTAAGCTCAAAGGCCATCCAGATGTGGTCACTGGAAATGGGCTTTTGAATGGTTTGGGACTGCCCTTCCCAGAATGTTCTAATTATTGCAGCCCAGAAACCCAAATCTTTACACAGGTACAGGTACAGGTACTCTTCGTACATGTCCAGGCCAGAAATGAAACTGCTAAAATGAAGCCATCTTTTGGTGAGTCCATTCTGCCGTTCCTTTGGCCTGACCTAGTGTGAGAAAGATTAGCCAGCAACACAAGATTACCGTTATCAGGGTATGCCCGATTGTGGTTCAAAAATGACACAATCTTCGAGGAGGCTCTTTCTGTTGTCCCATACCATGAAGACTGTCTGGAGAATATAATGTAAAGGTAAAGGTAGGGACTATGGGGGCTCAGTGGTTAAGATGCTGAACTTGACAATTGGAAGGTCAGCAGTTTGAGACCCAAGTGCTGCATGACAGAATGAGCTCCCATCTCTGTCCCAGCTCCTGCCAACCTAGGAGTTTGAAAGCAAGACGTTGTAAATAGATAAATAGGTACCACTTCAGTTGGAAGGTAAAAAGCGTTCCATGCACTCCCATGTCTAGTCATGCCTGTCACATGACCACGGAAATGTCTGCAGATGCAGAGAGCACTGGCTCTTTGGCTATATACAGAGATGAGCACTGAACTCTAGAGTTGGATACGACTGGCTTTTGAGCAAGATCGCATGGTAAAGGTCTCCCTTGCTGAAAAGTCAGTTGGGTCCGACTCTATGGGGTGGTGCATTGCATGCAAGGCTAGACACCAGAGTGCACGGAATGCTGTTACCTTTCCCACCAAAGCTGTACCTGTTTATCCACTTGCAATTTCTTGCTTTCAAACAGTTGGGTTGGCAGAAGCTGGGGCAGACTCACTCCATCGGGCAGAAATAAGAACCGCCCATTTAGAGTCAGATACAACTGGATTTCGAGCAATGGAAAATCTTTATCTTTATTTCCAATGGGTGCCTGGAAGACGTTTCCTGTTTCACCTCAGACAGAAGAACATCTTGAGGTGGCCTCCTTTCCTAGACAACTAAGAGTTCTGACTGTTGTTCCTTAAACTCTTTTTTCTTAGTAAGGAAATCTTTGCAAACATTGGCAAGAAGACACCTGAGAAGAGTTGCACAGGGCCCGTAGCATTTGCCTGTAAATCCTCCTAAATAAAAAATTTGGTAGCATCTTATCAGTGTATTTGACAGGCTGGGGGCACCCAAGTTAAAGTTGCACACTGTTGTTAGCTTGTAATGTGGGAACTTCCATAGAGAGAAAATCTGCCAAGAAAACATAGCGAAAGCTACTTGTTTTAGCTGGGGCGTGACTGGCAGGCATCCACAATATTTAAAGTTGGCATAGGTTTCCTTGAACATGCTTTTGTTTCTCTTCCTGGTTTCCACCTCTCTTTAAAAGCAAGAACTGACAACTGATTAAAGCATTTTTAGTCGCTTAATCATTTGTCGATTGTACTGGGATCAATTTGTACATTCGCGAAACCACAGTCAAAGTAGAGGTGTTTGTTTGATTTCAGCACAGTGTTAGATAACATTTTGGCTTGATTAATAAAAGTAACCACACTTGACAGTTAAGGCAGCACAAAATGCTTCATAAACACCCTGGAACCATAAACACCCTGGAAATAAATGAAGATGTCCTGTATCCATTGTTAAACAATTAGTTAGTTAGTTTCTTCCTTCCTTTAGTGTATGGGACCAAAGACACCAGGACAGCCGAAGAGCTGGCTTAACACAACTTTATTACATGCTGGTCAGAGGGAACATGAGGTAATGGCGGACGAACAGCTCAATATATACAGTGGCTATACATTTGAATGTGGCTCCTTGATAGCCTATTGGCTACAGGCTGCGTGACGTCATTGCAGGTCACGCCCTTCTTGTCCAGGTGAAGGTAGTGGCGGGAATCTTCCCGCGCTGTTGTTCTAGGTGAGTCTTGGACCAATGAGCTTGGACGCTCGCTATTGCCATCTAGTGGTCACTAGCTCGCGTCCTATTAAGGTTACAGTGATTCAGCTGGAGGTTACATTGTTACACATAGAAGAGGTTACATTGGATACACATGGATAGGTACATTGTTTAAAGGCACAGGCTTTAGGACACAATACCCCTCCCCCCTAGGATGAGACGAAGTCTCTTAGCCAAGATGGTTTATTGCACTCGCGTTTGGGCCGCGATGTGGGTTGGCCCACCCGGGGGCCGCTCCTGCTTCCTTGTTCCCTGGACCCTTGTCCTGTAATGGGAGAGGGAGACTTGTTAGCGGCTTGCTGCAGTTTTGCAGTTTTAGGGGAAAGGGTAGATTCCGTTGTGGTTGAACCGGGGGCACCAGGGGCTAACGTAAAACCCCTCTTCTCGCTTGGATGGGTGGGGGACCACTCCGAAAAACCCCCCTGGTTCTGAAAATCAAAATCAAACTCTGTTGGGGGATCCCGCGGGATATCTACGAGGACAAATTCCTTCTCCTCCCCCCTTGGTGGGGACTCTGGACCCCCCTCTCCTTCCCCTTGGGCTAAACGGGTGGGGGAGAACCCTAACGCTGAATTTGTTTTTTCGGCGGCCTGATTTCCTGGGACCCGGCTCCGGAGCTGGTCCGCGTGCCGCCGCCAAAGTAGACCTGTGTTGGTCTCCACGCGGTACGAAACGGGACCGGTTTGTTCCACGACCACCCCCGGCACCCAGGCTGGCCCCGCGCTGGCGTAGTTCCTGCAATGTACTGGGGCACCCCCTCTCTAGGGACAGTTCCAGCTTCTTCCTAAAAAATGGGGCGAATTCCTCTGCCGGGGAGGAAGCCGGCCACCCTTTCTGTACCCAGGAGCAAACCGCCGCCAACGTTTTGTCCTTTCTTGTCGCTGCGGCAATGTCAGCGGGCACTACAGGGGGCGAATCCAGTACCTCTATCATGAGAACCTGATGGTCCCGCTCCCCCTTGCTCACCTGGCTGGGCATCAGGGGGAGGGGGGACCTCGATAGAGCGTCCGCATGGCTGATTTCTCTCCCGGGCCGGTACACCAACGCGTGCTGGTAGGCGTTGAGAAAAATGGCCTACCTAAGCATTCTCGGGGACAGGATCTGTGGCATGGGCTTATCTGCAGTAAAAATGCCTAGTAGGGGCTTGTGGTCGGTCACGATGGTGAAGGGGCGGCCGTACAGAAAATCGTGAAATTTTTTGGTCCCCGCAACTATCGCCAGCGCCTCCCTGTCTGTTTGGGCGAAGTTTCTCTCCGCTTGGGACAGGGACCTGGAGTAGAACGCTATTGGGGCCTCCCTCCCGTTTTCCAACACGTGGCATAACACTGCCCCCACCCCCACCGGGGATGCATCACAGATCAGTACCACCGGCCGTTTGGGGTCGAAATGGGTCAGAATGGCGTCGGACGCCAGGAGTTGTTTCAGTTCCGTGAATGCCCTCTCCTGGTCATCGCCCCACATCCATGCCGCATCTTTCTTGAGCAACCTGTGAAGCGGCTTGGCCACCGCAGCCTTCCGTGGAAGGAAGGAGTGGTAGAAATTTAAGAGCCCTAGGAACGACTGCAGCTCGGGCTTGGATGTGGGGCGAGGGGCTTTCTTGATGGCGGCAACCTTGGATTTGGACGGTTTGATCCCCTCGGGGGTTACTCGGAACCCTAAGAACTCAACCTCCTTCACGAAGAAGACGCATTTGTCTTTTCGCAACCTCAACCCCGCCCGTTCGAACGCCGCCAGGACCTTGTTTAGCCTTTTAGCCAACTCAACCTCACTCCCCCCCGTTATCAATACGTCATCAAAATATGGTAAAACGCCGTCCAGCCCTTTGAGGAGGCGTTCCACGAGCGACTGGAAAATTCCAGGCGCCGAGTTCACGCCGAATTGGAGGCGCGTCACCTGGAACGCCCCCTTATGCGTGACTATGGTCTGTGCAGCAGCTACGGCAGGGGTTACCATGAGTTGCTGATAGGCCTGAGCCAGGTTGAGCTTGGCGAAACACTTTCCCCCATGTAACCTGGCTAGCAAATGGCTGACCACCGGCACCGGGTATGCATTAGGGCAGATTGCCTTATTAATGGTGCACTTATAATCGGCGCAAATGCGAACCTCCCCATTGGCCTTCAATGCTGTGACAATTGGAGTTTCCCACTCCGCGGAATCAACAGGAACAAGAATCCCCTGGCCCACTAATTTGTCCAGTTCCGCCTCTATTTTGTCCTTGAGTGCAAAAGGCACCCGGCGCGGTTTGAGTCTAATTGGGCGGACCTCCGGGTCCAGGTCGAACGTTACTGGGGGTCCATTGAATTTCCCAAGTCCCTTCTTGAAGACTTCGGGGTGCGCGTCGCACACCTCCTGTATCGGGTCAGACCCAACGGCGTGCACCCCCCCAATGAACAGACCCAGGGGCTGAAACCATTGAGTCCCGAGGAGGCTGCAATTGCCTCCCTTAAGAACGACTAGGGGGAGTTCCGCGGCGTGCCGCTTGTACTGAACCTGGAAATTCCCAACCCCCAACACCGGGATACTGTTCCCTTGCACGCCCCGAAGCGTGGACCTCAACGCTTTGAGATTGGGCCGTACGTGGGGGGCAATTCTCAAAAACTCCCTCTGGGAAATAATGGAGTAAGAGGAGCCAGAGTCAATCTCCATCCTAACAGGGGCCCCTTGCACCAGTACCTCAACAAAGTAACGGTGGTGTCCCAAGGACACGCTGAACACCGGAGCGTCGTCGTCGCTGTCGTCGGAGATGCGGCCCACTCCGTCCTGCTTCCTCGTAAGCCGGGCGCCATCCTTTAGTCTCGTCGAGCGGTCTGGCCTCGTTGGGCGGTCGGGCGAGCTCCTCCGGTCCCTCGCTGGGCGGTCGGGCGAGCTCCTCCGGTCCTTGCGTCGTTGTCTGCAGACTTTGGCTATGTGCCCATGTCGCCCGCAGTTGTGGCACTCGGCCTTTCTGAATGGGCACCTGGCACGGTCGTGAGCCGCCCCGCAGCCGTCGCAACGCCGGCCCTCCTTTCGGACCTTCCGGACGTCCTCATCGTCGCTGCTTTCGGCGGACGATTTCGAAGTTCGCCGGGCTGCGTGCACCGAACCCTCTGCTTTGTCGGCTTTCGGCCGCCAGTCCTGGAGCTCCTGCACCCCTGCCTTCGTGGCTTCCGCGGCCTGTGCCGCTTTCAGGACCTCCTGCAACGTGGGGGGCGGCTCCTGATTCATTAGCGTGCGCTGAATCTCGGCGTCCTTCAGGCTGCATAGCACGCAGTCCCTGAGGGTGACTTCCAAATTCTCCCATTTGCACGGGCCGGCAGCCAGGCGCAGGGCCGCTACGAAAGCGGCGACCGACTCATCAGGCGCTTGGACTCGCCTCCAAAACGCGCTCCGAGCGGGAAACATCGCTACCGAGGGCCGGAAATGGTCTCTCAGCACCGTCAGGAGCTCTTTTGCCTTGAATTCAGCCGCCTTTCTGGGTGCGATGAGGTCAATCAGTACTCTCTTTCCGTCGTGCCCAAGCATTCTGGTGAGGATGGCTCTCTTCTTTGCCTCGTCCGTCACCTCGAACTCCACCAGCGCACCTTGGAAGTCCATTTCGAAGAGTTCCCAATCTTGCGGTTTCTTGATGTCGAAACCGGCGTATGTCTTGGTCCCGTGGGCAGCCATGATCCCACCTTCGTCGCCAATTTAGTGTATGGGACCAAAGACACCAGGACAGCCGAAGAGCTGGCTTAACACAACTTTATTACATGCTGGTCAGAGGGAACATGAGGTAATGGCGGACGAACAGCTCAATATATACAGTGGCTATACATTTGAATGTGGCTCCTTGATAGCCTATTGGCTACAGGCTGCGTGACGTCATTGCAGGTCACGCCCTTCTTGTCCAGGTGAAGGTAGTGGCGGGAATCTTCCCGCGCTGTTGTTCTAGGTGAGTCTTGGACCAATGAGCTTGGACGCTCGCTATTGCCATCTAGTGGTCACTAGCTCACGTCCTATTAAGGTTACAGTGATTCAGCTGGAGGTTACATTGTTACACATAGAAGAGGTTACATTGGATACACATGGATAGGTACATTGTTTAAAGGCACAGGCTTTAGGACACAACACTTCCTTAGCCCGGTTTTCCTTGGAGGAGTTCAAGACAGCCCATATGTCATAGAATCATAGAATAATTGAATTGGAAGGGGCCCATGAGGCCATCGAGTCCAACTCCCTACCTCAGTGCAGAAATCCAAATCAAAGCAGATCTGACAGATGGTTGTCTTGAACGCCTCCGACGTTGGAGCACTCACCACTGGCCAAGATAATCGGTTTCATTGTTGTACTACTCTAACAATTTAGATGTGTGTTTCCCACCCACCCCCACCCCTGATATACAGGCTATATTTGGCTTCCTGTAACCTATTATGTGCCTTGCATGTGGGATAATTGAGAACAGATCCTGACCCCCTCCTGTTTTTGACTACCTGCATATACTAGAGTATAAGCCAACCCGAATATAAGCCAAGGTACCTAATTTTGACCCAAGTATGACCTGAGTATAAGCACAGAGTGGGAAATGCAGCAGCTGCTAGTGAGTTTCAATAATCAAAATACATGAAAATATGGTAAAATTAATTAAATTGTTGGTGTGTCTCAATCCGGTGTGGTCTTGGGACGCTCATGGTCATTGACCTGAATATAAGCCATGTCCCCTTTTTAGGGCTCATTTTTGGTGCTAAAAATCTTGATTTATACTTGAGTACATATGGTATTTTTCAAGTACAGTAGAACCGTGTATAATGAATGCCTCTTACAGCGATTAAATCGTACAACGACAAGGATTTGAAAAAATATTGTGCCCTATATAACTACTAAAATCATTATATGATGCAATGCATCTCTATGGAGGAAACCATACAACAATTTTTGTCATTGTACGATTTCTCCCATAGAGATAGTTGTTGTACGATGCATCCCATAGGGATAATCGCTATACAATGCATGCATCGTATAGTGATTAAATTGTACAACGACTAGCCCCGTGGAAAAAATTAAAGTTGTTATACGGGTTTTTATTGTACAGTGGTACCTCGACATATGAATGCCTCAAGTAATGAAAATCTCACAATACAAAACAAAGACCATAGAAAAGAATGCCCCAAGATTTTTTTTTCAGAACGGATTAATTGGTTTTCAATGCATTCCTATGGGATACCATACTTTGGGGTATGAAATGTTCGTTTTCAATGCATTTCTATGGGAAATTTCATTCAATGCATTCTTATGGGAATTCGAGATATGAAATTTTTGCAATCCGAGGAACCAATTAATTTTGTATCTCAAGGTACCACTGCATTTGAAGAGTATTATCATATCCATCTTCAGTCTTCTTTTCTCAAAGCTAAACATACTCCAGGCCTTCAGTTTTTCTTCTTAGAGTTTGGGGGACTTCAATTCCCAGAAGTCAATTCCCCAAAGTACTGATCAGCCAATGTACTGACTTAGTCTTCTGAGAATTGAAGCCCCCCTGTGGAGTGTGGTTCCCACATTGGGAGCTATTGTTTTAAGGAATCCATCCATCTCATATTTCAGTGATGGAGAACCTTTTAGAGACCGAGTGCCCAAACTGCAACCCAAAACCCACTTATTTACTTCAAAGTGTCAACACTGCAACAGGAGAGAGAGGAAGCGCTCCTATTGGACAGCTGGGCAGAGTAAACTCTGTGTTGGTGGAGGGAGGAAGCGCTCCCATTGGGCTGCTAGGCAGAGGGGCGTGGTGAACTCTGTGCTGGGGGAGGGAGGAAGTACTCCCATTGGGCTGCTAGGCAGAGGGGCTGGGTGAACTCTATACTGGGGTGACCACACAGGTGCCCAAAGAGAGGACTTTGAGTGCCATCTCTGGCACGCGTGCCATAGGTTCACCACAACTGTCATATTTGGTCTTCCTCTTTTCTTGCTGCCTTCAACCTATCCCACCATATATTAATTAATCATTGAAGGGGGAAACCTTTCAGTACAAATTCTTGTGGCAGTTAAATGTCATGACTAGGACAACATTCAGGAAATGTAGATATGGGGACCAAATTTGGCTGGGTTTCCTCAGATGGTCACACACCTCTTTCCCTGGGCACCCTATGTGTGTGATTTCTGAGAAACCCCATCAATTTTAAAAGGTTGAAAGCCTTTTCTAAGTAGGCAACTACACTATCATGAAACTCAGGATTTGTTCGTCTTATGCCATGGATGAATTCAAAGGGTCTGAAGCAAAGGCTGAATCAAATTCATCCATGAGTTGCTGGTTGTTGTTGTTGTTGTTTTCATCCAAAGCAGCTTTTTTTGTGTTGCTGGAAGGCTTCTACTTTTTATGGCAATACATTTCAATAGGGTTTTTTTCCAGGCAGATTTGCTGGATGCACGATGGAAGTAGGGGAAGGGTGTGTCTGTAGGCAGAATTTGGGTGATGTTATCTTGGGTGTGATGTTCAGGACTGGAGTAACATACCCCTGCAGTGTTTCTACTGTCCTCATCATCATCCTTAAAAAAAAGAATTAAATACACGAGAATAGCCTTATAGAGCCACACCACCTTATTGCTGGGTTATTGTTCTAGACATAGTGATAAAGTGTTATAGCACTATTCTCTTCTTCATCTTCAGGCAGTGTATCCATTCCGGACATTGGTTATCATCATGGCGATAGTCTTCCTGTTCTTAACTCTTCAGAAGAATTCTTCTGAGGACATGCCACACTAGTCTCTCAGGTTCTTTAGCCATAAAGTCCATCTACGTCCAGGTCCTCTTTCTTCCCAGGGATCTTTCCTTGCAGTTGGAGTATTCTATACTTCATGTTGTTCCTCATGATATGCCCAAGGTATTGGAGCTTTCTTTGTTCAATGATCTTGAGCAGTTCTTGTTCTTTATCCATCCAGTGCAACACTTCTAGATAACGCACATGTTCAACCCATGATATCCTTAGCAGCCGTCTGTAGATCCACATTTCAAAAGCTTTGATTCTCTTTTCAGATGCTCTTAGTCAATGTCCAAGCTTTGACTCCATACAGCAACAGTGGGAATACATAACATCTCGCTATTCAGATCTTAGTAGCAAGAGTTAGATCTCTAAAGGTAAAGGTCGCCCTTGCTCGAAAGCCAGTCGTGTCGAACTCTAGAGTTTGGTGAACATCTCCCTTTATAGCCAGTGCTGCAGATGTTTCCATGGACACATGGCAGGCATGCCTAAACACCAGAGGGCATGGAAGTGGTACCTATTTATCTATTGGCAATTTCTTGCTACTGGATAACAAATTATTCTTTTTTAAAAAAGAGCATCAATTGTACAAAGGAAAGACCCTAAGTTTGACTTGCCCCTCGTCTCTACTCTCCATTCCTCTAAGACAGTCTCCATTCCTTCTTCAGCCAGTTTTCATGAGAGACTTCAAGGCTTGGAAGTGAGTAAAAGGGAGAGATCAAAGGATTGGGAGATAAATAACAGTAATTATCATCAGTTGCTGTATCATCTGCATACAACAGCACTTCTTCCTGCATCCCGAAGTAACAGTATTGCTGTGAGTCTTGCATTTGAGCTTTCATAATGATTTCATTTGTAGCTACAGCTGCAGATTGAACCTTTGCGGAGTCCATTCACTTTCATTCAGCTTTTTGATATGGTAATACTCCAAATCAGGGGTTCCCAACCTTTTCATGCCGGGAGCCAGGTCACACACTCTCAGTCAGCTTCATGGGCTGGCTGGCCATTTTACCCTGCCTGCATGATGAGGATGGCTATTCTGTCCCAACTGCTTCAAAGGGGTGGCCATTTTGTTTCTCAAAGGGGTGGGGTGGGGTCACATGAAATTGTGTCATGGGCCGGATCTGGCCCACAGGCCTTAGGTTGGGAGCCCCTACTCTAAGATTCCATTTTTAGCAATAAGAGACTGAAGGTTTAGAAGTGCAAGGGCCTTTTGATCTTACCTTATTACGGTACTGTGGGACTGCAGTGGCTTAGTGGTTAAAATGCTGAGATTGATGGATAGAGGATGCATGCACAGCTGTACATTTGTCCTTCTGAATGACGAACCACAAGAACCTCCAGTCAGGGGTGAAGGATGATGGAGTAAAAGGTTAATAACATCTGGAAAAACTGATCCAGTTGCTTCCAAAGCAAAGGTGGAGAAACCTCTTTTCAGTCCAAAAATCAAATTCAATTTTTAAACAGATGTTCCAGGGAGGTACTGTTACCTTTCCCGCCAAAGCTGTACCTATTTATCTTGTAATTTCTTGCTTTCGAACTGCTAACTTGGAAGGAGCTGGGACAGATGACAGGAGCTCACTCCTTTGCTCAGCACTCAGGCCTCGACCTGCTAACCTTCCAGTCATCAAGCTCAGGATCTTAACCACTAAGCCACCACTGCCTCTCCAATGTAATCATTCCTCATAACTAGTGTAACACATTCATAGGATGGGGGGAACTAGAGCATATGCTTAGCATGCATGTAGAAGCAGCAGTCATTCAAGCCGTGGGCGATGTCTGTCATAGCACATTTTTTCACTTGCTTTTGGAACTTGTTTGTGTTTTGACTTTGTAGTTTGTCATTGAAAGATAGGCGTGTGGTGGTTTTCTAGACCTTCTACATTATACATTTCTCAGGAAATACTGTTGTTGGAGGGAAAGCAAAGAATGCACGTTTCTTGTAATGTTTGATCTGACCCCATGAGACACCAAATGCTGAGAATTGAAGCAGTGAGAAACTAAGTGATGTGTATGTCTTCTTCTTTACCTCCGCTTTTACCCCAGTGTTGAGGAAAATATTACAAGGTTCTTGCTCTGGTACTTCTAGCTGCCTCCACTGGCATTACTTGGTATTCTTCTAATGTTTCTTTGATGTTATCTCTCCACCTTCCTCTGGGTCTCCCTTGTGGTCTTTGTCCTTCTCTTCTTTCCACATACGCCTTGTATGGTATGGATTTCCAAGACATTCTCTCCAAATGGGCAAACCATTTTATTTGTTGTCTCTGCATATAGTTGAAGATTGATTCTGTTCCAATTCTTTCTCTTATAATCATATAATGTGTACGTGAATGAATGAATTCACATTGAGAATACAGGTGTTTGGATCTTAAAACCATTCAAAAACATGGCAGGTCTTTTAACAGTTGTGCTTGAACTTAAAACATTAAATGATAGGTCCTGTTTTATACAGAATGTCATCATCGACTGCAACTCGTATCCGAGAATGCATTTTCCCCCCTGAAGCAGGAAAAATGTCACTGCCGTGAATTTGTTTAAGGTGGATCCCATCTTGCCATGAAGTGACCCACACAGTATGATCGCGGAGCCATCACCCATGGCACACATGAAGCGCGACATGCAGGATTTAACAGTCTGGACAGACATCCCACTACAGTAATGGAGTAGACCGTACAGCCAGCGATTCAACACGCAGTGTCAGGCAGCGGTTAACTAACCTGAATCCCTAAAGGGGCCAATGGCTATGAGCGGATGAGCCCCTTTAGGTGGGGTGATGGTCCCCCTCAGTGGAGGAAAAGCCACTGGAAACCATCATATTGGGCCCAATGACAAAATGAGCGGAGGACGAACTCTGATTCCCAATAGTCACAGAGGCAGAAGAGGTCATGCCAGATGGACTGGCTGTGAAGGCGCACCTTGTCCATATCTTCAAGGCTGCAGCAGTCCATTTCAGTCCCCAGTATCCAGAATGTAAGGTAAAGGTAAAGGTCATCTTTGCTCAAAAGCCAGTTGTATCTGACTCTAGGGTTCGGTGCTCATGTCTATTTATAGTCGAAGACCCAGCGCTGTCTCCATCTGCAGATGTTTTCATGAACATGTGGCAGGCATGACTAGACACCAGAGTTCACGGAACGCTGTTTACCTTCCCACCAAAGTGGTCCCTATTTATCTACTTGCAATTTCTTGCTTTCGAACTGCTAGGTTGGCAGGAGTTGGGACAGAAATGCGAGCTCACTCTGTGGTGCAGCACTCGTGTCTCCAACTGCTGACCTTCTAGTTGTCAGGTTCAGCATCTTAACCACTAAGCCACCGCAGTCCCCATTGTTTGGATCTAAATTCGTTCAAAAACGTGGCGGAGCTTTTAACAGTTGTTCTTGAAGTGCAAAAATTAAATGATGGGTCCTTCCCCTCCCCCCACCCCACCCCAGAATATAGAGGAACATAATTGCTTGCTATACTAATAATTTCATGTCAGAAATTATTCTGGGTTGAAAGGATTTTTGTTGGAGAAACTCCGCTCAGGGAATGCCCAAATGAGGCTCCTTTCATGTCCCCAAGAGCTGGGACAGAGATGGGTGCTCAATCCGTCAAGCAGTACCTGGTGTCGGGAATTTATTATAGTGTTGAGGTTGGCACAGACAGGGCTGTCATAGCCTGGAATTTACCTTTGGCCTTGACCAGGGCTAGCATGGCAGAGAGAGGTTTTTCTGCATGACCAGACTGCGTTTTGAGCTGCGCTGACCTCTCAGAGCATAGAATTAAACTGGATAATAAAATGGCAATTCCGGACCCTTAAGGTGTCCAGTTTCCAAATTAGCCTGTCTAATACCACCCCTCCCTTTGATGACACTTGGCAGAGATTAGCTAGCCTTCAGGGTGGAGGGGAGCTACCTAGGAAAAGGAAAGTCCAGATAACACTCCTTGAAGAGAAGCGAAACTCTCAAGGCCCCCCTCCGTTAGAGACCTTCAAAGAATAGTCCATTGCTGGCCTCTAAGCTGACCTCTGGAAATTCCCCTCTCTTTTCTTGAGGAGAAAAATGACACTACTAGTTTGCATTAAATTTACAGTGTTTTACTGTTAGAAAAATAAGCAAATAAAGTATGCAGATAAAAGTATTTGAAATAAATGAAATGAAATACTGAATACAAAAGAAATAGAAAATTTTAAACAAAGCTAAATAGTTAAAAATCGGGCATCTTCATGCCCCCATGAATGTTCGACTTGAGGTCTCCCATTCAGGGCATATTGAAAGGAAAAATGGACAGGGGGTCCCCTGGAATCGGGGAGTCTGCTCCCGAGATGCAAAATCCCTCAGTTTTATATGTTTTTGGCCACTCACACCTCCCATCTCAGTTATGTGAAAATTCCCAAAATGTGACGTTTGGGGACATCTGGCCAATGCAGCTGGCCATGCACCTGTACGTTACGTGAGGCGCTTATCTTAGATTCCATCTCGATGGCATCTTCATGAGATTCCAGCTAACAAGGCGAGCTTCTTTACCACTGAGCCCCAGCAGCCCGATTGCCTGCTAATGCCCACAGATCACTGCTACTAAAAGCATAGTTACAACAGCTTCTTCATAATTTGGTCACCTTTTCCCAGCAGCCCCTTCTTCCAGCTTCCAGGACTGATCAATGAGAGTGAAGCCAAACACTCAAAAGCATGCCAGGCGCAGCCAGGCGCAGCAGGTGCAAATGGGGAGTGTATCTTATCTTTGTGTCAAAGCAGGAGTGATAATGTAGAAAACAATTGAAGCTGAATGATGAGCTAAGCCAAGATGCCAACTCCATCTGATAAAACTGCAGATCAACACACATGCCGCAAAGCTTCATTTCAATATCGGCCCTTCCCATCACTAATTTTATTTGAGATTCTCCCAAGGAGTGCGATACTTTATTAGGATTATCGCATCTTCAATGCACAGTCCCATCTCTGTGGAGGTGGGGAGGCCTCTTGTTGATACATGCATTTCAATTAAGTCAACATTACTCTTCAAAGCCTTTATCTTTCACGGTGTGTACATCTATATTCAAATTGCCACTCAAGACTATTTCCTCCCAATGAGCCACAACAAGGACTCAGATTTCAAATCAAAACAAGGAGTGTTGTTGCCCTCTGCGTCTGGAAAATCTGACTTTCACGGTGGAGATAACCATTTGCCTGTGGGGTGGGGCCCCAGCTGACCACAAACCGATCTCTCTTCCTTGACAAACCAGTCGAGAAGAAAGTTTGTGTGGAAAAGTTTGTGGAATAAAAAGACAATGGTTTTAAAATATAGAGAATTTTGAATAAGGATGAAAGCTCACAAAATGTGTTGAGAATACTATGGGAAGAAGATTTAAATATAAGAATTTAGGAATCACAGTGGAAGAGTAAATGGAGGAGAAGAATTATGAAAAATCTTTCTGTAAGATTAAAAGAACATAATTATAAAATATTGTGGAGGTGGTACCTGACTCCAGTTAAATTGTATCGAATGGATAATAGTAAATCAAGAGATTTCTGGAGATGTAAAAGTGAGCTTGGAACATATGAACACATGTGGTGGAGTTGTAAAGTGGTTGAGATTTTTTGGAAACTAATTGAGAAAGAAATTTCAGTGATTACTAAAGTTGATATAAAACTGGAGCCAGGTATCGCCTTGCTGATGGGATTGGATGATATAAAGATGAGTACAAACAAAAAAGAATTGGTGTCAATAATGTTAACAGCTGCAAGACTGTGTATAGCGAGAAAATGGAAAAGTGATTTAAGGTTAAAAACTGATGAATGGTATAAAGAAATGTGGGAAATTGCATTAAATGATAAATTGACATGTGAACTGAATGTGAAGAAAGGTATTTTAAAAGAGAACAAATTTTGGGAAATATGGAAACTATTTGTGGAATTTGTCCTTGTGAGTGATAAAGGGGATAAGCCGGTACCTCAACATATGAGTTTCTGGGATAATTAAATTAGAAATTCGATCCTCAAGGTATGTAAATATCACTGCGTGTTATAATTTGTAATACAAAAAATTAATGTAATGTGATTTTCTTTTTTCTGATTTGTAATTTCTTGTATTTGTTGTATTTTTTATATATCATTTGTATTTTTTTAAAAAAACTTAATTAATTTTTTTTTAAAAAAAAAGACAATGGTTTCCTTACACAGCGTGATGTCCATACCTATGTGCTACAGCAGGAGTTCTCAATATTTTAAATCCGGGGATCCGGTCACGCTTCCTCAGATAGCTTCAGGGGCCAGATGGCCATTTTGCCCTTCCTCCACTACATGGCACTTCCGGGTGTGGTGGAGGTGGTGAGAGGCCACATGAAATGGCACTGTGGGCCACATCTGGCCCATGGGCCACAGGTTGAGAATCCCTGTGCTACAGCTCTGTTTTCAGTTTATATGTAATATCCTGTGTGTCTAGGGGCAATTTCATATCCGATAGTAATGAGGCCCTTATCATTATCAAGTGGACTATGGTGGCTTAGTGGTTAAAACCATGATCTTGACAACTGGAAGGTCAGCAGGTGTTGTGTATTTTCGAGGAAATGTGTTTGCCATTTTGTCTTGTTGTGAAAGAGTTTAATATGTATCTCCTTTACTATGGTCCAAAGTCTTGCAAGACTTCGGGAGGGTTCTGAACGAGAACAGAGCTGTCAACGGTTCTAACGGGTTTTTCCAACTGTCAGTTCTGATCAGAGATAGCTAAGGAATGTGAGGGTATGTTGTTAGCTCTGGTCACCGATTCTTATTCCAAATAAAGGTGTGTGTTTGGCCTGTATTGCTGGCTGCTGCCTATTATTTCCAGAACACTAAATTGGCGACGAGGATGGGATGGCATCCCAACAGAATTCCGTTGGCCCTTTCGATATCTCAGTGCCAGAGAAATGGGTTCTCTACGAAAAGCAGTTCAAGTACGCCATGGCGGCTGACAACTTAGTAGAGGAGGACCAGAAGCGTCCATGTTTCCTGGCGAGATATGGCCTGCCTACGCTTGAGCTGGCCATTCACTTGGTGCTGCCGAGGGATATTGATGATATTCCCTTCTCAGATATCCTGACAGCCCTGCAAAGCCATTTCCAGCCGAAGGTCTCCATATTTCCTGCCTGGGTGGCATTTCACCGCTGTGACCAATGCCCCGGGGAGTCTGTGGCCAACTATGCTGCCGCCCTTCAACTCGCTGCTGCCCCATGCCAGTGGCCAAACATCGAGGATGCCCTCAGTGACCACCTGCTAGCCAGACTTCGAGATGAAGAGGCCTAACTCAGGCTGATGACCCGGGACACGCTCACATTCAAGTCTGTGCTAAAGGAAGTGTTGGCGTCTGAGGCAGCCAGGTCAGGGGTAAAGTCATTCAAGCTATGGCCTGTTGCCTCCGGGGCTCCAGAGTCCGCTGTACAGGCCCACCACTGCTCCTCACCATTATGCTTGTCTTCAATAGCATCGCCAGCGTCATCATCCACGTCTGGGTCCAGCAATGAGGACGGAGGGGTCAGGAAGGTCCGAAGGAAAAAGGAAAAACATGCCCCAAAAGTCTTGAAAAGGTGTGATGGCTGTGAAAGCAAGCACGACCGCCGAAAGTGCCCCTTTCAAAATGTGGATTGCCACCATTGCAGCAAGCGAGGGCACATTGCAAAGGTGTGCCACCAGAGGAGCAGGCAAACCCCAGCATCGGGCCAGTGCCCGAGGAAGCTGGAAGCGCATATCTCCAAGAGCTCCACGTCAGAGACTTCATACAGCAACGTGGCAAATGTGTCCGGCTGGTTCTTTGCTGACTTGCAATTGCAATTGTACCAATTCGCATGGACGTGGACTCGGGTATGTCTTATTCCATTCTGCCCCAAAAAGAATTCTTAAAAATTTCCCCGCCACGCACCCTAAGTTGTGGGCATTGAAGACATCTCTCCGAGACGTTCAAGGGTGCCACATACCAATTCTGGATGTGGGGAATTTCACTGTACGTTTCAAGAACATTTCCATCGAATTGCCTCTTGTGGTGGTGAAGCAAGGAACTAACTGTCTGCTGGGAGTCCAGTGGTTTGACCCGCTGGGAATAAGACTGTCTGGAATCAATGCTGTGAGTTCTGACCCAGTGCTGGATGTTTGCAATGCAGAGACAGCTGTGGCGGGATGCTCCCGGAGGACTCTTAAGACCGCCCCCGCCGCCACTGCCAGACCGGATTCTCCTCCCCGCCCCGGGACAGGTATGGAGGCAGAAACAGCTGTGGCAGGACGCACTCGGAGGACTCTTAAGAGCACCCCCACTGCCAGACCAGCTTCACCTCCCCGCCCCGGGACAGGTATGGAGGCAGAGACAGCTGCGGCGGGGCGCACCCAGAGGTCTCTTAAGAGTGCCTCCGCCACCACTGCCAGACAGGCTTCACCTCCCTGCCCCGAGACAGGTATGGAGGCAGAGACACCTGCGGTGAGACGCACCCGGAGGACTCTTAAGAGCGCCCCCGCTGCCACCGCCAGACAGGCTTCGCCTCCCCACCCTGGGACAGGTTCGGAGGCAGAGACAGCTGCGGCGGGACGCACCTGGAGGACTCTTAAGAGCACCCCCACCACCAGACCAGCTTCGCCTCCCCGCCCTAGGACAGGTATTGAGGCAGAGACAGCTGTGGCGGGACGTGCCCGGAGGACTCTTAAGAGCGCCCCTGCCAGACCAGCTTCGCCTCCCCGCCCTGGGACAGGTATGGAGGCAGAGACAGCTGTGGCAGGACGTGCTCTGATGACTGCTGTAGTCTCCTCCTTCGCCTCCCCGCCCCGGGAGGTCAGTTGAGGATGTTGAGCTTTTGCTCCATCAGGACTCATTGAAATGATTATAGTATGTTTTTTGTAGATATTGTTAATTTACTTAGTATATTGTATTTTGGATCCTGTAATCTTTAACATTGTTATTTTTGAAATGTGATTTGTGAATGCTTTGTGTCATTTATATTGCTTTGTATTATTTATACTGTATCATATTGCTTTGTATTACTTGTAAACTGCTTTGAGTTCCCCTAGGGGAAGGAAAGCGGTATAGAAATCCAAGAATAAATAAAATAAAAACGCGGACCTGGAGGTTTTCAAGAAAGGACTTGGCACTTATGTGGGAGCCCCGGTCTCATTTGAACTTGACCCGGGTGTACGGCCTATCCACCTTAAGCCTCGCTGTGTTCCCTTTGCTCTTAAGGACAAGATAGAGATGGAAATTGATAAGCTTGTGGGTCAAGGTATTCTGGTCCCTGTTGATTCTGCCAAATGTTAAACTCCTATTGTAACATCCATTAAGTCAAATGGGGAGGTTAGGATCTGTGCAGACTACAAGTGCACGATCAATAAAAGCCATTCGGCTCAACTCATATCCGGTCCCTGTTGTCAGCCACCTGCTGGCTAACTTTGATGTTCTGGTAGAATTGCGAAGCAGCCAGCATAACAGGGCCAAACAACTTTATTAGGCAGTCAGAACATGGGGAGCAATGGCGCAGAACTGCTAAATATATACAATCAGGAATTGATCCATTTGGCTGGGAAATAACAGGATTGGACGGGAGAGGAGTGGGGTGACTGGAAGATCAAGGGACCGGAGTGAAGACTTTACATGACTACATAGTTATGGCGGGAACGCAAGTCCCACAATACTTTAAGACCAACAAGAAGGAGACAAAATGGAGGATCGTACTGATCCCAATAATATTACAAAATGTTACAGCAATATTCAAACACAACATCCCTCCCCCCTAGGATGGGACAAAGTCCCTTAGCCATTGTGGAGGCCCACAAACTCTTTTGGGCCGTACTGATACCTGACTGTATTTGGAAGTCCTATGTAGGCTTGGTTCCATTGAGTGATACCCCGCACTGGGGGCCCTTTCTGAATTATTTGCATTTTGGGAGCACTGTCCCACATCGGAGTTGGAACCAGGGAGGGGGCAAACTAAATTATAACCCTGTTTAGATGAAGCAGGAGCAGGGGATCTCTCGAAATTAAAACTAGAATCAGGATGGGTAAAACACAACAAAAAGTCCCGCCTTTGAGAAGTCTGAGTAGGGGGCGACTCAACGAAAGCTTGCCTCATTTGGGTTGGAGTTGAGGTAGACTCAAATGTAGGAGGATGGGGGGCCTCTTGGGAGAAATCAAAGTCCCGCTTTTCACTTGGACGAGTGGGGAAACACTCTGCAAATTCCCTCCAATCCTGTAAATCAAAGGGTACATCTCCATGCTGTAGGCTTGCGGACGACCTCCAGCGGAATTGGGGCTGGCTTCAATTAGAAAGCTGGGGATTACAACTGATTCCCGAGCCGCCTTCCTCATCTCCCCCTTGGAATAAGCAGGTGGGGGAGGACCCTAACGTGGAATTACCCTGAATAGATTCTCCTTGTACCTCTTGAAACTCCGTAACCCTATGTCTGAGCTGGTTGGCGTGGCACCACCATAGCAAACCAGTGCCTGTTTTGACATGATAGGATACTGGCCCCATTTGTTCCACCACAATTCCCGGAATCCATGCTGGACCTGCGGTCACACAGTTCCAACAGTGTACCGGATCCCCGACTGTGAATATCTTTTTATGAGCGATTTCAACATTAACACCCCTATCCTCCACCCTGGAAGGATCTAACTGGTCGAGCAATGAGACCGGTCTCCTGTGCATTAGAAGTTCAGCTGGCGACAGCCCTGATGCCAGGTGAGTTGTCCGGTAGCACAGGAGGAATTGGCAAAGTTGTAAATCAATGTCCCCCTGACCCATGCGGCAAAGTACCTCTTTTGTGGTGTGAACCTAATGTTCCACATGACCATTGGTGGCAGGGTGGAAGGGGGCAGAAGTTACATGCCGAACGGCATTCCTTTCGAGGAATGCCTGGAATTCAGAGGAGGTGAAAGTTGTGGCATTGTCAGACACAAGCACGTCAGGCAGTCCGAAACAACTGAACAGCCTCCGGAGCTGCTTAATTGTGACCGCAGAAGAGGTACTGGACATAGGAATAACCTCCAACCATTTTGAAAATGAGTCGATCACTAGTAGGAAAAGCGTGCCCCGGAATGGACCAGCGAAATCAACATATATTCGTGACCATGGTCCATGGGCGGTGTCCCATTCCCAGGAGGGAAGCTGGGACTCTTTGGGTCGGGAACTCTGGCAACTTTGGCAAGTGCCTACCAATTGTTCAATGTCCTGGTCTACCTGGGGCCACCAGAAATAGCTCCTAGCCAAAGCCTTGGAGTGCACAATACCAGGGTGACTAATGTGTAGAAGCCTAAGCACCTTAGAGCGTAATACCGCAGGAATGACCACCCTTTGGCCCCATAGGAGGCAACATCTCTCGAGCGAAAGCTCAAACCGTTTTCTAAAGAACAGTTTGATCTTCTCAGCAGGAGGCGATGTGGGCCAGCCTTTCTTAACCCAAGAAATTACCTGAGACAGAAGTTTGTCCCTAGGGGTGTGGCCAAGATGGCAAAGTATTAACACACTTTTCTGGACTGCTTGCGCTCTCAATGTGGCTTTGAATGAGATTTAACTATTAATAAGAGATCTTTGAACTAGAAATTTGTGAAAGGAGAGAGGATAAAAAAGATTTTGGATTTTACTGTTCTTTTGTTGCCTATGATGTCTAAGGAGTGGTGGAGGTGGGTGGAGGCTAGTGTCAAAGGTCGCAGCCGCGCCAGCCGTGCCGCGGTCGGGCGGAACTTCAAGAAGAAAAAAGAAAAGTGCGAGAAAGAACGAAGAAAGGAGTTGGAACGCAGCAATCAAAGAGGTGTCGGAAGAGGTGTCGGAACTATCTTTGAAGGCAAAGTAAGTGCTGAAGGTGGGAGGAGGTCGAGACAGAGAGAAAGAGAAAGTGGTGAGGCAACGAGAGAGAGGATTATTGGCGGCGGGCAAAAGTGAAACTTAAAAGACAGCATCGATTGAGGTTGGAGCCCAGAGGAGATTCAAGTCAGATGACTTTGAAAGTTGAAAGAAAGAAAGAAAAAGAGCTGAAGCTTTGAGGGGGGGAGAAGGAGAGAAAGGTGGATTTTGGGAGGATTTTTCACAATTGAAAGTTAAGAGAAGGAGACGGAACAAGACGAGGTGGAATGGAGTGGTGAGAGGAGAAAGATAAAGACTGGCCCCTCAGAGGTCGCTGCAGTTTGCTCTTTGTTTTATTTAATTCTATAATCCTAATTTTTTATATTTTACTACTGTGATTCTCTCTCCCTCTACACATTATTTTTGGGCTGAGTTTGATTAGAGACAGTATAATATTGTTTCTCTTTCCTCCTCTCTCCCTCCTGTTGATTAAAATTGGATGCTGGGTGGGTTTTTTTTCTTTTCCTTTTTCTTTGCGTTGTAATATTTCATTTTTGGGGTGGGGAGACTCTTACTTGGTTTTTCCCTGGATCTTGCACCTTTTTAAAAAATATTTTTGATTGAAGATTTGTATTGAACAATTAGTACAGTTAATTTTTTAAAAAATATTTTTTTCTCTTCTCCCCCATTTCTCTTTTTTCTGTTTAATTGGCTGACAAATCTATATTTTTTCTAATTGGTTTATGAACAATTAATTATTAACTGATTGGCATTATTAAATTTATAATTTGAATATATTTTATACTTGGTTATATAACATTTTAATAGATTAATTTTTAATTGAATTATAGATTTTTGACTGTTCAACATAAAGATTAATTGGTTGATAGAAAATCGGTGATTAAATTGTGGTTTTGATTGGATAATATAAATTAGAAATTTCTAACTACAAACTTTAAACTGTGTTTTATGTGGTAGACTGTATATTATAGACAATAAATTACAAAGTATAAATTGATTAAATTGAACATATACTGCAGTTGATCATACTATTAATTGTAATGGTAGTATGATTGAATGTTGATTTGATTTGATTTTATTAATTTGGTACATAGATATAGTGTTGGTTTTTTATTGCTTTTTATTAAAATTTAACATAGATTAATTAACGAGATTATTTTGAATATTAATTGGTAATCAAAATTCTATTGGGAAATTGTATATATTGGAAACTGATATTTTTAATACTGGCATCCAATCAGAAGAAAGAATTAAAATATTCAAAAGGAGTTTTGGCACTGACATCATTATTTGAGGAAATAATGGAAAAAGAAGAAGAGATTGTAAAGGCCAAGGAGATGGAGAAGGAAAAAAAGGGAAAAGAGGGAAAAGAAGGAAAAATCTGCTGCAGCACCAGCCCCAAGCCCATTTCTGGACCTTGCAGCAATGGATCAGGTTCAAGTTTTGATGGAATTGGCAAAATTGATGAAGGAGTTGGAAAGGATGGACGAGGCAAGATTAAAAGATAAGTCAGATATTTTGAGGGGTTTTCAGGAGTTGAAAGAAGAAAGAGTAAAAGAAAAGGAGGAGATTTTGAATAGTCATAAGAAGCTTACATCAGCGGTTACCGACCTTTCTAAAAAGGTGGATTCTAGTTTTCAGAGTGTTGAGAAAGAGATAAAAACATTACAGGTTGATATGAAAATGGTACGATCTGATGTGAATGAGTTATATACTTAAGAAAATCAAATTAAAGCCAAGGTGGAGGTCCAGGAGAAAAGGGTTGATATGGTTGAAGAGGCTTTGAGAAAACAGAACATAGTGATTCATAATTTGATGGAAAAAACACCAGACCAGTTGAAGGAGAGAATAGTTAATTGGCTGAACAATCTTAAAATGGGAAAAGATTTTGTCAATGAGGACATTGCAAGTGTGTATAGATTGGGGGTGAGGAAAGGGAGAAGTGTTCAGAAGAATGTTTTAGCTAAATTTGTGAATTTGGGAGACAAATTGAAAGTAATGGCTTTCTTGAAACAGGCTGGTTCTGGCATTTTAAAAATAGATGGAAATGATGTTGAAGTGTACAATGATATCTCAATGGATGAATGTGTGTGGCAGTACAAGATGAAACCAGGACAAGAATTTTGAGAGAACAAGGGATTAAATATTATTTGAAATTTCCATTACAGTTGAGATTTTTCTATGATAAGAAAATGCATGTAATTGATGGAAAAATGGATCAATTTATCTATGATTGGACTGACCAAAGTAGGTTCTAAAGAATGGCTAGGACTGAGAAAGGCATTGATGGAAACAGGCGGTATAGAAAGGGAGGATGGAAAGGATGAAGAGCGGGGTGCAGCGGGAGGGGCGGATGCTGGTGCTGGTGAAGTGGTGGTGTTGGAGTCAGATGAAGGATGAGAATTATTTTAGATGGAGTAGAGAGGAGAAAGGAGTAGAATGTTTAATTATTTAGCTTGTAAGGCATAGAACGTGTAAATGGTTAGTATGCATATCTTACATGTCACCCCCTCCCCTCTTTGGGTAACAGAGGCAGCTTTCTGAGAAGAAGAGTGGGGAGGGTAGGCAAGATTGTTTCTTATTTGTTAAATTTTAGCTGTGGTTTCTGTGTGTGTTTTATAGTTAATGTGGTGGGATTAGGTAAAACATGCCCATAGGAGGTTGCAGTGATCATGGTAGGTGGAGATGGAGGTAAAAAATGAAATATATTAAAGTATTGTCGTGGAATGTGAAAGGTACTGGCTGCCAAGTTAAGAGAAGAAGGTTAGAAATGGCCCTTAGGAAAGATAAACCGGACATAGTGTTTTTACAGGAAACTCACCAAAAGTCAGGTGATGTGAACAACATATGTTTAGAATGGATTCAGATTTATGAAAAGTCTTATGGCACTTCAAAGGCAAGAGGAGTAGTGATCTTGATTTCAAATAGATTGGGGTTTGTAATGACAAAGAATATTTCTGACCTAGAAGGCAGATATCTAATTATAAAAGGGACAATTGATGATGAGGAAATAACTTTGGTGAATATTTATGCACCAAATGAACGACAAGATAAGTTTTTGGACAAGGTGTACCATATCTTAGAAAAAGAAAGGACGACAAAAATGATTGTGGCAGGGGATTTTAATTAAATAAGGTCAAATATAGATTGTACAAACACATCAAGGTGTGGAAGTGGGTTTAGTTTGCGTATTTTAGATAATTGGATGAAATCACTGGGCTTGAGAGATACATGAAGGGAGCTTAAAGGGTTAGAAAGGGTTTATACATTTTTTCACAAGTTTATAATACATATTCTAGAATTGATTATATATTTGTTACAGACAATATGATGAAGGACTTAGAGGATATAGAGGTTGGAATTTTCAAGGAATCTGACCATGCGAAAATATTGTTGGAATTAGGAGTGGCGGGTGCAATGAAAGTCAATAATAATTGGAGATATGATGACAAATTATTTAAAGACCCTAAATGCAAACAGCAAATAATTTAAAAATGGGAACAAAGCTGGGATTGGAATGATACAGAAGAGGTTAGTTATAACGTGGTCTGGGATACCATGAAGTCGATATTTAGAGAGGAAAGTATAAAGTTGGCTAGTATTAAAAATAAGCAAGTTAAAAGTAGACAAGAGGAAATTGAAAAAAAATAAAGTGTTACAAGAGGAACATGCAAAAACAAAAAATAGGAGGGTTCTTGATAGGATTCAAAGATTAAAAATGGAATTGGTGGGGAAGGACTTTGAAAAAGTAAAAGGATTTTGTTTATTTAAAGAGGGAGTATTTTGAATTTAGTAATAGAAATTCTAAACTATTAGCAAGAGCGGCTAAAGAAAAGAGAACTAAGAGGGAAATTGGGATTTTGGTTAATAAAAATTGAATGAGATGTAATAAGACTAAAGATAAAAGTAAGGTAATCAAAGAATTTTATCAGGATTTGTATACAAGAAAGAATATAAAGTTGGAAAAACTGAATGATCTATTGGAAAAGCAAATTGGAAATAAAATAAATCGGGAGCATTTAAATAGGATGGAAGAGCGAATAACGGATAAAGAGATAAAAGAAGTGATAGCCAACTTGAAAGCTGATAAATCTCCAGGAGAGGATGGATTATCGGCTGAATTTTATAAAGAGTTTAAGGATAGGGTGGTATTAAGATTATTGAAGTTATTTAATTATATTTTGGATGGAGGACAAATCCTGACTTCATGGTATAGATCTATAATTGCTTTACTACCAAAACCAGGAAAAGATCCAGAAAAAATAGAGTCATGCAGACCCATTTCTTTAATAAATCAAAATGCAAATTTTTTTACTGCAATACTAGCAAGAAGATTAAACAGCTTTATGGGCAATTATATTAATAAAGACCAAATAGGCTTCCTTAAAGAAAGGCATATGGTGGATCTAACAAGGAGAGTTTTAGACTTGATAGATATTGCAGATCAAAGCAAGGAGAAAGTGGGGTTACTAGCATTAGATATTTTTAAGGCATTTGATTCGCTTCAATGGGAAACAATTAATGAGATAATTAAATGTTACGGATTTGGGAACAAGTTCAGTAAGACGATAGAACAACTGTATTGGCAGGGGTCCGCCAAGTTTAGGGTTAATGATACTTTTACGGAAGATATAAAGTTGGAAGCAGGAACGAGACAGGGATGGTTGATGTCTTTACCCGGATGGTGAACCAGGGTGTACTGATAAGCATTTAAGAAAATGGCCCAGCGCAACATGCGAGGGGACATAATTTGGGGAGTGGGCTTAAAAGTAACGAAAATCCCCAACAAGGGCTTGTGGTCCATTACGAGAGTGAATTCCCTTCCGTATAGGAAGTCGTGGAACTTCTTTGTTCTTGCAACTATGGCCAGAGCCTCCCTGTCGGTCTG
Source organism: Bradypodion pumilum (assembly GCA_035047305.1). Taxonomy (NCBI): domain Eukaryota; kingdom Metazoa; phylum Chordata; class Lepidosauria; order Squamata; family Chamaeleonidae; genus Bradypodion; species Bradypodion pumilum. Next base: position 30,062,933 of record JAWDJD010000007.1, read on the forward strand.
AGCATAGTTGTGCTCGGCCTTAGATAGGGACCTTCAATAGAATGCAACCAGGGCTTCCTTCCCATTTTCCAGCATATGGCAGAGGACAGCCCCCACCGGTGAAGCATCACATACAAGAACCACAGGTTTCCTGGGATCGAAGTGAGTCAAGACTGCTTTGGAAGATAGAAGCTCTTTTAACTCACGAAACGCATGATCCTGGTTTTGCCCCCACCATCAGACTGCATCCTTTTTTTAGCAAACGGTGTAGCAGCTCTGCTACAGAAGCCTTCCTGAGCAGGAAGGAGTGATAAAAGTTAAGCAGACCCAGGAAAGACTGCAACTCAGTTTTTGTGGTTGGACGGGGGGGGGGGCATTGCGAAAGGCAGCAACCTTTGAATCGGAGGGTTTGACTCCCTTGGGAGTAATCTTAAACCCGAGAAACTCTACTTCACGTGCAAGGAAGACACATTTATCTTTTCTAAGATGTAACTCTGCATTTTCAAAAACCTGTAACACCCGGTCTAACCTGCTAGAGAGTTCGGACTCGCTCCCAGCAGTTATGAGGACATCATCGAAATAGGGGAGGACTCCGGGGAGACCCTTTAACAGACGCTCAACAAGTGACTGAAATATACCGGGGGCTGCATTCACCCCAAACTGAAGGCGCGTTACCTTGAAGGCCCCTGTGTGAGTAACGATGGTTTGGGCAGCAGCAGCAGCAGGTGTAACAGATAACTGTTGATAGGCCTGTGCTAAGACCAACTTAGCGAAACATTTACCCCCATGTAAATCAGACAATAAGTGGCTAACTACTGGCACCGAGTATGCATTTTTGATAGTGCATTTATAATCTGCGCAAATCCTCACCTCCCCATTGGATTGATCGCAGTCACAATGGGTGTCTCCCATTCCGTGGGGTCCACCGGAACCAAGATCCCCTGACCCACCAGTTTGTCCAACTCAGCCTCGATCCTGTCCTTTAAGGCAAATGGCACCCTGTGAGGCTTGAGACTAATAGGCCGCATGGTCGGGTCAAAGTCGAAAGACATGGGGGGGGGGCGCTATGTAATTACCCAGTCCCTTTTTGAATACTACCGGGTGAGTGTTACAAACGTCCTGCATATGGCATGGACGGTGTTGATGCCGGACAGTTTAATCTCTAGTGGTTCAAACCACTGCACCCCAAACAAGCAATTTGTGCCTTATTTGACCACTATGAGAGGTAGTTTTGTTTCAATGTTTTTGAATTCAATGGCAAAATCCCCCACCCCCAGAACTATCTGGCAACCCTGCACATCTCGAAGAGATGTCTTCAGAGCCTGCAATTTTGGGCACGACTTTGTGAGGAAATTTTACCCCTCTGGGGTAAAATGGAGCAGGATGTACCTGAATCCACCTCCATCTTTACCAGAACACTGTGCAGCTGGACCTCTGTGAAGAAACGGCTGGAGACGCTGGACACACAGCGGACAGACGGCTCTACAGCGGAGATCTTCGACGCAGACGCTCCCTTATGGCTCGGTTGGTTGGTCTCCTCTGGGACTTGCTTCTGGCGCTTCCTGCAGACCTTTGCAATGTGGCCCTTCTTGCCACAGTGATGGCAGTCGGTGTTCTTGAACGGACACTGTCAGAGGTCGTGCCTCGCTCCACAGCTGTCGCACCTGTGATGGACCCTCTCGGCGGTGCGCTTGTCTGATGTCTTCTTCCAGACTTTCCAGACCTCACCCTCTTCATCGCTGGACCAGGACCCTGACATGGATGTGGACGCCGGTGACGCTGAAGACGTGAAGGAGTGGGGTGACGAACAGCGGTGGGCCTGCACAGCAGATGCCAACGCCTCCCTGAGGACCGACTTAAAAGTCAGGATGTCCCTGACCATGAGCCGGCACTGCATTTCCTCGTCCCTCATGCCAGCGAGCAGGCAATCCCACAGCGTTTCCTCCAGGTTGTCCCATTGCCACAGGGCAGCAGCCAGCCTTACCGCAATGGCGTAATTGGCTGTGGACTCTCCGGGGCGTTGATCACTTCTATGGAACACCACCCAGGCCGGGAAGATGGACACCTTTGGCTGGAAGTGTGTCCGAAGATCTGCCAGGATTTTGGCCAGTGGAACCGTGTCGATGTCCCAGGGCATCATGAGGTGAATGGCTAACTCGAGGGTGGCCAGGCCACACTGGGAGTGAAAACAGGAATGCTTCTTCTTGTCATTGACAATGTTCTCGACCGCCATGGCGTGCCGAAACTGATGCTCGTAAAGGTTCCATTTCTCGGGGATGGACACATCGAACAGAGCTAGGGTAGGTATACGGGATGCCATCATCACACCTTTGTCGCCATCATCCCACCTTTGTTAAAGCAGCCAGCATAACAGGGCCAAACAACTTTATTAGGCAGTCGGAACATGGGGAGCAATAGTGCAGCACTGCTAAATATATACAATCAGGGATGGATACATTTGGGTGGGAAACAACAGGATTGGATGGGAGAGGAGTTGGGGTGACTGGAAGGTCAATGGACCAGAGTGAAGACTTTACATGACTACATAGTTAGGGTGGGAACGCAAGTCCCGCGATACTTTAAGACCAACAAGAAGGAGACAAAATGGAGGGTCGTACTGATCCCAATAATATTACAAAATGTTACAACAATATATGTATTCAAACACAACACTACCTTACACAGGGGGAAGTGTTTCACTAAATTGGATTTAACCCAAGCATACCAGCAGCTAACGGTCACGCCCCTGCTGCAGTCATGCAAACGATTGTCACTCATAAAGGGGCTTTCAAAGTCACCCGTTTGCAGTTTGGGGTCAATGCAGCCCCCGGTATATTTCAATCGCTCGTAGAGCGTCTACTTAAGGGTCTCCCTGGGGTCCTCTCCTGTTTCGACGATGTTTTAATCACTGTGGGGGACAAATTCAAACTGGCAGAAAGGTTGAACCGGGTTTTGCAGAGGTTTGAACAGGCAGGGCTCCGGTTACGTAAGGACAAATGTGTATTCTTTGCCAGGGAGGTTGAGTTTCTGGGATTCAAAATAACTCCCGAGGGGGTCAAACCCTCAGATTCTAAGGTCTCTGCTGTACATAATGCCCCCAGGCCATCTTCTAAGTCCAAGTTGCAGTCTTTCCTGGGTTTGCTTAACTTTTACTACTCCTTCCTGCCCAGGAAGGCATCTGTAGCCGAGCTGCTGCATCGTCTTCTCAAGAAAGACGCGGTTTTGAGTTGGGGGGCAGAGCCAAGACAAGGCTTTCAGAGAGCTCAAGGAGCTACTGTCCTCGGAGGCAGTCCTCGCCCATTTTGATCCCCAGAAACCTGTGGTATTGGTTTGTGATGCTTCACCAGTGGGGGTGGGGGCTGTCCTTTGCCATACATAGGATAGTGGAGCAGAGGCCCAAATCATTTTTTATTCAAGGTCCCTTTCCAAAGCGGAGAGAAACTATGCACAGACTGACCATGAGGCTCTGGCCATAGTTGCAGGGACAAAAAAGTTTCAAGATCTTCTGTATGGGAGAGACTTTACAATTGTGACGGACCAAAAGCCCCTGTTAGAAATCTTTGTTACTTCAAAGCCTACTCCACAAATACATTCTCCCCAAATGCTGAGATGGGCTATATTTCTAAATGCATACCAGTTTAAATTAATTCATTGCCCAGGGAAGGAAATAGGCCATGCCAATGCCTTTTCAAGGTCCCCATTGCCCAACCTTGGAGAACCAGACTGCAAGATAGAGCAAGATCATCAGTTGCTGATGATCAAATCTCTCAATTCACCCCTCATAGTTCCCTCAGACATTGCAAAGGCTACGACTAAGGATAAGCTGTTGTCCCAAGTGGTTACTTGGGTCCAGAAGGGTTGGCTCATGGCTTCCCCTTTTGAGTAGTTCAGAGCATTCTATAGGAAGCAGTTCAAGCTGTTGCTCGAGAGGGGTTGTCTATTATGGGGTCAGCGGGTAGTGATTCCTGCTGTGTTGCGGCCAAAAGTCCTGAAGCTTCTGCACATTAGCCATCCGGGAATCGTGCGCTCCAAAGCCTTGGCACAGAGCTATTTCTGGTGGCTGAAAATGGATTCAGACATAGAGAAGTTAGTAGGCACTTGCAATAGCTGCCAGAGTTCTTGCCCTGAGGAGTCCCGACTTCCCTCCCGGGAATGTAACATGGCTCATGGACCGTGGTCACAAATCCACGTGGATTTTGCTGGCCCATTCCGAGGCACCTTATTCCTTTTAGTGGTAGATTCTTTTTCAGTGGTTGGAGGTACAGTAATACCTCATACAACGTCCAAACATGGTTCCACAAGTTAGGACGTTGTATGAATTCCAACTTTGTATGAGGCATGCAAAATCCTAGCTGCGATGCCTCATACAACGTCCAAATTATTGCCACCGATGCTTTGTATAACGTTGTTCCCATAGAGATACATTGTAACAACACAAACTGTAGGGCCGGCTGCCGGTCGAACTCCGTTGGAGGCGGGGAAAGAAAGAACTTGCCGCACTTGGGGCTCCTCTCTTGGGCGAGTTCTTTCTTCCCTGCCCCCAACGGAGTCTGACTGGCAGCCGGCCGGAGGAGACGGGGAAGAAAGAACTCGTCTCTCGGGTGAGTTCTTTCATCCTTGCCTCCAAAGGAGTCCGACTGGCAGCGGGCCAGAGGAGGCGGGGAAGAAAGAACTCATCTCTCGGGCGAGTTCTTTCTTCCCAGCCTCCAACGGAGTCTGACCGGCAGCCGGCCGGAGGAGACAGGGAAGAAAGAACTCGTCTCTTGGGTGAGTTCTTTCTTCCTTGCCTCCAACGGAGTCCGACCGGCAGCGGGCCAGAGGAGGCGGGGAAGAAAGAACTCGTGTCTCGGGTGAGTTCTTTCTTCCCAGCCTCCAACGGAGTCTGACCGGCAGCCGGCCAGAGGAAGCGGGGAAGAAAGAACTCATCTCTCAGGCGAGTTCTTTCTTTCCCCGCCTCCTCCGGCCGGCTGCCGGTCGAACTCTGTGGGGCCTCCAAGCTGCAAGTCCAAACTCCCGCGGAAACCCTAATACCTCATACAACGTCTGGCGACATTATATGAGGCACCTTTTCCCCTATAATTGGGCGACGTTGTATGGATCCGACGTTGTATGAAGCGGACGTTGTGTGAGGTATTACTGTAATTCCTATCCCAAATACTTCGTCTGCTGTGACAATTAAGCAACTATGTAAACTTTTCAGTTGTTTTAGTTTGCCAGATGTGCTTGTCTCCGACAATGCCACTATGTTCACATCTGCTGAATTTCAAGCGTTTCTCGAGAGAAACGTCATCCAACATATCACGTCTGCCCCGTTTCACCCTGCCACCAATGGTCAGGTCGAGCGCCAGGTACCCTCAGCCACTGAAACGCATAATAATTTTTCGTTAGAGTCCTCCCCCACTCATTTATTCCAAGGGGAAGTCGAAGAAGGCTCAGCCCTGTTTTCAAACTCTGAGCGAGCATCTTTGCCCCTTGCACAGGGCTCACAGCAGTCTGATATTTCCTCCAGTCAGCTGGAGGACCAGGGGGAGTTTTTTGAATTTTCCCCTGGGACCCCTCATCCTCATCTGTTAGATTTTACCCAGCCTACCCCCACTTGTAACCAAAGGAGGGACTTTTGTGTTGAGTCATCCCCTACTGAAACAGGCAATGGTGCTGAACTTGAAAAGGGTAATTGTCCACACCATGCTATGAGTTCTAGAGGTGCCCCCACTATGGGGACTTTGCCAACTACCTCAACTAGTCCCAGGGTTTCACTGGCTGACCAGGCACCAGTGCGCCACAAAAGATGTTGTGGTCCTCCTAAATGGTTGCGGAATTTTGTTCGATCCTAGTATTGCTGGCTGCTGCCTATTATTTCCAGAACACTAAAGCAGGTTAGCAGTTCGAGACATGAGTGCTGCATGACAGAGTGAGCTCCCATCTCCTGCCAACCTAGCAGTTCGAAAGCAAGAAATTGTAAGTAGACAAACAGGTACCACTTCAGTGGGAAGGTGACAGTGTTCCATGCACTCCAGTGTCTAGTCATGCCTGCCACATGTCCATGGAAACGTCTGCAAATGCAGACAGTGCTGGTTCTTTGCTGGCAATAAAAGTCCAACAAGATCAAGGAAATGAGGGCCAAATAGACCCTGAGGGCAATAAAAGTCCAGCAAAATAAATAAACAAAGAAACAAACAGAGATGACAACTGAACCCTAGAGTTGGATATTGTCTTGAACGCTTGACAGGGCGCTGGCTTACAGGAGGCATGTACCGATCCTTTAGGCTGCGATAATTTCCTTTATCCACACACTTCCAGTGCAGCCTAAGGTCACCTCATCTTACCGCACCACAATCAGCTTCAAATAACTCCACCTGTCGCTTACAGGGAGTATGCAGTGGTTTAGCATATTGGTAGCATGTGGGGGCATAGAGCAAAGTACTAGGATATAGTCTGATAAACTGACATCCACTCAGTTGGTATTACTCACAAAGAGTTTTATTTTCCATTACCATCTGAAAAAGAACAGAGACAGACAAAGTACATAGCAATATTTCGTTAGTAGGGTTCCCTTTGATCGGAGGGGCACATCTCGGGTATGTGCCATGCCCCGATGGGAAGTTTGAGTCCGGCCTGGGGAGACAGATAAATCTGCCTTCTACCCAAGGGGACCAAAGAACTGAGGGAAAGGGCTCTGCTTATACACACAAAAGGAGCAGATTTCCCTCCCACCTTTGCATTCTTGGGATGCCCCAATCTGCAGGTGTTAGAGCAGCTGGGTTTTGTGATTAACATGAGAAGAGACGTCATCTCCCTCATGGTGTAGTCAGCTGACCTAGCTGTCACTCTATAACCTCGTGGTACTGCAGGTGCAGTAGCTGTCAATCACCTCCCTCGTGGGACTGCAGTTGTGAAGAACTCATTCAAAAGGAATGTGAATGCGTGAAAGAGCTCTAGTAGCTTCAGATAAGGTTGCCATGGATACTCAAGATCAAGACAGATATGACTGTCTTTTGAGCAAGGGCGACCTTTACCTTTACTTATCATTATCAAGTGACATATTTCATTATGGAAATTATTAGCCATGAAGAACCTAGTTCTTCTTCTTCTTTGCTTCCTTTTCTACTCATCAGATGTCGAGGGAGATACTGTACAAGGTTCTTGTTCTGGCAGGTCTAGCGGCCTTGACCAGCATTATTTGATGTTCTTGTAATATGTCTCTGATGTTGTCTCACTGCCTTCCTCTGGGTCTGCTTTGTGGTCTTTGCCCTTCTCCTCTTTCCACATAAGCCTTGTATGGTATGGACTTCCAAGACATTCTCTACAAATGGGCAAACCATTTTATTTGTTGTCTGTTCGTAGTTTAAGATTGGTTTTAGTCACTCCAGCAGTCTTCCTGTGACATCTCATTTCTGTGGTGACCAACTTTCGATTATGTTTTGTACCTAGTTTGTGTGTCAAAATGTAATTTTGGACTCTGGTTTCTGTATGATTAAGCGTTATGCCAAAGGGGTGGCAAAGGTGGCAGTCTGTGATATGTAGGGAGAAAATAGCAAGGAAATATGATGGCATCTTCTTTTTTCTTCTTGAAAAGCATGGCACATTTAGTCTCTGAAAAGTTCCCAATGAAGAAAATGCAGATTTCCACTGTACCTTTAAAACAGAAGAGAGAAAGCTTCATGTTTGCCCAATCCATTTTATTCCCTCTTTCACTAGAATCCCAAAATCAACCAACCATATACATGTGCAAACTAATGTCACAGGTAGGTCAATATAGGGCTCTTTCAGGTGGGACATATTTTTTCTCCATGAAATACCCACTTATGCATTGATGTTATAGGTATTCAACCAGCTACCCATATAGTCGTTGCCTCATCTTGCTTCATACAATGTTTCCCCCTGGCTTTCCGCTCCTTTTTCTTTCCTCCTCAAAGCATGATTTATTTTTAGCAATCTTTGTTCCAAGGGTATAATTTAGTGCTTTTCACGTACAAGTGGTGTCCACAACGAGACTCTCAGGTTGGAAGCTTTCAGTTAGCACACAGTTAGAACTCGAACAGTGGTTCTCAATGTGGGGCTCAGGCCCCACAGGGCAACTTCAATTCCCAAAAGCTTAAGTCAGTACATTGGCTGATCAGTGTTTTGGGGAATTGAAGTCCAAAAGCCAAAAGTTGGGAAACACTGGACTAGAAAGAGGAAGAAGAAGCATTCTGGCAGAGGTATTTTTGATTTAAAATGTCTTAAATATATCTTTATTAAAAACCACAGAGCTAGGTTTTTAAAAGAAAAGTGTAGATATAAAGGTGGTAGGAGAAAATATTTTATCTGTAAAAGCCCACAAGGGGGGGGTGGGGACCTCAATGCTACTTAGCAAATGCTCTTCAACCCAGAAATTGTGGTTTAGATGCTGAACTTGATGGCTGAAAGGTCGGCAGGTCAGTATGAGACCTGAGTGCTGCATGATGAAGTGAGCGCCCATCTCTGTCCAAGCTCCTGCCAACCTAGTTTGAAAGCAAGAAATTGCACGTGGATAAATAGGGACCACGTTAGTGTGAAGGTAAACAGTGTTCCGTGCACTCCGGTATCTAGTCATGCCTGCCACATGACCACAGAAACGTCTGCAGAAGCAGACAGCGCTGGCTCTTTGGCTTTGAAACAGAGATGAGCACTGAACCCTACAGTCAGATATGACTGGCTTTTGAGCAAGGGAAACCTTAAATAGGGACCACTTTAGTGATACATTTCTAGCATTCCTTGTGTGCATTTTCAATGTCTCTCCACGTTGCGCCAAAATGCCCCCAAACTACCAGCATGCTTTTTATTACTGCCTGCAATATCAGATTCACATCCATCTCTCCATATGGAAAACATTTCATGTGTTTGATGTAACGATAGAGATCTTATTTGGAAAGAGGGGGAGCCAGCCTGCTCACACTGTGATTTGATTTGATTTGAATTTATTTTTATATACCGCTTTCCTTGTCTAATAGGCAACCCAAAGCAGTTCACAATATAAAGAAGATACAGAAATACAATATTACAGTAGTACAAGGCAAAAATACCATTTTACAAGAAAAAATGCAGAATTACTTAACAGCATACAATAGGGGAACAATACAATTTCAGGGTACAATATCATAAATAGCAAGACAAAAAGGAGGGTGGGGAGGTCAGAGCCATGGCTCAATGACCTTAAAGAGGACTTAACAAGGACTGGGCTCAACTACACATCAGAGCCCAGCTTCAAGTCCTCAGCAGCAAAAGCTGGACCGGGGGAGAAGGCTCAGAGAAGACTCAGATGAGCTGCAACAGCGCACGGCTTAGGTCCTCACCAGGGCACAGCTGAGCTGCTCCCACATCCCCCAACCAGCCAGGCTGAGGGAGGAAGCCGAGATGGAAATGGTGGCTCCGGAGGCTCCATGGCGGGGGCTTTTCATAACCCCGCTGGGACAAGGCACAGCTGGGCTGCTCCCCTCACCCAACCGGCCGGGCTGAGAAAGGGAGCCGAGATGGAAACAGTGGCTCCGGAGGATCTATGGTGGGTTTTTTTTATAGCCCTGCTGGGACAAGGCACAGCTGGACTGTTCTTACCTCCCCCAACTGGCCGGGCTGAGGGAGGGAGCCGAGATGGAAACGGCAGCTCCGGAGGCTCCACGGCGGGGGCTTTTCATAGCCCTGCTGGGACAAGGCACAGCTGGGCTGCTCCCACCTCCCCCAACCGGACGGGCTGAGGGAGGAAGCCAAAATGGAAATGGCGGCTCCGGAGGCTCCATGGCAGGGGCTTTTCATAGCCCCGCTGGGACAAGGCACAGCTGGGCTACTCCCACCTCCCCCAACCGGCCAGGCTGAGGGAGGGAGCCAAGATGGAAATGGTGGCTCCGGAGGCTCCACAGCAGGGGTTTTTCATAGCCCCGCTGGGACAAGGCACAGCTGGGCTGCTCCCACCTCACCCAACCGGCCGGGCTGAGGAAGGGAGCCAAGATGGAAGCGGTGGCTCCAGAGGCTCCATGGCGGGTTTTTTTTCATAGCCCTGCGGGGACAAGGCACAGCTGGACTGTTCTTACCTCCCCCAACCGGCCGGGCTGAGGGAGGGAGCCAAGATGGAAACAGTGGCTCCGGAGGCTCCATGGCGGGGGCTTTTCATAGCCCCACTGGGACAAGGCACAGCTGGGCTGCTCCCACCTCCCCCAACCGGACGGGCTGAGGGAGGGAGCCGAGATGGAAATGGTGGCTCCGGAGGCTCCACGGCGGGGGCTTTTCATAGCCCCGCTGGGACAAGGCACAGCTGGGCTGCTCCCACCTCCCCCAACCGGACGGGCTGAGGGAGGGAGCCAAGATGGAAATGGCGACTCCAGAGGCTCCACGGCAGGAGCTTTTCATAGCCCCGTTGGGACAAGACACAGCTGGGCTGCTCCCACCTCCCCCAACCGGATGGGCTGAGGGAGGGAGCCAAGATGGAAATGGCGACTCCAGAGGCTCCACGGCAGGAGCTTTTCATAGCCCCGTTGGGACAAGGCTCAGCTGGGCTGCTCCCACCTCCCCCAACCGGCCAGGCTGAGGGAGGGAGTTGAGATGGAAATGGTGGCTCCGGAGGCTCCACGGCGGGGGCTTTTCATAGCCCCGCTGGGACAAGGCACAGTTGGGCTGCTCCCACCTCCCCCAACCGGACGGTCTGAGGGAGGGAGCCGAGATGGAAACGGTGGCTCCGGAAGCTCCACGGCGGGGGCTTTTCATAGCCCCGCTGGGACAAGGCACAGCTGGGCTGCTCCCACCTCCCCCAACCGGCCAGGCTGAGGTAGGGAGCTGAGATGGAAATGGTGAGATTGAAACGGCGATGTCACAGGGTGCCGAATATAAAATAATGTCTCTGTTAATTTAAAACAGCCTTGTGGAGATAAAGGCAGCAGATAAAGGCAGAAAAATTTGGTTGTGGGGTTTTTTGGGGGGTACATTTACTTCTCCCTGGAAGGAGGAAGGAAAGGTGAAAATGCAGGTTGATTACAGCTAAATAATGATAGTGCCTCCCCATATTGGTGCACACAGAACAGAAATTGCATATCTTGGTAAGAAAGTAGTTAAGAACCATAGTTTATCCTATAGTAATGAATAATGAATAACTAAGCATTTAAGAAACTACAAACTACTTAAATAATAAATATAGAAGTAATCAAAAGTAATTATGTATTAGTAATGAGTATAACTTTTTAACTACTGTATTTAAAATAAGGTCAAGTGTTAACTGCTTTATTTATAATTACAGTAATTATAATTTTCAACTGTCTACTATTTTCTATTATCTTTTTTATTTTATTCATTACTTTTCTTGTATAATTGTTTAAGCTTCAATTTATTTTACTATATTTATTGTATTTTTTAATAATAAAAATTAATTTAAAGGAAGGAAGAATGTTAAGCAAATCAGCATCCCATTTGGATGGCAGCCTTCCTAAGCATGGTGTGGACAATTCACTATCCATTTATCCACCCATCCCTCCATTCTCCCTTCCTTCCTTCCATTGCATGAATATACCACCCATCTGGGATATTTCCCACTCTGGGCAGTGTACAATAGTTAACCCAGTATAACACCAATTAACATTCAGCAACAATAACTAATCAACTAATCAATCACAACTGAATGTGTCTGAGGCGGCAGTACCAGATATATCGCATGCAGTTTGTTTTCTTGTGTGTTAGCTTGCTGGCTTGTTCTCATATTTGTTGGTTTGTTTTTCTTACCATTTCAGGGCACAGGCAGAAACTTGAAGAGCAAGCCAAATCCTTTCCTGATCAACTGGAACGACTCCGACATTCCATGAGAGTCACCCCTACGACCCCCAATCCCCGAGGATCCATTAGCACCCCCGGGCACTTTGGTGCTCAAGCCCAGAGCCAGATTCAAGGTAAGGGGATGGGTTCGCTTTGCACCCTCTGAACTGGCTTCTAGAACAGGAGCCAAACAAGATCACTTGTTCTTAGCTAGCCCTTGGGGAACCACTTTCCAAAAGCTTGCTTGCTGCTTTTAAAAGCTTTGCCTCCTTATTGCAAATTACTTAGCTGTTACTAACAATGTACTCCTTACTTAACTGCAACTTCTTTTTACTTCCTTTTAATTGGTTTTTGAAAAGCAATATACTTGCAAATACAGAAGTAGATCAACAATTGAAATTGTTTCCTTTTAAGGATGTGTTTCAAGATCTCTTCAGAACTGCCGATAGATAGGTTTAAGTAATTTTATACCTGCCATTGCCATGGTCTGTTGTATGGTTGTTGTTGTTGTTGCCTATCGGTTGTAGTTTTACTGTTTATGGGCTATTGGTAATGTCTTTTTATATTGCATTTGTTTGATTTGTATGGTATGAGACAGCAAAAGTAATATTTTAGGACTAGCAAGTAAATTATACTTATCGCTCGAAAATAAAGTAAGAAGCAGTGGGTCAAGTGGCTAAGATGCTGACTGGGAGGCGGCAGGTCAGCAGTTCGATACCCGAATACTGCAGGACAGAATGAGCGCCCATCTTTGTCCCAGCTCATGCCAACCTAGCAGTTCGAAAGCAAGAAATTGCAAGTAGATAAATAGGGACCTCTTCTGTGGGAAGGTAAATAGCGTTTCGTGCCCACTGGTGTCTAGGCATGCCTGCCACATGATCACGGAAATGTCTGCAGAAGCAGACAGTGTTGGCTCTTCAGCTATGAAACAGAGATGAGCACTGAACCCTAGAGTTGGATATGGCTGGCTTTTGAGCAAAGGTGACCTTTACCTTTACCTTTAATTAAGTCAGTGACCTGGAAACAGAGGCATTCATTTTTAGTACAGTAGCATCATGGAATTTCAGTGGCTTAGTGGTTAAGACGCTGAGCTTGGAGACTGGAAGGTCAGGGTTTTAATACCCAAGTGCTGCACAATAAATCTTGGGGTCATGAAAGGAGCTTCATTTGTGCATCCCCTGAGTGGAGTTTCTCCAGCAAAAATCCTTTCAACCCAGAGTAATTTCTGACACGAATTTTATTTAGTACAAAATAAGATATTTCCCGCCTCTTTGCAAACAGTAACACATTGTAAGTTACATCATTGTTTCCGAATCCTGGTTCAACAGCTACATACTTAGGGTGGCTTGAGTCACTGGAGTATTTTCACTCTACCAGCACTGTTTCACAGTCATTTTTTCCTTCGCTATGGGGCACCCAGCACTGGTTTATGCAGCTTACTCTAGCGCAGGGGTGCCTAAATTAACATTCAAAGGAAGCGTAACATTTCAAAATGAATAGAATGTTTTTGGCCAGAAATGGGCTAGTTCAATACTATTATCTCAAACATTTCCAAGATTATTTTGTACACTTGGTGGAACATAAATTACCTGAACATAAATGCTGCAATGTTTCCACATTGACAGAAAATTTGTTCTGAATACAAGTACAGTAGCCCTATTTTACTTGATTATTCTTTGATTTTTCTATTTTCCTTCAAAGTCCACTAAGTCACTTCCAGATGCTCCAGCCAGTATCTTGTCCTGGCGGGAGACACTCTTCAGAATTCATCTATTTGGCAAGGTGTGTTGTTTTTACTCTCCATAAATTTAGCCTTGTCTTGCCTAGTTTACTATTTAGAGGTGTGTAGAAAATATTCACTTAAATTTAGCCATCATCGAGGGGGCTGGGATCCATGAAGTGCATGGGTTTGGTGTTTTGTTATCTTATCTTTTTCATTATTTGCTAGCAGTTCTTGATGTACCAGCCAAATAATAGACTTTTTCTGTGGGCGTAGAGTTTAGGCAGCCAGTAATAACCCTTCATGATTCATTAAGAGCTACATCCACATGTTTGTCATGTGCTAATTCTGCTGTAGAACAACATAAGGATAAAGGTGTTCTTATTGTTTGTGGGTGTGCAGCTCATTCTGAATCAATCAGTTCCCTAAATATATTATATTTGGTAGCAACTTTCTGTTTGGTTGTTTCGATAATGTTTTTGTAGGTCATGATTCCATCTGGAATGATGTGCAAATATTTTGGAGTAGGAGGGTCATGTTTCAAAATTTTGCCTTCCCAGTTATCCTGGAGTGTCCTCTCTGTTCTCTGTTAAGTAGAAGACACAGATCTGGTGTATTAAAAGGCTTTAATTTTAGTTGTTGTTTTCATAAGGAAAAATCTTCTAAGGCAGAGGCTAGCTGCTGTTTAATGGACTCAAAAGTTTTCCCCAGACTGTCAATGCAAGTTTATCAGTACAGACAAAATTCCTGCCATGTGGGAATATCAGACGATCATTTATGTAAATGTTAAAAAGTAATGATGCCAGGATGCTGCCCTGTGGGAGACCATTCCTTTGACTTCTCCAGTGACTGTGGCTCCCATGAAAATCAACAAAGTACCTTCGGTTTTGAGGTAGAACAGCAAACCATTTCTATCAGTCCATCATCTTTAGTAAGCAGGTAGAGCTTTTTAAGCAGCAATTGAGGGTGGACAGTATCATATGCTGCTGTTAAGGTTGGCAAATGCTTCTTTATTTTGCTGTACAACTCTTGCCAGGTTTAAGGTCTGCCTGTTCTGGAATTAGAAAAAGATCATTTTTAAGGGGCTAGACAATTTAATATCATCAGACACTTGTGTAAGTGACAGACAGATTGGCCTGTAGCTTTTGCAATCTGATGGTTCCTTGCCTGGTTCCAGTATACGACTGGCTTTCGAGCAAGGAAACCCCCCCTCTCTCTCATATCGTGATCAGGCAAAACACACACACCCAATTAGGGTGCAGGAGCAAGGTATTAATTCCCCCCTCTCTCATATAGTGATCAAGCAACAACACCCCCCAATTAGGGTGCAGGAGCAATGGATTAATTCCCCCCTCTCTCTCATATAGTGATCAGGCACACAACCCCAATTAGGGTGCAGGAGCAAGGGATTAATCCCCCCCTCTCTCTCATATAGTGATCAAGCAACAACACCCCCAAATTAGGGTGCAGGAGCAAGGGATTAATCCCCCCCTCTCTCTCTCATATAGTGATCAAGCAACAACAACACCCCCAATTAGGGTGCAGGAGCAAGGGATTAATTCCCCCCTCTCTCTCTCATTTAGTGATCAGGCAACACCCACCCATCCCAATTAGGGTGGAGGAGCAAGGGATTAATCCCCCCCTCTCTCTCTCATATAGTGATCAAGCAACCCCCCCCAAGTTAACTCTAGAACTCTAGAAACGAAATCCTCCAGCCAGGAGGCAGGGCAGAAACAGCTCAATAAAGCATGAGGTTGTCCCTGCATATATGAAATATATCGCTCACCTAGAGTAGACTCCTTGCTCCCAGCAGCCAAAACGAAGCCTCCAGGACCATGTGGCTGGCAGGAAAGGGAAAGAAAGGGAAAACTACGGAATGCCCACCCCCTTCTCTCTCTCTCTCTCTCCTTCCACAAGCAAAAAGCCTGCCACACAGCGACCTCTGGTGGCCGGAAAAAATACTACAGCTTCGCCTGTGAGGGCTCCGGTCAGGATATTTTCTTTAAAAATAAGGAAAAATACAGGGAAATTAATAAAATGGGAGGGGGTGGGAAGAGAGGTAAAAACAAGGGGTTTTCCTGGGAAAAACAGGATAGTTGACAGGTATGTATTTGAGTGTAAAGGTAAAGGTCGCCCTTGCTCAAAAGCCAGTCATATCCAACTCTAGGGTTCAGTGCTTATCTCTGTTTATAGCCAAACAGCCTGTGCTATCTGTGTTTGCAGATGTTTCCATGGACAGAAGGAAAAAAGTAGTGGGGCCAAATGGTGTAACAGTAGAAAGGAGCAAAAAAAACATTTGTAAAAAGTAGCTTTACTAAAGGAAGTAATAAGGGTACAGTAAATGAATGAAAAGAGGACAATTCAAGTCCTAATAATAGGTACAAAAATTCTGTGAATTCAAAAATTGAAAGCTAAATGTCCCGTGAATCAGGTATACAATAAATGATAAGGCAAAATAATGAACTCTCAGAAGAGGAGGGTCAGAAACTCAAGGTAAAGTCTAGTAAATATATGCAAAAAATATATAATATATAAGTATAGGGGACCATGAGTAAATGCTGAAGGTCCACGAAATACAACTTGTAGATAGATATGTAGAAGTGAGAATATTTCCGAAGCTACCCGGTTTATTAGCTTTTCAGACTTGCTGTCTTTTATCAAGGAATCTACAAACAATTAATAAAAAATAATAATTATAGTATATATACAGCAATAGCAGATAATAATATAACATGCAACAATGCTTATCAAATATTAACTAAACTATATATGATATATTACAGGATAATATAAGTCCAGTGACTAAACAGTAAAGTCATATAATCTCTGTAAATTTGGAAGCATTTGGGAGAGAAAATTACCAGTTCTCTGAGTAATAAAACAAAAGTAGCTTAGAAAGTAGCAATAATGAATGAAAAAAGCTTACCATATTTTTAGTAATTATTTATGCGTGTCCATCGCCTCTCTACGAATACTGTATAATGTGCGTGGGGACGTTAATTAGGTCAGCTACTTCTAACGCTTATGTAGAGAAAATATCACTAACAGGTGTGGAATGAAAAACACCTGCGCAGGAAAAGTAAAAAGGACTACTAATACTTACAGATCTGGAAGCTCAAAGAAAGGAGGAGAATTCAATTTCAGAATTGAGTCCCTACGGGGCTAAAGTGTTAAAAAATGAATATAGAAAGCTTCACGCTGCAAAAGTTTTTTGCGTACATTATTTTTCTCATATTTAGAAGGACGAACCTGTTCCAGAACTACAAATTTGATATATTTATCAGAGTGACCCAATTCGACAAAATGCAAAGTGAGAGGTGCAGATAAATCATTAAGGCGAATTTTAGAACGATGTTCAGATATTCTGGTTTTTATAGGACAAGAACTTTGTCCAATATATCGTTTGCGGCAAGGGCATTCTATCATATATACCACATTAGAACTATTACAATTGCTAAAGTGTCTGATTTTAAAGAAATGTTGACCTGGAATGTATATCTCTTTAGTTTCCCAACTGTATCTGAATTGGATGCAGCTGTAGCAACGGAAATGTCCTATAGCCAGGGTTGGTTCATTAGAGCAACGTGCTGTATGATCTGATTTAGAAATAATATTTCCAAGTGTTTTAGTTTTCCTAAATCCAATAGTGGGCTTATCTTGACATCCTGGAAGTTCTTGAACTATATGCCAAAACTTGTAAATGGTACGTTTAATTTTTAGTGCTAAAGGTGAGTACTCAAAAGAGGTGTAGATGGAACCTGCCCTGACTCGATCCTTACGTTTAAAGAGATTATGTCTGGGTGTCTTTCTAATTTTGACAAGGTTATGACTAACTACATGATCGGGAAACCCTCTATGTATTAAAGTAGACCTAATCTTATTGACAGTGATGGTAAAGTCCTCATGTAAGGTAGAATTCCTTTTAGCACATGCAAATAGTCCAAAGGGAATACTGTTCTTAACATACGGCGGGTGATGTGAATTGTAATTTAAATATGCGCTTCTGTCGGTGGGTTTTTTATATAGACTAACGCCCAATTGTCTATTGCTAGAAATATATACATTGACATCAAGGAAAGGGAGAGAGTGGTGGTCTGTCTGATCAGTAAACCTTAGATTCTCATCACATTGGTTGAGCCATGATGCAAAATCATTCGCAAAATCATGATGATCAATAACAAAAATTAGATTGTCGATATATCTTTTATATATAAGAATATGCTGCAAAAATGGGCTAGACTGGTTATAAATGTACTTTTCTTCAAAACTAATCATGAAAATATTGGCAAGACCTGGCATGAGGGCCGTGCCCATTGCCACTCCTTTAGTCTGGAGATAAATAGAATCTCCAAAACGGAAGTAATTATTTTCAAGGACTATGTCTAATAAGTCAATCAAAAAATGAGAAGGAGGTTCACATATATCTCTAGAATCTAATACATCTTGGATAACTAGCCTAGCAGTATCAATGGGGATGTTAGTGTAAAGAGCTTCAACGTCCATGGTAAGAATGATTGCACCTGGGGGTATATATGTACCTTCTAATTCAGAGACAAACTGGGTAGAGCCTTTAATGTAAGATAGTGTATTTTTAGCGAAACAATTTATGTGGGAATCTAGGTATTTTGATAGTGGCTCTAATAGAGAATTATTGCTTGCTATTACGGGTCTGCCTGAGATTGGGACTCCTATTGGTTTATTTTTATGAATTTTAGGGATGAGGTGAAACAATGGTATTCTGGGGTATTCATTCTGTAAATATTTAAATGTGTTATCAGAAATATATCCAAGCGAGAAACCTTCAAACAATACTGTTTTGATTATCGTCAAAGATCGTTTGGGTTGGATCTTGCAAAAGCTTTCTATAAAACATAGTATTGGAGAGCTGTCTGTGAGCCTCTGCTAAATATTCAGACATATCCATAACCACTATACCTCCTCCCTTATCTGCGGCTTTAATAATAATAGATTGGTCATTAGTCATTAGACTTATATTATCCTGTAATATATTATATATAGTTTACTTAATATTTGATAAGCATTGTTGCATGTTATATTATTATCTGCTATTGCTGTATATATACTATAATTATTATTTTTTATTAATTGTTTGTAGATTCCTTGATAAAAGACAGCAAGTCTGAAAAGCTAATAAACCGGATAGCTTTGGAAATATTCTCACTTCTACATATCTATCTACAAGTTGTATTTCGTGGACCTTCAGCATTTACTCATGGTCCCCTATACTTATATATTATATATTTTCTTCATATTTTTTGCATATAGTTACTAGACTTTACCTTGGGTTTCTGACCCTCCTCTTCTGAGAGTTCATTATTTTGCCTTATCATTTATTGTATACCTGATTTTTGGGACATTTAGCTTTCAATTTTTGAATTCACGGAATTTTTGTACCTATTATTAGGACTTGAATTGTCCTCTTTTCATTCATTTACTGTACCCTTATTGCTTCCTTTAGTAAAGCTACTGTTTACAAACTTTTTTATGCTCCTTTCCATGGACATAAGAACAGCCTTGCTGGAACAGGCCACAGCCCATCCAGTCCAGCATTCTGTCTCACACAGTGGCTCACCATTTGCTTCAGGGTCTTCCCAAGCAGATACTTTCACCTGCTTAAGATTCCCTGGAAATAGCATTGAGAGATATCCTGCCTATCTCTCCAACCCGGAGAATGTCCTTAGGTATCCATAATTATAGCCATTGATACCCTTGTCCTCCATGAACTTGTCTAATCCTTTCTTAAAGCTGACAAGACTGACAGCTGTCACCACTTCTTCTGGCAGGAAGTTCCATAGACCAGTAATCCTCTGGGTGAAAAAGTATTTTCTCTTATTTGTTTGAAAACTAGTACCCAAAGGTTTCATGGAGTGCCCCCTAGTTCTAGTGTTGTGCAATAGGGAAAACAGTTTTTCTCCTTATCTACTTTGTCCACACTGTGCATGATTTTATAAACTTCAATCAGGTCACCTCTTAGACGCCGTCGTTCAAGAGTAAAGAGGCCCAACCGTTGCAGCCTCCAATGGTAAGGAAGGTGTTCCAGTCCCCTAATCATTCTGGTTGCCCTCCTCTGCACTTCTTCGAACTCCATAATATCCTTCTGGAGGTATGGTGACCAGAATTATAAACAGTATTCCAGATGGGGCCTGTTAGAGAGATGCTGATGGATCGGTCCAATAACTCCAGAGACAGCTATTACCTTTTAATAGTCTTTATTTTCACTGCCCACATGGTGGTCAGTTGCGATCTCTAGGATCAGCAAGGGAAGTGAGGAGTTGGAAAGGTTAGGGTCCTTTAATAGGGTTGGTGATGTCACTGGGTCCTGGGTTATAGGGCAACAGTGTCATGATACATTAGAGCATTGCATTGTGGTATATGGGGATCGTAAGTGTGTGATATTATATCTGACAAAACCCCTTCTAATATCAGACACTTCGATCGCATATGACAATAGACATTCATTCACTCTCTAAGACATAATTTTTTGAACAAATGATTGTGTTGTGCTAATGGGAGTGGTTTGGTTAGTATGTCAGCAACTTGGTCCTTGGTGTCACAATGAACTAGATATATGAAGCCTCTTTTTGAAAGTTTCCTCACGTGTCTGTATTTGAGGTCTATATGCCTGGACCTTTTTCTTATTGCTTCGGCCTTCGATATGTTTATTGCTGCTGTGTTATCTTCGTGGATGATGATGGGTAGACTTGGCTTCCCCCAGACATTGGAGATTACTTCATTGAACCAGATTAGATCATTTGCTGTGCTGGACACACAGACATATTCTGCTTCTGCAGTGGATGTGGATATTAGATCCTGTTTTCCTGTGCACCAGTATATAGGACTCCCATTCAGGAGTACTAGGTAACTTGATGTGCTCTTCCTTGATTTTGAGTCACCTGCCCAATCAGCATCTGCGTAACATGAGAGCTTGATTTCGTTTGTCATTTGAGGCGTGAGCAGTAGTTTTGTGTCAATGGTGCCTTTGAGGTATCTCAATAACCTCTTGACTGCTGTCCAGTGGTGGACCTTGGGGTTGTTTGAGTGTCTAGAGAGAAGATTCACTGTCAACATGATGTCCAGCCTGGTCCAGGTGGCGATGTACAGTAGTGACCCGATGGTTGACCTGTAGAGGGGGTTATCTTCGAATGGCTCCCCTTCTTCATGTGCGTTCTTGGGGAAGTCTGTGTGCATGGGTGTCCCACAGGGGTGGGCATCTGACATGTTACATCTCTCAAGGAGTTCGAGTATCTTTTCTCTCTGGGAGATCGCAAAGCCCTCTCGTACTCTTGAAATTTGTACCCCTAGGTATGTGCTTATTTCTCCTAGGCTCTTCAGGGATAAGTGTTTCCGCAGGTCTTGAGCAAATTTGTCACTCTTTGATTTGTCCTTTCCAAAGTACAATAAGTCATCAACGTAAACCAGTAATTTCTCTGTCTCCCCTTGCGATTTCCTTACAAACATCTGTCGTCCTCGTTGGGAAAGAAACCCAATCTCTCCAGTGCTTCAGACAGACATTCATAACATCTTTTACCAGACTGTTTTAGCCCGTACAAACTCTTGTTGAGCAACCAGATATCTCCACTCTTACATCCGATCCCAGGTGGTGCTTTGACATACAATTCCTTGTCTAGTTCCGCATGCAGGTAAGCAGTTTGTACATCGAATTGGTATACTTGTTCCCCTAGAATTGATGCCATCACTAGGGCTGCCTTTAAGCTCCCCGCCTTAACAGTAGGGGAGTATGTTTCGTCGTAGTCGTCCGGGTATCTCTGGGAGAAACCCTGTGCTACTTGTCTGGCCTTGTACAGTTTCTGGCCGTCTTCTAGTCGTTTGATTCTAAATACCCATTTCGTTCCTATCGCCTTCTGATTTTCCAGAACTTGTGCAGATGTGTACACGTTTAGGGCCGTGAGGCTCTCCATCTCCTTTTCCATTGCCCTCTTCCATCTGTCCTGTTCCTCTAGTGGCAGTTTGGTTATATTGTTGTAATTGATAGGCGTCTCGGTGTAGGCGTCTATACCCATTACGTAACCCTCCAGCCCTTTCGGGATCTGGCTCTTGGTTGACCTGGTTGACCTGGGTGCCCTTTCTGGTGGACTTGGCAACTCGGCATCCTCAGTGTCTACAGAGCTCTGCCATGATTCTTGTTTTTCAACCTTGTTATGTGTCGCTTCTTCTCACCTGCTGGGTCTTGGATCGGCTGACAATGCTTCGGCCTCCTCTTGTTTGTGCCCACTCGTCAGGATTTGTTCGCATGTATCCTGCTCCAGTTCACGTGCTCATGGAAAGTGGCTGACCTGGATACCACTATCCTGAGGTTGCGGTCCAGGAATCGGTACGCCTTTGAACCTGGTTCATACCCTAGGAACCTTAATTTTCTTGTCATCCTTTCTCCCTTTTTCCTCAACTGTTTTGGTATGTGCACGTCTGCAAATACCCCGAAAACGTGAAGGTGTGTCAGCTTGGGTTTCCAGTTGTACATGGCTTCTTAGAGTGTTTTTCCAACGACGCTGGACCACAGTCTATTCAGTGTGTAGGTCGAGTACAACAGTGCTTCTCCCCAATAGGAGAAGTTCAGGTCTGTGTCTTCAATTGTGCACCTGATCATGGTTTGGAGTACTCCATTCCTTCGTTCGGCAACTCCGTTTTGGAATGCGGAGAATGGTGCAGTCTTGAAATGCAGCACCCCCTTCTCGACTACCCAATTCTTAAACTCCTTGGATAGGAATTCTGAGCCACGGTCCGTCATTAGGTGCTTTATGTTGATGTTGTGTTGGGTTTGTACCCTTTTATAGAATTCCTTGAATTTGGTGAAGGTTTCATCCTTGCTCTTGAGAGTGTATATGAAGCCGTACCTGCTGAAGTCATCCACTATTGTCAGGAAAAAAACCTTTTTTGGCCCAGGGACTTCTTAAGTGGTCCTACTAAGTCAAGGTGGACCAACTGGAATGGGTGGTCTGACCTTCTGGTGGACGTCTTTGGCCGTGGTTCAACCGTTGATTTGGAACTTTTGCATATGGAGCATTCAAGGTAGTTTTCGCAATTCTTGACCTTTAGCCCTTCCGAGCATTCCAGCATTTTCTTGACTATTGTAAACTCTATGTGTCCTAGCTTTTGATGTAGCAGATGTGCACACTCATCGTGCATGGGTCTCCCTATGGAGATGCAGGACGCTACCTGTTTTGCGTCTGTGGCCCCTTCAATTTCAGCTGAATAGTGGGGATTGTTTTCCTCCCCTTCTGAGCTCGTGACCTCAGCCTCTTTGGGGGTGCTTGGGCTATTCTCTTGTGTTACCTCTTCATCGTTGTCCTCGAGTAGTCTGATCATGCCTCTGGCTTCGGTCTCCTTCTTTACCAGGAAGTATGACAGGCCTCCTATGGTTTCCACACTTCCTATTTCCTTTCCTCTTCTTTTGCCTTACTATTCTTCAATACTATTGTCAGTTCTGGGTCTTCGGTGAGCCTGTTGGTGGCAAGCACATTGTACAGTATTCCGGGGACAAAAAGGACGTCCCTGACCACACCAATTTTGGGAATGTTCACGTTGCCCCTGCCGGCTACCCTTGCATGTTACTGGTTGGCAACCTTGATCCTGAAGGAATCTTCCTTGAATGAACTGAATATTTCTCTGTGGCATGATGTGTGGGTACTGGCCCCAGAGTCTATTAGCCAGCGTTGCCCATGGCCATCTGTGGGCCAGTCTGCATTGTGGTGCCTGGTTTCATTGCTATGTTTCACCACGTTTATGGAATCTGGCTTATGTTTCCCTGGCTCTGTCTGTGTCCTGAGTTCTCTCCCAGGGCTAGGTGACCTCCATCGCCTGTCATCCCTGTCTCTGTCACTTCCATATCTACGTGGATGCCCATCCTGTGACCCATGCCTTGGCACTGGTGTACTGTCACAATGTACCCTATCGTGTGCGTGATTGTTTGCTGATTCTCTTGTCCTTGTTGGACATGGGGCAATCCCTTCTGAGATGCCTGTTGGATCCACATGTATAGCACACTGGGGGTGCGCTTGACCGCTCTGTAAAATTTACCCTTTTGGGTAGTTTACCTTCCCTACGCATTAGGGCCATTTCTCTCCTAATGTTGTCTTCAGATATGAGCTTTCTGGTGAGAAACTCAAGGCTAATGTTGTCACCGCCCATGTTATCTAATTGACTCAGGAAGTAATCCCAGCTTGGGTCGAGAGAGTTGTATATGATGCTTATTAGAGATTGCTCTGTGATGTTTTCACCCCTTCTTATCAGATCCGACCTCATGTTGCCTAATCTCATTAAGTGTTCACTCATTGGAGTCCCTTCCTTAAGTTTGAATGCATACAGCTCTCTCAGCAGCAAGCTGGTCGTACTCCTGTTTGTGCAATAAAACATATTAGACAACCTCTCCCATACCTCAGACATGGTTAACCCATGTGAGATGTTGCCATAGATGGCAGAGTCAATGGAGCTTAGCAGCAGGCAGAATACCCTATGGTGCAACCTGTCTGTCTCTAAGTCCCATGGTTTCCTTGGTGGGTTTCGGATCAGAAATTGAGCGTCCTCTCACATTAGAATCACTTGAAATTGTTGAGCCCAGTCAATTAGATCTCTGCCATTCATGCAGAGCATGGGGAAGTTGCTTGGCAGTAAGCTTTGTTGGCTGGGGTTGCTGTTGGTGCTGTGTCTTGAACCCAGGTGTCCTGGTCTATCTTGGAATTGGCAATAAGGAATTGGGACACAGTCTGTCAGTTTTGTAAAGCCCACCTGTTGTAATCCTTGTGCCCTGCAGGTGGAGCTCTCCTCCCTTTCAGGTGATAGTTGGCTGGTTCTTGCTTGTTGTTCCTCCTCATTCCCTCCTTCCGTCTGGTAGGTGGAGTTGATTCGGGATGTCTGCGCCTGCGCAAAGCTCATTCTGTGCTGATCGTCGTAGGGGAAGGACCTCTGCTCCAGAGATCCCGTCCGCCTGGAGTGAGGCCTTTCCGGGTGGCCTGTTTCCTCTCCGATGGGGTCCGATGTCTCCTGGAAACCTTGCAGTGGCCATTGCTGGGTTGCTAAGGAGGTACTTCACTGGAGCCGCATAGCTTGGGATCGGTGCTCAGTCGGATGGGTTGCAGCAAGGTAGGTTCCTTCACCTCACCTGTCTGTCGTACATGTTCCCTCCCTGTAGGTGTGGGATTCACGGTTATGGTAGGGGTACCTGGGATCGCCTCTCTCTCGCATCCGCGTTCAGGCCTCTCGTTGTGTGCGGGTTCTGGAATGGGGCCGTACTCAGGATGAGTGCTCCCAAGGCTGTGGTCTTCAGGATGCCATATCGGGGGGGAAATTCCGACGCACACACACCCTTGGAAATGCGGCCACGTGGTTCCCAGCTTCAGCTGAGCCTTCCCTGTACGCTAGCTGTAAGCTGGGGGGGCTTCTCTCTCGCTGTCTTCCCCAGGGAAGGAAGGCCGGGTTCACCCATGGGTCCTTTGGTGGGAAAATTGTGGGCCCTCGTGCCGCCTCCCACCGTGAGTACCAGCTCTCCTCCATATTTTCCGTTGGGGCCCCTGGTGTGTCTTGTACCTGCGTGGCTGGGTTGTTTGGTTTGTTTTTTGATCTTGTTTGTTCGTTCGAGTGGTTGCTTTGTTCATTGTCTCTGTTGGGGCTTTCTGGGTTTCCCGCCCCTAGGTTTGAATCAAGGGCTGCTGGTTGTGATTGGTCAGCCATCTTGGCTGGATTCAAACTCGTCGTGGTGCTAGGGGTTCCCGCCGTGGAGGTTCCCAGGGTTGGGTTTACCGCGCCGATGACGGGGGGGTTCTCTTTCCTCTTGCATCAGGGCCAGTAGCTCTGTCATGGAAATCATTCCTCCTGCTGCTCGACCAATGGCCTTGAACAGTGTGATCACGCTGCTCCGGTCGAAGTCTTCGGTAATCGCATCTCCAGCCCCGGCCTTTGTCTGGCCATCTGGGTCCATCTCAATGATGGTCCAGTTGGGGGTCCAGTCGGGGATACCTTCTTCCGCCACTGGTTCGGGTTCTCCACTGGCACCCGAGGGGCTAGCCTGTGCCTTGGACCCACCTTCTTTGCTCAGGTCTTTCTTTTGGTCATCTTTGTTTGTTTTGGAGTTAATTATGGACAAACCATCCTCTTTGCTACCATTTTGTTAGAGAGATGCTGATGGATCGGTCCAATAACTCCAGAGACAGCTATTACCTTTTAATAGTCTTTATTTCCACTGCGCACATGGCGGTCAGTGGTGATCTCTAGGGTCAGCAAGGGAAGTGAGGAGTCGGAAAGGTTAGGGTCCTTTAATAGGGTTGGTGATGTCACCGTGTCATGGGTTATAGGGCAACAGTGTCATGATACATTAGAGCATTGCATTGTGGTATATGGGGATCGTAAGTGTGTGATATTATATCTGACAGGGCCTCACCATAGATTTATAAAAAGGCAAAATGACACTTGCTGACTTATTTTCTATACCCTCCCTAATGATCCCTAGCATTGAGTTTGCTTTTTTCACTGCTGAGGCACACTGGGTTGACACCTTCATTGAGTTGTCCACCTGGACACCAAGGTCCCTTTCTTGGTTTGTCGCAGAGAGTTCAGACCCCATCAGTTTTTAAATGTAATTGGGGTTTTTTGCCCCAACGTGCATCACTCTGCACTTACTAATGTTGAAGCTCATTTGCCAGTGGTCCCAGTACATGTGGCAGGCATACCTAAACCTGGGAGTGCACGGAACGCTGTTTACCTTCCTACCAAAGTGGTCCCTATTTATCTACTTGCAATTTGGATTATTGTAATGCACTCTACATGGGGCTGCCCATGATGACCATTCAGAGGCTTCAGCTGGTCCAGAACGTGGCTGCCCAGTTGGTGATGGGACGGGGGCGTTATGCTCGTGCCTCACCGCTGCTCCGGGAGCTGTACTGGTTGCCAGTGTGCCACCGGGTGCAATTCAAGGTGCTGGTTTTGACCTTTAAAGCCCTTCATAACAGTGGGCCAGGTTACCTAAGAGACCGCATCACACCAAGGTGTCATACCCATCCCACGAGGGCTGACCGGAGGGGCTCGGTTATGCTTCAGCGAAAGAGGCCCACCTTGCAGGGACCAGGAGGAGAGCCTTCTCCGTGTCAGCCCTGGCCCTTTGGAACCTCTTGCCACTTGAACTACGCCTCCAGACAGAGCTGCTCCCATTCAGGAAACAACTGAAAACATGGTTATGCCAGCGGGCATGGATGCATCAACTTCCCAGTCCCACTGTCTTATTTAGCCTATATTGGTTTCTGTTCTGATTGCTTTTAACTGTGCTGGGTGGGATGGGATTTTTAGACTGTTTTTAAAATGGGCTTTTTAATGGGGTTAGCCAAATTGTTTTATTGTTTGTTTTAACTATGTTGTTGAGCTGCTTAGAGTCACTCCCGAGTGAGGGAAGCAGGATAGAAATATTTTAAATAAATAAAATAAATAAATAAAATTTCTTGCTTTCATAAGAACATAAGAACAGCCTTGCTGGAACAGGCCACAGCCCATCCTATCCAGCATTCTGTCTCCCACAGTGGCTCACCATTTGTTTCAGGGTATTCCCAAGCAGATGCATTCACCTGTTTAGGATTCCCTGGAAATGGCATTGAGAGATATCCTGCCTATCTATCCAACCCGGAGGTAGTCCTTAGTATCCATAATTATAGCCATTGATACCCTTGTCCTCCATGAACTTGTCTAATCCTTTCTTAAAGCTGTCGAGACTGACAGCTGTCACCACTTCTTCTGGCAGGGAGTTCCATAGACCAGTGATCCTCTGGATGAAAAAGTACTTTCTCTTATTTGTTTGAGAACTAGTAACCAAAACTTTCATGGAGTGCCCCCTAGTTCTAGTGTTGTGCGATAGGGAAAACAGTTTTTCCTTATCTACTTTGTCCACACCGTGCATAATTCCATAAACTTCAATCAGATCACCTCTTAGATGCCATCGTTCAAAAGTGAAGAGGCCCAAACGTTGAAGCCTCAGATGGTAAGGAAGATGTTCCAGTCCCCTAATCATTCTGGTTGCCCTCCTCTGCACTTTTCCCAGCTCCATAATATCCTTCTGGAGGTATGGCAACCAGAACTGTACATAGTATTCCAGATGGGGCCTCAGCATAGATTTATAAAGAAGCAAAATGACACTTGCTGACTCATTTTCTGTACCCTTCCTAATGATCCCTAGTATTGAGTTTGCTTTTTTCACTGCTGAGGCACACTGGTTTGACACCTTCATTGAGCTGTCCACCAGGACACCAAGGTCCCTTTCCTAGTTTGTCGCAGAGTTCAGACCCCATCAGTTTATAAATGTAATTGGGTTTTTTTTGCCCCAACGTGCATCACTCTGCACTTACTAATGTTGAAGCGCATTTGCCACTGTTTTGCCCACGCCTCCAGTGCTAAGAGATCCCTCTGGAGCTCCTCACAATCTCTCACAGTTTTCACTACCCTGTATAATTTAGTGTTGTCAGCAAATCTGGCTTCCTTGCTATTTACTCCTACTTCTAGGTCATTTATGAAGAGGTTGAAAAGCAGGAGTCCCAGTACTGAACCTGGGGGGATCACACTTTTTACTTCTCTCCACTTGGAGAAGTGTCCATTTAGTGCTACCCTCTGTTTCCTGTCCCTTAGCCAGTTGCTGATCCAGGACAAGACCTGTCCCTTTATTCCATGACTGGTAAGTTTATTCAAGAGCCTTTGGTGCGGGACCTTATCAAAAGCCTTCTGAAAGTCCAGATAAACAATGTCAACTGGATCCCCCTTAGAACATAAGAACATAAGCACAGCCTTGCTGGAACAGGCCACAGCCCATCCAATCCAGCATTCTGTCTCACACAGTGGCTCACCATTTGGTTCAGGGTATTCCCAAGCAGATGCCTTCACCTGCTTAGGATTCCCTGGAAATGGCATTGAGAGATATCCTGCCTATCTCTCCAACCCGGAGAATGTCCTTAGGTATCCATAATTATAGCCATTGATACCCTTGTCCTCCATGAACTTGTCTAATCCTTTCTTAAAGCTGTCAAGACTGACAGCTGACACCACTTCTTCTGGCAGGGAGTTCCACAGACCAGTGATCCTCTGGGTGAAAAAGTACTTTCTCTTATTTGTTTGAAAACTAGTACCCAAAAGTTTCATAGAGTGCCCCGTAGTTCTAGTGTTATGTGATAGGGGAAACAGTTTTCCTTATCTACTTTGTCTACACAATGCATGAATTTATAAATTTCAATAAGGTCACCTCTTAGACGCCATCGTTCATGAGTGAAGAGGCCCAACCGTTGCAGCCTCTGATGGTAAGGAAGGTGTTCCAGTCCCCTAATCGTTCTGGTTGCCCTCCTCTGTGCTTTTTCGAGCTCCATAATATCCTTCTAGAGGTATGGCGACCAGAACTATACACAGTATTCCAAATGGGGCCTCACTATATATTTATAAAGAGGCAAAATGACACTTGCTGAGTTATTATCTATACTCTTCCTTATGATCCCTAGCATTGAGTTTGCTTTTTTCACTGCTGAGGCACACTGGGTTGATACCTTCATTGAGCTGTCCACCAGGACACCAAGGTCCCTTTCCTAGTTTGTTGCAGAGTTCAGACCCCATCAGTTTATAAATGTAATTGGGGTTTTTTGCCTCAACGTGCATCACTCTGTACTTACTAATGTTGAAGCTCATTTGCCACTGTTTTGCCCACTCCCCCAGTGTCAAGAGATCCCTCTGGAGCTCCTCATAATCTCTCATCATTTTCACTACCCTGTATAATTCACTACCCTTCTCCACATGCTTGTTGACACTCTCAAAAAATTCCAACAGATTAGTGAGGCATGATTTGCTCTTGCAAAAGCCATGTTGGTTCTCCTTTAGCAGTGCCTTCTCTTCTATGTGCCTTTCGAACTGCTAGGTTGGCAGGAGCTGGGCGAGAGATGGGAGCTCACGCCGTTGTGCAGTACTCAAATATCAAACTCCAACCTTTCAGTCTTCAAGTCCAGTGTCTTAACCACTTGATCCACCACAGTCCCTTATTTGATAGTGTTGCTGGGTGTTAAAACAGATAATCAGTCTTCTGAGCATGACTCCTAACCTTCAAAGCTCTCAGCCCTATCCAACAACCATCCCTCAAATACACACACCGATATCTCTAAACCACAACTGATCAGCAATTAGCAATTACACTTCTATACAGCGCTTAATGCAATGATTGAGGCAATGAGGTTCCTATGCTCATTGCCAAAGCCTTTGTGGAGATTCCCTGCCCATTTTGGTAGCAAGTGTTTCCTGGCATATTGGCAGGCCACAACAAGAGCACCCTCGCTTAACAAAGGCCTCAGCCTGTTCCTAAGCTATCACAGAGAAATTTGGCTGTAAGGAAGCTTCCATGGGTTTTATCCTGCTTGAAGAATCCGCTTGATGTTGGCTTGAACTGTTTTACCCATCGGGGTGTGGCACTCCCTTTAAATACTGGTGAAGCTGCTAAATGCTTGTCTTTTCCATCCATCTTTTTGCCTTGGGGTTTTCTCTTTTTGAATGGTATGGCTGAACTGGCTCCAGATTTGAAACAACTTCTCTGGGGGGAAACAAACTCACGGCCACAAACTCACAGCTGTGTGCCTTATCTAGAAAGTTGTGTTTTCTGTTGTGAGCGCCCCTTTGAATGCTTTTTATTGTTCAGTCACACAGTCGATTCTGACCCTTTGTGACACTATGGAGCATTGACCTCCAGGCACCCCTGTCCTCCACCATTCTCCTCAGCCCGCCCAGCTCTGTGCCCACTGCATCTACAATACCATCCAGCCATCTCATCTTTGATCGCCCCCTTCTTCTTTTACCCTCCACCTTTCCCAGCATCAAGGCCTTCTCAAGTGAATCCTCTCTTCTCATTTGATGTCCAAAGTACTTTAGCTTCATCTTTACTATTTGACCGTCTAAGGAGCAGTCAGGATTGATTTCTTCTAAGATTGACCTATTAGTTCTCCTCGCTGTCCAGGGGACTCTCAAAACTCTCCTCCAACACCACATTGAATGCTAGACATTGTGTTTGTCTTGTTTGTCACTGACTTTGTAATGCAACGTATTCCTGCAGTCTATTGCTTTGTTTATGCCTCAGGCACGTGCAAGCCAACCCATTTGACACAAATTAAAAGCTGAGTCACTCAATAGGTCTACTTGGCTTATGACTAAAAGCTCATCAGCTCTGTTGAATATCTCTCCAAATTTAGTAAAGCAACTTGGATCAGATAACCTATATGGAAATTTATATTTTAGGGTAAATAAGCACAGAAGTATGCATTTTAGAGGAAAATGAATGCTGCTTTAAACTGTTTTTTCTCTGCAATCATTTTGTAGTTTAATCAAAGAAAATAATATAAAACAGGCTTACAATTGAATTAAAGCTGCAAAGAATACTCATTAAATTCATGTTCATTCAGGCTTCTTTTGAAATGAGATACCTTGATAAAGAGTTTTCAAATCCCAGAAGATGTTTTGCCTCCAGTGTGAGACAAGGATTGCCCCCATTAAAAAAATCTGAATGTGCACAGTCTCTGTGCAAAACTTTCCCTTTGAGAAGTAAAACATACACAGGCAAGAAACAAAGAATACTAAGACAATTGTTCAGAAAGACATAACTAACACGGAAGTTAAGAAAGACACAAACAGAGCAGAAAATAAACCTGATCTAACCTTAGCTGAGGAGCGGCTTCTCATTAAGAAAGGTTTTCAATGTTGTTTAAGTTGGTTTGGCTGTAGATCTTGAGCAGCTTGGTTTTTAAGCAGACAAACACAAAAACATTTGGGGTTTTCTTTTTTTGGTTATACTGTTATTGTAGTATGTGTGTGTGTGTGTGGGGGGGGGGGGTAACCTTACAAATTTCACTGCCTGTTATCCTGTTTGCTGATTATTTTCAAGTAAGGAAAATCACAGATGTCTTGGGAACTAGTTATCCCAGTGGTGGCGAACCTATGCATGCGTGCCAGAGGTGGCACTCGGTTGCCTCAGCACAGAGTTTTCACAGCCTCTCTGCCCAGCAGCCCAATGGGAGCGCTTCCTCCCTCCCCCAGCACAAAGTTTGTCCTGCCCCTCTGCTCAGCAGCCCAATGGGAAAGTTTCCTTCCTCCCCTGTTGCCGTGTTGGCACTTTGCAATAAATAAGTGGGTTTTGGGTTGTAATTTGGGCACTTGGCAGGGTCAGATTTAAGCATAGGCTACCTATGCTGTAGCCTATGGGCCTGCACCACAAAGGGGGCCCTGCACCATGTGATTCTACATCAATTTTTAAAATCAGAAAACATGGAGCACAATGACATTTATTTTTCAGTTTTTAATTGGATAACTGCTGAAAATGCAGTTTTTGTAGGTTAATTTTTTAAAAATACTTTCCCCAGTAGGGCCCACGCCACAGGTTCAGCATAGGTGCCCACAGATCCTAAATACAGCACTGGCACTCGGTCTCTAAAAGGTTTGCCATCACTGAGTTATCCCATATTAACCAAGTGTCAGTTGTTTGTTCAGGCCTGTGCAGGTCGTATTTCACAGCCAGTTATGGAACTGCACAGACAGGAATGCAAACAGCACTTTATTAATGAGCATCAATTTGCCTTCAAGACCTACATGGTTTCTATTAAATCAGTGATATGATTCTGACCAATATTAATGAATGTATATGGTCATTATAAGAGTTCTGATGGACCATACCAAGGAATTTCCAGTCCAGCACACTGTTCCCGGAGTGTCCAGGCAGATGCCTTTGAAAAGCTCACAATCAGTACCAGAGACCTGAGCATCATTCCAGTTGTGTCTCCTTCCAACTGATGTTGAGAGAAACATTGTCTTTGACACTGGAAGCAATATATAGACACCCTGATTCACAGCAATTATGAGCCCAAACTAATACAAATAATTACCCAGTGCGGTAGAGCAGATTGAAAAATGGACTAAGGTGACCTGGCTTCATTTTCCTGGCTCTACCATGAAAACTCACTGGAGAGTGGAACTGATAGAATCAGTCTTTAAATGCCTCATTTACCTTGAAAACATTATATGTTAGTCTTGATTTGACAACACATAATGAAGAAAACAAAAACACCCCAATCACCTGGGTGCTAGGGGGCTCCCACCTATTTATTCATTAATCTCTTTGAATATTCCTTGCCAACCAGTCTCATTAACTACAGTACAGTACAGGGAGGAGAAGGAAGCAAATTAGGCTTTTACAACCATAAAAAACGATCATACTACAATGTTGAATGCAGGGGTTCCCAAGCTAAGGCCATCCCGTGGCACCATTTCATGTCCTTCCCCCCTCCAAGGGTATTCGAGAAACAAAATGGCCACCCCTTTGAAGCTGTTGGGACAAAATGGCCACCCACCCACCCCATCATGCAGGCAACTCAAAATGGCTATCGGGCACTCAAAGCTGACTGAGAGAGTGTGATCCGGCCCCCGGCTTGAAAAGGTTGGGAACCCTTGGTTTAATGCAACATAAAATCAGCAGAAGAATATAAATTTAGTATAAATCAGTTCATCACTGTACCAAAAAATAACATCTTAGAATTCCAAGAATGCTGGAAAAGGTTTGTGTTTTAAGCAAGCATTAGAAACCTGCTTAAGGCCCCAGGAGGTGGTGGAGGAGGAGGAGAGGAAGGAGGAGAAAGCACAACAATCTACTGTAACAAGCAATCTATCATGGGTAAAGCAGTTGATTTTTTAATAAGCCAGATATTATATACTGTATCTGGTTAAACAACGTGAGTTCCAAACTAACTTCAAAAGTACAGAAAATGCAAAAATCATAAAGTACCAAACATTAAGGCATGCAGTTTAAAAGAATATGGAAGCACGATTAGGTCACCCTTCTGCCCATACTAATTTTAGCAAATGGAGTAATTCCAAAATCTTTGGCTTCCAGTTTAAAACAGTTGCCAATAGCTGCTGGTTTGCTTCCTGAAATCCCAAA
Organism: Bradypodion pumilum; assembly: GCA_035047305.1. Taxonomy (NCBI): domain Eukaryota; kingdom Metazoa; phylum Chordata; class Lepidosauria; order Squamata; family Chamaeleonidae; genus Bradypodion; species Bradypodion pumilum. Next base: position 30,096,337 of record JAWDJD010000007.1, read on the forward strand.
ATCAAGGACATGTAGGGTAGACTTACAGTATATACATTTGCCTATACATGTGTGTATGTTTATACAGACATGCACAGAGAAAGAAAGAGAGAGATTAGAAGTAGGAAAACATTTTGAGAAATTCTTTTAAGATTAAGAATTTACCAAAATTCTCACTTTTCTTTAAAGTTAAAATGGAGAGAATTTGAAATGTTTTTTTAATAGCATGTGGGACAAATTGAAATTGACAGATTCATCCATTCAGGGTTTTAAGAGTTTGGATCTTAAGTCTGAACTGTCTAAAGTTACATTCCATGGTTACATAGCAGGAACAGCACAGACCTCCTGATAACTGAAACAGTTGTATCTGTTGAATTTGGCCAGTGCAAATGGACGCTTAAGTTTGTTTCGGTTTGTTGGTTTTTCTTTAAAGGATTTGCCAAATTTCCTCAAAGTGCACTGCATATCTGAGACAGAAAGAACATGGCGGTTAGTAAACTTCAAATGAGGAGGCAAATAAAACTGACCAAATTTCCTATCCCAAAGAAGCAAACAAACCTTTTATATTTATCTTGGCAGACATCCTAGAGACCGCGTGCCCAAACTCAACAGGCTTGCTGTCAGCGCTGCAGATGGGTGGGACTAACTCTATGCTGGGGGGAGGATGCAAGCATTCCCATTGGGCTGCTGGGCAAAAGGGCAGGGCGAACTCTTCTGGGGGGAGGGAGGAAGCACTCCCATTGGACTGCTGGCCAGCGGGGCGGGGCGGGGCGAACTCTGTTCAGGGGCTACAACATGCGTGTCCACAGAGAAGTCTCTGATTCCCCCCTCTGGCATGCGTGCCATAGGTTCGCCACCACTGTCCTAGATAAACCCAGAAAAGCAAATCAGTAGGAATGAATGACTTGCTGGATTTCATCTGTCTTATCCCACCATTTAATGTTTGAGGCCTTGAACAGACATTTTTGTTTGTCAAAAAATTAATAATAATAACAGAGATTTTCCTGATCTTTCTTTTCCTGAAATTATAGGTTACTGATGAAATAAACTTCTTTCCCTTCCCTTCTTACACAACAGAATGTAGTAGCAGAGAGTCGTGATTGTGGTACATGATAAAACATACCAGTGATCACCCCATATATTTGACATGGAAAGAGGTTTATGTTCAAATGTGTAAGAAAAGGAAATGCACAGATGTTTGGTCTCTAATACAAACATACAACACTGATACTTACACACACAGAGTGATGTGGTTGTCCCATCTTTCATCACAGTTTATACCTGAAAATCATATCAATGTAGTAAAAGTAAAGGTCACCCTTGCTCGAAAGCCAGTCGTATCCGACTGTAGGGTTCAGGGGTCATCTCTGTTTATAGCCAAAGAACCAACGCTTTCTGCATCTGCAGACATTTCCATGGACATGCGGCAGGCATGACTAGACACTGGAGTGCACTGAATGCTGTTTACCTTCCCACCGAAGTGGTCCCTATTTATCTAATTGCAATTTCTTGCTTTCGAACTGCTAAGTTGGCAGAGGCTGTCATGCAGTACTCGGGCCTCAAACTGCTGACCTGTTGACCTTCCAGTCATCAAGTTCAGCGTCTTAACCACTAAGCCACCACAGTCCCTATCAATGTAGTAGGAAAGGATGAATTACCGTCTCTCATCAACCGCATGGTTGAATGTGGTGGCAAAGAACACCGATTGGCAAGAAGGCTCACTAAATACCGCTTGTCATTTTCATAATCGTAATCTTAACAGGAGGCAATGCCTCGATTTGGAATTTTAAAGCCCCACAAAACGTTTCCATAAGCCATGTAACAGTTTGGCCAATTTTTGTGCAAAATAGTCTTGCCAACACAAAAAGTCTGTCAAGATGGCGTGTAAACTCCTCACCACTCTTTCCAGAAAGAAAAATGTTGCAGTTCTTGTTTTCATGTGCACAGATGAGATTTATTTATTTTTGCAAATCTGGACCTTCATTTGTCTTCCTTTCTGGTGATGTACAGTACTGTGCAAAAATCCAAAAGACACCAAAATAAGGGAGATTCTTCTACTGATTCTCCACTCAAGATCCTCTGGGTATGGTGAAGTTTGGAGTTAGGGGATCTGAGATATGCCCCTCCCCCCCAGTCACTCACTATATTTTCCCCCCCAAACCAGTGGGTGGTGGCCTAAGACTTTTGCACATGGTAAGTCAAAGTCTCTCTTGCTCAAAAGCCAGTCGTATCCAATTCTAGGATTCGGTGCTTATCTCCGTTTATAACCAAAGAGCCAGTGCTATCTGTGTCTGCAAACGTTTCCATGGCCATGTGGCAGGCAAGACTAGGCACTGGAGGGCATAAAACACTGATACATTTCCTGCAGAAGTGGTACCTAATTGTCTATTTGCAATTTCTTGCTTTCCAACTGCTAGGAGCTAGGGCAGAGATGAGAGTTCACTCCATTGTGCAGCATGCAGGTCTCGAACTGCTGATCTGCCGACCTTCTATCTAGTCATCAAATTTAGTGTCTTAACCATGGTTGACCATGGTTGCCCTTTAGTGTCTTAACCATGGTTGCCCTTTTGACTCTGCATGTGCTCTTAAGCAGAGCTGCTGCTGAGGAGAACCAAACAAAGGAAGTGAGCACTGGTAAGTTTTGCAGTTGGAGTAGAGCTGCTTTAGAGGCCCGCGCGCGAGATTGCAAACTAGTAACAAAAGAAGAATATAATCTTACTAGGTAGAAAGGTAGTAAACGTGTACATTTTTGAGGCCCAGAATATTGCACTTGTTAAAATGGATTCTGAGGGAACCGTTGTAGTTACCTGCAATACTTGTGCCATGTTTGTGTTCTTGCCAAAGCTTATGGAGAACTACACTTGCAGCAAGTGCAAGCTGGTTGCACTACTAGAAGAGAAGGTCCAGCAGCTAGAGGCCCACATATCTAACCATCAACAAATTAAAGAGCTTGAGCTGTTCTTGGACAGAGCGGAGCAGACTATGCTGGACAAAGAAGAGACAGGGCACAGTTCTGAGGGAGAAGGCCCTTCACTAACTCAGGAGGGAGATGTTTGGAGGAATGTGACTCAAAGGAGGAGAAGAATAGGGGATCACTCTGAGAGTCTGAAATTACAGAATAAATTTGAGGCTCTTTCTCTCATCACACCTGATGAGGAACACACAGAGGAACAACTGGTTCCATCTGATGATCTCTCCTTCATCACACTTGATGAGATCCAGGAAGATAAACAACAGGAAAAAACTGAGGTTCTCTCCCTTAATATGGTTGATGAGGTGCATGTAGATGAACAGATTGCAGGAGAGAGGCTCCTTGTACTAGGCGATTCAATAATTAGAAATACAGAGAAATGGATTTGTGATGCACATGATAACCGTATGGTGACTTGCCTGCCAGGTGCAAAAGTTGCAGACATCACAAGAAATCTAGATAGATTGTTAGAGAGAACTGGGAACGAGCCAGTTGTCATGGTACACGTTGGTACCAATGATGTTGGGAAGGCCAAGCGGTCTGTCCTGGAAGCCAAATTCAGGTTGTTAGGAAGAAGATTGAAGTCCCGGACTTCCAAGGTAGCATTTTCAGAAGTGCTGCCTGTCCCTCGCGCAGGACCTACCAGGCAGGCAGAGCTCAGAAGCCTCAATGCGTGGATGAGGCGGTGGTGTCGAGAGGAGGGTTTCACATTTGTCAGGAACTGGAGAACATTTTGGGACAAGCCAAATCTGTTCAGGAGGGATGGGTTGCATTTGAACCATGATGGGACCAGATTGCTGGCACTCAACATCAAAAAGGCTGCAGAGCAGCTTTTAAACTGATAACTGGGGGAAAGCCGACAGGAGCTGGGCAGCATCCGGTTCGGGAAAGTGTGTACTTGGGTAGTGAGGAGGATGCAAAAATTACTGAGCAGAGCGAGGAGCTAGTCACTAGCATTCTAGCAGAAGGATGTAAGAGGCAGTCTAACAATGCAACTGGACACAAAAGACTGTGTCAGAAAAGCATATATAAATGCTTGTATACAAATGCCAGAAGCCTCCGGAACAAAATAGGGGAGCTGGAATACTTAGCAATAGATAAGAATATTGATATTATTGGTATCACTGAAACCTGGTGGACGGATGATAACCAATGGGATACAGTTATCCCAGGCTACAAACTGTACAGGAAGGATAGGAAGGGGCAAACGGGAGGTGGTGTAGCCTTGTATGTCAAAGAAGTGATAAAATCGTATGAATTGGAATATCTAGGTGATTTGGAGTCACCATTAGAAGCTCTGTGGGTAAGAGTACCAGGCCACAAGGATGGTCTAACAGTAGGCATATACTATCGGCCTCCGACCCAAACTCTTGAGGGAGACTGGCAGTTGGAGAATGTTGTAAAGGAGGCATCCAAGAAGGGAAGCCTGGTTATAATGGGGGACTTCAATTACCCTCACATAGACTGGGTGAACTGTTGTTCAGCACATGATAAAGAGATAAAGTTCCTAGATATGCTAAATGATTGTTCCCTGGGACAGATGGTTGAAGACCCAACTAGAGGTACAAGAATCCTTGACTTGATCCTGAGTAATACTCAGGATCTGGTGCAAGATGTTAATGTGACTGATCCAATAGGGAACAGTGACCACAACTCAATTATGTTTAACTTGATCATAGACCGCAAGTCACTGATAAAATCTAACACAGAGACCTTAAATTTTCAAAAAGGAAATTTCCCAAAGTTGAGGAAACTAGTAAAAAAGAAGCTGAAAGGGAAAATTGAGAGAGTCCAAACACTCCAAGAGGCATGGAGGCTGTTTGCAAAAACAATAACAGAGGCCCAATTGGAATGCATACCCAAAAGGAAAAAGGGCACTGCCAGGTCCAAGAGGACTCCGATGTGGCTTACAGGAGCTGTTCGGGAAGTGATCAAGAGCAAGAAAAGCTCATTTAGAAGATGGAAGGCTTGTCCGAATGAGGACAGCAGGCAGAAACATAAATTCTGGCAGAACAAATGCAAGGCAACAATCAGGAAAGCAAAGCAAGACTTTGAGGAGCGTATAGCTAAAAATACTCAGAGAAATAACAAAGACTTCTTTAAGTACATTAGAAGTAAGAACCCAACTAGGAAGGCCATTGGACCATTAGATGACAATGGAAGGCAAGGGGTTATTAAAGAAGAAACAGAGATTGCAGAGAGACTCAATGAATTCTTTGCTTCAGTATTCACTGAAGAAGACAGAGGCCACATGCCCAAAACAGAGCCTATCTTCGTAGGGAGGGAAACAGAAGAATTAAGCCAGATAGAAATAACCAGGGAGGAGGTCCTTGCATGTCTTGTTAAACTAAACACTAACAAATCACCAGGACCAGATGGAATCCATCCACGAGTTCTCAGGGAACTTAAAGATGAAATTGCTGATCTCCTAGCCAAAATATATAATCTTTCCCTCAAATCAGGCCTTGTGCCTGATGACTGGAATGTAGCGAATGTAACACCAATTTTCAAAAAAGGATCCAGGGGTGATCCAGGAAATTACCGACCTGTCAGTTTGACATGTGTCCCAGGTAAAGTGATGGAAACCATCCTAAAAGATAGAATTAATAGGCACATAGAAGAGAAGGCGCTGCTAAAGGATAGCCAACATGGCTTTTGCAAGGGCAAATCATGCCTCACTAATCTGTTGGAATTTTTTGAGAGTGTCAACAAGCATGTGGATCAGGGGGATCCAGTTGACATTGTTTATCTGGACTTTCAGAAGGCTTTTGACAAGGTCCCACACCAAAGGCTCTTGAATAAACTTACCAGCCATGGAATAAAGGGACAGGTCTTGTCCTGGATCAGCAACTGGCTAAGGGACAGGAAACAGAGGGTAGCACTAAATGGACACTTCTCCAAGTGGAGGGAAGTAAAGAGTGGGGTCCCCCAAGGTTCAGTACTGGGACCCCTGCTTTTCAACCTCTTCATAAATGATCTAGAGGTAGGAGTAAAAAGCAAGGTAGCCAAATTTGCTGACGACACTAAATTATACAGGGTAGTGAAAACTGTGAGAGATTGTGAGGAGCTCCAGAGGGATCTCTCGACACTGGGGGAGTGGGCAAAACAGTGGCAAATGAGTTTCAACATCAGTAAGTGCAGAGTGATGCATGTTGGGGCAAAGAACCCCAATTACATTTATAAACTGATGGGTTCTGAACTCTCTGCGACAAACCAGGAAAGGGACCTTGGTGTCCTGGTGGACAACTCAATGAAGGTGTCAACCCAGTGTGCCTCAGCAGTGAAAAAAGCAAACTCAATGCTAGGGATCATTAGGAAGGGTATAGAAAATAAGTCAGCAAGCATTTTGCCTCTTTATAAATCTATGGTGAGGCCCCATCTGGAATACTGTGTACAGTTCTGGTCGCCATACCTCCAGAAGGATATTATGGAGCTGGAAAAAGTGCAGAGGAGGGTAACCAGAATGATTAGGGGACGGGAAGACCTTCCTTACCATCTGAGGCTGCAACGGTTGGGCCTCTTCACTCTTGAACGACGACGTCTAAGAGGTGACCTGATTGAAGTTTGTAAAATCATGCACGGTGTGGACAAAGTAGATAAGGAAAAACTGTTTTCCCTATCGCATAACACTAGAACTAGGGGACACTCGATGAAACTTTTGGGTACTAGTTCTCAAACAAATAAGAGAAAGTACTTTTTCACTCAGAGGATTACTGGTCTATGGAACTCCCTGCCAGAAGAAGTGGTGACAGCTGTCAGTCTTGACAGCTTTAAGAAAGGATTAGACAAGTTCATGGAGGACAAGAGTATCAATGGCTATAATTATGGATACTTAAGGACAACCTCCGGGTTGGAGAGATAGGCAGGATATCTCTCAATATCATTTCCAGGGAATCCTAAGCAGGTGAAGGCATCTGCTTGGGAATACCCTGAAGGAAATGGTGAGCCACTGTGTGAGACAGAATGCTGGACTGGATGGGCTGTGGCCTGTTCCAGCAAGGCTGTTCTTATGTTCTTATGTTCTTATGTTCTTAACCACTAAGCCACCAGAGTCCCTCATCCTAGGGTAGGCACCAACTGATTTAGCTGAGAAGCTTTAAAACCAGCCCCAAAACAGAAGCAGAAGTGGAGGGTGCACAAAAGACCCCAGCAGGCGCTAAGCAGGGGCTTGAGTTGCAAAATGGAGTCCCCCCCTCTCTCTGTTGTTGATGATGATGATGATGATGATGATGATGATGATGATGATGATGATGATGATGATGATGATGATGATGATGATGATGATGATGATGACCTCTGGTTGAACACACATTCTTACTTTCCTAGCTCCCTCATCCAAAGTGCTGCTGCCATTTCCGTTGATAGATCTGGTCAGATATTTGGAGAGCGCAGGGACTAGGTTTCCTCTCACAATGGTTAAATTCTTACCTCTAAATGGGCTTATTCAGTTAAGGCAGCAGCTGGTGCAATTTCGAGAAGAAAATAAACATTTCCTTCAAATATTTTGATTGGCAGCACGACTAGCAAAACACTCACCCTCAGAATTGCCAGGGCCTTCGAGAAAGAGCTACAGGAGCAGAGCAAATATATATATAGTTGGGTCGTAGTAAATTTTTCAAAGGTGAAAGCCATGAAAAAATGGGGTTTTGTCTTTAAAAAACACACATATAGCCAACAATGCTTATTTAGCTGGTGGGTTTTGCTCATGGTTTAGATGCGTGTGAGGAGACTGGGGGCGGGGGGGGGGGGGGATATCAGCTCTAGGAACAAATGGAGTGAACAACGTGAGGGAAAGGTATAGCAAACAAATCCTTCTAATTCTGCTTTTATGCTAGAGGCAGTCACTGTCAAAGATCAGACTGTGAAGGTGGTTTTCTTAGGCAGAGGTCTTAGGGTACCACTGAATCGCAGGATGTCATTATCATTTGTGTTTATTGCGATCTTTGAAATGTAGTGTGGTGTGGTATGATGAACAGAGTAGTGAACTAGGACTCAAGAAGCGAGGGTTCAAATCCCTGCCATGAAAACTCGACAGAAAGTGTTTTCTTAGGTAAAGGTCATATCCAACTCTAGGATTCAGTACTCATCTCTGTTTATAGCCAAAGAGCCAGCGCTGTCTGCATCTGCAGATGTTTCCGTGGACATGTGGCAGGCAGGTCAGCAGTTCGAGACTCGAGTGCTGCATGGCAGAGTGAGCTCCCGTCTCTGTCCCAGTTCCTGCTAACCTAGCAGTTCGAAAGGAAAAAATTGCAAGTAGATAAATAAGCACCACTTAGGTGGGAAGGTAAATAGCATTCTCTGCACTCTGGTATCTAGGCATGCCTACCACATGTCCACGGAAACGTCTGCAGATGCAGACAGCACTGGCTGTTTGGCTATAAACGGTGTGATGAGGAACGAACCCTAGAGTCAGATTGTTGTGTATTAAGGTTTATTAGGTATTATTTCAAACTGTTATCAAAAGGTTAATTATTGCTGCGTCATGGATGCCATGTTCCTGTTAAGCATTCCCATATAAGGCTAGGCCTGGTTTCATTATACTCGATGTCTGATTGGTTGTCGGTGCTCCTGCTTCCTAGAAGCCAGGGTAAATGTATCTCTCTCTGCACCTGCTGCAGAGACTGTATATAAGCAAGTTATAAGCAAGTGGCTCTGCTCTTGCTTTAAGCTGCTGCCTTAAACCCTAAGGGAGGGAGGGAAAGAGGAAACCACCCTGAGGACCAGATCTACACTTCCCACAGGTAGCCAGCGATGTGCTAAACCTGGGTCTCCTCCATTATGCTACGCTTCTATGGTAGCTAGTATTTGCCACACTACGGCAAGAGTCCGGAGGGACCGATTCAACTGGGATTGTATAGCCATCTCTGTGCCCGGAACATCTTGTAAGCTCATCTCTAAAAGACTTCCATCGCCGGCTCCCTCCCCCACCCCACCCGGCGGGGGAGGTAGGAGCACAGCTGACTGCCATTGATGCGGCGGGACTTTTAAAAACTGCGCCGCCAGCACCACCGGAGCCACGCTTCCATCGCCGGCTCCCTCCCCCACCCCGCCCGGCGGGGGAGGTAGGAGCACAGCTGACTGCCATTGATGCGGCGGGACTTTTAAAAACTGCGCCACCAGCACCACCGGAGCCACGCTTCCATCACCGGCTCCCTCCCCCACCCCGTCCGGCGGGGGAGGTAGGAGCACAGCTGACTGCCATTGATGCGGCGGGACTTTTAAAAACTGCGCCGCCAGCACCACCGGAGCCACGCTTCCATCGCCGGCTCCCTCCCCCACCCCACCCGGCGGGAGAGGTAGGAGCACAGCTGACTGCCATTGATGCGGCGGGACTTTTAAAAACTGCGCCGCCAGCACCACCGGACCCACGCTTCCATCGCCGGCTCCCTCGCCCACCCCGCCCGGCAATGGAATGATAATAATGAGGTTGATTTTAATATTGTATGGGATACCATGAAGTCAGTTTTTAGGGGGGAAAGCATAAAAGTGGCAAGCCTTAAATATAAAAGGTATAAAGCTGAACACATAGAAAAAGAAAGGGAAATAAAACAATTACAGGAAGAACACGTAAAGAGTAAAGATAAAAAAATTCTCTTGAAACTACAAGGACTCAAGGCAGAAGTAATGGGTAAAGATATTGATAAAGTTAAACGAGATCTGATTTATTTAAATAGAGAATATTTTGAATTTAGTAATAAGAACTCAAAACTATTAGCAAGAGCAGCTAAGGTTAAAAGGGAAAAAAGAGAAATTGGGGTGTTAGTTGACAGGCAAGGTTCAAGGTGTAATAAGAATAGCGATAAATGTAAAATAGTTAGGGAATTTTACCAGGTGTTATATGCAGAAAAAGAAATAGATAGGGAAAAGCTTAAAAGGATATTGGAGAGGCAGTTAGGGAATGGGATAAAGCAAGAGCATAGGGAGAAAATGGAGGAAAAGATAACTGATAAAGAGGTTAAGGGGGTAATAAGCGGATTGAAGATAGGGAAAGCCCCGGGGGAGGATGGATTATCAACAGAGTTTTACAAAGAATTTAAAGAGGTGGTGGTCCCGAAATTGGTGAAGTTATATAATTATATATTAGATGGAGGATCAATCCCGACTTCATGGTATAACACTACAATTGTTCTTTTGCCAAAACCTGGTAAGAATTTGGAAAGAGTGGATTCGTACAGACCAATTTCGCTTATAAATCAAGATGCGAAGATCTTCACGGCAATATTGGCTAACCGTTTAAATAGTTTTATGGGGGAATATATAAATGTTGATCAAGTTGGGTTTCTAAAAGGACGACACATGGCGGATTTGACTAGAAGGGTATTAGATTTAATAGACAGTGTTAATCAAACAAAGGAAAAAGTGGGATTACTATCATTGGATATTTTTAAGGCATTTGATTCATTGCAGTGGTCTTCAATTAAGGAAATAGTTAGAAAATATGGGTTTGGAGATAAATTTAATAGGGTTATAGATTTACTATATCAAAAAGGAAATGCCAGGGTTAGAGTAAACGAGGAGCTCACGGATGTGGTAAAGCTAGAGGCAGGTACTAGGCAGGGTTGCCCATTATCTCCTATTTTGTTTATAATGGCAATGGAGATTTTAGCTAAAAGTATAAGGGAGGATTTAAATATAGAGGGGATTATGGGTAATAAAGTGAGCATGTACGCTGATGATACATTGCTTATGGTGAAGCACCCCGAACAGGTAATGGACAGGATTAAAGATCATCTACAAGTATTTCAAGCTATAACAGGATTAAAGATAAACTGGGATAAATCTGAATTGATGTTGTGTAATTTGAAATTGAGCGAGATGGGTAGGACGGTGTCGACACTTAATATACAAATCAAAGATAAGTTGAAGTATTTAGGGATAACTATTTCAAACAAATTAGAAGAACTTAAACGATTGAATTATGACAGCTTGAGAATTGAATTTAGGAATAAAATACGAGAACTTCAGAAGTTAAAGCTGTCATGGTTCGGAAGGATTGCTATGTGTAAAATGATACTGTTACCAAAGATTAACTTTTTATTTGACACGCTCGCGATCCATTTAAAAGAGAAAGAAATCAATGAGTTTCAAAAAATGTTTAATGACTTTTGTAATGGAGGAAAAAAATCTAGGCTTCCAAAGAAATTATGGTATTTGTCTCAGAAAAAAGGGGGGTTGGGTATGCCAAACCTCTTAGCATATTATCGAGCATTTCAAGTCAAGAATGTTGTGAAGATCTTGGCAAGAGAAAAGGTAATTTGGGAACAATTGGAAATGAAAGAATACAGAAATATTGGAAACTTGAATTTTCTGGGAATGAAAGATAAGGCGAAAAGGTCAAATAATACTATGATGAAAGGTCTCATGGAGGTGTGGAAGAAGGTAAAAAAAGATATGGTTCCGAATCTCTCCCCAATCTTGGAATTGACTGATATGATGTGTTTCCCAATAAAATTAGATAAAGAAAAAATAGAAATATTGGATAAAAATGGGACGCTGTTATTGAAGGATTGGTTAAAAGCATGTGATGTTGATGCCGAGCGGAAAAAAATGTTTGAGATATTAAACTTGAATTGGTTTCAGAAGTTAAAGGTGGACAACTGGAATAAAAAATATAAAAGAGAACTAGGATCAGATAGAGTACTTACGGAATTTGAGGAATTGGTAAGGAAGATTAGAAAAGGCGAAAGTAGTATTAAGGGTCTTGTAAGTAAGCTTTATAATATATTGAATAGAGGTGCAGATCCACAGGAGGATTTGAAACGGAAGTGGGAACAAAATTTGAATATAAAAATTGGGGAGACTGAATGGAAAAATAAATGGAAAAAGAGAATTATGAGAACAATGTCTGTAAGAATTAAAGAACATAATTTCAAGATGTTGTGGCAATGGTACCTGACACCATTAAGACTTTACCAGATGGATAATAAAAGAGATAAGTTATGTTGGAGATGTAAAGAATTTGATGGAACATATGAACATATGTGGTGGAGTTGTAAAAAAATAAGGGATTTTTGGGGAAAAATAGAAAATGAATTTGGTGAAATATTGGGTAAAAATGTTAAGTTGGTGTCGGGTACTATTCTTTTAACGAATGTGGAAGATCTGGGTTTAAACAAGGAGGAAAAAGAACTACTGGAAATTGTACTGACAACGGGTAGACAATGTATAGCCAGAAATTGGAAAAACGATGTAGATATTCAGGTTGGAGAATGGTATAAAGAAATGTGGAGTTTAGCATTGAACGATAAATTGACATGGGAGATTAAAGTCAAAAGAGATAATTTAAAAGAGAATAGATTCTGGAATATATGGAAACCGTTCGTGGATCATTCTATTATGGCAGGTGATAGTTCAGGACCAGTACCATCTCAAAGAAGTTTCTGGACTTGAGTTAAAAATAAACTCTCCGGGCATTGTATATATTCACAGGGTGTTTTTTTTTTTTAATTGGTTAAAAAGATTAGTGGTAGTACAGAAAGTTTTTTTTCTATTATTTTGGATTTTGAAATAAAGGTTCTTAATATTTGGTGGTTAAATAGTAGTTAATGAATATAGATATTGTTATGTGCTACCATATAGTAATGTTTGTTAGTATGATTTTATGGATTCATTAGTGTAATGTACTGTTAATGTATTGTTGATGTTTTCTTTTCTTTTTTCTGTATGTTTATTAAAGATTTAATAAAAAAAAATACAATAATAAAAAATAAAAACTGCGCCGCCAGCACCACCGGAGCCACGCTTCCATCACCGGCTCCCTCCCCCACCCCGCCCGGCGGGGGAGGTAGGAGCACAGCTGACTGCCATTGATGCGGCGGGACTTTTAAAAACTGCGCCGCCAGCACCACCGGACCCACGCTTCCATCGCCGGCTCCCTCGCCCACCCCGCCCGGCGGGGGAGGTAGGAGCACAGCTGACTGACATTGATGCGGCGGGACTTTTAAAAACTGCACCGCCAGCACCACCGGAGCCACGCTTCCATCGCCGGCTCCCTCCCCCACCCCACCTGGTGGGGGAGGTAGGAGCACAGCTGACTGCCATTGATGCGGCGGGACTTTTAAAAACTGCGCCGCCAGCACCACCGGAGCCACGCTTCCATCGCCGGCTCCCTCCCCCACCCCGCCCGGCGGGGGAGGTAGGAGCACAGCTGACTGACATTGATGCGGCGGGACTTTTAAGAGTAGCCAATGCCGGTGTATTGCCTGGCCTCGGCTGCCTTGGGGCTGGATCGTCCTCTTCTTTGGCTCTGTTAGAACATGTGAGCAATGGGGCTATGTTTTGGGGACATTGGTAGCCGAGGGGTTGCGTAGTAGATTTTGTTGTGTTGGAGTTTGAATGTTTATTGCATATTTTACTGTTTAAATTACTGTATTGTATCTGTATTTCTAACATTGTATTTCATGCTCTGTGATTTTGCTTTTGTAATGCTTTGTTTACTGTCTTATTGATTTTTGATACTTTATTGCGATGTTGTTATGATGATATTGATATGTTGTAATTTTTTTGTGATATTTTTGTGATATTTTTATACTGTAACTTGTAAATTGTACTTTGTAAACCGCATTGAGTCTCCCATTGGGCAGAGAACTGCGGTATATAAATTTAATAAATAATAATAATAATAAAAGACTGTTGAATAAAGACTTGTTGCTGTTTTGTTCATCATTGTCTGGACTTGTACTTATAAGGGCCGGACATAACATTGGCAACGAGGATGGGATTGAAGAATGACGACATGGCTGACCAAATCGACCTTTGGCTGCGACCGTTCGATATCAGCAAGCCTCGCCTCTGGCCATACTACGAAGTTCAGCTGGAGAGCTACTTCACAGTAAGAAAACTTGATCCGACGTTGTGGAAGGCCACGTTCTTGGCCCACTGCGGGCTAGAGACGCTCAAAGTGGTTTCGAAGCTTCTGCTGCCCGATGTGCTCCAACAGGTTTCTCTGCTGGCATTGCTGCACACACTGCGTGAGCACTTCCAATGCAGTTCGGCCCTCGAAGATAAAGAATCACTGGGTTCAGCCGTGCCCGCTTTTCGGGAAACCTCCGGCCATGACCTCAACAGCTCACCACAGGAAACACGGGCACCAACGCCAATGCCTGGGGCGGTTGCGCCATGCTGAGGTTGCGGGAGACACCATCTTCAAACCGAGTGTCCCTTCAAGAGCACCCAGTGCCACCATTGCGGGAAAACAGGCCACATTTCCAAGGTCTGTAGGCAACGCGTTGAAGATTTGCCAAAACTCCAGCCGGAACTCCAGTTCTGCATAGCCAAGATCTTCACAAGCGTCGGGGCTGACAACAAGAGACGAGACCTGAAGGACAGAATCAGCATGGACCTCCGCATCGAAGGGGTACCTTTCCGTTTTGTGGTGGACTCCAGGACTTTCCTCTCCATCATGACCGAAGCTGTGTATCGCCCTATTCCGCCTGACCTTAGGCTCAAGCTCAAGGGTCTCCAAGTCAAGCTAGTTGACTTGTGGGGTTGCAACACTCCAGTTCGGGGAATAGGGAACTTTGAAGTCCACTATAACTGTCTCTATGCAAGTCTTCCCCTCATTGTTGCTAAAGCAGGTAAGATAAACATTTTGAGGTCCCAATGGTTCAGGCCCCTGGGCATTTGTTTCATGGGAATCCAATGGGAGGGAGAGAACCAGTCCTTCGAATCGACAATGAGCCCCAAGCATTGTTACTACCCGGGGAGGGTTTGTCCCAAGGGCTCCCTGGCAGTGATTCCTCCACGGAAGAGTTAAGTGCATTGTTTTCATGACAAGCGCATGTTGCGCACAAAGACAGGGACTTTGCCCAAAAGACTGCTTCGCCAGAACTGTTCGAGTTGCAAGAACCTTTGCCACCTGATGCACTGGACTTGGAAAATCCCGACTTTTGGGATGATTTGGCCATAACTTCGCTCAAAATGTCCCTGAACTTTGCCGCTGTTTCTAAGGTGGATCCTTTGTTGTCTGATGTGATTGTGTGGGTGGACATTGGGTGGCCGCCGCCTCCATACAATGCGGAGGCAAGTGTGTTTTACTGGGACCGCGAGAAACTCTCGGTGTTGGGAGGGTGCTTATACAGGCTTTGCAAGACAGTAGTTCCTTGTGAGTTGTGGGCCAAACTGCTACAGCACATGTTAAGCGGATCCCAGGATTTCTTCCGATCACAAACAGTCATACGTAGCTATTTCTGGTGCCCGGGGATCGAACATGCCATTGAGATTTGGGGGCTACAACATGGTACTGTGAACAACACACAAGATTCTGGAAGATTTTCAGTTTCCCCAGTGGAGAGTAAGGGCTCACTGTCCCCTGGGGTTGGAGGGGGGGGGGGCTGCAGGTGTCACAATCACCCCCAAACATAGACTCTTACAAGAAAGAGCACCTGGGTGCAGGCTCGCTTCCCCAGGAATACAAGGGAGGGGGTTTCAGGAGTACTCTCAGTCCCCAAAGTTGGAGGGAAAAGGGCAGGGAACGCAGGATCTCTGTTCGCCGAGGCAAAGGGAGCTTTTCTCAGGCAGAACCGGAGAGCGTACAGTAAGCCCTTCTTTGCAGGCAGCTCTGGAAGTAAATTCAGAAGCAATTCTCTTTGAAGAAGCGTCGGCTGTGGTGGTTAGTCAGCTCGGGTACAAAGCTAAAGGTCCAGGGTTGCTCGGGGAGAAATGGGCCAGGGACTTGGAGCAAGAGGGTTCATTGCACACACCACACGTGGGGTCAGTGCCAGTTAATCCACCTCGAAGAGATTGGTCTCCTGAAAGATTTCTTGTTTGCGCCGCATAGTGCCTGTAAAGTACATAGGTCACTGAACACAAGCTTGGAGGGTGCGGAGCGGCTTTGTGACCATTAGGTTCCGAGTTAGTTTGTTCATCAGTTGGGGATTCAATATCTTAGTTTAATTTGGAAATAAGTACAGAATACTAAGGGGGGTGATGGCACTACTTGGAGTAGACATGATGGTTGGGTGCGGCCCGGGATTCCCGGGGCAGATTGCCAAAAAATTGGTAAGGGGAAGAGAGTTCCAAGAGCTGGTCCTCTTTCTCTCCCAGGCTTCCGTTTTCATATACCTAAGTTAGTCGCTAGTGCCTTCGGCCCTGAGCAACCAACACGGAGAAGATTGCTCCTTAACTTTTGTTTTTACTTAAGGGGGAGGAATGTTGTGTATTAAGGTTTATTAGATATTATTTCAAACTGTTATCGAAAGGTTGACCATTGCTGCATCATGTTAAGCATTCCCATATAAGGCTAGGTTTGGTTTCATCATACTCGACGCTTGATTGGTTGCCGGTACTCCTGCTTCCTAGAAGCCAGGGTAAATGTATTTCTCTCTGCACCTGCTGCAAAGACTGTATATAAGCAAGTGGCTCTGCTCTTGCTTTAAGTCTTAAGCCCTGAGGAGCTAGACCAGGGCTGGACCAGATCTACACTTCCCACAGGTAGCCAGCAATGTGCTAAGCCTGGGTCTCCTCCATTATGCTACGCTTCTATAGTAGCTAGTATTTGCCACGCTATGGCAAGAATCTGGAGGGACTGATTCCACTGGGATTGTATAGCCATCTCTGTGTCCGGAACTTCTTGTAAGCTCATCTCTAAAAGACTGTTGAATAAAGACTTGTTGTTTTGTTCATCGTTGTCTTGACTGGTGCTTATAAGGGCCGGACATAACACAGATACAACTGGCTTTTCAGCAAGGGCGACCTTTACCTTTACTAATCCAAAAACAGAACAATTCCTGACTCAGTGCTTGTCTTCCAGACAGGGTATCAAACCCAACCTGCAGCCTTATATGTGAGAGACAGCAAAATGTTACCATTTTGATTCCCATTTTGTTGTATAAACTGGTCGGGTTTGCTGGGGGTATTCAACCTATTCTTCTTTGAGTCACCTTCAATTGCTTGCTTAATGTGATTAATTCGAAATGAGCTGGGGAAAGACATGCAGACTTTTCCTCCCAGGACGTCCCTTAACATTATCCTCCACTTCATCGCTCTGTAATTGCCCGGAGTACTCTATGTTCTCTGCGGCAGAAATTAAAACAAACAGGTTCTCTGCTCACAAAATCTAATTAACAAAAGAACATAAGCTACAGAGGATTGTAAATCATTCCTGCTTTTACACAGAATTCTTCCTTGGGGTGAATACTGTGCCAAGTGGGCTTGTACCTAGTCAAGTTAAAAGTGTTATTTCCATGAAACATCCATTGGGAGATTGAAAACATTGGAGGGTGTCTGAGGCATACTGGACTCATGTTGAAGTTGGCCATGTTAGAGCAATGCGCTAGCCAGGTGCATTGCCCAAGTACCCAACCCCACTTAACTGACCTGTGGTTCCAGAATGGAACCTTTGTGGCATGGTTGAACCCGCCAGGGGAGTACACCCCTACCTCCATAGCTGTCGGACAGCCAGTATCACCGCTGCGCCATGTTGAGGCGTGAGGTGGGATTTGCAGTGGTACCGTAAAAAACAAACATACTTTATTGCAATATATATATTGTCCTCATGGTGCAGTGGTAAATCTGTAGTAACTGCAGCCAAAACTGCTCATGAGATCAATCTTGAAGGGTTGGTTCAGTGTTTCATCCTTTCTGGGGTTGGTAAAATGAGTACTCACCATGGTGGGGGCAAAATGCTATTTACATTCTGAACTGCCCAGAAAGTGCTCTAAGCTCTATGACAGGCAAACTGAACAAGCAGCAAAGAACAGGGAACAGGTGCGGGGAACCATCTTATATACAGAACATGGTTGTTACATTTACCCAAGACTTCCGGGGAAGCAGGAGAACAATAGCGAATCAGCTTCTTACAATTTGGTGCCTATTTTGCAAGGGGCACTTGTGCATAAGCAACCTCAATACACAACACCACCCCAGTTTCTCATTCAAAAAGTCTGAAACAAAATGAAATGAAACCTAAACAAAACAGCTAGAGTTCCTGAAGTTTGGGAAGTTCTTTACTTCTTTTTAAAGCAGCAGCAGCATTATTGGAGGCTGAGGATGTTGTTGTCAGCGTTGTCGTTGGTTGCTACTCATTTCCAAGTATACATTTTTTCTGGAAAATCATTTTCAGGGGAAATGCCATTGGTGTGAATTTGTTTACGGTGGATCCCAGCTTGCCATGAAGTGACCCACACACTATGATCACAAAGCCATCTCCTGCTTCACACATGAAATGAGACATGCAGGATCCAACACTGGGACTGCAATTGACTGCCGCAGCCTTGAGGATATTAACATGGTGTGGCCAGTCCATCTTCTTCGTGGTCCGTCTCCATGACCGTTGGGAATCAGAATGAAGTGTTTCCTCCTCCACTCATTTTGCCGTTGGGCCCAATATGATGGTTTCCAGTGGCAATATGATGGTTCCCCCCCCCTAAGAGGGGCCATCATCCCACCTATAGGGGCTCATCTGCTCATAACTGTTGGCCCTTTTAGGGAATCTGATTATTTACTGCCGCCCAACACTCAGTGTGTTTTACTCCATTACCATAGCAAGATGTCCAGCCTGACATTTATTGTGTCCTAAAGCCAAGCCTGCTTCTTCTCCCACCTTGATGGCGACCTCTCATTCGCAAGGTGTTGTGTTCTAATGGTTTTACCTTCCACATGAATTACAATGTATCTGAGCCAATGTAACCTTGCCTATAGCAACAATGTAACCTTCAGCTGTATCATATAAACCCTGTAATAGGACGCGAGCTAATGACCACCAGCTGGCAGCAGCGAGCGTCCAAGCTCTCTTGGTCCGAACTCATCAAAGGCAACAGCGCGGGAAGCTTTCCCGCCACCACCTACACCTGGACAAGAAGGGCGTGACCCACAATGACGTCACGCAGACAGTAGCCAATGGGCTACCATGGCACCACGTTCAAATGTATCCCTACTGTATATAAAGAGCTATCGATCCGCCATTACCTCATGTTCCCTCTGTCCACGATGCAATAAACCTGAGTTAACCCAGCCCGAGGCTGTGTCCTGTGTCTTAGTTTCATACACTAAATTGGCGACGAAGGTGGGATAATGGATCCCCAAGGAGCAGCCAGGGCACAGAGCGGGTTCAACATCACCAAACCGCAAGACTGGGAGTTGTTTGAGATGGACTTCCATGCGGCGCTGGTGGAACTCAAAGTCAAGGAAGACGATGAGGAGAGGAAGAGGGCCATCCTCACCCGCATGCTTGGGATGGAGACCAAGCGGACGCTGGTGGGCATCATCGCTCCGAAGAAGGTGAGCGAATTTAAAGCGGACGACATCATGAAGCTGTTTCGGGAGCGCTTCCAACCCTCGAGGGCGATGTTTCCCGCTCGGAGCGCGTTTTGGAGGCGAGTCCAAGCGCCGGACGAGTCGGTCGAGACATTCGTGGCCGCCATGAGGGTAGCCGCCGCCCCCTGCAAATGGGGCAACATCCTAGAAATGGCCCTCAGGGACGGCGTGCTATGTGGCCTGAAAGACAAGGAGGTGCAGCGCAGCTTGATGAATAAGGAGCCGCCACCAACGCTGGCAGAGGTCGTCGAGGCCGCGGAGGCCGCAGAGTCCACGAACGCTGGAGTGGACGAGATGCACCAGTGGCGTGAGTGGCGTCCCAGAGCCGGTAAAGCGGAAAAATCGGTGCACGCAACTCAACGGGCCTCAAAGTCGTCTTCGGAAGGCAGCGACGGCGAGGAGATCCAGAAGGTCCGAAAGGGGGGGCGCCGCTGCGATGGTTGCGGAGCGGCCCATGAGCGTGCGAGGTGCCCATTTAGAAAGGCCGAATGCTACACCTGCGGCCGTCGGGGGCACATCGCCAAGGCATGCAGAAAACGGAAGGAGGGCCGGAGGCAGTCACCGGACCGTTCGACCAGACCGGACCGTTCAGCGAGGCCCAAAGATGGCGTCCAGACCACGAGGAAGCAGGACGGCGTGGGCCGCGTCTCGGACAGCAGCGAGGACGACGTCCCAGTGCTCAGTGTGTCCGCGGAACAGTCCCATTATTTCGTTGAGGTACTAGTACAAGGGGCCCCTATCAGGATGGAGATTGACTCGGGGTCCTCCTATTCCATAATTCCCCAGAAAGAGTTCTTGAAAATCGACCCCCGCGTGCGGCCCAAACTTAAAACATTGAGGTCCACGCTACGAGATGTGCAGGGGAACAGCATTCCGGTGTTGGGGGTCGGGAAATTTCGGGTTGAGTTTAAGAGACACTCTGCGGAGCTGCCCCTAGTTGTCCTCAAGGGGGGGAGTTGTAGCCTCCTAGGGACACAGTGGTTCCAGCCTTTAGGCCTGTTTATAGGGGGAGTACATGCAGTGGGGGTGGACCCAATACAAGCGGTGTGCGATGCGCATCCCGCCGTTTTTGAAAAAGGACTTGGAAAATTCAAGGGACCCCCTGTAGCTTTCGACCTAGACCCGGAGGTCCGCCCGATAAGACTCAAACCGCGCAGGGTGCCCTTCGCACTAAAGGACAAAATAGAGGCGGAACTGGACAAATTGGTGGGCCAGGGGATTCTTATTCCTGTTGATTCCGCGGAGTGGGAAACTCCAATTGTAACAGCTCTGAAGGCTAACGGGGAGGTGCGCATTTGCGCTGATTATAAGTGTACAATTAACAAGGCGATCCGCCCTAACGCATACCCGGTGCCGGTGGTCAGCCACCTTTTGGCCAGGCTAAATGGGGGAAAGTGTTTCGCTAAGCTCGACCTGGCGCAAGCCTATCAGCAGCTTCCCGTAACACCCGCCACGGCCACGGCACAAACGATAGTCACTCATAAAGGAGCGTTCCAGGTGTCGCGTTTACAGTTCGGCGTGAACTCGGCACCCGGCCTTTTCCAGTCGCTTGTGGAACGCCTCCTGAAGGGGCTGGAGGGGGTGTTGCCTTATTTTGATGACGTATTAATAACTGGGGGGAGTGAGGCCGAACTGGCAAAGAGATTGGACAAAGTACTAACGGTGTTCGAGAAAGCGGGGCTGAGACTGAGGAAGGACAAATGTGTTTTTTTCGAAACCGAGGTCGAGTTCTTAGGGTTCAGGATTACACCCGAGGGTATCAAGCCATCCAAATCCAAAGTAGTAGCCATCAAAAAGGCCCCTCGCCCCACATCCAAAACCGAGCTACAGTCATTCCTGGGGCTCCTCAATTTTTACCATACATTCCTTCCGCGGAAGGCGTCCGTGGCCGAACCGCTCCATCGGTTGCTTAAGAAAGAGGAGACTTGGATGTGGGGTGACGAGCACGAGAGGGCCTTCAAAGAATTAAAGCAACTCTTGACCTCTGACGCAATTCTAACGCATTTCGACCCCAAACGGCCGGTGGTCCTAGTCTGTGATGCATCACCGGTGGGGGTGGGGGCAGTACTTTGCCACGTGTTGGATGACGGAAGAGAGGCCCCGGTCGCATTTTATTCAAGGTCCCTGTCCCAGGCAGAGCGAAATTACGCACAAACCGACAGGGAGGCATTGGCAATTGTAGCGGGGACCAAAAAGTTTCACGATTTTTTGTATGGCCGCCCGTTCAAAATCGTGACGGATCACAAGCCCCTGTTAGGGATTTTCACGGCAAGCAAGCCTACCCCGCAGATCCTATCACCGAGAATGCTGCGATGGGCCATTTTTCTCAACGCTTACCAACACGAGTTGGTGTACCGGCCCGGAAAAGAGATCAGCCATGCTGATGCACTTTCGAGATCCCCTTTGCCCTTGTCGGACGACCAGAAGGCTAGAGTAGGAAGAGACCGCCAGGTGTTACTAATTGAGGTCTTAGATGCACCCCCAATTGTACCAGCCGATATTGCGAGGGCGACAGGCAAGGACAGGACACTCGAAAAAGTCAGCTCATGGGTACAAAAGGGGTGGCCGGCATCGTCCCCAAGCACGGAATTCGACCCATTCTTTCGGAAAAAGCTAGAGTTGTCCCTAGAAAGGGGGTGCCTATTGTGGGGCCAACGGGTGGTGGTTCCTGCAGCCATGCGGCCGAGGGTGCTCAAACTGCTGCACGTCAGCCACCCGGGCATCGTTCGTTCGAAAGCGCTGGCCCGCAGTTACTTCTGGTGGCCACAGCTGGACGCGGACATCGAGCACATGGTCGGCACTTGTGAGGCATGCCAGGGATCCCGACCAGAGGCGGCCCGCCTCCCGCATAGGGAATGGGACACAGCAAGGGGGCCGTGGTCCAGAGTACATGTAGATTTCGCTGGCCCATTCCGAGGAACCATGTTTCTCCTGGTGGTGGATGCGTTCTCCAAGTGGCTGGAGGTTATCCCAGTAAAGAGCACGTCCTCCGCCACAACAATTAGCCAGCTACGGAGGGTCTTTTCCACGTTCGGTTTACCCGACACTTTAGTCAGCGATAACGCGAGTTGCTTCACCTCCTCGGAGTTCGAGGCATTCATGGGAGCAAACGCCATTCGGCATGTCACATCCGCGCCGTTTCACCCGGCCACGAACGGCCAAGTGGAACGGTTGGTGCGTACAACAAAGGATGCGTTGCGGCGCATGGGCCCGGGGGACCTAAATCACCAAGTATGTCAGTTCTTGTTAGCGTATAGGGTGACCCCCTTAGCGTCGGGTTACTCGCCGGCAGAACTCTTGATGCGGCGAAAACTGACCACACTTCTGACCAGGCTGGACCCGACGAGAGTCGAGGATAAAGGAATAAACATAGGATTGGCAGTCTCGAAAGGGTTCGCCGCCGGCGACCTTGTTTACTGCAGGAACTATGCAAGCGCAGGGCCAGCCTGGGTGCCAGGAACGATAGTAGAACAAACAGGGCCAGTGTCATATCGGGTGGAAACGAGCACCGGTCTCCTCTGGAGGAGACACGCTGACCAACTGAGGCGCCGAGTGAGTGAAGGGCCGGTCAGTGGGGCACAGCAACAGGATTCAGCGATAGGGTTCTCCCCCACCCGTTTAGCCCAAGGGGGAGAAAATGAGGGACATCAGTCCGAATCCGGGGGGGAAAGCAGTGATCCCGACTCATATCCTTTTGATACCCCAGTTCTATCAGAGCCCGGGGGGAGGGAAAAGGAATGTGCGGCCGCCGCCGCGTCCCCCGAATGTAATTTTGATTTTGATTCTGGTCTTGCGAGCCGGGGGGGTTTTCAGGAGTGTTCCCCCACCCTTCCAAGCGAGAAGAGGGGTTTTTCGTTAGCCCCCAGTGCCCCCGGTTCTTCCCCGAGAAAGAGCATACCCCCCAACAACGCCGTGGAGCCGCGGCAAGTCACTAACAAGTCTCCCTCTCAAATTACAGGGCAGGAAACCAGGGGACAAAGAGGAGGTAGCAAACCCGGGGAAAGGCAGCCCGCATCGAGACCCCAGCGTGTTCGAAATAAACCATCTTGGCTGAGAGACTTTGTCTCCTAAGGGGGGGGAGTGTGTTGAAGTGTGGGCTCGAGACATTGTCTCGTCCTAGGGGGGAGGGGTGTTGTGTTCTAATGGTTTTACCTTCCACATGAATTACAATGTATCTGAGCCAATGTAACCTTGCCTATAGCAACAATGTAACCTTCAGCTGTATCATATAAACCCTGTAATAGGACGCGAGCTAATGACCACCAGCTGGCAGCAGCGAGCGTCCAAGCTCTCTTGGTCCGAACTCATCAAAGGCAACAGCGCGGGAAGCTTTCCCGCCACCACCTACACCTGGACAAGAAGGGCGTGACCCACAATGACGTCACGCAGACAGTAGCCAATGGGCTACCATGGCACCACGTTCAAATGTATCCCTACTGTATATAAAGAGCTATCGATCCGCCATTACCTCATGTTCCCTCTGTCCACGATGCAATAAACCTGAGTTAACCCAGCCCGAGGCTGTGTCCTGTGTCTTAGTTTCATACACTAAACAAGGGTACCAGGAACGAATTGACGTAGGTTCACATTTGCATTTAACAGTTAATAAATCCATACACCAAAGAGGCCTGCTTATGGCATTGAAGCATAGGTTCTCCTGCTTTATTTTGCTTTGCAAGCCATTAGTAATTAACACTGCTGCTTTTTTTTTAAAAAAAATGTTTGCTTAGGGCAGCAATTGCCAAGATTTGCAAGCACAGACTCATAGGGAACTTAACCTCTGGAAAAAAAATCCACTTTGGGAATGCACAAAAGAGGAAGAGAAAGGGGAAATGTGCCCTGAATGCTTTGGGGGGGGGGAGGGGGGAGAAAAATCTGAATTTGCTCTTTATGGAATATTATTTATGGCTGCATGAAATATAATAAAGAAACATAAACCCTCCCTCCTGCTCAGTCCGGGCTCCTGAACGGCAAATGGCGCCTGTCTACTGTTTATTTTGAGATATCCATCTCCTGGAATTCTCTCACATCAAGGAGGAGGAGGAGGAGGACCAAGGATTGGAGGGGGCAGTGGTGCAGACAGGCTTGGGACATGAAGAGAACATGAATCAGCTCAGGGAAGGAGTTGGACAAGATATGGAAGGGGAGGAGATTTAAGGGAATAAAGGACAGTCATAAGTGGGAGGAAATGGAAACCCAATTAACCTTCCCAACTCCCAAAGCATGGACACAAACTTTTTTGGTCGTTCTCTGGGTGGGGGGATTAAAAAGGAGAAAATCTAACATCCCCCAGTCAAACAGTTTTCTTGATGTCCATGGCAACTGAAGAGATGTAATGGAGCCCGGGATCATATAGGGCTGAACATTAGGAAAAACTTCTTAATGATTAGAGCAGTACGACAGTGGAACCAACTGCTTTGAGAGTTAGTGAGCACTCCAACACTGGAAGCATTGAAGTGAGAGTTGGAAATCAACCATCTGTCAGATCTGCTTTGATTTGGATTCCTGCATTGAGCAGGGAGTTGGACTCAATGGTCTAAATTGGGGGTTCCCACCCTAAGGCCTGTGGCACTATTTTACATCTGCCAAGATGTATTTGAGAAACAAAATGGCTGCCCTCTTGAAGCTGTTGGGACCAGATGGCCACCCCCATCATGCAGGCAGGGCAAAATGGCTGTCTGGCCTTCAAAGCTGACTGAGAGAGTGTGACCTGGCCCCCAGCTTGAAAATGTTGGGAACCCCTGGTCTAAATGGCCCACTCCAATTCAGAGGCCTGCTTATGGCATTAAATCCTGGGAAAGAGGGTGTGAAAGGGAAGAGACAATGAGACAATCAGCTTCAAGTATATTTGCATACAACATAAAGAGGATATTTCTGTGGTCCTGTCTTAAACACAGATTTTTTAAAAAATGAAATTGAGGTACACAAGGCTAAGACAGTAGACAATTAACCAATATAACTGTAAAAAACAGTTCCATGAAAAATCACCATATTATGAAATGATGTGGGAATGAGTGGAGACTCGGGAGAGGAACTTGAAATTACAGTATTTATCTCTTCCACTGTAGCTGAGGCTTGCCTTCTCCTTGTTCCCCGTGAGGGGCAGCAGTGGTGCTAAGGGGAGTGTCTAGGGGGTGCTTCCTCCCCCCTCCCCCCTGGAGCCCAACACCTCTCCTCCCTGACTCTGGTGGCTCCTCCTCCTCTAGGCTCTTGGATGTGCCTGGATTGTGGGAAGGAGGGGCGTGGCCTGGTGGGGAGGGGGTGTGGGCCAAAATTTCCCTTATTTTCAAATCCAAAACTTGACAGGTATGCACCTACCCACTGAGGATAGGCCAGGTGGGAAGCATAATCTGTGTACAAAAGTACTGAGATGTTCCTATCCTTTAATTGTGGTGGAAAGAACTTGGGACTGGCCAAGGAGAAGAGTAGAAGACTATCTTGTTCAAATACATAATTAATAGAAGGGGATCTAGTAGACATCCTTGAAGCACTCCCTTATTACACGGATTGGATCTGAAAGATCACCCTCAGACGTGACTCTTACAAAGTGGGATTACCATACAGTCTACAGAGTCTACAGTTGATGTTCCAGGATTTTCATTTGTTACAAAGATGTGGGTCAAGATATGGCGTCAAAGGCTGCTTTAAAAGTCAGCAAGACACTCTTTGGGACCAACTATATCTAAGAGGCTTATGGGGGAAATATGTTCATAGTTGTGACCAAGCAGGTTTCTTGGAGATAGGTACTATGATGACTTCTATCCATTCTGGGGGAATTTCCCAGATCTGTCTATAGAAGTGAATAAGCTTCTATAGACAGCTTCAAGGGCCAGACGGCCATTTTGCACTGCCTGCATGATGGGGGTGGCCATTTTGTCCCAACAGTTTCAAAGGGGCAGTCATTTTGTTTCTCAAATGCCCTTGGAGGGTGGGTGGGGCCACATGAAATGGTGCCATGGGCCGGATCTGGCCAGTGGGCCTTAGGTTGGGAACCCCTGAGCTAAGAGATGATATCCTGTTTCACTGGAAATTATTAAACAAATGGAGTTCCTCTGAAACCATGATCTGACCAAGCAGCCATTATGGGACAGCATTCTCTTTCTTTCCTGAATGGAATACTCTTGTTTCAAAAAGAAGAAGCAAACATTTCTTGGGGTTTTTATAAGCCTTCAGAAGCAGAAATAGCATGACCTACAGTAAGCAAACTTTCAACTGTGTGTTTATCGGCCTGGTCTCCTGAGCCTCTCAGCACAAATAGACCACCCACACGAAGGCCTCAGAAGACCTTGTGTAGACTCCAGTTTTTCCTCCCTGTCCCTCTGTTTGTGTGTGTACATCTGTGCCAAAGCAGATGGATTGACTAGATCCGGGATCTGCTGTCAGAGGGCCGTGTTGTCTATTTACTACACAGGCCCAGAGAATAGATAAACAATTTTTATTCCAGTGTTTACAATTCCACCCCGGCGGAAAGCTAGAATAGAAGCTAGGATTGTGTCATTCACTGCTGCTAAAGTTCTGAATTTGGTTTTCTTACTGAAATGTTTATTCTTCACTTTTCTCTTTCCCCAAATACAAGGGATTAAAAATGACTATTCAGGCTCCAACTACATGGGTAAATAGTTGAAGATTGCCTGCAGAAATACAATGGATATATTCAAATTTTTAAGTTGATCCTATGATACAAAAGTCAATGCAAATTAGCTGTGACCTTTTGAAGTCCCCACCCTGTTATTGGGGGCTTCTGCTTGATTGAAGCTGGAATGATTCTAACAGTGTTTCCCCCATGTGATCCGATCTTTTTTTCTCCAAAAAGTTGGGAGGAGACATGAATGTGGATGGTATTCTGATGACATACTAAGCTGGTTGTGCTGTTTTGTGAAAACTCACCCCCATAATCTTTCTACACACACTACAAATTTTAGCGCTTGATCACCTCTGATAGATTACTTTAGCACTAGATCACCTCTGCATGGACACACATAGACACAAAAAGAGATAAAAATTGATATGAAAAAGAAACAATTCCAACAAACAAGAGCAGACTACTTTCAGGGAATATTTGTTTCTGTTTCTATACCACCCAACTGTCTAAGTTGTCACTCTGAATGATGTACATAAAAGTATAAGTATGGAACATAACCAAAGTAAAAAACCTTCAAAAATGGCAAGCAAATCCCAATTAAAAATCATGTTTCAAAATCTGGTAAAACACAGTGGTAGAAGATCAGTAAACAGAGGCAGCATCAATAAAAACAAACTAAATCAAATGTGATCAACTGAATTCAAATGAAATTCAAATGAAACATATGTGTACATGTTTGTTATGGAGACTTTTGGAATATTTCCCCTTTCCCTAACGTTTTGCAACACTTTAAAGCCATGGTTTCCTACATGGAGCACATGCCACACAGGGGGACAATTTGATTTTTAAGGGGAGCAATTTGAGAATGAGCTATTAACAGTGAATGGCCTTTTAGGCTTCTTCCATATGAATAAAGTTCACTTTTTGTATAATATAAATAGGAGTTCACTTTTTGTATAATAAGAATTATATATGATGGGGGCATTAGGATTTTAGAGATTTTTCTTTTCATTATTGTGTCAGAAGCATACAAAGGTGCTTTCTGGGTTGAATGGATTTTTGTTGGAGGAACTCCGCTTAGGGGAGGCCCGAATGAGGCTCCTTTCATGTCCCAGAGACGGGCGCTCAAACCGTCATGCAGTACTTGGGTCTTGAACTGCTGACTTGCCGGCCTTCCAACTAACAAGGGGAGCTTCGTAACCATGAAGCCACCAGAATCCCTTTAGAGATGTTTAGGTGGGGCATGGCCAAAATAAGGTTAGGAGCCACTGCTTTAAAGCAACACGCCAGTTTTACTGAAACTGAAAGGAGAGGCATAGATCAGCAGAGGGTGGAATAAAATAAATGAGTCTGTAGTGTGGATCTTTGGTGTCTTGCAAGGAAGACAATGGAAGGAGCCGCAGTAGGGCTAAACACAACTTTATTGCATGATGGTCAGGGTGAACATGAGGTAATGGCGGACAAAACAGCTCTATTTATAGTACACTGTACATTTGAATATCCCGGTGTGGTAGCTCATTGGCTACTGTCCGCGTGACGTCATAGATCGTCACACCCATCTTCTCCAGGTGCGGTGTGGTGGGAAGGTTTCCCGCTCTTCAGGTATTCGGGGAATCTGTACCATGTGAGCTGGATGCTCGCTACTGCCACCTGTGGCCACTTAGCTCGCATCGGGATTACCTCCAACCATTTGGAGTAAGCGTCCACTATTATAAGGAAAAGGGTGCCCCTGAAGGGACCCATGAAATCTACATGCAGACGCGACCATGGTCCCCGGGCTGTGTCCCATTCTCAGTGCGGAAGTCGGGACTCCTCAGGCCGGGTACTCTGGCAGCTCTCGCAAGTGCCAATCATGTGTTCTATGTCTGCGTCCAGCTTGGGCCACCAGACGTAACTTCTAGCTAGCGCTTTGGAGCGCACGATCCCTGGGTTGCTGATATGCAGCATCCTGAGCACCGGATACCTCAGAATTTCGGGGATTATTACCCGCTGTCCCCAGAGTAGGCAGCCCCTTTCTAAGGAGAGTTCGTCTCTCCTCCTATCATAAACCTTGAATTCCTCTGTTAGGGGAGGTTGCCGGCCACCCTTTTTGTACCCATGAACTGACTAGGGCCAATGATTTGTCTTTCGCTCTGGCCTTGGTGATCTCCGTTGGCAGTATCGGGGCGACTCTAGAGCCTCGATCAGGAGCACCTGGTCGTCCTGCTCTACCTCACACTCTGGGTCCCCTGCCTGTGGGAGGGGTGACCTGGAAAGGGCGTCTGCATGGCTGATCTCCTTGCTGGGACGGTAGGTCAACGCATACTGATACGCGTTGAGGAAAATGGCCCATCGCAGCATCCTTGGGGACAAGATCTGCGGGGTTGGCTTGTCTGTGGTAAAAATCCCTAGCAGGGGCTTATGGTCGGTCACGACTGTGAACAGTCTGCCATAAAGGAAGTCGTGGAACTTTTTGGTTCCTGCAACAATCGCCAGGGCTTCCCTATCTGTTTGCGCATAGTTGCGCTCTGCCTTGGACAGGGATCTTGAATAGAATGCCACTGGGGCTTCTCGCCCGCCCTCTAGCACATGGCATAGGACTGCTCCCACCCCCACTGGTGAGGCATCACAGACCAACACAACAGGCTTCTTGGGATTGAAGTGGGTCAAGACAGCCTCAGAGGACAGAAGCTGCTTGAGCCCTCGGAATGCCCGCTCCTGGCTGTCCCCCCACTGCCAAGCCGCGTCTTTCTTGAGTAGTTTGTGCAGTGGCTCTGCCACCAATGTCTTTCCCGGCAGGAAAGAGTGGTAAAAATTTATGAGTCCTAGGAAGGACTGTAGTTCGGCCTTGGTGGTGGGGCGAGGGGCGTTCTGCACTGCCGACACCTTTGACTCTGCTGGCATGATACCCTCGGGGGTTATCCGGAAACCCAGAAACACTACCTCTTCAGCGAAAAACACACACTTTTCCTTTCTCAATCTGAGCCCCGCTTTTTCGAACACGGTTAGTACCTGGTCTAACCTTTTGGCCAATTCCTGTCTCCCCCCCCCGCCATTATCAAAACATCATCAAAGTAGGGGAAAACACCTGGGAGCCCCTTCAACAACCATTCCACGAGGGACTGAAAAATTCCCAAATTTACACCAAATTGGAGGCGCGTTACTTTAAAGGCTCCCTTATGAGTAACTATGGTCTGAGCGGCGGCTGCAGCTGGGGTCACCGTTAATTGTTGATATGCCTGCGCTAAATCTAGCTTGGCAAAACACCTCCCCCTGTGCAAAGTTGCTAACAGGTGACTTACTACCAGCACCGGATACGCATTTGGGCGAATTGCCTTGTTAATCGTGCACTTGTAGTCAGCGCAGATTCTGACCTCCCCGTTAGCCTTAAGCGCTGTAACAATGGGGGTTTCCCACTTGGCGGAGTCCACTGGTACCAAAATCCCTTGACCCATCAGTTTGTCCAGTTCAGTCTCAATTTTGTCCTTCAGTGCAAAAGGCACTCTCCTTGGCTTGAGCCTGATGGGCCGGATGTCGGGATCCATGTCGAATGAAACTGGGGGCCCCTTGAACTTCCCGAGCACCTTCTCGAAGACGGCACGGTGTGCATTACACACCTCCGTGATCGGGTCAGCCTGCACGGCGTGTATGCCTCCAATGAAAACTCCCAGGGGGCCAAACCACTGTGTCCACAGGAGGCAGCAAGACCCTTCCCTTAAGACTACTAGGGGCAGCTGTGCGGTGCGCCTCTTGAACTTCACCTTGAACTCCCCCACCCCCATCACTGGGATACTTTTGCCCTGAACATCCCGCAAGTTCGTCTTTAGGGCCTTCAGTTTGGGGTGTCAGTTGGGGAGAATGCACAAAAATTCCCGGTGGGAGATGATGGAGTACGACGACCCCGAGTCTATCTCCATTCTTACTGGGACCCCTTGTATCAGTACCTCAACAAAGAAACGGGGGTGCCTCAAAGGCACGCTGTGAACTGCCTGGTCCTGGTCGTCGGGAACTCGGCGAGACACGCGGTACTCCTGGGGCTTGTCGGCGTCGAAGATTCTGCAGACCCCGTCTGCTTTCCGTTGGGACTGTTCTGCCTGGCCCTTGCCGTCGTCTTGACGCCGCCTGCAGACCTTTGTGATGTGCCCACGCCACCCGCAGTTGTGGCACTCCGCCTTCCGGAATGGGCACTGGTTCCGGTTGTGGGACGCCCCGCATCCGTCACAGTGGCGGTCCTCTCTGGTGCAGTCCCGAACCTCGGGCCACCTCTGCACCCGCTGCACGTTGTCATCCTCGCTGAAATTGGGGGTGGACGTGGTGGACTCGGAGGGCCCCTGATCTCCGTGGGAGGAACAGCTGTGGACTGGGACCGCCGGCGGGGGGCCCCCAACTGCGGCGGCCCTGGCCCAACACACCCGTTCACCTTGTTGCACTGACTCGGCAGCTTGAGCAATGCACAGGACATGCTCGAAGGAGATGCTCTCGTCCTTGGCCAGTAGTTTTTTCCTGGCCCCCTCGTCTCGCAGGCCCATCAGGAGCCTGTCTCGCAGCGCCTCGCTCAGGGATGCTCCCCACTGGCAAGGCATGGCAGCCACCCTCAGGGCTGCCACGAAATCAGCCATGGACTCACCGGCCCACTGGCACCGCTGCTGAAAGGCCAGCCTTGCCGGAAACACCGACACTTTCGGGCGAAAGTGCTTCCTCACCTCGGTGAGGATCTCGTCTAGGGGTACCTCCCTGAGCGGCCTCGGCGTCAAGAGGTTCGTTGCCAGCTCTAGCGTTTCCAGGCCGCACTGGGCCAGCAGGAATGCCCGGCGCTGGGCTTCCTCCTCGATACCCTCGAGGTCCATTGCATATAGGAACTGCTGTTCGTAGAGTTCCCATTTCTCTGGCTTCGTGGTGTCGAAGGGCGCAATGTTCACTTTTCGGGACGCCATCCCACCTTCGTCGCCAATTTGGTGTCTTGCAAGGAAGACAATGGAAGGAGCCGCAGTAGGGCTAAACACAACTTTATTGCATGATAGTCAGGGTGAACATGAGGTAATGGTGGACAAAACAGCTCTATTTATAGTACACTGTACATTTGAATATCCTGGTGTGGTGGCTCATTAGCTACTGTCCGCGTGACATCATAGATCGTCACGCCCATCTTCTCCAGGTGCGGTGTGGCGGGAAGGTTTCCCGCTCTTCAGGTATTCGGGGAATCTGTACCATGTGAGCCGGATGCTCGCTACTGCCACCTGTGGCCACTTAGCTCTCATCCTTATACAGCTTGCTACAATGTGTCTCTGATTAGATACATTTGGATACATTGACTTGGTTACATTCTGTTAAAGGAGACCTTGCAACATTCATTCAATACATAACAGGATCAGATCAGATCAGATGGAGAAACAGGGTTCACGGTCATTATGTAACCACCTAATCCAAAGAGAAGCATCAAATAGCCCCAATGAAGACAGGGATCTCTTCCAATCAGGTCCGTTGCCTTCCACATGTAAAGGACAATGGAACTAGAGATAAGGGCGAGGCCAGTTTGCTCCCCTTCCTCACTGGTTAATTCAGTATAGTTTTAAATTTCAAAATAGATCTCCTCTTATGTTTATTATTGTTGTGAACTATTAACGTATCTTTCTCCTAGGTTTATTCCCTCAACATCCAGTATTTATACAAGGTACGTGCACCCCGGGCGACTGCCTGGGGCACGTGCTTTGCAACCCCCGCCCCGGGAGGTAAGCAACAGGTGCCTCGCACTGGCAGCGAAGAGGGTGGAGCTGCACCTATTTAAAGGACTGTGCAGCTTCTCCCCCTTTCTCTTTCATTTTCCTGGGCTGTTTGCCCACCCCGCCCTCCCTTTGTTTAGTGTGAACCTCTTGGTCGCCTTTTATGGTCCAGCAAGGAATTTTTACTCGGGCCTGTTTGACCCCCGGGACTCTTGTTTTTCACCCTACCGACACTAACAGGTGTTGTGGTCAGTTTGTTTTGTTTTCTGCTCGGTCACTTTCGGCAGTCAACACGGGTGAGGAGGTAATTTCAGTAAGCAGACCCAGCTCTGAGGCCAAAAGTACAAGTTAATGAAGTCACACAAGGATGTGCTGACAAAACCCCAAGCTGTGATGAACAAATATTTGATGAACAAATAAAGTGACCCTCCAGGACTGGAGGAAAACTCAGAGAGATGTGATACAACCCTCACCCATTGATGCCTCTGCCGCCGTGCAGATCAGTTCTGCCACTAGTTCTGTTAATAATAAAGTGGCCAGTTGTTTAAAACCATCACAGTTGTCTGTCTCCTTACTGGGGCGTGGGTCTGTAAGAGCATCCATACTTACATAGCCACAACAGCAACAGCAGGCTTTCTACAACCACAGAGGTTGCAGAAGCACAAAGGTTTTGTGCAGGGTGTGTGTGTGTGTGAACAGCTCAGTAAGAATTAAGGTGACACAATGACCATCAAATCCTTTTTGACCTCTCACAGAGGATAAGGGGAAATAATGGAATGGAATACAGTATAACCATGATGGTGAACCTTGGCACTCCAGGTGTTCTTGGACTTCAATTCCCAGAAGCCCAAGTTCTGGGCTTCTAGGAATTGATGTCCAAGAACATCTGGAGTGCCAAGGTTCACCACCACAGGAATATCACAAAGGAGAGCTTCCCAGACATCAGAATCATGGGGACTTTCTACAGCAGTAAAAAAAATGAAATTGATGCTTAATCCTGATTTCCAAAATGAATTTGCACCTGTGGATTAACGTTCTCTCTCTCTCTCTCTGGTTTAGGTTCATCTGACTTGAGCCCCTTCTCTGACCCCCGACAGTTTGACCGGTCCTTTCCTGCAATATCCAGCCTCACGGAGAGCAGGTTTTCAGACCCTCGGATGCATTACCCTGGTGCGATGCCAACGGCCTTCCCTTACTCGGCGACACCGTCGGCCACAGGGATCAGTGGCCTCAGCATGACCAGCATGCCCACCACCACTCGGTTTCACCATACCTATCTTCCTCCACCCTACCCTAGTTCCACCCAAAACCAGAGTGGACCTTTCCAGACCAATCCTTCCCCGTACCACTTGTACTATGGTACGTCATCCGGGTCATACCAATTCTCCATGGTGGCAGGGGGTGATCGCTCACCGACAAGGATGCTTCCATCTTGCCCAAGCGCATCTGCTGGAAACAACTTAATTAACCCCAGCCTTGCCAACCAGAATGACGGTGTTGAGGCAGATGGTAGCCACAGTAACTCACCTACATCAATGACCACCACTGGCAGGATGGACGAAGCTGTCTGGAGACCATATTGAGAAGGGACTAGTGAATAAGGCACCTTCAGATTTAAGGGAATAAAAATGCCTGTGTTGCTGTGTTAGTTGCTTGGTGAATGGAGCAGATTATTAAAAAGAGCTACAGCCAAACCTGCTTTTCCCAGAATGCATTACAAAGGGAGGTAAATCTTATACAAAATATAGGGGATTAAGTTAATTAAGCAATGATAGACTGAAGATGGGCTGAACATTGTATACATTTCAAGACAAAATCCTCATCTCTCTTTAAGATCTCCTTTGACCTATGACCTGTTATGTCTCAAGTGTACATAGAAATTTATAGAATGGAAATGCTTTATCCCTTCCCAATGACATTGCTGAATGCGAATTCATCCTAATCAATCATCTCAAAAGACCATGATTTTTCCATATGGTACATCAACACATTTGTAAAGTGTTTAGCTCTCCATTTACCCGAAATGGTTAGAGAAATCTGTGAATTTAGGACAAGGGTTTCCAACCTTTTCAAGCCAGGGGCCAGGTCACGCTCTCTCGGTCAGCTTCAAGGGCCGGATGGCCATTTTGCCCTGCCTGCACAATGGGGGGGAGCCATTTTGTCCCAACAGCTTCAAAGAGGAGGCCATTTTGTTTCTTCAATGCCCTTAGAGGGGTGGGAAGGCCACATGAAATGGTGCTGGGGCAAGTCCGTAGGCCTTAGGTTGGGAACCCCTGATCTAGGAAAACAAAGTCAAAACCCCAACTGTATCATGTACCAAAAACTTTCTGCTATTCAACAGTGGCATTGGAATCTAACAGGGCTCATCCCCAGCATGAAATAACTAAGATATGTTCTGTTACACAAACTATAAACAAAAAGAAAAACACTGCTATTTGATGTCATGGGATTTGTGCAAAATAAAAACCACCTCTTCCCAGTGAATTATATCTTGGGTTTATAAATTTGGGGGCACTTTGGATTTCTGGCTTCAAACCACCCAAAAGACAAGATACTGTATCTCTTTGATATCTTTCATTTAAAACAGGGGTGCCCAAACTACAGTCCATGGGGCTGGATCTGGCCAATTGGTTGTAGTTTGGGCGCCCCTGGTTTAAGCAAAGAAAATGGCAGCTTAAAATCTATCGTATTCTGTTGTAAAACACAGATTGCAAGGCGCGTTTTACTTCCACTTCAGTGGGAGGAACCACATGACTGGCCTGCTAAAGCACGTGACCGGCCTGCTGAACCATGTGACCGGCCCGTGGCCCAAAAAGTTTGGGCACCCCTGATTTAAAACAACCTTAGATATATAGAGCAGTGGCTTATGACGAGGGTTCCTGATTGACCCAGGCTCACTTATTGTATGGAGTCTAGCTGTGTACTTGGTCCCGCCAAATGAGCAAAAGAGCCATTAACTGCAATAGTTAGCAAAATCAATCCTAGATTCGGGCTTCCTTCCAATTTCCAGATAGGATGACATGATACAGCTGTGATGGACCTAGAGCAGAATTTCCCAACCTTTGGTTTTTGGACTTCAATTCTCAGAAGCCTAAATCAATTCCCCAAAGCACTGATGAGACAATGTACTGACTTAGGCTTCTGGGAATTGAAGTCTCCCTGTGCAGCCTGCGCTCCACGTTGGGAACCACTGACCTAGATAGTATTGAAAGGGACTTGATTTGGGATCCACAGATAATCAGTGCTGATCACTCAGGAATCACGTTCTTGGAATTATTATTTTTTAAACTACACCTTCCAGATTCTCTCAACTGCCATAGTTGGCTCATGAATTATGGGAGTTGGAGTCTAAAAAAATTTACATTTCCAAGATTTACAGTATAAAGCTAGGTGGATCAACAGTCTGATTTAGGGTCAAACCACATATTACGGGAAATGTGTCTTTTGTGCTAATAGAACAAGAGTTTTCCCTTCTGCCATGGTGTTCTTCCAGAGCTCTGCATGGGAGCAATTAGAGTGGCAAATGAACCCCCTGTTTACTACCAGTGACCAATCACAAACAAAAGTAAGTTAATTTACAACATATGGAGAGTGAGTCAAGGAATAAATAGGTTTTTTTTACTTCTTGAAGAAGTTGCACATCTAATAACAAGCAGACTGTATCATCTATTATATTTTGTGCCTTAGTACACAATCGCTTTGAAAGCCTGAAAGTGTCACTCCTATTCATCCCTCACACATTTACTAAGAACTGTGGCTTTTTTCCACTCATGGTTCTCTTGCTTGGTTGCTAAATTGAAATAAGGTTTGCCAGGATTTATGTCAAAACTACCTTTTAAAAGCCACTTCTTTTCTTAAGAAATCCACTTCTCTATTAAGAAAAGTTAAAGAAATAAACAGTCAAACCTCTACATACGAATTTAATTTGTTCCTCTAGGTTGGTTGTATCTTTAAAAATTCTTATCTCGAATTTCCCACAGGGATGCATTGAATGCAATTTCCCTTAGGGATGCATTGAATGCAATTTCTCATAGGAATGCATTGAATTTCGTATCTTGAAAAAATCCTATTAAAAATTCTTATCTCAAACTTGAATTTTTTCGGAGATTTCCAGATGTATCTCGAATTTTTCTTAAGTTAACCTGTTCTTATCTCAAGGTTTGACTGGAGATAAGAAAAATTTCAGAAATTTCAGAAATCCACTTCTTTGCTGGAACTGTTTGTGTGTTTGTTTGCTTGTTTGTTGTGCTGCTTGAAAGCATCTGACTTAGAGGCTCTAGTCGGCCATGGCATGTTCCACAATACAAAACTAAACTCTTGGTGCAGAACAATACTAAAAATAAACCACGCTATTGGAAGGGATAAAAATGAGTGACAAATCAGGGGGGAAAGGCACGCTAATACATGAAGGAAGAGAAGCTGGAAAAATACTACTTAATGTTAGCACTGAAGAAAGTATAGTATACATGGAACCAAATTATCAGGATGTGTCCCTGAATATACCATATGAGGAGAAGATGTTTGATCTCTGGGAGGTTCACAAGGTAATTAGCATTTTGCCCCCAACGAGCTGGGTGCTAATTTTACTGACCTCAGAAAGATGGAAGACTAAGTCATCCTGGATCCCTGTCAGGATTGAACTCATAACATCAGCAGTTTTGGGTTTCAGTACAGCATTTTAAACACTGTGCCACAAACAGAACAACACATAATTTTTCTATCTGACGAGAAGGCAGTGTTTTCACATGACCATTCAGCCTTCTAACCCTAGTCCAGCTGTGTGTCTCAGTGAGAATCAGGTAATTGTGTAACATCATTTTAGGTTCACTGTTGTCTTAGTTAAAAACATCAACACGGGAGCCACTTCAGAGCCTGACCAATCCTAGTTAATGCAAAGTTATGTAAGTCAGGTTCATAAGAGTTGTTGTTGTTGTTCAGCTGCACAGTCGATTCCGACCCTTTGCGACCCCATGGACCATTTTCCTCCAGGCACCTCTATCCTCCACCATTCTCCTCAGCCCACCAAGCTCTGTGCCCATTGTGTCCACAATACCATCTATCCATCTCATCTTTGGACGCCCCCTTCTTCTCTTTCCCTCCACCTTTCCCAGCATCAAGGCCTTCTCAAGTGAGTCCTCCCTTCTCATTTGACGTCCAAAGTACTTTAGCTTCATCTTTATTATTTGTCCCTCCAATGAACAGTCAGGATTGATTTCTTCCAGTATTGACCTATTTGTTCTCTTTGCTGTCTCTCAGGACTCTCCTCCAACACCACATCTCAAAGGCATCTATTCTTCTGTGCTCAGCCTTCCTAATGGTCCAGCTCTCACACCCATACATTGCCACTGGGAATACCATTGCTTTGACTATGCGAATTTTTGTTTTCAAGGTGATGTCTCTGCTTTTCAGGTTTCTCATTGCTTGTCTCCCCATAATCGGTCGTCTTTTTATTTCATGGCTACAGTCACCATCTGCAGTGATCTTAGATCCCAGGAAAGTAAAATCTGTCACTGCTTCTACTTCTTCCCCATCTATTTTCCAGGGACTGATCGGACCTGTTGCCATTATCTTGGTTTTCTTGATATTGAGTCTCAGCTTTTGCACTCTCCTCCTTCAATCCAATCAAGAGGTTCTTTAGGTCTTCCTCACTTTCTGCCATTAGGGTGGTATCGTCTTCATATCTCAAATTGTTGATGTTTCTCCCAGCAATTTTGATTCCATATTGTGATTCCTTCATCCCTGCATTGCGCATTATGTGCTCTGTGTATAGATTGAATAAGCAGGGTGATAAAATGCAGCCTTGTCTTACTCTTTTTCCTATTCCAAACCACTCTGTCATTCCATGTTCTGTCCTAACTGTTGCTTCTTGGTTCGTGTACAGATTTCTCATGAGGCATATGAGGTGTTCTGGTATTCCCATATCTTTAATTACTTGCCACATTTTGTTGTGGTCCACACAGTCAAAGGCCTTGGTGTAGTCAATAAAACAAAAGTAAACTTATTTCTGGTATTCTTTTGTTTTCTCCATGATCCAACGTATGTTGGCAATGTGGTCTCTCATCCCCCTGCCTCTTCTGAAACCGGCCTGCACCTCTGGTAGTTCTCTCTCCACATGTTGTTGAAGTCTATCCTGTATTATCTTGAGCATCACCTTGCTGGGATGTGGGATGAGCGTAATTGTTTGGTAATTTGAGCATTCTTTAACATTGCCTTTTTGGGGGATTTGAACGTACACTGATCTTTTCCAAACCTGTGGCCACTGTTTTGTTTTCCAAATTTGCTGGCATATTGAATGCAGTGATTTGATTCCATCATCTTTTAGGGCTTTGAAAAATTCAACTGGGATGGCATCATTTCCACTAGCTTTATTGTTTGCAGTGCTTTTTAGGGCCTTTC
Source organism: Bradypodion pumilum (assembly GCA_035047305.1). Taxonomy (NCBI): domain Eukaryota; kingdom Metazoa; phylum Chordata; class Lepidosauria; order Squamata; family Chamaeleonidae; genus Bradypodion; species Bradypodion pumilum. Next base: position 30,135,218 of record JAWDJD010000007.1, read on the forward strand.
TGACTTCACTCTCCAGAATGTCTGGTTCAAGTTCAAATTTCACATTATTATTAATATCAGGAGTGTTGAGGTCCTTTTTGTAGAGTTCCTCTGTGTACTCTTGCCATCTTTTTTTGATCTCTTCTGTTTCAGCTAACTCTTTTCCATCTTTGTCCCTTATCATGGTCATTTTTGCTTTATATGTTCCCTTGATTTCCCCAATTTTTTTGAAAAGATCTCTAGTCCTGCCTTTTGTTGTTTTCCTCCATTTCTTTGCACTGTTCAGGTATTTTTCCTTATCTCTCCTTGCTTTTCTTTGAAATTCTGTATTCAGGTGGTTGTATTTTCTCCTTTCTCCTTGGACTTTTGCATTCTTTCTTTCCTCTGCTATTTTAAGAGCCTCATCAGACAACCACTTTGCTTTCTTACGCTTCTTTTCTTTTGTTATGGTTTCTCTTGCTGCCTCCTGCATGATGTCCGCGGCTCTGTCCATAATTCTTCTGGTACTCTGTCTATCAGGTACAGGACATTAAATCTGTTCATGGTGTCTGTTCTATGAGGTGGTGTAGGTCCTCATAGAACTGGTCAACTGTGGCTTCATCTGCAATAGTGGTTGGGGCATAGACTTGGATTACAGTGATATTGAAAGGTTTGCCTTGGATTCTGGCTGACATCATTCTATCATTTTTGATGTTGTATCCCATTACTGCTTTCCTCACTCTTTTGTTGACAATTATGGCTACTCCGTTTTTTTCTGAGGTTTTCTTGCCCACAGTAGTAGATATGATGGTTTCCAGAGCTGAATTCACCCATCCCTGTCCATTTTAATTCACTGATGCCCAGGATGTCAATGCTTATTCTTTCCATCTCGTTTTTAACCACTTCCAGTTTTCCTTGATTCATAGACCTCACATTCCATGTCCCTATGCAGTATTGTTCCCTGCAACACTGTATTTCTCCTCCCCTTTCGTATCCCTCCCCCTTTTCATAAGAGTAATGGTTGTGAATAACAAGGTACTGTATTAGCTCTGGAGTGCCAAGGTTCACCATCATGGTTACAGGGCCTCAAAGAACACATATATTTCTTCCATTAAGTATGTCCTAGACATAGATGGGTAAAGATAGGATTTGGCCAAAGAGTCCTAAGTGTAACCAGAAAACACAGCTCAGAAAAGTTCCCTTATTTTTTTTAATCCCAATTCTCAAAACCAAGAGTTCTCTAGAAAAGTGGCCAAGCTTTTGAAATAAAAAAGATGTCCAATATAGCCCAGTCCAATTGTGACTTCGCCTGCTTTTTGATTCTTTCACAAGATTCTGACATGCAGAATTCATGTGTTCAACATCAGCCTTTCCATTTTGCTCACAAAACAATGTCAACCATTTTGTACATTCTTGATTGATCTTCACAATGGCATTGTCTAATGATGATTTAAGAAATATGATGGCTTCTCTTTTGAGGGGAATAATAGCCAATGTTTAAATATGTGTCCAAAAGGAGAATGTAATAAAAATGGCTTCACTGCTTTTATGGTCCTAAGTGTGCACATAAGAGGATAGGTTATGTTCTTCATACTTTAAAAAAATGTGTCATTCACTATAGAGCAACATAGCTGATCCCTGATTATTCATTTTTTTGTGCTTACATCGTGTCAAAAAGTGTGTGGGTGTGTGGAAGTCTTATTAAGATCTTGTTGGTACAGTTGTTACTTTCCTGTTGACAGAGCTTTTCTCAAGACCAAATTCCAATATTTTTCAGATAATCTAGTACTGTACAGTGATGGCGAACCTTGTCACTCCAGGTGTTCTTGGACTTCAATTCCCAGAAGCCCAAGTCTCTGTGAATCCACAGGAATGGGTTTACAGCATGTACACGCAATAAACCCATTTGTGTGGATTCACAGAAACTTGGGCTTCTGGAAAATGAAGTTCAAGAACATTTGGAGTGCCAAAAGTTTGCCATCACTGATCTAGTATCTTCAGTCTCAACATACAGTTATGAACTATGTGAAAGATACAACATCTGCCAGCGCAGTTGCAGAATGTCATGCACATGTGTGAAGAAAAATATAAATTAAAATTTATTATTATTATTATTATTAGAAGCAGGTAGTCGAATATTTGAATTGGGTTTTTGCTTGTTTGGTTTTTTGCTTTGCACTATAATATGCTTATTTTTTAAAGAAAAATGCACAACTGCTTGTACAATGAAAATATGTTTGGCTCTGGGAATATTTAACTTAAAAAATATAATTCTACCTTGGTCTTTATTTGTTATAATAATATAAAAAAATTTTAAAGTTGCTGAAGGATCCCAGTTATTAAATGATGCTTAAAATTTGTGTGTGGGAGGTGGTTATGCGTTTTTAAACAGAATCATAATCTGATATGGAAGAATCAAATACTGTATAGCTTTAGCACTGTGTTTAACATAGCAAAGACTGGACTGTTTGTTTTGCTTTCCTATTGTTTTGTTTCTTTAAATGGAGCTGATTTTGATGATAAATATTTTTAAAATGTTAATAATATTTAAAAAGTGAGGGTCTGCACCATATCCCGGCCCTTGTACCTTTGTTTTGAAGTGTAACCCTCTCCCTTAACCACATGTAACACTTGTAACTTCCTGGGACATGAACCCTCCCGCAAAATTCAACAGCCCCAAGAAAAATGTTAGTAAAGACATGGACAGCTGTTGTTCATATTTGAACATGATAAGATTGGACCCTTCTTGCCCCTCCACCTCCAATGTTCCCATTTTCATAACAGTTAAAATGGCGCCTTGTCTGCCAGCCGTGCCCAAGGGAATGCTGGGAGTTTAGTTGGTCAGAACAAAGTCATCAGGCCTGTATTTCTCTTTCCTTCAAAGAATAATAACAATGGTCCATGTTATTTATCAGCTATACATTATTGTCTTGTTAGGTGTCATATGTATTCATTTTAACGCCTTATGATGTAAAATAAATGAATGGTTATCTGCTGGTAAACTGCCTTTTGCCTGTTGAATCATGTCTAGCGATGTTTCTTCCATGTTCTTCTTCTTTTGTGTCCCAATTGAACCCTGGACAGCCAAAATGAAGGCACTTACTTGGCTTTGTTGCTGGCCAAACTTAAGTCCTCATCAGTGCATGTTTCTGGCAGTAATCAGCATCCTTATGGACATTTTAAGCATTTTACTGTTTTAATTTGGTTTTAAGGTTGTTTTATACTGATGTGTGCCGCCTTGGGTCACCGAGGCGAGGAAGTTTGATAAATACATAAAAATAAATAAATAAAAATAAACCAGTAAATGACCTAGATTCGGTATCTCTCCACTTTTACAATGCATGTTGTTGTCCGCCAGCAGCCCACACTTGAGCACGTTGGTCTTAAATTTAGGCACTCCAACCCTCATCCTATTCACAGTCCTCCAAGTGACATAGGAGAGGTTGAGTTCCTCAGCCATATCCTCCTTTAATGTTTTTTCTTGTCCAGTTAGCTCTTTCCTGGATCTGAGCTGGCAGACTTCAGGCTCATATCTGTTCAGAGAATGTCGAATTCCTTCCATGGAATTCCTTCCATAGAAGCAAATGGAAACATCATATTTTTATGTTCAAACTCTTGGTTCCTCTGCTGTGCACACACAGACAAACAGACACAGACGCACACAGACACACACACAGACACAGACACACACAGGCAACTTGTAAGAACCCAAGTCCTCCATCTTAATACCAGTACATAGGTATATACTACCATCAGATTATGCTGGTACTTAGAAAGGTACACTCATGAACTGAGATAACACATGTCAAAACCTGGGTGGACTTTGCTTAGGCAGTGTTTCCCAAACTTTTGTTTTTGGACTTCAATTACCAGAGGCTTAAGTCAACCTCCTAAAGCAGTGATCAGCCAATGTACTGGGAGTTGAAGTGACCCTGTGGGATGTGGGCCCCACATTGAGAACCACTAGCTTAGAGAAAAAAGTAAGCCAAAAGGGCATGCTGGCTCTCTTCTACCCATCTGGAACCAGAGCGGTATGCTGGATAGAGTGGTGGACTTGGACTCTGGAGTTTTGAGTTGGAATCCCAGGCTCCGGCACTCCTTAAATAGCTATAAGACAGTTCTGACTTGACAGAAGTGCAATCCCATATACTGTACCCATTTGCAGGACACCCAGAATGTTGGGTGGAGAGTAAGTGCCTGCAAGCTCCTGCAACAGACATAAGAAGCCACATTTCGTGTTCAGGGAATGAAGAAGCAGACGAGTGAAGTAGTGAAATTCAGCTCTTTATTAGTGGGGTTTGAACACAGTTTGGATGGGGCAAAACTCAGACTTATATACACTATAAACAGTAACAGTAACAATAATAAAACAAGCCCATTGGCTAACAAAGTGTGCACATTTTCGATCCACTTATTTGCATAAGAATAGATACATGAGAAAAGATACATTCTGATCCTGTCAGAAAACACAGTTCACATACATAACATTCTTTCCCTCTAGGTAAAAACAAAATCCTTTAACCAGGATGGCAGTCTAGTTTCCCTTCTGGGTCGGACGCTTGGCTGAGCCGGCTCAGGGGCTCGTGGGATGGGTGACCTGACTGGAGTGAGGGATTGACTAGAGGGGGAGGATTGTAAATCCAAATTTAAGCCCCGTTTGTCAGATGGAGGAGCAGGGGATCACTCAAAACCAAAATCTAATTCTGTGGATGAATAAGACAACTCAGGGTCCTTCCTGTGCATACCTGTCAAGTATCCCATTTTTCCTGGGAAAACCACTTATTTTTACACCTCTTCCCACCCCCCTCCCGTTTTATTAATTTCCCCATAATACCCCTTATTTTTTTTAAAAAAAAAAATCTGACCAGAGCCCTCACAGGTGAAGCTGCATTATGTTTTTTCCTGCCACCTGAGGTCGCTGTGGCTTCGCTTGTGGAAGGAGAGAGAGAAGGTGGTGGTGGGGGCCTTCTCTTTCATTTCCCTGCCACATGGTCATGGAGGCTTCGGTTCTGGTGCTGCTGGTCGGAGCCACCATGGGACAGGAGTCTGCTCTAGGTAAGTGATATTACATATATGCAGCGGCAAATCAGCTCTTGGTCTGGGGCAGACACTTCTCTCTCACTCTCATGGTTTATTGAGCTGTTTCTGCCCTGCCTCCTGGAGGCTTTCGTTTCTGTTCTAGAGTTAACTTGGGAGGGGGAGATGTTGCTTGATCACTGTACGCTCTGACCCGATAAGAATTTCTAGCAGGAGGTTATCTTGGAGCGCGTTTGCATTTTGTACAGATTCTCGACAAAGTATCGAAATATCCGTTTATCCGGAAGGATATCGAATCTCTCTCTCTGCACTGTACCATTCCTTCTAAGATTCGTGCTCTCCCGGATACTTGGGCACCGTCTCTTTGACTACTTTTCACCTTAGAACTGGTTTTCGATGCAGGATTTTTCCTCATGATGGACATATGTTTACATTTGAAGGACTTGTGATTCCCACACACATGTATATATGCTTACTTTTGCTCCTACATTATATGTTTTTCTATGTGTTTGCATCATGGTCCTCAATATTAATTGTACATATTATTGCGAGTGATTTATACTGTGCTCTTGATGTATTTCTGATTACATTGCTTAGTACATGATTGTCTTTTTGACATGATTTAATGACTGTTTTATATGTATGTTCATCCTGTTCATTTACTATATAGCCTTTATTACCTTTATTATCTATAGCTTTTTGTGCCACAGTATTCCGAACGCTTCGTTCCATTATATTAAATTCATCATTCCTTGCATTTTGGGTGTCAGCTTTTGCCTCTTGTCCCCCCTTGTTACACACCCTTGCCGTCTTTCCCTGTTGCTTTCTTCTGAGATGTAGACTGGCCCTCTCGAAATGTGAGAGGACTCAATCGAGCCTGGCCGCTAGTTCGACAGTGTCCTTAGCGGTAATCAGGACATCGTCAAAATATGGCAGGACACCAGGCAAACCTTTTAAAATACGTTCTACAAGAGATTGAAATATTCCAGGGGCCGCATTTACCCCAAATTATAGTCTAGTTACCTTAAATGCCCCCCTATGCATTACTATTGTCTTGGCTATGACAGCAGCAGGAGACACAGTCAATTGTTGGTAAGCCTGGGCAAGGAGGCAAGAAGAGGAATTGGAGTCGTGTGAGTGTTGCTGCAGTGTTGCTGGAGGGAGAACAGATGGAAGGAGGAGGGCGCCGCCATGGAGGAACCCACTGCGGATTACAAAAATGTTCTTTTTTCTTTTTACTCTTTTTTTCCCTTTCCCCCCTCTTTCTCCAATTTCCTATTTTTATTTTTGAAGTTTTTAACTAAGGTGAATGGGGTTAGAGGGTTTGTTACAGAAGATTGGATTGGGAAATAAAAACCCTCTTACCCCCCCTTTTTTTGGGAAGGCTTGGATCTTAACTCGGTTTTTGTTTTCTCAGAGTTTGAAGTTAAACTAAGGGCCAAACTAAAATATTTTGTTCAATTTTGGGACTGGATTAAAGTGTTTCAGTGAAAGTACTGAAAGGAAACTTATCAGTATTATTTGAGGATACAACGGCAAGCATGGAAAAGAATTTAGAGGAGGAAGTGGTGAAGCCAAAGCGAGTAGAGACGAAGAAGGAAAAGAAAAAGAGGGAGAAAACAACACCGACTGTATCTCCAACACCTCTGGATGAAATTCAAATTATACAGAGCTTGGCAAGTTGTTTAAAAGATTGGATAGAATGGAAGACTCCAGAACTCAAGATAAAGCAGATATTCTGAAAGAAATACAAGGGTCGGAGAATAAGCTTAAGGGGATGTTTTCTAAATTTGTTAAACAGACCAATGAAAATTTTGATAGAGTGGAAAAGGAAATGGGGGGTTCTTAGGGCAGATTCAAAATTGATGCAAGGAGATTTGAGAAAGTTGTATGAAGAAGGAAAGGAGGTAAAGAGTAAAGTTAAAATACAAGAAAAAAGAGTGGATATGGTGAAAGAAATGATGAGGAGGCAGAATATAGTCATTCGAAAAATGATGGTGAAAGCGCCAGATCAGCTTAAAGTAAGAATTTTAGATTGGCTGAACAATTTGCAGATGGGAAAAGATTTTGAGATGGCGGACATTGCGAGTGCCTACAGAATTGGACCAAGGAGTGGGAGAGAGGAGCAAAGAAATGTGTTGGTGAAATTTACAAATTTGGGAGATAAATTGAAAGTGATGGAATTTATAAAACAAGCTGGATCTGGCGTTTTAAAGATGGATGGAAAAGATATTGAAATTTATAATGACATAGCAATTGATGAGAGAATACAGAAGTACAAGATGAAGCCGGTTACTAAGATCCTGAAAGAACAAGAAATTAGATATAATTGGAGGTTTCCCCAACAGTTGAGATATTTTTAGCTAAGAAAATGCATGTAGTTTACTCAGAGATGAATGCAATGGAATATTTGAGAGCAATTGGTCTGTTTCAAAGTGGTTCTCAAGAACGAGGAGAACAGAGGGAGGATTTGGAGACTTTGGGAGGTGAGGAGAAGAGGGAAGATGAAGCAGATGAAAGGGGTGCTGTGGGAGGGATAGTAGCTGGAGTGACAGGGAAGGAGTTGAGGGTGGTGGAACAGGAGGAAAAATGAGAAATGAAGCTATTAAATGGGTAGAGCGGTTAGAGCAAAGAATATGAAAAGTCTCAACATCTTACAGTCTCCCCCCATCTTTGGAAGACAAGGGCTGCTTTTCTTTAGTCTGAAAAGAAAGAGTAGGGAGCATGGCATCATGGTGGAGTAGGAAGACAGGTTTCCCGTTACTTGCTGAATGGTGAGCCGTGAAGAACGGAAAAAGGAGTGGTGAATGTGAGTATGCAGACCAAATAAGATCTAATATCCTTTCTTTAAATATTTTACTATTGAATGATCAAACTTGGAGTGGTTAAAGGCTTAAGATTGCTTAGATCTCCGAAGGATTGTAAACGGTGGGCATAAGGAGTCATCGGCGTTCTGACGGAACATGGCGGTGTAGCGAGGACATTAGGGAGGAGAGACTGATTCCTCCCCCTCCTCATGTTTAATTAGATGGAAAACTATTTAGAAGATCCCTAAGGTTGAGGTTGGTTTGCACAGAGCCTCGGATCCCCCCAGACACAAGAAGATCCGGTAAGTCCGGATAGATTTGATCTGTCAGGGGGAATAGAGGTGGTGAAGACTGATTCAAGTGGTGGTCTGCAGGGATCGATCGGCCAAAGGAAGCCTTTTTTTTCCACCATCCTGGAAGTGTCACGGCTCTACCCCTTATGTGATAATTCCCTTGATTTGAGAGGGGATAGAAGGAAAATAAGAGACCAAGTCAGCAAAGTTACTGATCCAGCTTTGTTTAAACAAGGCTGCATAGTTTGGGTCGACAAATGTGCTGACGAGTGGGGGAGCTGGCTGGATTGATTGAAGAGACAGAGTGAGAGTTGAGGAGCGAGACCCGTGCCTGGATTCGAGGGAGAACTGTTCATGGACTGAGTTACTTGGAGCTAATTTGTTCTAACATGACAGAATAAGAGAGAGATTGAAGATGTGTGTTCAGAGGGGAGAGGAGAGTTCCAGGGGCGGTTTTTGCCTGGTTTGAGTCAGCAACCTCCGATTCATTGATATCACAACAAAGTTACAGTTTGGGCAAACTTTTGGTTACTATGGTGATATTGGATGCTGTTTTTGTTATAAACCCATCTTAAAACTGGAGCTGGCAGCTGCGAGGAGGCAGGGAATTACAAGACTTTGTTTCATTATACTTTGAACAGCCGTCGGCAGCCTTTGTTATCAAAGTGGTGATTGGACTGTAGCTTCCCTCCCCTGCATTCCTTCGCTTGGAGTTACAAGGTTACTGAGTGCTATTGGAGCAGACGACAAACTGTACTTTGACATTTTTCCCATTTCTATATAGCACTTAAAGTGTAAGAAGGAAAGGAAAATAAGTTGAAAAAGGGACATAAACTCCTGTTTATATATTTTGTGTACGTTCTAGACAACCCATATTAATGGTATTTCTACACTCTGGGTTACATTTGCATTACCTCCCCCTTCTCTTAACCCCTTATCTGCTGTATTTTGGCATATACCCTTAAGCATTATTGATGTTGACATTGTTACCTATTTATGCTGATTTTCTCTCTCTTTTTCCTTCTATATAAGAGTGGTTGAAGATTGTTTAATGAGTAAGAGGATAAAGGCACCAAATCAGGATCCATCTTGGGTGAGAGATAAAAGATTAATAAGAAGGGAGCAAGAAGAAAGCAGAAGAAGATCATTGAGGGAAGAACTTGATGAGATATTTGATTTGGAACAATTAAAAAAGAAAGTGGAAGAAAGAAGGAGTAAACAATTGCAACAAGAGATTCAGGAAAAGCAGCAGGAGGGTGTGTGGGGGGGAATTAGAAGGAATGAGTAGGGCAGGAACTTCAAAATCACAGGCTACTCTAATGGATCTACCATGTGTCCAAAATAAGGATTTAGATGTAGAGGAGGGGGCAGAGATGGATAAGGCTTCAACTTCCAATATGAAAGATTTAAAGGGAAACTTAGAGTCTAGACTTGATAAGTTGGAGCAGGCATTACAAATAAAGCTTCAAGATATGGAAGAACAAAGATTGTTAGATAATAAAAGATTTCAAATGTAGATTAAAGACACTATTTCAAAAGTAATTAAATCAACTAAAGTTGAATGTACAAATTTGATTGAGGAGATAGAGGATTTGAAAGAAGGAGTAAATGCCATTGGTAAGGAAGTGTGGGAATTACATCACGATGTGAAAGAAATGAAGGTAAGAGTGAACTCTACAGAGGACAAGTGGTCAGATCAGGAAAAAAAGGTTGGGTTATCTGGAAGATCAATTGAGAAAAAACAACGTGGTGATCAGACATATTCTGGAGGGTAATCCAGATGATTTACACCAGAGATTTTTAAATTGGCTGAATGGATTAAATTTAGGGGAGAATATGGGTCCGGAAGAAATAGTGAGCATATATAGATTAGGCCAAAAAAAAAAACAATCGAGGTGGAGTGCGAAATGTCCTGGTGAAATTCATTAATTTGGGTTTAAAATTAAAATTGATGAATTGAATCAAATCTTTAGGTCAAGAAGCCCTAAAAATGGAATCCATAACAGTAGAGGTATACAATGACATATCATTGGAATAACGGGTCTGGAGGTCGCGTTTAAAACCAGTGACTAGAATATTAAGAGACAAGGGCATTAAATATAATTGGAGGCCACCCAAACAATTAAGATTCATGAATCAAGGGAAAAATTTTGTGTTAAGGGAAACTCCTCAAATGTTGGACATACTTATAAGTGCAAATATTATAGAGAAGGGTTCAAAGGACTGGCAATCTCTAAAGGAGTCACTAACTTCAAAGATGAAGGAGCAGGAAGATGAGGTGGAAGACGAAGAAGTGCTGGGGGTGGAGGGAGGTAACTAAATGGTTTGGTCATTCATTTTATTAAATGGTCTATTCAAAATATATTAATCTTTAAGTTTGTAAAAATAGATATTGAACATGCAACGGCTGTATGTCAGAATGTTATTTTTTTGCTTAAGGCCCCCCCCCAACTTTGGATGTCAAAGGTTGCTTTCCGACTAGGAAAGTGGGGGGGGGGGGGTTTGAGAATTTTTCTCACTTTTGTTATTGTTAAGTTTTTTTCTTTGCGCATGGAATTCAAAGGTTGATAGAAGTAAATTAAAATGGATGAAAGAGAACTTTTTTGTAGTTTTTTTAAAAAATCACTATTTTTCTTTTTTCTTTCAATGTTGGGGAACTGTCGGCGAGGGTAATAAGACCAATACTCCTTCATGTCAAGGAGATTGAAAATTATATCATGGAACATTAAGGGCCTGGGGAATCAAATTAAGAGAAAAAGACTAGAGGTAATTTTGAACAGAGAGAAAGCAGATGTTATATTTCTTCAAGAAACTCACTAAAAATGTAAATAAAAATAATCTTTATGTGAAGGGAACTGATATATATGAAAAATGTTTGGGAACCTCAAATTCTAGAGGTATAGCTACCATAATAGTGAATAAGCTGGGGTTTATAATGTCCAAGAATATATGCGATAAAGAGGGAAGGTTTCAGCTAATTAAGGGTAAGATTGAAGATGATGAATATGCCTTGGTAAACATTTATGATCCAAACAAAAATCAAGGTTTCTTTTTAGATAAGAGTTTACCAATTATAAAAAAAGAAAGATCACCAAACTTGATAGTAGGTGGAGACTTTAATTTAACAAGAGCTGTGACTGATGTTTCCAACTATTCTAACTATAGGAAAAGTCAATTTAATATACTTGATAGGTGGATGAAGAAGCTAAATCTTACAGATACTTGTAGATATATGAAAGGAAAGGAAAAGGGATTTACCTTTTTCTCCTCAATGTCAAGAACATATTCCAGATTAGATTATTTTATGGTATCAGAGAACCTTTCACACAATTTAGAAGAATTTAAAATAGGCATGTTTAAGTTGTCAGATCATACCCCAATCACTTTAGAAATTAATTTAGGAAAGGATGTTTTAAAAAGTAATATATGGAGATTTGACACAAAACTCCTAAATAATGAAGTGATAAAGAAAAGATTGATGGACAAATGGATAGAAAAATGGGAGATTAACGATATGGGTGAAGTGGTGCCACATATTTTATGGGACGCCATGAAAGCGGTATTAAGGGGAGACTGCATTCAGGAAAAAATATTATTGATAGAGAATTAAATAGGAAAATAGTTAAAAGAGAACAAGAATTAAAAGAATTAGAAAGAAGACATGCAGAGGATGGTAATGAGAGGAATTGGAATAAACTTCAGTCTTTAAGAAAAGAGGTAATAGGTTTAGAAATTGATAAAGCAAGAAAAGATTTGGTATATCTAAAGAGAAATGACTTAGAATTTAATAATAAGGATGTGAAAACCTTAGCAAAAAGAGCAAAAAATAAGAAGATCAAGAAACAAATAGAAGCTCTGGCAGATGAGGATGGTCTCATAGTACATAAACTAGAGGGGAAACTCCATATTGCAGAAAAGTTCTTTGCGGATTTATACAAAGAAAAGTCTGTTAATATGACAAATTTAGGAACTTTTTTAGATCAAAATTTAAATATAAAATTTAAAAAAGAACACTCAGATTATATGGAGCAAGAAATTCAAGATAAAGAAATTGAAACAGTGATTAAAAATTTAAAAAATAACAAAGCACCAGATGAAGACAGGTTTCTGTCGGAAATATATAAACAATGTCAGGAAGTAATGATTCCCAAATTAAATAAATTGTATAATTATATGTTAGAGGGGGGTAATATGCCAAAATCCTGGAGTCATTCAATTATGGTATTGATCCCAAAACCGGATAAAGACAGGGGGAAAATTGATGCCTACCGCCCTATCTCCTTATTAAATCATGACACTAAGTTATTCACCTCTTTATTGAATAACAGACTTAATAGCTTTTTAAGCTTTTATATAGGAGATGACCAAGCTGGTTTTTTGAAGGGCAGACAGATGGAGGGATTGATAAGGAGGTTAGTTAATATTATAGATTTGATTAAAAAGAGTAAGGAAAAAGTTTGTATTTTGGCACTAGATATCTACAAAGCATTTGACTCTATTCAGTAGTCAACTATTAAAGAAATATGTTGCAGATTAGATTTTGGTTCCAAATTTAAACATGCAATTGATCAATTATATAATGATTCGGTGACAAGAATAAAAATGAATAATAGGTTAAGTGGGGAAATCGAGATTAAGGCTGGTATTCGACAAGGCTGTCCGCTCTCCCCATCACTTTTCATTCTAGCAATGGAGTTGTTAACAAGAAGTATTTGACAAGATGAAGGTTTGACAGGTGTTAAAAACAAAAAAAATAGTTTATTTGCAGATGACACCTTGTTAGTGGTCAAGGACCCTCTTCTAAATATTGATAAAATTCAACATCATTTGAAGTTATTCGAGCAAGTTACAAGATAAAAAATAGATTGGAATAAAACAGAAGCTATTACTTGTAATCTATCGGAGGGGGAAAAGAAGAAAGTAATGGAGAAATATAAATTTAAAATAAGAGATAGAATGAGATACTTGGGAATAATGGTGTCAGACGAAGTTAAGGATTTGTATAAGATCAACTTTAATAAGTTAAAAGAGGAAATAAAATGAATTAAGGATCAATGGAAATCATTGAAAATATCATGGTTTGGGATGATAAATTTGTGCAGGATGAAAATTATGCCAAAACTAAACATTCTATTTGAAAATTTACCAATACAAATAGAAGAAACAAAGCTTAAAATCTGACAGAAACTGATAAATGAAATCTGTAATAATGGAAAAAGCCAGAATTAATAAAAGTTTATGGTATTTAAAAAGCAAGTTGGTATATCCCGAATTTTAAACTCTGTTACAGAGCTTTCAATTTAAAAAGAATTATTAAACTCTTAAGCCAAAATTGTGCACAAAAGTATGAATTAGATTATATAGAGTTTAGAAATTGGAAGGGCGAATTATTTTTGGGTGAGATAAGAACTAATCCCCAATTTTGTAATTTTTCTTTAAAGATATATTTAGAATATAGAAAGGGTTAAAACCAATATTATCTCCAAATTCTTCGCCCATAATGGAAAGTCTAGACCAACAAAATTGTCCTCTAGAGGTAACAATAAGTACAAGAGAAATTTTAATATGCAAAAAAAGGTCTATTAATCACGGGTTGGATTGATAATTGTAATACCATCTTCCAAAGAAAAAGTATTTATGTGGAGTTAGGCTTAAATTGGCTGCAAGAACTCCAGATGGAGGCGTGGAATAGAAAGATGAGGGAAAACAGTACAATAAATCGGGCATTAACCCCCTTCGAAAGTCTGACTCTTGAAGTAAGGAATGGTAAAAAGAATTTAAAAGGTTTAGTGGGTAAGATTTATCAGTTGTTAAATTCTAGTGAAGATACTCAGCATTGGCTTAAAAAAACTTGGGAGGAGGATTTGGGAATTATAATAAAAGATGAGAACTGGGAAAAGAAATGGACCCATAGAAGTATGAAATCACTTTCAATAAAGGAAAAAGAACATAATTGTAAAGTACTTTGGAGGTGGTACCTCACTCCAGCCAAATTACATTTAATAAATAATAAGAACTCTGATTTATGCTGGAGATGTAATAAAGGAAAAGGGACTTACATTCATATGTGGTGACTGTGTGGTAAAATGAGGAATTTTTGGGATGTTATAGAAGAGGAACTGAATAAAATATTAAAAATAACAATAGTGCTAAGTCCAAAGATAGTATTATTGGGTGAAGTGGATGATTTACATCTGGAAAACAATAAAAAAGAATTATTGTTATCTTTATTGATGGTAGCCAGACAGCTAATTGCCAAGGAATGGAAGAGTGGAACTAATATTAGTAAAGCTAGATGGTACGCAGATGTTTGGCAATTGGCTCTCAATGAGAAATTAACTATCCAAGTCCACCAGAAAAAGGGGTTACCAATAAAGACACAATTTTGGGAGATTTGGGGTTCCTTTGTCAACTTCGCTTTATTAGGTGATAAAAAGTTTAACCTGAGCCCTGACACGATCCAATTTTGGAAAGAGAATTGAAGGCAAATGGTTAAGAAACCCCCGCCGACTCCCCCAACAGAGCACAGGTGGTCGGGTTATACTATCTTATTGCTTTATGTTTTTTTATAATGTATAGATTTGTTACTGTATTATTTGCATTATTTGTTTTTGTATTATCTCAGTTCTTAATAAAAGCTATTAAAATTTTAAAAAAATGAAAAGAAAGAGTATGGGGGAGATGATGGCGTTTTTATGTTTATGTATATATATGTGTGTATATATATGTGTGTATATATATATATATATATATATATATATATATATATATATATATATATATATATATATATATATATATATATATATATATATATATATATATATATATATATATATATATATATATATATATATATATATATATATATATATATATATATATATATATATATATATATATATATGTTTACATGTAGGGTATTTGGGTTTAAATGTTTAGTGAAATTCACACCTTGGGAAATTGTGGTGGACCTAGCAAAATTCATTCAATTTTAATTATGAAGTGTGTAAAGATATTGTCTTGGAATGTCAAAGGTCTGACTGCCAATTGAAGAAAAGAAGGCTGGAAATGGCCCTTAGAAGGGATAAACCTGATGTAATCTTTTTGCAGGAAATGCATCAAAAATCGGAAGACACAAATAAATTATTTTTGGGATGCACACAAATATATGAAAAAGCTTTTGGTACATCAAAAGCACGAGGGGTGGCGATTTTGATTTTGAACAGATTGGGCTTTACAATGACAAAAAAGTGTTTCTGACCCAGAAGGTATATATTTTATAGTTAAAGAAACAATAAGCATTGACATCTTGGGCATCAGTGAGCTAAAATGGACAGGGATGGGCGAATTCAGCTCTGGAAACCATCATATCTACTACTGTGGGCAAGAAAACCTTAGAAGAAATGGAGTAGCCATAATTGTCAATAAGAGAGTAAGAAAAGCAGTAATGGGATATAACCTCAAAAATGACAGAATGATGTCAGTCAGATTTCAAGGCAAACCTTTCAATATCACTGTAATCCAAGTCTATGCACCAACCACTAGCGCAGATGAAGCCACAGTGGACCAGTTCTATGAGGACCTAGAACACCTCATAGAACAGACACCAAGAAATGATGTCCAAATTATATTAGGAGACTGGAATGCCAAAGTAGGAAATCAAAAAGTGGAGGGAATAACAGGCAAGTTTGGTCTTGGAGTACAGAACGAAGCAGGGCAAAGATTGATAGAGTTCTGCCAAGAGAACGCACTGGTCATAGCAAACACTCTCTTCCAGCAACACAAGAGGCGACTTTACACATGGACATCACCAGATGGCCAACACCGAAACCAAATTGACTACATACTCTGCAGCCAAAGATGGAGAACCTCCATACAATCAGCAAAAACAAGACCTGGAGCAGACTGTGGCTCAGATCACAACCTACTGATCGCAAAATTCAGGTTAAGACTAAAGAAAATAGGGAAAACAAGAAGACCAGACAGATATCACCTAGACAGCATCCCTAAAGAATACACGGTGGAGGTGATGAACAGATATAATGGCCTGGACGCAATAGACAGAGTGCCAGAAGAATTATGGACAGAGATAAAGGACATCATGCAGGAAGCAGCAAAGAAAACCATACCAAAAGAAAAGAAGCGTAAGAAAGCAAAATGGTTGTCTGATGAGGCTCTTAAAATAGCAGAGGAAAGAAGGAAGGCAAAAGTCAAAAGAGAAAAGAAAAAATACAACCTTCTGAACACAGAATTTCAAAGAAAAGCAAGGAGAGATAAGGAAAACTACCTAAAAGAACAGTGCAAAGAAATGGAGGAAAACAACAAAAGAGGCAGGACTAGAGATCTCTTCAGAAAAATCGGGGAAATAAAGGGAACATTTAAAGCAAAAATGAACATGATAAGGGACAAAGACGGAAAAGAGCTAGCTGATGCAGAAGAGATAAAGAAAAGATGGAAAGAGTACACAGAGGAACTCTACAAAAAGGACCTCAACACTCCTGCTAACCACAATGATGAAAAAACTGAACTCGAGCCAGACATCCTGGAGAGCGAAGTTAGAAAGGCCCTAAAGAGCACTGCAAACAACAAAGCTAGTGGATATGATGGTATCCCAGTCGAATTTTTCAAAGCGCTAAAAGATGATGGCGTCAAATTACTGCACTCAATATGCCAGCAAATCTGGATAACAAAACAGTGGCCACAGGATTGGAAAAGATCAGTATACGTCCCAATCCCAAAAAAGGGCAACGCCAAAGAATGCTCAAATTACCGAACAATTGCACTCATCCCACACGCCAGCAAGGTGATGCTCAAGATAATACAGGACAGACTTCAGCAACATGTGGAGAGAGAACTACCAGAGGTGCAGGCCGGTTTCAGAAGAGGCAGGGGGACTAGAGACCACATTGCCAACATACGTTGGATCATGGAGAAAACAAAGGAATACCAGAAACAAGTTTACTTTTGTTTCATTGATTACACTAAGGCATTTGACTGTGTGGACCACAACAAGATGTGGCAAGTAATTAAAGAGATGGGAATACCAGAGCACATCATATGCCTCCTGAGAAATCTGTACATGAACCAAGAAGCAACAGTTAGGACAGAACATGGAATGACAGAGTGGTTTGGAATAGGAAAAGGAGTAAGACAAGGCTGCATTTTATCACCCTGCTTATTCAATCTATACACAGAGCACATAATGCGAAATGCAGGGATGGAGGAATCACAATATGGGATTAAAATTGCTGGGAGAAACATAAACAATCTGAGATATGCAGACGATACCACCCTAATGGCAGAAAGTGAGGAAGACCTAAAGAACCTCTTGATTGGGCTGAAGGAGGAGAGTGCAAAAGCTGGTTTGAGACTCAATATCAAGAAAACCAAGGTAATGGCAACAGGCCCAATCAGTTCCTGGAAAATAGATGGGGAAGAAGTAGAAGCAGTGACAGATTTTACTTTCCTGGGATCAAAGATCACGGCAGATGGGGATTGCAGCCATGAAATAAAAAGGCGACTGATTCTTGGGAGACAAGCCATGAGAAACCTGGGGAACATAGTGAAAAGCAGAGACATCACATTGCAAACAAAAATTAGAATAGTCAAAGCAATGGTATTCCCAGTAGTAATGTACGGATGTGAGAGCTGGACAATTAGGAAAGCTGAACGCAGAAGAATAGATGCCTTTGAAATGTGGTGTTGGAGGAGAGTTTTGAGAGTACCCTGGACAGCGAGGAGAACAAATAGGTCAATCTTAGAAGAAATCAACATTGACTGCTCATTGGAAGGGCTAATAGTAAAGACGAAGCTAAAGTATTTTGGACATCAAATGAGAAGGGAGGATTCACTTGAGAAGGCCCTGATGTTGGGAAAGGTGGAGGGCAAAAGAAGAAGGGGGAGGCCAAAGATGAGATGGCTAGATGGTATTGTAGACACAATGGGCACAGAACTGGGAGTGCTGAGGGGGATGGTGGAGGACAGAGATGCCTGGAGAACAATGGTCCATAGGGTCGCAAAGGGTCGGAACCGACTGTGCGACTGAACAACAACAAAGAAACAATTGAAGATGAAGAGATCACATTGGTTAATGTGTAATGCCCCAAATGAACATCAAGATAAATTTTTGGAGAAAATTTATCGAATAATAGATAGAGAAAGGTCAATAAAAATGATTGTTGCAGGTGATTTTAATCTAATAAAATCTGATATAGATTGTACAAATGTGACTAAATATAGATCTGGAGTAAAAACGCATTTGATTGACAAATGGATTAAATTATTGAGATTGCAAGATGCATGGAGAGAATTTAAAGGGTCAGAAAGATTGTACACTTACTTTTCACAAGTTCATAATTCATATTCTAGATTGGATTATATTTTCGTTACGGAAAATATGGTTAGAAATTTGGAAGAGATGGAAAGTGGGTCTTTTTAAAGAATCAGACTATGCAAAAGTGTTGTTAGAATTAAGTTTGGAGGGACTGAATCAGAGAGGAAACAATTGGAGATGTGATATAAATCTATTCAAAGACCCTAAGAATAAAGAATCAATAATGAAAAATTGGGAAGAATGTTGGCAATGGAACGATATGGGTGAAGTGAACTATAATGTAGTGTGGGATGCTATGAAGTCGGTATTTAGAGGAGAATGTATAAAATTAGCTAGTATCAAAAATACAGTGGAAAAATAAACAAAAAGATTTGGAAAAGGAAATTGAACAGCTCCAAAAAGAGCATGTTAAGACTAAGAATATAAAGATTTATGAAAAGATGCAGAGACTAAAAGCTGAACTGATTGGGAAAGATATAGAAAAAGTGAAACAAGATTTGATTTATTTGAAGAGAGAATATTTTGAATATAGTAATAAGAACTCAAAATTATTGGCTAAGGCTGCAAAAGAGAAAAAGACTAAAAGAGAAATTGGAACATTAATAAATAGAGAAGGTATTAGATGTAATAAAACAAAAGATAAACTTAAAATTGTAAAAGATTTCTACCAAGAATTATATTCAGAAAAATAAGTTAATGTGGAAAAGTTGAAAAATATTTAGAGAAGGGTTCCAAATTTAAATTAATAGAGGAACATAGAAATAGAATGGAAGAAAGCATGAGAAGGAAATTAAAGAAGTTATAAAGAAGTTGAAAGGAGGGAAATCCGCTGGGGAGGATGAACTACCGGCTGAGTTTTATAAAGAGTTTTATGAAATGGTAGGTCCTAAACTTTTGAAGCTGTTCAATTCTATTTTGGAAGGAGATAGGATGCCGACTTCATGGCACAGGACTATAATTGTATTGATTCCTAAGCCTAGGAAAGATTTAACAAAAGTAGAATCATACAGACCAATTTCATTAATAAATCAGGATGCTAAAATATTTACAGCTATTATTGCAAAAAGGTTGAATAGTTTTATGACAGACTACATAAACAGGGACCAAGCAGGGTTTTTAAAAGGGAGGGTAGTAGATTTAATAGATTCAGCACTTCAAACTAAACAGGAGGTGGGATTATTATCTTTGGATATATACAAAGCATTTGATTCGTTACAATGGGTTACAATTAAAAAGATGGTTAATAATTATGGGTTTGGTATGAAATTTAAAAGGACTATAGACCACCTTTATCAACATGGTTTTGCTAAAGTGAGAGTAAATGAAGGTTTTACAGATGAGGTAGAGCGCAAGGCTGGAACACGTCAGGGTTGCCCACTTTCACCAATATTATTTATAATGGCAATGGAAATATTGGCAAATATGATAAGGGAAGATAAAAACATTGAAGGATTGGAAGGGAATAAAATTAGTTTGTACGCAGATGATACCCTAATAATTATGAAAAATCCAAAAGGAGCTTTAGCGAAAATACAATAGCATTTTAAAGAATTTGGGGAAATGACTGGGTTGAGAATAAACTGGGATAAATCGGAAGTAATATTTTCTAATATGAATAAAGAGAAAAGAGAAGAGATTAAACTAAAATATATTCAGGTTAAGGACAATTTGAAATATTTGGGGATAAACATATCAAATAAATTTGAGGACTTAATAAAGTTAAATTATGAAAAACAGAAAAAAGAAATGAAGGAAAAAATTCAACAATATAAGAGGCTGAACCTGTCTTGGTTCAGTAGAATTGCACTGTGTAAAATGAAATTATTACTGAAATTAAACTTTTTGTTAGATGCTTTACCAATACAACTTAAAGATAAAGAGATAAAACATTTTCAAAAAAAATTTGAATGATTATTGTAATGGGGGGAAGAGACCAAGAATATCAAAAAAGTTGTGGTATTTAGCACAGAAAGAGGGTGGATTGGGAATACCAAATATAGATATATATAAGGCATTTCAATTAAAAAATGTGTTAAAAATATTAATGAAAGAAGAGATGATATGGGAGGAAATGGAGATGAAGGAAGTGAAGCAGGTTGGCAAAGCAACTTTTTTGGACAAAATATTAACAAAAAACAAATTTAAAAATAGATTGATAAAAATAACATTGAATTTATGGATGAAATTGAAAAGGAAGTTAGCACCAGATGTGTCCCCAATTACAGAAATGGAAGATTTGAGGAATTTTCCATTGAAGTTGGATAGGAAGGTGAGGGATGTGTTTCTGAAAAATTGTGTATTCCTGCTAAAAGATTGGATTCAGATATGTAGAAATAAAGAAAAAAGATTGAGAATTTATGAACAATTGAATTTGAACTGGTTTCAAGTCATTTTATTGAATAAATGGAATAATAAATATTTTTTGGAGACCAGCTTAATAAGAGAAAGGACAGATTTTGAAGAGTTGGTATTTAAAATGAGAAAAGAAGAGGTAGGAATTAAGGGCCTTGTTAGTAAATTGTATAAAATGTTAAATGGTGATGACGGATCACAGGAAACATTAAGAAAAAATGGGGAAAAGATTTGAATATTAGAATTTCAGAGGAAAGTTGGAGGTATAAATGGAAAAGAAGAATTATGAGATCTATGTCAGTGAGAGTTATGGAGCATAACTATAAAATGTTGTGGAGGTGGTACCTGACACCGGTTAGGTTAAATCAGATGGATTGTACTAAAACAAAAACGTGTTGGAGATGTAAGACTGTTGCGGGGACTTATGAACATATGTGGTTGAGTTGTGATGTGGTTAAAGCTTTTTGGCTTAAAATAGAAAATGAAATATCACAAATAATGGGTAATAACTTTAAGCTAGAGTCAGGTACCGCTTTATTGATGGAGTTTGACAATATGAATATGGAAGAACAAAATATAGAATTATTAACAATAATATTGACAACTGCAAGACAATGTATTGCTAGAAATTGGAAGAATGATTCTACAGTGGATATAGCGGAATGGTATAGAGAAATGTGGCATCTTGCATTTAATGATAAGTTAACATGGGAATTGAAAATAAAAAGAGGTATGACAGATAAAAACAAATTTGGAATCATCTGGAAACCATTTCTGGTTTATAAACTGTCTAAAAGTAAAGGTAGCAGACCAGCCCCAAGTCACATGAGTTTAATGGTCATAATATGTGATGCTGGGCAGCTCTGCAACTCCCAAGGCAATGTATATAGCACTGGGGTATTATCTTATGTTTAGATTTGTTTTTTTTTTTTTAAGATAGTGTATTTTTACATTAAAATAGTATATGTCAAAACAAGAGGGCTTAAATAAGGTAAAATAAATATACACTATCTGTTATTACTGTATTTTTAAGTATGTGATTTTACTTTTAATTTTTACTTGTAATTTGTATTTCTATGTTATTTTGTATTATGTATAAATGTCTTTTTTCTTTGTGTATTACTTTTCCTTTTTAAAAAATAATAAAAATAAATTTAAAAATAAATAAATTAAAAGCTCTCTCTCCTCTCCCCCCACCCCTCGACCCCACGGAACTCTGTTTAAATTAAAAGCTCTCTCTCCTCTCCCCCCACCCTATGGAACCTTGTTTAAATTAAAAGCTCTCTCTTTCCTCTCCCCCCACCCTACCCCCACAGAACTCTGTTTAAGTTAAAAGCTCTCTTTCCTCCCCCCCCCCCAGAACTGTTTAAGTTAAAAGCTCTCTCTCTCTCTCTCTGGGCTCTCCCCATCCCACCCCCACGGAACTCTGTTTATGTTAAAAGCTCTCTCTCTCTCCTCTCTCCTCTCCTCCCACCCCCACACCCCCCCCCACACTCCCAGAACTCTGTTTTAGTTAAAAACTCTCTCTCTCTCCTCTCTCTCCCTACCCCCACCCTGACCCCACAGAACTCTGTTTAAAATAAAAGCGCTCTCTCTCTCCTCTCCCCCCACCTCACAGAACTCTATTTAAGTTTAAAGCTCTCTCTCTCTCTTCTACCTCCCACCCCACGGAACTCTGTTTACCTTCCCAGCGAAATGGTCCCTGTTTTCCCCAAACCTGCTCTCATACCTGTCAACTTTTGGATTTGAAAATAAGGGAAATTTTGGCCACACCCCTCTGTGGGTGTGGCCAAATCCATGAGCGTAGCCATATATAGCCATGTGACTTGCTGGGCTCTAGTCATGCCTGCCACATGGCCATGAAAATGTCTGCAAACACAGACAGCACTGGTTCTTTGGCTGTAAATGGAGATGAGCACTGCACCCTAGAGTTGGATATGACTGGCAGATTTTACTTTCTTAGGATCAAAGATCTGATGTTTGGGAAACAAGCTATGAGAAACCTGGGGAACATAGTGAAAAGTAGAGGCATCACCTTGCAAACAAAAAATTGCATAGTCAAAGCAATGGTATTCCCGGTGGTAATGTATGGGTGTGAGAGCTGGACCATTAGGAAAGCTGAGCGCAGAAAAATAGATGCTGTTGAAATGTAGTGTTAGAAATAGGTCGATCCTAAAAGAAATCAACCCTGACTGCTCATTAAAGGTCAAATAGTAAAAATGACGCTAAAGTGCTTTGGACATCAAATGAGAAGAGAGGATTCACTTGAGAAAGCCTTGATGCTGGGAAAGGTGGAGGACAAAAGAAGGGGGTGGCCAAAAATAAGATGGCTAGATGGTATTGTCGATGCAATTGGCACAAAGCTGTGTGGGCCAAAGAACCCTCTCCCCATTTTCTTGGGGGACTTTTGTTTTGTTTTCTTTCTTGTTTGCTCAGTGGCTTAAGTGACTAAGATGCTGACTGGGAGGCAGAAGGTCAACAGTTCGATTCCCGAGTACTGCAGGACGGAATGAGCTCCCATCTTTGTGCCAGCTCCTGCCATCCTAGTAGTTCGAAAGCAAGAAATTGCAAGTAGATAAATAGGGCCCACTTTGGTGGGAAAGTAACAGCGTTCCGTGCGCTCTGGTGTCTAGTCATGCCTGCCACATGACCACGGAAATGTCTGCAGACGCAGACAACGCTGGCTCTTCAGCTTTGAAACAGAGATGATCACTGAACCCTAGAGTCGGATACGATTGGCTTTTGAGCAAGGGCAACCCTTTACCTTTACCTAACTCAGATCCCCTTACACAACCGTGCAAGCACACACCCCCACTCCTCCCAAGTTAACTCTAGAACAGAAACGGAACACACACACCCTCTTTCTCTCATATAGTGTAGGAATCTCTGACTGTGATGGCGAACCTTGGCACTCTAGAAACTAATGTCCTTTGAGCAAGGGAAACCTTTACCTTTAGCATATAGTGAGCAAGCACTTCCCCCCCCCCTCCCAAGTTAACTCTAGAACAGAAACGGAAGACAGGGCAGAAACAGCTCTATAAAGCATGAGAGTGAGAGAGAAGTCTCTGCCCCCAGACCAAGAGCTGATTTACCCCTGCATATATGAAATATTGCTCACCTCTAGAGTAGACTCCTGTCCCTAGTCCCAGCATGAAATGAAGCACCATCTTGGCCATGTGGCTGGCAGGAAAATGAAAGAGAAACTAACTACAGAACGCCCCCACCCCACCTTCTCTCTCTCCCCTTCCACATGTGAAAAGCCACACAGCGACCTCTGGTGGCCGGAAAAAATACGGCAGCTTATTTCTTTTTAAAAAATAAGGGGAAATATGGGGAAATCAATTAAACGGGAGGGGGTGGGAAGAAGGGTAAAAATAAGGGGTTTTCCTGGGTAAAACGGGATGGTTGACAGTTATGGCAGCCTGTTCTTCCTCCTCCTCAAGCTGCTGCTGCTGTGGCTGGTGCTCAAGAGGCTGGGGGAAGGGGTGGGAAGAGCCTTGTCCTGTGTTGTAATGTGGCACCATACTGTGCTAGAATAAAGACATGTGTAGCCCGAGATAAAGGTAGTCCAGCCTCGAATTGAGGAGGACAAAGATATTTTATCACCCTGCCTGTAGGCGGAGCGACTCTGAGGTGGTCGCCCGCCCCTCGATACCGATTGGCCCTTTTGCTAAGCATTTACCACGTCACATTTACACAATAGGAAAGGGGTCTCTAATCTAATCTAAGTAACATCTGTTTCCCTAGCTCTAACTGACCTTCTTTAACTCAGGGAAGCATCCTGTAGCTATTGTCTATGTGAAGGTCAGGATGTGCCAAGTCAGTCAGGGAACATCTAAGGAATGTGTTTTCAAATTCTTATCTACCCTTCCAGAAAGACCCATGTTTCCACGCTCGGAAGTCTTAGCCCTGACTCAGGCCTCGGCTGTGGCTGGGTAAATGGACCTTTCTGGAGGGGAATGATTAATATTAAATAATTCCCACTTACGTGGGCAACCCACAGTCCTGCCTGGAGCAGCCCACGCTGCCGCCATTTCTAGCAGCAGCAGCAGCAGCATGCACAGCCTGTGCCTGGACTTGTAGGTGGAGGAGGAAGAGGGCAGGGCAGGGAGGGGGCATGTCAGCAAATTTTACTAAGCCCCCCCCCCCGGCAGACTGGTGCGGACCGGTAGCTGCCCACCACTGGTAATACCTCATACAAAGGCCACTTCATACAACATCGAATTCATACAACATCGCCTAATTCCTTGAAAAAAGTTGCCTCATACAAAGTCGCTGCGACTTTGTATGAGGCATTGGGGTTTTTCCCAGGTTGCATTTTGCCTGGGCAGTATATAAGGCAGGACGCATGCGTGCATTGCTCTTGTGGGTTTTGCACGGGGCGAAGTGTGTTTAGGAGTGGTTTTGAGCACGACTTTGGATATTTTTTCTCGTCAGAATTTTTGGAAACATTCCTGGGATTTTTGCAGCATTCCTCAGGTTCTTGGACTATTCTTTGGCACAGTGGAAAGGTAGGTAAATGAGAT
Source organism: Bradypodion pumilum (assembly GCA_035047305.1). NCBI lineage: Eukaryota > Metazoa > Chordata > Lepidosauria > Squamata > Chamaeleonidae > Bradypodion > Bradypodion pumilum. The sequence continues at coordinate 30,160,527 of JAWDJD010000007.1, forward strand.
TTTCTGTTTCCGATTGGCTTGGGGTGGGGAGGTGGATTGGGAGGGCAATTTTTTGGTCGGGTGGGCAATTGTTTGGTGTTTGCTGCTGTGGTTTTTAAAAACAGATTTTTTATGTTGTTCTTTTTGGGGGTAGCACTGTTTGGTGGGTTGGGCAATTGTTTGGTGTTTGCTGCTGTAGTTTTAAAAAACAGATTGCATGCTCCATAATTTTTCTTATGTTGGTCTTTTTTAGGGGAGCACTGTTTGGTGGGGTGGACAATTGTTTGGTGTTTGCTGATGTTTGGATGATTAACACTGTGCTACATGATGGGACATATTGGCATCCATTTTGTCCTTGATTCCATCCAGTAATTGTTTACAGTAGCTTGTACAAAATGGATGATCAGCCGCATGGCTGTAAATTAACACTGTGCTGCATGATGGGACATGTTAACTTTTAAACCTGCACTTCATAAAGTTTTCAAAAGTTAAAAACTTGTTGTATGGTTTGTCCCCTAAAATCAGGGTTGTTTGACATGTTTTTGTAATGTATTTAGCCTTTAGACAATGATTTCTTAAAGTTCTGTCAGTTTCCTGTCTGTTTCCTTGACTTTGCCCTGAAGTCTGTGCTGTTACAGCACAATGTATCTCTATGGAAACGTTGTACGAGGCATCGCGGCTAGGATTTTGCATGCCTCATACTAAGTCCAAAGTCCAGGCTAGCCATTTCCCACTTTTTCTAAGAGAAAAGATAAGACTGGGCAGATCACTCCCTATTTTTGTTCTGCACGGAAATATTCCAGGTTCCACTAATATGAAGACCACATGGCCTTCCAGGTGCTGCTGAAGAGAGAGGCTCCTATTATCTCTTGACAACACAATCAGTGGTGAGGATTGATGTAGGAATGATGTAGCAGTCCAAGAAGATCTGGGAAACCATATAACCTTCATCCCTGACAGGCAGCACAGTATATTGTCCAGCCCTAGGCTGCTCCTATGCGGGGTGCCTCAGGGCTCGGTACTCTCGCCTCTATTGTTTAACATTTACATGAAACTGCTGGGTGAGATCATTCTTTCCCATGGGGTAAGTTATGATCAGTATGCTGATGATACCCAACTGTACATCTCAGCCCGTGGGGACCCGGGTGATGCAGTCAAAGTCCTAACCAGGTGTCTGAAGGCTGTTCGGGTCTGGATGGGAGACAACGGGCTTCAGCTGAATCCCGGCAAGACTGAGTGGCTGTGGGTACGGGGTCCCATTCTATCCCGGGAACTACCGCCTTTGGTTCTGGATGGGGCAGTGTTGCCTCAGACAGATCCTGTGCGCAATTTGGGGGTCTTCTTGGATTTGCGGCTACTGCTCGAAGAACAAGTGGCAGCTGTGGCCAGGAGGGCCTTTGCACAGCTTCGAGTCATTCACCAATTGCGCATGCTCCTGGACCAGGATGTCTTGCTCATGGTCACTCATACTCTGGTCACCTCCAGATTGGATTATTGCAATGCGCTTTACATGGGGCTGCCCTTGGAGACCATTCGGAGGCTTCAGCTGGTCCAGAATGCGGCTGCCCAGGTGATGATGGGTTGCAGACGGTATGCCCATGCCTCACCTCTGCTATTGAAGCTGCACTGGTTACCGGTATGCCTCTGGGTGCAATTTAAGGTGCTGGTCTTGACCTTTAAGGCCCTTCATGGCATTGGACCTGGGTACTTAAGAGACTGCAACACCCCAAGGTTTTCAGCCCGTCCTATGAGGGCAGACAGGAGGGGCGCATTGGTTGTCCCATCAGTAAAAGAAGCCTCTCTTATGGGAACCAGAAGGAGAGCCTTCTCTGTGTCTGCCCCAGCCCTCTGGAACCTCCTTCCATCAGAATTGCATCTCCAGGCAGAGCTACTCTCCTCCAGGAAGATGCTGAAAACCTGGCTCTGCCAACGGGTGTGGGGCACATTAGGCTCCACTTCTCAAGCCCGCTGGCTTGTTTAGCCTGCCTATTGTGGGATTTAGTCCCCCCCTGTTCTTTGATAAGTCTGTTTTATTGTGGGTAGAGGGAGGGTAGGGTAGTTTTTAATGATGATGTTGCTAGTTTTCTATGCATTTTAATTATGCTTTTTGCCGAGGGGTGGGTGGGTTATGTAATTTTTTGGGGGGGAATGGTTTTATTTCTCTTGTATTGAATATATTTTTCGTTGTTGCCGCCCTGAGTGGTGTGTTGCACTAGGAAGGCAGGGTAGAAATAATAATAATAATAATAATAATAATAATAATAATAATAATAATAATAATAATAATAATAATAATAATAATAATAATAATAATAATAATAATTTTGAGTGCCTATACCTTGCCCAACAAGGAGACTGTGGTGGCTTAGTGGTTAAGATGCTGAACTTGACGACCAGAAGCTCGGCAAATCAGCAGTTCAAGACTTGAGTGCTGCACAACAGAATGAGCTCCCACCTCTGTCCCAGGTCCTGCCAACCTAGCAGTTCAAAAGCAAGAAATTGCAAGTAGATGATAGGTACCATGTTGGTGGGAGGGTAAACAGCGTTCTGTGCACTCCGGTGTCTAGTCATGCCTGAAGACACAGACAACACTGGCTCTTTGGCTGTAAACGGAGATGAGCACTGTACCCTAGAGTCAGATATACGAGTAGCTTTTGAGTAAGGGCAACCTTTACCTTGCACCTTGCCCAAAGTAATATGTTCATCTGATGTATTTAAAACACAGTCCAGGCCAAGCCCTTTAAAGCCTAAGGAGCCTGGTGTTTTTTTTTAAAGAGAAAAGGAATTATCTCTGATGCTGAGCAATTATTTCAAACCTCCTTCTGCACTCTGTCACATGCCCTGTAGCTGCATTTAGAAGAAACCACAAGAAACACCCAAAATGGGTGAGAATTTTGCTTCACAGCCCCAACTAACGGAAATATATTTCTAGTGTAGCCACACAGTACAGAAGCCACATTTTAATCATAGCTACCTGGAGAGGAAGGAACCCCAAAGGTGTGATCGTTATTTGTAGGAACTTTCCGTTCCAAATTGATCTGAGCTTCTGGGACCTTGATTTAAGACAGGGGTGCCCAAACTACAGACAGGGGGCCAGATCTGGCCCCCGACGCCAATTCATCCAGCCCCCAAAGCCCTCATCACTCCTGGAAGTAAAACACACCTGTACGGGGGCATTGTGTTTCTGCTTCCAGGAGCAACTAAGGCTTTGCGGGCTGGATGAATTGGTGTTGGGAGCCAGATCTGGCCCCCAGGCCATAGTGACCAGCTCCCTGAACCACATGACCGGCCTGTGGCCCAAAAAGGTTTGGCACCCCTGATTTAAGATGGAAGGAGCAATCGGAGGGGGAACTGGTGGTGGTTGGTTAGGAGTTTTAGACGAACATAGACCATTTTGTAGAAGGAAGGCATTTACAAATGTCTGCTGCAAATACAGCCACTTGATAGTTTTTTGTTAAGTCTTACAGCATCTGGATCTCTGAGCTAAGCAAACATTATGAATTAACTCCCAAATGTGACACTTTTTATGCAGTATAGAGATCTAACTCTCACTACAAAGATCCAGATAGTGAGATGTTACGTATTCCCAGTGTTATAGTTGAAGCTTGGGCATTGACTAAAGCATCTGAAAAGAGGATCGAAGTTTTTTAAATGTGGATCTACAGATGGCTGCTAAGGGTATCATGGGTTGATCATGTGACTAAATTAGAAGTGGATAAAGAAAAAGAACTCTTTAAGAGCATCAAGCAAAGAACACTCCAATACCTTGGCCATATCATGAGGAACAACATAAAGTATAGAATACTCCAACTCGCTCTGCAAGGAAAGATCCCTGGGAAGAGAGGCCCTGGACATAGATGGACTTCATGGCTGAAGAACCTGAGAGACTGGTGTGGCATATCCTTGGAAGAACTGTTCCGAGGAGTTAAGAACAGGAAGACTATCGCCACGATGATAGCCAATATCCAGACCTGATATGGCATCTAAAGAAGGAAGTATTAAAGGTCACCCTTGCTCGAAAGCCAGTTGTATCCGATTCTAGAGGTCAATGCTTATCTCCGGTTACAGCCAAAGAGCCAACGCTGTCTGCACCTATTGACTTTTCCATGGTCATGTGGCAAGCAGGACTAGACACCAGAGCACATGAAACACTGTTACCTTTCCCACCAATGTGGTACCTAATTATCTACTGGCAATCTCTTGCTTTCGAACTACTAGGTTGGCAGGAGCTGGGACAGAGATTAATTTTACTTGAGTAAATTTTAAATCTTGTTTTATTGTGACCGTATCATTCTACTTTTAATCTGTTTTCATTCTGTTTTTGCAATCATATCTTATCTAGTGTATTTTATCACATTTTAACCTGATATGGTCAGATGACTAATCAGTTAATAAAGATACTGGGTAGAGACGGAGCTCACTTCGGTTGAGAAGAAAAATTATACAGATTCAAGCAATCTTAGGTAAAGTAAAAGTAAAGGTCACCTTTGCTCGAAAGCCAGTCGTATCCAACTCTAGGGTTCAGTGCTCATCTCTGTTTACAGCCAAAGAGCCAGCCCTTTCAAACTGCTAGGTTGACAGGAGCTGGGACAGAGATGGAAGCTCACTCCATCACACAGCACTCGGGTCTCGAACTGCTGACCTGCCAACCTTCCAGTCATCAAGTTCAGTGTCTTAGCTGCTAAACCACCACAGTACCTGCCAGTAAGCTGTTGCCTAATTAGAATCCACAAATGTTTGGTAGTACAGTATCACATTTATACAAACATCACACCAGTAAGCTTGGCTTCTTTCTGCTTGGATGACTATTGCCAGCATTTTCCACTTTCATCCACCTCCCACATACAACCACCATTGTAACTAAGAAATACTTTCCCCCATTCCCATCTGGCCACAACACCACTGGACTGAGACTGAGGAAGCTACCTTTTCTGGCTACATCTCACAATGTTGTCTAGCCAGCCTGGGTAGAGACCATGGTGGTTGAGAGCATCTATGACAGTGATGGTGAACCTTGGCACTCCAGCTGTTCTTGAACTTCATTTCCCAGAAGCCCAAGTCCCTGTGAATCCACATGAATGGGTTTACTGGCACTCAAGGTGTTCTTGGACTTCAATTCCCAGAACCCAAGTCCCTGTGGGTTTACACACAGTAAACCCATTCGTGTGGATTCTCAGGGACTTGGACTTCTGGGAACTGAAGTCCAAGAACACCTGGGGTGCCAAGGTTCACCGTCACTGGTCTAGGAGCAGCCATACTTCAATGAACTGAACGTCTCATGTCACAGGTAATAATAATTTCGCATCAGAAATTCTGGGTTGAAATGGTTTTTGCTGGAGAAACTCTTCTCAGGGGATGTCTGAATGAGGCTCCTTTCATATTTCCAAGATCTTTTTCCCACCAAAGTGGTCCCTGTTGATCTACTTGCAATTTTTTGCTTTTGAACTGGCAGGAAGCAGGGCAGAGACAGGCGCTCAAACTGTCATGCAGTACCCGGCTCTTGAACTGCTGACTTGCCAGTCTTCCAGTTAACAAGGCGAGCCTCTTAGCCACTGAGCCACCATAGGTGACATGGCAAGGGTCTTTGAACCCCTTCTTCCCCCTTTGTAGCTTGGATAATAAGTACAGACTCTGTGCATGCAGCAGAAGAAATCATGGATAACCAGAATATCTAGACATCCCAGTGGGAATAAGGAGCCGCCCACGGTTGGGGGAAAGAGCACAAGCCACTTCCAAAATAGCATGATCATATAGAGGACCTGCAGGGTGAAAGGGGGAAAGTGCTTCTTTTCTGTGGCATGGCAAGAGATTCCTAGGTTTTGTTTGCAGGTCCACAAGGCTATTAAAGGCAAAGGGGTAGGAATAGAGATTGGTGGTTAATATAGCAGCAATCCTAAAATCTGTGAGAAGCATACCTGTCATCTATCCCGTTTTACCCGGGAAAACCCCTTATTTTTACCCCTCTTCCCGTGCCCCCTCCCGTTTTATTAATGTCCCTGTATTTTCCCTTATTTCCCTCTGTCCGGAGCCGGGTGGGGGCCGCCCGGACCGGAGATCACCACCCCCCAGCCGGGGGTGAGGAGGAGGAGAAGCAGCAGCTGAGCAGCGGGAAGGCCAGCTACCGCCACCGCTGCAGGGCCTCCAGAGCCGGGGGCCGCTCAGCTGGTCCTCCTCCTCCTCCTTACCCCCGGCTGGGGGTGGTGGTCTCCGGTCCAGGCGGCCCCCACCTGGCTCCAGAGTTGTCCCCCCCAACCCTTCCGGACCCACAGGACCCAGGAGAGGGGATCGAATCCACCCTACCCCCTGATATTAAAAGGGAAAAGCCGATCGGGGTTTCCCCTTTAATATCAGTGGGTGGGAGGTGCGATCCCCCTCTCCACTGGCTCCCCTGGGGCCAGAAGGGTTGGGGGGACATACCCCTTTTGTCCCCTCAACCCTCAGGGACCCACGGGACCCAGGAGAGGGGGTCGAATCCACCCCACTCCCTGATATTAAAAGGGAAAAGCCGATTGGGGTTTCCCCTTTAATATCAGTGGGTGGGCGGTTGCGAACGATCCCCCTCTCCACTGGCTCCCCTGGGGTTGGGAGGGTTGGGGGGGGACAAAAGGGGTCTGTCTCCCCAACCCTCCTGAACCCAGGGGACCCAGCGGAGAGGGTGGTAGGTTCAGGAGGGTTGGGGAGACAGACCCCCTTTGTCCCCCAACTCTCCCAGACACAGGAGGCCCGGGAGTAGGGAGCGAATCCACACACACACCCAAACTCCGTTGTTAAAGAGAAGAAACTGCTTGATTTCTTCTGTTTAATAACAGGGTGTCCTGTGGGGGGATCCCCTCTCTGCTGGCTCCCCTAGCTCTGGAAGGGTTTGGGGGACAGACCCCTTTTGTCCCCACAACCCCCTGAACCCAGGGGACCCAGGAGAGGGGATCGATTCCATCCCGCCCCCCAACACTCCATTTTTAAAAGAGAAGAAACCACTTGGTTTCTTCTCTTTAATAACGGGGTGTCCTGTGGGAGGATCCCTTCTCTGCCGGTTCCCCTAGCTCTGGAAGGCATACCTGTCAACTTTCCCAGATTGGACTGGATTTCCCGGTTTTCGGCGTCGATTTTTGCCCTTTCCCACTCCGCGCTGCCAAAACCCCGGATTTCGGCAGCAGGGGAAAGGGGGCACTGCGCAGCCCATTTGCGCAGGTCGCGCTGCACGCATCCGTGGAAGGGCTCTACACTTCCGTAGCTCCCTTCCACGCATGCGCAGAAGGCTACGCCATGTGCGTAGAAGGCTACGCAAGCGGCGTAGCCCTCCACGCGCATGCGTACAACGGGACCTGCGCAAATCTGGTCCGCGCAGGTCCTGGATTCACCAGAGCCGTGGTTGGCAGGTATGCTGAAAGGGTTGGGGGGATTTGCCCACGCCCACTGATTTGGCCACACCCACTGATTTGGCCACGCCCACCTAGTTGGCCACGCCCAGTTATTTGGCCATGCCCACAAAATTTCCCTTGTTTTCAAAGCCAAAAGTTGACAGGTATGGTGAGAAGCAGGGGTGGTGGACGCCCTACACCAGGGATTCTCAATCTGCAGCCCGTGGGTCAGTTGCAGTCTGCGGCAGCATTTCATGTGGCCCCACCACCACCTCCACCACTCCTGGAAGTGCCATGTGGTGGAGGAAGGGCAAAATGGCTGTCCGGCCTCTGAAGCTGTCTGAGGGAGTGTGACCTGGCCTCTGGCTTAAAAAGGTTGAGAACTCCTGCCCTACACCCAGTGGTGGGCTCCAAAAAAATGCCTGCCCAGTGGTGTGCTCCAAAAAATGTACTACCTACTCTATGGGCATGGTATGGTGGGCGTGGCCAGGGGAAAAGCCCTGTGTTGCACCCGAATTAGAACTACTTTATTTCAAAACTTGGATGGGCAGGCGGGGCCAGCCAAAATTTCTGCTACTGGTTCTGGCAAACTGGTGCGAACCTGCTGAAGCCCACCACTGCCTACACCATTCTTCTGTTTAGCTCAGGCATACCTGTCAAGTATCCTGTTTTCCCCAGGAAACCCCTTATTTTTACCCCTCTTCCCGCCCCCTCCCGTTTTATTAATTTCCCCGTAAATCCCTTATTTATTTTTTTTAAAAATCCTGACTGGAGCCCTCACAGGCGAAGCTGCATTATGTTTTTCCTGCCACCAGAGGTCGCTGTGGCTTTTAGCTTGTGGAAGGAGAGAGAGAAGGTGGTGAGGGCCTTCTGTAGTTTCTCTTTCATTTTCCTGCCACATGGTCATGGAGGCTTCATTTTTGCTGCTGAGCTGGTCAGAGCCGCCATGGGATGGAAGTTTACTCTAGGTGAGCGATATTTCATATATGGAGATTAACTCCTCAGCTGCTGGGAGGCTTGGAAACTACAGAGGTGCTTTTTACTTTACTAATTCCCTTCCTTAAGCTGGATCCGACATTCTCAGGTGTTGGTGCTTCAACTGGTTGCAGTGAGGAACAAATAGATTGGTTAATTTGGGGGAATTAATCCCCTGCTCCTCCGCCCTAATTTGGGTGTGTGTGTGTGCTGTCTAGCCACATGCAGGGCTAGTTCACCCTAGGGGACTGGCTTACTATTTTGCTCTTTGCTTCCCAGAATTTTTTTTAAAATTAAAAATGAGTAAATAAGAAAACAAAACAAAAGTCCCCCAAGAAGATGGGGAAAGGGTTATTTGGCCCACACAGCTTTGTGCCCATTGCATCTACAATACCATCTAGCCATCTTATTTTGGTCACCCCCTTCTTTTGTCCTCCTTTCCCAGCATCAAGGTTTTCTCAAGTGAATCCTCTCTTCTCATTTGATGTCCAAAGTACTTTAGCGTCATCTTTACTATTTGACCTTTAATGAGCAGTTGTGGTTGATTTCTTCTAGGACTGACCTATTTCTAACACCACATTTCAAAGGCATCTATTTTTCTGCGCTCAGCTTTCCTAACGGTCCAGCTCTCACACCCATACATTACCACCGGGAATACCATTGCTTTGACTATGCAATTTTTTGTTTGCAAGGTGATGCCTCTACTTTTAACTATGTTCCCCAGGTTTCTCATAGCTTGTTTCCCAAGCATCAGTCACCTTTTTATTTCACGGCTGCAATCACCATCTGCAGCGATCTTTGATCCTAAGAAAGTAAAATCTGCCAGTTGTATCCAACTCTAGGGTGCAGTGCTCATTTCCATTTACAGCCAAAGAGCCAGTGCTGTCTGTGTTTGCAGACATTTTCATGGCCATGTGGCATGCATGACTAGAGCCCAGCAAGTCACATGACTATATTTGGCCACGCCCACAGATTTGGCCACACCCACAGAAGGGTGTGGCCAAAATTTCCCTTATTTTCAAATCCAAAACTTGACAGGTATGAGCTCAGGGGGTCCCTGTGGTGGAATCATGTGGTTTCTCCCACCAGAAGTGGAAGCAAAATGCACTAGCGCATGCACAAAATGCTGCCATAAATGCATTTATTACAGCAGCAGGTGCATTTACGGCAGCATTTTGCGCATGTGCAGGTGCATGTTACTTCCACTTCCAGGAGCTGCACCCAGTCATCACCTGCAGCCCCAGTACATAACATTACCTGAGAGATGTGACTAATAATTTTTAACGAAACATACAAAGTTGACTTTTAAGCTGTTAATTCCCTGAAAGTAGAGGGAAATACCCACCAAGAGTGCCTCATGCCCACAAGAGCTTACAGTATGTTGTTCTGGACAGGCTGCCAGACTGGAGGAGGAGGAGGAGGGGAAAAGAGGAGAGAAATTAAAATATTTTGCTAATCTGTGAATCTTTTGTTTTTGGCAGTGTAGAGAGTAGGCATAAAACTAATGGAAATGGCATGTCTTTGGCATGATTTTGCCCAGCTTGCTACAGTAAATACTTATTTTCACTGAGCTGCGGAGAATGCAAGTAACTTTTAAAACATCAAAGTGTCCTGATAAAGAAAGGAGAGCAATTATTTTTATTAACTTTACTTTTGAATTACATGACATGATGAAAAAGATAGATGGCTTTAATAAGGGAAGGCATAAAGAAAACCACCACCACCCCATTTATCCTGAGGAAACCAGTCAGTGTGTGTGTGTGTATTGGCCAGCAAGCATAAATGGAAACTTGAGCCAAATGGACTAAATGAGGGGATAATCATCAGTCTAGTTTTCCTGTTGTTAGAGTGACAAACAGTAGTCTGGTCAGAAACACACCATAATTGTGACTGATTTTGGAGTCACAGCTTTAAAAACAACAGAAGAGACCTTTTTGAGAACACTTTATTCTTAAAATGGCACCTTGGATTACATTTAGCTTAAGGTGCTTGTTTCCTTAAATCAGGAGTTCCCAACCTGAGGCCCGTGGGCCAAATCTGGCCCACAGCACCATTTCATGTGGCCCCTCACTCCTCCAAGGGCATTCGAGAAACAAAATGGCCATCCCTTTGAAGCTGTTGGGACAACATGGCCACCCCATCATGCAGGAAGAGTAAAATGGCCATCCAGCCCTCAAAGCTGACTGAGAGAGCGTGACCCGGCCCCTGGCTTGAAAAGGTTGGAAACCCCTGCCTTAAATTATTTATATTTCACCCTTCTGTCCCTGCGGATTCCCCATGCCCAGTTGGCATGGAACGGCCCTCGCAGAGGCCATTTCAGTCGAGAACGCTCCTGGCCCGTGGGCTCTGCGGGCACAGAAATTAAGGGGGGTGGATTAATAATAAGGGTTGATTCACCCACACCTGACCTGACCGGCGGTTCTGCTGAGAGAGCAGAACGCTAACCTCCGTTACCCATTAAGCAATTACTGACTCACAGATCAGCCTAATCTTTGGTGCAAATAGAAGCCATATTTACCCTGGCGTAAGCTTCGAACAATGGTTTTCCCCTGTCAATGTTTGCCTTAGTTAATTAACTTCCCCAAGAGAGGTTCTCAATTAACCCAGGTAAATGGGTGATGTGATTTTCTGTCAGATGACCATTCTACCACAGGCAGCCTTGAACATAATATATACTGATGATTTTCCCTCAATAAATCACTGGTCTTCGCTCCATCTTGCCTCGTGTTGTTCCTTTGACCAGTCTCCTCCGGGATCCTAAGGGCCTCCTCACGGCCCCAATCCAACATCTGGTGACCCCAACGTGATCCTACTCGTGAGTAAGCGATCTATATGGTCCGGTTCTGCGCTTGAACCGCGTCCGATCGTCCCGGAGGACAGCACAGCAGCCCGGTCGGTAAGCCAGCCGATCGGGAAGACGGCCCAAGCGGCGGGGCATTACAGAAGAGGCATCCTACAGCTTGCTCCCGACTTTCGCGGCGGCTTGCAGTAACGGAAAAACGCGTTCCGCTCAGGGTCAGCTGTGAACCCCTGACAGCGCAGAGGCCACCGAGGGCCCATGGCAGGAGGCCACGCTCCGAGCTCTACCCAGAGAATCGTCGCCAAAACCTATTGCCTTGCCCACAGACGCGTCGACTCGTCCCGAGGAGGAATCTTCGGAGGACCCCGCAGGTAATATGGGGACTTGCCCTCAGCGACAACGTCCGTCCGCTAGCCAAAGAACTCATGAGGAAGAGTTCAAAATCCTGGCCAGGGTATTTCAGTTACGTTTTCACAGCGGAGAGCTAGCGAGACTTTTGGTGTACCTAAGGGAACACTGCCTGCTTTACCCAGAAGCAGGTACGTTAACCCTTCAGCTCTGGGATCAGATAGGAGTCTGCATTCAGCAACCCCCGAAAGCTCCAGAGGGCATAATTCGCACATGGAGCAAATGTAGGAAACTCTCAGTAGAGGATGACCCAGTCCGGATAGAGACCCAGAAACCCCCAGCGCAGTCAGAACCATCAGCCCCAAGGAGTCTCTATCCGTCATTTCAGCTTAAGCAGGGCAGTGTAGGGAGCATTCCCTCAGTGACAGCTGCAGACGTCACTGAAGGAATTCATGGCATGAGAGGCCTTGGCGCTTCTCTGACAGTTAAAAGTTCCCTGCCAATTAAGAACTCCATTCAGCGCAGGGGTGAGGAAGATCCATTCATGGGGAAATTGCCAGTGGCACAATTAGCTAGCGCCCAACTGCTGTGTTCAGCCTATCTGAAGGCAGACACACGCTCAGGCAGGGCTGCTCAGCGCCCACTGCTCACGGAAACCTGCACGGCCCCTGGCCACGCAGGGCTCCAGAGCAGACCCGTTGCCACACTCAGGTGCAGAGCAGTGCCAAAACCCCAAGGCGCCTGCTTCCAGTGTGGAAAAATGAGACACCTTAGAAGAGAATGCCAATCTAGACCAGGCAGATCTTCAAAAGGTTGCTACGCTGGCACTGGAAAGGAGGCAGCACCAAGATCTGCGAGTCCGGCCCTCTGGCATGCATCTGGCCCAGGCTAGAGAGGAGGCAGCCATCGCCCTGGCTATGCCAGAGAAACTCACCCCTAAGTAGAAGCACCCAGTTGGCTGTGATAGCCAGCTGTGTATAAGCCATCTCCTCATGTGCAAGATAGAACACTGCAGATCAGGGGAGGAATGTGCGAATGCGTAAATAAATGTGTGTATGCGTGGTGCACCACTGAATGTATGACTGCAAGAACTGTGTATGATTGCAAAAGCCTTGTCTCTATGACCACAGTGTGATTGGAAAAGTGTTCCTTGTGTGTAACTGCGTGGTAATGTCACTGTAAAATATGTGTTAAACAGTTTGCACTCTGCTCATGGGCAGGAACTATTTAAGGTTTGAGAAAGCATGGTGAGCAAAACCCCTTTGCCTTGCCTGCTTAGCAGCTTAAGGGCAGCGAAGGCAGGAGGGTGGAAGAGGGGGGGGGGGGAATTCTAACCTGCAATAGGGCAGAGTGACCCCCCTTCTTCCCTTGAGACTTTTTTCTTTGTCAAAGGATTAAGCCACTCTTGGAAACAGGTTTTGCAATCCTTGCCACTCAGGAAAACAGATTTTTCTTTTCAGAAGCGCGATCTGAAAACAAAAATCACTCCTATGAGTTTTCCTCACTAAATCATAAACTATGGGGGCCCTCCCTACGTCTGCGTTCCTCAAACCCCCATCTCTGTGTTTTAAGGTTTTTTGAATGTCTCTTAGCGTCTTGGTCTTGGAGTCACGTATCTCACTAGGAGTGAGAGAACTGCATTGTCTTCATGTGTGTACTGTGTTATCATCTTGTAACCTCGGTTCTCAACCCTTTAAAGTCAGGGGCCAAGTTCCGGGGCCTCAGGCAGCTCTGGGGGTCCGGACAGTCATCCTGCCCTTCCTTCGCCGCACAGCCCTTCTTGGCTTAGTGGAGGTAGTGGCAGAGCAACGTGGGCCGCATCTGGCCCACTTACCCACATCTGGCTGCGGGTTGAGAATCGTTCTAACTCTCCTTCATTCTCTTAAGAAAGATACTGTTCTGGTATTTTGACTTTAATCTGTGTAAAGTAACTCACTCATTGTACCCCTTTCACAGGAAAAAGCACGCAAACATTCTTGCGCTCTGTATATTCAGAAAATGCTTAATCGTTACCTTTTTACAGGAACAAAAATCCTCTCCAGGCCTTAAAAATAACTAATTTGTTTCTTTCTAAGTCTTAAGTTGCTTCCTTTCACAGGCTCCTGAGTTAATTACTGGTAGTGATTTCTTTACAGGAAGACCCGGTTGTCTTAATTACCTGACCTAGTCTGATTGATAAGGGTTGTTGCATTCTCATTGTGCTAACTTCTGACTTGTCTTTCCTCCTTCCCTCCTTTCGCCAGTGGAACTCCCTGCTGGAAATGTTTAACTTGTGTGTCTTTTCATTTTTGTGTATTGTTTCCTTACAGCTGGCACATCATAGTTGGCTTGTTTTTGATAAGTCTTAGTCGGTCATTTTAAGTATGGCACCTGGCCCACAGCACCCTCTCTAATGAGCAGACACATTTCACAAACTCCAGAGCACAGAGGAAGGATTAGTCCCTGAGCTCCTGAGAATGTGCGGAGTGCCACTCATTAGCCAGGACTGCCCAGGACTATTTTAAGAATGCAGTCAGGTCACACTTTCAATCAGATACAGGCATTTTCAGGCCACCCCTTCCTTTTTTGCTGCTAGTCTAAGCACAGGCCAAAGGCTAAGCCAGCATCTGGCACCCTTCTAAACGTGTGCACGCCCGCCATGGGCGGATGTGCGCAGGGGGGCCTTCATGAGAAATTTACCCAAGGGAAGCCTGGCGCTTCATGCACCAAGGTTTGCCATAAGACCCCAGACTCGTCTCGCTTCAAACGCAGACAGTCACCTTGTGTGAATTAATGTCACTGGTTCCCCTTCAGGGGGCTAGGACAGTTTTCACTTATGGGGGTCACACATATTAGGTTCTTACTTGGCGGGAGGACCAAGCTTGGCGCACGCTCCTGACTCTTCTGCAAGCGGGCAGAGTTGGCAGCCGTGAACCTCGCTTTGCACACCTTTGCCAAAGAACGCTTCAACATAATTACTGACAGCCAGAACAGGAATTTGCTTCACAGTCTACCGGGAGCATACATCACTCCCGCGACAGACAAAAACTTGCTGAGTTTGCTCCTCACAACTCCATTTCAGAGTCATGCATTCTTTCATCAGAATGCCAAAGCACTTGCAAGGCAGTTCAACCTGCCACTTTCTCAAGCCCAAGGCATAGTTCGCTCTTGTCAGCATCATGCAGGGGCACCGGGGGGGGCCCTCGTGGGGGGTCAACCCACGAGGGACAGAGGCCATCCAGGTGTGGCAAATGGACGTCACACATGCCCCACATTTTGGCAAATGGCAGTACATGCACGTTTGCATTAATACCTTCCCACAGTTTGTTTGGGTAACAGCACAGGAGGGAGAAACGGCTCCTCGTGTGGAGCAGCATCTCCTTTCCCACGGCTAAGGGTGAACCTCGGCACACAAAGTCCGATGACGCCCCAGCTTATAGCTCCAGGCAGCTGGCCACCTTCAGGGCCACCTGGGATATTAAGCACACCTTTTGGCGTTCCGTACAATCCGCAGGGGCAAGCGATTGTGGAACGGGTCTATCGGACGCTTAAGTCCTACATTGACAAACAAACAGAAAGGGGGGGGGGACAACATCCCATAGTTGCACAGCAATTGCTATCCTATAAGTGCAAAAACTAACTAACTCTTTCAGAATTTTTATCTCCCAAACAAGTATCTTCCCCATGCAGGTCCCAGAGGCCAGAATCGGGCGCCAGTCACTGTCCTGGATGTCATCAGCTGTCCGTCTTCCTTTATGACTTACATCTCCAAAGACATTCCTATGAACATTTTGCATACTCAGTGTTACTTCTAAGGACCATGCTTTCCCCCAAAACAAGACTTTTCCAAGCTCAAGCTACACATGAAACCCCACCAAGAAGAGAAGCCTCATCCTTCGAAAAGCTGCTGAATGTCTTTTATTGCTATTATTATCTGTAGTTGCTCTTTATTTATACATGCCTTGTACAATGCTCCAGTTGGGATTTGCAAGGGACACTTGAATTTCTGTATGTTGTTAATAATGGCCAGCTTCCACCAAAGGAAGCCAGACCGGCCCATGTTTGCACCGGCCCATTGCTTGGAAAGATTGAGCACCCGGCAGCCGGTAATCCCCAGCTTATTTTCACACCTCTCCATAGGTGCTAGAAAGACATTTGCACAACACCAGAAGTTGCAGAGATAGTTTGGAATCACCCCAGGTCACAGTAAGAGATCAATGACACACCTCATTATCTTGCCTTGCTACAGAAAGCAGTCTGGATTCAGACCCACAGTTCTGAAAAGCCAGGCAGCAGTCAGTATATTCAGCGTGTCAGGCTTAGCCATAGGCAACGCTCGGAGAATGAATTGGTCAATTGGCTTGCGGATTAGCAAAAGCCATTAACCATACCTCCTCAGCGATAGCGCTGCTCAATCAGGAGCAGGCAGAGCTTCGCCATGCCATTCTTGACAATTGAGCGGCTATAGACTATCTTCTGTTATTACATCATTTGGGTTGCGAATCTGTTCATGGCATGTGTTGCTTTAATCTCACTGACAACTCACGCAAAGTCCAGAGCCAGCTCACGGACCTCCACACCCTAGTCAAGAACATCAAGCAGGTTTCAATATGGGATTGGTGGAGTTCGTTATGGTCATGGCTCCCGTGGGGGTGGCTCCAGACGACGCTTCAAGTAATTGTGGGGGTGATAGTGCTAGGCATAGCAGGATGCTGTTTCATGCAATGTATTCCCTCACTGTTCTCACTGTTGTCGAGGTGCCCCTCATGGAGGGAACCCCGAAGCGTCATTCCCGCTCATCAGCTGATGCCCCTCTTGCGCAGAGTCGCCTGTCAGGTTTCTAAACAATAGAGAAAGGGGAGATGCGGATTCCCCATGCCCAGTAGGCATGGAACGGCCCTCGCAGAGGCCATTTCAGTCGAGAACGCTCCTGGCCCGTGGGCTCTGCGGGCACAGAAATTAAGGGGGGTGGATTAATAATAAGGGTTGATTCACCCACACCTGACCTGACCGGCGGTTCTGCTGAGAGAGCAGAACGCTAACCTCCGTTACCCATTAAGCAATTACTGACTCACAGATCAGCCTAATCTTTGGTGCAAATAGAAGCCATATTTACCCTGGCGTAAGCTTCGAACAATGGTTTTCCCCTGTCAATGTTTGCCTTAGTTAATTAACTTCCCCAAGAGAGGTTCTCAATTAACCCGGGTAAATGGGTGATGTGATTTTCTGTCAGATTACCATTCTACCACAGGCAGCCTTGAACATAATATATACTGATGATTTTCCCTCAATAAATCACTGGTCTTCGCTCCATCTTGCCTCGTGTCGTTCCTTTGACCAGTCTCCTCCGGGATCCTAAGGGCCTCCTCACGGCCCCAATCCAACATGTCCCTGTAAGGCCAACAATACACAAAGTGACACATCATTTAATGCAGTGTTTCCCAACCTTTGGTTTTTGGACTTCAATTCCCAGATGCCTAAGTCAAATTCCCCAAAGCACTTATCAGCCAATGTACTGACTTAAGCTTCTGGGAATTGAAGTTCCCCTGTGTGGCGTGTGCCTCATGTTGGGAACCAATGTTTTAACGACTGTAGGTTTGTTTGTTTTTAATCTAAACGTATTTAAGACTATGGCATGGTAAAATTATGATGTCTCTTTGTAGGATCCAAATGGCATCAAGGTGGATATTAGTTAAACCTTCTAGATAAGTGATGGCGAACCTTGGCACTCCAGGTGTTCTTGGACTTCAGTTCCCAGAAGCCCGGAGGTTTTTTAGGAGGGGGGAATCGATCCCCTCTCCCTGGTCTACTGGGTCTAGAAGGGTTGGGGGGACATACCCCTTTTGTCCCCCCCAACCCTCACGGACCCACGGGACCCGAAAGAGGGGATCGATTTCAACCCAACCCCCTGATATTAAAAGGGAAAATCCGATCGGAGTTTCCCCTTTAATATCAGTAAGTGGGGGGTGGCGATCCCCCTCTCCACTGGCTCACCTGTGGTTGGGAGGTTTGTGGGGACAAAAGGGATCTGTCCCCCCCCTTTCTGGACCCAGTAGACCAGGGAGAGGGGATCGAATCCACACACACACACCAAAAAACTCTGTATTTAAAGAGAAGAAACCAAGCAGTTTCTTCTCTTTAAAAACAGAGGTTTTTTTAGGAGGGGGAGAATCGATCCCCTCTCCCTGGTCTCCCGGGTACAGAAGGGTTGGGGGGACATACCCCTTTTGTCCCCACAAACCTCCCAACCCCCAGGGAACCAGCGGAGAGGGGGATCGCAACCCCCCACACACTGATATTAAAGGGGAAACCACGATCTACTTTCACGACTCCACACAATCAAAGCACCATAAGACAATAAAGCCCCCTTCCCCAACGCCTGTGGTCTGGCCAGCGAAGCCGGCCTGCGGAAATAACCCCCCCAATGCCGCATAAAGCGGCATTGTAATTCCCGCGTTCCGGCCAGCCAGGCCAGCCCGTGGAAGTAAACCAATCCCCCCCCAAGCCACAACAAAAAAATTTATAAAAATAAATAAATAATTTTCAAAAAATACCTTAAAACACAAAACATCCAAAATACACAAAAACAAACAAAAACAATATAAAGTAAACAAAAACACAATAAAAAACAAAACAAACAGTCAAAAAATACAAAACCCACCCCCCCCCAAAAAAAAAAGAAAGAAAGAAAACAAGCCAACTCACCAGCACATGTCCTACCTGCACGACGACCAGAAACGAAATGAATAAAGAAAGAGACTACTTACTGGAAGAAGCTCCACCCAGAGGCCAGGTGAGAAAAAACAGTCAAAATACAAGAAAACCCCTACCAGCCCCACCTGCTGGCCCCAATAGTAAAAACAATTCAAAAACACACAACAGCCCCAAACAAAAGGCCACAACAGTAAAAACAAATCAAAACAATAACACAAAATCACAATTTTACACAAAAGGTCACAATAATAACAAGTCAAAAAAATTACACGAAAACACAATTTACACAAATCACAAACATGTCAATAAAATAAAAAAAAATATTAAAATCCTGTGCTGAGTTCTAACTCAAATAAAAACCCAAAACAACTAAACACATTTTAAAAACATTGAATGTAAAAAACATTTACTTTCACATTATTAAAATTATTACCTACGGTACAACTATTTTTTTAAAAAACCAAAAACTAAAACATTATTCAGTTACATAAAATAGCCAGCCAAGCCAAAAATAATTTGTATAAATAAACATTTAAAAAATTACAGACTAAGCAATTTTTAACAAACATTAACACAATTTAACCTTCCAACACAATTTCAAACAGCCTGGCAATGCCGGGCAACCTCTGCTAGTACTTTATATTGTCCCTCATGATATGGCCAAGGTATTAGAGCTTTCTTTGCTTTAATGGTCTTGAAGAGTTCTTGTTCTTTATCCATTTGACGCAATACTTCTACATGGTCATGAAGGGATAACAACGGCCGGGCCCACGGCTGGCCAAAGACCTCCATCGCTGCCACCACAGCTGTTCTGGGGCCAGCCCTTCCCTGGCCGGGAAGGGATAAAGACTCACCTGACTGTATTGTACTTTAATTTTTATGTTAGATTTATTGATTGTATTGATTGTATTGCATTATGTTGTTATATTTATATTATGTTGTTGTATTTATATTTGATACTGTAATATATGTTGCCTCATGGTATGTTATCCACACTGAGTCGCTGGGACGGGGGCAGCCATAATGGTCATAATTACCACCGTCCATACTGGCGGCTAGGCCATGCACTACTTGGAATGCCGGGCAGACTTTGGCACATGTGTGGAATTTCACCCATGTGCCACAGCCTGGAACACCAGGCAGGGTTAGGCGCATGCATGGATTCTTGCGCATGCAAAGTCACCTCCCCTGGTCATTTCTGCCGGCCAGGGGGCAGGCATTGCAGCACCTTTTGGGGGGTAAGGACCCCGAGGCGGGCTGCCGGTTACCCACGCTGGCCACCCCAAACGTTGAAGGTGCACGCAGTTTCCAGCACAATCGGTGTAGGGGTGTCGCTTTGTATTAGGGAGCCCTGTGATGTCACAGAACCCCAGATCTGGTCAGCTGGGAATTGGTTGAGCTGTGGTGATGACATCACAATCCCCCTAGTTGGCTTTTCTTCCCCTTGCTTTTTCTCTTGTCGGTGGGGGCATCCCCTTTGCAGATTGATTTAGGGGGCGTACCCCTTCCCATGGGGCTTGTCACCTCCGCAGTGACCGTCTCTTCGGCCCAAGGTACGTGTGTGTCGGGTTTCAGTGCAATTGGTGCAGGGGTATAGATTTGTATAAGGAACATACAGCAGTGGACCTTGATTTTAATTATAGATGATGATGATGATGATGATGATGATGATGATGATGATGATGATGATGATGATGATAATAATAATAATAATAATAATAATAATAATAATAATAATAATAATAATAATAATAATAATAATAATAATAATAATAATAATAATAATAGTCAACCCATGATATCCTTAGCAGCAGTCTGTAAATCAACATTTCAAAAGCTTTGATTCTCTTTTCAGATGCTTTAGTCCAGGGATTCACAATCTGCAGCATGCGGGCCAGATGCAGCCCATGGCACCATTTCATGTGGGCCCCCCACTGCCTCCATCACACCTAGAAGTGCCATGTGGTGGAGGAAGGGCAAAATGGCCATCCGGCCTCTGAAGCTGTCTGAGGGAACGTGACCCGGCCCTTGGCTTTAAAAGGTTGAGAACTGCTTTAATCAATGTCCAAACTTCCACTCCATATAGCAACAATGGGAATATGTAACATCTCACTATTTGGATCTTTGTAGCAAGAGTTAGATCTCTAGGTAGGTAAGGTAAAGGTCACCCTTGCTCGAAAGCCAGTCATATCCGCCTCTAGGGTTCAGTGCTCATCTCTGTTTATAGACACTGTTTGCCTTCCCACCAAAGTGGTACCTATTTATCTACTTGCAATTTCTTGCTTTCAAACTGCTAGGTTGGCAGGAGCTGGGACAAAAACAGGAGCTCATTCTGTTGTGGAGTACCCAGGTGTTGAACTGCTGACCTACCGACCTTCCAGTCATCAAGTTCAGCATCTTAACCACTTATCTTTCTTGCATATTTTTTTCGTTGTTGCCACCCTGAGTGGTGCGTTGCACTAGGAGGGCGGGGTAGAAATCAATAGATGATGATGATGATGATGATGATGATGATGATGATGATGATGATGATGATGATGATGATGATGATGATAATAATAATAATAATAATAATAATAATAATAATAATAATAATAATAATAATAATAATAATAATAATAATAATAATAATAATAATAATAATAATAATAATTTTAACTACCAAGTCAATCGCCCACAAAGTCCTGAAAAGAAGTAACCACTAGCCAATTGCCTTTAGAAGGAGTAATAACATACACTTCCCATGCTCCGATAGGGTTCCTGTCATGTGACCGGTTGCACAAATGATTTTTGAAACCACTCAATATTTTAATAACATACTTGAGCAGGGGTTCCCAACCTTGGGCCTCCAGATGTTATTGGACTTCAATTCCCAGAAGCCCAGATCAGCAGGTGTGTTGACTTGGGCTTTCTGTAACTGTAATCCAAGAACACCTGGGGGCCCAAGTGTTGCGGTGGGCCAGAAATGGTCCGCGGGGTCACGGAGTGACTGGACGCAAGGAAGACAATCGAGGCAAAGATGCGGTGAAGTCCAGTCCCGATTGGCTCGGGGTGCTGGCATTTATTTCTTGCCTCGGGTAATTGCGTGCATAGGTTACGCGTGACCCGTCACAGAAGACTGCCAACGTGGCACATGTTAACCCAGTTACATTTGCAGAAGTTACTTGGAGGTGATGTGTAATCAGGATATTATCAGGAAGTCTGTTATCTACCAATTAACTACCGGCTGGCGAGGCTATTGTCTTGCCCTATCACGGAATCTTTCCAGGACTAACTTCATCAAGCATAGACATCGTGGTTTGCTCTCCTACTTAGAGAGTCCGCGGATATGATTAATACATCATGTGTTTACCTTGAATTATCACCTTGGAACCTTTGCCTTTTACCCATGTCCGAGCTAATGGCCAGAGCGCTATGAATGAATTCTAACTATGACTCCGCACCCAATTTCCCTTCCAACCAAGTTATGAGGGCTCAAGGGCGTGTGCGCCCGAACCCTACCTTTCAGGAAAGGTTATGCCAATTATACATGTGGATAAACCACATTCCCTCTTTCTTTTATTTCTAAATCAGCTTGGCCAAGAGCTCGGTATATGTATGGCATTATTTGACACGGAGTGATGATGTCTTGGGGTTTCCTCCATGAGGTACACATTGATAGCAGTGAGGGAATACACTGTGCAAAACAGCAAAGCATTGTCCCCAAAACCACAACACCCACAATCACTTTGAGTGTTGTTTGAAGCCATCCCCATGGAAACCATGACCAGAGAGCATTCCACCACCCCCATGTTACATCCTCAATATTCTGTACTATAGTGTGAAGGTCTGCGACCTAACTTTGGATTTCGCGAGAGTTGTCCGTGAGGTTGAAACAACACATGCCATGGACAGTTTTGCAACCCAGGTGATGGAGAAGCAGTAGGTAATCGATGGCTGCTCGATTATCCAACACTGCATGTCTGAGATCAATCTGCTCTCGATTAAGCATTGCGATGGCGGATGAGGTATGATTAATGGCCTTGGCTAGCGCGCACGCCAACTGACCAATTCTCCGAGCGTTACCCACGGCTAAGCCTGGCACGCCGAATATGCTGACCGCTAATGAAACGTACCCAGCTTTGCTCAACAATCTGATGTTACTGTCACAGGTACTGTCTAACCTGGTTGCACGTATGTGCCTTGTGGGTTTGGGAGTGACTGGGTTTGGAATGACCATGTCTTTTGTGGGGAGCAACAATGTCAAACGGCTAATACAACAATATGAATCAGATACATTTGCAGGAATATAGTTCCATGTGCGCTGGTTACAAGTCCAAAACCAGCCTGAGGGCAGAAGGATGTGTTCGTGTAGATGAGTTGCTGGTACTGGTTGATCACAAGTCCAAGTCTCTTTTCCCGTGTCTAAGCAGGGCGAGAGGGCACCCCTTCCTGAGGCGCACCCCAGCACCCGGACACAGGATGAGTTTCCGCCAATGGCTACCCTGGGAGTTTCCAGAGTAACCGCATCGGCGGGCAATACTTTTGTGCTCCCCATACCCCAAAGAGGATAGGATACATATCTTGCGCCTCGGTGTGGACCAAGAAAACTTGGCGGCTTGCCGTCCTTGGTCAGCTTGTCCGGCACGTAGCAAACTGTGATGAGACAGGTACTCAACATAGAAGCAGAGTCTGTGGTCTGCTTCAAGCAGAAATCTGACTGGTTGACAAGTCTAGCCAATTTTCCCCATATGTTGTAGTGGAGTCTGGCAGGGAGATCCCCGCCAGGCATCAGGTTTTCAAAGGAGTCTGCTTCCAAGGATGTTGCTTGAACCCCTCCCCCCAAAAGCAGAGAACGGATCAAGATGACCATCAAGGAGTTGTAGGTGATCTGGGACAAAACTGCGATCACCATGTTTCCCGGAGTGGGCTCGGCATTCTGTTGTCGTATAATGGATGCTGCATCGTCACACAACGTCTTGACCATTCCCCATGTGATCTTCGGTACTGGCCTAGGTTGAGGTTGTCTCCTCTGCCTGGGTCCCCCGTTCATGCTCAGTCCTTCCATCTCGGGCAGTGGATCCGGGAACGCTTGGCTCCACATCATCGGGTCCGAGATGCGGCTTGACACAGTGGGCCGGAATCAAGACGACACCTGTAGGAGACATAATTGCTGCATACCCTCTCCCCCACATTATCTGAGGTGCCGGCCCCTTCCAGGAAGGATCCGGCAGTACCCGATAATGCACCATAGGGCACGGGAGGATTTCTGTACGACAGAAATGCTTCTCCTGCGGGGTGCAGTCTGAAAAAATGTTAAGATGATTGTATGTGAACAGGACTTTATGCAAGCACTGCTGTGCCTGACCCTGAAATTTCGGGAGGGCTAGTTCCCCCCTTTCTGTTTGTTTTTCAATCTATGACTTGAGCATCCGATTCACCCACTCGACCATTGCTTGTCCCTGGGGATTGTATGGAACGCTGAATGTGTGCTTAATGTCCCAGGTGACCAGGCTGTCCAATCAGATATGTGGCAAGCCTATTAGCTCATGGTTTAACTCGCCTATTAATGTTGGCAAATATATGAATCACCTTTAAACAGTTGAGGTACTTTTTTTTCCTTTCAAATCTTAGGCTCTAGCCTAAGACTTAGTTGCAAGATCTTAGCTGCAAAGACTTAGTTGCAAGATCTGTAATTTTAAAAAGAGGTTTGAGTCAGTTTGATGTTCTGGTAGAAATACGAAGCAGACAGCATAACAGGGCCAAACAACTTTATTAGGCAGTCAGAACATGGGGAGCAATGACACAGCACTGCTCAATATATAAACTCAGAAATGGATACATTTGGGCGGGAAGCAACAGTATGGGGAGTGGAGTAACTGGGAGGTTATCGGACCGGAGTGAAGACGGTACAAGCTACATAGTTTAGGCGGGAACGCAGTCCCGTGATATTTCAAGACCAAGAAGAAGGAGACAAAATGGAGGATCATACTGATCCCAATTAGTTCACAAAATGTTACAGCAATAAATGTATTCAAACACAACAGTCAGGTACGCTAAAAGTACCAACAGTTTGGCTTGATTTTGTAGAAGAGCTTTGGTCAGGGGTTCCCAAACTTTTCAAGCCAAGGGCCGGGTCAAACTCTCAGTCTGCTTTGAGGGCCAGACAGTCATTTTGCCCTGCCTACACGATGGGAGTGGCCATTTTGTCCCAACAGCTTCAAAGGGGAACCCATTTTGTTTCTAGAATGCTCTTGGAGGAGGGGCACATGACATGACCTGCCCCCACAGGAAAACACCATTAAATTTTCTGCTGGTAGTCCAACATGCATCTCTAAAAATGGATCACACGGCCAATCTCCTTTGTTTTGCTTATAAAGGCCTATATGTCTTAAGAAGACCTCAGTATCTGTTGGAGCACTTCTGTCAGATGAATTGGATTTGGACAACCAGAGCATCCCAAACTTTTTGAGTGCAGCTGCCAACCTTGAAGGAGGCCAGGAAGGTATCAATCAGAAATTGGACCTTCTCGGTGGTGGGACCATCGTTGTGGAATGTTCTTCTATCTCATGTCTGTCGGCCTCCCTCCCTTTTTTCATTCAGGAAATTGGTTAAAACAAAGCTTGTCAAGGAGGCATTTGGTAACATCCTGTCCCCTGTGTGAGTCATTTCTCTCAGCTAATGTGTTTGATTTAGTTGCTACAATCCCTGTTGGGTTTGTTTATTATTTGTTTATAGTTCTGTACACTTTGTTAGATGGTTGGGTTGGGTCTTCTATGTATCTTTAGTTTATTAGCTGTGTACACTGCCCAGTAAGGGACTGCTATGGCTCAAGTGGTTAAAACGCTGAACTCACTGACTGGAAGGTCAGAGTTCGATTCCCGGGTACTGCATGAGCCCGCCAGCACATGGCTTGAGAAACCCCGGGCTTGGACGGAAAGGCAATTGGGGTATGGGCTATTGATAATTGGGGGGCAATTCATTTTGCCTTGGCTGGAAGCTCGGAGAGAAGTAGGGCAAATGTCACAAGGTGATGAACCCAAGTTAATGCACAGATACCTAACCCAGGTAACACACAATATCTAACTCACGTCTGCAGGCTTAGGTGGGCAAACAAGCTGCGTTGGACAAATTAATTAACTATAGTTGCCCGGAGTCAATATAGCCAAGACTCCGAGATTAAGGCGAGAACAATGGGTTTCGCCAACCCGGTTAATTAGTTCCTCAGCGGAGGTCCAGGGTACTCAGTAACTTCCAAGAGCTGACGAATGTAATTTGGTTAGCGAAATGCCACATATGCAAAAGCCTTCTGTAACGAAGTCACATGCGCCTTAGGCACGGAACCCTCGAGGCAGGGTAATAAATACGTCCACCTGAGACGGATCGGGACTGGACTTTCACCGCACATTCATCTCATGAGCCTTTCCTTGCGGCCAGTCACTCCGAACCTCCGTGGGCCATTGCAACACCTGGTGACCCTGACGTGATCTGAAGGGGCCGATGTGATCCTCCCTGAGGGTCACGACGTGATCTGAGGCTATGGAAAAGTCCCGATCGGAACGCTACCCCAATCGAAACTTAGCGCGGTCCACGGCAGAGACCGTGACCATCCAGAAGCAAGGAAGGCAGCGCAACCGCAAGCTCGGCGGATCCCACTCAACATTGGAAAGAATGTGTTCCACATTGGGGTGAGCTGTGAACCCTGACATCATCGGCAGAAGCAGGTGGCAGCCAAGGCCATGATCCCCGCTCAGACCTGAGTGACCACGTCCTGTGCATCGTTCCACCCGACTTACTGCCTGAGGCGCGCCGACCCATCCGGCGGAGGCAACTCCAGGGGTCCTCCAATCAGGTAGTATGGGGTCTTGTTTGGAGGGGCAAGATTCATCCATTAGGCGAAGAGCTCATGTGACAGAGCTCAAGCGCCTGGCCAGGCTAAATCATATCCGCATTCATAGCAGAAGCCTAACGGAGCTCATGATGTATCTGAGGGAGCATTGTTTGTTCTACCCAGAAGGAGGCACGCTGGATGCACATACTTGGGAAAGAGTAAGAGACAGCCTTAAAAGGGAACCCCGAGCACCCGCTAAAATCATAGGGACATGAAGTAAATGTAGACAAGTAATTGCAGCAGTCAGTCCAGTACGGATAGAGACCGAGAAACCCCCAGTGTACATAGAATCATCAGCCCCAGCGAGTCTCTACCCCACAATCCAGTTTAGACATGGGGGCATAGGGGATTCCGCTTCCATGGTAACTGCAGAAGCCGCGAAAGCAGGCAAAAGCCTAGGAAGTTCAGGCGCTTCCCAGGGCCTCAAAAGTCCCTTCCAGCTCATGGTAGAAGAGGAAGCACGCAGGGGGGGGAGCTGCCAGCCAAAGAAATGGCTGAGCTTCAACAACTATGTCCAGTCCGCTTAGAGATGGACGCCCGCACGGGCAATCAGGTGGCGGTATACACGCCTATCCCATACAAATTGCTAGCAGAAATCCACAAAGCCATCACAGATACAGGGCTCCAAAGCAGATTCACAAGGGGTATGCTCCAACAGCTGTGGAAATCCACCACGCTCATCCCTTATGAGTGGAAAGTCACGATGAGGATGATGCTGAACCCCAGCCAGTACCTTTTGTGGGATAGTGAGTATCGGCTGGAAGCGCAGGCTAGGGCTGCCAGGATGGGGGGAGCGGTAATTCCCGAGCAACTATACGGTTCAGGGCAGTTTGATACCATCCAGACGCAGTCCGTCCTGCTAGCAGCCACACTTCAGTTAGCATCTGAGGTCGCCTTCAAGGCATACCTCAAGGTACCCGCTAATGGCAAAAGCGCAAATAATTACACCGCAGTCAAGCAGGGAGCGCCAGAGCCCTACATGGATTTCATCAACAGATAGAGGAAGCAATTAGCAGGCAGATAGACAATCAGGAGGCACAAGAGGAGCTTATGATGAAGCTGGCAAAAGACAACGCCAACCTCAACTGCCGCAAAATCTTGCAGGCGATGGGTCATAGAACCGATCTGACGCTTACCAACATGATCAGAGCTTGCGCTGACGTTGGGACAGACTCCTATAAAATGGGGCTGTTAGCAGCGGCAGTGCAAGGGGGGGACCACCCCAAGAACCAACCCAAGGGAGCTTGTCACCGGTGCGGTAAGGTAGGGCATTTTGCCAAAGAGTGTAGGTCAAGCCAACCACGCAAAAAAGGAGGCGGCAAGCCAGCAGGCCGCCCATCCACGCCATCCACCCAATGTCCAAGATGCCATAACAGCTTCCATTGGGCTAACCATTGTCTCAATTCAGGAAACCGGACCACAGGCATGTCTCTAGCCCCGGTTAAAATAGCTTATAGTTCCAAACAGCTAGCCACATTCCTAGCCACTTGGGATGTAAAGCATACATTTGGTATTCCGTACATTCCCCAAGGACAAGCCATTGTCGAATGGGTAAACCGGACGCTAAAGTCCTACATTGAAAAATAAACAGAAAGGGATGAGATAGTCCCCCCAAAGAGCCAAGGACAGGCACAGCAACACCTACACAAGGTTTTTGTTCACATACAATCACTTAAATATTTTTGCTGACTGCACTCCGCAGGAGAAGCATTTCCGACGCTGGGAAGCTCTCCCGCGCACCATGGTTCATTTCAGAGTGCCGCCAGACCCCTCATGGAAGGGTCCAGCATCCATGATAACCTGGGGGAGAGGGTATGCAGC
The DNA here is from genome assembly GCA_035047305.1 of Bradypodion pumilum. Taxonomy (NCBI): domain Eukaryota; kingdom Metazoa; phylum Chordata; class Lepidosauria; order Squamata; family Chamaeleonidae; genus Bradypodion; species Bradypodion pumilum. The sequence goes on from JAWDJD010000007.1 coordinate 30,188,371, forward strand.
AATTATGTCTCCTACAGGTACCATCTGGATTCCGACTCACTGTGTGAAGCCATACTTCGAGCCGCATGGCGTGGAACCAAGCAACACCGGACCCACTGTCAGAGATGGGAGGAATCAACCTGATGACAGGACCGAGACGGGACAAGCGATACCGACCGAGGCGACCCAGGATGGAGGATCCAAGAATAACCTGGGGGATGGTCAAGACCTTGTGTGATGACACCTTGTCCATCCTGAGAGAGCAAAACACTGAGCCCACTCCGCAGAACATGGTGGCCGCAGCGTTAGCTCAAATCACCTATAACTCCCTGATGATTGTCTTGATCTTTTCCTTACTTATGGGGGAGGGGTTCAAGCTACCTACGGGGACTTGACGCTTGGCGGCGACCTAACCGCCCGGCTTCAGTACAACATATGGGAAAGACTGGCCGAACTTGTCAACCAGTCAGACTTTTGCTTGAAGCAAACCACGGACTCTGCTTCACTTTTGAGTACATGCCGGGCGAGCAGGCCAACGACATTGAATGGTTGCTTAAACATGCATTTGACTTCATCACTGAATCACGTACGCGACTTACGCGTCCTGGGGGGACTCAGGTAATCAAGACTTTGCCCGCTGATGCGCTCACCCTATACACACCCTGGGTGGCGATCAGCCCAAATACGCCCTGTGCCAGAATGACCAGCTGGCCCACAGCCAAAGGGCCACACCACCATTGCCTGAGCCCCGGGATACAGACTTGGAAATGTAACCAACCAGAGACTGTCAAATATGTGTATGCTAACATTATTTTGCCCACAGGATGGTTTTTTAATTGTAAGCAATGGACCTGGAACTACATACCTGCCAATATGTCAGACTCATACTGTTGTATCAGCCGCTTAACACTGGTACTCTCCAAAAGGGAAATTGTCACCCCACACTCAGTCACGCCCGCACGAGCAGTCCAGCTAGATGAGACATGTGACAGTGATATCACAGTGCTCAGTAAAGCAGAGTACGTCTCATTAGCGGTCAGCATTGTAGGAGTGCCCGAGTTGGCAGTAGGCAATGCGCGCAGGATTGGCCAGCTGGCATACGCGCTAGCTAAAGCCCTCAACCTCACTTCATCAGCCATCGCTATGCTTAACCAAGAGCAGGTTGGATAACCGAGCAGCCATTGACTATTTGCTGCTCCTACACCACTTGGGTTGTGAAACTGTTCATGACATGTGTTGTTTTAACCTCACAGACAACTCCCGCAAAATCCAGAGCCAAGTCGCCGACCTCGACACCCTAGTCAATTATATCCAGAAAAATAACAACTGAGGTTGGTGGGATGAACTCTGGTCATGGTTGCCATGGGGATTGCTACACAATGCTCAAAGCAATTGCTGGCGTTGCGGTAGTGGGAATTATGTGGGTCTTTTAAAGTGTTTTTATGTGTTTTTAGAACTTGTTGTAATGCCGCCCTGAGCCGGGTTCTGCCTGAGTGGGCAGCATATATAAATATGACTATTAAATTAAATTAAATTAAATTAAATTAAATTAAATTTGCTGTTTCACACAATGCATTCCTTCCCTCTTGTCGATGTACACCTCATGGTGGAGACCCCAAGATCTCATTACACCCAGACAGATCATGCCGTACATCTACCGAGCCCTCAACCAGGATGATTTAAATAATAAAACAGGAGGGAATGTGGGTTGCCCACGTTCATGAATTGGCCAAAACCCTTCCCGAAAGGTTCGCTCGCCAGCACACACTTAAGAAACCCTGGGCTTGGACGGAAAGGCAATTGGGGTACGGGCTATTGATAGTTGGGGGGCAATTCATATTGCCTTGGCTGGAAGCTCGGAGAGAAATAGGGCAAATGTCACAAGGTGACGAACCCAAGTTAATGCACAGATACCTAACCCAGGTCACGCACAATATCTAACTCACGTCCGCAGGCTTAAGAACATAAGAACAGCCTTGCTGGAACAGGCCAAAGCCCATCCAGTCCAGCATTCTGTCTCACACAGTGGCTCACCATTTCCTTCAGGCCCAAGCAGATGCCTTCACCTGCTTAGGATTCCCTGGAAATGGCATTGAGAGATATCCTGCCTATCTCTCCAACCCCGAGGTTGTCCTTAAGTATTCATAATTATAGCAATTGATACCCTTGTCCTCCATGAACTTGTCTAATCCTTTCTTAAAGCTGTCAAGACTGACAGCTGTCACCACTTCTTCTGGCAGGGAGTTCCATAGACCAGTGATCCTCTGGGTGAAAAAGTACTTTCTCTTATTTGTTTGAGAACTAGTACCCAAAAGTTTCATCGAGTGTCCCCTAGTTCTAGTGTTATGCGATAGGGAAAACAGTTTTTCCTTATCTACTTTGTCCACACCGTGCATGATTTTATAAACTTCAATCAGGTCACCTCTTAGACGCCGTCGTTCAAGAGTGAAAAGGCCCAACCGTTGCAGCCTCAGATGGTAAGGAAGGTGTTCCAGTCCCCTAATAATTTTGGTTGCCCTCCTCTGCACTTTCTCCAACTCCATAATATCCTTCTGGAGGTATGGCGACCAGAACTGTACACAGTATTCCAGATGGGGCCTCACCATAGATTTATAAAGAGGCAAAATGACACTTGCTGACTTATTTTCTATACCCTTCCTAATGATCCCTAGCATTGAGTTTGCTTTTTTCACTGCTGAGGCACACTGGGTTGACACCTTCATTGAGTTGTCCACCAGGACACCAAGGTCCTTTCCTGGTTTGTCGCAGAGAGTTCAGACCCCATCAGTTTATAAATGTAATTGGGGTTTTTTGCCCCAACATGCATCACTCTGCACTTACTAATGTTGAAGCTCATTTGCCACTGTTTTGCCCACTCCCCCAGTGTCAGGAGATCCCTCTGAAGCTCCTCACAATCTCTCACAGTTTTCACTACCCTGTGTGCCGTCAGCAAATTTGGCTACCCTGCTTTTTGCTCCTACCTCTAGATCATTTATGAAGAGGTTGAAAAGCAGGGGTCCCAGTACTGAACCTTGGGGGACCCCACTCTTTACTTCCCTCCACTTGGAGAAGTGTCCATTTAGTGCTACCCTCTGTTTCCTGTCCCTTAGCCAGTTGCTGATCCAGAATAAGACCTGTCCCTTTATTCCATGACTGGTAAGTTTATTCAAGAGCCTTTGGTGTGGGACCTTGTCAAAAGCCTTCTGAAAGTCCAGATAAACAATGTCAACTGGATCCCCCTTATCCACATGCTTGTTGACACTCTCAAAAAATTCCAACAGATTAGTGAGGCATGATTTGCCCTTGTAAAAGCCATGTTGGCTCTCCTTTAGCAGCGCCTTCTCTTCTATGTGCCTATTAATTCTATCTTTTAGGATGGTTTCCATCACTTTACCTGGGACACATGTCAAACTGACAGGTCGGTAATTTCCTGGATCACCCCTGGATCCTTTTTTGAAAATTGGTGTTACATTCGCTACCTTCCAGTCATCAGGCACAAAGCCTGATTTGAGGGAAAGATTATATATTTTGGCTAGGAGATCAGCGATTTCATCTTTAAGTTCCCTGAGAACTCGTGGATGGATGCCATCTGGTCCTGGTGATTTGTTAGTGTTTAGCTTAACAAGACATGCAAGGACCTCCTCCCTGGTTATTTCTATCTTGCTTAATTCTTCGCTTTCCCTCCCTACGAAGATAGGCTCTGTTTTGGGCATGTGGTCTCTGTCTTCTTCAGTGAATACTGAAGCAAAGAATTCATTGAGTCTCTCTGCAATCTCTGTTTCCTCTTTAATAACCCCTTGCTTTCCATTGTCATCTAATGGTCCAATGGCCTTCCTAGTTTGGTTCTTACTTCTAATGTACTTAAAGAAGTCTTTGTTATTTCTCTGAGTATTTTTAGCTTTATGCTCCTCAAAGTCTTGCTTTCCTTTCCTGATTGTTGCCTTGCATTTGTTCTGCCAGAATTTATGTTTCTGCCTGCGGTCCTCATTCTAAATGAGCTTTTCTTGCTCTTGATCACTTCCCGAACAGCTCCTGTAAGCCAAATTGGAGTCCTCTTGAACCTGGCAGTGCCCTTTTTCCTTTTGGGTATGCATTCCAATTGGGCCTCTGTTATTGTTTTTGTAAACAGCCTCCATGCCTTTTGGAGGGTTTGGACTCTCTCAATTTTCCCCTTCAGCTTCTTTTTTACTAGTTTCCTCATCTTTGGGAAATGTCCTTTTTGAAAATTTAAGGTCTCTGTGTTAGATTTTATCAGTGACTTGCAGTCTATGATCAAGTTAAACATAATTGAGTTGTGTTCACTGTTCCCTATTGGATCAGTCACATTAACATCTTGCACCAGATCCTGAGTATTACTCAGGATCAAGTCAAGGATTCTTGTACCTCTAGTTGGGTCTTCAACCATCTGTCCCAGGAAACAATCATTTAGCATATCTAGGAACTTTATCTCTTTATCATGTGCTGAACAACAGTTCACCCAGTCTATGTGAGGGTAATTGAAGTCCCCCATTATATCCAGGCTTCCCTTCTTGGATGCCTCCTTTACAACATTCTCCAACTGCCAGTCTCCCTCAAGAGTTTGGGTCGGAGGCCGATAGTATATGCCTACTGTTAGACCATCCTTGTGGCCTGGTACTCTTACCCACAGAGCTTCTAATGGTGACTCCAAATCACCTAGATATTCCAATTCATACGATTTTATCACTTCTTTGACATACAAGGCTACACCACCTCCCGTTTGCCCCTTCCTATCCTTCCTGTACAGTTTGTAGCCTGGGATAACTGTATCCCATTGGTTATCATCCGTCCACCAGGTTTCGGTGATACCAATAATATCAATATTCTTATCTATTGCTTAGGTGGCCAAACAAGCTGTGCTGGACAAATTAATTAACTATAGTTGCCCAGAGTCAATATAGCCAAGACTCAAAGATTAAGGCAAGAACAATGGGTTTCGCCAACCCGGTTAATTAGTTCCTCAGCGGAGGTCCAGGGTACTCAGTAACTTCCGAGTAACTTCCAAGAGCTGATGAATGTAACTTGGTCAGTGAAATGCCACGTATGCAAAAGCCTTCTGTAACCAGGTCACGGGTGCCTTAGGCACGGATCGGGACTGGACTTTCACCGCACATTTGTCTCACGTGCCTTTCCTTGCGGCCAGTCATTCCGAACCTCTGTGGGCCATTGCAACAAGGCATGCCTGCCACATGTCCACAGAAATGTTTGCAGACGCAGACAGCACTGGCTCTTTGGTTGTAAACAGAGATGAGCACTGGACCCTAGAGTCAGATACGACTGGCTTTCAAGCAAGGGTGACCTTATATTGCCCAGTGTGACCATTATAACAAATAAATAAATAAACATTCTAACATCCATCAAATGGACATAAAATAATATTCCCACACAAAAGCATCTGCCTTCAGACTAGTTTGTGTGTTGCTTTGAAATCTCCACCTAAAACGCTTTACCTGCTCCTTATCCTTTGTCTAGCCCTCTCAAGGGAAAATATATATATGAGAGGGGAAAGGCTAGATTCTGATCTCGGTGTTGTAAAAATCAAGAAAAGCTTCACCACATTAACCATAAAAAGCAATTAAATGCATTTTAATTACAAACCTCATGGCTTAATTTACCAGTGATTCAAACAAAGATGATTGTTGCCTCTGTATTAAGTGCAACACACTGGAGCTGAGCTGTGCTAAATGGGCTTTGCTGTGGGAAAAAAAAGCATAGAGATCTGTTTTGATGCCCTTCACCATGGGGATGTTCAATGTCATAGAGCAGGGGTTCTCAACCTAAGGCCCATGGGCCAAATCTGGCCCATACTGCCATTTCACGTGGCCCACCCCCATCCCTCCAAGGGCATTTGAGAAACAAAATGGCCATCCCTTTGAAGCAGTTGAGGCAAAATGACCACCCCCATCGTGCAGGCAGGGCAAAATGTCTGTCCAGCCCTCGAAGATGACTAAGAGAGCATGACCCAGGCCCTGGCTTGAGAAAGTCGGGAACCCCTGGTCTATTGCATCAACTGGGAGAAACAGCCAATCTACCAGAGGACAGATCCTGTTCCACAAGGAATAAAAATAATGTTGTAAACTCAAGTGGGAAAGTTGTGTAAGTAAATATAGAATGGTGGACAGTAGTACTTTTTTTTAAAAAATGGCAAGTTCTTTTCATTCTGAATTTGAAGAAATCCAGAACTTGAGGAAAATTCCTATAGAGAGGGGACCGAAATAACGTTCTTCACTATCCTTCTTTTCAGCGACACTTTCCCTTAGTTCAGTGTGGACAGCATTCTTAGAACCAAAGGCCGCTTTGTTCCCAAGAAATGTGTGAAATTCACTTTGGGCAGGAGTGGAAGAAAATAGCAATTATGGTAAACCAAGAACAAGGCTAATAAGAGGGTGTTTGGGGGCACAAAAATTATTATTATTATTATTATTATTATTATTATTATTATTATTATTATTATTATTATTATTATTATTATTATTATTATTATTATTATTATTATTATTATTATTATTATTATTATTATTATTATTATTATCACCATCACCATCACCATCACCATCACCATCACCATCACCATCACCATCACCATCATTATTATTAATTCGATTTATCCCCTGCCCTACTCGGCCCAGGCCGACTCAGGGCGGCTTACAGCAGTTAAATCAAATACAGAATAACAAATGAAATACAATATAACAATATGAACAACACACAAAATACAATACAGTTCTGGTCGCCATACCTCCAGAAGGATATTATGGAGTTGGAGAAAGTACAGAGGAGGGCAACCAGAATGATTAGGGGACTGGAACACCTTCCTTACCATCTGAGGCTGCAACGGTTGGGCCTTTTCACTCTTGAACGACGCCGTCTAAGAGGTGACCTGATTGAAGTTTATAAAATCATGCACGGTGTGGACAAAGTGGATAAGGAAAAACTGTTTTCCCTATCGCACAACACTAGAACTAGGGGACACTCCATGAAACTTTTGGGTACTAGTTCTCAAACAAATAAGAGAAAGTACTTTTTCACCCAGAGGATTACTGGTCTATGGAACTCCCTGCCAGAAGAAGTGGTGACAGCTGTCAGTCTTGACAGCTTTAAGAAAGGATTAGACAAGTTCATGGAGGACAAGGCTATCAATGGCTATAATTATGGCTACCTAAGGACAACCTCCGGGTTGGAGAGATAGGCAGGATATCTCTCAATGCCATTTCCAGGGAATCCTAAGCAGGTGAAGGCATCTCCTTGGGAATACCCTGAAGGAAATGGTGAGTCACTGTGTGAGACAGAATGCTGGACTGGATGGGCTGTGGCCTGTTCCAGCAAGGCTGTTCTTATGTTCTTATGTTCTTATAATAAAGCATACAATTGCAAATTACAGGTTACAAAATTACAAATCAGTACAAATTAAATATGCCATAGTACCACAAACATAATCATTGTGGTAAAATGGTTAGAGTGGGAGAAACCAGTAAGAATTCTCTCTTTAACTGGTGACTTCAAGCAAACGAGTTTTACTGAAGGACAATTTTTGCACTAATCAAATGTCACGGCTGTGCCGTTCTGTCAAGACTTGAAATGAATGTGTTTATTTTCCATGGAACCACTGCCCATAATAAATTCACTGTGGTTTCTTCCACAGGCATTGAGGGAACCGTGACCAAAGGAGAAACCAAAAGCTTGACACAGAAGTATAAGAGATCTTCTTCATAGGTCCATCTCATGCTGTGTAGTGCCTGTCTCCACCACTACAGCATATCGAACAACGAAGCTCCTTTGATGTTTGTAGATTGATACGCAGTAGGCAGCAGCTATGAGGCCAAGCACATCTTTATTGGAGGGTATGCAATCTGAACATGTGGTAATGGTGGAGGTACAGCTCCTTTTATACAGCACAATACATTTGAATATGGATGTATGTATTGACATATCATAATTACAACGTATATACATTAAAAGGAAACAACTATACATTTAGAACTTAATAAAACGAGACAAAAACAAAATAAATAAATAGACTTACCCCTTCCTAGAGACAAATTGCGCTGCTATATCACCCTTTGTAAATTTTCTATTCTTCGTCTTTGTATTGGGATCCCGCCACCCGTGATTACATTAAATCTGCAGTGTGTTTCGATGAGTACCATATATTCACATCTTCCAAAACTGGATGTCAGGGCCAGGTTTAACTCCTTTTTCGTTGGATAGTGCATACTGTACAAATGGTTCCCAAATTTCCCAGAAGGGAATTTTAACCTTTAATCCTTGTTTTAACCTTAATTCGATGGTTAATCTTTCATTCAATGCTAACTGCCACACTTCTGTGTACCATCTATTCCTGTTTAAACCTTTGTTATTCTTCCATTCTTTTGCTATTATCTGTCTGGCAACTAGTAACAGTGTCATAACTAATTCTTTTTTACTCTCTTTTAATTTTAATTCTCCTATTTCTCCTAATATGGCAAGTCTAGGTTCTAGTTCTATTGTTGTGCCTACGATACTGTTTATTTTCTTCTCAACTATTTTCCAGAATCTACTTGTTTTTTGCAGAACCACCACATATGCATTTATGTTCCTTTGTCTTCATTGCATCTCCAACACAAGTCGGTTTTGTTATTATTCATTTGTTTGGACCTAATTGGGGTGAGATACCATCTCCAAAGTACTGTACAAACATGCTCCTTTTCCTTAACTGATATTGTTTTTGTTATTCTGTTGTCACTTACAGGGGCTGTGGCAGCAGCAGTGGCAAGCCACATGAAAGGATGCCACGGGCCAGGGCTGGCCCACAGGCTATAGGTTGAGAACCCCAGTTTAGATTTTCAAGCAGGCAAATACTTTCTTAGTAAGTACAGAGAGATGTCTCCCTTCCTTCTGATTCTTTCTTATTAAAATCTATCATGCTTTCTCACTGCCGTTGCTCACCGTAACTCTCCTTCCCTCCAAATAATTCACAAGAAGCCACCTATAATATTGTGTACGATCATCTTCATGTCCTGCCAAGACTGTTACTTAGCATGTTGGGGACCCAAATTTAGAGGCACTGAAATCTAAAGGTGAATCTACCAAAGAGTATTAGTAGCATACTCAACCACTCCTTCCACCCTGTTCACCATTTTTTTAAAGCTTGTTTTTCATTTGGAAAGCATAGGTTTCCAAATTTTACTCTCCCATTTACATGGGAATTACACACACACACACACCCCCCAAAAAAAAGACTGTGTGATGTGGTCAATAAACTATGTGTGGGCAAAAGAAGATGGGCAGGCCATATCACCCACCTAGTAGTGGCTGTGGTGGCTCAGTGGTTAAGAAGCTTGCCTTGTTAGCTGGAAGGCTGGCAAATTGGCAGTTTGAGACCCGGGTACTGCATGACAGATTGAGCACCCATCTCTGTCCCAGATCTTGGGGACATGAAACGGTCTCATTTGCGTGTTCCCTGAGCGGAGTTTCTTCCACAGAAATCCTTTCAACCCAGAATAATTTCTGACAAGATGTTATTGTTTGTTTGGTTGTTTGGTTGTTGTTGTTGTTGTTGTTGTTGTTGTTGTTGTTGTTGTTGTTGTTGCTGCTGCTGTCACTCACCTAAAAGATAACAGATGGACCGGTTGGCTAACAGACTGAATACCAAGGGACCACAAAAGACAAGGCAGACCCCGAAAACGATGGGACCAGCCGATGGTAAAGCCGTTCGGCCAGAGATGGAAACAGAAGGCAAAGGATAGAACATTATGGAGTTCGGTTGATTTGTGCTTAAATAAAAGCGATGACAAATCGATATTAGATACTGGATGGATTGAATTTACATGGGGATGGGGTTTTGGGCTAATAGAATCTGATATTGACCCAAAAGTATCTCTATCCTGTATTTTTAAGTTCAATAGCTCTTTGTCACCTAGACGTTTATTCAGCCTTTGAGATGCATTTTGTTCCAGAAAGCCATCTGAGCCAAACAATCTTGAAGAGCCAACACTTGGAAGCAGGGATAACAACACAAAGGAATTTACAGAACTTTATTTGGGCTATTTGCAATGCCTTGTGGGCCCCTAACAGCACTACAAAGGGAAGGAGGCGGCTTTTTAAAAAATTATGTCTTTATTTATTTTGATGCATTACTTGCCCAACCCTAAAGGTTTAGGGTAGATAAATGAGCTTAGTAAAACAGAAGCTATATTTAAAAAGATGTAAAAGATTAACTAGTTGTTGAAATTGAAATGTACAATTAAAATAAGTCCTTGATTTCTCTTGACAAACATTTGCCAGGAGAGAATACCCGAAGCTGTGGTTTGAATATACCTCACGAAGATGGACAATCCGAAAGGGCCAAAGAGCAGCATGCAGATCAAGGGGTTCCCAGCCTTTTCAAGCTGGGGGCTGGGTCATGCTCTCTCAGTCAGTTTTGAGTGCCGGATGGCCATTTTGTCCTGCCTGCACGATGGGAGTGGCCATTTTGTCCCAATAGCTTCAAAGGGGCACCCATTTTGTTTCTCAGATGCCCTTGGAGGGGGGCACATGAAATGGTACCACCGCTGGATCCAGCCCACAGGCCTTAGTTTGGGAACCCCTGATGTAGTTGGACCACTCAACAGCCGGCACATGTGGTTTCCCCATGCCCCAGTGGCATGGAACGGCCCGCGCAGAGGCCACTTCGGGGGAACGCTCCTTGAGCCGTGGGCTCTGCGGGCAGAGAAATTTAGGGGGGTGGATAAATGATAGGGTTTGATTCACCCAATTTCCTGACCTGACCAGCGGATCTGCTGAGAGAGCGAATAGCTAACCCAGTTACCCATTAGAATAATCACTCATCTCCAAGCTCAACTTTACCCCGGGTGTAAACAGAGGCCATGTTTACCCCTGCCTAATCCCCAAACAATGGTGTTTTCCCCAGTCGGTGTTTGGCCAAGTTAATTAACTTCCCTCCGAGAGATTCCCAATTAACCCGAGTAAACAGGTGATGTGATTTCTGTCAGATGACTGTTTTTGCCACCGTTGCGCTTTTACTCCTATATATGATGATGCTTTTTCCCAATAAACGACTGATCTTATCCTCCTCCATGCTGCCTCGTATCGTTTCTTGATCAGTCTCCTCCGGGACCTCCGGCCCTCTGCGGCCCCGATTCCTACAGGCACAGAGAAGGTGAGAGCCAAAACTCAGTTTTAGAGTTGACAATGGTTTGAGTGACCCAGGCATAATTACAGCATATAACAACCTGATAGTTGTGGTGCATCAAATCTGATAATGTGCTCTTCCTATGAGTTCATAAAACCTAAACTGGGTTTCTCCATTTTAAGAGTCCTCTAGAAGTTTTTGACCTCAGTTCCCAACTAGGGTTGTTAGATTGTTGGGAATCCTGGGAGTTGCAGTCCAAAACATTTGGGGAGTTGAAGGTCCAGGGGATGACATTGCATAATTTAATCTAGATCAGTTGTTACCTATGTGGGGCCCAGGGCCCACGGGCAACTTCAATTCCCAGAAGCCTAAGTCAGATCATTGGCTGATCAGTGCTTTGGGGAATTGACTTAGGCCTCTGGGAATTGAAGTCCCAAAACCAAAGGTTGGGAAACACTGATCTAGTTCAAGTCATACCTCTATTTTAGTTTCATGTCCTTCTCCCATCTCAAGGTCAAGTATTTTTGGAATCAGAAATTAGCAACCCTGTTCTTGTGGGAATCACAGGTCTGAAGAACAGTCTTAGCTCACCCACTCTCTTCACCATTCATGCTTTAACCTGGTGTTACATTTAATGCTCTTTAAACTCCTACCTCAAGGGGCTGTAGCCTACCTACTCTTTTCTGCTCCCTCCTGCTTGGCAGTGATTATTGTTTACCTTTCAGAGGTTCGTGTTCTTTGTTTAAGAAGAAAAAAATAGGGGTTAGGAGGGGGAAAAGAATGTGGAACACCCAGGCTTTAATGTCTATAATGAAATTGATACAGTAATTTTATTCCTCGGTCATAAATGGAATGGGCTGTAAAGTTAAGTTGGGTGTTTTTTAGGAGCCAGCCTCAAAGAATGAATTGTTCCAAAGGGCCTGTTTAATGAGACAGAGAAACATACATGGAAGTTCATGTCCAAGGGGCTGGTCTTTGGTTCCTTTCCTTCCTAAAGGATCCATGTTCTCAAAAACATGAACAAAAAATTTAAATAATATGCCTCCCTCTTCCTTGGCCTCCTCAAAATACGCAGCCTTCTAGCGGTTAAGAAAGCCAACAAGAGGCATTGGTCCTCAATGCGTTGCTGGTTCACAACTTGTGTGGCCTGGAGAGCGGTATTTGCCAGATCACTCTTTTGTATGATATACACACACACAGAGTTCAATTTTTGGGAACTAAAAGGCAGCAATTTTCAACTGTTCAACCAAAGGGTGGGATCAAGGTATCACCACTGCAGACCATTCCTGGTGACAGTTGGACTCTGTCCGACTGAGCCAAAGCTCTGAGTCAGCATCTTCATTCAGCTCACAGAACTGACATCAACTCAAAAAGCTACTTGGAAGGGGCCTTTTAGACCATCAAGTCCAGCCCCCTGCTCAGTGCAGGAATCCAAATCCAAGCAAATAGAACAGATGGTGGTCTAATTCTCTCTTGAATGCCTCAAGTGTTGGAGGGCTCGCCTCCTCTTGAGGTAGTTGTTTCCACTGTTGTACTGCTCTAAGTCTTAAAAAGATTTCCATGATATTCAGCCCATATCTGGCTTCCTTTAATTCAGCGATGGCAAACCTTTTAAAGACCAAGTGCCCAAACTGCAACCCAAAACCCACTTCTTTATCACAAAGTGTTAACACAGGAACAGGGAAGGAAGGAAACATTCCCACTGAGCTGCTGGGCAGAGGGGTGGGGTGAACTCTGTGCTGGAGGAAGGAAGACGTGCTCCCATTGGGCTGATGGGCAGAGGGGTGGAGTGAACTCTGTGCTGGGGAGGGAGGAAGCTCTCCCATTGGGCTGCTGGGCAGAGGGGTGGGGCAAACTCTCTGCTGGGGTGACTGCATGGATGCCCACAGAGAGGGTTTCAAATGCCACCTCTGGCACACATGCCATAGTGTTGTGTGTTAAGGCAGATTTGCAAGTTGCTCGGGCAACACGTTGCAAAGAGAAAATGGCGGTTTCCCGCCATCCAAATTAGGAGCTAAAGTTGGCACAAAATCTCCCTCTCTGAGCGCGCCCATTATGCTAATCAGAGTTCTGTGATTGGGTACACTTTTGGATCCTGTTCCTGATTAGTTAATACTTGTATATCTTGTTATGATTGGTTGGTTATGCTTGTCCGGCGGGTCGCTACTTTGTATCAAGGAGCCACCACCGGGGAGACACTATATAAGCCCCACGGGTAAACAAGGGTGGGGCCAGACTGGATCTATACTTCCCTACACACACAGGTAGCCAGTAACGAGCTAAGCCTGGGTCTCCTCTAAACGCTATCACTCAAAGGGTGTAGCTTAGGTATTGCCTCTTCTGCGGCAGAATCCAGAGGAACTGATTTCTAGGGATTCGTATAGCCATCTTATTGTCCGGAGCGCTTTGTAGGTGTAACCTGAAAGACTGCTAAATAAACTCCTGTTGTTGTTCTGTTCATCATTGTTTGGACTATTACTTATAAGGGCCAGACACAACATTGGCGACGAGGATGGGATTGAAGGAAAACGAGATGGCTGACCAAATCCCATTATGGCTGCAACCGTTCAACACGTGCAAGCCTCAACTGTGGCATTACTACAAAGTCCAGCTGGAGACCTACTTCACAGTAAGAAAACTCAACCTGTCACTGTGGAAGGCAACTTTCTTGACCCACAGCGGGTTATAGACTTTCGACATTGTCTCAAAGTTATTGCCGCCCGACGTGCTCCAGCAAATCTCTCTGCCGGCATTGCTGCACACGCTGCGTGAACACTTCCAACGTAAGACGGCCCTGGAAGGTGAAGAACCGCCGGGTCCAGCCACGACCACAGCCGTGTCTTCACAAGCCTCCGGCCACGGCCACTTCAGCCTCACCAGCTCTCTACAGGATCCACGGGCACCAAGGCCAACGTCTGGGTCTGTTGCGCCATGCCAAGGTTGCGGGAGACAACACCTCCGCGCCGAATGTCCCTTTAAGCATGCACAGTGCCACTGGTGTGGGAAGAAGAGCCATATCTCCAAGGTGTGTAAGCAATGCACTGAAGGTTCGCCGGCTCTACAGTTCTGCATTGCCAAGGTCTTCAAGAGTCTCAGGGTCGACGACGAGAGATGAGACCTGAAGGACGGGTTCTTCGTGGACGTCCGCATTGAAGGGTTCCCTTTTGTCTCAAGGTAGATTCGGGTTCCTTCCTCTCTGTCATGACCAAGGACAAGTATCACCGCATTCCGCCTAATCTGCAGCCAAAGTTGAAGGGGCTGCCAGGCAAGTTGGTGGACTTGCGGGGTTGCAACGTTCCAGTGCGGGGCATAGGCAATTTTGAGTTCCATTATAACTACGTCTATGCGAGCCTTCCCCTTGTTGTTGCGAAAATGGGTAAGACAAATATTCCAGGGTCCCAGTGGTTTGGTCCCCTAGGCATTCACTTTACGGGAATTCACTTGTGGGGGGGGAGGGGGGAGTGAGCCGGTCCTTCGAATAGAAGACAAGCCCCAAGTGTTGTTGCCACCCGGGGAGGGTTTGTCCCAAGGGCCCCCTAGGAAGCGACTCTTCCACTGAAGAGTCAAGTTTCATGTTTTCCCAACACGCGCATGTTGCGCACAAAGACAGTGACTTTGCCCAGCAGAGTGACTGTCCGGAACTGTTTGAATTACAAAAACTTTTGCCCTTGGCTGCATTGGACTCGGAAAACCCTGACTTTTGGGACAATTTATCTATCACCTTGCTCAAACTGTCTCTGAACTTTTCCATGGCATCTAAAAGTGACCTCTTGTTATCTGATATCATTGTGTGGGTGGAAATTGGGTGACTGCCACCTCCATACAATGTGGAAACGAATGTCTACTACTGTGAGGAAACTCTCGGTCTTGGGTGGGTGCTTGTACAGGCTCTGCAAAACAGTTGTTCAATGTGGGGTGTGGGACAAGCTACTGCAGTACATGTTATTGTGGTCCAAGGATATCATCCGCTCACAAGCAGTTATGCGTAGCTATTTTTGGTGGCCGGGTATCGAACACGCCATGGAGGTTTAGGTGCTACAACACAGTGCCACCGGCGCACACAAAGCAGGGTAGTTTTCAGGTTCCCCTTGGACGGATAAGAGGTCACCATCCCCTGGGGTTGGAGGGGGGGCACAGGAGTTTTCAATTCCCCTGGTAATAGACTGGCATGAGAAGGAGCGCCTGGGTGTGGGCTCGCATCCCAGGAGGAAAAGAAGGGGTTGTGGGAGCACTCCCATCCCCTAGGGTTGGAGGGGAAAGGGGAGGAAACGCAAGGTCTCCCAATGCCGAGGCAAAAGGAGCTTTCCTCAGGCTATGCAGGAGAGCGTGCATTAAGCCCTTCAGTACAGGCGGCTCATGGAGTTGACCCAGGAGCAGTTCTCGCTGAGGAAGCTGCAGATCTAGGGGATAATCAGCTTAGGTCCAAAGCAAAAGGTCCAGGGCTGCTTTTAGAGAAATGGGCCAGGGACTTAGAGCGAGAGGCTTCGTTACATGCACCATACTTAAGGTCACCAACAAACAATTCAACCCTCAAAGGCTGGGACCTGCACTCAGGGAATGATTGGTTTGCTATTGGTCATACGCATGCTAAACCCTCACTATTACAAGGTTCTTTGTCCGTGCCACATTTTCTTGCCAGTACAACAGGGAGGTCGAGGGGCACAAACTTAGAGGGTTCCGAGCAGCTTTATGACCGTAAAGCTTTAGAGTTAGTTGGTTCATCAGATGAGGATTCGGTATCTTAGTTTAACTTGGGGATCCATACAAAGAATCTAAGGGGGGGAGGAATGTTGTGTATTAAGGCAGATTTGCAAGTTGCTTGGGCAATGCCTTGCAAAGAGAAAATGGCGGTTTCCTGCCATCCAAATTAGGAGCTAAAATTGGTGCAAAATCTCCCTCTCTGAGTGCGCCCATTATGCTAATCAGAGTTCTGTGATTGGGTACACTTTTGGATCCTGTTCCTGATTGGTTAATACTTGTATATCTTGTTATGATTGGTTGGTTATGCTTGTCCGGCGGGTTGCTATTTTGTATCAAGGAGCCACCGCCGGGGAGAGACTATATAAGCCCCATGGGTAAATAAGGGTGGGGCTGGACTGGATCTATACTTCCCTACACGCACAGGTAGCCAGTAACAAGCTAAGCCTGGGTCTCCTCTAAATGCTATCAGTCAAAGGGTATAGTTTAGGCATTGCCTCTTCTACGGCAGAATCCAGAGGGACTGATTTCTAGGGATTCATAAAGCCATCTTATTGTCCAGAGCGCCTTGTAAGTGTAACCTGAAAGACTACTAAATAAACTCCTGTTGTTCTGTTCATCATTGCCTGGACTATTACTTATAAGGGCCGGACATGACACATAGGTTTACCACCGACCAATGCTTTAGTTTCAGTCCATTATTACACATCCTGCTCACTGGGATGACCAAGAAGAGATCCCACTCTTCCTCTTTATGATTATCTTTCAGGTATTTGAAAAGTGCTATCATCATCTCCCCCCTCTGTTTCCTTTTCTCAAAACTAAACATGTCCACTTCCTTCAGTCTTCCCTCATATGACTTGGTATCCTGTCTTCGGATCATCCTTGTTGCCCTTCTCTATACCTGCTCTAATTTGTTTGCATCTTTCTTAAAGTTTGGGGCCCAGAAGAGCTTCAGCACCCTGGATAGCTCTTCTAAAGTTCAAATTTAAGCCCAGAGTGGGAGTTATCAGCTTCCACTGCTGTGTTGCCCTAACTTCCACTCATGGATTGGGACAAGAGGCAAATGAAATTATGGAATTGGAGGACTGAACTTTATTTCCAGTGAAGAATCCAGGTTAGCAAAATACAAAGAGTTTATATGGGGAGAGGTATAAAATACAAAGAACAGAGGATCGCGAAAACAGGAGAAGCTTACAAAATCATTCTCAAAGTCCATTTTATTATTATTATTATTATTATTATTATTATTATTATTATTATTATTATTATTATTATTATTATTATTATTATTATTATTATTATTATTATTATTATTATTATTATTATTATTATTATTATTATTATTATTATTATTATTATTATTATTATTATTATTTACCGCTTTTTTTCCCCTATGGGAACTCAAAGTGGTTTACAAGATACGAAATGTAATATACAGGATATGCATAGGTACAAAAAATAAGATACAAATTTACGCAATAGTACAGTAACAACTCGAGCACAATTCAATAATACATTTCATACGTAAACAATTCAATAATACATAATTTGGTTGAGGATGAGACATTTTAAACTAGATTCCTTAAAATAGCTCCGTAGTTCAGATATATTCCCTTGGAAGTCCTTACAAAGAAAAACATAGTGAAGGAGAAGTTTGGTTTTCATTAAAAACTTGAATGTAAGGGGTTTTGTCCTTCTCAATAGTCCTTTGATTCCTACAGATAGATGATGGAACGTTTTCAGAATGTTTTTTTTTTTAAGCAGAACATTCCACGTCTTTCTTTCTTCTGACAGAAACCAGCAGTAAATTTTAAATCCATGTATATAAGTGCATGCATAGATGTCGAATACATAGGTGAGTGCATATCCTTGTACACAATAACTTGGGTGAGAGGGGTACACCCAACAACTCCAAATTTGTCTATCTTAAATACATGCCAACAAACCCAGATAGTACACATTAGTTCATATGCACATACGCAAGCTAAAGGAAACTATGAAGCAGAAGATGAGAATCTCTTCTCTTACCTTCTTTAACTTCCACAGGTAGAATATACCCACCCTTAAAGAAACTCAGACTTTAACTCTCTTTACTAATTTGCTGCTACTAAGCCATCCGTGCGTCTTATGCTGGGAGTTTTGGATCATGGTGATCAGCAGATCTTCCTTGCAAAAGCCCTGCCCTGGTGGTGCAGTGGTTAAACTGCTGCAATGAAGCTAAAACATTGTGAGCTTAAGTCTTTCCATCACAGCCTCTACCAATGTTCTCAAAGGCTTTCCCAGGCAAAGAAAACCCAAGGGAAATTCAAAATGGGGTGAGGAATAGGCAGCTTTTAATTGCTGAAAATCAAAGGGTTTGGGTCCCATTCTGAGTTATGCAGGGCACAAAGTTGTGCAACATGATTCATAGCCACCCAATGACCGGTCTGGCATTTTAACCCTCTAAATAAATTCCAGCAGTCTGTCAGGTTATTCTGCTATGATAATAGAGTAGACCATACTGCCAGTGACTCAATGCCGAGCGTCAGGCAGCGGTTCACTAAGCTGACCACCCTGAGGACTAGCGGCCTTAGCAAAGTCCACAGGGAAGGGTGATGGTCCCCAAATGGATTAAATCCCACTTGAATCCATCTTGACGGAGTCCAGCAGCTTCATCAATACTGACCTGAGGCTGAGGAGGACTTTGTATGCCAAAAAGGCTCAGGACTAGAAAGTGACTCGCGAAGCTGGATCAGTGGTATGGGTGTCATGCTGCGATGTGGAAGGCAGATGAAATGCCACTGCATTATATTCTCAGGACAGTCTTCATGGCAGATCACCATGATGATCGCCAATATTTGGAATTGGATAAGGCACAGGAAGAAGAAGTAAATTCAATCTTAATCAGAAATTAGTATGCTTGACTGAGAATTCAAAATGAGAATGTTGGCTATATATCCTGTATTGTGTTACTATGTGAAGATTTTTTTTATCGTTCTTATTTTTCTTACCATCTAAAGGTTTAAAAATGGAAGACAAACAGACACACACATAAAGGACAACCTTAGACATAATCTCACTTTAGCCCAATAGCATTAATTTCATTTGACTATTACTTTTGGCTGATTAAAGCTTAAATCACTTTCCGAGACAGCTTTCTTGACAGAAGTTCAGTGCCTACTGAACTTAACTACTTACATTGCCTTTAACCCAACTCTGCTTCAAGTAAATTAAGAAAAAGCAGCACTAATGGTACCTTCATTAACCCAGATTAAGTCTAAAAAGAACACAAGAGTTTTCATAGCCAAATGCCCAAAGATGGAATGACAACACTACCAACAAAGAAAAAGAAAGCACCTGAACAAATTTTTGAAGGACTCGTTCCCAGCTAAAGCAGAATAATTCTTGTACAGTGCTCTTCGTACGACATTTTCCTGGCATTAACTTAATTAAAAGTTTCTTTGCCTGTGTATGATAGTGTTTGTTGTGTATAGACTGTTTTGTGGCCATCTGAACTGTAATCATAAAGTTAAAGGTCGTCCTTGCTTGAAAGCCAGTTGTATCCAACTCTAGGCTGCAGTGCTCATCTCCAATTACAGCCAAAGAGCTGGTGCTGTATGCATATGTAGACATTTCCAAGGACATGTGGCAGATATGACTAGACACATGTATTACCTTCCCACCCAAGTGGTACCTGTTTATCAACTTGCAATTTCTTGCTTTCAAACTGCTACGTAGGCAGGAGCTGGGACAGATGGCAGGTGCTCACTCCATGAAGCACTCAGATATCGAACTGCTGACCTGCTGACCTTCCAGTTGTCAAGTTCAGCGTCTTAACCACTAAATCACCACAGTCCCCCATCTGAACTGTGCATATGTACAAATTAATCAGTTATTTATTTTATAGAAATACTAGCATATTTTGCCCGGCGGTGCCGGGCTTTTAAAAATTGTGTTGGATAGTAAAGGGTTTCATTTTTTTTTCTTGTACCAATGGTGCTGGGCTGTTTTAAATGGTGTTATAAGGTTTTGTGATTTTGTGGCTTGGAGGCGCTGCGTCCGCCTGCGGCGGACTTGCATTCCCAGTGTTTTTTGTTTTTGTTTTTTTGTTTTTTTGCGTGCTGGACTCTTTATATTAGTTTTTGAAGGTTTTTGTTTTATGTTTATGCAAATTTTATTTTATTTTAATTTATTTTATTTTATTTAGTTTAAAATTTAATTTTGGTTTTTTAAATCTTTATTTTTATGCATTTTTTCTTTTTTGTTTTGGTTTTTTTGAGTGAAAAGTGATTTCTGGTATTTTTTGGTATTTTTTGAGATTAGTGTGATTATTTTTTAATGTTTTTATAACTTATTTGATTAATTTTGGAATTAATATTATTATTTACAATATTTTTGAATGTTTTTTCTCTTTTGGCCTCTGGGTGGGGGTGGTGAGCTTTTCTTCCTCTCTATAATTGTTCTCTTCTGTCCTCTGGGTGTCACTTCCAGTAAGTTTTTTTTATTTTCTCATTTGAGTTCCGGTCCTCATGGATAGAAGACGTCTTTTGGTAAGCTCTCTGGGTTTTTTTGGGGGGGTGGTGGTGGTGGTGGTGGTGGTGGTGGTTTGGATTTGGGGGGGGTGTCTGTGTGTTTTTTCTTGTTTGCTTTTGGCTGTTTTGTGTTTCCTTTTTGGATTTTTGAGTATTTTTGATTGTTTTTGTTTTGTGTTTTTGTTTTTACTTTTTCAGGGGGGGTGGCTTTTTTTCCCGTGGGCCATGCTGGCTGGCCCGTGGGAAGGAAGGGCATTGGTGGGGGGGGCCTTTTTTCCCAAGGGCCATGCTGGCTGGCCCGTGGGAAGGAAGGGCAATGGCGGGGGGGTGCTTTCTTTGCTTTCTTCTCCACGGGCCATGCTGGCTGGCCCGTGGGGAAGAAGGGCATCGGCGGCAGGGGGTTTCCTTTTTTTCCCCGCGGGCCATGCTGGCTGTTTTTTTTTAACTTTTATTTTTCTTGCCCATCGAAAGGAAGTGCAGCGGCGGTGGGGGGGTTTCGTTTTTTTCCCATGGGCCATGCTGGCTGCCTGTGGGGAAGAAGGGCAGCGGCGGCAGGCAGGCTGCCTCAGCGTTCGGCGCACTAATGGCGCGCAGGATGCTGGGGCTTGTAGTTTTACCTGCATGTGTTTGCTTACTGTGGCGGTTTTTTTCCTGCGGCTTTTTTTTTAATTGGCCGCGGCGCATTTCTGAACGTTCCTTTTGCCGCGCCGCTCAGCCTGATTGGCTCTGGCGTGGCGTGGCGTGGCGCAAGGAATGTTGGGAATTGAAGTTCCCTTTTTTTGTTTGCGACTGGGGGGCTCCTGCGAACCGGGTTCGGGCGAGTGAACGGAGGCCCATTATGGGCTAGTGGGGCCTGGTGCAACATCCTTTGTCACATTCCAATGGTTAACGCACCATTTTATAGGTATAGATTTTTAATCTGCCATTCTTGAACAAGTCCACCCAAAGTGAAGGACAAAACAGAAGTATTAACATGCAATAATAGAATATTATTATACAGTAAAACCTCAGATAATGCTAAATCTTGGTTCCACAAGTCTTAGTGTTACCCGATTTTTAACGTTATCCAATAAATTCATCGAATAACATTAAAATCCTATGGGATGCATTGGATAACATTAAAACTTCATAGATACACATTGTAACCGGCACAGGCTTTAGCAAACGTTATCCAATGCATCCCATAGGATCTTAACGTTATGCGATGCAATTTTTTTCCAGATTTCTTAACGTTATGCGATTTTAGCATTAGCTGATGCTAACGTTATCCGAGGTATTACTGTACATAGAAATATATAATTAATTGTATGTTGATGTATTTTTGCACATCCTTTCTTCTATAGTTTTTACAAGGTTTTATTTAGTGTCTTCTTCTTCTGCCATATCCACTCACTTGGGCGAGTACTTCAGCATTCTCCTATGTCATTTTGAGTGTCTTTAAATCTGCCATAAAAGTTCTTCACCATATATTTCGAGGGCACTCTCGATGTCATTTGATATTAGGAGGATTTTAACTTATTGCCAACTTTCATCTTCTTTTGCCATATCCAAATCCGAATATTGGCAATCACCATGGTGATCAGCCATGAAGACTGTCCTGAGAATATAATGCAGTGCCCTTTTTTCTGCCATCTACATTGCAATATGACCACTGTACTACCGATCCAGTTCCATGAGTCACTTTCTGCTCCTTGGCCTTTTTGGCACGTAAAAGTCCTCTTCAGCTTCAGGCCAGTATTGATGAAGCTGCTGCCCTCCATCAAGATAGATTCAAGTGAGATTGAATCCACTTGGGGACACTCACTCTTCCCTGTGGACTTCGCCACCCAAGGCTGTTAATCCTCAGGATGGTGAAGTTAGTTAACTGCTGCCTGACAATCGCGCTGAGTCAGTGGCTGTAGTGTCTATTCTATTACAATAGCAGGATAACCTGGCCTGACTGGCAGTGTCTTATTAGTGAATATTAATGCAAATATTAGAGGAAAACAATACAAGAGGCAGGACTAGAGATCTTTTCCCCAAAAAAATGGAGAAATCAAGGGAAAATTTAAAGCAAAAATGACCATGATAAGGGACAAAGATGGAATTGAGTTAGCTGATGCAGAAAGGATAAAGAAAAGATGGCAAGAGTACACAGAGGAGCTCTACAAAAAGGACCTCAACACCTCTGATAATAACAATGAGGAGGAAATTGAACTTGAGCCAGACATCCTGGAGAGTGAAGTCAGAAAGGCACTGAAAAGTACTGCGAACAACAAAGCCAGTGGAAATGATGGTATACCAGTGGAACTTTTCAAAGCCCTAGAAGATGAATGAATCAAATCACTGCATACAATAGCTAGAAAATTTGGAGAACAAGACAATAGCCACAGAGTGGAAAAGATCAGTATATGTCCCAATCCCAAAAAAGGGCAGTGCCAAACAATGCTCAAATTATCGAACAATTGCGCTCATCCCACACACCAGCAAGGTGATGCTTAAGATAACACAAGATAGACTTCAGCAGCACGTAGAGAGAGAACTACCAGAGGTGCAGGCTGGGTTCAGCCTGCACCTGTAGCAGGGGGACTAGAGACCACATTGCAAACATACGTTGGATCATGGAGAAAACAAAGGAATATCAGAAACAAGTCTTCTTCTGTTTTATTGATTACACCAAGGCTTTTGACTGTGTGGACCACAACAAAATGTGGCAAGTAATTAAAGAAATGGGAATACCAGAACACCTCATATGCCTCATGAGAAATCTGTACATGAATCAAGAAGCAGAGGAGAGTGCAAAAGCTGGCTAGAGACTCAATATCAAGAAAACCAAGATAATGGCAACAGGCCCTATCAGTACCTGGAAAATAGATGGGGAAGAAGTAGAAGCAGTGACAGATTTCACCTTCCTAGGAGCTAAGATCATGGCAGATGGTGACTGCAGCCATGAAATAAAAAGACGATTAACTCTGGGGAGACAAGCTATGAGAAATCTGGGGAACATAGTAAAAAGTAGAGACATCACCTTAAAAACAAAAATCCATATAGTCAAAGCAATGGTGGTGATGTATGGATATGAGAGCTGGACCATTAGGAAAGCGGAGCACAGAAGAATAGATTCCTTTGAGATGTGGTGTTGGAGGAGAGTTTTGAGAGTACCCTGGACAGCAAAGAGAACAAATAGGTCAATCTTAGAAGAAATCAACCCTGACTGCTCATTGGAAGGTCAAATAGTGAAGATGAAGCTTAAATACTTTGGACATCAAATGAGAAGGGAGGACACACTTGAAAGGGCCTTGATGCTGGGAAAGGTGGAGGGCAAAAGAAGGGGGCGTCCAAAGATGAGATGGATGGATGGTGTGGTGGACGCAGTGGGCACAGAGCTGGGCGGGCTGAGGAGGATGGTGGAGGACAAAGGTGCCTGGAGGGCAACTGTCCATAGGGTCGCAAAGGGTTGCAAAGGGTCGGAATCGACTGTGCGACTGAACAATAACAGCAATGCAACCTTGCTGTCTTTTGTGGTGGTGTGGCATGACTAAAGAAAGTACAAGTAACCAAACTGGCCACATGTGAATTCTTCCAGCAATGCTCAGTTCTGGAAAGACAAGGAGAGAGAAAGCTTTCTCTAATGGCAAATACAGGTAAACACCAACTGGATCGACCAAAGGGATGGATGCCCATCAGAAAGAAAATGAAAGTGAGTTTCTTAAACTATCTATGCCAGGGGTGCCCAAACTATGGCCCGTTGGGCACCCCTGGTTTAAGCAGAGTAAAAGGCAGCCTAAAATCTATCTCATCCTGTTGCAAAACATATCTGTTGAAAACAGATTACAAGGTGTGTTTTACTTCTGCTTCTGGTGGGAGGAACCACACGACCGACTGGCTGAATCACATGACCGGCCCGTGGCCTGAAAAGTTTGGGCATCCCTGATCTATGCAGCTTGGTAGACTGGTAAAATACCTTCCTAAGAATACGATTGTGATTAAACAGGGCTGCAAGGCTGAAGCCGGTGACATTTCAAAATACAAATCCCAGAATCCTTTCTGGGGTTTGGTTTGGTTTTAGCTCGTCTATGAATTCGTCTCTTTTTTCTGTCATTTGCTGAGTTGCTGTGAACACAATGATCTCCAGCTTGCATAATATTAAGGGCAAAATCCCATTGCATAACTTTGTGCCAGTAAAACCAGTAATTAAAACTTCCTCTCCCTCTCTGTTTAGGTTCTGGGGCTCTTTGGGGACACCCTTTACCCTGAGGAAGCCTATGGGAGCCCCAGGAAGATAGAGGGAAGAATTTAATTGCAAATAAATATCACAGCTGAATCACTACTGTTAAGATCAGAGCCACTGGCTGCAATCACTCAGTGTTTCTTTTTTTTTACTTTATAGGCTCTTTCCAGTCTTCCCAAGACTCCCAAAGGCTTCCTTACAGCAAAAAGGACCCCTAGGAAGCCCTAGAACTTAAAAAGGAGAGAAGCAATGATGCAGCATGCCGTGGATACTGGGTTTGGGTGTCCAATATGTGTAGTGCCTCCTGGCTGGCTCGCCATCTGTCTTTGATTCGGGCACTGATCTAGGTCAGTGATGGTGAACCTTGGCACTCCAGGTTTTCTTGGACTTCAATTCCCAGAAGCCCAAGTCAGCACTCCTACTAATTAGAGCTTCTGGTAATTGAAGTTCAAGAACACCTGGAGTGCCAAGGTTTGCCATCACTGATTTTGGTTATGTTGCACAAAGTTGCACCAACAGGAATTTGCCTCCCCCACATTTCTTGTTTGACAATGGAATATTTCCCATTGTTTCTCAGAATTTCAACCTTAGGCAGCCTTGGTGAGGCAGAGCCCGCCCTACTCTTAGGCAGAGAGAGGTAGCTACCAAAGAGAGCAGATACTGCATGATTCGGAGCACATGTTTAGCTCGTAGCTTTAAAAACCTTTCAGGGTGAATCCTTCCTGTAATTCTCCAATTAGTTTCCTTTCAATGCAGGGCAGTTATTTCTGGATTTCCCATACTTGCCCTAATAATAATAATTTCATATCAGAAATTATTCTGGGTTGAAAGATTTTTTTTGCTGGAGAAACTCTACTCAGGGGACACCCGAATAAAGCTCCTTTCATGCCCCAAGACCTTTTCCCACCAAAGTGGTCCCTATTTAAAGGTAAAGGTTTCCCTTGCTCAAAAGCCAGTCGTATCCGACTCTAGGGTGCAGTGCTCATCTCTGTTTCTAAGCTGAAGAGCCAGCGCTGTCTGCTTCTGCAGACGTTTCCGTGGTCATGTGGCAGGCATGACTAGACACCGGAGCGCACGGAACGCTGTTACCTTCCCACCGAAGTGGTCCCTATTTATCTACTTGCAATTTCTTGCTTTCGAACTGCTAGGTTGGCAGGCCCTGGGACAGAGACAGACTCTCAAACCATCATACAGTACCTGGGTCTTGAACTGCCGACTTGCCGGCCTTCCAGCTAGCAAGGCAAGCTTCTTAACCACTGAGCCACTGCAGCCTCTAAAACCAGATGTGTGAGATTAAAAAAAAAAAACTATGGTTTTGGGTTTTTTCATAATGCTGCACATAGATGTTGGTAGAGCAGGAGAAATAGGGCATGAGATACAAGTCAGCAAATGTGGCTGCAAGATTAATACTTCTTTTCCTTGTCCTTTATTTATTTCCCTGTTTTATATTCAAACCATCACCAAAAATAATAGGGTGAGAATTTTTGGCGATAAATGAGCTACAGGCTTCAGCTGCTGTCCTGAGGGATGTGTGAAAGGCCCTGCCTTTCCAGGAGTCTCCATTTCATGGCAAAAGAAGCTGCTATTAATACGTACTAGTATTGGCCAGTGTACAATTAAAACACCAGCATCTCAAGTTCTGCAGTCAAAAAAATAAATAAAATAAAATAAGGCCATTCACATTCTAATATCTTGACAGACCTGACAGAAATAATAACACTGCCATACTCTGGGGTGCTCTCTCTTTAAGGCAAGGATTCTCAACCTGCAGCCCATGGGACAGATGCAGCCTGTGAAACCATTTCATGTGGGCCACCTCCACCACACCCGGAAGTGCCATGTGGTGGAGGAAGAGCAAAATGGCCATCCGGTTCCCCAAAGCTGTCTGAGGGAGTATGACCTGGCCTCCAGTTTTAAAAGGTATAGAACTCCTGCTTTAAGGGATTGTTTCATCTAAGGCAGTGGTTCCCAATGTGGGGCCCATGCCACAGGGAGACTTCAGTTCCCAGAAGTCTAAGTCAGTACATTGACTGATCATTGCTTTGGAGAATTAACTTAGGCTTCTGGGAATTGAAGTCCAAAAACCAAAGGTTGGGAAACACTGATCTAAGGAGAAGAAAAGACTCACTGATGCTAGGAAAGATCGAAGACTCAGTGAGCGTAGTTGCTTGGCAGACCTGGCATGCTGTGGTCCATAGGGTCACAAAGGGTCAGACTCTACTGTGCAACTGAACAACAACAATGGAAAACCAGGAGCCCTTAAAGTTGTCCTTTAACAGTTGGCACCAGCGGTCAAACTACACAAAAAGGGGAACATGGTTTCTTTGCCATAAGTCCATTTTCCTCCCACAGCATGATTTCCTTGGCAACCAGATTTTCTGATTATGCCTGCGTTCACTTGTCAAGGGCAAGCCATAAAACATAGCCTGCTAGAATGCAATAGTGAGATATCAAATAGATGTCTTTCACAATAGATGTCTTTCATACTTCAAGAGTTTCTCCTCAAAACATGTGGTAAGCGTATCCTCCAGTTGGGACTCTGGATACAGACTCAGAAGGTAGGCCATAAGCTCACATGGCCACAGTCTTCCTTACTACATAGGATGTACACAGCAACATATGAAACACGAAGAAGGTGGTATATATAATAATAAATCTTAACCTATAAAATCGAGGGTTAACCGTTGGAACTTTGCATAGGCTCCTTAGCCAGGCCCTACTAGCCTGCACTCACCATTCGTGCACACGCCTGAACTGGGTACCCAGGTAAACGCAAGATTAAGAAATGCGCCAGTGGGGCAAGAGCCCCACAAACGCGAAAAAAGGGAAACAACTTCATTTCCCAATGTTCTTTGCGCCGCGCCGCACCACAGCCAATCAGGCTGAGAGGCACGACCACTAAGAACATTGAAAAACTCGCCGCGGCCAATCAAAATCGAGCCGCAGGAAAAAAATGCACCACAACCACAAATCACAAACCCATAACTACAAGCCCCAGAGTCCTGCACGACATGAGTGCGCAGGACGCTGAGGAAACCAGCGCCTGAAAAATTAAAAAGAAAAACAACTCACTGCCTCACAGCCAAGCAAACACCAGCCGGCTTTCTTTCCCTCACCCACGGCGCCTGAAGGTCCTGACTGGAGTTTCCCCTTTAATATCAGTGGGTGGGGGGTTGTGAGCCCCCTCTCCCCTGGCTCCCCTAGGGTTGGGAGGTTTGTGGGGACAAAAGAGGTATGCCCCACCAACCCTTCTGGAGGCAGGAGACCAGGGAGAGTGGATCAATTCCTCCCCTCCTAAAAAAACTCCGTCTTTAAAGAGAAGAAACCAAGCGGTTCCTTCTCTTTAAAAACGGAGTTGTTTTAAGGGGGGAATCAATCCACTCTCCCTGGTCTCCTGCCTCCAGAAGGGTTGGGGGGACATACCCCTTTTGTCCCCCCAAACCTCCCAACCCCAGGGGAGCCAGTGGAGAGGGGGGTCGCAACCCCCCACCCACTGATATTAAAGGGGAAACCCCATCTACTTTCACGACTCCACACAATCAAAGCACCATAACACAATAAAGCCCCCTCCCTACCACCTAGCCCACCCTTCCTATCCCCCACCGACCACGCTCCCTCCCCACCACCTAGCCCACCCTTCCTATCCCCCAACAACCACGCCCCCTCCCCACCACCTAGCCCACCCTTCCTATCCCCCAATGACCACGCCCCCTCCCCACCACCTAGCCCACCCTTCCTAACCTCCACTGACCATGCCCCCTCCCCACCATCTAGCCCACCCTTCCTAACCTCCACTGACCATGCCCCCCTCCCCACCACCTAGCCCACCCTTCCTAACCCCCAACAACCATGCCCCCTCCCCACCACCTAGCCCACCCTTCCTAACCCCCAACGACCACACACCCCTCCCCATAAATAATAATAAATAATTTTTAAAAATTACTAAAAACACAGTCAAAAACATCCAAAAATACACAAAAACAAAAACACCAAAAAACAATACAAAGTAAACAAAAATACAATCAAAAACAAAACAAACAGACAAAAAATACAAATTCCACCACCACCACCCCACACACACACACACAAAAGAAAGAAAACAAGCAAACTTACCAAAAGATGTCCTACCTCCATGAGAGGACCGGAAAAGAAATGAATAAAGAAAGAGACTACTTACCAGAAGAAGCTCCACCCAGAGGCCAGGACAGAAAAAATAGTCAAAATACAATAACCCCTACCAGCACCACCTGCTGGCCAAAATAGTAAAAACAATTCAAAAACACAAAACAGCCCCAAACAAAAGGCCACAAGAGTAAAAACAAATCAAAAACATAACACAAATTCACAATTTTACACAAAAGGTCACACCAATAAAAACAAATCAAAAAATTACACTAAAACACACTTTAACACAAATCACAAACATATGTCAATAAAATACAATAGAAACTTTTAAAAATCCTGTGCTGAGTTTTAACTCAAATTAAAACCCAAAACATCTACACACATTTTTAAAACATTGAATGTAAAAAACATTTACTTTTACATTATTAAAATTATTACCTACAGTACAACTAATTAAAAAAATTAAAAAAACTAAAACATTATTCGCTTACATAAAACAATTTGAAAAAATTATATCATACTTTGTTCTTTTATTAATCCTTAAAAAAAACAAAAAGCAGATCACAGTTAATAACAGCTAAGCCAAAAAAAAATTACATAAACATTTTAAAAATTAAAATTACAGACTAAGCAATTTTTTAAAAACATTAACACAATTTAATCTTCCAACACAATTTAAAACAGCCCGGCAACGCCGGGCAACCTCTACTAGTTTTAACCTATAAAACCAAGTGTTAACCGTTGGAACTTCGCATAGGTTCCTAAGCCTGGCCCTACTAGCCCGCCCCCACCATTCGTGCACACGGGCGAACTGGGTCCGCAGGTCAACAAAGGATTGAGAAATGTGCCAGTGGTGCAACAGCCCCACAAACGCGAAAAAGGGAAACAACTTCATTTCCCAACGTTCCTTGCGCCGCGCTGCACCAGAGCCAATCAGGCTGAGAGGCTCTGGCGCGGCACGGTGCAAGGAATGTTCGGAAATGCGCCACGGCCAATCAAAAGAAAACCATTTTAAAAAACACAGCACAAACACAAACCCATAACTACAAGCCCCAGCGTCGTGCACGCTATGAGCGCGCAGAACGCTGAGGAAGTTGGTGCGCGAAAAATAAAAATTAAAACCACAACGTGACCGCAAGTCCACGCAAACACCCACCGGTGTTCTTGCACGGAGCAACGGGGAGGAGAGGGAGTCCATCTCCTCCACACTACCCCGCCGAAGACACGCTGAGACCACCATCGGCCTCAACAAAAGTGGAGACGGGGTGGAAAAAACCCACAAAAACAGAGGGAGTTCAAGGGGGGAAAGGTATTGATGCCTCCCCCCCCCTTGAAAGCAAAACAATTCCTCTCCAAAGCAAAGGCACCAAACGGTGCTCCACCCGGTGTCTTTACTTTAAGAGTAAGTGTTTTGCTTACAAGGGTGGGTGAAGGCATCATTGCCTTGGCCCACCCTTGAAAGTGAACCCATTCCCAGGTAAGCAAAGCCAGCAGATGGCGCTGTGCCCGCTGACTTTACTTACCCCCAAAGAGTTTTGCTCTCAAGCAGGGGCCAAGGCAATGGTGCCTTGGCCCCTCCTTGAAAGTAAACCCATTCCCAGGTAAGCAAAGCTAGCAGACGGCGCTGCGCCCGCTGACTTTACTTACCCCAAAAATATACCATTAATTAAAAACAACACCAAAAACATCCAAAAACAACCAAAATCAACAAGAAAGAACACACAAAAACACCCCAAAAAATTTTTTGCAAAAAAAACCCCAAAACAAATTAAACCAGAGAACTCACCCAAACGACCTTCCTCCACAATGACCGGAACTGAAATGAGGAAAGAGACTACTTACCGGAAGAAGCGACACCCAGAGTCCAGTAGTGAAAAACAGTCAAAATCAATGAAAACCTCAACAGCCCCACCCAGAGGCCACAGGAGAAAAAACAGTCAAAAATATTCACAGAAATAAATCACAAAATAATACAATACAAACATTTCTAAAATCCTGTATACTCAAAAACAAGTCAAAACATCTAAACACAGTTTAAAAATATTAAATTTAAACAAACATATACTTACACATTTTTAAAATTATTATCCAAGGTACAACTATTTAAAAAATTTCACATAGTAAAACATTATTTGGTTAAATAAAATAATTATAAAAAATTATATCATCCTTTCCTCTTTTTTAATCCAAAAAAAAAACAAACCAAAAAAAAGCTAATCACAGTTTATAACAGCCCGTGCGTATAAATAAACATTTTAAAAATCACAATTACAGACTAACCTCATTTGTATAAACATAAAACAAAAAACTTTCAACACCATTTAAAACAGCCCGGCAATGCCGGGCAACCTTTGCTAGTATAATAAATAAATAAAATATCTAATCAGGTGATTGGCTCTTCTTAGCCTAGTATTGCTGACTTTGATTGGGCACCAGTTGTCCATACTTCCATGCAGGACTTTCCCCCCTAATCTTACACTATATGGCTGTGATGGCAAACTTTGGCACTCCAGGTGTTCTTGGACTTCAAATCCCAGAAGCCCAAGTCCCTGTGAATCCACACATGTGCAGTAAACCCACTTGTGTGGATTCACAGGGACCTGGGCTTCTGGGAATTAAAGTCTAAGAACACCTAGAGTGCCATGGTTTGCCATCACAGTCCTACTGGCTTAGAAATCTTCCTCAGGCTATAGACAATTCAGCCTATATTGTCAGAAGACTGACCCCACCCCCATTTTGAGCCTTCACCACTTACTCTGATCCATCTCAGAAAATGAGCTATGGCAGAAGAAGGCAGGACAGCTTGGTGACACGCAAGGATGACTGTTGGAATTGAAATGCCACCAGGTGCCACCAACCAGAAAGCCCTGGAGATGCTTCTGTTGGTGGCTATGTCCAGAAGGGCAGTGAGCAGCCCTGGGTTAGCTCATAACTCTGTTGTTATGGCAACCAGGTAAACACAGAAGGTCCTGGACTCTTGGAATCCAGAGCAGCAACTGCCACTTTTTGAATCTACACAAGAGCTGTCAATAAAGCCACTGATGGAGGCTGCCAACTGCCTTCCTGGCCTTGCTCCTGTGCTTAGTAGCAAAACAACAGTCCTGGAATCCAGAGCAGCAACCGAATCCATACAGGTACAAAAGGAGAATTTCTGGCACTTTAATCTGGTGTAAATTAGCTTGGTTTTGCTCTATGATTGGTCATTGGGAGGCAAACACAGGTTCCATTTGCAAGTTTGATTGTGCTCTGAAAAAGCTGCATGCTTTGCAAAAATAATGTATGAGCAAGAAACACATATTTTTTCCTTAACATGTGACTTGACCCCATAGCAACAATAACAGTAATGTTACATTCACATTACTGTGATGGAAGCTTGATTATCTATTAGATCCCATAAGGTTTCTTCTCAAATAACTCTATGTAAAACTGCAGTCTAAATGTTTGTGGAAAGAGCCAACATATGTATAGAAAGATATCTATGCCCCATTTTTAAAAGGAAAAGTTAGTATCAACATGCCTGTCTCAGTAGAGCAAGAACTGTTTCCTTAGCTGAGGAATGTACCCATACAGACACTTTAGTGTTCAATGAGCTACTGTGTACATTTGTAACGCCTCTTCCAAAACCTAGTTTGCATTGCATTATGATAAAAGCTGGAAAGTATTTTTGCAGCTCAGAAATGGTGACTTCTTGTATCTGGGTCTGAAGTTTCAAACGCTAGTGAACATGAACGTTGTTTATTGGTTTTTGAGCTTGTGTTTTTGAATGCTGGTATTTACATTACAGTGAAAGGATGTTTTTTTTATTTTAAAAAACCACAGTCCCAAGGAATATAAACAACTTTTACATATCCTTGAATTCAACAGGAACAGAGCTTAGAAATTTGACTTGTTTGGATGTAAAGGCAAAGGTCACCCTTGCTCGAAAGCCAGTCGTATCTGACTCTAGGCTTCAGGGCTCATCTCCATTTATAGCCAAAGAGCCAGCACTGTCTGCGTCTGCAGACATTTCTGTGGACATGTGGCAGGCATGACTAGACACTGGAGCACACAGAACGCTGTTTACCTTCCCACCAAAGTGGTTCCTATTTATCTACTTGCAATTTCTTGCTTTCAAACTGCCAGGTTGGCTAGAGCTAGGACAAAGACGGGAGCTCATTCTGTCCTGCAATACTCTGGTATTAAACTGCTGACCTGTCGCCTTCTAGTCAGCATCTTAACCACTTGAACCACTGCTTCAAATTTCTTAGCTGCCATTCTGGGATTTATTATCTCAAAAATCAATTTTTTCTGGTCTGAATAGGAAATTGTCTGGCAGATGTTTGACTCTCCTTCTCTCAGAGAAACATTATGGAATGAAGTGGTTAGTTTTGGCTGGCTCAAGTCTTATCGCACAGGGAATTAAAAGTCATGTTAATGTGGCAAAGTTAACAGTCTTTATTTTAAGAAAATAGAAGCATTTTAACCAGAGATGGTGCTTCCTCACCTTGGGTCAAAGTCTGGGGCATGAGTGGCAACATGAACACCAGAATAATGAGGCAATGGGCCAAACAGTAACCAAATCTCAGTTCAGGATCCAAGTCTAACCAGAGATCCAAGTCAAACCATTAGTCCAGACAACAAAAACATAGACCAAATGAGCCAGAAATCAGGTAAGCAGGAAAACAGACATAGCAGAATACATTTCAGGGACTAGAGCATTTTGGACTTCAATTTCCAGAGCTCAAGTCAATTCCCCAAATCACTGGTCAGCCAAAGTACTAACTTAGGCTTCTGGGAATTGAGGTCCCCTGGTGGGCCCTGGGCCCGTGTTGGGAACCACTGGACTAGAGCAAGGTGAGGACAGAACTCAAGGAGCAAGGGTCTGGGCAAGCAATATAATAAGATCACAAGAACAGGGCAGGGAGTCTTCAGGATCAGGAACAAGGCAAGAGATCTTCTGGAGCAGGAATTAGGAGTAGAGCAGAGATCTTCAACAGCAGAAACTATGGTTTCCCCATGCCCATCGGGCATGGAAACGGCTCTTGCAGAGGCTGCTTCGGGAGGACGCTCCTTGAGCCGCGGGCTCTGCGGGCAGACAAATTAAGGGGGGTGAATAAAATATAGGGTTTGATTCACCCAATTACATGACCTGACCGACGATTCTGCAAGGTAGGCTAATCACTAACTCCAGTGACTGATCAGGTAAACACTCATCTCCTGGCCAAGGAAAATCCCCGGTGCAAACAGTGCAGATGTTTACCCCTGGCTAAGCCCCAAAACAATGGTCTTCCTCGTCCCGTGTTTGTCCGAAATAATTAACTTCCCCTTTGAGAGGTTTCCCAATTAACCTGAGTAAACAAGGTGATGTGATTGACTTTCGGGTGATGGTTTTTTCTACCTGCCTTCTGATCTATATAAGGTGTATGTATTTTCCCAATAAACCACTGATCTGATCTCGCTGGTCGTGAACCACGGTGAGCCCACACAGTGCTACGCGTGGAAATTCTTGCCACAGGGCATGCTCAATTCGCCCACCCTGTGCCAAATTTATGTTCACGACGCACTGGCAAAGTTCCGAAGCCTTTACCCTAAAGCTATTGTTTGCCACTTCATGGACGACATCTTAGTAGCGTTGCCGCAGCTTGGCAGCGAAATGTTTTCTGACCTCCAGGCCAGCCTGGGGGACAAAGGCTTACTCATTGCCCCGGAAAAGGTGCAGAGAACCGAGCCCTTCTCATACTTGGGCCACCGGCTTCTCCGCTCTTTTGCGGCGCCAGTTCTGCCTCAGATAAACTTACAGGACTCAGTCACCCTTGTAGAGTTGCAGCAAGTTTTGGGAAACATCAATTGGGCCAGACCGTATTTTCGTCTAGATACGGATCTTCTAAAACCGCTCTTCTCGCTGCTAACCTTGGGTAAGAAGCCGGCAGACCGGATAAAAATCTCTCGAGACGTGCGCTTGGCGCTTGAGAAGGTGAACCAAGTTCTCAGCCAGAGGTGGGTGGATAGGATCGCCCAGGGGCCATATGCCCCGATCCTGAATTTGTACGTCGTACGGTCAGGATCCATGTTCACTGGGGCGCTAGGAGTAGACTCAGAGAAGGGAGCGAAAATTGTGGAGTGGGTATACTTGCCTAACACCTCTTCTCGGAACATTGTTCCGCCCCAAGAACTGGTCTCCGCGGTGATCTACCGCGGCAGGCTGAGAGTAAGGGACATTTCTGGGCACGATTTAGCTAAGATCATAGTCCCGTTCACCAAGGAACAAATTCATCAGTTGATGCAGCTAGGTGACTCGCTTCCGATAGCTTTGGAAGGATTCACTGGAAGCTTGGCATACCATTTGCCCAAAGACCCCAGACTTGTCTCACTCCAGACAGGAACAGTCAGCTTGTTCGAATTGCTCTCGCTGGTCCCGCTTCAGGGGGCCAAAACAGTTTTTACCGATGGGGGACGCACATATGGTGTCCTGACTTGGCAGGAGGGCGAAGCTTGGCACACGCTGCTAACTCTTCCACAGAAGTCCGCGCAGCGGGCGGAGTTGGCGGCCGTGAACCTTGCCTTGCGCACCTTCGCCGAGGAACGTTTAAACATCATTACTGACAGTCTATACGTTAGGAACTTACTCCACAGTCTACCGGGAGCTTACATCACTCCCGCGATAGACAAAAACTTGCTTAGCCTGTTTCTCACCGCTCAATTTCACTTGCGGAACCGCACGGAGCTGCTCTATATTGCCCACATCCGAAGTCACCAAGACCTACCGGGTCCGATTTCCGCGGGCAATAGCAGAGCGGACGCGGCGGCAAAGGAAATTCAGCAACGTTCGGTTTTGGGAGTTTTTACTACTCCAATTCAAAGTCATGCTTTTTTTCACCAAAATGCCAAGGCACTCGCCAGACAGTTCAATCTGCCGCTCTCTCAAGCCCAAGGCATAGTCCGCTCTTGCCAGCATTGTGCAGGAGCACCGGGGGAGCCCTCGTGGGGGGTTAACCCACGGGGGACAGAAGCCAATCAGGTATGGCAGATGGACGTCACGCATGTGCCGCAGTTCGGCAGATGGCAATACATGCATGTCTGCATTGACACTTTTTCTCAGTTCGTTTGGGCGACGGCGCAGAAAGGGGAGGCTGCTTCCCACGTGGAGCGGCACCTCCTTTCCTGCATTGCGGCGATGGGCAAGCCGCGGCACGTGAAGACGGACAACGCGCCGGCCTACAGTTCCAGGCAGTTGGCCGCCTTCATGGCTACATGGGACATCAAGCACACATTTGGAATTCCCTACAATCCGCAAGGGCAAGCGATTGTAGAGCGGGTCAATCGGACGCTAAAGTCCTATATTGAAAAACAAACAGAAAGGGGGGAGCCACCAGCCCTCCCCAAATCACAGGGAGAAGCTCAGTTCTGCCTGAATAAGGTATTGTTCACATACAATCACCTCAATGTTTTTTCGGATTGTACGCCGCAGGAGAAGCATTTCCGCCGTTCGGAAGCTCTCCCGCGACCTATGGTCCGGTACCGAGTGCCACCAGACCCTTCTTGGAGGGGCCCGGTGCCGCTCATAACCTGGGGAAGAGGGTATGCTGCAGTTATGTCTCCTACAGGTGTCGTTTGGATCCCAGCTCGGTGCGTCAAGCCTCATTTGGAACCACATGGCGTGGACCCAGACCGACCCGAGTCCGATCCCGGAGATGGAGGACCTCACGCTGACCGACAGGACCCGCCGGAGGAGACGGCCACCGACGGCGCCGAAGATCACCTGGGGGATGGTCAAGGCGCTTTGCAGTAAGGCTGAGGACGCCCTCCAGCGCGAGGAGAGGGAGCCGACACCGGAGAACCTCGTAGCAGCAGTCCTTGCCCAGATTCACGCCAACTCCGTGGCGATCATCGTCATCCTGGCCCTCACCCTGCTTTTGGGGGGAGGCGTCCAGGCCGCCTCGCTGGAGGCCAGCGATCTCATGCCAGGCGGAGACCTCTCTGCCCGGATGCAGTACAACATTTGGGAAAGGTTGGCTACCCTTGTCAACCAGTCCGATTTTTGCCTCAGGCAGGACGTTGGCTCTGCCTCAATCCTCAGCACCTGCCTTGTCCCGGTGTGCCATTCTCCAGGCGCACACCCCCGGGACGGGGACTGGCTGGTGAGGAGACTCTTCAGCCCATACATCCCATCAGCTTCCTCGGAATATGCTCGTTGGGAGATGCGGCTAACCATGACCTTGCCGGCTGATGCAGCCACTCTCCACACTCCTCGAGTGGCGGTCAGCCCGAACTCTACCTGCGGCCGGATACACGGTTGCTCCGGACCCGGCCGAGCCCGGCGCCGTTGCTTCGATGTGGGCAGCGGCAATTGGGCTTGCAACAACCCAGTGTCACTTGGTTCAAAGTATGCACACATCACCCTACCATCCGGATGGTTCTTCACTTGTAACCAGTACACGTTTAACTATATTCCTGCCAATATTACAGACTCTATATGTTGTATCAGTCGCTTAACTCTGTTGCTTCCTACCAAGGATATGATTGCCCCTAGCACTGACGTTCCCAATGTTTCTAATGTATCCCATGTTCCCTCACTCATAAGGCACACTCGCACCACCATGTTAGACAGCTCATGTGAGAGCAGCTTTAGAGTAATGAGACCTGCCGAATACCTCTCCTTGGCAGTCAGCATCTTTGGCGTGCCCGGCTTAGCCGTCGGCAACGCAAAGAGGATCGGTCGCTTGGCTTGCGGCTTGGCAAAGGCCATCAACCATACCTCCTCAGCGATAGCGCTCCTCAATCAGGAGCAGGCGGAACTTCGCCATGCCATTCTCGATAATCGGGCGGCTATCGACTACCTCTTATTGTTGCACCACTTGGGCTGCGAGTCTTTTCATGGTATGTGCTGCTTTAATCTTACAGACAACTCTCGTAAGATTCAAAGCCAGATCACAGATCTCCACACCATAGTAGCAGGCATCACAGAAGGCTCTGCATGGGGGGCTTGGTGGAGCTCCCTGTGGAAATGGATGTGGTCGTGGATCCCCTGGGGGTGGCTTCAGACGGTGATCAAGGTGGTGGTGGGGGTAGTCATACTAGGCATTGCAGTTTGCTGCTTTGCTCAATGCATTCCCCCGCTGGTCTCGAAGTGTCACCGCAGAAGGAGATCCCGTGACGTCATTCCCGACCAACAGCTGATGCCGCTCCTACGCAAGATCACCGGTCAGGTTCTTAAATAAAACAGAAAGGGGAAATATGGTTTCCCCATGCCCATCGGGCATGGAAACGGCTCTTGCAGAGGCCGCTTCGGGAGGACGCTCCTTGAGCCGCGGGCTCTGCGGGCAGACAAATTAAGGGGGGTGAATAAAATATAGGGTTTGATTCACCCAATTACATGACCTGACCGACGATTCTGCAAGGTAGGCTAATCACTAACTCCAGTGACTGATCAGGTAAACACTCATCTCCTGGCCAAGGAAAATCCCCGGTGCAAACAGTGCAGATGTTTACCCCTGGCTAAGCCCCAAAACAATGGTCTTCCTCGTCCCGTGTTTGTCCGAAATAATTAACTTCCCCTTTGAGAGGTTTCCCAATTAACCTGAGTAAACAAGGTGATGTGATTGACTTTCGGGTGATGGTTTTTTCAACCTGCCTTCTGATCTACATAAGGTGTATGTATTTTCCCAATAAACCACTGATCTGATCTCGCTCCTGTTGCCTCGTGTTGTCATTGATCAGTCTCCTCCGGGACCTAACGCCGCCCTAGCGGCCAGACATCGCTACAGAAACCAGCAACAAGGCAAGAAATCCAGGAGCCAAGCAACTGCAAGTCTGTTGGCTTTCATTGCTGGGGCAGAGTATCTTCAAGAGCTGAAACAAGGACAGAGGTCAAGAAGCAAGGGTCCAGGCATGACACAACAACAGTCCACAAGAACTGGACTGAAGTCTGCAGAAGTGGAACTGGTAACAAGGCAGGAGATTGTCTACAAACCAGGAACAAGACAAGATGTCTTCGGAACCAGGAACAATGCAAAAGATCCAAGAGCCGAGGAACGGCATGTCTGTTAATCTTCATTGCTGATGGCAGAGTATCTTCAAGTGTTGGAGCAAGGCAAGGATTGAGTTCAAGGAGCAAGGATCCAGGTATGGTACAAGAAAAATCCACAGGAACAAAGAACTGGGCAGAAGTCTTCAGGAGCAGGAATCAAGAAGAAGGGCTTCTAGAAACCAGGAAGAAGGCAAGAGATCTAGCTAAGCTACTGCAAGTCCAACATTGCTGAGGCAGCTTCTGAGAAGAAGGCCTGGCTCTTATAGCTAAGACACCCAGGTTCTCCAGGTGGAGCCTATGTTGGTCTAGAACAGTGTGTTTCCCAACCTTTGGTTTTTGAACTTCAATCCCCAGAAACCTAAGTCAATTCCTTTAGTGTAAGGGACCGAAGACAATGAAACAGTCGAAGGGTTGGCTTAACACAGGTTTATTGCATGATGATCCGGATGAACATGTGGTAATGGCGGATGCGTAGCTCAATATATACAGCTGGCTATACATTTGAATGTGGCTCGTCGACAGACTATTGGTTGCTGTCTGCGTGACGTCGTAGGAGGTCACGCCCTTCTTGACCAGGTGAAGAGGTCGCGGGGAATCTTCCCGCGCTGCTGAACCAGGTGAATCTGAGCCATGAGAGCTGGACGCTCGCTATTGCCATCTAGTGGTCACTAGCTCGCGTCCCCTTATCAGGTTTACATTGATACAGCTGATGGTTATAATGTTGCACACAGAAAGGTTACATTGTTAACACATGGCAAAGGTACATTGTTAAAGGCACAGCTTTACAGAACACAACATCCCTCCCCCCTAGGATGAGACGAAGTCTCTCAGCCAAGATGGCTTGTTGCATGTGCGTTTGGGCCGTGAAGAGGGCTGACCCCCCCGGGGGCGCTACTGCTTCTTTGTTCCCTGGTCCCTTGTCCTGAAATGGGAGAGGGAGACTTGTTAGTGGCTTGCCGCTGTCTGGCGGCCTTAGGGGAAGGGAAAAACTCCATTGTGGGCAGATCGGGGGCAGTCGGGGCTAACGAAAAACCCCTCTTCTCGCTTGGACGGGTGGGGGACCACTCCGAAAAACCCCCCCGGTTCTGAAAATCAAAATCTAACTTAGTAGGGGTATCCGCATTTGTGGGGACATTCCGCGAGATATGTATGGGGTCGGGTTCCTCCTCCTCCTCAGAAAGATCCCCTAGGATATCTACGAGAATATCCCCTTCCCCCCTTGGTGGGGACCCGTGGCCCCCTTTCCCTCCCCCTTGGGCTGAACGGGTGGGGGAAAACCCTAACGCTGATTTTTCCTCTATTTGGTCTGTGCCCTGCTCATCGGAGACCCTGCGTCTGAGCTGATCCGCGTGCCGTCTCCACAGGAGCCCTGTGCTGGTTTCCACGCGGTATGACACGGGGCCGGTTTGCTCCACAACTACGCCCGGTACCCAGGCTGGGCCCGAGCTGGCGTAGTTCCTGCAATGCACGGGGGCGCCCACACTGAAACTCTTTGTAGCCTCTAGCCCGATGTTCCTTCCTTTGTCCTCTACCCTCGTGGGGTCTAGCCTAGTAAGGATGGTGGTCAGTTTCCTACGCATTAAGAGTTCTGCGGGGGAGTATCCTGACGCCAACGGGGTCACCCTGTACCCTAGCAGAAACTGGCACACTTGCAGGTTCAGATCCCCGGGGCCCATGCGCCGCAACGCGTCCTTCGTGGTGCGGACGAGGCGCTCTACTTGGCCATTGGTGGCCGGGTGAAACGGGGCGGAGGTGATGTGCCGAACGGCGTTGATCTCCATGAATGCCCTAAACTCGGAGGACATGAAACAACTAGCGTTGTCGCTAATTAATGTGTCGGGTATGCCGAACGTGGAAAAGAGCCTCCGCAAATGCCTAATGGTCTGGGCCGAGGAGGTGCTCGTGACTGGGATAACCTCCAACCACTTGGAGAAGGCGTCCACTACGAGAAGGAACAGGGTGCCTCTGAACGGGCCCGCGAAATCAACGTGCACCCGGGACCACGGCCCCTTAGCCGCGTCCCATTCCCTGTGGGGAAGGCGGGCCTCCTCTGGTCTGGAGCATTGGCAACTTTCACAAGTGCCGACCATGTGCTCGATGTCGGCGTCCAGCTGGGGCCACCAGAAGTAACTCCGGGCCAGCGCCTTGGATCGCACGATGCCGGGGTGGCTGACGTGCAGCAGTTTGAGCACCCGCGGCCAAAGGGAAGTGGGAATCACTACCCGCTGCCCCCACAAGAGGCACCCCCTCGCTAGGGACAGTTCTAGCTTTTTTCTGAAAAATGGAGCGAACTCCTCCGCTGGGGAGGACGCCGGCCACCCTTTCTGCACCCAGGAGCTAACTGCCGCTAACGTCTTGTCCTTCTCTGTCGCTTTGGCGATGTCAGCGGGCACTACGGGGGGCGAATCCAGCACCTCTATCATGAGAACCTGATGGTCCCGCTCCCCCTTGCTCACCTGGCTGGGCGTGAGGGGAAGGGGGGACCTAGATAGAGCGTCCGCATGGCTGATCTCTTTCCCGGGCCGGTCGACCAACGCGTGCTGATACGCGTTGAGAAAAATGGCCCACCTGAGCATCCTCGGGGACAGGATCTGTGGGGTGGGCTTATCTGCGGTAAAGATGCCTAGCAGGGGCTTGTGGTCCGTTACAATGGTGAAGGGGCGGCCGTACAGAAAATCGTGAAATTTTTTCGTCCCCGCGACTATCGCTAGTGCCTCCCTGTCTGGCTGTGCGTAGTTTCTCTCCGCTTGGGACAGGGACCTGGAGTAAAATGCTATCGGGGCCTCCCTTCCGTTTTCCAACATGTGGCACAGCACCGCCCCCACCCCCACTGGAGATGCATCACAGGTCAGAACTACTGGGCGTTTGGGGTTGAAGTGGGTCAGTATGACGTCGGACGCCAGGAGGCTTTTTAGCTCGCTAAATGCCCTTTCTTGGTCATCGCCCCACTTCCATGCCTGGTCTTTCTTTAGCAGTTTGTGTAGCGGTTCAGCCACCGCTGCCTTCCGGGGGAGGAAGGAGTGGTAAAAGTTGAGCAGCCCTAGGAACGACTGCAGCTCGGGCTTGGAGGTGGGGCGGGGGGCTTTCTTAATGGCTGCCACCTTGGACTTGGATGGTTTTATTCCCTCAGGAGTCACACAAAACCCTAGGAACTCAACCTCGGTTGCGAAGAAGACGCATTTGTCCTTTCGCAGTCTCAGCCCCGCTTTTTCGAATATTGTCAGGACCTTCCCCAACCTCTTGGCCAATTCAACCTGACTCCCCCCCCATTATTAACACGTCATCAAAATAAGGCAACACGCCCTCCAGTCCCTTCAGGAGGCGTTCCACGAGTGACTGGAAAATTCCAGGCGCCGAATTCACGCTGAACTGGAGG
Organism: Bradypodion pumilum; assembly: GCA_035047305.1. Lineage (NCBI taxonomy): Eukaryota > Metazoa > Chordata > Lepidosauria > Squamata > Chamaeleonidae > Bradypodion > Bradypodion pumilum. The sequence goes on from JAWDJD010000007.1 coordinate 30,230,407, forward strand.
CGCGTCACCTGGAACGCCCCCTTATGGGTGACTATGGTCTGCGCAGCAGCTGCGGCAGGGGACACCGTAAGCTGCTGGTAGGCCTGTGCTAAGTCGAGCTTAGCGAAACACTTTCCCCCGTGTAACCTGGCCAGCAGATGGCTGACTACCGGCACCGGATATGCATTTGGGCGGATCGCCTTGTTGATGGTGCACTTGTAGTCGGCGCATATGCGGACCTCCCCATTGGCCTTTAGTGCGGTTACAATTGGAGTTTCCCACTCCGCGGAATCAACAGGCACAAGGATTCCCTGGACCACCAATTTGTCCAGTTCCGCCTCTATCTTGTCCTTAAGTGCGAATGGCACCCGGCGTGGTTTAAGACGAATTGGGCGGACCTCCGGGTCCAGGTCGAATGTCACTGGGGGCCCCTTGAATTTCCCCAGTCCTTTTTTGAAAACTTCGGGGTGCGCCTCGCACACCTCCAGAATTGGATCAGTCCCAACGGCGTGCATCCCAACGGCGTGCACCCCTCCAATAAACAAACCCAGGGGCTGGAACCATTGAGTCCCGAGGAGGCTGCAATCTCCCCCTTTGAGCACGACTAGGGGCAGGGACGCGGCGTGCTTCTTGAATTTAACCTGAAATTCTCCAACCCCCAACACTGGAATGCTGTTCCCTTGCACATCCCGTAGTGTGGACCTCAATGCTTTGAGCTTGGGTCGCTTGTGGGGGGCAATTCCCAAAAACTCCCTCTGGGAAATGATTGAATATGAGGACCCCGAGTCAATTTCCATCCTAATGGGAACCCCTTGGACTAGTACCTCAACAAAATAGCGGGGGTGTCCTGCAGACACGCTGAACACTGGGGCGTCGTCCTCGCTGCCGTCGGAGATGTGGCCCACGCCGTCCTGCTTCCGCGTGGCCTGGGCGCCGTCCTTGGGTCTCGTTGAGCGGTCTTGTCCCACGGAACGGTCTGCGGAGCTCCTCCGGGTCTCGCGCTTCTTCCTGCACACCTTGGCGATGTGCCCGCGGCGGCCGCAGTTGTGGCACTCGGCCTTCCGGAACGGGCACTTTACGCGGTCGTGGGCCGTTCCACAGCCGTCGCATCGCCGGCTCTCCTTCTGGACCCTCCGGACGTCCTCGTCGTCGCTGCTCTCTGCGGACGACCTCGAAGTTCGCCGGGCCGCCTGTACCGGAGCCTCTGCCTTGCTCGACTTCGGCCGCCAGTCCTGGAGTTCTTGGACCCCGGCCTTCGTAGCTTCTGCGGCCTGGGCCGCTCTGACGACCTCCTGCAACGTGGGAGGCGGCTCTTGGTTCATTAATGTGCGCTGGGTCTCGGCATCGTTCAGGCCGCACAGCACACAGTCCCGGAGGGTGATTTCGGCATTCTCCCATTTGCACGGGCCGGCCGCCAGCCGCAGGGCCGCCACGAATGCGGCAACCATCTCCCCGGACGCTTGGACTCGCCTCCAGAACGCACTCCGAGCGGGAAACATCGCCGTGGCGGGCCGGACGTGCTCACGCAGCATCTGCATGAGTTCCTTGGCCTTGAATTCGCTCACCCTCCTCGGTGCAATCAGGTCCACCAAGGTCCTTTTGGTTTCTTGTCCGAGCATCCTGGTGAAGATGGCCCTTTTCTTTGCCTCTTCCGTGACTTCGGACTCGATCAGTGCTGCCTGGAAGTCCATCTCGAAGATCTCCCAGTCGCCCGGTTTCCTGATTTCGAAACCGGCGCATGTCTTGGTCCCGTGGGCTGCCATCATCCCACCTTCGTCGCCAATTTAGTGTAAGGGACCGAAGACAATGAAACAGCCGAAGGGTTGGCTTAACACAGGTTTATTGCATGATGATCCGGAGGAACATGTGGTAATGGCGGATGCGTAGCTCAATATATACAGCTGGCTATACATTTGAATGTGGCTCGTCGACAGACTATTGGTTGCTGTCTGCGTGACGTCGTAGGAGGTCACGCCCTTCTTGACCAGGTGAAGAGGTGGCGGGGAATCTTCCCGCGCTGCTGAACCAGGTGAATCTGAGCCATGAGAGCTGGACGCTCGCTATTGCCATCTAGTGGTCACTAGCTTGCGTCCCCTTATCAGGTTTACATTGATACAGCTGATGGTTATAATGTTGCACACAGAAAGGTTACATTGTTAACACATGGCAAAGGTACATTGTTAAGGGCACAGCTTTACAGAACACAACAATTCCCCAAAGCAATGATCAGCCAATGTACTGACATAGGTTTCTGGGGATTAAAATCCCCCAGTGTTTCCACATTGGGAAACACTAGTCTAGGACTTTCCACATGGCTCTTACTTGAGGTAGCTGCAAATCCTGACACCTCGGTTGCTCTGGGTGAGAAGGAGGAAGGTTTTTTCATAGTCCCTCTGGAGGGACTACAGAACTGAGGAAAGGCTGAATAAGGACAATACAGGTGAAAGACTATTTGTCTTAATTTTATCTTAACTGTAGCGCATCTTATTCAATGTTTCCCTGAATAGTAGATTGTATGGTATTATCTCCAGTTTATAGATACTGGAGATACATTGCTTTATATCCTATCCTGAAAGTTTTAAGAGCATTCCCCAACTTAAGTTAAACCAGAGGTTCCCAACCTAAGGCCCATGGGCCAGATCTGGCATGTGGCACCATTTCATGTGGCTCCCCACCCCTCTAAGGGGATTTGAGAAACCAAATGGCTGCACCATCGAAGCTGTTGGGAAAATATGGCTATCCGGGCCTTGAAGCTGACCGAGAGAGCATGGCCTGGCCCCCGGCTTGAAAAGGCTGGGAACCCCTGAGATAAACAAATGCAGGGGAACATAATACCTTTTATTGGTCACTTTAAAAATCTTTGATCTGTGACCAATAAAAGGTATCATTTCCCCCTGCATTTGTTTGATTTTATGCATGGTCACGTGGCCTTTTTTTTTTTTTTTGCTCACTCAACTTAAGTTGTTCCACTTGTTTGTTCTTCCCTAAAAGATAAGGTACTCCTAATTACATTATTACTTTTTTTAAAAAAAATTAAAAAGGAAGAAGAAAAGAAATACATCCGTGGGAATTCATCAACTCACTCCATCACACCCTATGACCAGTTGTCTCAGCTGTCCTTTTCTACTCAAGGTGATGTGTGTTGGTGAGGACATGGATCTCTAGTAGCTGCCTCATGCCTGTTTGCTCCAGAAAGGCCATGGAATGGAAATTAATCAAACTGACATCTTCTGGAAGTATCCTGCTTTCTGGGCACAATGGGCAGGTTCTGAGGCTGAGTAGGTGTTCAGGTTTCAGGGAAGTCAAGTTTTTGGGCAGAGTCTTGTGTGGGTGGGGTTTCTGTGGAAACTGGGAAGGACTGAGGCTTAATTCTTGCTCCCTTTTTGAGACATAAATGAGCAGTTCCCCAAGAAGCAACAGGAAACCATCTCAAGGGACGGGAAAAGTTTTGTTCAGCTCATATTTGAATACAAGCTTATGCGATGCTGGACTTGTGAACCAATTTTGCAATCTCAAGCACAGTCAAGCTTTGAAGTATGCATGTTTATGAATTTTGGAAGGAAGTTTTCCATTTTTATTTTTTTAAAGGGAGGCGTACAAAAAATTAGGAGGGCAGAGCACACAAAAATGCATCCTTTAGTTAGAAGACTGTGCTAATGTTCATTATACTAAGAAATTGTTTGCAAAATCAGCAGCAAAACTGAATCCAAAAATTAATTCACTGGGAGAAATGTACGCAAAAATATACAGAGTTTAGGATGAATATAACTTTAAATGAAAAAAATAAAGAACTAGAAGAAAACAAAGCTTGCAAGAGTCATCCACCACCAACCACCATCTCCTTTTCTTTGCTACGTTCTATACTTTTTCTTCTTATACAAGTTCCCTATCTGTTCTGAATATTGGCTATCATCATGGCCTGATCCTGCACATCACTAAGCAACCAGAATGAAGAGGAGGGGGTTGTCATAGCAATAGAGTCGGGATGGGGTGGGAAGTGGCTGCATTTTGTTGGTGGTAGCCAGAGTGTTGGAAATCACAGCCATTTCATCTTCATTATTTAAGCTTCCAAGGAGTAGTCAGGGTTGATTTCTTTTAAGATCGAATTGTTTGATCTCTTTGCTGTCCAGGGTACTCTCAAAATTCTCCTCCAGCACCACATTTCAAAAGCTTCTATTCTTCTGCGATCAGCCTTCCTTATGGTCGATCTCTCACAACCATAAATTACTACTGGGAATACCATTGCTTTGACTATGCAGACTTTTATACGTAGGATGATGTCTCCACTTTTTATTGTGTTCCCTAGGTTTCTCATAGCTTGCCTGTCAGGAAAAAAATAGAATAATATATATGGATCTTGGACTGACCCTGATAGAAAAAAATGATGAAGACTTTATATATTTTTTAAAAATCAACTATCTACAGAGATTTTGCCACCAGCATTTACCACAGAATGAGAGAGAGCACACAGATCTTGCGACCACCCATAACACAGCTCAAGTCCCAACTGAGGATTCCAGTCTCCAACGGTCAGTTTCCAACTGCCAAATCCCAACTGTCATTTCCAACAGCCAAATCCCAACTGACAAATATTATCTCCTCAGTGAAAGCCACTACCCTTTCACATATAAGTAGAATTGCTCTATACTGCCATCTAGTGTCTGAATGACACAATTGCCAATATCTTATGAATACTGTACATATAACATCAATGGAAATGGTGCAGCAAGATTTCTAACATTGCCTCCCAAGAATTAATCTACTTTTTACTTCATGGCTGCAGTCATTTTGGATCCTAAGAAGGTAAATTCTGTCACTGCTTCCATTTCTTCCCCTTCTATTTGCTAGGGCATGATTGGGCCAGTTGCCATTACCTTGGTTTTTTAGTATATATGAATCCTATTCCCATTCCCAGTCTGGCCAGGTTATCCTTCTATGGCAATAGAGTAGACTCTACTGCCAACAACTCCATGCCGATCATCATGCGGCAGTTAACTAACCTGACAACCTGAGGACTAATGGCCTTGGGTGCGTAAGTCCACAGGGAAGGGTGATGGTGGTCTCCCAAATGGGTGATGCAGTTCCAGCTGCTTGGCCTTCTCTGCATCTTTGCCTATGGTTCTTTCCCCACACTGAGCACCTGATTCTCAGTCGAAGATTGCTGATATGTCAGCTAAGATTCGCCATGAATGAAGACCTGCCTGGACTACGTCTTTGTGGGTCACCACCTACATTTTGGTATTAACATTTGTTTTAGTTACTTTTATAAATGTGCAGTTGTATTACCTAGGCACTTTGTATGATGGATCAGAAATATGGCACATTCAGATTTTATTTTAAAAGTTTCAAGCAGATAGTCCTGTCAGTCTGCTTGCAGTAGAAACAAGAAACACTTCTGTGGTTCCTTGAATTGTAACATTTCTAGATATTTAGATTTGGGGTTTGGGTTGGACTTTCCAGAATCCCCTAGGCAGCAAAGAGCTGTGGTCCAAAACCATCCATTGAAACACCACTAATAAGCAGGTGAATTAATTTTGTTGCCCATGGGATTCTGGGAACTGTAGTCTGAAAAAAGTAGCTTTTCCTACCTCTGAAAGTAACTAACCCCAAATTAAAAAATTAACACAATGCCTGTTTTTGTGGCAGTAAAAGCCATAGGAAAAGTTTGTGGTGTGATTCTTGAAGCTCAAAGACAGTATCTTGAAGCTAAAGGACAGTATCTTAAACTTCTGAAACTGTCTTGCTTAACTGAAACATTTCAGGTGTTGTTAATTTTTGCCATTTTTAAAAACACGTAGTGAAGCCACATCCAAGTTAAGTTTTCATGTTCTGTCTGTCCGTCCTGTATGTATACATTCCTTCTGGTTAACATTTTGCCATAATTCATCAAATCTCCAGTCCTGGAGTCTCTCTCTTTCTCTCTCTCTATTTCTCTCTCAACTTTCTGGAGGTTTCTTTGTAAACTCAACCACAGCATGAATCATTGTCCTCAAGACAGTTAATACAGTTAAATGATATACAGTATTGCAATTTCTAATTTATTTTCCTTCTTTGTTTCCTTTTTCTTTTTTTGGCATACGTGTGCGCATAATAAATGTATAATAAATGTTCATAAACAGGGACTATAAAATGAGCAGGACGTAGGACTGGGCTTTGGGACGTTGTTTAGATGTTGATTTAATTCAACGGTTGATCAAGAGTCAAGGGCAGGGATGAGAGAACTCTTTTATGTGCCCCCCTCTCATTATTCCACTACACCAAAGTAGAAATCTTGCAGCTCTGGTTCCTCCAAAGTCCCAGTTCTGAAAAATTGGGGGGAAACATGGCTTTTGTGGAGCAGCAGACTTACTTCAAGAGAAGCCATTTTGTTCTGCTCAAAATGTTCTTCCTTTCCGTTCAGTTTTTTCCAAAAAGAGAATTCTTATTTCCAAAAAGGGACTTTAATTCCCAAAATCCCCCTCCCCCTCCTCCTCCAGGTGCCGTATCCATTCCAGATATTGGCTATCATCATGGTGATATTCCTCCTGTTCTTAACTCCTTGGCTCAAGGCTTCCGAGGACATGCCACATCAGTCTCTCAGATTTTTTCGGCCATTAAGTCCATCTATGTCCAGGGCCTCTCTTCTCTTTCCTTGAAGAGCGAGTTGGAGAATTCTATACTTTATGTTGTTCCTTATGATATGCCCAAGGTATCAGAGTTGTTGTTTTTTTGCTTAATTGTATTTAGTGTATGGGACCAAAGACAACCGGACAACCGAAAGGTTGGTTTAACACAGGTTTATTGCATTGCATGAGGTTCCAGTGAAGCATGAGGTAATGGCGGTGATACATCTCAATATATACAGTAGCTCTCTACATTTGAATCTTGTAGCACGGTAGCTGATTGGTTGCTACCGGCGTGGCCTCGCCCAGGCACGCCTCCATTCCTGCTGCTGAATGCAGGTCTTTCTTCAGCTGCTGAATGCAGGTCTTTCTTCAGCTGCTGAATGCGGGGAAGGTTTTCCCGCGGCTGTCCGTGATTGAGCAATGTGAACCATGTGAGAGTGAACGCTCGCAGCTGCCCTCTATAGGCTGTCTGCTCGCGTTCCTTTACAGCTGATATCGTTTGTATCTGGAGTGGTTACAATCTTGCCTTACAGTATACTGAACATGCATACATACATAACATCCCTCCCCCCTAGGATGGGACGAAGTCCCGCAACCATTGTGGCTTGCCGCACGTTCGCTTGGGGCGTGCTTGCGCCTGCCCTAATTCTGGAGAGCCTGTGATCCCTGACTCCGCGGGAGCTTGTCCTGCAACGGGAGACGGGGATTCGTTAGTGGCTCTGTGGGGCGTCCGTGCCTGCCTTGCGCTTGGGGAAGGGAATGGGATGAACAGTTGGGAGGTAAATCCCTGCCTATTGCCCTCGGACCCCGGGGACCCTCCTAGTGTGAACCGCGGCACCGATGAGGTCGCCCTTGGGGAATGGCTACCTTCTGATCCCTGCTCGGGGGACCTTAAGACTGTGGTGGTGGGCGGACTCGCTGATGCCTCCGGTCTTGGCGGTGTCGGTCTCCGGAACATGGGCGCTATATTGCATTCTAACTCACAGGGGCTACTGGGACTGGAGGTACCAGGGGCTGAACTGAAACCCCTCTTTTCGCTAGGACGGGGGGGACCACTCCGCTAACTCCCCCTGGTACTGTAAATCAACGTCTAAACCTCTATGGGCCTCTGAGCCTCGGGGGGACTTCCGCGGCTTCCGCGGGGTATGAGTGTGGTTGGGGCTCCTCCTTTCTGACGGGGACTCCCGCAACCCGGGGCTCCTCCTCTCTGGCGGGGACTCCCGCAAAAGATTTCCGTGGATCGATTCCCTTTCCTCCCCCCTTGGTGGGGACCCATGCTCCCCTTTTCCTCCCCCTTGGGCTAAACGGGTGGGGGAGTACCCTAACGCTGAATCAATGCTGGCCTCATCCTCGCCTTGCTCTCCGGGGACCCTACGCCTGAGTTGGTCCACGTGTCGCCTCCACAGGAAACCTGTACTGGTCTCTACGCGGTATGAGACGGGGCCGGTTTGATCTACTACGGTGCCCGGCACCCAGGCTGGCCCCGCGCTGGCGTAATTCCTGCAGTGTACTGGGGCGCCTATGCTGAAACTCTTTGTGGGTTCCACCCCTATGTTCCGCCCCTTGTCCTCTACTCTCGTGGGGTCTAGCTTGGATATCCCCGTGGCCAGCTTCCTGCGCATCAACAGCTCTGCGGGGGAGTACCCTGACGCTAAGGGGGTGACCCTGTATCTCAGCAGGAATTGGCACAATTTCAGGTCGAGGTCTCCGGGACCCATGCGCAGTAGCGCGTCTTTCGTGGTGCGCACGAGGCGCTCTACTTGGCCATTGGTGGCCGGGTGAAAGGGGGCGGAGGTGACGTGCCGAATGGCGTTGCGTTCCATGAATGCCCTGAACTCGGCGGACGTGAAACAGCTAGCGTTATCGCTGACGAGGGTGTCGGGTAAACCGAACGTGGAAAAGACCCTCCTTAACTGTTTAATGGTTGTGGTCGAGGAGGTGCTCGAGACTGGAATGACCTCCAACCACTTAGAGAACGCGTCCACCACGAGGAGGAAAAGCGTTCCCCTGAATGGGCCAGCAAAGTCTACGTGAACTCGGGACCAGGGTCCCCTCGCAGCGTCCCATTCCCTAGGTGGCGAGCGAGCCTCTTCTGGCCTAGAGCTTTGGCACGCCTCGCAAGTGCCGACCATGTGTTCGATGTCGGCGTCTAACTGGGGCCACCAAAAATAACTGCGGGCTAGTGCCTTAGAGCGTACGATCCCCGGGTGGCTGACGTGCAGCAGTTTAAGCACCCTCGGCCTGAGAGACGTGGGGATCACTACCCGCTGTCCCCACAAGAGGCAACCCCTCTCCAGGGACAACTCCAATCTCTTTTTGAAAAATGTGTCGAATTCCGCTGCTGGGGAAGACACGGGCCACCCTTTCTGCACCCAGGAGCAAACTGTGGCCAGCGCTTTGTCCTTGCCTGTCGCTTTGGCGATTTCGGCCGGTACTACTGGAGGGGAGTCTAGGACCTCTATCATTAAGACCTGGTGGTCCCTCTCTACTCCGCCCACGTGGCAGCAATCCCGGGGAATGGGGGACCTCGACAGAGCGTCGGCATGGCTTATTTCCCTCCCGGGCCGGTATACCAACGCGTGCTGATACGCGTTGAGAAAAATGGCCCATCTGAGCATTCTCGGGGACAGGATCTGGGGTGTGGGCTTGTCTGCGGTGAAGATGCCCAGCAACGGCTTGTGGTCAGTCACTATGGTGAAGGGGCGGCCGTACACGAAATCATGAAATTTCTTGGTCCCCGCAATTATTGCTAGCGCCTCCCTGTCTGTCTGAGCATAATTCCTCTCCGCTTGGGACAGGGATCTAGAGTAGAACGCTATCGGGGCCTCCCTACCGTTCTCCAGCACGTGGCAAAGCACCGCCCCTACCCCCACCGGGGATGCATCGCATATCAGGACCACCGGGCGTTTGGGATTGAAGTGGGTCAGTACAGCATCTGATGCCAGGAGTCGCTTCAGGTCATTGAAAGCCTTTTCCTGGTCGTCGCCCCACTTCCATGCCTCGTCCTTTTTTAACAATTTGTGTAGCGGTTCTGCCACGGCTGCCTTCCGCGGGAGGAAGGAGTGGTAGAAGTTGAGCAGTCCGAGGAACGACTGCAACTCGGGCTTGGAGGTGGGGCGAGGGGCCTTTTTGATGGCGGCTACCTTGGATTGGGCCGGCCTAATTCCCTCGGAAGTAACACGGAACCCTAGGAACTCAACCTCTGTAGCGAAGAAGACGCATTTGTCTTTCCGCAACCTCAACCCCGCCTTTTCGAATATTGTCAGGACCTTTCCCAACCTTGTTGCTAATTCGGCCCGGCTCCCCCCTGTAATTAATACGTCATCAAAATAGGGTAACACCCCCTCCAACCCCTTCAGGAGGCGTTCCACCAATGACTGGAAAATCCCGGGCGCCGAATTTACGCCGAATTGGAGGCGCGAAACCTGGAACGCCCCTTTGTGGGTGACTATTGTTTGTGCAGCAGCTGCGGCGGGGGTCACCGGGAGTTGCTGGTAGGCTTGGGCCAGGTCGAGTTTGGCGAAACACCTCCCCCCGTGTAACCTGGCCAACAAGTGGCTGACTACCGGCACCGGATACGCATTAGGGCGGATCGCCTTATTGATGGTGCACTTGTAATCAGCGCATATTCGGACTTCCCCGTTGGCCTTGAGCGCTGTTACAATTGGAGTTTCCCACTCCGCAGAATCAACAGGAACAAGAATCCCCTGGCCCACTAATTTGTCCAATTCCGCCTCTATTTTGTCCTTTAGTGCGAAAGGCACTCTGCGCGGTTTAAGTCTGATTGGACGCACTCCAGGGTCCAGGTCGAAAGTCACTGGGGGGCCCTTGAATTTTCCTAGCCCCTTTTTAAAAACCTCGGGGTGCGCGTCGCACACGCTCTGTATTGGATCAGTCCCGGCGGCGTGTGCTCCCACGGCGTGCACCCCCCCAATGAACAACCCCAGGGGCTGGAACCATTGAGTCCCGAGGAGGCTGCATTTACCCCCCTTGAGGACGACTAAGGGAAGCGTTGCGGTGTATTTTTTGAACTGGACCTGGAACTTCCCAACCCCCAACACTGGGATGCGGTTCCCTTGCACGTCCTTCAGCGTGGCCCTCAACGCCTTGAGCTTGGGCCGCACGCGGGGGGCGATTCTCATGAACTCCCCCTGGGAAATAATGGAGTATGAAGAACCCGAGTCCACCTCCATTCTAACAGGGGCCCCTTGTATTACTACCTCAACGAAGTAACGGGGGTGCTCCGTGGAAACGCTGCAAACCGGCGCGTCGTCCTCACTGTCGTCGGAGACTCGCCCTACTCCGTCCCGCGTCCTCGTGGTCCGGGTGCCGTCCTTCGGCCTCGTGGTGCGGTCCTGACTCGCGGTGCGGTCCTGCCTCGCCGAGCGGTCTGGAGAACTCCGGGTGGCCTCGCGTCGTTTCCGGCAGACCTTGGCGATGTGCCCGCGCCGGCCGCAGTTGTGGCACTCGGCCTTGCGGAATGGGCATTTGGTGCGGGCGTGGGCGGCGCCGCAGCCATCGCAGCGCCGGCCCTCTCTCTGGACCCTCCGGACGTCCTCGTCGTCGCTGCTCTCTGCAGACGAGTTCAAAGTCCGCTGGGCCGCGCGCACCGAACTCTCTGCCTTGGCGGTCTTCGGGCGCCAGTCCTGAAGTTCGTGCACCCCGGCCGACGTGGCCTCTGCGGCCTGTGCCGCGTCGAGGACTTGTTGCCACGTGGGAGGCGGCTCCCTTTTCATCAGCGCGCGCTGAGTCTCTGTGTCCCTCAGACCGCAGAGCAGGCAGTCCCGGAGGGTGACGTCGGGGAGTTCCCACTTGCATGGGCCGGCGGCCAACCGCAGGGCCGCGGCGAACTCATCGACCGATTCTCCGGGTGCCTGGACTCGCCTCCAGAACGCGCTCCGAGCGGGGAACATCGCTATTGCCGGCCGGAGATGGGCGCGCAGCGCCGCCAGGAGCTCTGTGGCCTTGAGGTCGCCCACCTTCCTTGGCGCGATCAGGTCCACCAAGGTCCTCTTGGTTTCTTGTCCGAGCATGCGGACGAAGATGGCCCTCTTCTTGGCCTCGTCGGAGACTTCGAGCTCCACCAGCGCAGCGTTGAAGTCTATCTCAAACAGCTCCAAGTCTCCCGGCTTCCTGATCTCGTAGCCGGCGCATGTCTTGGTCCCGTGGGCAGCCATATCCCATCCTCGTCGCCAATTTAGTGTATGGGACCAAAGACAACCGGACAACCGAAAGGTTGGTTTAACACAGGTTTATTGCATTGCATGAGGTTCCAGTGAAGCATGAGGTAATGGCGGTGATACATCTCAATATATACAGTAGCTCTCTACATTTGAATCTTGTAGCACGGTAGCTGATTGGTTGCTACCGGCGTGGCCTCGCCCAGGCACGCCTCCATTCCTGCTGCTGAATGCAGGTCTTTCTTCAGCTGCTGAATGCAGGTCTTTCTTCAGCTGCTGAATGCGGGGAAGGTTTTCCCGCGGCTGTCCGTGATTGAGCAATGTGAACCATGTGAGAGTGAACGCTCGCAGCTGCCCTCTATAGGCTGTCTGCTCGCGTTCCTTTACAGCTGATATCGTTTGTATCTGGAGTGGTTACAATCTTGCCTTACAGTATACTGAACATGCATACATACATAACATTGTCTTAGAAAGTTCTTGTTCTTTATCCATCCGGCACAACTCTTCTAGATTAGTCACATGGTCAACCCATTATATCCTTAGCAGCCGTCTGTAGATCCACATTTCAAAAGTTTCGATTTTTAGTCAATGTCCAAAGAGACTCCATATAGCAACACTGAGAATATGTAACATCTCACAATTCAAATCTTCATAGCAAGAGTTAGATCTCTACTGCATAACAAATGTTGCACTACAATTTGAAGAATTCCCCTGGCAGTTACAACTCTGGAGTGGCAGGAAACATTTTACACCTTTGTCCGTGCCACAGAGCCCCCTAAGCTCCTCTCCTCAGCCGGTTGGAGGGGAGTGGGAGCGGCTGTTACCCATGACATGGGCCTTAAGATGCCCAAGGATGTTGCAGAGGATGTTGAGTACCAGGCTCCCTCGATGTTCAGCCACAATGTTTAATTGTATTTTAAGTTTTATGTAATTTACCATCTTTCTTTGTCTGTAAACCGCTTTGGGTCACCAATAGGTGAAGAAAGCGGTATAAAAATATTATAAATAAATAATAAATAAATACATAAACTCTGGGAACAGCAGTATGGAAAAACAGTGTGCACACTTTTAACATTTATATTGTGTTCTGCCTTGTGAGATGAAGATGCATACATTATACCTAATGCAGAGAGATAGAGTTGGAGATAGAGATATGCAAGTTCTTCTTTTACAGATTATATTATATTCCCTTGCACAGATATGAGCACAACATTCAAGAAAGCTAATGTCAATACCTTCACTTTGAGAGACAGACGGACGGACGGACAGACAATGATGGATGGATAGATGGATGGATAGATGGATGGATGGAAAGGTCACCCTTGCTTGAAAGCCAGTCATTTCTGACTCTAGGGTTCAGGGCTCAGCTCTGTTTATAGCCAAAGAGGCAGCACTGTCTACATCTGCAGACATTTCCATGGACATGTGGCAGGCATGACTAGACACCGGAGTGCACAAGATGTTGTTTACCTTCCCACCAAAGTGGTCCCTATTTATCTACTCGCAATTTCTTGCTTTCAAACTGCTAGGTTGGCAGGAGCTAGGACAGTTCACTCCGTCGTGCAGCACTCAGCTCTAACTGCTGACCGGCCAACCTTCCAGTTGTCAAGTTCAGCTTCTTAACTGCTAAGCCACAGCATTCCCAGGATGGATGGGTTGGTGGGTGGGTGGATGGATGGATGAGTGGATGGGTGGGCAGAGAAAGAAGTGTAGAGGACCATCTGGTATGTTTTCTTCTGACCACAGCTTCCTATCCTGCTATCTGCTTCCTTATCTAATCCAATGATGCTGCAATGACCAGGTGGATGTGCCCTTAGGTAAATGCCATTCTGCATGCACATCCGGATTGCCTCACTGAGGCAGCAGCTGGCACGATTCCTCTGGGAGCCAAGTGCTTTCCCCCTGGCAAAAGTGGCAATGCACCAAAGTCATCTAGATATCCTCATCAAGGCCTGTTGACCTGCCCACACGTTAGTCACATCTCAGCAACAAGCCCTGAGATCAAAGAGCCTCCTCCCAGTTACACCAACCTTTAATCCGGAGGTGAAATTGATAGGGATGAAAGTGAAGCTTGTCTGATGGTTTTCAGGTTGCTAAATCTTTTTTCTTTACTTAATTGAACCACTATCTGTTGGCATTGGTTGTGCTTGATGGGGATGGGAGGGGAAACGGTCAAAGAGGAGCAGAATCAAGGGTAACAGAAGCTGGAGGAACAGGGACTACCAGGAGCAAAAATGTTTGTTTGTTTATTTATTTATTTTCTCAAAACGACACTGGGCGGCTCACAACATTAAAAACAGCACAATAGTCCAACATTAAAAACCCAATTTAAAATGTTGTGTACATGCGGACAGTCACATAGATCAGGGGTGCCCAACCTAAGGCCAATGGGCCAGATCTGGTCCGTGGCACCATTTCATGAGGCCTCCCACCCCTCCAAGGGCATTCAAAAAACAAAATGGCTGCCCCTTTGAAGCTCTTGGGACAAAATGACAACACACCACACATTGTGCAGTCAAGGCAAAATGGTCATCTGACCCTCGAAACTGACTGAAATTGTGTGACCTGGCCCCGGGCTTGAAAAGGTTGCAAACCCCTGAGATAGATCTTACTCCATTCACTCCGTGATTCAGGGGAAGAGCAAGAAAAGGCCATGTCTCCCAATTTAGAAGCACTTGTACTTCTAGCTCAGTGGTTCCCAACATGTGGCACATGCCCCACAGGGGCACTTCAATTCCCAGAAGCCTAAGTCAGTACACTGGCTGATCAGTGCTTTGGGGAACTGTTATGTATGTTAACTGTTTTCTGACAGGAGCGGAATGTATCTTTCTCATGTATCTATTCTTATGTAAATAAGTGGATTGAAAATGTGCTCACTCTGTTAGCCAATGGGCTTGTTGTATTATTGTTACTGTTTATAGTGTATATAAGTCTGAGTTTTGCCCCATCCAAACTGTGTTCAAACCCCACTAATAAAGAGCTGAATTTCATTACTTCACTCGTCTGCTTCTTCATTCCCTGAAAACGAAACTGGCGACGAAGGTGGGATGGCGATCCCACATGGCAGCAACATCGGCCCATTTGACCCAGCGCAACCATAGAAATGGGCAACATACGATCGCCAATTCCGCCACGCAATGGCCTTGCAGAAGATCACCAACGAAGACCAGAAGTGCTCCTGTTTCCTTGCTCAGTGCGGTTCTGAGAAGCTTGAGCTGGCAACCCACCTCGTTCTCCCAAGGGATGTGGATGTGGTGCCGCTCGCAGAAATCATGTCCGCACTGAGGAAACACCTGCAGCCAGAGGTCTTGATCTTCCCGGCCAGGGTGGCCTTCCACAGAAGGGAGCAGAAACCTGGGGAGTCCATTGCAGACTACGCCGCCGCTCTGCGCATTGCTGCCACCCCATGCAAGTGGGACAACATCGAAGAAGTACTGCGGGACCATCTGCTGGCCGGAATGAGGGACGAAGATGCTCAATGTCACCTCGTTATCAGGAAGACGCTAACTTTCAAGGCTGCCCTAGAAGAGGCGGTAGCGTCTGAGGCCGCACGGTCTGGCATCAAGCTTTTCCGGCATCGCCACTCCACCACCAGTGCCACGACTCAGCTGTGCAAGCTCAGGGAAATTCATCTTCATCCTCCTCAGCATTGCCTGGTTCCACCTCTTCATCGGAGTCCAGCGACGCAGAGGGAGAAGTCTGAGTGGTCCGACGAAAGCACCGAGAGCACCGTGACGATCAGGAAAAGAAATTCCTTTGCAAGTGTGATGGCTGCAGAGTCCGGCATGACCACAGGAAGTGCCCCTTCCACACCGCAGAATGCCACAACTGCGGGCGACGAGCGCACATTGCTAAAGTAAGCCGACAGCGAAAGCAAAGAGCTCCAGCACCTGAGTCCAAGAAGAGTCATCACCACAAAACGTCCATTGCCAAAGTGTCACCAGAGCCTGAGCTATGCCAAGTGGGCATTGTCAGCGAGCGTTTCTTCACAGACCTGAGCCTGCAAGATGTCCCCTTCAAGATCAAGGTGGATTCAGGTACTACCTTTTCCATAATCCCACAGCGGGAGATTTTGAGTATTCCCCCTGCCTCTCGGCCCAAGCTCAAATCTTTTAAAACTTCCCTCTGGGATGTGCAAGGTTGCCAGATTCCGTTCCTGGGGGTGGGAAACTTCTTGGTCAAATTCAAAAACATTTGCAGCTCCTTGCCATTGGTTTTAGTTAAGCAAGGCACTAACTGTCTTATTGGGACCCAATGGTTTAGGCCCCTGAGAATCCGGCTTTCTGCCATTCATGCAATAGACGCTGAACCAATCCGGGACGTTTGTGCTGCACATCATGAGGTGTTCAAAAAGGGTTTAGGGTTATACAAAGAACCCCCTGTGGACCTTGAGCTTGACCCAAATGTCTGGCCCATCCGGATGAAGCCACGCCAGGTACCCTTTGCTTTAAAGGAGAAGATAGAAGCCGAGATGGACAAACTGGTGGGGCAGGGCATCCTAGTGCCGGTGGACTCCGCAGAGTGGGAGACACCAATAGTGACTGCTTTGAAAAGTAACGGGGAGGTCAAGATATGGCTGACTACAAGTGTACCATCAATAAAGCTATTCGCCCGAATGCATATCCTGTGCCCGTGGTAAGCCACCTTCTTGCCTCCTTGCATGGAGGAAATTGCTTCGCAAAACTTGACCTTGCCCAGGCTTACCAACAATTGACTGTGTCTCCTGCTGCTGCAATAGCCCAGACCATAGTAACACATAGGGGGGCATTTAAGGTAACTCGACAACAATTCGGGGTGAATGTGGCCCCCAGAATATTTCAATCTCTTGTAGAACGTATTTTAAAAGGTTTGCCCGGTGTCCTGCCATATTTTGACGATGTCCTGATCACCGCTAAGGACACCGTCAAACTAGCGGCCAGGCTCGATCGAGTCCTCTCACGTTTCGAGAAGGCTGGTCTACCTCTCAGAAGAGACAAATGTGTGTTTTTGGCACAGGAAGTGGAGGTCCTGGGGTACCAAATTACACCCCAATGTATCATGCCCTCTGACTCCAATGTGGTGGCCGTGCAAAATGCACCCAGGCCAAAATGTAAAGCCGAATTGCAATCATTTCTAGGATTGTTAAACTTCTATCATGCTTTTCTCCATTACAAAGCCTCAGTTGCCGAACCATTACATTGGCTTCTTAAGAAAGATACTGTTTGGCACTGGGGCCATTGCCAAGAGAAAGCGTTCCTAGAACTTAAAAGGCTGCTATCTTCGGATGCTGTATTAACTCATTTTGATCCTAACAAGGAAGTTGTACTTTTGTGTGATGCATCCCCTGTGGGGGTGGAACCTGTGTTATGCCATGTACTAAATGACGGGAGGGAAGCCCCCGTAGCATTCTATTCCCATTCACTCTCAAAGCCTGAGAAAAATTACGCTTAGACAGACAGGGAGGCGTTTGCAATCATGGCTGGCACTAAGAAATTCCACGATTACCTTTACGGAAGACCTTTTACCATTGTAACTGACCACAAGCCACTCCTTGGAATCTTTGTGAATGGGAAGCCCACACCTCAAATTCTGTCCCCAAGGATGTTGCGTTGGGCAATTTTACTAAATGCATATGATTTTACTTTGGTGCACAGGCCCGGCAAGAACATCAGCCATGCTGATGCCCTGTCATGTTCTCCACTGCCAGGGGTCGGGGGAGCCAATCACGAGATCGAAAGCGACCACCAGGTCCTCATGATTGAGCCCTAGGCTTTCGACTCGCCCCCAGTCGTCCCCTCAGATATAGCCAAGGCTTCAGCCAAGGGTGTAACATTGACTAAAGTAATGTCTTGGGTACAAAAAGGCTGGCCTGTCTCTCCTTTAGACGAGGAATTCAGAACATTCCACCGCAAGCATTTAGAACTGTCAGTGGAACGAGGTTGCCTTCTATGGGGCCAGCGGGCAGTCATTCCTGTCACTCTCAGGAAAAAGGTTTTACATCTACTTCACACAAGTCACCCAGGAATTGTCCATTCCAAAGCCCTTGCCTGTAGCTACTTTTAGTGGCCTCAACTGGACCAAGACATAGAACAAATGGTCGGCACTTGTGCCAGTTGTCAATCCTCTCACCCAGAGCAATCCCACCTTCCCTCACAGGAATGGGATTCTGCTCAGGGCCCGTGGTCCAGGATGCACATAGATTTTGCAGGTCCATTTAGGGGTGCCCTACTTTTGTTGGTTCTGGATTCATTCTCTAAGTGGCTGGAAGTTATTAGGGTGCCTAATACCACTTCAGCCATCATGATAATGCACCTAAGAAGGCTGTTTGCAGCATTTGGACTTCCAGATGTGCTGGTGTCCGACAACACGTCCACGTTCACATCTGCAGAATTCCAATCCTTCATGGAAAGGAATGCAGTTAGGCACATCACTGCCATCCCATTCCACCCAGCCACCAATGGCCAGGTATAGCGGCAGGTACGCACAACTAAAGACGTGCTTCGGCGTATGGGTGAAGGGGATTTGGAGCTCCAGTTATGCCAGTTTCCTTTCACATGTAGGCTCATCCCCCTTGCCTAAGGGCTGTCCCCTGCTGAATTGCTCCAGCAAAGAAAACTGTCATCCTTGCTGGACAGATTGGATCCCTCTAGGGTAGAGGACAAAGGCACAAATATAGCAATCCAACACCAGAAGGGTTTCTCGTCCAGAGACCCTGTACATTGCCACAATTATGCAGCTGGTTGCCCTACGTGGGTGCCTGGGTTTGTGATCGATCAAACTGGTCCTGTTTCTTACAGAATCGAAACAGCCACTGGTCTGATCTGGAGGAGGCACTCGGATCAATTGAGACCCAGAGTACTGGACCCACAAGACGAATACAGACACTCAACACTAGTGTTGCCCCTCCCCCCTTTTAAACCCAAGGGGCAGAGGTAATAGTCAGCAGCCAGCCAACATTGACCCAGAAATGTCTTCTAAGAACCAATTTCAAGGGGAATTTGTGGAATGCTCCCCTATTCCGGCCAGGTGTACCCCTACACTGTCCCAGCCTAGCACTCTGGATTCCTTTATCGATGATGACCAATTTTATTTGGAGTCATCCTCCACTCTTAGTACACACAGTAGGGACCCTGAGTTGTCTTATTCATCCACAGAATTAGATTTTGGTTTTGAGCGATCCCCTGCTCCTCCATCTGACAAACGGGGCTTAAATTTGGGTTTACAATCCTCTTCCTCTAGTCAACCCCTCACTCCAGTCGGGTCGCCCATTCTATGAGCCCCTGAGCCGGCTCAGCCAAGCGTCCAACCCAGAAGGGAAACTAAACCGCCATCCAGGTTAAAGGATTTTGTTTTTACCTAGGGGGGGACAAATGTTATGTATGTTAACTGTGTTTTCTGACAGGAGCGGAATGTATCTTTTCTCATGTATCTATTCTTATGCAAATAAGTGGATCAAAAATGTGCACACTCTGTTAGCCAATGGGCTTGTTGTATTATTGTTACTGTTACTGTTTATAGTGTATATAAGTCTGAGTTTTGCCTCATCCAAACTGTGTTCAAACCCCACTAATAAAGAGCTGAATTTCACTACTTCACTCATCTGCTTCTTCATTCCCTGAACACGAAAGGAACTGACTGAGGCTTCTGGGAATTGAAGTCCAAAAACCAAAAGTTGGGAAACACTGCTCTAGCTGTTTCCCTCTGTTTCTGGTTTCAGAGCTGGGCAGTTACTTCTGGCTCACAGTCAGCTTCTCGTTGTAGTCCCATTTGGGTGTTAGCTCTCATTCTCTACTCCAGAGGTTCCCAACCTTTTCAAGCCAGGGGCTGGGTCACGCTCTCTCAGTCAGCTTCGAGGGCCAGATGGCCATTTTGTCCCAATAGCTTGAAAGGGATGGCCATTTTGTTTCTCGAATGTCCTTGGCATTTTTACTACCGGTATGCGCGTACTTGTCTGAACCTGCTGACAACCACCACTGGTGGGGAGCCACATAAAATAGTGGCGTAGGTTGGCAACCCCTGCTCTAATCACTTAAGCCTTAAGTCATCTTCTGCAGGCCACAACTTAAGGGTATGTAAAGAGGAGGTTCTTGCTCACATGTAGATCCTGTACACAAGAACAAACCCTGGTTTTCCTATGGCTCTTGCTTACATATGAGCAGAAATGTCCACTTTTTGAGATTCCTTCTTGGTCATCACATATAGAAAGCAGTGAGGGAGAAGTTGGGATGCATGGATGGACCAATACCTAAATGTAGCTGGTATGATAAGATTGTAGGTTCAGCAGATAGGAAACTCAAGCTGGGTCCTGATCCTCTGCTCCTGGTAGGAAGAGCCAGAGTGGATGGGGGCAACCTAAGCTAGAAGTCACACAGTAACCCATTTCCTTGATAGACCAAGTGCCATTGAACTTCTTCTTCTTCCATGTCTAGGCCAGATGTGAAACTGCCAAAATGAGGGCACCTTTTGGTGAGTTCATTTTGCAGTTCCTTTCGGCTGACCTAGTGTGAGAAAGATTAGCTGGCAACACATGATTGCCGTTACCAGGGTATGGCCAATTGTGGTTCAAAAATACAGTCAAACCCCGACGTACGTATGCCTCGAGTTATGTAAAATTTGACTTACGTAAGGATTTTTTGCTAAAATAGTGTCCCAATTTACGTAAATGTCCCGATTTACGTAACATGATTTCCTATGAGTTTGCTTCGATTTATGTAAAAAAAAACCATTTTCCCCTATGGGTTTGCTTTGATTTATGTAAAAAATCACTTTTCCTATGGGTTTGCTTCAATTTACGTAAATATTCTTTTTTCCTCTGGGTTTGCTTCGATTTAAGTAAAAAACCCAATTTACATAAAAGGCTACAGAACGGACTTTTTACGTAAGTCGAGGTTTTACTGTACCACAATCTTCGAGGAGGCTCTTTCTGTGTACCCTGCCACTGAACTAAACAATGGGGATGGGATTTTTAAAATGTTTTGGCTACAAATACTGTAATTCCCATTATGGGAGTCCAACCTAACTTACACACACCTTGGGTAAGATAAAGGTAAAGGTCGTCCTTGCTTAAAGGCCAGTTGTATCCAACTCTAGGGTTCAATGCTCATCTCTTTTTATAACCAAAGAGCCTACGCTGTCTGCACCTGCAGATGTTTCCATGGTCATGTAGCAGGTATAACTGTTACCTTCCCACTGAAGCAGTACCTATTTATCTATTTGTAATTTCTTGCTTTCAAACTGCTAGGTTGGCAGGATCAGGGACAGAGACGGGAGCTCACTCAGACGTTAAGTTCAGCATCTTAACCACTAAGCTAAACATACCTTGCAAACATCAAAATGTAGCTCACCTGGCAGAAAAGGCCCAAACTGGAAACCTTTGAGGCATTGAACCTGAGCAGCGTCAAGAGTAGAAGCCAAGATGGCTACCAACTTGATTCAGAGAAGGCTACCACCTCCTTACTATCTACCGATTTAAAGTACAGTAATCTTACATTTAGGGTAACCAAATAAAAATTAAAAAAGGATTCCCATACTGTACATTTAATAGTTGCTTAGGAGACAAAATTTCATCAGATACAGTTTTTAATGCAAGCCAAACCTGTTGAAACTCGCTCCTTTGCAGAAACCCTGTGCTCTTTTTCTTATAATCAACAGATATATAGCATGAGGTTAATTGAGTAATAGGGGTTTGTTAAACCATTTCCATGTCTACCTTGTAAACCTGTGGTTTTGCTACAATTTTAATATGTCTGAAGAACAATGTTTCCTCCTTTTTTTGTTCATTTGCACAGTCAACTCTGCCCATACCTGTCAACCATCCCGTTTTACCCAGGAAAACCCCTTATTTTTACCCCTCTTCCCACCCCCTCCCATTTAATTGATTTCTCCATATTTTCCCTTATTTTTAAAAAAGAAATAAGCTGCAGTATTTTTTCCCAGCCACCAGAGGTCGCTGTGTGGATTTTCGTATGTGGAAGGGGAGAGAGAGAAGGGGGGCATTCTGTAGTTAGTTTCTCTTTCATTTTCCTGCCAGTCACATGGCCAAGATGGCGCTTCGTTTCATGCTGGGACTAGGGACGGGAGTCTACTCTAGAGGTGAGCAATATTTCATATATGCAGGGGCAAATCAGCTCTTGGTCTGGGGGCAGAGACTTCTCTCTCACTCTCATGCTTTATTGAGCTGTTTCTGCCCTGCCTTCCGTTTCTGTTCTAGAGTTAACTTGGGAGGGGGAGAAGTGCTTGCTCACTATATGCTAAAGGTAAAGGTTTTCCTTGCTCGAAAGACAGTCGTTTCTGGAGTGCCAAGTTTAGCCATCACAGCTTGGTGCCCATTGCATCTACAATACTATATGAGAGAGAGAGGGTGTGTGCCGTTTCTGTTCTAGAGTTAACTTGGGAGGGGGGGAGTGCTTGCTCACTATATGCTAAAGGTAAAGGTTTCCCTTGCTTGAAAGCATGTGCGCGCTTGGCCCTGGGGGAAGGGGAGGGGGAGCTGACATCACATGCGGCGCCACCCAGAGGAGCTCGCCTGCCCACCCCTGCCGCTGCTCCTTGCCTTCTTCTAGCAGCAGCAGCATAACTTTCGCGATGCCTGAACCTAGTCCTGCAGGAAGAGAACTTCCTGCAGAATGTCTGCCTGGGCATTGCGAGAGGTGTCCAGGCAGCATGCCACAAGGAGGGCAACACTCGCATTGCCCAGAGTCAGACAGACATTCTGCAGGCAGTTCTCTTCCTGCAGGACTAGGTCCAGGCATCGCGAAAGTTGTGCTGCTGCTGCTAGAAGGAGGCAAGGAGCGGCGGCGGGAGCGTGGGGCACCGGGGCGGGCAGTCGAGCTCCTCTGGGTGGTGCGTGACATCAGCTCCCCCTCCCCTTACCCCAGGGCCAGGCGCGCACATGCCACCACCTCCACCACCACCCAAGCGGCACCCACAGCCTATTAAGGAGGCAGCAGCAGCCGCTCTGGAGGAGGAGAAGGAAAGGAAGAGCCGTCGTCATTTTCCTGGGAGGAGGTGGGCGGGATCGAGAAGCAGCAGCAGGGCTCGACTCGCTGGTCCTGGAGGACTAAAGGAGGAGGGAAAACCAAAGCCGTCACGTCAGCACTCCTTCCTCCCCCCCCCCCCCGGAGGAAGGAGTAGCCCAATGTGGCGCCTTCTGGGTAAGTGTGTCTTTTCTGTTTACTCCCCCCCCCCGTGTGTGTGGGGGGGGAGCAGAGGCTAAAGGGATTTCCCGGGGGGTGGAGGGGGAATGAGGACCGTGAAGCTCCCTAAGCAGCAGTGAGTCTTTAAGGTGCCACAACATTTTTGTGTTTTTGTTTTGTTTACCTCCTGATCTGCTTGCACAGAATAAAACTTTAGAATTGGTGCCATTTTATTCTGTGCAAGCATATCAGAGAGTAAACAAAAAAATGTTGTGGCACCTTAAAGACTCACTGCTGCTTCGAGGTAGACTGCAGCTGGCCCAGGGCGCTTCATGGTAAAACAGAGATGACCACTGAACCCTAGAGTTGGATATGACTGGCTTTCAAGCAAGGGATACCTTTTCCTTGCTCAAAAGCCAGTCGTATCCCATGCTAGGGTTCAGGTTGCTCATCTCTGTTTCAAAGGTAAAGGGTCGCCCTTGCTCAAAAGCCAATCATATCCGACTCTAGGGTTCAGTGCTCATCTCTGTTTCAAAGCCGAAGAGCCAGCGTTGTCTGCGTCTGCAGACATTTCCATGGTCATGTGGCAGGCATTGATAGACACCGGAGTGCATGGAATACTGTTTACCTACCCACCAAAGTGATCCCTACTGCTGACCTGCCACCTTCCAGTCAGAGCCTTAGCCATTTGAGCTCAGTGGTTAAGAAGCTTGCCTTGTTAGCTGGAAGGCCGACATGACCATTTGAGCGCCTGTCTCTGTCCCAGCTCCTGGCAACCGCAAGTTGATAAATAGGAACCACTTTGGTGGGAAAGGTAACAACATTCTGGTGTCTAGTTATGCCTGCCAAATGTCCACAGAAACATCTACAAACAAACAGTGCTGACTCTTTGGCTATAAATAGATGAGCACTGAACCCTAGAGTCAGATACGACTGGCAGCTTTGGATCTAACAATAGGTAAAGGTAAAGGTTGCCCTTGCTCAAAAGCCAGTCGTATCTGACTCTAGGGTGCAATGCTCATCTCCATTTACAGCCAAAGAGCCAGTGCTGTCCGTGCTTGCAGATGTTTTCATGGGCTATGTGGCAGTCATGACTAGATTGGCCACCCAGTCACATGCCCACCGATTAGGCCACACCCACCAGTTAGGCCACACCCACCAGTAAAATTTTTTGGTCCCCATCACTAGATACGACTGGCTTTCAAGCAAGGGCAACCTTTATCTTTAAATAGGTACTACTTCAGTGGATAGGTAAACATCATCTTGTGTACTTCGGTATCTAGTCATGCCTGCCACATCTCCATGGAAACGTCTGCAGATGCAGACAGCACTGGCTCTTGGGCTATAAATGGAAATGAACACCAAACCCTTGAGTCGGCTACAACTGGCTTTCAAGCAAGGGTTACCTTTATCTTTATGATTTTGCTTTCAAGCAGGAAAAGTAACAGTGTGTTCCATCTAGCCATGCCTGAACATAACCACAGAAATGTCTGCAGGGATGGCTCTCTGGCTGTAAAAGGAGATGAGCACTGCCCCCTAGAATCAGACACAACTGAGTTTTGAGCAAGAAAGCTCTTTTACCTTACAGCAGTTAAACCACTGTAGCACCAGTGCTCATATGCAGTGATGCACTGCAGCAGGTTCTGCAGAACCGGTAGCGGAAATTCCCCCAAGTCACACCCACTTGGTTGTCCACACCCACCTCCATAGCCCACAATGCAGGATGTTTGGCCATGCCCACAGATTTGGCCCCACCCACTGATTTTGCCAACCCACAGAGTAGGTAGTAAAAAGATTTTGCAGTGCATCACTGCTCATATGCAGTGATGTGATGTAGATCTATCTTCAAGGGCCAAGTTCGCAAAAAAGAACTTTAGTTTGCCCAGTTTGGCACTAAGAGGATCAGACACAACTGTGAGTCATTCTCTCACATTAGCACATGTTAACCTTGGTCAGGGACAGAACAGTCCAGGCACTTGGCTGGGCTTGCAACCTTTGTTGATCCTTTTGCTTGTTTATGGTGACCTCTGCAGGTCTTATTAGGGTTTCATTTGCTTCACCCAAGATCTTTTCTGATAATAATAATTTCGAGTCAGAAATGATTCTGGGTTGAAAGGATTTTTGCTGGAGGAACTCTGCTCAGCGGATGCCTGAATGAGGCTCTTTTCATGTCCCCAAAGTATTTTCCCACTGAAGTGGTCCCTATTTATCTACTTGCAATGTCTTGCTTTCAATCTGCTAGGTTGGCAGAAACTGGGACAGTGACGGGCGCTCAATCCATCATGCAGTACCCGGGTCTCGAACTGCCGACTTGCCGGCCTTCCAGCTAACAAGGTGAGCCACCACAGACCACTGAGCCACCACAGACCCTAACTTTCCTGAGGACCCAAACCCTTTCTTCCAAAGAGGAAAGGCTTTCAACACTCTCTTCTCCTTTGCTATTGCACTTGAGATGTATTCTGTCCACGTGTAACACAGGCCTTTCTTACAAGCCTCTGAAATGCAACTGGTTTGAAGTGAAATGCAATGAAAACGCTCGTCATAGGTTTACCTGGGCTTGACTAACTTTAATTGCACTGAGGTCACTGCTTTAAAAGATCCAAATCTCATTGCCTTTAAATTAATTGTTATGAAATGAATTTTGAGTGCAAACCTATATGGAATGTGGGCATTGCCACAGGTGAGGGCAAGCCTTTTACTGCAAGGAAGGGCTTTAAGATAAAGCAGTGACTTCATTTCATGCTGCTCAGAGGAGACGCACAGGCCTGTTGTGTAAAACATTTTAAGTCAAGTGGCTAAGTCGCGTCCTTGAGTTGAATTGCATTCTACACTGTGTGATGATGCCAGCCTGAAATCCTAGCTGGGCATCGACTACAGAAGGCTCCTTCTGTCCCAAGCTTTCCCTCTACCGCCTTTTTATGGAAGACAGATAAAACCTTTATGATCATTTCTAATTCCTTCATTGCTGCCCTTCCAGGTCTTCTAATTTCTTGGCTGCAGTCCCCATTTGGATTGATGACACTGCACAACTACTATTTTGCTACTGGGAATAACACATATGATTTACATGATACTGAGTGTGCCGATTCCAAATCTGAACTCAGAATTTGCCTATCAAGTACAGATTTATAGGTGTGCTATAGCTGTAATTGAGTAATGTGTTTTTACATAGAAACATAAGAGTTTTAGCTACCACTATGCCTGCTGCCGCTACCACTATGTCTGCTGAATCACATCCCATGGTGGCATGTATGTTCCAACCATACCTGTCAAGTACCCAGTTTTTCCTGAGAAAACCCCTTTTTTTAACCCTCTTCCTGCCCCCCTCCCGTTTTATTAATTTCTCCGTAATATCCCTTTTTTAAAAATAAAAAAAATCCTGACCGGAGCCCTCACAGGCAAAGCTGCAGTATGTTTTTCTTGCCACCAGAGGCCGTTGTCTGTGGCTTTTCGCTTGTGGAAGGGGAGAGAGAAGGTGGTGGGGGCCCTCCCTGTAGTTTGTCTTTCATTTCCCTGCTACATGGTCATGGAGGCTTCGTTTTTGCTACTGCTGGTCGGAGCCACCATGGGACGGGAATCTATTCTTGTTGTTGTTGTTCAGTCGCACAGTCGATTCCGACCTTTTGTGACCCTATGGACCATTGTTCTCCAGGCGCCTCTGTCCTCCACCATCCCCCTCAGCCCTCCCAGTTCTGTGCCCATTGTGTCTACAATACCATCTAGCCATCTCATCTTTGGTCTCCCCCTTCTTCTTTTGCCCTCCACCTTTCCCAACATCAAGGCCTTCTCAAGTGAGTCCTCCCTTCTCATTTGATTCCCAAAGTACTTTAGCTTCATCTTTACTATTTGACCTTCCAATGAGCATTCAGGGTTGATTTCTTCTAAGATTGACCTATTTGTTCACCTCACTGTCCAGGGTACCTTCAAAACTCTCCTCCAACACCACATCTCAAAGGCATCTATTCTTCTGCGTTCAGCTTTCCTAATTGTCCAGCTCTCGCATCCATACATTACCACTGGGAATACCATTGTTTTGACTATTCTAATTTTTGTTTTCAATGTGATGTCTCTGCTTTTCACTATGTTCCCTAGGTTTATCATAGCTTGTCTCCCAAGAATCAGTCGCCTTTTTATTTCATGGCTGCAATCCCCATCTGCAGTGATCTTTGATCCTAAGAATGTAAAATCTGTCACTGCTTCTACTTCTTCCCCATCTATTTTTCATGAACTGATCGGACCTGTTGCCATTATCTTGGTTTTCTTGATATTGAGTCTCAAGCCAGCTTTTGCACTCTCCTCCTTCAGCCCAATCAAGAGATTCATTAGGTCTTCCTTACTTTCTGCCATTAGGGTGGTATTGTCTGCATATCTCCGATTGTTGATGTTTCTCCCAGCAATTTTAATCCCATATTGTGATTCCTTCATTCCTGCATTGCACATTATGTGCTCTGTGTATAAGTTGAATAAGCAGGGTGACAAAATGCAGCCTTGTCTTACTCCTTTTCCTATTCCAAACCACTCTGTCATTCCGTGTTCTGTCCTAACTGTTGCTTCTTGGTTCGTGTACAGATTTCTCATGAGGCATATGAGGTGTTCTGGTATTCCCATCTCTTTAATTACTTGCCACATCTTGTTGTGGTCCACACAGTAAAATGCCTTAGTGTAGTCAATAAAACAAAAGTAAACTTGTTTCTGGTATTCCTTTGTTTTCTCCATGATCCAACGTATGTTGGCAATGTGGTCTCTAGTCCCCTTGCCTCTTCTGAGCCCAGCCTGCACCTCTGGTAATTCTCTCTCCACATGCTGCTGAAGTCTATCCTGTATTATCTTGAGCATCACCTTGCTGGTGTGTGGGATGAGTGCAATTGTTTGATAATTTGAACATTCTAGGTGAGCGATATTTCATATATGCAGGGGCAAATCACCTCTTGGTCTCTCACTCTCATGGTTTATTGAGCTGTTTCTGCCCTGCCTCCTGGCTGGAGGCTTTTGTTTCTGTTCTAGAGTTAACTTGGGAAGGGGGATGTTGCTTGACCACTATATGAGAGAGAGAGAGAGACTTTTGTTTCTGTTCTAGAGTTAACTTGGGAGGGGGGATGTTGCTTGATCACTATATGAGAGAGAGAGAGAGGCTTTTGTTTCTGTTCTAGAGTTTACTTGGTAGGGGGGATGTTGCTTGATCACTATATGAGAAAGAGAGAGACACTTTCGTTTCTGTTCTAGAGTTAACTCGGGAGGGGGATGTTGCTTGATCACTATATGAGAGAGAGAGACTTTCGTTTCTGTTCTAGAGTTAACTTGGGAGGGGGGATGTTGCTTGATCACTATATGAGAGAGAGAGGCTTTCATTTCTGTTCTAGAGTTAATTTGGGAGGGAGATGTTGCTTGATCACTATATGAGAGAGAGGGGGGCTTTCATTTCTGTTCTAGTTAACTTGGGAGGGGGGATGTTGCTTGATCACTATATGAGTGAGTGAGAGAGAGAGAGGCTTTCGATTCTGTTCTAGAGTTAACTTGGGAGGGAGGATGTTGCTTGATCACTATATGAGAGAGAGAGAGAGAGAGCACCACACCTTCTGACAAACCATCTGGAGGGAGATTAACTCCTCAGCTGCTGGGAGGCTTGGAAATTACAGAGGTTGCTTTTTACTTTACTAATTCCCTTCCTTAAGATGGATCTGACATTCTCAGGTGTTGGTGCTTCAATTGGTTGCAGTGAGGAACAAATAGATTGGTTAATTTGGGGGAATTAACCCCTTGCTCCTCCACCCTAATTGGGGTGTGTGTGTCTAGCCATGTGCAGGGCTAGTTCATTAAAGCCAAGCTGCTTACAAGCAGTTGGTAACCCTAGGGGGCTGGTTTACTATTCTGCACTTTGCTTCCCAGGGAATTTTTTTAAAAAATGAGTAAACAAGAAAGAAAACAAAACAAAAGTTCCCCAAGAAGATGGGGAAAGGGTTCTTTGGCCCACACAGCTTTGTGCCCATTGCATCTACAATACCATCTAGCCATCTTATTTTTGGCCACGCCCTTCTTTTGTCCTCCACCTTTCCCAGCATCAAGGCCTTCTCAAGTGAGTCCTCCCTTCTCATTTGATGTCCAAAGTACTTTAGCGTCATCTTTACTATTTGACCTTTAATGAACAGTCATGGTTGATTTCTTCTAGGATCGACTTATTTCTAACACCACATTTCAAAGGCATCTATTTTTCTGCATTCAGCTTTCCTAATAGTCCACCTCTCACACCCATACATTACCACCAGGAATACCATTGTTTTGACTATGCAAATTTTTGTTTGCAAGGTGATGTCTCTACTTTTAACTATGTTCCCCAGGTTTCTCATAGCTTGTTTCCCAAGCATCAGTCGCCTTTTTATTTCATGGCTGCAATCACCATCTGCAGCGATCTTTGATCCTAAGAAAGTAAAATCTGCCAGTCGTATCCAACTCTAGGGTGCAGTGCTCATCTCCATTTACAGCCAAAGAGCCAGTGCTGTCTGTGTTTGCAGACATTTTCATGGCCATGTGGCAGGCATGACTAGAGCCCAGCAAGTCACATGGTTATATTTGGCCACGTCCACAGATTTGGCCACACCCACAGAGGGGTGTGGCCAAAATTTCCCTTATTTTCAAATCCAAAACTTGACAGGTATGGTTCCAGCAGCGGCTGGGCATGTCTGTGCAAGTCAGTGAGCTGACGTCAGAAATAAGTACCTGTATACGAGGCGAGATGGACCAACAACTTGCCTCTAATGCGAAACCATCTTATTGGATAGTACATCTATGCCATGGTGAGTCTTTTTGAGCTAAAGATGAGTAGGTGCAGCTGTGTTAATAAACTGGACAATTTTTGCTACATTTGTGGCAAATATACCCCACGTGATGAACCTAACCAAGAGGGTGACATTCGCTTACTTAAGATCCTAACGTCCTAGGCAGAATCGGACTTCAGATTTGGGCTCAGTGCACTTGATTTAGTATAGGACACATGGATTAGACCAAGTAGCAGACATTATTTTTGTGATGCAGTGTGATTGAGCCTAGGTATACAAAATCCTTCACTATCTCTGTTTCTTCACTATCAGCCTAAAAGTTGTACAGTCATGATTTTTGTCTTTAACTGGGGGCCACGGTGGCTTAGTGGTTAAGATGCTGACTTGATGACTGGAAGCTTGGCAGATCAGTAGTTTGAGATCCAAGTGTTGCAGAATGGAGTGAGTGCCTATTGTCCATCCCAGCTCGTGCTAACCTAGCAGTTTGAAAGCAAGAAATTGCAAGTAGATAAATAGGTCCCACTTTGGCAGGAAAGAGAACAGTGTTTCGTGTTCTCCAACATCTAGTCATGCCTGCCACATGACCATGAAAATGTCTGTAGACACTGCCTACAGACAGCACTGGCTCTCTGGATGTAAACCAAGATGAGCACTGCCCCCTACAGTTGGACACAACTGGCTTTCGAGTAAGGGAGACCTTTACTAATGTTCAACTGCAGCCCAGCATTTTCTCCTTTCACTTTCATTAAATATGGTTTCAAGTCATTGCTGCTTTCTGTCAGAAAGATGGTGTTGTTCACATATCTTACATTATGGATGTTTCGTCCATCCATTGTCACACCTCTTTCATCTTAATTATGACTTACTGTGCCAATTTTAAAAGTATGAAAGCTAGACAAACACCGTTTTCACAAAACAGTGGCATAGTGATTCTTATTTTATTTGAGGCAGGATTTTCACTTTCTCTCTGAACAGGCCAACATTCAACCTTGGGGTCCCTTCCCCATGGATCAGTGAACAATAACTGCTGGGAGAAGTCTCTACCTGTTGAATCTCAGCCTTTCTTCAGCATGGGCTGCTTGAGCCACTTCTTCCCACACTACACAACTTCAACCTTCCTTTCAACTAGTCTTGGCTTGTTCTTTCATAAAGGCTTAGTTGCATTATGAAGTTGTTACCACAGAAGATGTTAGTAGAGTGGGGGAAGGCATTAAGAGAATATAATGCATTTCCACTTAATAGCTTTTGCCAAGGAAGTGTTGGCGAAGGATAAAAGCTGCGCAAGGCAAAATGGATACTGGGCTAGAAGAACTTCAAAAGAACTCCTGTTATATAGGGTGTAGGAGATAAAGCTCATAATGGCTTTCCTGCAACACTTCTGATAAGGAACAATGAGAGGCCATCCCAGTGAAGGGCCAGCTGTAACCATTTTGGCCGCCACATCACACTGTTGACTCATACTTAGCCTGTGATCTACAGCAATTGTCCTCCCCAGCTTCTTCTTTCATGTCCCGATCAAACCCTAGACTGCCAAAATGAAGCCACTTTCTTGGCTTTATTGTTGACCAAACCTAAGCCTTCATTGGTGCATGTGGCAATAATCGGCAGACCAGTAAATGAGCTGGAATCTGTATCTCCCCACATTCACACCATGTGTTGTTGTTTGTCACTTGAGCATGTTGGTTTTACATTTAAACCCTCCAACTCTCAGCCTTTTCAGACTCCTCCAAGTGACGTAGGGGAGGTTGAGTTTCTCAGCCATATCTTCCTTTAATGTCATTCCTTCTTCAGTGAGCTCTTTCCTTCATGTTCTAATTTGGTTTTCTTCTTGTGTACCCTCAAGAATGTTTGTTCTTGCCATAAAGCTCTTTCTGGATCTGAGCCCTGGCAGACTTGAAGATCATCTCGGTTCAGAGGATGTTGAGGGTCATTCTCTTGCTTAGTTCTTTCAGTGTCTGCTGCTACTTCTATCCTGATCTTAGGTGGAGCAATAACAACGAGAGGGTAGAGCTGCGGTCTTCCTTCAATATTTGAAAAGGAATAAGGATCCCTCATCACAACTCAGGGCTACAGGTTTGTTTTGGGGCTGAAGCACAAATAGAGGGTAGCTGGCACTGCCCATACTACAGCTAGAAGTCATGATCTGATTCCGTGCATGAACCTGCTCCTTCTGATCCTCCATGTTGTTGTTGTTCAGTCACATAGTCGAGTCTGACCCTTTGTGACACCATGGACCACCACACGCCAGGCTCCTCTGTCATCTGTCATCCTCCGTAGCCCGCCCAGATCTACACCCACCACATCAATGATGCCATCTAGCCATTTCATCCTCTGCTGCCCACTTCTCCTTTTGCCTTCGATCTTTCCCAGCATCAGGGCCTTCTCCAGTGAGTCCTCTCTTCTCATTTGGTGGCCAAAGTGAGTGATGGGGCTGGATGCCATGGTCTTGGCTTTTTTGATATTAAGTTTCAGGCCAGCTTTTGCACTCTCCTCTTTCACGCTCCTCCATGGTAGCTGGCCAAAGATTGCCTAACGAGTTCCTACCAGGACCAAGGATCTAATTATCAAAGCCAACATGATAGCACACATATCAGCAAATTGCTGAGAGTTCTTGTGATGGAAGAAGTGATTTTTAGGTCTTCCCATGTGACACAAGATACGTTTTTCCAGATGTTTGGACAAGCTTCTTGTCTAACAGGTAGGAGGAACCACTTCAAAGGTGCCCAGAAAACTACAGGCCCTGAGAGGAAAAATGGAAGCATCTCATATACTTCTTCCTCCTTCATGTTTCAGTTATGCTCTAGCCTCACATAAGCTTATCTTGAAAAGCTGAAGCTTGTGGCGAAAAGAAAAAATCATAAGCCAATGATAAAACAAACGTTAAACCATCTTTAAAGGCTGTTGCTATGCAATGAAAACTACTTCAACTTGAAATGTCAGCTATATGGCTGTATTGATGGGCACCACAGGGGTGGAGTGAAAACTGAATTACAGTAAAAACTTGCATAAAGAGCGCCTTTGCTTAGAGACTAACTCTCTTTTTTTTTTTTATAATTTTTAATTACTTTAAAAAACACCCTGTGAATATATACAATGCCCGGAGAGTTTATTTTCTACTCAAGTCCAGAAACTTCTTTGAGATGGTACTGGTCCTGAACTATCACCTGCCATAATAGAGTGATCCACGAACGGTTTCCATATATTCCAGAATCTATTCTCTTTTAAATTATCTCTTTTGACTTTAATCTCCCATGTCAATTTATCGTTCAATGCTAAACTCCACATTTCTTTATACCATTCTCCAACCTGAATATCTACATCGTTTTTCCAATTTCTGGCTATACATTGTCTACCCGTTGTCAGTACAATTTCCAGTAATTCTTTTTCCTCCTTGTTTAAACCCAGATCTTCCACATTCGTTAAAAGAATAGTACCCGACACCAACTTAACACTTTTACCCAATATTTCACCAAATTCATTTTCTATTCTTCCCCAAAAATCCCTTATTTTTTTACAACTCCACCACATATGTTCATATGTTCCATCAAATTCTTTACATCTCCAACATAACTTATCTCTTTTATTATCCATCTGGTAAAGTCTTAATGGTGTCAGGTACCATTGCCACAGCATCTTGAAATTATGTTCTTTAATTCTTACAGACATTGTTCTCATAATTCTCTTTTTCCATTTATTTTTCCATTCAGTCTCCCCAATTTTTATATTCAAATTTTGTTCCCACTTCCGTTTCAAATCCTCCTGTGGATCTGCACCTCTATTCAATATATTATAAAGCTTACTTACAAGACCCTTAATACTACTTTCCCCTTTTCTAATCTTCCTTACCAATTCCTCAAATTCCGTAAGTACTCTATCTGACCCTAGTTCTCTTTTATATTTTTTATTCCAATTGTCCACCTTTAACCTCTGAAACCAATTCAAATTTAATATCTCAAACATTTTTTTCCGCTCGGCATCAACATCACATGCTTTTAACCAATCCTTCAATAACAACGTCCCATTTTTATCCAATATTTCTATTTTTTTCTTTGTCTAATTTTATTGGGAAACACATCATATCAGTCAATTCCAAGATTGGGGAGAGATTCGGAACCATATCTTTTTTTACCTTCTTCCACACCTCCATGAGACCTTTCATCATAGTATTATTTGACCTTTTCACCTTATCCTTCATTCCCAGAAAATTCAAGTTTCCAATATTTCTATATTCTTTCATTTCCAATTGTTCCCAAATTACCTTTTCTCTTGCCAAGATCTTCACAACATTCTTGACTTGAAATGCTCGGTAATATACTAAGAGGTTTGGCATACCCAACCCCCCTTTTTTCTGAGACAAATACCATAGTTTCTTTGGAAGCCTAGATTTTTTTCCTCCATTACAAAAGTCATTAAACATTTTTTGAAACTCATTGATTTCTTTCTCTTTTAAATGGATCGCGAGCGTATCAAATAAAAAGTTAATCTTTGGTAACAGTATCATTTTACACATAGCAATCCTTCCAAACCATGACAGCTTTAACTTCTGAAGTTCTCGTATTTTATTCCTAAATTCAATTCTCAAGCTGTCATAATTCAATCGTTTAAGTTCTTCTAATTTGTTTGAAATAATTATCCCTAAATACTTCAACTTATCTTTGATTTGTATATTAAGTGTCGACACCGTCCTACCCATCTCGCTCAATTTCAAATTACACAACATCAATTCAGATTTATCCCAATTTATCTTTAATCCTGTTATAGCTTGAAATACTTGTAGATGATCTTTAATCCTGTCCATTACCTGTTCCGGGTGCTTCACCATAAGCAATGTATCATCAGCGTACATGCTCACTTTATTACCCATAATCACTTCTATATTTGAATCCTCCCTTATACTTTTAGCTAAAATCTCCATTGCCATTATAAACAAAATAGGAGATAATGGACAACCCTGCCTAGTGCCTGCCTCTAGCTTTACCACATCCGTGAGCTCCTCGTTTACTCTAACCCTGGCATTTCCTTTTTGATATAGTAAATCAATAACCCTATTAAATTTATCTCCAAACCCATATTTTCTAACTATTTCCTTAATTGAGGACCACTGCAATGAGTCAAATGCCTTAAAAATATCCAATGATAGTAGTCCCACTTTTTCCTTTGTTTGATTAACACTGTCTATTAAATCTAATACCCTTCTAGTCAAATCCGCCATGTGTCGTCCTTTTAGAAACCCAACTTGATCAACATTTATATATTCCCCCATAAAACTATTTAAACGGTTAGCCAATATTGCCGTGAAGATCTTCGCATCTTGATTTATAAGCGAAATTGGTCTGTACGAATCCACTCTTTCCAAATTCTTACCAGGTTTTGGCAAAAGAACAATTGTAGTGTTATACCATGAAGTCGGGATTGATCCTCCATCTAGTATATAATTATATAACTTCACCAATTTCGGGACCACCACCTCTTTAAATTCTTTGTAAAACTCTGTTGATAATCCATCATCCCCCGGGGCTTTCCCTATCTTCAATCCGCTTATTACCCCCTTAAACTCTTTATCAGTTATCTTTTCCTCCATTTTCTCCCTATGCTCTTGCTTTATCCCATTCCCTAACTGCCTCTCCAATATCCTTTTAAGCTTTTCCATATCTATTTCTTTTTCTGCATATAACACCTGGTAAAATTCCCTAACTATTTTACATTTATCGCTATTCTTATTACACCTTAAACCTTGCCTGTCAACTAACACCCCAATTTCTCTTTTTTCCCTTTTAACCTTAGCTGCTCTTGCTAATAGTTTTGAGTTCTTATTACTAAATTCAAAATATTCTCTATTTAAATAAATCAAGTCTCGTTTAACTTTATCAATATCTTTACCCATTACTTCTGCCTTAAGTCCTTGTAGTTTCAAGAGAATTTTTTTATCTTTACTTTTTGCGTGTTCTTCCTGTAATTGTTTTATTTCCTTTTCTTTTTCTATGTGTTCTGCTTTATACCTTTTATATTTGAGGCTTGCCACTTTTATGCTTTCCCCCCTAAAAACTGACTTCATGGTATCCCATACAATGTTAAAATCAACCTCATTATTATCATTCCATTGCCAACTTTCTTTCCAACTTTCCATAATTGCCTCTTTGCTTTTCTGATCTTTGAACAAATTAGGATCGTACCTCCAATTTCTAACTCTTTGAATATTTTTTGATGCTTTCAATTCCAAATATACTTTAGCATGATCCGATTCCTTAATAATCCCAATTTCCGTACTTTCTATATCCCCAATTAAGTTTTCCGACAGAAAAACATAATCTATTCTCGAGTAGGTCCCATGTACATGCGAAAAAAAGGAATATGCCCTTTCCAAGCCTTTAAACTCTCTCCACGAATCCTTCAAACCCATAACTTTCATCCATTTGTCCATCGCCTTCCCTTTCACACCCATTCCACTTCTAGCTATGTTTGTGCAATCCATTCCTGACCTGATCAAATTAAAATCACCAGCCACAATAATTTTTGCAACATTTTCCCACTCCACTATTTTCCGAATTTTTTCAAGAAACACTACTTGGTGGTCATTTGGAGCATAAATATTTACCAACAATATTTCCTCATCCTCCAATTTTCCTCTTAACAACAAATACCTACCCTCTTGATCAGCAATCTTTTTTGTGATTTCAAATCCTAACTTCCTAGAAATCATAGTTGCCACCCCTCTTGCTTTAGATGTTCCAAACGCCATCTCATAGTGTTGCATCCAACCCAGATAAAGTTTATTCGTATCTTTTGATTTCTGATGTGTTTCCTGTAAAAATAAAATATCTGGTCTATCTTTTTTCAACGCCGATTCCAACCTCCGTCTCTTAAGAACAGAACCTGTACCTTTCACATTCCACGATATTATTTTAATACTATCCATAACCAAATTCTTCTCCCAACTTTAAACTCTCCATCAGGCGTGCCACCAAAAACCCTTCACCATACCCACTACATAAAACACACATTTTTCACTCTCCCCACCTTCCAACGAAAAGTCGCCTCTGTCAACCAAAGAGGGGAGAGGGGGGACCTGCAAGATGCGCCCTACTGCCGGCGCTATGCGCTATTTACCCATTCTACCTCTATTAGATAATTAAGATTACTACTATCTAATGCTCATCCTTCCTTACCTATCTCCTCCTCCATCATAATCAAGGACGGCTCCTCCTCCTCCTCCCCTCGTTGTGGTGTTCCACCTGTTGCCCCACCGGGCTCCTCCCTCCCATATTCCCTCCCCAAAGCTCCAGAATCCATCATTTCCTTCTTAAGATTTTTCCATTCTTCCGAATCTACTTGTACCAATCCCAACAAACTCAGATATTCCAATGGATTAGTGCCTTCATCAATAACTTGCATTCTTTTATCATAGAAAAAGCGCAATTGTTGTGGAAATCTCCAATTATACCTTATATTTTTACCCATCAATAATCTAGTAACAGGCCTCATCTTATATCTCCATGTTCTTTCTTTTAGTGAAATATCATTGTAGACTTCTACATTTGAGCCATCAAATTTCAACGCATCTGAACCAACACTTTTCAGATGAGCCATTACTTTTAATTTATCTGCCCAATTTGCAAATTTAACCAACACATTTCTTTGAGCCACTCTCCCTCTTCTTGGACCCACCCGGAATACACTTCCTAAATCCTCCTGAACAAATTCCTTCCCCATTTTTAAACCATTTAACCACTGAACCACCCTCTCTCTTAACAGATCCGGAGTGCGTTCCGGTACCTGACGGATCAAAATGTTCTGCTTTCTCATCATATCTTCGACAGCATCTATCCTCATTTCTTGTTCCTGCAGTTTTAACTTACTGTCCCGCACCACCTCCTGAGTCCCTTTTACTTCCTTCTTTACCGCATCCACCTCGATTTGAACCACTTTCAGCATTCCCTCAAATTTATTCAAACTTAAGTCCACCTTTTTGGTATAATCTGTCAGTGTTGACATCATCTTTTCTTGCCTTTTAAACATTTCATTTTTATCTTTCACCCTTGAAGCCTCATTTTTCTCCATTTTTTGCGACAACTTGCCAATTTCCACCATAATTTGAGTCTGGTCCAATGACACTGTGGGCAGAGCTGTTGGCTGAACAAATTCATCCATTGGTGCTTTTTCAATCTTCTTAGGTTTTACAACCTGTTCTTCTTCTTTTGCTTTTGCTCTCGTACCTTTATCCATAGTGATGTAATATATTTCAAACCCAATGTTGCAGATCGCTGTAACAATTCCAATACAGTAAGGCTTACTACACTGCAGCCATAGGTTCCACCAATACAACCGGCAAGTTCTTATGTCAGCAGAAGATCCAAAATTTACTGTAATCCACAACGATGAAACAAAGGAAAACAAAAGAAAACAGCTCTCCAAACAGGCAGTTTAAAAGTAAAAATTGTTAACCCCAAATAATCCTTTCCCACAAAACCAGCAGTCAAATGACGTCTTCCAACCACAACAAAAAGGCTTCAAAAAAACAGTTAATCAGGTTGCTGAGGGGGGGGGGGGAGCTCAGAAGGAAAGAAAAATCCAGCCACCAAGGGGTTAAGGTAAGAAGTTGAGCAGCTATTTGTAATCCACACGGTGATGGAACCCTACAATCAAAGCCACATAATCCTTCCTTTGAAGTGGATAATCAAAGCACCCTTTTCCAGCGAGTGCCTTAACTTTGAAGTGAGAAGAGGCCCCCCCTCTTCCCCCTCTTCCCTAAATGAGCAGGCAGCTTAGGCAGGAGAGAAGAGAAAGAAAAAAAAACAAACTCCCACAGCCTCTCCTCTTTTCCAGTCCAGAGAGGAGGTAGAAAAAAAGAAAAAGGAAAATTAATCCACTTTATTGATCTCAGAATGTGGCGCTGTCCTCTGGTATGTAGAAAAAAAACCCACAGTCTATACACGATCACTTTCGTTTTCCCTGACCGTCGCCATTACAGTACCTCCAGCTCTTCCCCCCCTTTTTTTTTCTTCTGAAAAACTCAGCCGGTTTTATAGCTTATAGCTAAGAATGTAGCTCCCTTCAGACACTTACACACAAATTGCCTTCACTCCAGCCGCTTCTTGCCACTTCCAAAACCAGTTCCAAAGCCTTCTCCTCACTCTCGCTGATCCCGTTCCTCGGCTCTCCAGCGGAAAAGCCGCGACTGCCGTCACAGCTCAACCGCCCAGAAAAACCTCCCGAACTTCGATCATCCAGCTTCAAAAGCTCAGCAAACTTTCCAAGGAGACAGGCAAGGATCTTAACTTTAAGCTTTACCACTTGAAAATTTTTCTATTCCGCTCCTTCACATCGTTCACCACTTTGTTGAGCGCGAGCGTCCGAAACTAGATGTTACACAGCGGCCATCTTAGCCAAACCCCCGACTAACTCTCTTAAAGAGCAGAATTTTCTCTGAATGGTCCCCTCTCTTAACAACTTAAACCAACCAAAAACTTGCTTAACAACTAAATCAGGGTTCGCAATCCATCCCCCCTGCCAGAAGTCACAATTGGTCTCTTACAATGGTGTTTTGCTTAAAAAGCAAACTCGCTTAAAGAGCAATCCCGTGGAACGCATTATGCTCTTTAAGCGAGGTACCACTAGATCTTATAAATACAGAGATACAAGGCCAAAATACGCAAGCTTATGAACTTTGTAATTAAAAGCAGAACTGAGTCATGCAGTAAATGGTATGTGATTATCCTTTAATGTTGTCACAGCTTCACAAATTACAAATTGTTTTGCTTTCATTTGGATCTCGTCATAAAAACAAACCAGTTGTATGTTGGTTGTGCAAAATATATTGCAGGTAGATAAATAGGGACCACTTCGGTGGGAAGGTAAAGAGTGTTCGGTGCACTCGGTGTTTTGACATGCTTGCCTTATGTCCATGGAAATGTCTGCAAATACAGACAGTGCTGGTTCTTTGGCTATAAACATAGATAAGCACTGAACCCTAGAGTAGACTACGACTAGCTTTTGAACAAGGGGGACCTTTACCTTTACCTGTGCAAAAGTAACAGCTGTGAAGAGTTTCAGCTCTTCCCAATCCCTCCTAATTGTGAAGTCCAGCCAGCCAGCCAGCCCGCTTACAAGCAAACTATGAATTCTACCGAGTTGTCAGGACAGAATCAGACATGATGAGTTTCCCAAATAAGTGAGATAAAATCCTTCATTCTAAGATTTCCACCACCCACCCACATTTAAATTTAACCAATCTTATTCAGTTGCCATGGACAGTTGTTGAATTCACATTCACTGCACTGTCAACAAAGACCATCATCCCCTTCTGACAGTGATTTATGTTTTCTACTGAGAATATCCTATCCTTAATGTTTGATTTTCAGGCACATATATCAGCTGTTGGGTTAAATCTCTCCTCTTGTGAACAAATGTATTGTTAACCACTAACTTTATCCAGAAGGGCTGCAGTGTGTTAGTGAAGACCCTGAGTTTGAGGACTGTAAGGTCAGCAATTTGAGACTCCAGTACTGCACAATGGAGTTAGCAAATGTCATGTGTTCCAACTCCTGCCAATCTAGAAGTTTGAAAGCAAGAAATTGCTAGTAGATAAATAGATACTGCCTTGGCAGGAAAGTTAACAGTGTTCTGTGCCACATAACCACAGAAATGTCTGCAGATGCAGTCAGCACTGACTCCTTGGCTGTAAACAGAGATGAGCACCATCTCATAGTCGGACATGGCTGGCTTTTTACCTTTACCTAATTTTAATCAGAAGACAAAAGTGGATGATACCTTTATAAGACCACTGAAATATTGCAGAAGGTAGCCTTTGAGTCCTCAGGCAGGGTATTGCAAAGTTGGAGTTGGGGCAGAAGAAACACAACAGTTCCAAAATCTATGGCAAGTTTCCTTGTTTAAAGCAAGATCCCAAATGGAGGCTGTACAGTCTCAGATTTCACCTATGATGACATAGATCAGAATGCCCACCATCTTATTTAAGTGGGCTGGAAATACAGTAAGTGGGTTCTAGATTAGAGAGATGGGACTTTTGTAATTCATGACTCCCACTCCCATAATTCCAATCCTATAATTCTCCCAGGCCAAATTAGGGGAATGATGGTTCCACAAACTAGTAGGAGATTCAATCTCTTCCCTTCCCCAATGACTGACATTCAGCACCACAATGCCTCTGAAACTATAGATCAGTGGTGGCGAACCTATGACACACGTGCCAGAGGTGGCACTCACAGCCCTCTCTGTGGACACACATGCCATTGCCCCAGCACAGAGTTCACCCCGCCCCTCTGCCCAGAAGCGAAATGAGAGTGCTTCCTCCCTCCCCCAGCACAGAGTTCACCCCGCCCCTCTATCCAGCAGCCCAATGGGAGCGCTTCCTCCCTCCCCTAGCACAGAGTTTGCCCCAGCCCACTGCCCAGCAGCCCAATGGGAGTGCTTCCTCCCTCCCCCCAGCACAGAGTTCACTCTGCCCAGCAGCCCAATGGCATAGCTGTCAAATTTTGGATTTGAAAATAAGGAAAATTTCCCAAACAAAATGGGAAACTTGACAGTTATGCTTATCTTGTGCAGCCCTCCAGTGGCAGCATTAGGGCATTGCAGTATGATACGGGCCGCTGCCAGGAAAGAGGGTAAAATATGGGAGGTTCCCGGCCAATACGGGATGCCCAGCAGCCCAATGGGAGCGCTCCCTCCCTCCCCCAGCACAGTTTGCCCTGCCCCTCTGTTTGGGCACTCGGCCACTAAAAGGTTTGCCATCAGTTATAGATAGCAGTTTTGTTTTCTGTAGATCCACCAAATCTTCATTTAAGTCATATCTCTCTTGTTAATGGGAACACACTACTTCACAAGCTACTCTGTTAAGAGAAAGAAAAAAGTTGTACTTACCAGTAACTGTTGTTCTTCGAGTATGTTGTTTGTGGATACACACCTATGGGTTACGCGCCTGCTGTAGAGCTGATTGGATAAGATTTATGGTTAGGACCGCCCACCATCTACACCCGCCCCTGGCGCCATTTTGCCCCTCTATCCTCAGTTCCTTTGGAAGCTAAGCACTGGAGAAAATTGGAAATCTCAGCAGTGTAGCCAACAGAGGGGAGGACGGGTGGGTGGTGTGTATCCACAAACAACATACTTGAAGAACAACAGTTACTGGTAAGTACAACCTGTCTTTCTCCTTCATGTTGTTTGTGGATCCACACCTATGGGAGATTAGCAAGCTCACTTACTTGGAAGGTGGGCAGTCACTGGTGAGATGTGAAGTCCAGTAGAAGGTGCAGTGGAGATGGAGATGCTCAGATCTGGGAGGCCCTCTGGGAAGATGGTTGGAGGCCTGCAGTCAGGATGGAATGGCCAAGTCTGGTATCAGTCAGAGACCTGGTGTCCAGTCTGTAATGGTTGACAAAAGTGGAAGGTGTCGACCATGTGGCAGCCTTGCAAATGTCCTCAAGGCAAACGCCCTCTAGAAAGGCTGAAGAGGTGGCAATGGACCTTGTGGAATGGGCCCTAACAGCAGCAGGTGGAGGCTTGGATGCCAGCTGATAAGCCAGGTGCATGGTGTGACAGATCCAGTTTGACAGTCTCTGGGATGAGAGAGCCTGGCCCTTCCTGTGACCACCATAAGCCACAAAGAGATGGATGGTATCACAGAATTCGGCCGTCCTCCTGGTGTAGAATAGAAGAGCCAGGGAATGCAAAATCCAGGGAATGCAAAATCCTTTCTTCTCTGGAGGAAAGATTAGGGGAAAAAGGCAGGCAAAGTGACCACTTGGGAGAGATGGAACTCGGTAACAACT
Source organism: Bradypodion pumilum (assembly GCA_035047305.1). NCBI lineage: Eukaryota > Metazoa > Chordata > Lepidosauria > Squamata > Chamaeleonidae > Bradypodion > Bradypodion pumilum. The sequence goes on from JAWDJD010000007.1 coordinate 30,272,843, forward strand.
TTGGGGAGAAAGATCAAGTCAGGATAAAGGACCACACGGTCGTCAAAAAACTGTGAGAACGGAGGGTCAGAACAAAGTGTAGCAAGTTCTCCGGCCCATCTGGCAGACGTAAGAGCCACCAGGAAGGAAGTTTTCCAAGAGAGTAGCTGCAAACTGGAAGTAGCCATAGGCTTAAATGGTGGACACATGAGGGCATCAAGGACCGTGGTCAGCGACCACTGAGGGGTAGAAAGTCTCCGCGGAGGGAAGACATTCTTGAGACCCTTGAGAAAATGCTTCACCAATTCATTGTGGAAGGCAGTACGGAGCAGCGAATGAGATGGAGCAGCGGAGACCACAGCTGCAAGATGCACCCTCACTGACGAATGGGAGAGACCCTATTCGGCCAGGGACAGCAGGTAATCCAAGAGGCCCTCAAGAGAGGCAGTGTCCATAGTAACCTGCTTGGCTTGAAGGTATGCCAGGAACCGTTTGGACTTAGCCAAATAGGATTGGGAAGTCGACGGCTTGATGGCAGATTGCAAAATCCGGTCTAGTCGTGGGTTATGAGCCATGCAGTCAGATGCAGGCTGCGCAAGTCCGGATGCAGAATTCTGCAGTCCACCATGTGGATGAGGAAGTGTGACAGGAAGTAACATCCACTCGGATGCAAGTCTCCTGAGCAGAGGAAACCATGGCTGCCTCGGACAGGAAGGAGTGATAAGAATGGCCTGAGTCCCGTACAGTTGAAGACGAGAGGAAGTTGTACTTACCAGTAACTGGTAAGAAGTGGAGGGTACTGGTAGAGGAAGTGGAGGGTACTGGTAGAAGAAGCGCCCCTTCCATGGAACCATGAATGCGTCCCCCAACAATCCCTGTCCTGCCCCTGCCCTGGAGCAGAACCGGTGGCACTTGCTGTTGAGGTGGGAAGCAAAGAGGTCCATCGTTGGAGGGCCCCACCTGTGGCAAAGCTGAGCGAACATGGAGTCGTGGAGCTCCCATTCGTGGCTTGATGTAGTTTGCCTGCTGAGGCTGTCTGCCAGCACGTTGAGCGTGCCTTGATGTGGACTCCGATCGGATACACATGGACCTGGAGACACCATTCCCATAGAAGAATGGAGAGGTACAGCAAAGACCTGGACTGGGTCCCTCCTTGCTTGTTCAAGTAGGCCAGGGCAGTCGTATTATCTGATGCCATCTGAACTACAGACCATGTGATCAACGGTTTGAAGGACCTGAGTGACTTCCAAATCGCTAGAAGCTCGAGGTAGTTGATGTGGTGAGACCGTGTTCCGTTGATATGGAGGGATCCCAGATGCGCACCCTAGCCGAGGTTGCTCACATCCGTCGTGATTTGGAAGGTCAGAGATGGTTGGTCGAAGGGACTCCCCATAGTGACAAACGACGGATTCGTCCACCATAGGAGTTGCTCCTTCAACTCTGGAGTTGGATGGAGATGCATCCGCTGATTGTCCTGTAGTGAGTTGAAGGACGCCAGAAGCCATGACTGTAAGGATCTCAGCCTCAACCTGGCAAGGGAAATGACCGCCGTGGTGGATGCCATCAGGCCCAGAAGTCTTTGCGCTTGACGAGTGGTCACTGTTCGGCGAGAACGAAAGATTGAAACCATGTCCCTTATGTTGGCAAGTCGTGAGTCCGGTGGGTATGCCCTGGTCCGGATGGAATCGAGCATGGTCCCGATGAAGTCTACCCTCTGGCAGGGGTGGAGTTTGGATTTTTTGAGGTTTAACCTTAGGCTGAGACTTTCCAGGAAGGCGATCACGCAGGCAATGTCCTTTGCTGCCCATTGCTGGGAAGAGGAACAGATCAACCAGTTGTCTATATATGTATAAACTGTGATCCCTAGGAGACATAGGTGAGCCGCAACTGGGGCCACGCACTTCGTGAACACCCTCGGTGCAGTGGAGGGGCCGAATGGGAGGCACGTGTACTGGAAGATTTCACCTCCCACACAGAAGCAGAGGAACTTGCAGTGTGACCAATGAATGGGTGTTCTGTCTCCCCTCCCTCTTCTGGGGCATCGGCAAGCCGAGCTCAACACTTGCAGAGAGAGAGTCTCTTACTTCCACGCCAGGGTTACACTCATGGTACAGCAGATCCAAAAGCAGAAGTCCTAGTTCAATCCAAAATCCAGTCCAGTTTTCTTTAAGCCTTGTAAACAGAGGCGAGAAGCAGGAGTGACGGGCAGGGACAGGAACGGGGAAACTCAAACTTTGTCCATCACAGAGCTACACCCGGCATTCTGGCTCCTTATATCCCCCATGGGGTGTGGCCCAATGCTTCCTAATTACCTCCTGGCCCTCCCCTCTGCTTCTGTTGGAGTCGCTTAGCCTTGCTCTGATGTCTGGCATCTAGCCATGCCTCGTCACCAGAGCTGTCCGTAAGTTGCAGCTGTTGCTGAGGAACAGTCTCTCTGTCAGACTGCTCCTCATCCTCTAACGGAGGCTGAGGCAACGTCAGGGGGGCCACTCCTGGGGAGGGGGATCCTGCCAGCTCTTCCCCCTCATCCTCAGAGTCCTCATCCCCCAGGTGGGCCAGATTGGGGGCCGGGCTCACAACAATGGGGATGTGGAAGTAAGCATCCTTCAGATCGATGGTGGTGAACCAATTCCCATGGTTGAGGAGGGGAAGGATGGAGAACAGGGTTATCCGAAACTTCTTCACCAGGATATAATGGTTAAGCTGACGGAGGTCAAGGATGGGGCGCAGACCCCCGTCCTTTTTGTCCACAAGGAAGTATCGCAAAAATAAACCGTTGGCAGAGTTTGTTGATGGCATGGGTTCGATCCTACTCTTCCGAAGGAGGGAGGAGAGCTCCTCTTCGAGATGTGGAGACGGAGCAGTGTGACAGACGTGTCCTAATGGGGGGGTTTGCATGAGTTCCAGTTTGTAACTGTGGTGTAGGATCCGAAGAACCCAGTTGTCTGTGGTGATGGAGGCCCAAACCGTGATGAAGTCTCAGAGCGGAAGATAAGGGAGGCAAAGGACGGGAGAGTCTGCTGCCTGGGGCAGGTCAAACCTGTTGCTTCTGGCCCTTATCATTGCGCTTGTTGAATTGTTGGTTCGGCACCTGGTATTTAGATCGATTATACTTCTTCCTGGGCTTGTAGAATTGCTGCCTAGGTGGATCCGAGGGATGAAACTGCTGTATGGGCTGCTGGTCCTGTCTCTGGCCAAATGTTTGGAAGGAGCGTCTGCGGTAGAAACCGGTGCCGCCCAACCGGAATTTGCTGGAGGTGGTAATATCCGTATGGAGTTCATTGAGGGTATTATCTGTTTCGGCAGTGAAAAGTCCTTGACCATCAAAGGGCATTTCTTCAACGAGTTTCTTCGTGTCCTTGGCAAAGTCCACAGATCTGAGCCAGGAATGGCGCTGGATCTGGACCGCGGCAGCAATGTTCTTGGCCACCGAGTCACATACGTGCCTGGAGGTCCTAATCTGCTGTTACCCCAGGTGGATCTCTTCTTTACACAAGGTGTCGAGTTCAGGACGAAGATCGGCCGGCAGTTTGTCCAAACAGGCCTCAAGCTTCATCCAGAGCTTGATGTTATATATCCTCCCATGGCAGCAGAGTAATTCGCCGGCGGAGTGACAAGGACGAATGCGCGTAAACGTGGCGTCCCAGGGCATCGAGCTTCTTATTTTTATTTATTTATTTATTTCTGCGCATTTATATCCCATCCTCCTGGAGGGTACACCACTCAGGGCGGCTAACAACATAATAAAAATTACAATAAAAACAATAAAGCAACAATTATTAAAACAGGTCTAACAACCCCAATTAAAACCAACATTAAAAACACAAACATATCATTATTAACAAACAACCCACACCCACCCTACCCCCATTAAAACAGAATAACCAAGCCAGGGAACATCCCACCACATAGGCTAAATCAGCCACCGGAAGCGGGAACCGGCACACTGTGCACAGCGGTGCGGTGTTGGGAGGCCTGGACCATGCGGGAATTCGGTTGAGAATGGGTATGGAAGAAATCCCCATCCTCGCCTAGTAGCTTGTAAATACTGTCAACCCTTGTAGAGAAAGTATGAGCTGAAACCGGCTTCTTCCAAACCCGCCTTGGCTGCGTGGGAAACAGCGGACAAGAAAGGGAGATGCACCGGTAGGATCTTCTTTGGTTCCGCCAGGCCACACACTTCGTCAGTGAAGGGGTGAGGTGGGGTCTCCACCTTAATATTCAATGTAGTACCCATCTGGGTAAGAAGCCCAGTTAGGTTCGCTGATCCTCCAGTTGGGAGTGGTCCTTGCTCCCGATCTGGTCATCGGGCGACTTGTCAGCATCCACCGGTGGGAGAGGGTCATCCTCTGAATCCAGCTGGTCGTCATCAGAGCCTTCTGAACTCTCCAAAACGGTGTGAGGTGGCAGGAAGGCCTTGGGGTCCGAGTCAGACCAGTAAGGCCTGGCTGAACTCGGAGCATCCCCGGACATAGGAGAAGGCGGAGGGGAGACAGTGGCTTGCTTGACATGACGCTTCTTGGACTCTGTAAGCTGAACGGTTGACTTACGCTTCGGAGGACGCGGCAGCTGATCCGTAGGAGGGCTGGAAGTGGGCAGATCGGCAGTTGGAAGGAGCACTTTGACTTGGGTGGTGACTTGGGTGGTGATCTCCTTCGCCATGGCCTGGAAAAGGGGGCCCAAAGCATCAACCGGTACCAAGGGCTGGGAAGAAGCAGCAACCGAGTCCTGAGACGGAGGTTGAGAAGGAGGGTTGGGACGTCTGGGCGGTGTGGAGGGGTTTCCTGACGAGGCAGTAGGCAGGTGGACTCCTCTGTGGATTCCGTGACCGGCGATGACCGAACCGACATCGGCGTAAGAAAAATAGCCAAAGCCGGCGAGGGTGGAGGCGAAATCCTGTTGGCCCTCAGAGTGGGAGGCAGAGAAGAATGATGTTTCTTAGACTTCTTCTTTTCATCCTTCTTTTTCTTGAACAGCTCAGCCGTGGTGAGTTTTCAGGCCGGAGCAGTGGTAGAAGAAGAAGAAGGAAGGGCGACAGAGTACTGGCAAGAAGCCGTTGGTTGGGGAGCAAAAGCGGACGCCATGAGGTGAGCCTGGAGCCTGTTTTTTCTATTCTTCTGGGCGACTCTGGAGAACTTTTTACACGCCGGACAGGGTTGCACAGGGTGGGTTTCACCCAAATAAATAAGGCACCTGTTGTGGCTGTCCATGTGAGGGATCTTGGAGCCGCAGGACAGGCACTTCTTGAAAGCGGCGATGGCGGCCATTCAACGGGGCGCCAAAGAAAAAGGGTGTGAAGAGAAAGCCCGAGAGGGAGGTCCCTCGGGGAGCAAAAATTGAGCCAAAGACTCCACACGAAAATACTATTTTATTCCTAGAGAACAGAAGAAAAGACGGCCGGAAAGGGGGAAACCCTTCCCGGCCCTGAAAAAATTGAAGAAATAGCCTTCGAATATCAAAAACTGAGAAAAATTGAGGGAGAGCTCTCAATTAGCTGCTGCTAGCGCAGCGAAAAAAAGAGAACTGAGGGTAGAGGCACAAAATGGTGGCGAGGGTGGGTGGAGATGGTGGGCAGTCCTAACCATAAATCTTATCCAATCAGCTCTACAGCTCCGAACTGGCTTCCGCGCAGGCGCGTAACCCATAGGTGTGGATCCACAAACAATACAAAGGAGAACTTCACTGCTACAATACAGAATTCAAGAGATTCTTTGGGACTCACAAAGGTGCGTGCGAATACAGTCTGCCAGTATTTAAGGAATATCACAACTTCCACAGTGCAGATGTTTTTATTCCCATTTGACAGAAAAGTGGCTCCCAAACAGCAGAAGGTTGACAGGCTTCTGTCTCCTGTTCATTTGCAGGCTTCCACTTCCATGATGTGGCATGGGTGTGCTTCTAACCAACTAATGGGAATGGAAGTCCGGGAATTACAAAAGTCTCATCCCTACTAGATTAATTCAAAACAGATCTCTCTAGAAGCCAGAATGATTAAATTGAGGCTATAGCAACTTTGGAGCTGGTTGGATAGCTCAGTGGTAATGTCTAATTATATAAGCAGTTCCTAGTAAAGATTTTGTAGAGCTAGGCAGTTCAAGTCCAATAAATCCAAAATTCCCAAATATCTAGGGCAGGGGTTCCCAACCTAAGGCCCGCGGTACCATTTTATGTGCCCACCCCACCCTCCAAGGGCATCCAAGAAATAAAATGGCTGACCCTTTAAAGCTGTTGGGACAAAATGGCCACCCTCATCATGCAGGCAGTGCAAAATGGTCATCCAGCCCTAAAAGCTGATTGAGAGAGCGTGACCTGGCCCCCAGCTTGAAAAGGTTGGGAACCCCTGATCTAAGGCCCCCATTATGTATTGCTCTATGGGTACAACAACAGATTTCTTTCTCCATAAACGCTCAACTTCAATTTGCAAATCAAGATATTTTGTGATTTTCTCCAGTTGTTTGTCCTTAATTTGTGTATCTCCTGGTTTGGTAATGTCAATAAACCAAGCATTTTTCTTTTCCACAACAATTACATCAGGTGTGTTGTGAGTCAGTTGTGTGTTGTCGGCATCGTATGCATGATAGAAGACAAGTTTCACTGGAATAGACAAATAGTACTGAGTAAGTTTGAGGTAAAGGTAAAGTAAAGGTCGTCCTTGCTCAAAATTCTGTCGTATCTGACTCTTGTTCAGTGCTCTGTTTATAGTCAAAGAGCCAACACAGTCTTTGTCTGCAAATGTTTCCATGGACATGTGGCAGGCATACCTCAACACTGGAGTACATGGAACACTCTTTATCTTCCCACTGAAGTGGTCCCTATTAATCTACTTGCAATTTCTTGCTTTTGAACTGCTAGGTTGGCAGGAACTGGGACAGAGAGACAGGAGCTCACTCTGTCATGCAGTACCTGGGAATCGAACTCTGACCTTTCAGTCAGCAAGTTCAGCATCTTAACCACTTGAGCCACCGCAGTCCCAGGAAAGGTTAAAGGCAACACGAAAAGTGCAAGACCAAGGATTTGACTGACTCAGTAAAGGCAGCCATGGCCTTGCTTTTGCAAGAACTAAGCTGGGTTGGTGACAGCAGTACTTTTTGAAGGTCACTCACTCATTAATTCATAGGTCATCTTAAGCTTCAGTGTCTAGTTATGCCTGCCACATGACCACAGAAACGTCTGCAGACACAGACAGCGCTGGCTCTTTGGCTAGAGTTGGATATGACTGGCTTTCAAGCAAGAGAAACTTTCACCTAGGGCCGTGATGGCGAACCTTGGCACTCTGTACGGACGCGTTTTTCTTCTGCTTCTGGCAGTGACGAGGGCAGCACGGCCCAGATGAATCGCAGTAACCTCATTTATGTGGATTCACCGTGGCTTCTGGGAATTGAAGTCCAAGAACATCTGGAGTGCCAAGTTCGCCATCATGGGTCCAGAACAACCTCCCAATCTTGTTAGCCTAATTTGTTAACAAGCAACATTCCTACTGTCGTTGGCCATGGAGAGTCCTGTTGCTCTGCATTTCAGAGTCCAATGTTGGGTTCTCCAGGGTTTCACAGGCAAGATTCTTTTCCAGCTCAACTTGAGACACAGGAGGGAATGAACCAACCACCTTCTGTATGCAAAACATGTCTTTTTACCATCAAACCCATGCTCTTTTATGGCTGTCAACATCTGATCTTAGAAGATACCATGAAGTAAGAGAAGAGAGACACCCACAGGCTAAAAGCAGAATACCAGCTTACATTAAGACTTTTGCCCCAATTCTGCAGCACAAATAAATGCTAATTTCCCTTCCAAAGCTTCTGTGACAGCAGTTACCTTCAAAAAGAAGAGATGTTCCTCCTTTCATTAAAAAATTGCCCACTTCAAGTGTACAAGTTCAAAAGCCACACCTCTATTTGAGCATAGTACCTTTATCCTGGACAAATCCCTACTGCATCTGTGCTGAGGGAGGACCTTTTGGTGCTCCAGATGTTTTGACTCAACTCCTAGAATCCCCAACAAGATGGTTCATAGCAAGGGACTACGAGAATTTTGGCCAAAACATTTGGAGGGGCAGAAACTACCCATCCTTGGCCAATACCAATGGTGCTCCATGGCAATTGAGATTGGCTTTATCCCATCACCATTTGGAGATTTCTGGGAACTGAAGCTTGGAATGGTGGGATGGAAAACATGTGCTCTCTGTCACTGGTTGACCATTCTCTTAATCTTTTGTAGCCCAATAGCAAGGATGTGACCAAAAGCTATGAATGAAGAAACTATGAGATCACAGGTAATGTGGCTTTATAAACCTGGTGTCCATCATCACAAACCCAACATACCTTAATGCAGGAGTTCTCAACCTTTTTAAGCCAGGGGCCGGGTCAAACTCCCTCAGACAGCTTCAGGGGCCGGACGGCCATTTTGCCCTTCTGTCATCACATGGCACTCCACATGTGGTGGAGGCAGTGGGGGGGGTGCACATGAAATGGTGCCACGGGCCACATCTGGGCTGCAGGCCGCAGGTTCAGAAGCCCTGCCTTTATGTTTTAAGAAAACAACCAAGTCCAACTTTAAGTGAAAATATAAATTTTATTTTTAAAACAATAGCTGCCAGCAGTTTGCCGGTTTATCTGTAAAAGATATTCCAGAAAAGTGAAAAGATAAGCATATTACAATATGTCATTATTGAGACTCTAGGTATCTCTTGATACAAAAACCAAATTAATTGTCCAGCCCTTTTCTGGAAAATGTGAAGCTCACCCCAACAAAGGATAAGAAGGAATTTGACTGCATCTAAGTAACTGTGGTTTTACATAGGACAGACCTTCTGTTAGTCACAGCTGAGCATAAAGCAGCAATTCAGCATTTGCTGCCGAGGAGCACATTGATTGAAGAAACATTTCATAAGAACAGACATCTTCATGCACAGAGGTGGACTCTAACTTAAGAATTCTATGAAGACATCCAATTTATATTGCTATATGCAGTGAGGTCCAATGATTATGTCCAAGCTATCCTCCATCATCCCAACTGCGTAAGACCTTTTAGCAAGAACTAGAAGTCTTCATGTCTACTTTGGGAATATAAGCAGAGCCTAAATTAGTTCACTTTAGCAACCTTAGAAATGCCTACAATTGCCACTAATGTCCATATAGCAGACTACTGCTGAGCAGGCCAGATGCAGTTCTCTAGATACTGGACTACAACCCTCATCAAAGAAAGAACAGGTCATTTGGCAATATTCACAGGTACTGCCGAAAAATCTATTCCCTCTTTGTGGGAAGGGGACTGAACCCATGAAAGCAAGTCCTATTTACTAAAGATGCAAATGTCCTATTCACAGAATGTGCCATAGGTGGGGAAGATGATGTCACTGCAGCCATCATGCGCAAACTCCACAAAGGTTAGGGGGAAACTGTGTCCCTCCAGATTATAAATCCCTTTTGGCTCTTTAGTTGTATATCCGGTGGAAGGAGGGGATGGAAGTGGTAGTTTGGCAACATCTAGAAGGCCATGACTTCCTCAGACTTATCATGCCTCATAGAGTGTATTCATTGATATATAAACGAGGTTCATTCAATATTATTTTTTTACTGGACAATGGATACAGTGATAGAAGAGTGAACTAGTTGTCCAGATTAAGAGAATACAAACAATGTTTTCAGAGCCAGTTTAACATTTTGAACAACTCCGGCAACAGTTGTTTTAAAATCCATTCATGTTTTCAGTGAACCTTTTGTGTTAATTGCAGGGGAAGAATACCTATGGTCCTCCAGATTTTGGTGGACACCAACCTCAACTGCCTGGCCAATGGTATGCTCATGGTAGGAGGTTGACTGGCTCCTTAGCCTGTTTGAAAGGAACTGGAGCTGAACAAAAAGTCCCGCACAGGTAAATATCCCAGGCACACAGTGCCAAATTAGTCAAATCTATCTACTCTGACTCTGGTGCCGTTAAGCCTTTATGCTTGCTTCCCTACTTTATATCTCACATAGAACAGGACATTTGGAAAAATTATCACTTGCATGGAGCAACAGGGATTCCTAGTCCGAGAAACACATTAAAGAAAACTTGCCTGATTCATTGAATAGTTATGGAACAAGGAAAATGGAAAGATACAGGCTGCTTGCCCAGCGTATGTATGGTTCACAATAATCTAGGATTCTTTTGAGATTTTGATTATCACTGAATCCAAAACTACATGTTGAACTGGAAAGTGACAGCTTAGAGCAGGGGTTCCCAAACTACGGCCCGAGAATGAGATCTGGGCCCCAGATGCCAATTCATCTGGCCACGAAGCCCTCATCGCTCCCAGAAGTGGAAGTAAAACACACCTGTACGGGTGCTTTTTACTTCCGCTTCCGGGACCGGCGAGGGTTTTGTGGGCTGGATGAATTGGCGTTGGGGGCTGGATCCAGTCCCTAGGCCACAGTGACCAGCCCCTTGAACCACATGACCAGCCCACAGCCCAAAAAGTTTGGGCACCCCTGGCTTAGAGCCACTAAATAGCCAATGTGCCATGAGGTATAACATGAAAACAAACATGGGTATTGACAACCCAAGTCAATTCAACCCTTTTGCTACCTCTGTACTAAATGTACACCCCAACTCGGCCAACCGTCCAAAAGGCAATGTGGGCAAAATCGGCAAGAGATATGGAGCAGATTTCAGAGAGGTGAGATCAAATTGAGAGATAAGCAGCAGGATGCACTGAATGGTATTGAAGACCATCCTCCACAACGGCATTAGCTCTGAAAGATTTTACCAATACTGGAGGATTTTAGATCTAGAAAGAAGCAAGAAGGCACCGCAAAGCCAAGTACAGTAATACTCCATACAAAGTCCGCTTCATACAACATCGGATTCATACAACATCACCTAATTCCTTGAAAAAAGTTGCCTCATACAAAATCGCTGCGACTTTGTATGAGGCATTGGGGGTTTTCCCATGTTGCATTGTGCCTGGGCAGTATAAAAGGCAGGACACATGCGTGTATTGCTCTTGTGGGTTTTGCATGAGGCAAAGAGTGTTTAGGAGTGGTTTTGAGCGCGATTTTGGATTATTATTTTTTTGATTTTTCCGTCAGAATTTTTAGAAGCATTCCTGGGATTTTTGCAGCATTCTTCAGGTTCTTGGACAATCAGGGTTGTTTGACATGTTTTTGTAATGTTTTTAGCCTTTAGACAATGATTTCTTAAAGTTCTGTCAGTTTCCTGTCTGTTTCCTTGACTGTGCCCTGAAGTCTGTGCTGTTACAGTACAATGTATCTCTATGGAAATGACGTTGTATGAGGCATCGCGGCAAGGATTTGGACGTTGTATGACGCATCGTGGCTAGGATTGGCTCATACAAAGTCCAAATCCATATAAAGTCCAAACTTGTGGAACCAAGTTTGGACGTTGTATGAGATATCACTGTATTACAATAGAAAGCTACTACTAAAACCACCCTTCTGTAACTTGCCTGAAAAACCACATAGCTAAAGTATGAAGCATAGGGGTGGGGTGAACAGAAACAAAACCTTTAAAATTTATTGTACAAAATTTATTGTACAAAAAAGTGCTCTGTCCTCTCTACTTATGCTGAACAACTCAGTAACACCACTTTTGCTATTTTAAATGGCAGCACTGTTCCATGATGCTGTTATAGAAAAATCCAGACAACATCTAACACAGAATGACTGTGGAAAGGAAAACAATCTCGCTGATAAATATGCAAGGTCATGTCAGAAAGATGGCAATGATGGAGGAACTGGAAACTTCCCATTCGCCTTACCTTAAATTAGAGAATAATCATCATGATGGAATTATGCATATAGTCCAGTAAGGCAAAGAAGTTGGTTTTGGAAGGACACTTGCACTTAATTGAAAATAAAATAGTTCTCAGCAAGATTTTGGCATTAGCAAAGCTAGACAGAAATATCTTCAAAACCCAACTGCAACTTTTCAAAGGCTAACAACCTAAAAGACCAGTTACTTTTGGAATAGAAACGTGGTACTTATCTAACACTGCTGGACAGCTCAGTTCGTGAACAACACTTCAAAAGTAAATCCTATTCACAAGTCTCTTAGTGCCTTAAAAAGAAGCCACTTGGTGCTATATAACCTCAGGCTACTGTGTTTCATTATATGAGCCAAAATCCTATATCTGTGGTGTCTTCAAGGGAGATCTCCAAGTTTTGATTCCATCAACTGGAGACACACAGTAAAACAGCAGACTTGCGTAAAACAAATATTAAATTTTCACCATCCACCATGCAACAGCTGAGATGGATCTCTCAATGCTTGTGAACTACAATGCCTAATATTTGCATTCACATAAATGTGCTTTTCCCCTTGTGAGCAAAGATCACTGTCAGACATTGGCCTTAGTATTTTGCAAGTAGTTCTTGCTGAGGCAGAAAGAGCCCTTGATCCACTCACTGTTCAGAGACACCAAGCACATACAGTGTTTTGGAATACAGTATTTGTATGTGAAATTGCCTGAAGACATCCCAAAATATATATATCTGAGAATGCCAGACAGAATTTGAAGTCTAAGGCCCATTTATATGATCTACGACAGGGGTTCCCAACCTTTTTACACCATGGGCCAGACTACACTGCCTCAGACAGCTGAGCGGGCCGGGCCAGTGCTTCCCCCACCATAAACACTGCATTAAAATGCATCCAAGGCTGTCATAAATGCATTTACGACAGCCATGGGTGCATTTATGGCTGTCGTAAATGCATCCGCTTCTAATGGTGACAGTGATGGTGACGTGGGCCATATGAAATGGTGCCACGGGCCGTAGGTTGGGAACTCTTGATCTATAATCTGAAGAGGTAACATTTCCTCCAGGCTGAACCATCTCCAGCAGAGAAGTGGTGATGAAACTCTCCCCAAAGAAAGCATTTCCCCTGCACACATAAACCAGTAATGTCAGGAAAAGATTGGCTGAACCCATCTGTCTAATGAAAGATTAATATTGAGAAAGTGCTCAAATGTATACCTTTGTCCCTATCACTTAAAGTGGTCGATCAAGGAAACACTTTGCCACTTGGTTGTTCTATGTAAACCAGGTTTCAAACTAATACAGGCAAAATATGTACAGAGTGGGATGGTTAACACTTCTGACCCAACTGGTTACTGCTATGTTAACCTTATAATGGGGGGGGGGGGGGACTCCGAGTGGCATAAAATTTATCTGCATCATTTAAAAGAAAGTACTGTAACTGGTCTACATGGTGTAACACTGAATAATTGCAAGTACAAGCAAAATAAATCACTATCTTTTAAAAAAAAATGACAAAAAAGGGAGCAGTCTGTTAAAAGAAGCTTTTTGTTGTTGTTATGAGTATGTGTGATATGCTGCTTAATTCGTGAGTCTTTTAGCTACATCGCTGTATGCTATTTCAATCTCTTTGTCTCCTGGACAAGTATTGGTAAATTCATCCCGGCTGTAGGCGTTGCTCAGGTATCTCCAGATTCCGGTCATTGACTTGGGAATATCGAAGTTGCGATACTTTTTGGCCACAATCTATAGAAATAAAAAAAGGAACAATTGCTTCTCTTTGAAAAAGAAAAGAGACCTTAACACAATTTGAAGACAAGGGTGGATAACATCTCTAGGTAAAGGTCACCCTTGCTCAAAAGCCAGTTGTATCCAACTCTAGGGTTCAATGCTCATCTCTGTTTATAGCCAAATAGCCAACACGGAAACGCTGCAGATGTTTCTGTGGACATGTGGTAGGCATGCCTAGACATCAGAATGCACAGAACGCTGTTTACCTTCCCACCGAGGTGGTACCTATTTATCTACTTGCAATTTCTTACTTTCGAACTGCTAGATTGGCAGGAGCTGGGACAGAGACAGAAGCTCACTCCGTTGTGCAGCACTCAGGTCTCAAACTGCTGACCCTGCCAACCTTCCAGTCATCAAGTTCAGCATCTTAACCACTAATCCATCGCAGTCCGCCATGCTGACACCTCTATTAATAAACTACTAAAAGCTAGCTTTTCATTTTGTATGAACCTTCATCAGGTTGGCCATTACAAAGCTGGGAACAGAGCAGGAAAAATGCATTAACATTCCAAACACTGTAGCCAGATGTGGACGCCATATTCTTTGTTTAAAGCAAGTTCCAAAATAGCACTGTGAATTTAAGACAGATATAGGATTTTGAGATTTACTAGATTAGGACTAGAAATGAAAAAGAGATAGAAGTGGAATTTGAGAGGCCAGATCAAAAGGCTGTTTAAACTATTTAAGCGCAGTTCCCCTGGTGGCTTAGTGGTTAAGGTGCTGAGCTGGAGACTGAAAGGTCGGGTTTCGATACCCGAGAGCTGCACTTGGAGACATGAAAGGAGCCTCATTCGGGTGTCCCCTGAGCGGAGTATCTCCAGCAAAAATCCTTTCAACCCAGAGTAATCTCTGAAACAAAATTATTATAACTATTTAAACTGTTCTTTACCGGAGATGGTTGCTGTGCTAATTTTGAGAATCAAGTGCCAGTAAAACAGAGAGGCGTGTCTGAAGCAAAGGTCTACCTACCTTGACAATATGTAGCTTTGGCAAGAGGTTGCAATCTGCTAGCGTCATCTCATCACCGTCCAGAAACTTGCGAGTGGAAACTGCGACATCTTCCATGCTGTTCTCATCAATCTCATCCGGGAGTGGCATGTTCAGGTAGTCATCCAACTTCTGTAGCGTCTTCAGGAGTCCCCTCTCCAAGGCTGGAAGGAAGCAGAATTGCTGGATTAGCCAACAGAAAGAGGAGATGGAAAACCAGCAAAACTGAAATACTAAAGCCTGGAAACATTACTTTTGGGTCTACAGCTCCCAGAGTCCTCTAAAGTTATTAAGTCCAAACCCCAAGAATGAACTGATCACAACCTGAGACTTTCATACCTTTGAGACCACTTCTATATCCAAGACCCATTACACAAAGGAAGTGCACCAAATGGTACCCAGTGTCCATCACATCTACTCAACAAAGAGTGTTTTCTCAGATTCAGGCCCAAGGATTATAGAATGCCCTTAGATAACTACCAAGGTATGTTCAAGAGATATCAAGAGGAATGGCACCGTTTAGCTTTTCTATTGCTGCTGTTAATTGGGATTTGAGATCTGTGGTATACAGTACACTTTACATGAATCAAATTCTGAATTCACACCAATTCTGAGAATCAGAGTCATCTCTGTGTCCAACCAAAAAATATCTAATGCTCCAGAACACGTTCACTACCAATCCTTCTGGCCTCATCATCACACTCCTAATTCTCTTAGGTAAAGGTCACCCTTGCTTGAAAGCCAGTCGTATCCGACTCTAAGGTTCAGTGCTCATTTCTGTTTATAGCCAACAAGCATTTTTGTGCCCGGCAAACCGGGCAGTTTTTATTTGTGTTTTTTCATTTGGGGGTGATTTTGGGGGGTACACAGTGCAAACACACACACAACACAACCCCACACACATGCACAATCACACACACACACATACTCATTGCACACCCACACAACGCAATCACACCCACACGCCGTAGCTCCGCGAGGAGAGGAGGGCCTCCCCCAGTCCCCCTCCTCCCCCCGAAGCCTTGACGACACACACACACACACTCTTGCCGAAGCTGTGAGGGGAAAGGGGCTTTCCCTCTCTCCCCCGCACAGCCTCGGTGAGGAGACGAGGAGAGGACTCCCAGGAGCAGAAGGGAAGGCATTGCTGGGAGGCCAGGCAACGGAAGGGCCAGCCAGCATCAGGTAAGTGGGGTGAGGGACAGGGACTGGGGGGGCAAGGGGGCTGGTGGGCAGCGTGGTTCCTGGGTCCTTCCCCCCCCCCAGTCTCTCTCCCCCGTCCAACTTACCTTTGGCATACGGGGGGGGAGGCTTTTCCTTCCCATGGCCTGGCCTCGCTTGCCAGGTCGCGGGAACCCCAGTGGCGCTTCAGGTTGCGGCGAGGGGGTAGTTTCCTTCCCGCAGCCTGGCCCATTCTGCTCTCCTGCCCCATTTAGCTTCCCTTCGGGAGACAAAGTGTCTCCCGGAGCGGAGGGAAGTTGTCGGCGCATTGGTAGTTTTTTTTTAAGTCGGCGTGCCGCATGTTCCCAGCCTCCTCTGCGCTCTCGTCCCTCCGCCTGATTGGCTGAGGGGTAGTGCAACGCAGAGGACTCTGGGACTCGTAGGTTTTTTTTGGGCCGTGTTTGTGGGGCGGCTGCCCCACTGGCGACCACCTGACCCTTGCGGCGATGGTGAGGCCGGGGTAAGGTGAGTGCAAGCAGCTCGGTTAGGGATGGTTGGGCTGGGTGCAGGTTAACGTCCTTCCTTATAGATAAAGAAGAGCCAGCACTGTCTGTGTTTGCAGAAGTTTCTGTGGACATATGGCACTATAGTAGACTCAAAATACAATACGTAAGGGGAAAATGGGGCAAAACAGTATAAGTCGGGGAGAGTAAGAAACTGTTTGTAACAAGGTTCGATAGGCACACCAAAATGCAATAAGCTAGTTCCGTTGAAAAAATATTTTAATAGTTTTTTGTAATTTATTATTAATGATGTAAAAATATGAACTGATATATTTCCTTGTCTGCAGGTATAATTTCAAAAAAATAACTTTCAAAGGATGAAGCATTCCCAAAGAATTTGAATGTAACTTCTAAAGACAAAGTATAATAGAAATTGAGTCCAGCTGTTTGTTAATTCACAAATGCTCGAAATAGAGATAAGCCTATGTAATTCTTATAATATATTAATGTTAAAAACTTATTTCAAAAGGGTTTAAGACTTTGTATAATGTACTCATACATGTATAATGTATGTATAATGCAGATAAATTAGTACTATGTTTGACAGACATTTTCTCTGAATCCTGTTATAATATCTTTTAGAATATTTCCTCTGAACATTATAATGGATTTGCCAGCACTGTATTACGTATTTATAATGATATTGTACATATTTTCATTAATTTTTTTAACTATTGTAGATTCCTTGATGAAAGACATTCTGCCTGAAAAGCTATACTTCACCAGGATAGCTTCGGAAATAATTATAGGAAATGATTACAGTACAAAACTCAAGAGAATACAAGTTATCTTTATTTCGAGCATTTGTGAATTAACAAACAGCTGGACTCAATTTCTATTATACTTTGTCTTTGGAAGTTACATTCAATTCCTTTGGGAATGCTTCATCCTTTGAAAGTTATTATTTTTTGAAATTATACCTGCAAGCAAGGAAACAGAATTGAGGCTACAGAAAGAACTACTGCCCTTCAGGAAAAGTCTGGAAACCTGGCTGGCAGGGCAGGTGTGGGGTCTTAATGGGAATATGGCTCCAGCCTGTTGGCTCATCCCCAGTTAGCACTTAGTTAATATCCCTCCCTTTGTGTTGTTGTATCTCCCCCCCCCCTTCCCTTTTATTTATTTTTATTCTTTTAATTGGGGTGGGGATAGTAGGGTGGGGAAGTGAGCGGGCAATTTGGGATTTTAAAATCTGTTTTTATACATTTTTAACTGTTGTACGCCGCCCTGAGTCGGGTTCTCTTGATTGGGTGGCATATAAATTTAAAAATTAAATTAAATTAAATTAAAATATATCAGTTCATATTTTTACATCATTAATAAAAAAGTACAAAAAACTATTTATTTATTTTTTGAACAACGGAACTAGCTTATTGCATTTTGGTGTGCCTATTGAACCTTGTTACAAACGGTTTCTTACTCTCCCCGACTATAGTAGACCCTATTGCTAGCAACTCAACACCAAGTGTCAGGCGGCAGTTAACGAACCTGACAACCCTGAGGACTAGTGGCCTTGGCAAAGTCCACAGGGAAGGGTGATTGTCCCAAAGTGGATAAAATCCCACTTGAATCCATCTTGATGGAGGGCAGCAGATTCATCCATCCTGGCCTGGGGTTGAGGAGGACTTTGCATGCCAAAAGGGGTCAGGACCAGAAAGTGACTCATGGAGCTGGATCAGTGGTACTATGGGTGTCATGCTGCGATGCAGAAGGCAGATGAAAGGCCATGGCATTATATTCACAGAACAGCCTTCATGACTGATCACCATGATGTTCGCCAATATTCAGAATTGGATACAGCAAAAGAAGAAGAAAATGGTACCTATTTATCTACTTGCCATTTCTTGCTTTTGAACTGCTAGGTTGGCAGGAGCTGGAACAAATGACGGGAGCTCACTCCATCACGCAGCGCTCGGGTCTCGAAGTGCTGACTTGCCAACCTTCCAGTCGTCAAGTTCAGCATCTTAACCACTAAGTCACCACAGTCCCTATCTCCATCCTTGTTGCCTATTTATTTCCAAAGAGAGGCAGCAAAACAGTAGAGGGCAGTCTTGGTCAACCCGGCTCTCCTTACAGTTCGTTTTACATTGTCTAAGATGGAGGACTGAAAGTTTCTGACCTTCTCTTTCTCTGTGAGTCTCAGGTGACAACTAACACCCCTGTATCACCTGACAAGACTAATTCACCCCCCCCCCTTGGCAGCATCCCTCCTCTATACATCTTGAAACACCATGCAGATTAATCAGGACTTAAGATTCAACCTTCCTCCTTAACTATATTTTTCCCATGCTTCAACCACTTTTAAAACAGGCACATTTCTAAAAAGCTTGTACACTTTTGCTTTGGCACATCTTGTGCCTTACTGGTTGACGTTACAGAGACATCACTCCAGCATGTGTCGGGTTTGTTCCAAAACGGCTATTCCTGCTCTTCTTTGTTACAAGAGACAAAGTTTTGCTCCAGTATTGGAGAAGGAATGTAGGGTCTGGAAACCTATTTACATAACCCGGCACTAAGAGGATAAGCAGAGCTCCTCTAGGACATTCCAAGCCACAACTTCTAAACTTTGGAGTGGCCTGAATGTTGACAAGTAGAGAATTAGGGCTTAGGGTTGTTTAAAAGCCATCAGGACTTTGTTGCTTCCGTAGGCTAAGCAAATAATCTGCAGCCAGTTTAAGATGTTTACATCTTTAACTTGACTTTTGCAAGCAGTACAGAAACTGGCCACAGACTCGGTTTCAAGAAGTGAACAAATGTGCCATCAAGATTACTATTTTGACTGTTCCAAGATGGATTCTTGTTCACCTCCACATGTGATTACACTCAACATTGCCAGCCACATTGGAGGAAAATGGTGACCTTAGCCTAAAACAAGAAAGTTGGGTTTCACTTACCAGTGATAACTTTCATTCTTCGAGTATATAGTTTGTGAATACACAATATTGGGTTATGCGCCTGCGCAGAACATCTATTGGAGGCTTTAAAGCTGATTGGCTAAAAGTTTTGGCGGTAAGACCACCCACAGTATCACCCACCCTGAGGCGCCAGTTCGCCATTTTACCTCAGTTCCATACTTAAGCCAAGCACAGGATAAACCAAATGATCTCATCCGTGCTGCTCAAGAGGGGAGGCAGGGTGGGTAGTGTGTATTCACAAACTATATACTCAAAGAATGAAAGTTATCACTGGTAAGTGAAAACCAACTTTCTCCATATAGTTTGTGAATCCCCACTATTTGGAGATTAGCAAACTCTCACTTACTTGGTAGGTGGGCAGTCGGATGAGATGATCCCAGGATGAAGTACGTTGGTCAGGTAGGATGGACCCTCAAAGGCGAGGCGCCTGGAGCCCTCTGGCAAGGACGACACGACCAAGTCTGGCACCCGCAGTGGCTCTGGTATCCATCCTGTAGTGTTGGACAAATGTAGAAGGCCTGGACCAGGTCGCAGCCTTACAGATGTCCTCAAGCAGGGTGCCCTCCAAAAAAGCAGTGGAGGTGGCAACCGCTCTTGTAGAATGTGCCCTGACATGTGGTGGCGGTGGCAACGAGGCAGACTCGTAGGCCAGGTAGATGGTTGATGTAATCCATTTGGAGAACCTCTGGGAAGAGATGGGTTCACCTTTAGACTTTCCCCCATAGGCAACAAACAGATACTGTGACTTACGCAACTCACGTGTCCTGCTGGTGTAAAACAATAAAGCTCGTTTCACATAAAGCGTGTGCCAAGTCCTTTCTTGAGCGTTGCTGGGTTTTTGAAAGAAAGTTGGTAGAGATATGGTCTGAGCCATGTGAAATTGAGAGACTACCTTTGGTAAGAAGGTGATGTCGGCATGGAGCACCACACGGTGATTATAAAATTTGAGAGATGGGGCATCCGTCCGTAGAGCAACCAGCTCACCAGCTCGTCTAGCAGATGCGATGGCCACAAGAAATGCAGTCTTCCAGGTGAGGAGACGCACGTCCGCAGTAGCCATCGGCTCGAAGGGAGCCTAGTGAGGGCATTCAAGACCGTAGATAACGACCATTGCGCGGTCGGAGTCTTAACTGGGGGGAAAGCGTTTTGCAGACCTTTGAGGAAACGCTTCACCGTTCGGTCGCGGAAGGCACCAGATGCAGGAGATCCAGCTGGAGAGTGGGCTACTACCGCTGCCAGATGGACCCTGATTGAGGTAATACTGCCTCCGCCAAATGAAGGAGGTATGCCATGATGTGTTGCAACGTTGAGTGGTGGCACCTGTTGAGTATCCAGGAAGGCATGAAACCACCTGAGTCGAGTTCCTTCTGGAGGTCAGCTGGCAGCTTGGCGGTGAGTCTTAGCTCGCTCTCACAGATGCGACTGGTACAGCCCCATAGCGGCTGAATAGTTCGCTGCCCTAAGGAAAAGAGAACCGGTGGTGTAAAACTTACGGCCCACCGCGTCCAGTTTTTTCCGTTCTGGAGTTGATGGTACTGGAAATCTGCTGACAGCAGTTTTATGCTGGAAGGCCTTAACCACCAAAGAATTCAGCAGCGGGTGTGCCTGGAGGAACTCAATGTCCTCGTCCAGAACTCGGTACATCCTATCGAGTCTGGACGAAACAGAGTGGGACGAAACGGGCTTCTTCCAGGTGGCCTTCGCTGAGGTCAGCATGGAAAGGAGCATGGTGATGTGGACCGGTCTGATGGCCTTCTTATCCAGCTTGGCCGTCATCTGGTCCTCCCCCTCCAGCGCTGGCTGGTCAACCTGTAGATTTAGAGTGGTGCCCAGACGGGGTGAGCATCGCCGTGAGAGACCTCTGGTCCTCTCCCCTCGGTGGGCACCAATCGCCTGGTCAGGCGTCTTCTCCGCGTCAACATCCCCCTCCTCCTCCTCCAAGGACGAACTGGAATCATCAGAGGATGAGGGGGGACTCTTGAAGCCACATCGGGACCGCACCAGTACGGCCTGGGCGGGTCAACGGGCTGGGCGCTCGTCGCATCGACGTCTGGACCATGCCAAAATGGTATGGCCGGGCCAGCGGAGCGAATGCTTGACCCTCGGGAGGGCGGCGGAGTGACAGCAGGGCCAGAATCCCTGGGGCTTGCAGTGGTTGGTACCAGAGCCGCAGAGGCTGCAGGAATGGTGGCCTTAAACTGGTCGGCAAAGGACTTTGCCATGGCCTCGAACATCATCTTGAAGAGGTCCATCTGGCCAGCAGTGACGGTAGCTGATGGCGATGAAACGGTGGGAGGCAAAATGGTGGGAGGAATGATCGGCGATGAAATGGTAGCCGAAACAGTGGCTGCCGGAGTGTCAATAGTGGGAGTACATGGCCTGAGTGACGCGGAGACTTGCCGTGCGACGGAACGGCCCCTCTCACCAGCCGGTAATGAAGAAGAGGGATGCAAGGGGCGAGCTGGAGCCCCAGTCCAGGACTCCAACGACGACCGGCCAACCCAAGCGGAAGATCCCGGAGAGGGACATCTCGCGGTGGAGAAAGACGGTGAAGGCCCAGGAGAGGTCGGAGGACGAGGAGTCGGTGGCAAAGAACGATGTCCTTCCGACCTGTGCTTCTTTTTCTTTTCCCCGTTCTTGTCCTTTTTCTTTTTGTGAAGAAGCAAGGAAGAAGGTTTGACAGCCCGTACGGGCGGAGGAGCACTCATTGAGGCAGAAGTGGAAGGAGCCACGGTGGGAACGAGGGCGAGCTCCATAAGATGTGCCTTCAACCTATTACTTCGGTTCTGGACCGCCAGACGGGTGAAGTTTTTACAGTGTGCGCAAGACTGGCTCTGGTGGGTCTCGCCAAGGCAGAAAAGGCACTGACTGTCCGTCCGAAGCCGGAAACTTCTTGAAGCAAGAAGAACACTGTTTGAAGGCCACAGACATGAAAAAGTTCTTCTCAATGAAGACAATGGAGAACGTCGAACATTCGAGAGAAAAAACACCCCGAAGGGCCGGCCAGCCGCCACCCCCTTGAGGGAAGAAACGGTGAGCGAGGCGAAGGAGGTAACTGAGTCCTCAGAGAAGAAACAGCACCGGGTTGGCAATCCTGCCCGGAGGACAAGATTGCCGGAAAATCTTTTTACAAATTCAAAAGTCTTTTCCGAAGAATCGACTGCAAAAATTAAGGAAGCTCTCAACGATCGTCCTGCTGCTGAGGCGGAAAGAAGAGAACTGAGGTAAAATAGCGAACTGGCGCCTCAGGGTGGGCAGTACAGTGGGAGGTCTTACCGCCAAAACTTTTAGCCAATAAGCTTTAAAGCCTCCAATCGATGTTCTGCGTAGGCGCATAACCCAATAGTGGAGATTCACAAACTATACGAAGAAGAACTATGAGTGATTTTGTGGGATTGTTCTTCTCAGCATTCTCTCATCTACTATCTAAATTAGTGCAGTTTCCAATTTAGGACAAAGCTGACAAGACTTGGTGTCAAGGCTATAGCAGCAACCTACCTGGAATGATCTCTGAAACATTTTGTGTATTCAGGGGTGAAATTCCTCTGCGTAGTGCAAAACTGATTTTCAAGCACACATCCGTTGCAAAAAATAAACCCCAGGAACGAATAAGCTTGGCCTTCAGAGACTACCCAGATAGCCAGCCGACCCTCAAGCTAATACTGCAGAGGCTACTAATGTATGGGAGATCACAAAGAAAAAATGAATAAAAGCTGTGACTCAGAACAAATTCTTGTTGTTGTGCCATATCCGATTCCAAATAATGGCGATCAACATGGCGATCGGCCATGGAGATTGTTCTGGGAATAACATAATGCAGTGTCCTTTGATTAGCCTTCTGCACTGCAATGTGACACCCATATCATTGATCCAGTTTTGTGAATCACTTTCTGGTCCTGAGCGCTTTTGACACGCAAAGTCCTCCTCAGCCCCAGGCCAGGATTGATGAAGCTGCTGCCCTCCACCAAGATGGATTCAAGTGGGATTTAATCCACCTGGAGACCATCACCCATCACTATGGACATCAGCACCCAAAGTCGTGAGTCCTCAGGGTTGTCAGGTTAGTTAATTGCCACCTGACAATCTGCATTGAGTTGCTGACAGTAGAGTCTACTCCAGTGATGGCGAACCTTGGCACTCCAGCTGTTCTGGAACTTCAATCCCCAGAAGCCCTGATTACTAGGAGTGCTGACTTGGGCTTCTAGTAATTGAAGTCCAAGAACACCTGGAGTGCCAAGGTTCGCCATCATGGATCTACTCTATTACCATAGCAGGATAACCTGGCCAGATTGGATCAGAACAAATAGTACTAAGAAAATACATCCCAGAAATGACACTGTTATCTTACAGTGAGCTGTTATATTATATTCCTGTGTCAAAAGGCTGCCTGGCAACCATAGATGTTTTATTTACAAGCACAAACCACAATCTAGGTTTTATAGGCCTGTGCATCCAGTAAAATGCTATTTTGAGACTTTGAAGAGTAACATAAAGGGGGGGAAATGCACAGGCTAGTCAGAGAAAATGTCAAACAGCAGCTAATCCAGCCAATTAAATCTTAGTAAGAAACACTTTCAAAAACCTAAGTAACAAATCCTAAAATGTGAAGTTAACACAGCAAAGAACACTATGCAAAAGACAAACCCTGCCAATGATGGGGGGGGGGCACCTCTGATACTGGATATTTAGAAACATGTCTCAGGAGAACATTTATCTAGCATCATTGAAGTCAAAGGTATGATCAATATCTAGAATTTGCTACTGGGTAAAATCATACCTTCTTGATGTGAAGAGTGATCAGTGATCAGCTAAGGGTCAGAAATTATAATCTGCACAAGTAAGCACAAGGCATATACACATATATTTCAGGAAGTTGTTCTGTGCTCAACAAATTAACAGTTAAAATACATGGTGATTTTCTTTCTTCATTCAGAACCAGCAATCCCACTAAGAACAGCAAGCAGGAACCCCACCATACAAATGTTGTCACTCTTCAATTTCTATCAGCTATGGCCAGGGAACCAACAGTAAGTTGGGAGGGATCAGAGGAAAGGCCGTCCAAAAACATCTGGAGAGTCACAAATTGCCCATTTTTGATGGAGACAAATGCTGTTTGCTTGGGTGGGAGACATCACTTCCTGTTCAGGATGAGACACTGCCATCTTCTACCAACGTGACTAGAGAGAGACAAGTAGAAAATAATGCTATTCTATGAAACAAAAGAATAACTAACTAACTTCCTCACCTTCATTTGCTTCAGGTCTGGAATTCTTGATAAATGCTGAAAATTTGGCAAAAATATCCATTCCCGCAGTGTTCGATTCTGGGTGCTTGGGTGAAAGCTTTGCATATCTAAAGAAGAATATATATTTAATTTGCAACACAATTTCAGTAATAGTATAGCATTGCACGACACAACGTCATTCTGTTGGAAGACATCCTATTTAATAACTCTTGGAACTATTTAACTCAGCCATCAATAGATGCATGCATTTTCCCCTTTAACTGCACAGTAATCCTAGCTGCTTAAATTAAATTGCCTAACAACTGGTGACACTGAGGCCCTGAGCTTGCTCCATCTCCTTTTTGGGAGGTTTCTCCTCATTCATTTAGATCACCCAGATTTTCCTGCGTACCAGGTTTTATTTACAAATCCTGAGAATTATATTTAGCCAGACGTTGCACTGTAGTTTGCATAAATGCACTAAATTCACAGTAGTGATTGGAGAATTTCTCAAGGATGAAGCCCAAGATTCTTCTTGCCAGTTGATTTTATGAAGCTGAATTATGAGCAAGTGCATTTACAGAACGAAGACCAAAGCACCCTTTTCCAGGAAGACAGTCAAACTTAGTTTTTAAAAAAGAAAACTTACCACATGAACTTACTTATTCTTAGAAATTTTAGAACCAGACTGTACCCTCGAAGTTCGTCTAGTTCCGTGATGGTGAATCTTGGCACTCCAGATGTTCTTGGACTTCAATTCCCAGAAGCCCCCATGAATACACATGAATGGGTTTACTGCAATTCATACGACCCACGCCACTCTCGTCACTCCTGGAAGAAGAAGGAAAATGCGCCTGTACGGTTAAGACTCTTCCGGGTTAACCCTTCCTCCGTACGGGCGCATTTTACTTCCGCTTCCAGGAGCGATGAGGGCGGCACAGGCTGCATGAATCACAGTAAACCCATTCATGTGGATTCATGCTGGCATCTGGGAATTGAAGTCCAAGAACATCTGGAGTGCCAAGGTTCACCGTCATGGGTCTAGTTCAACCTACTAAAGCATCCCCAATAATCACCTATGCAGAAGACTCTCTAACAAGGAAGAGTCTGCCATCTTCCAAGGCAATATGTACCACTGTCGAATAGTTCTCATGAGAAAATGTCTTCCAATGCTTAAATGTTTAATCTATACCTATAAAATGGTGCGTTAACCGTTGGAATGTGACAAAGGATGTTGCACCAGGCCCCACTAGCCCGTAATGGGCCTCCGTTCACTCGCCCGAAACCGGTTCGCAGGTAACTGTCGGGTTGAAATTTTTGACCTGGGGGCAGGAGCCCCCCAGTCGCAAACAAAAAAAGGGAACTTCAATTCCCAACGTTCCTTGCGCCGCGCCACGCCAGAGCCAATCAGGCTGAGCGGCGTGGCAAAAGGAATGTTCGGAAACGCGCCGCGGCCAATCAAAAAAAAGCAGCAGGAAAAAAACCGCCACAGTAAGCAAACACATGCAGGCAAAACTACAAGCCCCAGCGTCCTGTGCGCCATTAGCGCACCGAACGCTGAGGCAGCCTGCGTGCGAAAAATAAAAGTAAAAAAAACGCCCGCTGCCCTTCTTCCCCACGGGCCAGCCAGCATGGCCCGTGGGGGGAAAAAAGAAACCCCCCACCGACACTGCCCTTCTTCCCCACGGGCCAGCCAGCATGGCCCGCAGGGGAAAAAAGGGAACCCCCCGCCGCCGCTGCCCTTCTTCCCCACGGGCCAGCCAGCATGGCCCGTAGAGAAGTAAAGAAAGCACCCCCCCGCCATTGCCCTTCCTTCCCACGGGCCAGCCAGCATGGCCTGTGGGAAAGAAAGCCCCCCCGCCAATGCTCTTCCTTCCCACGGGCCAGCCAGCATGGCCCGCGGGAAGGAAAGCCACCCCCCCCCCGAAAAAGTAAAAACAAAAACACTCAAAAACACTCAAAAATCCAAAAAGGAAACACAGAAAAAGCCAAAAACAAACAAGAAAAAACACACAGACCCCACCCACCCCAAAAAAATCCAAACCACCACCACCACCACCACCACCACCCAAAAAACAACAACAGAGAGCTTACCAAAAGACGTCTTCTATCCATGAGGACCGGAACTCAAATGAGGAAGAAAAAAAACTTACCGGAAGCGACACCCAGAGGACAGAAGAGAACAATTATAGAGAGGAAGAAAAGCTCACCACCCCCACCCAGAGGCCAAAAGAGAAAAAACATTCAAAAATATTGGAAATAATAAGATTAATTCCAAAATTAATCAAATAAGTTATAAAACATTAAAAAATAATCACACTAATCTCAAAAAATACCAAAAAAAACAGAAATCACTTTTCACTCAAAAAACCAAAACAAAAAAGAAAAATTCGTAAAAATAAAGATTTAAAAAACCAAAATTAAATTTTAAACTAAATAAAATAAAATAAAATAAATTAAAATAAAATTTGCATAAACATAAAACAAAAACCTTCAAAAACCAATATAAGGAGCCCAGCACGCAAAAAACAACAACCAAAAAACACTGGGAACGCAAGTCCGCCGCAGGCGGATGCAGCGCCTCGAAGCCACAAAAATCACAAACCTTACAACACCATTTAAAACAGCCCAGCACCATTGGTACAAGAAAAAAACCGAAACCCTTTACTATCCAACACAATTTTAAAAAGCCCGGCACCACCGGGCAAATATATGCTAGTGAAACTCTAAAACTAGTATGTGAAGAACCAACACCTTAACTCCTGTTTCCCACAAACACACGTACCCCAATTTCTCCTTGTCATAGAAGTGCATATTTCCACCTCATTTAGACATCTCACATGAAAACCATGACAGTTGCTACTAGAACTAAGAGAGACGATGACAGAATTGCACAACTGCATTCTCATAAGAGAGAATCATAACTTTAAATTTATCTATGAAAATACCAAATTAACTCTGCAGACAATGGAGAAGCAAAAGTTTCGGGACATTCAACACTGCCCGTCCTTTCTCTCGACCCTTCAGGGAACCGCGTTCAACCACTTGGTGGTCTTTTGAATGGAAGTTTCAGAATGTGTCATGCTAAACTTCCCCCTCCCCTTTCTTATTTTAAAACTCCACTGAGGGAAAAGGAAACAACACTTAAGTTACATTTTTAGCAACTGCCATTTAAGAAGCCACATGTCCCAAAATAACTTGTTCTTCTCTAGAGGGTAATAAAGATTAGAATGTGGACAACTATTCCTTCTAGAACAGGGCAGCTCAGGGATTTACACCAGGGGTTCACAACCATTTTTGGCCACAGGCCGGATCATGCCCACCTGAAGCAGGCACATTTACGGCTGACGTAAATGCGGTCACTTACACGTTTATGACAGGTGTGGGTGCATTTACGCAGGCATGCTTTACAGCTGACATAACACATGCCCACGCATGTGTAAACATGTCCGCTTCCACTTCTGGGTGTGGCAGTGGTTGCACGAGCCACATGAAACGGTGTCGCAGGCCAGGTCTGGCCCACGGACTGTAGGTTGTGAATGCCT
Source organism: Bradypodion pumilum (assembly GCA_035047305.1). Taxonomy (NCBI): domain Eukaryota; kingdom Metazoa; phylum Chordata; class Lepidosauria; order Squamata; family Chamaeleonidae; genus Bradypodion; species Bradypodion pumilum. Next base: position 30,300,758 of record JAWDJD010000007.1, read on the forward strand.
GGTTTACACTGCTGCCTCTTCTATTGCCAGCTTCTTAGCTCTGATAAACTAGCTAGTGTCACATCTTATCTAAAGAAGTCATGGCCAAGTGGAAGACTAACAACTAGCGATGGGATTTTCATGTTTTGTTTTGTTGAACTGCAGCTCCTAAAGATCTGCTGGAATTCCCCAGCTAAAATTTGAGGGGCTTTAACCAGCCCCTCAACTCCACAAAACCCCTTTCAGATGTTTGATATAGCTTACAGCTGGTACACTACAAAGCACATGGAGTATTGCAGTCTCCCTGCTCACCATGTTCCATACATGGTGTATCTCAGGAAATTATAATATCCCTAGTGCTTTACAGTGCCAAGAGATTAACTTCATCCGACCAGCTCTTCGGCCTTGGAACTCAGAATAGAGTTCATTCCTCATTTCCATTATAACAAATGTCTGAAAGGGCATGAGTGAGGGTTTTTTTTAATATCCCAGAATTCTAGCCAGAACAATTTCAGCAGACTTATGGTGTTGTAATCCAAAATATCCTTTCCCCAGTTCCTTTGGTTTGACTGGATAATAATAATAATTTCATGTCAGAAATTATTCTGGGTTGAAAGGATTTTTGCTGGAGAAACTCGGCTCAGGGAACGCCCAAATGAGTCTCCTTTTATGTCCCCATGATATTTCCCCCACCAAAGTGGTCCATATTTATCTGCAGTGGAATCTCGTATAACGAATGCCTCATATAGCAAAAAACTCGCATAACGAAGAGATTGAAAAAACATTGCACCTTGCATAATGGAAATTTTCACTATGGAAAAATAGCATTCCCTATGGGAAAACTCGTTTTATGAAAATTTCTATGGGAAAACTTGCATAACAAAAAAAACATTATGCAAATTTTCCCATAGAACTTTTAGTTATACGAGTTTTTTTATATGAATTTTCGTTATATGAAAAAAATTGTATAATGAAAAAATTACATAGCAAATGGCCTCGTAGAATTATTATTATTATTATGGGGGGGGGGGGGGGGTATACGAGTTCCACTGTACTTGCAATGTCTTGCTTTCAATTGGCTAGGTTGAGACAGGTGCTCAAACCATCATGCAGTACCCGGGTCTCGAACTGCTGACTTGCTGGCCTTCCAGCTAACGAGATGAGCTTCTTAACCACTGAGCCACCACAGCCCCGTTTGATCTGGTGTGAGAAAGATTAGTCAGTCAAACAACAAGGTTGCCATTGCCCAGGGGATGCTAGACCAAATTAGAAAATGGAGGAAGGAGCTCACTTGGACAAGGAATAACATTAAAGGAGAATATGGCTGAGGAATTCAACCTTCTCTGAGTCACTTGGAGAACTCTGAATAGGCTGAGGATCGGAGTTCCTAAATGCACGGACAGCATGCTCAAGTGGGGACTGCTAGTAGACAACAATACACTGTTAATGTGACAGTTCAAAATCTGACCTGGACACGAAAGAGGTAGTAGTTCAAAAAATATGACACTCTCCATCTCTACTAACAATCCTATCAACAAGAACAGTAATGAGGAGAAGGACTTTCTGTAACTCTCTCATCTCTCCCCCCCCCCACACACACACACACGCACACACACCTGACTAAACTTACTTGGGTGGGCAGAGGACATCTTCAAGGAATTCTTCAATCTTGTTCACGTCTGTCTTCACTTCATTATTAAATGTTATGAAGGGTGGGTGCGTCCCTGGAGCCAAGTTCTGAAGGTCTGCAGGCTTCCTGGGGTATAAATAAATATGTGCCTACATTATGAACATGCAATGCATTACAAAACTTGAAGAAGGTTATGGTAAGTACTATTATAACCTCAAGAGGTCAAGCCTTATATTCATGAGGAAAACACTTAACTTGAAATAAGCAGATGCTGTTTAGAAGCAAAAAATAAAGAGCATTCAAAGCACAGACTGGCTCCACAGAAAACTTCTAAGGATTTTGCTGCTGGGGTAAAAGAACACAATGTCAACAGCTGAACTAAAACAATGCCCCAGTGCCTTGCTTTTAGTATTAACTGTGTGGGTTTTTTTTCCAGAACAATCTGAGAAGCCAGACATGGTTTCGATTAGCAGGCTTAGCTCTCCATGTATGTGCACTTCTATGGGATGCTCAAAAGGTGTCCCTAAACTCTCTTTACACCTCTCCCAACAGATGTCTCAAGATCTATGAGACATTACTCACCAGATATTGCTTTTTGTTGCATATTCTTTCCATTTTCAGATGCAGCTTAGACTTCTTGGATTCCAATTTATTTTTCCTACTGAATCTCCAAAAACAGGGGTTCTTGTACATGGGTCCTTAACCTTTTAAAGCCATGGGCCAGTTCACGCCCGCTCAGACAGTTGGTGGGCCGGACTGGTGGTCCCGCCGCCAGGGTGTGGGGGGAATGGCAGTGGCAGGACCACCCTGAGTCTCCCCCACTCCCCCACCCACTACCGCCACTGGCAGGACCACCCCAAGCCACCCACCACTCCCTCACGCCGCTCCCCTGCTTCCTGGTATGGAGGAGCTGCATGGCACCAACTCATCCACACCCTCACTCCAGCCACTGTTTCCATTGCTACCTCAATGGAATAGCTGTTGTGTCTTTTTGAGTTGTTTTTACTGTTCTGCCCTGCAGGTGGGGCTGCTAGTGGTTTTGTTTTAGTTTCACTGTTTTTTCTCTCCTGGCATCTGGGTGGGGCTTCTTCCGGTAAGTCGTCTTTGTTTCTTCATTTCTGTTCCAGTCATCGTGGAGTGAGGACATGCTGGTGAGTTGTCTGGTTTTCTTTCTTCTGGGGTTTTTCTTTGTTTTGCTTTTGTGGTGGTGGGCTGGGAGGTGTTTGTTTGTTCTTTTTTGTTTTGGTTGAGTTTTAGGTTTGTTCAATTGGTTTGGTTATGTCTGGTTTTGTTTAATTTTTCTTTTTTAATTGTATACTTGTGTAAATAGTTGTTTGTTTGTGTAATTTGTGTTTTTTGTGTTGTAGTTAGGCGTTTTGTATGTCGTTTTGTGTTATTGCGGCTGTTTTTGTTTGTGTATTTTGTTTATTATTATTTTTGTTTATTATTTTTTAATTATTGATTTATTTTTGTTTTATTATTTTTTATTAATTTTGGTGTTTGTTTTTGGTGGTTACTTCTGAAGAACGGGCTGCCTGTCGATTCCTCTTTTTCCCATTGCTGCTTTGAATTTTGGTTTTGATGCAGCAATGTGGGAAAGGAGGGGGAGGCAGTCAGTCCGTTCTTCTCCCGGGAAGGTTTGTTAGGTAGGTCAGGGGAGAAGGAGGAGGCAGAGAAGAGCTATCTGTGCCTAACGATGGTTCTCTCCTCTCTGTCTCCTTTTTCTCCTGGCTTACCTAACCAGAGATGGGCATGCAGCAATCCGTAAGGAGTGGTGCTCTTCCTTCCGGATTGCTGGCTGTTGCTTTTGTATTCAGAAGTACAAAGGCATCAGCCAGTCATTTGCCAGGGAGGGTGCTTCCCCTGACGAACTGCTGCCTGTTTTGGGGGGTTTTTTCCACCCCGGCTCAACTTTACTTGAGGCTGGTGGTGGTCTTGCCTTGTCTTTGGCGGGGTAGCGCGGAGGAGAGGGAGTCCCTCTTCTCCCCATTACTCTGGGAAAGAAGGCTGGCGGGTGTCGCGCGGTGGAGTTTTGTGCCTTTTTGTTTTGCGTGGCCGTTGAGGTGCTGCGTCTGCCTGCTGGGGACTTGCGTTCCTGTTGCATTTTGTAATTTTTTTTTTGCGCGCCAGCTTTCTCAGCGTTCTGTGCGCTCATGGCGCGCAGGACACTGGGAGTTGTAGTTTTGCGTTTGTGGTTTGCGTTTGTGCGGCGTTTTTTTCCTGTGGCTCGGTTTTAATTGGCCGCGCCGCGTTTCCCAACGTTCTTTTTGCTCGCACCTCTCAGCCTGATTGGCTGTGGCACAGCGCAAAGAACGTTGGGAATTGAAGTTGTTTCACTTTGTTCGCGTTCGTGGGGCTCTTGCCCCACTGGCGCATTTGTCAAACATTTAGTGATCTCCGTACCGGGTTCAGGCGAGTGCAGGAGGCTTGGTACAGGATAGGATGGACAGGTGCAGAAACGTATAGCAAGTTCCAACGGTTAACCCTTGGATTTATAGGTATAGATTGCAACACATATTGGTGGTACCAACTATTTTGAAACAGTGTGATCAGTAGCAGCAAACTTCAATGTTACCGTTCAGTTCATGTACCAAACTTTATATTGTATTTAACAAATACAAGATTAGGGTTCAAAGCAAAGTAGAGGCGTGTGAGAATATCCCCATATCCAAATTTGGACTTTGGTACTCAGCTAGACATACAAAACCAGTGAGGGCAAGGTGGTGAAAAAAGGTATGGTTTTATAGTTCACTGGAAACTACAGTACATGGATATCTTTACCTATAAATCCAAGCATTAACCGTTGGAACTTGACAAAGGATCCCACACCTGGCCATACTAGCCCGTACCGAGCATTCGTGCATTTGCCTGAAATGGGTGCGGAGGTCAACAAATATTTTAGAAATGTGCCAGTGGGGCAGGAGACCCACGAATGCGAAAGACGAAAAAGGACTTCAATTCCCAGCTTTGAATGGCCGGACAGCCATTTTGCCCTACCTGCATGATGGGGGCAGCCATTTTGTCCCAACAGTTTCAAAGGGCTGGCCATTTTTGTTTCTCGAATGCCCTTGGCGGGGGCTCAACATGAAATGGCGCCACAGGCTGGATTCGGCCAACAGGCGTTTGGTTGGGAACCCCTGCTCTACAGACAAGGTTACATTCCTTATCCTCTTTGTGCTTTTAATATTTGTCAGGCACTGAAATGACAATACATATATGTGTGCGTACCTATATCTATCTATCTATCTATCTATCTATCTATCTATCTATACCTATAAATCCAAGGGTTAACCATTGGAACTTTCTATACGTTTCTGCACCTGTCCATCCGATCCTGTACCAAACCTCCTGCACTCACCCAAACCCAGTCCAGAGGTTACTGCAGGGTTGAGAAAGGCGCCAGTGGGGCAAGAGCCCCACAAACGCGAAAAAAGCAAAAGAACTTCACTTCCCAAAGCTCTCTGTGCCGCGCCGTGCTGCGCCACAGCCAATCAGGCTGAGAGGCGCAAGCAAAAAGAATGTTGGGAAATGTGGCGTGGCCAATTAAAATCAAGCCGCAGGGGGGAAAAACCGCCGAACTAACACAAACCACAAACGCAAAACTACAAGTCCCAGCGTCCTACGCCCCGTGAGCACGCAGAAGACTGAGAAAGTCGCCATGCGAAAAATAAAATTACAAAATGCAACGGGAGCGCAAGTCCCCAGCAGGCAGACGCAGCACCTCACAACCTTGCAAAACAAAAAGCCACAAAACTCCACTGTGAGACACCAGCCGGCCTTCTTTCCTGGAGCAACGGGGAGAAGAGGACTCCCTCTCCTCCACGCTACCCCGCCGAAGACACGGCGAGACCACCGCCGGCCTCAAGGAAAGTTGAGCCAGGGTGGGGAAAAAACAACAGCAGCAGGCAGCAGTTCATCAGGGGAAGCACCCTCCCTGGCAAAATGATTGGCTGCTGCCTTTGTACTTCTGATGGAGGTAATACAAAAGCAGCAGCCAGCTACCCGCAAGGAAGAACACCACCCCTTACGGATCGCTGCCTGCCGATCTCCGGTTAGGTAAGCCAGGAGAGAAAGGAGACAGAGAGGAGAGAACCATCGTCAGGCAGATAGCTCTTCTCTGCCTCTTTCTCACCCGACCTACCAAACGAACCTTCCCGGGGGAAGAGCCAGCTGACTCCTCCAAAATTCGAAGCAGCAATGGGGAAAAGAGGAACCGATGCAAAAGTACACACCAACAACAAACACCAACATTAATAAAAATTAATAAAACACAAATAAATCAATAATTAAAAAACCCATTAATACACACACAAAAAATCCACAAACAAAAACATCCACAATTCCAGAAAAGCACAGACAAAACACCTAACTACAACATGAGAATACCTAACTCTAACAACACAACTACCACAAATTACACAAATAAACAACAACGAAATCACAAAGATTAAACCAGAAATAAACAAACAAATTAAACAAACCTAAAACCCAACCAAACCACAAAAGAACAAACAGAAACACCTCCCAGCCCACCACCACAAAAACAAAACAAAGAAAAACCCCAGAAGAAATAAAACCAGAGAACTCACCAGCACGTCCTCCCTCCATGAGATCGGAACAGAAATGAAGAAACAAAGACTACTTACCGGAAGAAGCCCCACCTGAGGCCAGGAGAGAAAAAACACATGAAACAAAAACAAAATCACTGACAGCCTCACCTGCAGGGAGGAATATTGAAAACCAGTCAAAAACAATAAAGCCCCACCTAGAGGCCACAAGAGTAAAAACAAGTCAAAAACATAACAATAAATCAAAAGTTTACACAAATAACAAACATATGTTAAATAAATAAAATAAGAAGATTTATAACATCCTCTGTTGAGTTTTAACTCAAATAAAAACCCATAACATCTAAACACAGTTTAAAAACATTGAATGTAAAAAACATGTACTTTCACATTTTTAAAAATATTACCTACTGTACAACTATTAACAAAAAAAGGTCACATACTGAAACATTATTTGGTTAAATAAAACAATTTGAAACAATTATATCATCCTTTGTTCTTTTTTTAATCCACAAAAAAAAAAAAGCTGATCACAGTTTATAACAGCCCGGCAATGCCGGGCAACCTATGCTAGTAGTACCTATAAATGATTGCTAGCTTAGTCGTCCCCTCAAGTAAGGAGACTGTTCTATTTAATTTTGGGCTGTTTCACTTCACACCATATAGATCACAGATGGTCAAATTATGAACAATACAGATTTTAAAAATAGTAACTGCAGTGATGTATGGATGCAATTTATCATATTCAGGTTTTAGACTAGCCAGTATGAACCAGGCAAACCCCACGATCTATTACACCTGTTTTATGGACAAGCAGAAGTCACACATGATGAGACAAGAATTTTCATGTAGGTTCATTTTAATGGAATTTGTATCTTAACTACTGTAATCTGTGGCCCTCTCAGATACATCTTCCACTCTTAATTGCAGCAAAAATCTACTGTTTATCAATAAAGATAATCTCATGAGAGTAAATATTATTTAGGTTTGCTGCTTCCCTACTACAGTGGTACCTCGCTTAAAGAGCATATCGCGTTCCACAGGATTGCTCTTTAAGCGAAACACCATTGTAAGTGACCAATTGTGACTTCTGGGGGGGATTGCGAACCCCAATTTAGTTGTTAAGTGAGTTTTTGGTTGGTTTTAGTTGTTAAGCGAGGCAACCATTCAGAGAAAATTCTGCTCTTTAAGCAAGTCTCTAAGCAAGGTGCTCATTATGCGAGGTTTTACTGTATCTTACTCTTTACACCAGAGTTGGAAGCAGAGATATAACATGTTTCTTCTGATCAGATTGAAATGTGCCATGCCAAATACTGAAATGCATGCATAAATGACAGCCAATGACAAGAGAACTTTTTACATCGCAGGGAGCTGGACCAGATGACCCTCATAGTCCTTTTCAATTGGGAAAGTTGAACACAGTAACAGCTGAATGATTATAGATCAGAGGTTCCCAAGCTGCAGCCTGTGGGCCGGATGTGGCCTGTGGTGCTATTTCATGTGGCCCATCACCACCTCCAACACACCCGGAAGTGCCATGTGTGGTTCCTTTTTAATGTACAAGCCACCCCATCGTGCAGGCAGGGCAAAATGGCCATCCAGCCCCTGAAGCTGTCTGAGGGAGCATGGCCCGGCCCTCCACTTGTAAAGATTGGGAACCCCTGTTATAGATAGTCGTGTACTACTTTTTGCAAAATGAAACATGGGCAACATGATACCAAAGCCACTGTTCTCAATACTTCAACACCTTGGTATTTGTTGAATGGCAGAAAAACAGAGGTAGAATATCTATTTTTATCCAAGTACAAATGCACATACAGTACTTCAAATGTCCCCAATTTGTCCTTTTCCAAAAACTGCCACAATTTGTGAGTCAGTTACATACTTTAAGCAGCTTGAGCTTCAATTAAAGACTGCTGTGCACACCCACAATAATTACAAGAAACTACTTCACCGGCTCTACTCCAATTTTGCTTATTGGTTGGAAGTTTTTCACAAAAGGAAAATAGCTTAAGTCAAATGTGGCCATCTGTACTCATCAGGTGTGAAAGCTGTATTCTGTTCCTCAAGCAAGCAGGACCAAACCCACATCAGCTGCCAAAAGGGATTTTTGAGAAAGGCAGCCTACAACTCATGCTAAATAAATATATTACTGTTTTTCCTGGAGTATTCAGAAAGAGCCTCCTCGGAGATTGTAATGTTTTTGAACCACAATTGGGCGTACCCTGGTAACAGTCACCTTGTGTTGCCGGCTAATCTTTCTTGCACCAGGTCAGGCGAAAGGAACTGCAGAATGAACTCACCAAAGAGTGCTTTCATTTTGGCAATTTCACATCTGGCGTAGACATGGAAGAAGAAGAAGAAGGCTATGTTTCCTTTGCATCTTTTAGGCCATTCCTGTCAGAAGATTATTTCCTGTGCACTTCTGTACTATATACCTGTTGCTGAAAAGAAACACTAAGGCCTAATGATGGATTTGTTTTTGTTTTTTTAAAAACCACAGTAATTGTTGAGGCTTTCTTTTTTTTTAAAAAAAAAAGAAATTACTGTCAGTGATCACTTTTCCAAATGTACCCTCATCATTCTATTACATTGACTTATGTGAGAATGTCTATCCCATTATAATCTAACAGCCCTCAGAGGCAAATGCAAACTAAGACAGACTGAATTGCTTAAAGCAATCCAAGGAGCTCCATTAAACAAGCAGAATTTAGAACCAGGATCTTTCTAATTCTTGGAAATGACATCACCCCACTGGCTGTTAGCAGCAGCGGTCAATGATGGATTTTGTGGACAGGAGGTGGGGAGACAATCTCAGGTTTTGGAATTGTGGAACTAAACCTCTAGGACTGGGGTTCCCAACCATTTCAAGCCAGGGGCCAGGTCACACTCTCTGTCAGCTTCGAGGGCTGGATGGCCATTTTACCCTGTCTGCATGATGAGGGTGGCCATTTTGTTTCTCAAATGAAATGGCACTGTGGACCGGATCTGACCCATGGGCCTTAAGTTGGGAACCCCTGCTCTAGGATGTTTCTGAATTCTCAGAAAGTCTAAGATAGAACAAACCAGAACAGGACAATAGCATTTTAGGTGCTGAAGTAGATGTAGTTTAACCCAAGTAATTACAACTGGGACCCATGGAAATTGCTATAAATACTTAGGTAAAAAGAACATCCATGTTTTCCAGGCTGACAGGCAAAATGGCACTAGCTAAGGGTCATTATAGTGTGCGTCATTTGGTGTGTTTCTCCTTCAGATTCACTGGATGGATGCCCAGATGCCTATTTTAAAAGCAGAAGATGGTATGTATGTAGAGATTAGTGATGGACTCACCCCTTTAGACTCCCCCTTTAGAAGAATGCAAATTTACTTGTTAAACTTTGGTTCCTTTAGAGGAGTTCCCTTTTTTAGACATGCGCACAGTTGCCCCAAAGGGCAAAATGGAAATTTTTCTCTTTACTTTCATTCTCAAAACACTTAGGCTTGAATGGTTAGGATCTATACTCCAAAAAACAATTTAATTTTGCCCGCACAATTATTGCTTTTCTCTTAATTTATCTGGTGGTGAGCCAGACTCCCATTAAGCTCAGAACAAAGGTAATCAAAGTTGATGAACTGTAACTCTCATTAGCTATAGCCAATGCAGCCAAGAGTGAAGCATGCTGGAAGTTGAAGTCCAGCACAAGAACATTTGAAGGGCCCCCTTAAAGAATGGCACACATCCTAAGCCACCAAGAAGCAGCCAACACCTTGCTCTGCTAGTCAGATAGATGTCAAATGCAGCAACAGGAAGACATTATGAGAGCTGTGCTAGAAACAGTTAGACTCAAAAGGCTGTGGCTCTGCTCACAATGGGTTGAAAGATTCATTGCCAATCTTCCTGATTCTTTGCATCAGCACAATCATGAATGGAAATAGAGATAGATGTCTATGTGTCAGATCAGGGACTGCAGTGACTTAGTGGTTAGGATGATGAACTTGACGACTGGAAGGTCAGAATGTCAGCAGTTCAAGACCCGAGTGCTGCACGACAGAGTGAGCACCTGTCTCTGTCCCAGCTCCTGCCAATCTAGCAGCTTGAAAGCAAAAAAATTCAAGTAAAGAGGTATCACTTCAGTGGGAAGGTAACAGCGTTCCATGCGATCTGATATTTAGTCTTCAGAAACAAACAGTGCTGGCTCTTTGGCTATAAACAGAGATGAGCACCATAACCTAGAGTTGGATATGATTGGCTTTCAAGCAAGGGCGAACTTTACCTTTACATACGATCAGCCCCCACTCTCCATTTCTGCTTCTAGTTCACACTTTACACTGCAAGCTTTCTGAGTAAACTTTGCATACTCCCAGAAGAATCCCTGTGGTCTTAGAGAGAATTTTGACAGTGGGATTCTTTCAGTTTATGGGAATGCTAGCCAGGCTGCTTGGCCATCACTTTCGCCACACATAGGCACCACCAGAAAAGGAGACGATAAATTCATGGAAGATGAAGCTACCAGTGAGGATGGGTATATACTTCTCTCAAGTACTAGCAACATTATCCCTCTGCACATTACTTGCTGGGGAATCACAAGCGGCTGACTTGTAGCCTTTGCAACTGTACGGCAAGTGTAAAACAAAGTTGGACAGACCTTTGGCTTGACCTTGCGATCCACCTATGTCCCTATGCCAGTGATGGTGAATCTTCAATTCCCAGAAGCCCAAGTCCCCGTGAATCCACACAAATGGGATTACTGTGCCCATTTGAGTAGTATTGACAATTTGCAATATCTTGCATAATGTACAGTAGAACCCCGCATAATGAAAAAACTCCATTCCACGGAGCTCTTCATTATGCATTTTTTCATTATGCAAATCAAATGGGGGATACCCTGCATAATGGGGGGGGGAGTTTGTTATACGGGGTTTCATTAAGTGAGGTACACCTCACAACGAAAAGCCCATATATAACAAACAAAAATTGCCATGTGGGGTATTGCACACAGCACACGAATGCTTGTACAAATTTTTCGTTATACGAAGCGTTTGTTATACAGGGTTCCACTTATCTACACTATGATTTTTTATTCTAAATAGAGAGGAATTTATAAATGCTAATGGCAATGTCAACAAAGCAATTAGTCATTCAAAATGTATCACTTATCTCTAGCAATAAAAACTGCTAGAATCAAAATAGTTTTGCCCTGAAAAAGAAGTTTCTCTGTGAATCTATCATGGGCAAGTGGATGAAGAGGTAGGAGTCTAGAGAATGCATTTTCCTACCTTTTCAAGTCCCCATGAATACACACAAATGGGTTTACTGGATTCAAAGGGACTTGGGCTTTTGGGAATTGAAGTCCAAGAACAGCTGGAGTGCTAAGGTTTGCCATCAATGGCATAGAAACCTAGCCAAGAATGCAAAAAGCATCCCTTGCCACCCTACCAGAAGAGGCACATTGCAGTGAAGTCTTCTCAGAAGAGGTCACCGATTGAGGAACTTCTGGTGAACTCCGTGTTTTCCCCCTACGTTGTGATCTAAAAGCCATTCATGCAGATTTTTCCAAAGGGTCCTCCAAACATTTAAAAAGTTTGCCCTGTGTTCTTAGACACGTTCAGCACTGCATACTGCAACTCAATTCCAACCAACAAAAGATGCCTGATTTCTGTGCACAGACACAAGCCACATTCCAGAAGAGGGAAAAGAATGAAGCCTCTGTCTGTAGTCCCAGAGAGGCAGAAAACATATGAGCCACTCGGGGTGGGGAGCCAGGAGGGCTGCTGTGACCCCATTTAGCCCATGCATATTTTTCGCTCGCGTCCACTGCTACTAAAGAACTGAACTGGAAATATCCTCTGGTTAGTAGTGCTATACTGTATTTAACAGAACTGCACAAAGGAAAAGACTGTACATCTCATGGATGTTTACAAGGGATAGTTTCTTCTGTGACCCACAGTTTCTTGCTATGACAGGGATCCAATACATTTCAAAGTCTAAATTCTGAATCTTGTTAACAAGTGATTATTATACCCATAAGAATATACTTTCTTTATTTATTTGTGTCAGAGGCACCACCAGCATATAACAACATGCAAAGCTAAAATTAACACATCTAAAAACGAATTAAAATTAAAAAGGGCTAGATGACATCTGCCCAATATCGGGCCACATCAACAGCATTTTCTCTTGCCAAATAAGAATATACTGTACTGAATCCTTTGCATTTCCCAGCACAGGAATAAAGGTAAAGGTTTCCCTGGCTCGAAAGCCAGTTGTATCCAACTCTAGGGTGCAGTGCTCATCTCTGTTTCAAAGCCGAAGAGCCAGCGCTGTCTGCTTCTGCAGACGTTTCCGTGGTCATGTGGCAGGGACAACTAGACATGAAATGCTGTGTACCTTCCCACCGAAGTGCTCCCTATTTATCTACTTGCAATTTCTTGCTTTTGAACTGCTAGGTTGGCAGGAGCTGGGACAAAGACGGGAGCTCATTCTGTCCTGTAGTACTCGGGAATCAAACTGCTGACCTTCTGCCTCCCAGTCAGCATCTTAGCCACTTGAGCCACTGCAGTCTCTTCAGCACAGGAATAGGCTTGTATAAAAGGATATATCGAATGATAATCTTATTCTGTGGAGACATACAAGATAGTCACACACCTTTTCCTGAGACACATGAAATAATTCTCTCAAGTAGAAAGTCAGCTGAGTTAACTCTGGGAAAATGTCCAAACAGCCGCTTATGGGGCCGTCTGGGCTGGCTCATTTTCAGGTCACTGAAGGAAGGGGGAACAGCTAAATTACACACTTAGCAATGCTCAGATGGTACAGTGGATCACATATAGTTCTAAAAGTGTTGGGTGTTTCTCCATTAGCCCAGGTTGACCTTGCTTGAAAGCCAGTCGTATCTGACTCTATGGTCCAGTGCTCATCTCTGTTTACAGCCAAAGAGCCAGCGCTGTCTGCATCTGTAGACATTTCTGTGGACATGCGGCAGGTATTCCTAGATACCGCAGTTCACGGAACACTGTTTACCATCCCACCAAAGTGGTCCCTATTTATCTGCTTACAATGTCTTGCTTTTGAACTTGGGCTGGGACAGAGGCAGAAGCTCATTCCATCCTGCAGTACTCAGATCTCGAACTGCTGACCTACCAACCTTCCAGTCAGCATCTTAACCACTTGAACACCGCAGTCCCTCCATTAGCCCAAGGAACCATGAAATCCTATAGTACTTTGGGTGAAATACTTGTTTGCTTCCCGTCATATACAAATACAATTTGTTTATTTTGATCTCCATACAATTTCTTTTTCCCCCCTTTTTTTTACTCAAACTGAGGTGCTATTGACAATTTGCAATGCCTTACCATCAGGAGTTCTCAACCTTTTTAAGCCCGGGTCACACTCCCTCAGACAGCTTCAGGGGCCAAACGGTCATTTTTTCCCCTTCCTTCACCACACGGCACCTCCGGGTGTGGTGGAAGCAGTGTGTGTGTGTGGGGGGGGGACACATGAAATGGTGCCATGGGCCACATTCAGCCCATGGGCCGCAGGTTGAGAATCCCTGCCTTACATACCTACACTAGGATTCTTAGCCATAACATTTATTCTAGACAGAGGAATTTATGAATGCCAATGCAATGTCAACGAAGCAATTAGTTATGCAAAATGTATCTCTCACCTGTAGCAATAAAACCTGCTAAGTTTTGCCCTGAGAAATAGAATTAATCATGGGCAACTGAGTGAAGGGTAGGAGTCTAGAAAATGCCTTTTTCCTACCTTTTCAAGTCAACTGTTGTAACACTAAATACCACTCCTTTAAGCCACAGGATCATGAAGAGTCTTTGAGAAAAGGGGCAGTTGCCTATGCTTTCACCGTCACTGCCGGCCTGTTTAAAAAGAAAAAGAAAAATCCATTAGCAATCCATAAGTTTTAATTAATGTTTTAATGTTTGTATGTTTTTATTGTTTTCATTTGTAAGCCACCCGGAGTCGCCTCGGGGAGGGGGCGGCGCTAGAAATATGATTAAATAAATAAATAAATAAATAAAGAGCGAAACAGTTTTGCCAATCTGTCATCTTCACACACTACCGGAATAAATTATTAAAGAGATAAAGCATTCTCTCCTCACTGACCCTCGTCTAATATCATTAGCATAAACACATAGTAAGAGTTAAGAAGGTTGCCTTGTTAGCTGGAAGGCCAGCAAGCTGGCAGTTCAAGACCGGAGTACTGCATGACAGTTTGAGTGCCCATCTCTGTCCCAGCTCCTGCTAACCTAGCAGTTTGAAAACAAGAAATTGCAAGTAGATGAATAGGTAGATCTTGGGGACATGAAAGGAGCCACATTCGGGCGTCCTGTGAGCGGAGCTTCTCCAGCAAAAAGCCTTTCAACCCAGAATAATTTGACACGAAATTATTATACACATAATAAATAATAAAGGTAAAGGTCTTCCTTGCTTGAAAGCCAGCAATGCTTGACTCTAGGTCAGTGTTTCCAAACCTTTGTCTTCTGGACTTCAATTCCCAGAAACCTAAGCCAGTTCCCCAGAGCACCGATCAGCCAATGTATGGCTTAGGCTCCTGGAAAATGAAGTCCCCCTTTGGGGCGTGAGGCCCATGTTGGGATTCTCAACCTGTGGCCTGTGGGCCGGATGCACCCCACAGCACTCTTTCATGTGACCCCCCACTGTCTCCACCACCACACCAGAAAGTGTCATGTGGTGGAGGAAGGACAAAATGGCCATCCGGCCCACAAAGCTGTCTGAGGGAGCGTGACCCGGCCCCCAGCTTAAAATGGTTGAGAACTCCTGCTCCAGGTAGTGGTGCTCATCTTTCATTTACAGCCAAAGAGCCAGCGCTGTCTGCATCAGCAAGCATTTCAGTTTTCATGTAGCAGGTATGACTAGACGGTGGAGCAAAAGGAACGCTGTTACCTTTTGTGCCAAAGCAGCACCCATTTATCTACTTGCAATTTCTTGCTTTTAACTGCTTGGTTGGCAGGAGCTGGGACAGACAACAGGAGCTCACTCCATTGCAGTACACTTAGGTCTGAACCAGCTGAACTGCCAAATTTTCAGTCATTAAGCCATCGCAGCCCTATGGGTGCCAACAGCATTGATGCATTAAAGCTAAAGGTAAAGGTTTCCCTTGCTCAAATGCCAGTCGTATCCAACCCTAGGGTTCAGTGCTCATCTCTGTTCCAGCTTCCAATCTTAAGGTAATGTGAGGAGGAAGACTCAAAAATATCAATATTTCTCATGACCCTTTGGACCCAAAGGGATGTAGCATGAATGTGTGTGGCATATTTAAAACTCTCTCAAAAGTAGCGACTGGGCAGCAAATTCATTTAAAAAGATAAATCTTTGAGACTTTTTCAAGTGAGCTAAACCTTCCTTCAGTTTAATTAGATCACTTAGCAGAATATACCACAGCCGAGCCAAGCCACTATGTAGTCCGTCCTAAAAGGCTTCTTTTACAGTACAAAATCATTTTCTATGTAAATCTAGAAGCAGTCATATGCAAGATTAGACCCATGAGACCAAACACAGCTTACAAAGTCATCCACAATTTGTTTATTTTTATTTATTTATTTTTGCTTTGTTGTCTGCTAAGAATGCAGAAGAGGGTAATCATCTGGTAAACAACAGCCTGCAGGGGAGGAGAGGAGCCTTTTGCATATCAGAGGGTGCCCTAAGCACTATGGGGTGGTATATAAGTGTAATGGTTATTCTATTTTGCAGATCACAAGTAGTATGAGTGCTGAAGGCTGCTCAAATCAGTACACAATTATAAACACCAGAAGCATGACAGCTTAGAGGGAATGTGTGTGTCAACTGTCTACATCTGCAAACATTTCCGTGGACATGTGGTGCACATACGGGTGCGTTTTACTTCCTCTTCCAGGAGCGACAGGGGCAGCGTAGGCCAGATGAATCGCAGCAAACCCATTCGTGTGGATTCATGAGGCCTTGGGCTTCTGGGAACTGAAGTCCAAGAACATCTGGAGTGCCAAGGTTCGCCATCACAGGCTTAGAGCAGTGATGGTGAACCTTGGCATTCCAGCTGTTCTTGGACTTCAATTCCCAGAAGCCCAAGTCCCTGTGAATCCACACATACATGCAGTAAACCCATTCATGTGGATTCACAGGGACTTGGGCTTCTGGGAATTGGCTGGAGTGCCAAGGTTTGCCAGCATGGGCTTAGAGCACCACTCTAATCCAGAGTAACATCATGGCAGCCATTGCCTCCACATCCTTCTGATCAAACCGTCCTTTATGTGGAAAAAGTGACTGATCCCAATGTTACAGGCCAGCATGTCTAAAGGAACAGTTTCAGAGCGGGATGTTTCTGATCTTGAAAGTCTTACATTCTGAAGCCAACTTTTTTTTAAGTACAAAAGACAGAACTCACTTGAAAAAAACAGACAATATTTGGCAAGCACTTAATAGCAATTAGCCATCCCCTCACTAGTAGACCACTTTGTGCATCAAGACATAGACTAATTTCAATACCAGAGAAAGTCCCACTAAAGAGCACCCTATAGTGAAGGGGCGCCCAGACTACGGTCCATGGGCCAGATCTGGCCCTTGACACTAATTCATTCAGCTCACACTGCCCTAGTTGCTCCTGGAAGTGGAAGTAAAAGGGGCCCGTACAGGCGCATTTTACTTCTGCTTCTGGGAGTGACCAGGACAGCATGCCCCAGGCGAATTGGTGCCAGGGCTGATCCGGCCCACAGGCCATAGTTTGGGTGCCCCTGGTTTAAGCAGAGAAAATGGCAGCCTAAAATCATCCTGTTGCAAAAGATATAGATATTGCAAGGTGCATTTTACTTCCGCTTCCAGTGGGAGGAACCACGTGGCTGGCCAGATGAACCATGTGACAGGCCCGTCGCCCAAAACGTTTGGGCACCGCGACTATAGTGTTTAGTGCACATGCTGGGCACTCATTTTACCAACCTTGGGAGGATGAAAGGCTGAGTCAATCTTGATCCCGTCAGAATCAAACTCACAATCTTTTGGCTGCAGTGCCGCAGTTTTAACCACTGTGCCACCAGGGCTTCATACGCAACTTTCTGCAATAGGATTGTGATCTAAATGTTTTCCTTTATACATGGTTCATGACGACTTCAAACAGGGAGTTTTTATTACTTAGGTAGGAACGCGGCCACTAGGACTTACAGAGATGTGAAGTTTTTTCCAAGACATTTAGCAAAGTCAGGGAGTGGCTGAAAAGTGACTCTGAATTTGCTAAAGGAAACACCCAGACCTTTTCATTTCACAAAACTAAAGGTCTGGAAAACGAGGCCTTCCTTCTCTATATATGACACACGAGTATATCCTATAAAACCACAAGAGCTAGGCTTACTGATTTCAGACTATTATGCAGACAGGAATAATGAATAAGCTCTTCTGACCCTATATGTCTACATAAATATTCAGCAGGCAGGAAAACCTAGCCCAATTGAGAAAGTGATTCAGCCTAAGCAAACAAAAGACTACAAAGTCTTCCTTCACTCTCAGGAAATTATTTCCAGATCTCTGCTTAAGATACTGTAGATCCAAAATCTACCCTAGAAAGATGCCCTCTACACTAAACGTGGTATCCCAGCTTAAGCAAAGAGAAGCTTTCAAGGCTATCTATCCTCTATGACAGTGGTTCTCAACCTTTTTCCATCTGTGGGTCAGACCATGCCCTCTCAGACAGCTGAGCGGGCTGGACACATGGTACCTCCCACCATAAACACTGCCGTAAATGCACCCGTGGTTGTCATAAATGCATTTACAACAGCCGTGGGAGCGTTTATGTCTATTTTCACCGATTCCACCGCTTCTGGCAGTGGCAGGAGTAGGGGCAGCATGTTTTCACCGCTTCTGCTGCTGGCGGCAGGCCACATGAAATGGTGCTGAGGTCTGGCTCTGGCCCACGGGCCGTAGGTTGTGAACCCCTGCTCTATGATACTCCAGGGAACTCTGCCTGCAGAAGTCTGAGCCAGCATGGTCAAAAGCACCGGGATTCTGGGACTCAAAATCCAAATGATCTGGTCTAGAAAACGGGCCTCTAGCTTTAGCTATTAACATCTTTTCTACAGAGATGATATTCTAGGAAACCTTGTTATTCTCCAGTTCACGCTTCTTCCATTCTACTTCAAAATTGTTGTACATATTTAGAAGAAATCAATATGAGAATTACTACTGCTATACAAAGATATACAGGGTTTCCAGAAGTGCTATGTCCTCCCTGGTCCAAGATAAAAGAGGCTATTACTCCTCCCTGAGGGAAATCAGAGTTAATTAAATCCACATTAAGCAGCTTTAACACATAATTTGCTGATAAATGCTTCCAAAGGGCAAACTGCAGTACTGCATATCCACTTGTATGGTGAGATTGGAAAGTGAAAGGGCAAGCAAAATGTGTGGGTTTACAATCTGATTTTCAAATTTTAACACTTGGCAAGTGTTTCTGATTGAAAGTTGAAAACTTTCCTGCAGCCATTTTTCAGGGTGGCATTTATAAACTCTTGATTGAGATTTAAGACTTTCTTCAGCAATTCAAATGCTAGCAAGCCTGAAACGTGCAGTTGGACTCTATCTGCTATGCATAGAGCCTTGTACAAATGGGTTTTGAATGCAAGCTGCTGCATAGCAGAATCCTTTCAGAAATGAGGGCAGATGCCAATATTTTTTTTCTTGGCATTTCTGCAACATTCTTCTTGCAGTATGTGCTGGGAATAATAAGGATCTTTTGGAGACTATGAATAGGGATAAGATTTGCATTGTACCTAGAAACAAAACAGTGTCCTGAAAACTTCATCTCTGGGACCAGATCTGGATTCAGGATATTTTTTTGTGAGAGATTTCTGTGTCGTGTAAAATATCCCTTCCTTTTTGCTCCGTTGAAGGCAAAAGTATGAATAGAAATTGTTCTGTGCAGCCTAGTAATATTCAGGTGCTGGGCTGGCTTGTCTTTTCAAGATATGTAGCTGCAGTGGAGGGGTTATTGTGATAGTTACAATTTAAAGTAACTTCCACAATTTCTGGGTGGATGGCATCCATCCACGAGTTCTCAGGGAACTTAAAGATGAAATTGCTGATCTCCTAGCCAAAATATATAATCTCTCCCTCAAATCAGGCTTTGTGCCCGAGGACTGGAAAGTAGCGAATGTAACACCAATTTTCAAAAAAGGATCCAGGGGTGATCCAGGAAATTACCAACCAGTCAGTTTGACATGTGTCCCAGGTAAAGTGATGGAAACCATCCTCAAAGATAGAATTAATAGGCACATATAAGAGAAGGTGCTGCTAAAGGAGAGCCAACATGGCTTCTGCAAGGGTAAATCATGGCACACTAATCTGTTAGAATTTTTTGTGTCAACAAGCATGTGGATAAGGAGGATCCAGTTGACATTGTTTATCTGGACTTTCAGAAGGCTTTTGACAAGGTCCCGCAACAAAGGCTCTTGAATAAACTTACCAGTCATGGAATAAAGGGACAGGTCTTGTCCTGGATCAGCAACTAGCTAAGGGACAGGAAACAGAGGGTAGCACTAAATGGACACTTCTCCAAGTGGAGGGAAGTGAAGAGTGGGGTCCCCCAAGGTTTTTCAACCTCTTCATAAATGATCTAGAAGTAGGAGTAAATAGCAAGGTAGCCAAATTTGCAGACGACACTAAATTATACAGGGTAGTGAAAACTGTGAGAGATTGTGAGGAGCTCCAGAGGGATCTCTTGACATTGGGAGAGTGGGCAAAACAGTGGCAAATGAGCTTCAACACTAGTAAGTTCAGAGTGATGCACGTTGGGGCAAAAAAAAACCAATTACATTTATAAACTGATGGGGTCTGAACTCTTTGCGACAAACCAGGAAAGGGACCTTGGTGTCCGAGTGGACAGCTCAATGAAGGTGTCAACCCAGTGTGCCTCAGCAGTGAAAAAAGCAAACTCAATGCTAGGGATCATTAGGAAGCGTATAGAAAATAAGTCAGCAAGTGTCATTTTGCCTCTTTATAAATCTATGGTGAGGCCCCATCTGGAATACTGTGTACAGTTCTAGTCACCATACCTCCAGAAGGATATTATGGAGCTGGAAAAAGTGCAGAGGAGGGCAACCCGAATGATTAGGTGACTTCCTTTCCATTTGAGGCTGCAACGGTTGGGCCTCTTCACTCTTGAACGACGACATCTAAGAGGTGACCTGATTGAAGTTTATAAAATCATGCACGGTGTGGACAAAGTAGATAAGGAAAAACTGTTTTCCCTATCGCACAACACTAGAACTAGGGGACACTCCATGAAACTTTTGGGTACTAGTTCTCAAACAAATAGGAGAAAGTACTTTTTCACCCAGAGGATAACTGGTCTATTGAACTCCCAGCCAGAAGAAGTGGTGACAGATTTAAGAAAGGATTAGACAAGTTCATGGAGGACAAGGGTATCAATGGCTATAATTATGGATACCTAAGGACAACCTCCGGGTTGGAGAGATAGGCAGAATATCTCTCAATGCAATTTCCAGGGAATCCTAAGCAGGTGAAGGCATCTGCTTGGGAATACAGTACCCTGAAGCGAATGGTGAGCTACTGTGTGAGAGAGAATGCTGGACTGGATGGGCTGTGGCCTGTTCTAGCAAGGCTGTTCTTATGTTCAGTTCAAGAACAGCTGGAGTGCCAAGGATCATCATTACTGCTCTATATAGATAAAGCCCCAGGACCAATCATCTAGGAGAAAATGAATATTTCTTGATATTACAGCAACATAAATACTTTTTATTATACAATCATCAATATGGAAAATAATTGTAGTAAAATTTCAAATCAAAATAATTTTTACCTATAAGGAGGGACGTTAACTGTTGGACTCCGGCATACATGCCCGCACCCGACTATAGTATCCTGTACCGAGCCGCCTGCACTCGCCTTAACCTGGACCGCATAGCGCCACAAGGTTCCCAAAGTCAGCAGTGGGGCAACAGCCGCATGAACACAAACAAAGGGAAACAACTTCAATTCCCAATGTTCTCTGCGCTGCGCCTCAGTCAATCAGGCTGACAGGTGCAAGCAAAAAGAACGTTGGGAAACGCGGCGTGCCCAATTGAAATCAAGCCGCAGAAAAAAAGCCACTGCACGAACACGAACAACATTAGGTAAACTTCAATTCACAGCATCCTCTGCGTCATGACCACTTCAACCAATCATGCTGAAGGGTGCGAGCGCATAGAATATTGGGAAAGGCAGCGCGAAAACTAAAATACAAGCTGCATTAAAAGGAATAGTAAAGGTAAAGGTTTCCCTTGCTCGAAAGCCAGTCGTATCCGACTCTAGGGTGCAGTGCTCATCTCTGTTTCTAAGCCGAAGAGCCAGCGCTGTCCACTTCTGCAGACATTTCCGTGGTCATGTGGCAGGCATGACTAGACACCGGAGCGCACGGAGCGCTGTTACCTTCCCACCGAAGTGGTCCCTATTTATCTACTTGCAATTTCTTGCTTTCGAACTGCTAGGTTGGCAGGAGCTGGGCCATCATGCTTATGCAAAATAGCACGCATGCTACACATCTGTAAAATATTAGACTTCAATACACAAAGCAAACGAAACCCAGTGAGGGAAAAATTGTGTGCGCATACAATTGTGCGCACGCACGTAAAACACCACAGAAAAACTGTAACGGAAAACCCAACCATCATTCCACACTTTGAACGTCACATAAGTGACAGCTGGCAGAAAGTGCAGAGGAAACTCTGCCAAATAATTTTAAAAATAAAGGAAATAAATTCATTATATACAAGAACAACAAACAAGTAATTCAAAATAAAAATAAATAAAATACAAACAGGAAAAAATAAAAAAACCGCCAATTGATAGTACTGACGTCACATCAGTGACAGCAGATGCAAAGTACAGAGCAAACTCCGTAAAATTATAAAACACAGCAAGAAGAGAAATATATATATTTACAACAAATCATTCACACTGAATATATATTAAATACTAAAAGAAAACATTAAATAATAAAAAAGAAGTACCTCAGGTAAAGGCATGAAAGAATCAACAATGCAATTCGATAACTAAATTTAAAAGCCTGCTAAATCCTTACACAATTAAATAAAAAAAAGAGATATATGCCTTACGAGATAAACATAGATTGAGTCAAGAAAATACTGCTGAGGAAACTGTGTGAATCACATACCACATAAAAATAAATTGAGGCAAATAATAACTCAGAGGGAACCAGTGTCATTTGCAATAGTGTACCACAATGAAATAAGTTGAGACAAGGAATTAACTCAGAGGGAAGGGTAGGCTACCTACCATAAACGTAGTTCTCCGAGTGGTGCTGTGAGCATTCATACTAATGGGCTTTCTCTTGCGCATGCGCAATGGTTGGTTTTCCCAAGCTTCAGCTTTACTTACAGAAAAAACCTTTCTTCCCAGCATGCCTAGCACCATTTGCATCACCGCGGAGAAGGGCGGTCTACAATGAGGAGAGGGGAGGTAGGGCGGGACATATGAATGTTCACAGGACCACTCGGAGAACTATGTTTACAGTAGGTAACCTATCCTTCTCTGTCGTGGTCCGTGAGCATCCATACTAATGGGTAATTCCCAAGCTTATCTTACCAGGATGGAGGGCATCATTGGAGAACCGCACCCAGGACTCTTCAGCTGAAGGTCACCTGGCAGGATTCCCTCACATCCAACTGGTAACGCCTCACGAAAGTGGAAGGCTGAGCCCACATCACTGCCTGACAGATGTCCTGAAGGGCGACATCTTGGGAAAAAGCAACGAATGTTGACAGGGCTTGAGTAGAATGGGCACATGGAGCCACAGGAGGGTGCAGATGTGCCAACTTGTAAGCCAGAGTGATAGTCTCCACAAGCCATATGAAAAGGCATTGGGAGGAGACCTGTAGACCCTTGTTGGGTCCTGCGTGACAGTCTAAGAGACATTGAGTTTCTCTAAAACTCCTAGTCCTGTCTAAATAAAAAAACAATGCTCTTTCCACATGCAATGCGTGAACCTCTTTCCTACGTCCAAGGAAGGAGACAAGAAAAAATCAGGCAAAACTATAGGCTACTGTAAGTGAAATGCTGAGACAACTTTTGGCAGAAAGGATACGTCGTGGTGGAGCACCACTTTGTCAGCAAAGAATTTGATGAATGGCATATCAGAACTAAGGGCTGAGTTCACCGACTCTTCTGCCAGAGGTAATTGCTAACAGAAAGGCAGTCTTGTAAGTGAGTAAGTGCAATGGCATAGTGGCCATTGGCAGAAACCGTTTGTCAGTCAGTCTATCAAGTACTAGAGATAGAGACCATGATGGAGTTGGTCTACGCATATCTGGATAGGTAGTAGCCAATCCCTTAAGGAATTTTTAACCTTATGGTTACGGAAAATCAGTCTTGCTCTGAATGTGAGGGCTGGTAGGCAATGATAGCAGCCAAATAAACTTTGAGGGATGACAAAGAGAGACCCAATTGTTTTAAGTGCAAGAGGAATTGGAGCACAGTAGAAGACGAGGAGACATGGCAGCCTCACCAGTCGATAGAGTGAATTGCTGAGATTTAGCCCATTTGTAGGAGTAAATAGTCTTAGTGGAAGGTTTTGTAGAATCATTAAGAATAGCCATTAAAGCAGGCGAATCCTCCACGCTGTGAAGCAAAGAACCTCAAGGTCTGGATGGAGAACCTGTTCGGAGCCCTAAAGCAGGAGATCTGGGCGTCTGGGTAGCCTCTAATACTCCAAGGTCATGTCTCTGAGCATGGGGAACCAGGTTTGTCTGGGCCACCACGGGGCTATTAGTATGGTGTCGATCTACCGGGATGTTAGGAGGAATATTACCTTGTGAAGTAATGGGATCAGAGGGAAGGCATAGATCATGCCCCGAGTCCAATCCAGCATGAATGCGCCACCAAGGGAGGCTTTGTCGAACCCTGCCCTGGACGCGAATAGTGGGAGTTTCACATTTGAATGCATAGCAAAAAGGTCTATCGCTGGGGATCTCCAGCAATGAGTTAGGTTCAGAAATATCTGAGGAAGCAGTTCCCATTCATAGGATTGAAAATGCATTCGACTCAAGGCATCCGCCAGAGTATTGTGAACGTCCGCCAGGTGAATGGCAATCAGAAATATTTTTCTCGGGACGGGGTACACCAATTCCAGAGTCTCATGGCCAGGGTAAGGAATGCTTGAGAACGAGTTCCGCCCTGATTGTTTATATATTGGATAGTGGTCGTACTGTCTGAAATGACATGGCATTGAGGATCTTTGTTTATCTCATGGCATCAAGCACCGTGACAAGGGACAGGCTGACCCAGAGAGTTTGCCTCCATCTCCTGGTATCAAGGACCGTGACGAGTGACCGGCTGAACCAGAGATTCCATGTCCATGACATGACGTCGAGCACCATGGTGAGGGACGGGCTGATCCAGACAATCCGTCGGAGCACAAAGATCACAGTAGCGCTCAGAGACCGGCTCATATTCCTCATCCAATGCTGGGATGTTGAAGTGGCAGAAATTTTTGCCATATGTTGGAGCCAAAGGTCTGTGTGGATGGGAGGCGTTAGACTTGTTAGGCGGTGGTGGGTGCGGTTCCCTTGCAGGTGGGGAAGCAGCACGCGCAGTGCTGGGCATCAGCCAGTCCACCCCGGTCCGAGCAGACCGGTAGTAGACCTGGCTGGCCACACACCCTCCCCACCCCACCCCAGCCCGCTCTTCCCGGGAGAGCGGGCAACCCGACGGCATCGGCTCTTCCTTCTCCTTCTGAGCGGCTGCTGCTGCCTCAATAGGCTGCAGGTGCCGCTCAGGTGGTGGTGGAGGTGGCGGTGTGTGTGCGCCTGACCCTGGAGAAAGGGGAGGGGGAGCTGACGTCGTGCCACCCAGAGCAGCTTGCCTGCCCCCACTGCCGCTTTGCCTCCTCCTAGCAGCAGCAGCAGCAACTTTCGCGATGCCTGGACCTAGTCCTGCAGGAGGGGAACTTCCTGCTGTCATGAACCTTGAGTAACCATGGCAACCTTATCACTAAGAGCTACTGAAGCACTTGTAAACACATTCCTTTCTGATGGAATCAACACAGCTGCGTTCCCTCAAAGGAATGTGCACCTGTAGACCCCACACGAGGGAGGATGACAAATAAGTCAGGTGGCAGAGTGACGACAGAGACATCTGACTACCCCACGAGGGAGAAGATGCCTCCCCCCTGTCAATCAAAACCTCGTGACTCTGAACACCTGCAGATTGAGTCATCCTAAGAATGCAAAGGTGGGAGGGAAATCTGCTCCTTTTTGTGTATAAAAGCAGAGCCCTTTCCCTGAGTTCTTCAGTCCTCTTGGGTAGAAGGCAGGGCTCTGTCTCCCCAAGCTGGACCGATAAATATCCCTTCGGGGCTTCCCCGATCAAAGGGAACCTTACTAACTCTGTATTACTAAGTACTTTGTCTTTGTCTGTCTTTGTTCTTTTTCAGATGCTAATGGAAAATAAAACTCTTTGTAAATAACATCAACAGAGTGGATGTCAATTTATCAGGCTATATCCTAGTGCTTTGCTCTATGCCCCCACATGCTACCAATATATTAAACCACTGCATACTCCCTGTAAGCAACAGGTGGAGTTCTTTGAAGCCGATTGGGAAGTGGTACAGTGAGGCGACCTTAGGCTGCACTGGGAGTGTGCGGTGTGCGGATAAAGGAAATTATCGCAGCCTAAAGAATCGGTACATGCCTCCTGTAAGCCAGCGCCTAGTCGAGCGTTCAAGACACCTGCAGGATTTCTGACTGACGCTGGGCATTGCGAGAGTTGCCCTGCTTGCACCATGCTGCCTAGACACCTCTCGCAATGCCAAGACGTGGCGCTTTCTGGGTGTGTCTGTTTGTTTTGTTTACTTCCCCCGTGTGTGTGTGCACGCGTGCGTGTGTAGGGGAGCAGAGGCTAAAGGGATTTCCCAGGTGGGGTGGAGGGGGAATGAGGGCCGTGAAGCTCCCTAAATAGCAGTGAGTCTTTAAGGTGCCACAACATTTTTGTGTTTTTGTTAACCTCCTGATCTGCTTGCACAGAATAAAACTTTAAAATTGATAGCCATTTTATTCTGTGCAAGCATATTAGAGAGTAAACAAAAAAATATTGTGGCACCTTAAAGACTCACTGCTGCTTCGAGGTAGACTGCAGCTAACCCAGGGAGCTCCACAGTAAAACAGAGATGACAACTGAACCCGACAGTTGGATATGACTGGCTTTCAAGCAAGGGATACCTTTACCGTGCTCAAAAGCCAGTCGTATCCCACGCTAGGTTTCAGGTTGCTCATCTCTGCTTCAAAGCCGAAGAGCCAGCGCTGTCTGCTTCTGCAGATGTTCCCATGGTCATGTGGCAGGCATGGCTAGACACCAGAGTGCATGGAACGCTGTTTACCTTCCCACCAAAGTGGTACCTATTTATCCACTTGCAATTTTTTGCTTTTGAACTGCTAGGTTGGCAGGAACTGGGACAGACGGGAGCTCACTCCAACGCCCAGCACTTGGGTCTCCAACTGCTGACATGCCACCTTCCAGTCAGAGCCTTAGCCACTTGAGCTCAGTGGTTAAGAAGCTTGCCTTGTTAGCTGGAAGGCCAACATGACCTTTTGACCTCCCGTCTCTGTCCCAGCTCCTGGCAACCGCAAGTTGATAAATAGGAGCCACTTCGGTGGGAAATCTAACAACATTCTGGTGTCAAGTCATGCCTGCCACATGTCCACAGAAACATCTACAAACAGACAGTGCTGACTCTTTGGCTATAAACAGATGAGCACTGAACCCTAGAGTCAGATACGACTGGCAGCTTTGGATCTAACAATAGGTAAAGGTAAAGGTTACCCTTGCTCAAAAGCCAGTCGTATCTGATTCTAGGGTGCAGTGTTCATCTCCATTTACAGCCAAAGAGCCAGTGCTGTCTGTGTTTTCAAATGTTTTCATGGGCTATGTGGCAGGCATGACTAGATTGGCCACCCAGTCACATGCCCACCAGTTAGGCCATGCCCATCAGTTAGGCCACCCCCATCAGTTAGGCCATGCCCACAGTATGGTAGTAAAAAAAATTGATGCCCATCACTGAGCACGCGCACCATGTCCCAAGTCTGTCTGATAAGGAGAAATGCACCGTTGCCTCAGAGGAGGGCTCAGAGTGCAAACGATGGGACTTCTGTTCAGCTGTATTCTGGTCAAGTACCTGCAATCTAGGGGGAGAAGCAGAGGGAGAAAGCTACCCCTTATCCCTATGGAAAGATATCAGTAGATTCATGTGCTGACAGAGTGCAATTCCACAGGACATGGTTGAGTGCACAACAAAGGAGTGTCTGAATCCAAATCAGCATTTAAAGGCTGTGGCAAAGCCACAGGACGTGGGGGTGTAGAAGTTTCCCCTAATTGTCCAGAAGCAGCAGTATCCCTATAGGCAAAAAGGCCCAGTGAAAGCTGCAGTAGAAGCCTTCCTTGTCCTTGGACACTTTAGCAGGCTTAGATTCCTTAGACTACTTAGTTAGCACCCGCTATCTTTTCCTTCTTAGCAGAAGTCAGTGCAGACAAAATGGCCGACTGCAGTTTAGAGGCCAATGCAAACAAAATGGCCAACTGCAGTTTAGAGGCCAGTGCAGACAAAATGGCCGACTACATTTTTTGGCACACTTTTATCCTGTGGTAATAAAGAAGTGTGCGACAGAAATTCAGTCGTGCAAGCTGCCTGATCCTTCAACGTAGCTATGCTCAACTTTGTACAATAAATGCAGGTTGAGGGCAAATGTAGTTCCCCAAGACCAATTAAGCACAGAAAATTTGATAGCAATAATGGGGGCCGTGCTGTCACTTAAGAAGAGCAGCATTTAAATAAAGCAGTCAAAAGGTCGAACCACTAAGTGGTCTAAGTAAAATATATATACAATGTCATATCAATAAACATAGCCTGAATAAGTTATAGATCCCTCATGGGAGTCTGCTGGGCGAACAGCACCCCATTGAAAAAGCAGATCCAATGGTGCTTTAAACAGTATGAAACCTTCAATTAAAACAGTTAAATATTCCCTTGAACTAATAAACAAGAAAAATAATAAAAGCAGTTAAATATAGTTACAACACGCCAGGAGCCTGGAAAAACACAACCGTGCGACGCAGCGGGGAAAAATGAGACTGGAGAAGGAGGGCGGGGCATGGCGCTAGGCATGCTGGGAAGAAAGGTCTTTTCTGTAAGAAAGGCTGAAGCTTGGGAAAACCGACCATTGCGCGTGCGCGAGAGTAAACCCAGTAGTATGGATGCTCACGGACCACGACGGAGAACCAGAGTACATTTCCATATTACAGTACAAAGAAATAAGTTGAGAGAAGGAAATAATTCTGAGGGAAACAGTGTCCATTGCAATAGTGTACCACACAGACATAAGTTAAGACAAGGAAATAACTGTGAAAGAATCTGTGTGCTACTGTAAATTGTACCTCAGAAAAAAACAAGCAAGAAAAAGCCACAAAGAAGTACTTAACCTAAACTTTAATTTAAAATAATGCCACCAAAAAAAGAATAAACATAGGCCAAAAAGAGCGCACAGCAGTTAAGAGAAAAATAAAAGAAAATAAAGATACGCCTCAGGAAAGGGAGGAAAGACTAAGTAAATGCAGAAAGAAATATGCAGACATTAGAGGCCAAATTACCTCAGAGGAACATGAAACAAGACTAAGAATACGTAGAGAAATAGATAGTACAGAAAGAGCAAAAGAGAAACCAAAGAAACATGGAAAGAGATTGCAGCAGAATAAAAAAACAGAAAAGAACGAAAAGAGAGAAGCAAAAGAAAACAATTAATATTAAAACTGGCAGGATTCTCCTACGACCCAGAAACAAATTATACACAAAATACCAACTTAGACATTGGAAATCTAGATAATATTTGCAGATACTGCCAGGCAAAAAAAATTTAAAAGAGAAACACAGTCACTATGTTGCAAAGAAGGCAAAATTAAAATTCAACAGCAACAGCCACCAAAAGAAATAATAGTGGAATAACTCCAGATTCAAAACATTTCCTTAAAAAAACATCAGAGTACAACTCATGTTTTCAAATGACTTCATTTGGAGCCACAGCAATCATACACCACAAAGGATTTAATCCGACTTTCACAATACAAGGGCAAGTTTACCACAACATAGGTTCATTACTACCACTACCAGAGGAACAACGAAAGTTCTTACAAATATATTTCATGGGAGATGAGGAAGAAACTGCCCAACGATGTAAAAACATCGAAGGAACAAAACAGCATATTGTACAGAGATTACAAAGAATGTTACATCAGCAAAACAATCTGATCTGCACTTTCCAAACTACAATACAAAACATGACAACAAATGAATATAAAGTTGTGATTGCTGCAGACAAAACACCAACAGGAGAATACATCTGACGATACAATGCACCAGAAACAAATGAGGTTGCAGCAGTCATTTCTGGTGACACTTTTCATCCCACAGATATAATTCTGAAACGACAGGACAAAAAACTGCAACGAATATCAGAAACACATTGCTCCTACGATGCTCTTCAATATCCAATACTTTTTCCCATATGGAGAGGATGGATATCATTTCAACTTGAAAAGCATTGATCCAAAAACAGGAAACTGACAAAAAAACAGCAATGGAATACTATTAATCCATTCTCATGATTAGAAATGAAGAACAAAACCACATCATCCACTGCAGAAAATTATTAAATCAATTTGTAGTGGATATGTATGCAAAAATTGAAAGTGAAAGATTACTATATATTAGAACAAATCAAAAAACACTTAGAGCAGAACAGTATATATGTAACCCAACATGGCCAGACATAAACAATAATCTTAGAAATGATGAAACAGCAAACGACAGACATGACTTAATCGCAAGAGTGTTTAGACAAAAACAAACACAATTAATTAGTCTAATAACAAAAAATCAAATATTTGGTGAATGTAATTGCTGGATGTACACAATAGAATGGCAGAAACGAGGCCTGCCTCACTCCCACAACCTGATATGGCTTTAAAACAAACTACATCCAACAGATCTCTGCAGAAATACCAAATGAATCTGAAGACAATGAACTACATACAATAGTAAAGAAAAACATACAATAGTAAAGAAAAACATTACCCACAAGCCCCCTGTATGAAAGAAAAAAATGCATGAAAAGATACCCAAGGGCATTACTCAAAGAAACACAGACATCAGAGGACGGATGCCCACAATACAGGCAACGTGCACCAGAGGATGGAGGAAAAACAACTAAATTAAAAATGAAAACAGAAGGAGAAATAGTCATAGACAATAGCTGGATTGTACCATACTGTCCTCTACTATCAAAAATCTTCAAAGCACACATCAATGTCAAATATTGTAACAGTGTAAAATCCATCAAGTACGTGTATAAATATATTAACAAAGGCAGTGATATGGCAATTTATGATGTCCGCAGCAGCAAGAAAATGATGAAATTATACAATGCGGAGGATATATTAGTACTAATGAAGGATGTTGGCGCATAGTAGGCTTCCATATACATGAGGCATCCAGCAGTACTACACCTTAGTATTCATCTAGAAAATGGACAAAGAATGTATTTTACTCCAGAAACAGCTACAACTGTTGCAGATAATCCACAAGAAACTACATTAACTGCCTTCTTTAAACTCTGCCAAAAAGACAATTTTGCCCAAAGTCTACTCTATCAAGATGTAGCAAAATATTATACCTGGAACAAAACAAAGAAAGAATTCTGTCACAGGAAAACAGGAATACCAATACCAGAACATGATATTTATGAAATTGATGCAATAGGAAGACTATACACTGTACATCCTAATAATTCAGAATGCTTTTATCTGCGAATGCTACTACACACACAATACCTGGACCTACATCTTTCCAGCAACTAAAAACTACCAATAGACAATTGATGGAAACATACAGAGAAGTATGCCAGCAAATTGAATTACTGGAGGCAGATCAGCATTGGGAAAATACATTACAGGAAGCAACAATGATTTCAATGCCAGAACAAATAAGAACATTATCTGCAATAATACTAACTTCATGCAGTCCTTCAAACCCACTTAGTTTATGGGAAATTTTTTAAAAACCCACTAAGTGAAGACATACTAATGAAAGCCATAAAAATAATCCAACATTAGAAATAGATTTTGGACCACAAATATACAATGCAGCATTAATTAACATTGAAGACAAATGCATAAGCATGAGTAATAAAACAATTGACAATCTTGGCCTACCAGCACTCATACGGAATCAAGGAGACACTTTAAATGCAGATTACATACAAGAAACGAACTATGACATAGAACAATTAAAAGCATACATAGCTCAAGCAAAACCACTTCTAAATGATGAACAGAAATCTGCCTACAATAAAATAATGAATCACCTTCAAACAGAAGGAGGAATAATTTTCCTAAAAGCATCAGGGGGAACGGGAAAAACATTCCTTACAAACTTAATCCTAGCTGAAATATGCTCAGAAGGAAAGGTGGCACTTGCAATAGCCTCATCTGGGATCGCAGCAACATTAATGGAAGGAGGCAGAACAGCCCATTCAGCCCTGCAATTACCACTTGATATAGCAAAGCAAGATACACCAACCTGCAACATAACAAAAGGAAGTGGACATGCACAAGTTGTTGGATCGGGGCCCGATGTGGGCCAGAGGGTCCCGGAGGAGACTGGTCAAGCAAGACACAAGAGGCAATATGGAGCAAAGACCAGTGTTTATTGATCAGAAAGCAAAAGACTTTATACCTGCCTGGCTTGGCTGCGTGCATACGTTGCGCATATCCGTTTCAGGAAAGCCCTGAGTCTGCACATCAGGATTACACAAGTTACTAATTAGGGATGACTTCACCGGGGGAAGTTTCTTATCTAGCTAATTAACTACCGGGGACATGCATTGTTCATTGTTATCGGGAGCAAACAACTGGCTGAGGTTGACTCTAAGGCTTAGAGCTTCTGCGGATGCGAGATTACTCATTACGTGCCTATCGAGTTAACCATCTGGCGATCTTTGGTCCTCTATTGTCAAGGTCAGCAATCGGTGAATCAAACTACATCTAATATTCCGCTCCCCAATTTCTGTCCCCTCGAAACTAACGGCTCGAAGGAGTGTTCTCCCATAATTGCGGTTCTGTCAAGGACAGCTGTGCCAATTGCGTACACGGAATCCACAACGTGTTAAAAGAAAGTCAAATTATAGTCTGGGACGAATGTACTATGGCTCATAAAAAATCAATTGAGGCCTTAAACATCACACTGAAAGACATTGGAGAAAGCCCCAGCATTATAGGAGGAGTCCTTCTACTTCTTTGTGGAGATTTTAGGCAAACACACCCAGTAACTCCTAAATCAACTCCAGCAGACAAAATAAATGCATACATAAATCAATCACACCTATGGAAATATGTAGAAATTGTCACCCTAACAGAAAACATGAGAGTAAGACAAAATGCAAATACAGAACAATTCACAAACTATCTCTTAAGAATTGGAGATGGGAAAGTACCCAGAAATGAGGAAAACAACATTGAATTTCCAAACTATTTCTGCAACATGGTACCATCACCATTAGATCTCATAACTGCTGTATACCCAAACATTATTGAAAATTATCATAACCATGAATGACTGAAAGAAAGAGCTATCTTAGCAGCAAGAAACGATATCAACAAAATAAACGAAACAGTATTAGAAATGTTACCAGAAGAAGCAACAGAATACAAATCAATTGATACAGTAATAGAAAAAGATGATGCAGTAAATTTTCCAACAGAATTTTTAAATTCACTAGATTTACCTGGAATGCCACCACACAACCTTCTACTAAAAAGGGGAAGTCCCATTATTTTACTACAAAACCTAACCCCACCAAAGCTATGTAATGGCACTAGACTATGTGTGAAAAACATGATGCCTAATGTTATAGAAGCCAACATTATGTCAGGAAAAGGGGCAGGTGAAATAATATGTATTCCACGCATCAAACAATTCCCTTTAAAATACTTCAATTCTCTATTTGATTGGCATTTGCAATCACTATCAATAAATCCCAGGGGCAAACAGTGCAACATTGCGGAGTTCATCTAGAAAAACCGTGTTTTTCACAAAGCCAACTTTATGTTGCGTGCTCCAGAGTCATTTCACTAACTAACTTATTTATTCTAGCACCAAATAACGAAAATAAATATTTTCACCATCAGGTACTACAGTAAAATTAAAATCTTACAGAAAATAATGCTTACCTGTTCCATAAAAATAGCCACCATCAATGAGAAAATCAGCATCTTCGGAAAACATCAACAAACAATAAAACAAAATATCCACATAAAAACGACAACAAAACAGGAACAGATTAACTCTCAAAGGACAATTCATTGCGCACATCACGAAATAGAAAAAACAAACTACATCTCGCAAGAAAAACAAGATTAAAAAAACCCTAAATATTACTCCACTAGAGGGCCATCACGTGAACAACAAATAGAAC
The DNA here is from genome assembly GCA_035047305.1 of Bradypodion pumilum. Lineage (NCBI taxonomy): Eukaryota > Metazoa > Chordata > Lepidosauria > Squamata > Chamaeleonidae > Bradypodion > Bradypodion pumilum. The sequence goes on from JAWDJD010000007.1 coordinate 30,334,448, forward strand.
AAACAATTGCGAAAGAGAAATAATGCGTCATTGCCTCAAAAAGAGCGCCAACAAATCTAAAAAACAATAAAACAATAAGAAAATATTATATTAAAAATAGAAAACATAAAGAAAACCCCCTCTGGGAGAGGGTATACATTCATAACAAACAAATATGAAAATAACATAAGTTATAAATCTAAGAACTTGCGAGTTTCTCGCCTGACTCACGAGGAAATAGAACACGAAGTGCAAAGAAGACTGCGAGGAGGAGGAGCAATATATACTTCAGAGAATTCACACAGTGACACAGAAATGGCATCATGAAAAATTAAAAATATGGAGTCAACAAGAGAAATAAAAAACAGAAATGAACCAAGAGATTTGGGCGCACAACCAAAAATAAGAAATATGACTAATAATCAAGATTTGAAAACGGAACATACAAAGTCAATTAATGACGAAACTAAGAAAACAACCACAAAAAAGAATATAACGAAAACAACAACAAACACCAAATCTGAAACAACTATAATTATGACAACAAAAACCCCAAAGACATTAGGAGCAACCAAAATGGAAACAAAGATAAAGAATCCAATACTTTTGCAAAAAACAATTATGGAAATTAACAATAAACCAAAAAAACGAATTCAATTGGAAAACACAATTATAGCAATAAACAAAAAAACTGATGGACAAGTACAAGAACCCAATATCAAACCACAAGGAAGAAGCAACATTGAAGAAGAAGATAATAAAGAAAAATTAAGTATACCTATAGAAACAATAATACAAAATCAAATAAGAAACATGCTGTATCCACCTTTCCCCATGCACCCAACATTGGCCATTCAACTACTCCTGCATTTCCTCAAGATCCAGGAGCAACAGACAAAAAAAATAAGGTAAATATAGATAACCATCATCTACATATCACAGTGTCGCAATTTATTAGTGTAAAATCTTATATTATATAAAAAATAAGATTTAATAAATGTAACACATTTTTAAAAAATATTTATGTATTGTCATTGCACTACTACATTTTGAACAATAATATTTTATAAGTGTACAACAGATAAGCATACTTAAAATTTATACATTAACATTAATCATTATGTACATGCTGTCCTGTTATATAACCACTTACAATTAAAAAAGAACAAATATAACAAAAGAAATATCAAAAATTACTAATGATAATAATAAAAACAATAACACTAATTATTTTATATCTATAATATACAAATAAGAAAATTAATAAATACAAAAAACATTACTTAACATCTACATTTATTTATTTCAGGAACAAAGCTTGAAAAACAACAGACAATGACAACAATACAAGATACAGAAAACAACTATACCAAAAATAAAACTTAAATCACAACCATTACAAAACAAAAAACAATAAAAGAAATTATATTAAAGTTAAAATATTAAAGTTAAAGTTAGTATTATTGAAAAACCACTGTTTAAAACAAAAAATAAATAAATGAACATAATATAAGAAGAATAAGTAAAGTAATATTGTTAAGTTAAAATGGAAAAAAGTTTAATAAAAAGTTATTATTTTATTACAAAAAAGTCACATGAATTCTTTAATAAACAACAAATCTTAAACAAAAAGAAAAACAATCCAAAACTAAAAAACACAGGAAGAACTGCCCGGCTGGCCGGGCACAAATATGCTAGTCTGCTAAAAGCTTGACCAAGCAAATGCTGTCTGCTTGAGGGAGTACCATGTGGATATTTCTACTTTTTAAAAAATGTGCATACACTGTCACAAATGTTGATGTAGACGCAACAAATAAATTCAAACCTTTGCCTCCCTGTGAAACTCAATTTGTCTGAAGCAAGCCACCTGCTTTTCAGACAACCATATTTTTCTACCTCATGGGAGCATTTCTAAAGCATAAACTACTGATAAAATCATGCAGTATAAGACTTCTGAAAGACAGGAGGAAAGTTTTTATGGACGTTTTTAGATAGTTTTATAGTATTTAGTTTTAATTAGTATTGGGTATGGGTCTTAACTGATGTTGTGAGCCACCTTGGGTAGCTTGGGTGAAAAAGCTGGTTACATGAATCCAATAAATAAATAAAATAAATAAAATTTAAAAAGCTTAACAAATGGAACCTTACATGAAAACAAAACATCCTACAATCATGGTTGTCATTACAGCCTCCCCTTGTTACACCCTCTTTTACTATGTTATGACATTTAGCACTCTATGCCAGTCAAGGTCAAGGACTAACCTTCGCTGGCTGCGGGCCGGTCACGTGTTTCCTCCCACCCAGAAGTGGAAGTAAAACATGCCTGCCCATGCACAGAATGTTGTGCGGGTTATTTACAGCAGTATTTTGCGCATGCACGGGTGTTTTACTTCCACGAGCGGCAAGGGTGGTGTGGGTTGGATGAATTGTCATTGGGGGACAGATCCGGACTGCAGGCCACAGGTTTGGAACCCCTAGTGTACAGAATGCGTATCTGTTTCAGAATAATGATTGATAGGCACCGTTGAAGAGTCACTCTTTAACAAAAATGATAAACACTGTTTTTAAAATTAACAAGAGAAGGGAAACCAAATGTGTGTCCACCCTGCTAATTTTTGTAATACATAGTCATTGTGTTGTCTGTGGTCAGCTGCACTACTTTGCCAAGGACGGCTTTTCCAAACTCTTGGAAGGCTTTTTTATACCTGCCAGCATTTCCAGATGGTTTATATGTAATTGACTCTCAATGGCAGATCAGTGTGCTTAAATGTGTCAGCCTGATCATTATGCTCCCCACTCTGTAAGGCTCGCATCTGTCATGACTTAGATGCAGGGTCTGAGTTGTTCCAATGGTCTCCTGAGTGACAGATTAGACCAGGGGTGCTCAAACTACGGTCTGAGGGCCAGATCCATCCCATGGCGCCAAATCATTCGGCCCACACCACCATCACCACTCCCAGAAGCGGAAGTAAAATGCACCCGTGCATGTGCAAAATGCTGTTGAAATGACCCGCGGCTGTTGGAAATGTGTTTACAACAGCCACAGCTTCCGGTGGGAGAAACAATGTGACCGGCCTGCTCAACTATGTGACCTTCCCACAGCCCGAAAGGTTTGGGCACCCCTGGATTAGACACATCTACCTACTGCATGAGCTGCTCTACAAGCTTCTTGGTGGCAACCAGTCTCTTTCTCTTGAGGAAGACCAGATACTAGGCCTGAAGGGACAATTATGGAAAGGCTGGATTTTATCCCAGATAGCTGCTAGGCAGCAATGATCCTAATCTTAACCTATAAAATCAAGGGTTAACCTTTGGAACTTTGCATAGGCTCCTTAGCCAGGCCCTACTAGCCCACACTCACCATTCGTGCACACACCTGAACTGGGTACGCAGGTAAACCCTAGACTGAGAAATGCGCCAGTGGGGCAAGAGCCCCACAAATGCGAAAAAAGGGAAACAACTTCATTTCCCAATGTTCTTTGCGCCACGCCGCGCCACAGCCAATCAGGCTGAGAGGCGCGACCACAAAGAACATTGAGAAATGTACTGTGGCCAATCAAAATCGAGCCGCAGAAAAAAAAGTACCACAACCACAAATCACAAACCCATAACTACAAGCCCCAGAGAACGCTGAGGAAGCTGGCAACTGAAATTTTTTAAAAAAAACAACTCACAGCCACGCAAGCACCAACCACCCTTCTTTCCCTCACCAACAGCACCTGAAAGGTTCCGACTGGAGTTTCCCCTTTAATATCAGTAGGTGGGGGTGGCGATCCCCCTCTCCGCTGGCTCCCCTAGGGTTGGGAGGTTTGGGGGACAAAAGGGGTATGTCCCCCCAACCCTTCTGGACCCAGGAGACCAGGGAGAGTGGATCGATTCCCCCCCTCCTCCTAAAAAAAATCTGTCTTTAAAGAGAAGAAACCAAGCGGTTCCTTCTCTTTAAAAATGGAATTGTTGTTTTTTTTGGAAGGGGGTGGAATCGATCCACTCTCCCTGGTCTCCTGGGTCCAGAAGGGTTGGGGGGACATACCCCTTTTGTCCCCCCAAACCTCCCAACCCCAGGGGAACCAGCGGAGAGAGGGGGTCGCAACCGCCACCCACTGATATTAAAAGGGAAACCCCGATCTACTTTCATGACTCCACACAATCAAAGCACCATAACACAATGAAGCCCCCCTCCCCACCACCTAGCCCACCCTTCCTAACTCCCACTGACCATGCCCCCCTTCCCCTCCACCTAGCCCACCCTTCCTAACCTCCACCAACCATGCCCCCTCCCCACCACCTAGCCCACCCTTCCTAACCCACAACGACCATGCCCCCTCCCCACCACCACCTAACCCACCCTTCCTAACCCCCAACAACCATGCCCCCCTACCCACCACCTAGCCCACCCTTCCTAACCCCCAACAACGACGCCTCCCTCCCCACCACCAAATAAATAAATATTTTTTTAAAAATTACTAAAAACAGTCAAAAACATGCAAAAATACACAAAAACAAACAAAAACTACACCAAAAAACAATACGAACTAAACAAAAACACGATCAAAAACAAAACGAACAGACAAAAAATACAAATTCCAACACACACACACACACAAAAGAAAACAAGCAAACTTACCAAAAGATGTCCTACCTCCACAAGGACCGGAAAAGAAATGAATAAAGAAAGAGACTACTTACCAGAAGAAGCTCCACCCAGAGGCCAGGAGAGAAAAAACAGTCAAAATACAATAACCCCTACCAGCACCACCTGCTGGCCACAATAGTAAAAACAATTCAAAAACACAAAACAGCCCCAAACAAAAGGCCACAAGAGTAAAAACAAATCAAAAACATAACACAAATTCACAATTTTAAACAAAAGGTCACACCAATAAAAACAAGTCAAGAAATTACACTAAAATACACTTTAACACAAATCACAAACATATGTCAATAAAATACAATAGAAACTTTTAAAAATCCTGTGCTGAGTTTTAACTCAAATTAAAACCCAAAACATCTAAACACATTTTAAAAACATTGAATGTAAAAAACATTTACTTTTACATTATTAAAATTATTACCTACAGTACAACTAATTTAAAAAATTCAAAAAACTAAAACATTATTCGCTTACATAAAACAATTTGAAAAAATTATATCATACTTTGTTCTTTTATTAATCCTCAAAAAAAACCAAAAAAGCAGATCACAGTTAATAACAGCCAAGCCAAAAAACTTTTACATAAATAAACATTTTAAAAATTAAAATTACAGACTAAGCAATTTTTAAAAAACATTAACACAATTTAACCTTCCAACACAATTTAAAACAGCGCGGCAACGCCGGGCAACCTCTGCTAGTCATATCTATTTTCCTTCCCTCCCTAGTATTTGAAACTGTGCTGTAGGACCCTTGAATCTGGTCTAAAATGCCTCAATAATGTTTGAGTTGGCCCATCAGTGTTTGAGAAGAAAAGGGGCTTCCTTGTGTGTTTTGTAGAGGTTTTCTACTTGCTCGATGCTGGGGTCAAAGTACAGTAGACAGTTTTTGCCATGATTCTGTTACCAAATCGAAAAGAAAAGGAATGATACCGCTATATGCAAAGGGAATAGCATTTGCATTGCAGAATCCAGAAGATGTCCCTAGGGCCCTTCAACAACTGCTGCCAGATACCAGATGCTAAGTCAGAGTGGAACCATATGAAAAGCACTCAGGATGTTTAGTCAAGATGAATTTTTTCTCCAATTTCAAAAAATGCTGAGGAGGACAGAATAACTGAAAGGACCAAGCGTCCCCTAGCCTTCTCCTGGCTTCAACAACCCATCCAATGAACTAAGGTCAGTCGAATTCCAGACTGAAGACTAAAGTCAAACACAGCACATGAATTTCAATCTCTTTCATTCAGGTATGCCTGGAATTTGATAGTTACCTGGCACCATGTCCCCCTACCCCCACCCTCAAGAGAAGGTTGCTGGCATGCCAACAACTTCCAAAGTTCAAGGAAGAGTTCTTTACAAATGATTGCAACTTTAAAGCTTGGGACCACTCCCTCTTGTAAAATGGTATATCTGACTTTGTGGATACACCCAGTCTTTCTAGATCACGTATATACTAAATGAGCAAAGGACAACTAAGCAGGTAGAGGGTCAAATCTCTGAAAACACTTTTTTCCTACGCTATAATAATAATTTTGTGACAGAAATTATTCTGGGTTGAAATGATTTTTGCTGGAAAAACTCTGCACAGGGGATGCCTGACTGAGGCTCCTTTCAAATACCCAAGATCTTTTCCCACCAAAGTGGTACCTATTTATCTACTTGCAATTTCTTGCTTTCAATCTGCTAGGTTGACAGGAGCTGGGACAGAGACAGATGCTCATTCCGTCATGCAGTACTCGGGTCTTGAACTGCTGACATGCCGACTTTCCAGTCGTCAGGTATAGCATCTTAATTACTGAGCCACATCAGTTCCCAATGATGAATATATCTACATGTAAAATCTAATGTTGCCCTCAAAAACATGATTGGAAATGCAGAAACTGAGTTCCATTATCGCAGCAGGTTTCTTTTTATTATGTGTTCCATACATCACCTTCGATACATTTCTGGCACACACAAGAGTGAACATAAAGTATGTTTTCATAGTTCTTTAGAAAAGTAGTCATTTAATGAGCCTGAAAACTCAAAACACCCTGTGGAATAAAAGTTTTTTCCTCTCTGCTGTGCTGCACCCACACAACATTTCAAAGCTATACTGTATTTGTTTTATTTTTAGGAAATTGCTATGTAAAAAAGCCTACTGTGCTACAGTCTCAAATGTTTATTTAAATACAGTCAACCTTACCTCTCCTGGCTCTAATAAAAAGTTAGACATATGGCTTGATGTTTTTGATTAGTGTCGAGTTAAAATAACTTTGAATTAAAATGTGCCTGTTTGGTTAAGACTCTTCCGGGTTAACCCTTCCTCTGTACGGGCACGTTTTACTTCCGCTTCCGGGAGCAACGATGGCAGCACGGGCCAGATAAATCACAGTAAACCCATTCGTGTGGATTTACAGGGTGCTTGGGTTTCTGGGAATTGAAGTCCAAGAACATCTGGAGTGCCAAGGTTCGCCATAATTGGCATATGACAGCTCGACAGTGAAAACACAGCATGAAGAAAAACAGATGGCAAATGTAAACCTGGTGTGCAGAAGTATTTTAACAATGCAACAAGAAGGGAGAAACATTAAACATGTAGAAACTGTCCTAAAAAAAATATAAGATATGTTGCAGAGGTCCCTTTTGAGGATGTCAAATTCAAAATTGAAGGAGTTTCTAAAACAGTGAGTATTCAGCTTTAAGTGGCTTTTCTTAAGGCTCTCAAGGTTCATGTAGTTTGTTCCAGCTGTTCAACAATTTGTTTTCCCATTGCATTTTGTGTGGCAGACTTTTCATTTGAGGATGTTGGATCTAGCACTGGCTCAGAAGTGCCAGGAGAAACTTGGGAGTTTTCCCACAATTGGGGCCTTGAATGTGACTGTCTATTCTTTAGTTCAAGTTTGGTGATTTATTTATTTATTGCAATTCTGACGGTTTTGATTTTGATGCCCTCTCAGATAAAACAAGCACTTAAGAGTAACCATTAGAGAGGGGGAATTTTATTCCTAAAAAGCAAAACAAAAACAAAGCAATCACACTTATATGCTGCTCCATAGTGCTTAGTGCATTCTCTGGATGGTTCACAAGTTAATTAGCATTTTGCCCCAACATGCTGGGGACTCATTTTACTGATCTCAGAAGGATGGAAGGCTGAGTCGACCTTGAGCCCTGGTCAGGATTTAACTCACAACCTTTTGGTTGCAGTGCAGCAATTTAACTACTGCACCATCAGTGGGACATTATATACAGTAAAACCTTGGGTTATGATGGAGGTCCGTTCCAACAGCCTCTGTCGTAACACAAAAAAATCGTAACCCAAAGCACGTTTCCCCACAGGAATGCATTGAAAATAAAAAAGTCCCGAAAGGGCAAAAAATAATAATTAAAAAATACAAAAAACCACAAGAAATACAAGACACAATCGTTCCCCGCCCCCACAAAAGCAATGGAGTGATCTCCCTACCTTTTCCACGCTGTTTGAGGACCTTATCTGACAACAACAATGGCACCTCCGCAACAGTAAGCACTGCGTGGTGACTTCGGGTGGAGGGCCGACCATTTTGAATTCTGAAATAGTTGTCCTGGCCATTTTGGAATTCTGCTGAGGTGACGTTGTGTTTGAATATAAGTTATGCTGTAACGTTTGTGAACTATTAGGATCATTACAATCCACCATTTTGTCTCCTTCTTCTAGCCTTGTAAATATTGCGGGACTGCATTCCCTAAACTAAGTAGTTTGTACAGTAATTTTTCAGTCACTTGTTGAGCGTCTACTAAAGAGTCTCCCCAGGGTCCTCCCATACTTTGATGACGTCCTTATAACCACCAGCCAGTTAAATCAGGTGTTGCAAGTTTTTGAAAATGCGGGGTCACATCTTAGGAGGGACAAATGTGTTTTTCATGCAAAGGAAGTCGAATTCCTGGGGTTTAAGGTCACTCCCGAGGGAGTTAAACCCTCTGATTCAAAGGCTGCTGTACGCAATGCACACACACCCCGGTCCAACCACTAAGACAGAGCTGCAGTCCTTCCTGGGTCTGCTCAACTTTTATCATTCATTTTTGCCAAGGAAGGCTTCCGTGGCGGAGCCGCTACACCGATTGTTAAAAAAGGATGCGGTCTGGTGGTGGAGGCAGGCTCAGGATCAAGCATTCATTGAGTTGAAAGAGCTTCTTTCCGACAGGGAGGCTCTGGCCATAGTTGCTGGAACAAAAAAGTTCCATAACTTCCTCTACGGAAGGGAATTCACCATTGTAACGGACTACAAGCCTTTGCTGGGGATTTTCGTAGCTTCCAAACCGACTCCCCAGATTCTTTCCCCCCACATGTTACATTGGGCCATTTTCTTGAACACTTATCAGTTTACCCTGGTGCACCGCTCAGGTAAGGATATCAGCCATGCTGATGCTTTGTCATGGTCTCCTTTACCAGATCTGGGGGAAGCGGATTGTGAAATTGAGCAGGATGTTCAGGTGCTGTTAATTGAGCCTCTCAACTCACCTCCCATTATACCTTCCGACATTGCTAAGGCAACTGCTCGTGACAAACTCCTGCCCCAGGTAATCTCATGGGTAAGAAAAGTTTGGCCCACATCCCCTCTTGGGGAGGAGTTTAAAGTTTTCTTTAGGAGATGGTTCGAGCTCTGGCTCGAGAGAGGTTGCCTTGTATGGGATCAAAGGGGGGGTTGTCCCTTCTGCACTATGCTCTAAGGTATTGAGGCTTCTACATATTAGTCACCCTGGTATAGTACGCTCAAAAGCTCTGGCCAGGAGTTTTTTCTGGTGGCCCCAAGTAGATTATGACATTGAGCAATTGGTAGGCACTTGTCGTAGCTGCCAGACTTCCGGTCCGTGGTCACGGATCCATGTCGACTTTGAAGGCCCTTTTCGGGGCACGCTGTTCCTACTGGTGGTCGACTCATTTTCATTATCAAACAGCTCCGGAGGCTGTTCAGTTGTTTCGGGTTGCCGGATGTACTAGTATCCGATAACGCCTCAACGTTCACCTCTGCCAAATTTCAGGCATTTCTGGAGAGGACCGCCGTTTGGCACGTAACCTCTGCCCCTTACAGTCAGGTGGAACATCAAGTTCGCACTACTAAAGAGGCACTTTGCCGCATAGGTCAGGGGGACATAGAGGTACAACTTCGCCAATTCCTAGCATGTTACCGTACAACACCCCTGGCATCTGGGCTATCACCAGCTGAACTCCTAATGCGCAGGGGACCGGTCACATTGTTTGACTGATTGGATCCTTCCAGGGTGGAGGACAGGGGTGTAAACATTGAAATTGCACACAAAAAGGTTTTCTCTGCTGGGGATCTGGTACACTGCCAGAACTATGTGGCTGCAGGTCCAGCTTGGGTTTCAGGCACTGTGGTAGAACAAACGGGGCCAGTGTCCTATCATGTTAAAATGGGTACAGGTTTGCTTTGGCGGCGCCACGCCAACCAGCTCAGACACAGGGTTACGGAGTTTTCACAGGTATCAAGTAACTCAAAATATGGTAATTCTACGTTAGGGTCCTCCCCCACCCGCTTACTTGCAGGGGAGACATGGGCAGAGCCGCGGAAGGTGATTGTGGTTCTCAGCTTTCTAACTCAGGACAGCCCCACTTCCGCTGGAGGTCGTCAGCAAGCCCAAACCGTGGAATTCTACCTTATGATTTACAGGATGGGGGAGTTTACAGAGTTTTCCCCACTAATCCAAGCAAGAAGCGGGGCTTTGATTTCTCCCAGGAAAACCCCCATCCTTCTACATTCGAGTCTACCTCAACTCCCACCCAAATGAGGCAAGCTTTTGTTGAGTCACCCCCTACTCATAATTCTCAAAGGCGGGAGTTTTCATTGTGTTTTACCTCTCCTGATTCTAGTTTTAATTTCGAGCGATCCCCTGCTCCGGCTTCATTCAAACAGAGTTTTGATTTGGTTTGTCCCCCCCGGTTCCAACTCTGAATCGGGCCAACACTCCCTTAATTCAAATGGGTCCGGTCAAGCCCCCAGTGCGGGGTATCACCCCATGGAACTGAGTCTACCTCAGACGTCAGAGTTCAGCCAGGTACAAGCATGACCCAAACGGGCTTGTAAACCACCACAATGGCTGAGAGACTTCATCCCATCTTAGGGGGAAGGAATGTTGTGTTTGAATATAAGTTATGCTGTAACATTTGTGAGCTATTAGGATCATTACGATCTGCCATTTTGTCTCCTTCTTCTAGCCTTGTAAATATTGCAGGACTGCGTTCCTGCCTAAACTAAGTAGTTTGTACAGTTTTCACTCCGGTCCGATACCCTCCAAGTTACCCCTTCCCTTCCTGCCTCTTTCCGCCGAAATGTATCCATTTCTCAGTGTATATAAGGAGCAGTACTGCGTCACTAGTCTCCATGTTCTGACTACCCAATAAATGGTTTAGCCCTGGTTATGCTGGCTGCTTCATACTTCTTGCCGAACATCAAAGTCCCCAAACGGCATGGAAAAGGTGGGGAGATCGCTACCATTTTAGAGTTTAAAATACAGTAGGACAATTTTCAGTCGTAAGCCGAAAATTGGTCATAACCCAGGGAATTTTTAAAAATTAAATGTGTGGTCGTAACCCGCAGCAAACTTAACCCAGAGCAGTCATATGCCCGGGTTTTACTGTACCTTCATTTTATTATCAATGTATATTAGTTTTATGTATTTTTCCCTCCTTTCCAAAAAGCTGTGTATTCTTGACCTGGTCTTGCTCTTTTCACTTTACCTAGAACATACTTAATAAATTTTCCCCAAATCTCTTTAAAAATATTTCTTTTTGTTAGTCCCTTCTTTAACTTTAATTCACATGTCAATCTATCATTTATTGCTATATTCCATAAGTATTTAAACCAGTCATCCAACTCAAATTCACAATATATTTTCTATTTTTTTAACAATAAGTAATCTCTTAGCTGTTACCAAGTAATTACATTATTTTATTGACGAATCTGCTTTTAATAGGTTTGCATATATAATGTGTATATATAATGAACTAGCATTGCTACCCGGCTTCGCCAGCCAGGTCACTTGGGCCCTCTTCTTACCGGAGGCGAGGGCAGAACAGAGTGCTGTTCTCTGCCCTGGCCTCCCAGGGAAGTGGCTCGCTTCCCCGGTAGGCAAGGGCCGAAGGCAGCCGTGCTTTCGCCCCTCCGCCCCTCAGGGTAGGCTTGCTTCCGTCCAGGAGGCCAGGGCGGAACGGAGTGCCGTTCTCTGCCCTGGCCTCCCAGGGAAGTGGCTTGCTTCCCCCAGTAGGCGGGAGACGAAGGCAGCTGTGCTTTCGTCGCCCATCCCGCGGGGTAGGTGCTCGCTTCTCTCTGGGAGGCTAGGGCAGAACTGAGCACCATTCTTCACCCTGCCCCCCGGGGAAGTGGCTCGCTAGGTGGGGGCTGAAGGCAGCCGTGCTTTCGGCCCCTGCCCCCCGAGGTAGGCGCTCGCTTCTCCCCGGTAGGCAAGGGCAGTACAAAGCACCGCTTTTGGCCCTGGCCTCCTGAGGAGGCTGAACGGAGCGGCAACAGGCTTTCTCTCCGTTTGGTCTGCGCGCGTCCCTGGCCCCGCCTCTTCTGTGGCCTTTTTTTCAGGGGGCGCTGGCTGTCCCGCCTCTTCTGTGCTCATGTCCTCATGCCTGATTGCCTGAGGCATGCCGCGGTGCGGAGGACGCTGAGGCTTGTAATTTTTTTTTGTTTATTCGCGTTCGTGGGGCATTGGCCCCTCTCAGCTCCCGGACCCTTGCGCCGATGATATCCGGGAAGTAAGGTAAGTGTGAACGGCACATTACAGGATGGGCTGCATGAGTGTGGACACGCATTCCGCACACGCACGGCCCAACCCCATTCTTATAGGTATAGATATATATATAAGGAGTATGACAAGGCTGTATATTGTCACCCTGCTTATTTAACTTATATGCAGAGTACATCATGCGTAATGCAGAGCTGGATGAAGCACAAGCTAGAATTAAGATTGCTTGGTGAAACATCAGCAACCTAAAATGTATATTTCATACTACCCTAATAGCAGAAAGTGAAGAAGACCTAAAGAACCTCTTGATGAGGGTAAAAGCGGAGTATACAAAAGGTGGCCTGAAACTCAACATGAAAACAACCAAGATCTTGGCATCTGGCCACATCACTCCCTGGCAAATAAGAAGGGGAAGAATTGGAAGCAGTGACAGACTTTACCTTCTTAGGTTCCAAGATCACTGCAGATGGTAACTGCAGCCATAAAATACAAAGACACTTACTTCTTAGGAGGCAAGCTATAGCAAACCTAGGCAGCATAATAAAAAGTAGAGACATCACCCTGCCAACAAAAGTTCACATAGTTAAAACAATAGTTTTCTCAGTAGTAACGTATGACTGCGAGAGCTGGATCACAAGGAAGATTTTCTTGTAGGAAATCAACCCTGACTGCACCTTAGAAGGACAAGTACCGAAGGTGAAGCTCAAGCATTTTGGCCACCAAATAAGAAAGGACTCACTTGAGAAGGCCTTGATGATAGGAAAGATCAAAAGGAGAAAGGGGCAGCAGAGGATGAGGTGGCTGGATGGCATCGTTGACGCAGTGGGCATAGACCTGGGCAGGCTACGGAGGATGGCAATGAGCCTGGTGAGTGGTGGTCCATGGGGTTGCAAAGGGTTGGACTCGACTGTGCGATTGAACAAATATATAATGTATGCCACAAAAAAACAATAAAAAAGAAGCAGTAACAAAGACACTGTGAAAGGTTGTTATTCTTGCATTAGATATGTTGTGTTTAAAAAGCAAAGTAAGTGTTTTTGCATTTTAGAGGCATAAACAAGAACATTCCCAGACTAAGGGTACTTTAGAAAGTTAACAGGTTTTCAAGGGTGCACTGTAAACAAGGGAGTTGCCGTGTCACAGGCATAATGAACCAACTAGTTCCATAACACTTTGGCAATCGCATTCCTTCACAGCATAAATGTGAAACACCCAACTTAACTAAGAGTCATGACAGAAGTAGAACTCTGCAGAGAAATTATTTCCCTACAACAGAAGTGCTTTAGCAAGGACTGTCTTCTAATTTTTCCTTCGAGATTCACACTGTTAAAATGGACAAAGATGGAAGTGTATATAAATTTTTAATTGGCAAGCGTAAATAAGATGTGGCAAAAAAAGGGATTTGGTGAATAAAATCTGAACATGAACTCAACTCCTTCAACAAAAGAGAACTACATCACTTGCTGTGCTCTTCTACTACTCCTGAATGCAAAAGCTTCCCTGGAGAAGAAATATCTAAGTGTCCAGCATCAAGGCTTGTAGGCTGAAGACAGAATATTACATCTACAGGTCTCAGAACAAAATTTTACAGTACAGTGGTACCTCAAGTTACAAAATTAATGCATTCCCTAGGACGCTTCATATTACAAAAAAAATCATAATTCAAAACATAATGCATTACCAGAAGTGACCACTAGAGGCCACTGTATACCACATAATCTAATAGGTAGACTTTTTCGTATCTCGGAAAAAATGCATATCATGAGACATTATTTTCAATAGCTTTCCTTTTGTATCGTGAAAATGATGTAACTCGATGCATTCATAACCCGAGGTACCACTGCATATAAAATTAGAGGCTTTCCCTACAATCTTCAACTCTGAATCCAACAATCATACTTGTAAACTTCAATCTGGTTTCATTTGAAGCATTAGATGCATACTAGAGAGTAAGTGGGATAACCAGTGTTGTGTAGTGGACAGAATGGTGGACTACAACTAAGGAGGCCTTGGTTCAAATCTTTACTCAGCATGAAAACTGACTGGTAAAGCCACTCCTTAAATATTTCAATTATCTTGAAAGCTCTATTAGGATTGCTGTAAGTTAGTTCCAACTCGACAGCACATAACAAAGATATTAAGTACTCTGATGGCCACCAAACACTAATGAAAACATCCAAGAGTTTTTATTAACTTCTTCTTGTTCTGCTGTAGCCGAATATATACTGCTCAAAAAAATAAAGGGAACACAAAAATAAGGCATCCCACGATCTGAATGACTGAAATACTATATTCCTATTGTTGTTCACATACTGCAGTCGAATGTGCTGACAACAAAATCACACAATACTTAACAATGGGAATCAATTTCATCAACCCATGGAACTCAGGAGTTGGAGTTACACTCAGAGTGACAGTGGAAGAAAACAATACAGGCTGATCCAACTGTGATGTAATGCCCTTAAATCAAGTCAAAATGAGGCTCAGTAGCGTGTGTGGCCTCCACGTGCCTGTATGATCTCCCTACAACGCTTGGGCATGCTCCTGATGAGGTGGTGGATGGTATCCTGAGGGATCTACTCACACACCTGGACTAAAGCAACCCCCAACTATTGGACAGTCTATGGTGCAACGTGGCGTCGGTGGATGGAGCGAGACATGATGTCCCAGATGTGCTCAATCAGATTCAGGTCTGGGGAATGGGTGGGTCAGTTCATAGCATCAATGCCTTCGTCTTGCAGGAACTGCTGACACACTCCAGCCACATGAGGTCTAGATTGTTGTGCATTAGGAGGAACCCAGGGCCAACCACAACAGCATATTGTCTCACAATAGGTCTGAGGATCTCATCTCGGTACCTAATGGCAGTCAGGCTACCTCCGGCGAGCACATGGAGAGCTGTGCGGCCCTCCAGGGAAATGTCACCCCATACCATTACTGACCCACTGCCAAACCGATCATGCTGGAGGATGTTGCAGGCTGCATAACGTTCTCCAAGGCGTCTCCAGACCCTGACACGTCTGTCACATGTGCTCAGTGTGAACTTGCTTTCATCTGTGAACAGCACAAGGCGCCAGTGGCCAACCTGCCAATCTTGGTGTTCTCTGGCAAATGCCAAACGTCTTGCACGGTGTTGGGCTGTGAGCACAACTCCCACCTGTGGTCCTCGGGCCCTCATACCACCCTCATGGAGTCTGTTCCTGCTGGAGGATGTTTACACGTCTGTCACGTGCTGAGTGTGAACCTGCTTTCATCTGTGAAGAGCACAGGGCGCCAGTGGCGAACCTGCCAATCTTGGTGTTCTCTGGCAAGTGCCAAACGTCTTGCACGGTGTTGGGCTGTGAGCACAACCCCCACCTGTGGTCGTTGGGTCCTCATATCGCCCTCATGGAGTCTGTTTCTGACCGTTTGAGCAGACACATGCACATTGGTGGCCCGCTGGAGGTCATTTTGCAGGTCTCTGGCAGTGCTCCACCTGTTCCTCCTTGCACAAAGGTGGAGGTAGTGGTCCTGCTGCTGGATTGTTGCCCTCCTACGGCCTCCTCTGAGACTATTCCTTGCAATTGCCTTCCGCATCGCTGCACTGCACCATCCCGTATCACTGATCCAGTTCTGCAAGTCACTTTCTGGTCCTGAGCCCTTTTGGCACGCAAAGTCCTCACCATCATCCCCAGGCCATGATGGATGAAGCTGCTGCCCTCCATCAAGAGGGATTCAAGTGGAATTTAATCCACTTGGGGGCCATCACCCTTCCCTGTGGACTTCGGTACCCAAGGTCATTAGTCCTCAGGGTTGTCAGGTTAATCGCCGCTAACACTCGGCATTGAGTCACTGGCAGTACGGTCTATTCTATTACCATAGCAGGAGAACCTGGCCAGACATACTTTTTATTAACAGAACATGAAAACCAGTAAGCTGCCAAATAAAAAAAAATAACTTCAATGCACTCATCGAGACTGTATCCAGACAGCATTTCCTGATAGAAATCCTCAATCCTGGAGCTCAGTGTGTGGCCTTGAAGAAATGTCACTCAATCCCAACGCACTTCAAAGATCATTGCAAATACAACGAAGACTTCATAGTAAGCAATAGTCACAATCTACCAACATTACAGAATTGCTGAGGTCCCTCAGAGTCAAATCAGGCTCACCAGATAAATGGGTGACATTTGGCTGCCATCAAAAGCTATATTGTTCCAGCACAATACTACAGTTGTGTAAAACCCCTGTATCGCCAGGCACAAGATAAAGCATTACTGTCTTCAAGTGGAAAGATTTTGAAAGTGGCCGACCACTGTCAAATTTACTTTACATTTAAAAAGCTGCTAGTTAGACATAATGTTACACATTAGCAGAGGACCCTGAAGAGCTATTGTCCAAGAACTTTGCTCCTCTGAGCTAGTTAGTACAGTATGTGCTCTGGCAATAACACAAAAACCTAACCTCATGGTTTCCACATGGCTTCACTGGAAAGGCAGCAGAAGCTTCCAATTTGTATTAGAAGAAAACACTATTTCTTCCCAAAAATACCTATTAGGTTCTTTTTAATGGCATTAGGCAGGTTTCAGGTGTGTCAATTATTTATAAGGCATTATAACACTTTCAAGGTCAATATTCAAACTATTTTATGAGCACATTCTTTTTCAAAGAAATCTCAGACTGAGTTAAAGAATCTTTGAGGCATCAAAATTGACAACTTCTGTCACATTCATATATGAAGCAAAGGGGTTAGAGTACATATTGTTCATGAACCGGGGAGGAGAGATCACAGTTTCACCGCCTCCCTAACTTATTTTGCTGAGCTGTGAATTTTCAGCAATCTTCTCCAAGCCAGGCAAAGAACATTATTTTGCAAAAGAGGGAAATGACACAGAGCAAGATAGCTCACTGGCAATATATTTCCTTTTGTTAAAAACCAGATCTCCTGCACATTTACACCTCTAAATAAAAAATGCAAACACACAAAGAAGATACAGTACATGCAACTCCACATTACATCAGATTTTCCCCATTATCCTGTTACTTGGCATAGTTAGTTGCACTCCAGTAGGCCCACTGAATCAATCCATGGGAATATGATGATCAAAACCTCCATAAATTCCTTTCCTTAGCATAACAAGTCACAATTAGGTAAAGGTCATCCTTGCTTGAAAGCCAGTCGTGTCTGACTCTAGGGTGCAGTGCTCATCTCTGTTTATAGCCAAACAGCCAGCACTGTCTGCGTCTGCAGACGTTTCCATGGACATGGGGCAGGCATGCCTCAACACCGGAGTGCATGGAATGCTCTTTACCTTCCCACTGTTGCTGTTCTTGGTGTCATTCCTGCTGGAACTCTACAAGAAATTTCTGGCCAATAAAACAAATCTAGAAAACACAACAGTCAGAACATACCAGAATAAAAGCAAAACTAAGTGGATCTTTTAGTGCAGGGGTTACCAACCTTTTCAAGCTGGGCCATGCTCTTTCAGTCAGCTTCAAGGGCCGGATGGCCATTTTGCCCTGCCTCCACAATGGGAGTGGCCATTTTACCCTAAGAGCTTCAAAGGGGCAGCCATTTTGTTTCTCAAATGCCCTTGGAGGGGGGGCACATGAAATGGTGCCATGGGCTGGATCCGACCCGTGGGCCTTAGGTTAGGAACTCCAGCTTTAGAGTATATATAACTCATGCCACATGACCATGGAAATGTCTGCAAATGCACAGCGCTGGCTCTTCGGCTATGAAACAGAGATGAGCACTGAACCCTAGAGACGGATAAGACTGGCTTTCGAGCAACGATGACCTTTACCTTACTTATCCTAACTCATGCACCTAAGTAAAAAATGAATATATAAATTTGGAACCAGAATTAAATTTACTCCTCAATATGCTTTGAGGCACATGATACACTAGAACAGATTTTCTCTTGAATAATAATCTATTTTTGCCTGAACTCCCCCTTCCAGTCTCGCTTGTGAAATTGATGAGGTGAAGTAGCTGTTTACTACCAGAACCAGTCAATAACCTGGACTATGAAACTGGCAGAAGAGAGTACACAGGCGGTTATCCACCAATGTGCAATGTTTACATCAGAGAGAAATACTTGCTAGCTTAGGGGCAAGGAAATGCTCCATTTAAATACCTATAAAGTCATTAAGGCTCCCTAATCTGTTTAGCCTTAACCGCCCTGAAAGGAAGAAATGCAGAGCTTCATCTATTGCAGAGCTCTCTGGCCCTTTGCAGAATTTTTGACAGAATCTGTTCCTAGTTCAACTACTTTAAAAAAGCTACTTTCATTTATTAAAAAAAAACACAAGCGGCAGACGTTGAAGCTGGCAAGCAAAAAGTAGAAGTATATGGAAGGAAAGTCTGAAGGCCATCCAGTAGCAAAGACTGATCTCATCACTCTCTTGAAAATTCATAGCTGTGACTTCTCTCTGGGGTTATACACTCCTATATTTAGTTTCTGCCTAATATGGATTCAACTCCAGGGGAAGCAGTTCCTTCCTTTCCTTTCTCCAAGAAAAGAATCCGCTCACCCTTGGTTTTGCCAACAATGCAAAGACTAAACAATAACTTAGGAAAGAAATGAACACATAAGTAGGGACTTGCAGTGGCTCAGTGGTTAACAAGCTCGCTTTGTTAGCTGGAAGGACGGCAAGTCGCCAGTTCAAGACCAGAGTATTACATGATGGAACAAGTGCCCATTTCTGACCCAGCTCCTGCCAACCTAGCAGTTTGAAAGCAAGAAATAGCAAGGAGATACTTTGGTAGGAAAAGATCTTGGGTCCATGAAAGGAGCCTCATTCGGGTGTCCCCTGAGTGGAGTTCCTCCAACAAAAATCATTTCAACCCAGAAAGCAACTTTGCGTGCTTCTGACACGATTTTAAAAACACATAAACCAGGAGTTCTCAACGTTTTCATGCCATGGGCTAGACCACACACCCTCAAACAGCTGAGCAGACCAGACTGGTGGTATCTCCCCCCACCCACCCCAATAAACGGTGCCAGAAATGCATTTATGACAGCCACAGGCACATTTACGGCTGTCGTAAACGCATCTGCTGCTGGTAGTGGCAGCGGTGGGCCACATAAAATGGTCTGCGGGCTGGGGCCGGCCCACAGGTCGTAGGTTAAGAGCCTCTGACATAAGTAAACAAATAATCTGGCTTTTTCTTGGCACAGCGAAGTTTTACTATGGAGTGCTGAACAACTAAATGGTTAAAGCATATGCATTTTCAAGTCAGAGCCTGAATAGAGGTCACTTCCCAACAAAAACACAGTTATTTACTCAGTTGGCCTATTATGATTAGGTGACTAACCTAGGAAGTCGACTCTTCCTAGATTGCATTTGCCTAGGGCCACAAGAAGTCACGTTCCACAGAAAAGCAGTCAACTACCATTTTAACATTAAAGGTATCAGACTGAAGAAATAACACATATACAGATTCAACCTATTTAAACATGGGGTTCATAGTTTTTAGGGCTGATATTCCCTAAACCTGTTTTATTAGATTACTAGCCTCCCTACTACAGAAGCTTAAAGTTTCAAAAGGCATTTATAAGGACAAAAAAGAAAGCAAAATACTGTACACTCTAAAGTCAAACCTGGCAGTTTTAACCCTGGGAGTTAAGCATACATCAAAATGTATGAAGCCTGATTCTATTTCATGGTATTTTGACTAATGTAAAAGCATGATCTAGTCAAACTGAATCACTTTCTAAGCTTCTCCTCACTCCAGTATTTCATGAGGCACGTTGTGTGGGAAAACAGCCACATTGGGGTAAAAAGAAATCTATTTTTACTGTGTTTCCTTTATCCCATTAAATACTTTTATACAAATCTTGGAGGGGAGTTACCACTACTTGGGTATTATAAAAGGGATCATTACTTGAAAAAAGATGGGAGACACTGAACTAAGTCATGTGTCCCAGACCTCTCCAGCTGGTGCACTCGTTTTAATTGTGCAAAAGCACGCCTGGCCACTGCCAAAATCTGGACATCAAGGCTCAGATCCAGGAGCACACCCAAGCTGTGCTGCTATGTTTTCAGAGGGAGTGTAGCTCTGTCCAAGATAGGTTGGATCCCGATTCCTTGATTGGCCTTTTAACTGGCCCAGAACACTTCTGTCTTATCTGGATCAAGTTACAGTTCATTCACCCTCATAAATACTGTATTTACAAAGTTTCCTCACATTTAGATAGAAAGAAGATTGATGGCGAACCTTTTAGAGACCAAGTGCTCAAACTCTACAGGCTGTCAGAGGGGCGGGGTGAACTCTCTGCTGGGGGAGGGAGGAAGCGCTCCCATTGGGTTTCTGGGCAGAGGGGTGAACTCTATGCTGGGGGAAAGAAGTGCTCCCACTAGGCTTCGGGGTAGAAGAGCAGGGCAAACTCTGTGCTGGGGCAACAGTGCACATGCCGACAGAGAGGTCTCTGAGTGTCCCCTCCAGCATGCATGCCATAGTTTCACAACTACTGGAGTAGAGTGTCATCAGCATAAATTGGTGATACCAAACACGAAAACTCCGGACCACCTCTGCCAGCAGTTTCATACTTGAAGGGTGTCTCCTCCTACATATTTATAAAATTGGCCCCAGAAGCCTTGCTCCAGGTACATTCGCTGTCTGAAAGAAGGCAAATTAGGCCGTATTTCATCCAACAGCTTCACTGTGGTATCACTTAATTGTCTAATATGCATAGACTGGCTTGTTTAAGGAATATGGTGAAAGAGTTTTCTTCTTCTATATAGACATTCCCTTCACCACTTGGATGAGCAACTGATATTTTAACCAACTATTTGACTGTTTGTCTTAGGCTGTAGTTTAGGGGGTGGGGGTGGTATTTGATTTTTGCCTGCTCTTAGTTTTGTTTACATTTTATTATTAAGAATTACATCAAGGGGCAAATAGTTTTGAAAACAGGACATCAACCTAAATAGCAACAGCTGTGAATTCAGCTCTTATCAAGTATGTTAATGATTACAGGAACCCTTTTCATGCCAAGTTAACTGTTGCTCTCTAGCCCATCATACAGTTTCAGGACTGAGACAGTATTTGAATTACAACCATCTTTAAATCTGTATATTAATACAGTTTTGCTGGCATGCTTGTACAAGTCCACCACAAACCAAAGTTATGCTAACCCTTCCCATGAAATCTGTCTCCATCTTCAAAGCAATGCAAAAACAATTACTTATGACACAGTTGTCAGCTGCATTAACAAAGCAACTATAAATAGGAACACTAAAGCAGGATATACCAAGAGCAAAGCAATTCCGTTCAGCCTCACAAGAACTCTGAAAACACTCTGAAGTAGTAGTGCAACACTAAGTAGATCTATTAGAACAAAATGACTAATACCTAAAGGAATTTTGGCTCTATTTATATACTTATTCTTATTTTGTGTTTTATTATTCTGCCTTTCTTTCCTGCAGGATACAGGGAAACTTTCATCACTTTAAACCAAGAGTTCTCAACCTTTTAAAGCCGAGGGCCAGGTCACGCTCCCTCAGACAACTTCGGGGCTAGACGGCTTTTTGCCTTTCCTCCACCACATGACACTTCCTGGTGTGGTGGAGGCAGTGCATGAAAGGGTGCTGCAGGCCGCATCCAGCCCTCGGGCCGCAGGTTGAGAATCCCTGCTTTAAAACATGAAATTAACTAATAGACACTGTGGGGCACACTAAAGAGAAAGTAGGATAATTATCATTAGACATTTTTGAAGCATTTTGATTCATTGCAATGGGTAACAATTAACGAGATAATTAAGTGTTATGGATTTGGGGATAGGTTTAGAAAGCAATTGAGTAATTATACCAGCAAGGCTTTGCTAATGCTATAGATGTATCTCCGATAACAGAAATAGAGGATATAAAAATTTTCCAATAAAAATAGATAAAAGGATGAAGGAAGTACTTCTTAGAAATGAGGTTCTTTTGCTGAGAGACTGGACGCAGTTTTGCAGAAATAGGGAGAAGAAATTAGAATTATACAGTCAGATGAGGTTGAACTGGGTCCAGATAGCAATGGTAAATAAATGGAATAGTAGATATTTGACAGAAGCCAGTTTGGAAAGAGGTAGGACTGAATTTGACGATTTGATAAGGAAATTAAGAAAGGGAGACATTGGAATTAAGGGTATGGTTAGTAATATATATATAAGATATTAAACACGAAATATTGGGGGGGGGATTGGGAACATGATTTGAATATAAAAATTACATTAAAAGTTTGGAAAAACAAATGGAAGAAAAGGATCATGAGAACTATGTCTGTCAGGGTAAAAGAACATAATTTTAAAATGTTATGGAAATGGTACTTGACCCCAGTGAGGTTGCATCAGATAGATAACAGCAAAAGTAAAATGTGTTGGAGATGTAAGAATATACTGGGAACGTATGAACTTATGTAGTGGAGTGGTAACGTAGTAAAAGATTTTTTGGGGGGAAATTGAGAAAGAACCCTTTGGTATTATGGGGATGCAACTCAAGCTGGAGTCAAGTAACGCCTTATTGATGGATGTAGATAATAAGAATTTGAATGAGGATAAAAAAAGAGCTGTTTTCTATAATATTGATAACGGGAAGACAATGTATTGCAAGAAATTGGAAAAATGAAGCAATCTTAAAAATTGAGGAATGGTATAAAGAGATGTGGGATCTTGCATTGAATGATAAACTAACATGGGAATTGAATGTGGAAAAAGGTATAACTAAAGAAAATAGATTTTGGAAAATATGGAAACCACCTGTCACTCACTGACAGGAGTTGGAGGGAACAGACCAATACCAGATCAAATGAGTTTTTGGAATTAGTGGGAAACTGCTGGGATAAATAGTACCCTCCAGGACATTGTATAATACACAGGGGGTGTAACGTGAATATTAGTTATTATATTTTCATTATTGTATTTTTGTTTAGATTTGGTAGTAATAAAAAAGGAAATAGATTTAAAAGTTTTTATTAAGATCGGTTAAGGAATAAAAGAGCATAGAATATGATTATGATGATAATTTGAAAAATAATGAAAAATAGCTATTGAGGTGCTGCATTGCTAATGCATTAAGTTGTTGTATTTTTGCTTTATTATGCTTATTTTTTCTAGTCCTGTATTGTTTTATATACTGTACTGATATTTGTTTTTGTATTGCCAACGCATTACTGATATTTGTATTTGATTTTGTTACTGTTTTTATTGTTATTATTGAAAAATTTAATAAATAAAATGAATCAAAAAACATGAAATTAACATAGAAAAAGCCATTTTATAAAACAGCATATGAAACAGAATGCAACAGTCACCATTAAAAGGCCCCTTCGTCATCTGCCAGTCACTTCCTAAATGAAACTGTATTTGCCTGCTAGCAGAAAGAAAATAAAAAAAGAAAGAAAGCCTTGGAAAGGAGTTCCACAGACTTGGAGCAAGCACCAAGAAGGCCCTCTCCTAGGTTGTCACCAAACATAGAAAAATAAAACTTTTAGGCATCCTGAAAATGACAGGACACACATTTTCACAATCTCTGCTGTTCTTACCTGCAAGTGTAATTTTATTTTTAAAATATGACTCCCATTAAACCTTTAATAGTAAAATTTCTGAAACATTAATGTATGCCTATGTAAAACAATGTAGTCTGCAACTATAGCAATGTAGAGACTTGATATAGTGGACTTTTCTTTCATACTAAGATTTTACTTTTACTTTCACAACAAATGAACTAATTTGAACTAATATAGTAACTCACATAGCAACTGATGTAGATAATGAACATACAAGTAGAGACTTGATATACTGAACTTTCCTTAACTGTGCTTTTTATTTTAAACTGATAATATGCATGATAATACTTTGTTTTGAACTATTTATGATGTGAGGATACTGGTGTAGAAACCGGAAAACCACGCCAGAAATTTTGCCAAGAGAACCCTATGGACTAGAACAAAAGGCAAAACGAAAGGGGCAAGTTAGATGAAACAGGATGCTTAACACAGATCAAAAGAAGGGGAGGGATCGGAGAGGGGGAGGAGAAATACAGTGTTGCAAAGAACAATACTGCATAGGAACATGGAATGTGAGGTCGATGAACCAAGGAAAACTGGAAGTGGTGAAAAATGAGATGGAAAGAATAAACATTGACATCTTGGGAATCAGCGAGCTAAAATGGACAGGGATGGGTGAATTCAACTTGGGAAACCATCACATCTACTACTGTGGTCAAGAAAACTTCAGAAAAAACGGAGTAGCCATAATTGTCAACAAAAGAGTGAGGAAAGCAGTAATGGGGTACAATCTCAAAAATGATAGAATGATGTCAGTCAGAATACAAGGCAAACCTTGTAATATCACTGTAATCCAAATATACGCACCAACCATGGGCGCAGACAAAGCCACAATAGACCAGTTCTATCAGGACCTACAAGACCTCATAGAACGAACACCAAAAAATGATGTCCACATTATCTTAGGAGATTGGAATGCCAAAGTAGGAAATCAAAAACGCAGAATGAAGCAGAGCAATGATTGATAGAGTTCTGTCAAGGTAACACACTGGTAATAGCAAACACCCTCTTCCAGCAACACAAGAGGCGACTTTACACATGGACATCACCAGATGGCCAACATTGAAACCAGATCATGCAGGAGGCAGCAAGGAAAACCATACCAAAAGAAAAGAAGCATAAGAAAGCAAAGTGGTTGTCTGATGAGACTCTTAAAATAGCAGAGGAAAGAAGGAATGCAAAAGGCAAAGGAGAAAAGAAAAAATACAATCACTTGAATACATAAATCTACTGAAATGAACAGTGCAAAGAAATAGAGGAAAACAACACAAGAGGCCAGACTAGAGATCTTTTCCAAAAAATTGGGGAAATCAAGGGAACATTCAAAGCAAAAATGACCATGTAAGACAAAGACGGCAAGGAGTTAGCTGATGCAGAAGAGATTAAGAAAAGATGGAAGGAATACACAGAGGAACTTTACAAAAAGGACCTCAACACCATTGATAATCACAATGATGAGAACATTGAACTTGAGCCAGACATCCTAGAGAGTGAAGTCAGAAAGGCACTAAAAAGCACTGCAAACAACAAAGCTAGTGGAGATGACGGTATCCCAGTTGAATTTTTCGAAGCTCTAAAAGATGACGGAATCAAATTACTGCATTCGATATGCCAGCAGATCTGGAAATCAAAACAGTGGCCACAGGATTGAAAAAGATCAGTATACGTTCCAATCCCAAAGAAGGGTAGTGTCAAAGAGTGTTCAAATTATCGAACAATTGTGCTCATCCCACACGCTAGCAAGGTGATGCTCAAGATAATACAGGATAGACTTCAGCAGCACGTGGAGAGAGAATTGCCAGAGGTGCAGGCGGGGTTCAGAAGAGGCAGGGGGACTAGAGACCACATTGCCAATATACGGTGGATCATGGAGAAAACAAAGGAATATCAGAAACAAGTATACCTCTGCTTTATTGACTACACCAAGGCCTTTGACTGCATGGACCACAATAAAATGTGGCAAGTACTTAAAGAAATGGGAATACCAGAACACCTCATATGCCTCATGAGAAATCTGTACAAGAGTCAAAAAGCAACAGTTAGGACAGAACACGGAATGACAGAGTGGTTTGGAATAGGAAAAGGAGTAAGACAAGGCTGCCTTTTATCACCCTACCTTTTCAACCTATACACAGAACACAAAATGCGCAATGCAGGGATGGAGGAATCACAATATGGGATAAAAATTGCTGGGATAAACATCAACAATTTGAGATATGCAGACAATACAACCCTAATGGCAGAAAGTGAGGAAGATTTAAAGAAGCTCCTGATTAGGTTGAAAGAAGAGAGTGCAAAAGCTGGCCTGAGACTTAACATCAAGAAAACCAAGATAATGGCAACAGGCCCTATCAGCACCTGGAAAGTAGATGGGGAAGAAGTAGAAGCAGTGACGGATTTTACTTTCTTGGGATCTAGGATCACTGCAGATAGTGAATGCAGCCATGAAATAAAGAGGCGACTGGTTCTAGGGAGACAAGCCATGAGAAACCTGGGGAACATAGTGAAAAGTAGAGACATCACCTTGCAAACAAAAATCCATATAATCAAAGCAATGGTATTCCCGGTGGTAATGTATGGTTGCAAGAACTGGACCATTAGGAAGGCTGAGCGCAGAAGAGTAGATGCCTTTGAGATGTGGTGTTGGAGGAGAGTTGAGAGTACCCTGGACAGCAAGGAGAACAAATAGGTCAATCTTGAAAGAAATCAGTCCTGACTGCTCCTTAGAAGGTCAAATAGTAAAGATGAAGATGAAGTATTTTGGACACCAAATGAGAAGAGAGGATTCACTTTAGAAAGCCTTGATGCTCAGAAAGGTGGAGGGCAAAAGAAAAAGGGGACGGCCAAGGATGAGCTGGCTAGATGGCATTGTGGACGCAGTGGGCACTGAGCTGAGCGGGCTGAGGAGGATGGTGGAGGTCAGGGGTGCCTGGAGATCAATGGTCCATAGGGTCGCAAAGGGTCGGAATCGACTGTGCGACTGAACAACAACAACATGTAATACAGTACATTTCCTTTTCAGTAAGATTCCTAGCTTTTTCAGAAGACCAACAAAACCTTAGTTTTTCAGGGAAAATGTTTTTGTTTCAGTGTCCACATGGAAGCAAACCAGAACCTACCCAGTGTATATGATCATACATTGTGTACAATTCACAAAAATGCATTATGAAATAGTTCTGAGATAAATATGATTGGGGAAAGAAAGCAACCTATGAGGAAATCCTATGAAGAAATCCAGGTTCTACTGTATAGTAAGGAACATTTTTCACTTTGGAAGTCATATTTCAACTAGAAAAATCTTGAGTGATTCATTCCAGCTATGGGCACAGGAAGCACCAAAGGTGGGTAGCTATAAGTGTAACTTTTATCAATCTGAATTATTTCCCTACAGAACAAAGTAGATAAGGAAAAACTGTTTTCCCTATTGCACAACACTAGAACTAGGGGGCACTCTATGAAACTTTTGGGTACTAGTTCTAAAACAAATAAGAGAACGTACTTTTTCACCCAGAGGATCACTGGTCTATGGAACTCCCTGCCAGAAGAAGTGGTGACAGCTGTCAGTCTTGACAGCTTTAAGAAAGGATTAGACAAGTTCATGGAGGACAAGGGTATCAATGGCTATAATTATGGATACCTAAGGACAACCTCCGGGTTGGAGAGATAGGCAGGATATGCCACTTCCAGGGAATCCTAAGCATGTGAAGGCATCTGCTTGGGAATACCCTGAAGCAAATGGTGAGCCACTGCGTGAGACAGAATGCTGGAATGGATGGGCTGTGGCCTGTTCCAGCAAGGCTGTTCTTATGTTCTCAACATATAGAACAGGGGTACCCAAACTTCCCTGACTTTTCCAGGCCCAGCAGAAATGCAGCAAAAGTACTGCTTTGCAGCCCAAGGTCCCAGCTGCAAAAAGTGACTCTTGGTCTCAGTGAGTTAAGAGACACAGACACTACCATCCAAACCTCAGTATGACCACTCATAGCTGATCCTGAGAATCCCCATGTCTAAAAACATTTAAAAAATCAACTTGTATTCCCTAGTTAGAGATTGCAGTGGCTCGAGTGGCTAAGACGCAGAACTTCCTGCCTGGAAGGTCGGAGTTCAATTCCTGGGTACTGCCTGACGGAGTGAGCTCCCGCCTCTGGCCCAGCTCCTGCCACCTTAGCAGTTCGAAAGCAAGAACTTGCAAGTAGATAAATAGGGACCACTTCAGTGGGAAGATAAACAGCATTCCGTGTGCTCCGGAGTTGAGGCATGTCTGCCACATGTCCACAGAAACGTCTGCAGATGTAGACAGTGCTGGCTCTTTGGCTATTAACAGAGATGAGCACTAAACCCTAGAGTCAGATACAACTGGCTTTGGAGCAAGGGTGACCTTTACCTACTCCCTAGTTGTGTTTCAGAAACAGTAACAGCTACTGTTTTCACAAGGTTATCCTTCAGCAACAGCACAGCACCTAGCATTAAGAGTGGCACGTAATGGGATTATTTTGATGCCAAACAAGATCTCTGGATAAGATTATTTTCTGGCAGCAATGCAACAGATTAATACATGTTGCCTTATTCCCTGCATCTATTTCTGTTTATCTTTCAGGGTTTGGAGGTACATTGTTAAAAGCATATCACATATGGGAACCTTCTTTGGAGAAGTATGCAATGTTCTACTACTGTATCTTTGAGAAGAAGAGTGCCAATAATAATGATGATGATTTCTTGTGTCAGAAATTATTCTGGGTTGAAAGGATTTTTGCAGAAGAAACTCTGCTCAGCGAACACCCAAATGAGGCCCTTTTCATGTCCCCAAGAGCTGCGACAGAGACAGGTGCTCAATCCGTCATGAAGTACCCGGGTCTCAAACTGCCAGTTGTCAGCCTTCCAGCTAACAAGGTGAGCTTCTTAACCACTGAGCCACTGCAGCCACTTATGATGGAGGAGAGAGAAAGGGACAGTTGTTATTCCTTCCAAGTCCCATTACTTCGAACCATTTCTCAAACAACTGCTTGGGGATGAGGAACCTATTTGGTCAGCTGTTGAGACATTTCAGCATGATCATCTTCTGATCTGCCATAAATGAAACTTGGGAGGGGAGAATAATCCTAGAGGCCTAAAGTGAACTATTTACTTGTGATCAGGATGCTACACTTTCACTTATGTAAGTTAAGTTTCCGACCACTTACAAACAAACGCAACAAAAACTGTATAACAGGAGTTCTCAACCTTTTTAAGCCAGGGGCCAGGTCACGCTCCCTCAGACAGCTTTGGGGGCCAGGGGGCCATTTTGCCCTTCCTTCACCACATGGCACTTCCTGGTGTGGTGGAGGTGGTGGTGGGCCACATGAAATTGTGCTGTGGGCTGCATCTGGCCCACAGGCCACAGGTGGAGAATCCCTGCTGTAGAAGGCAGTGAGAATATCACAGATGTGTGCCATTCCCTGTGCCACCCAACCAGCCTCCCAAACTGGGCAGGGCTGGAAAGCCGTCATGTCAAAACAACTCAGAAGCATATGCTCAAAGCAACAGGAGCTTTCTCACACTTTGTGATTCCCAACCTGAAGCCAAATAAAACAGTAGAAATTCTGCCTTATCCTGCAGAGTAAATGTATGGCTATGAACAGCAAGAATCTGATGATTGCCATTTTTGGGGTTCTGCTACTGAAGCATGTTTAAAAAATCCACTTTGCTTAACATGTTTGTATTTGTCTCTTGCAATGGTAGAGGCAAGAAATCGACATACCGTATATACTTGAGTATAAGCTGATATTTTAGCCCCAAAAAGGGGGCATGGCTTATACTCAGGTCAATGATCACAAAGGTCCCAAGACCACGCTGGATTGAAACTCACCAACAATTTAATTAATTTTACCATATTTTCATGTATTTTAATTATTGAAACTCACTAGCAGCTGCTCCATTTCCCACCCTCAGCTTATACTCAGGTCAATCTATTTTCCTGGGTTTTCAGGTCAAAATTAGGTACCTCGGCTTATATTCAGGTCAGCTTATACTCAAGTATATGTGGTAAATTTTGTATGCCACAAACTTCCAGATGAAGGATGAGGAAAGGGGATCATGTTGCATTGTACAGAAGGCTCACACTAACCCTTGAATGTACTACTTGTATGGAGCCACACTTCATGCAAGGGTGTTTTGAAATCCCCAAAACTCTGGTATGCTACCAACCAGTTTCCAAGAAATGGACAGCTGCTCCGACATACCAAATTTATTTTCTCCGGGTTCCTCATGAGCACAAGTTTCACTTCCTTGCCAGGATTTTTTCCAGATGACAAACTCCCTAGTATTTTGTTAGTAGCAGCACCTCGGCTACAACAGGGTGGAGGGACCATATAGGTTGGCATTACTCCTCTCCTCCACCCCACTTATTTTCAGGAAAGTAATCTGGAGATAGCTTCTAACAACAGTATAAACAAGAAAAGAGCAACACATCTAACTGAGCTGCAGTTTCCGCTGCCAATCTAGCTTCTGGAAAACAGCTTTCTTTAACAAGTTATTAGATCTTACAGACAGAAAAGTTCCAACTTGAAAAGCAATGCTGACAATTGAGAAACTGACAGAGACTTGGTCAATGGGGTACACAGAGCCTCCTCAAAGATTGTGGCATTTCTGAACCACAATCAGATGTACCCTGGTAATGGCAAACTTGTGTTGCCAGCTAATCTTTCTCATACTAGGTTAGGCGAAAGGAAATGCCACCAAAGGTGCCTGCATTATGGTAGGTTCATGTCGACCCTTGACATGGAAGAAAATACTAGTGCTGTATAGTCATCTTCCTGACTCCAGTTGTTGTTGTTGTTGTTCAATTGCACAGTCGATTCCGACCCTTTGCGACCCTATGGACCATTGATCTCCAGGCACCCCTGTCCTCCACCAGCCCGCTCAGCTCAGTGCCTGACTCCGTCTCCTAAACCCACGCACCTTCCAACCACTTTTAGCATTGCAAGTAGAGGGGGAAACTAAAAATATAAAGGCTAAGCATTATCAACATACTCAGGAATCTCATATAAAATAAACGAATATACTCTGATCTGCACATATTCAAAATACAGTACAAGTGTTATTTAGCAGACTATAATACTTAGAAAATCTATGTGTGCTGCAGAGAATGACAGAGGAGCCTGGCGTGCAGTAGTCCATGGGGTCGCAAAGGGTTGGCCTCAACTGTGCAATTGAACAACAAGCTGGAGTTATCCAGCTGATGTTACCTATCCTTAGGTTACTATGTTAAGGACAAAGACTGCTCAACATGCTACATATTAACAAAGGATGTGTAATAGGACGTCAGAATTCAGTTTGTCTTATTTGATACCTAATGCTAGTTACAAGAATTATCATCCCATATTCCTTATACAGTGGAACAGCAGTTAACGTAATTAATGCGTTCCCCGAGACGTTTCTTACAGTGAAAATTACTTTCACCGAATTTCCCATAGGAATGCATTGAATGCAGTTTCCCATAAGTATACATTGAAAACCAAAATACATTAACCAAAATGCGGTTCCACATAGGAATTCATTGAAAATCAATTAATCCATTCCGGGGGGAAATCGATAAAATGAGCCACTATTTTCTATGGATTTCCTTTTGTTATGTGATTTTTATGTTAACTGAGCTGTTTGTTAACCGAGGTTCCACTGTACTCTTACCTGTAATTCCACTAGAATCCAATCTCACATTTTAATTACTCCTGCTGCATAATGAAAGTAACCCTACATGTAACTTTGGCAGGAACTGGCTGTATCTGCTTAATAAGCATTCTTCTTTTTCTTTGCTTCCTCTTTTACCCCATCAAGTGTCAAGGGCTTAATAAGCATTAAGATATGGAGACCAGAAGCGCTTGACAGAAGATACAGATTTAAGTTATCCATCACCACACAGCACCAGGATAAATTCTACTATAATTTTATTTATATATCTTAAATTTGCTTTGTAAATATGCTTTCAGAAAAAGGAGTCATGCATCCGAAGTGTTATTTTTCTTTTATGGGCACAAAGTCATTACAATGATTATACTGTTGGAAATGAACAAATTCCACTTGTTTTATTTCCCCTAAAATGATACTCATTTTAAAAAATGTGTTTAGGAAAGATGCTCTTTTTAAAGCAAACTCGTTAAAGTGTTAATTCCTTATGGGGCTAATGCACCCCAGCTTTCTTGACTAGTGAGATTTTGTGTATGCAAACACATCACTACAGCCTTTTAACCATGAACACTGTTTGTTCAGGAGAAATTAAATCTATTTATCATGGGCAGGCTGAGGAGGATGGTGAAGGGCAGAGGTGCCTAGAGGACAATGATCCATAGGGTTGCAAAGGGTCAGAATCGACTGTGTGACTGAACAACCACAACAATAACAAATGATGGTTCTTGGGATACTTGTAAGCCTCTCCTTTAAATCTAAATGCCTAGCTCTCCATATGAACCATCCCAGACAATGTGTGACAGTCAGGTGATCTGAAACATCCTGGGGAAATGGAATACTCACTGCTTTCACCTATTTCTATCTACAATCAATATTTTCTTAATATAATTCTCTTTAAACAAATAAAAATACTTCCTCACACACAAAATCAGGTTAGTCTAGAACAGGGGTTCCCAACCTTTTCAAGCCGGGGGCCAGGTCACGCTCTCCCAGTCAGCTTTGAGGGCCAAACATCCATTTTGCCCTGCCTGCACAATGGCATATTCATAAGCTGCATGCATGAAGTAATGACTTCTGGAGAACATGACTTCATCCAGGGCAGAGTCTATTAAGTCCCCACCCATTATTCCCATCTCAAGACTTTTCCTTTCAACTGCTTCTGTTATTTGCCAGAGAGAATAGGAGATGGACTGGGTGCTTGTGTGGGTGTTACAGAAGCAGGTAAGAATGCAAAAGGGGAAATTCCATTCCCTAGCATTTTAAAAAGGAAACATGTTTTGATAAAGTCTTAAAATGAAGTTGCATTAAACAAATGTTATGCACAAAGTGTGATCAAACCAGGCAAGGACTGAGGCTAAGGCAATGTACAGAAATTGTTTCCCAAAAAGTTGTTTTAATAAATGCTTTGCTGTCAATTTTTTATGCTGTTCTGAAAGAAATTTCAAAACTTTTTGTTCAACCAAATATTTAGAGCCTCTGAAAATGATTCAATATTAATGAATTCTTCTATATAACTCAAGAAAGATAAACGAAATTGCAAGGAAAGATCCATCAAGAGAACCAAGCTTAAACTTGTAACACAGATTACCAAACATAAAGAAAAGTTTAAAAGTTGCTTTTTAGCAATATACTAAAGGAAATGCTCAAGACTATATGCAGAAGAAAGTCCAGCATCTAGAAAAAAATTACAATAAAATCTGTACTTAGGCTACCATTCCATCACTTTCACATCAAGGAACACCAAGAAAATAATGAGAAAAAACACTGTGTTCCACTGAAGATGTTGCACTCGAAAAGAAATATTGTACTTACCAATGTAAGGTACTCAAATGCAATACAAAATTGCTCATAATTTTGACCAAGAGCTTCAGGAATTATTCAAATAGGCCAGGAACATATTAAAATGCTTCTACCAGATAAATTCACACAATTTTATTTCTCGCTGATGTCAAAATAGGAAGGCTAGTTTTTAGCTGATGTCCAAATAGGAAGAGGAGAGACCTCAATGGAAGCTAATGGTCAGTAAGACACTCCTTTGTTTTTGAAATGAGAACCCAAGTCAAATGGAGGCATCCATAGAGATAAGGAAAGCTGGTCTATAGAATTTTAGGTCTTCCCTAGAAGTCTACCAGGAGATGTTGTGGAGAATTTTTACAGTTGTGAATCCAAAAATAAATACATCCCAAATTCTCACCCCAAATGATGAAACTGTAATTGCAAGGAAGGAAACTCCTTTGCCTCAAAGCAAAAAACCATTGAAGGAGAACACACTAGGGCAGTGATCGCAAACCTTGGCACTCCAGCTGTTCTTGGACTTCAATTCTCAGAAGCCCAAGTCTCTGTGAATTCATACGAATGGGTTTACTCATGTATGGGTTTACTGTGTATGTGCAGTAAACCCATTCGTGTGAATTCACAGAGACTTGGACTTCTGAGAATGAAGAACAAGAACAGCTGGAGTGCCAAGGTTCACCACTACTGCACTAGGGAAATGTGTATCAGTGTTGCAAAATTTTAAAATCTCAAAATTGTGGGGGGGAAATATGCTAGAGATTTTCTAAAGTGACCACAACATTGAAAACTTTTGCAGATAATGTACATTTTTAAATTTCAATTTTTTGAAAACAGATGGAAATGTGCAGCAAAAGAACGCACATGAGAAGCAGGGTTGTTTCTCCCTACCAACTGTGATTAGTCTCATCATTATGCATGGTAATTTAGGGAGAAACTTCTCTTTACTTGTTCAGGCATTTCACATTTGTTTCTTAAAAAGGTGGGCGAGGCTTCTTAAGGAACAAATGTGAAGAGAGTGCATGTGTACGTGCACGCACAATCTCCCTGTCAGACAAACCCTTCTCCTCACCTGCCAACCTAAACATTCTGGCCACCGGGTCACAGACCAGAACTTTTTGTTTAATAATAATAACAATTTTGTGTCAGAAATTATTCTGGGTTGGTTGAAATATTTTTGCTGGAGGAACTCCGCTCAGGGGTTCCCCAACAAGGATCCGTTCATGTCCCCAAGACCTTTTCCCACCAAAGTGGTCCCTACTGATCTACCTGCAATTTCTTGCTTCCGAACTGCTAGGTTAGCAGGAGCATGTTAGCAAAACAAATGGGGGGGGGGATAGAGATTATGTTGCAGACATTGGGGGTGAATACCATCCACCTACCCACATTATTCTGACAACTACTCATGGAGTTCACTTTTTTGTCAGTAATCTATTCAAGGGCACACGTCCTGAACAACTGTGCACTTACTTCTAGACGCGCACATCCACAACACTGGTCTAGTCCCACCCCAAAGGCCGCTCAGGAGGGGGGCAAGCACAATGACCAGCAGCCCTGCTGCACAAAGTCCAGCTGTACTACCTCCATGGAGAATAGTACAGTACTTAGTTATGGGGGAAAGGGGTGGGGAAAGTGGAGGAGTTCTCCCAACAAGCCGAAGGATGGGCAAAGTACAACTTGGGACAGCAGCCAGTCTGTTTCCTTGGGGAAAAGAGAGTCACCTGCCAATCCTTCAAGTTTCCAGGACTGATGACTTACCTTTTAAATAGGTCGGACACACACACACACACACCAACACACACCCATTGCTTTAACACTTCCTCTCGCAAGTAAAAAATAAAAGTAAAATTTCAAAAGGTGGCCCTGAGCTTCGAGCCCATTCCAGGGTCGCCTTGGGGGGGGGGGCCTTCAGAAAGCTATCTAACCAACACCAGACCAGCCTTGATTTGTGGGGAAGCTTAATTCCGAGGAGTGGTCAGGGATGGGGAGGGGGCTGAGAAAGGTTGCAAGCCTGGGCAAGACTCTCTCTCTCTCTCTCTCTGTATTTGTCTGTGTGTCTGCCTCTGTGTGTATTTGTGTCTCTCTGTCCTTGTGTGTGTCTGTCTGTCTCTCTGCCTGTGTCTGTATGTATTTGTCTGGGGGTGCGACGTGCGTGTGTCTGTCTCTTTGTGTGTCTGAATGTGGGATATGGAAGACAGACTAACCAAGTCGATTCCCTCAATGAGGAGGAGGCTGGTTCAACCGAGGGCGGGGGGGGGGTCTGGCGGGCGGGGAAAAAGCTGTGAAGGGGTTGCCGGGAGCGGCCCGCGGTGAGTAAAAACGGAGGCTGCTGCCCGGGGGGACGCCGGAGGGTGGTCAGGAGGCATCATCCGTGGCTTCCTATAGGGAGGGAGAGGGAGAAGGGGGGGGGGAGGTGACAAGAGCGGGCGAAGAAAGAGACGAGACCCGCCCGGCCGAGGGAAGGCCCCGGGGGGAGGGGGGTCTCCTGATGAGGCCACCGCGAAGGCCTCCCACCCACCGCCCCACATACCTTGACGAAGAGCTCGATGAGGGGCTCCTGCTCCTTGTCGCCGCCGCCGTCTTCCTCCTTCACCCCGTTGACCGGCACCGAGAGCGCCATGCTCAGCCTGCCTCTCTCCCTCCCTCCCTCCCTCCCTTCGCCTGGAGACTCCGACCGACGCCCCGCGGTGGGCTCTCGCGCGGCCTGAAAAGCCCCTTCGCTTCGCCGGCCGGTCCTGAGGCGCGCAGGGGCGCAAGCGGGGTGGAAGAAACCGCAACTCCTTCCTCCTCCGCACCGCCGAAGAAAGCGGGAGTCTCGGGATCCAGCCAAGCCAGCGGCCGCCGGGCCGCGAGAGACGCGGGCTATTTATACCGGAGGGCGGAAACTCAGGGAGAAGAGGGGCGTGGCCAAAACGGAAGAGTTTGCCGCGGCCAATCGAAAGGTTGGCGGAGCCGCCCTCCTCACCTACCAAAACCCAAAGGCGGGTCTTCAGAGAGACTGCTGTGGCTATAAAAACCAGCGGACTGGGGGCCGCAATTTATAGGGTCGCGGGGCGCGGCCTGAGTGGGGCTTGGGGTGGAGAGGGGGCGGTGCCGTTCCCTCTTAAGCCCCCCCCCCAGTCACAGGAGGGAGGGCGCGGTTTTGCCTGGCGGCTGGCCTGGGCTGTGTAGCGTTTAGCTTTGAGAAGATGGCGGGGCTGGGTCTTGTGTGGATGCCAAATTTTTATATGTTTTTTAATATATATTTTCTATTCTATTTTTAATTTAAAGTTTAATTTTTTTTAAATTGTCAATATTTTTTTTATAAAAGAATTTATATTTATATATTTAATACACACACTGCAGTGGCTCAAGTGGTTAAGCACAGACTGGGAGGCAGTAGGTCAGCAGTTCAAAACTAGAGTACTGCTTGAGGGAATGAGTGCCTGTCTCTGTCCCAGCTCCTGCCAACCTAGCAGCTTGAAAGCAAGACATTGCAAGTAGATAAATAGGGACCCCTTTGGTGGGAAGGTAAACTGTGTTCCGTGCACTTTGGTGTCTAGGCATATCTGCCATATGTCCATGGAAACGTCTGCAAATGCAGGCAGTGCTGGCTCTTCAGCTGTAAACAGAGATGAGCACTGTACCCTAAAGTCAGGTACGACTGGCTTTCGAGCAAGGGTTATCTTTACACGCACACACCAATAACAAAAGATGAATCACGTTTTAGTTTTCCAGTTACAAGAAGTGCTCAAAGTGGCTATCATTGGCATCCAGACACTTCTGATAATGGCAAACTACTGCTTGAGCAATGTTGACTAATGTGTCCACTTGTATCAATCAGCATGCCGTTTCCATTCCTTCCTGAAGTACCATCAGTGTAGCTGGTTTTCTACAGTACACCACATCCTTTAAGGTCCCTGTCCCCCCTGGGAGAAGTCAAGGGGTGTTAAGTCAGGAAAACGGAAATTCAACCGCATCTCTTCAAAATGGTCTTGTGCTCCTCAAATGACAAACTGTTCTTCTTTCCGCCATTTTCTTTTACTGTCTTACCTACCACATGATGCTAGCATTAATTCTTTCGAGTGAACGTTGCACTACACATTGCTACCATAATTCAATTCAATGCTGAAAAGTAAGACAAAGATAACATCTCTTAAAATGTGTATTTTTTTTTTGTTTGCTTCCAACTTCGACTGATAAAGGTAAAGGTTTCCCTTGCTCGAATGCCAGTTGTAACTGACTCTATGGTTCAGTACTCATCTCTGTTTCAAAGCAGAAGAGCCAGCGCTGTCTGCTGCTGCAGACATTTCCGTGGTCATGTGGCAGGCATGACTAGAGACACTGGAGCGCACGGAACACTGTTTACCTTCCCACTGAAGTGGTTCCTATTTATCTACTTGCAATTTCTTGCTTTTGAACTGCTAGGTTGGCAGGAGCTGGGACAAAGACAGAAGCTCACTCCGTCCTGCAGTACTTGGGAATCGGACTGCTGACCTGATGCCTTCCAGTCTAGCCACTTGAGTCACTGCAGTCCCTAACTTTGACTGAAGTCTGAGTTAAACTGATAATCTTTATACTGCATCCAGAGTTGCTATGAAGTGCACCATCAATATGAGCATGAACATTGTGCTCTAATAAGAATGCTATAAATGTTTTTTTTTCTCTTCTGTGCCACAGGTAGTGCTAAACACCATTTCTCCAGCATACTTGAGTTGATTCATGTATGTATTTTTCCTGACAGCAGCATATTGGGTGTCCCACTGGGCTTTTAAGAGCTCTGGCCGGATATCCAGCTATGGTAATGGAGTAGACTGGGCGTGCCCAGACTATGGCCCTGGGGGGGGGGGTATCATACCTGTCAATCCGCGGCTCCGCAAAAACAGGACCTGTGCACATCGCTTGTGTGGGGTTTTACCCCTCCCACGCATGCGCGGAAGCGCTATGACGCTTGCGCAGCCCCTACGCAAGCGGTGTAGCGCTTTCTGCACATGCGTGGAAGGGGTAAAACCCTTCCACGCATGCGCAGAAAGCACTATGTCGCTTGCGTAGGGGCTGCGCAAGCGGCATAGCGCTTCCGCGCATGCACGGAAAACGTTTTCCCCCGCTGTCAAGTTACGGGGTTTTGGCAGCGGGGGGCGGTTTATGACGTCAATAGACGTCAAATTGTGGGGTTTTCCTGGCAAAATCGGGGTGGTTGACAGGTATGGGAGGTATCTGGCCCCCGATGCCAATTCATCCGGCCCACAAAGCCCTTGTCGCTCCCAGAAGTGGAAGTAAAATGCGCCCGTAACTTCTTTTTTTCCCTTCTTCTATGTCTAGGTTAGACTTTAGACAGCCAAATGAAGCCACCTATAGGATATGTGCGGAGAGGCATGCATTGATACCCTTCTTCACTATGAAAAGCTCCATCATATCCTGGATGCTTTTGACATGGTACTTATATGCTATGGTTCACTTGTCTCATTTACAAATTTTGGGGGATTTCAGACAAGTCTTCCACTTATCATCTCTCTTGTATTTATACTACTTTCCCCATTTTTTCTTCCCACAAAAATCCATTAAACAGGAAAATGGAATTGCTGCACAATATTTTGAATAGATACTGACCATCTGGAAGCATTTGTTCACTCAGTAGTCCATCAGAAAACACTTTCAACATTTTTCTTAAATGTGTTTTTAAATAGAAACATGGAGATAGTTAATACAGTCAAGTTGCACTGAAACAGCCTTTAATTTCCACAAAACTTGATTTCTGTGTGATTTCAGAAGGTATGGGCCCTCTTTGGCTAATAAGCAATATTTTGATTCCA
Organism: Bradypodion pumilum; assembly: GCA_035047305.1. NCBI lineage: Eukaryota > Metazoa > Chordata > Lepidosauria > Squamata > Chamaeleonidae > Bradypodion > Bradypodion pumilum. Next base: position 30,373,588 of record JAWDJD010000007.1, read on the forward strand.
TTAGAATCTCATTCCATCCTTTGATGTTCAGTTCAGACCCTATTTCTCCACTGACATTTGACCTAATGACTGACTGAGCCAAAGTAATATTAAACTGCCACATTTTATTCTGGTCCCATAAACCACACCCTGTGGTTATTTGGGATTGGGAACTTTGTCTTTTGACATAAAAATGCAAAGAAGAGGCCAAACGGGAACACGATATGCAACGGGAAAATAACTGTTTGAGGCAAAAGGCGTGAAAGCCACAAAGTCAAAAAGTACTCAACAATAATGAAAATAAAGTATTTAAAATACAAAATGCCTCTTCAATCTGTAAATTGTCTCTTAATCTTTGAAAAGTTAGAACAAAAATCAGATGCTTCTCTAAATCCAAGTATTGTCTCTATAGTCCAAAATAAAAGTTTTTCAATGGTTCATACAGTATCAAATATAACACAACTTAAAGATATAGCGGTTGCAGAGTGAACTGAAATGATTTCCACAAAAATCAGGACCCAAAGGTCTCAGTGTGGTGTGGTGCTAAACCCAACAATACTAGTAGAAGTCACTACTGGACAGTGACATGAAATACGGTAAAGAGCCGATGAATCTTTTGGGATAGGCGTGCATACCGCCCACTCAAGTCTTCTTGTATCGAACATAATTAAATTGACTCTCGAAGCCCACCCGGTTTTTGCAGGCTTTTCACAAATTGTTTCTTCAGGAGAATACGTAAAATGTTTTTTATCTGTGGAATAAACAAAATTCTCATTACTCTAGCCACAACAAGTCTTATCAAAACTGTCTATATAACACTCTCTAGAAAAATCCCGCAATAACATTACCTTTATGGTGCATCTCTCGAGCCTCCCTGTCTATCATTCTTTCAGTGCTCATAGACGTTACCCCATACTATACCCTACTCCATTTTAAAGTATTCAATTCAGCCCAGCTGTGGATCATCAAACTAATTAAAAAACTACTAAACTGCATGAAAGCCACCTGCGAGGCTGCGGATCATATTTAAGATTTATTGATGATTTGTTTTTTGTTTTGGGTGATTACACTTTAATTCCAGATTTTGTCAGGTGGTTGAATTCCCTTAATCAGAATCTGAAGTTCACACATGCTTTTAATAGGGAGTCCATCCCGTTTCTAGATCTTGTAGTACATGTTGATACAGAATGTAAACTAAGGATGAAACTGTATAAGAAGAGCACAGATAGAAATGCGTACCTTCCTTATGGCTCCTTCCACCCGCCACATTTAAGGAATGCTATCCCTTATGGCATTTTTGCAAGAGCAGAAAGGAATTCCTCTAGAGTCAAGGACTTTGACACTTCTGTAACTCAGATTAAGGCAAATTTATTCCAGAGGGGATATCCAACACAGATTTTGAATAAAGCTTTAACCAAAGTGAGAAATGCGCCTAGAGACATGTTATTGAAAAGACAACACAGGGACATACCTGTCAACCTTCCCGGATTGGTTGGGATTTCCCGATTTTCGGCACCGATTTGCGCCATTTCCCGCCCGCAGCTGCCAAAACCCTGGAATTGGCAGCGGGGGGAAAGAGGTACTATGCATCCCTTCTGCGCAAGTCGCGCTGTACACATGCGTAGAAGGCTTTTATGCTTGCGTAGAACCCTTTTACGCTTGCATAGCCTTCTACGCAAGCATAGAAGGGTTCTACGCAAGCATAAAAGCCTTTTACGCATGCGTAGAATGCAAATTGCACAGAACCGTTGTGCGCAGGTCCTGGATTGTCCGGAGCCGCGGTTGACAGGTATGCACAGGGAGGGGGGAAGGGGGATCCAATGGTCTATTGAGTACTCACCTAGATCGAGAGACATACAGAGAATTGTCAATAAATATTGCTTTCTTTTAGTTGACATACCAGGATGTGACATTAGACCCACGATTGGACTGAGACGGATGACAACAGTTGGCAATATGGTTACACGCACTGATGTGTTACCCAAGGATAATAAGAGTAGGAGTAAATTAAAATTGTCAAGGGATAAGGATATGAGTTATAATTGGTAGCAAATATAACAGTTAAGAATTTTCTGTGTAAGGAAAGTTGTTTTGATAAGTAAACAAATTGAGATTTTGGTTATATTACAATCATGTAATATTGTTAAAGAAGGATTAGAAGAATGAAGGAAACTTAAAGAACAGCTTTTAATTACGGGAGGTTAGCCCAGAACATAAAGTAACATGTAGAGTATGATGTTTTGGAAATTGTTTCCTTTTAAAAAAAAATCTTTATTTGCTGTGACCCTGGTTTCTATATTTGCTTTGCCCTAAGATGGAGGAAGTTTGGTTCTAGAAAGAGATTGATTGATTGAAATATGTAAATAATCCTCTGTCAAGGTGTGTTAAGATTAACTAGATAGATGAATAGATAGATAGATTATAATTTATAAGGTGATATATGTTAAGGTTCGCAGAGAATTGGATTTGAAGTATATAGATAAATAGAAATACAAGAGTAAGAATCTGCAACTAGTTATTGAAAGAAAATTGAATAATTTTGATCATTATAGCAACTATAGAAAAAAAGAAGGAAAAAAAGGTGGGATAATTTTGGGATCAAAATCTGAATAGAAATGATTTGAAGGAAAGGTAATAAAATGAGTAATGGTATGACAACCATTAGCAGGAGGGAAAGAGAAACAGCTGCTTTGCTATGAACAATAAAATTCATTTAATGTCTTAAATAATAGCAAGAACCCGCTCTAGTTCCGGTCTCCCTCCCCTTCTTCGGCACATCGGAGGCGGTCCTTCAACGGAAGGACAAGGGGAGTGAAGAAGACAGAAGATGGTGAAGGGCTGGGTGAGGGTGATTGGGAAGTGAAGGGTGGGTGAGGGTGAATGTATTCAATGTATATTTGTTCATTTGTTCTTTTTTATTGTATTGTACTGTACTGTAATGTTATAAATGTTTAAGTTTTGTAATTTTGTTTGAAAATCAATAAAAATATTAATTAAAAAAAGAGTAGGAGTATAATTAGTGGACATTTTCGCTGTGGTAGTTGCAGGATCTGTAGGAATGCTTGGGAAACGAAGGTTGTCTCATTTCCGGAGCTAAAGCTTCATAAAGAATTGGTGGATTTTACTAATTGTGACATTACACATTGTGTGTACCTCTGAATTTGCCCCTGTGGACTTAAATATGTGGGCAAATCTTCCAGAAAACTTAAAGTTAGGCTGTCGGAACATCGTTCCCATATTAGGGGCCAGATCCTGCAAGCTCCGTTGACAACACATTATATGGATAAGAAACACCTTGATAGGTGTTCAGGTTCGTTATCCTACAGAAAGTAAGACAGACTAAATCTTGTTCAATGAACATTGAGAAGTTTTTGTTACAGAGAGAGGCGTTCTACATCCACCGCCTTAATACGATGCATCCGCATGGATTAAATCAGGAGCTAGACCTGTCTTGTTTTTTGTAGATATTTATTTTCATTATTGTTGAGTACTTTTTGACTTTGTGGCTTTCACGCCTTTTGACATACAGAAGAAACTTTCAATTTTCCTGCCAAGGCAAGGGATGAGCAAAGGATGCCAAACCGAACATGCTGGTCATATGCCTGATGACGTAATGTCTAAGTCTAGGACAAATCACCACACGCAGCTAGACTTGGCAAAATAAGAAACAGGAAACCAAACTGTGCCACACCACAAGGGTTGATGTTGGGAAGAAATTTTAAAAACTCAAGCTACTGTTATAGCTGTGAGATGGCCAAATCTTCCCCTAAAATGTAAACATGCTAAAAGACATCATCTAGCTCAGGGTGGACAAAGTGAGGCCCTTTAAATCAGGGGTGCCCAAACTACGGCCCACGGGCCGGTGATGGCCCCAAAGCCATTCCATCAGGCCGCGACACCTTCACCAAACCAGGAAGAGAATATGGATGCTTATACGCATGTGTAGACACGGCTGTATTTACTTCCTGGTTTGGCATGGATGCCCTTGTGCATGTGTAGAAGCATCCGTATTTACTTCCTGGTTTGGCGTGGACGTGCTCGCATGCACTGAAGCATCCGCGCAGAGCCGAGAACTAAATACAGCCACTTTTGTGCATGCACAGAAGCATCCATATCGAACCAGGAAGTAAATATGGCCACTTTTGCACATGCGCAGAAGCATCTGTGCCAAACCAGGAAGAGAATATGGATGTGCATACGCAAACACGCCCTGTTCTGGGGGTGTGGTCTGACCCACTCAGCTGTTCCAGGGTTGTGGTCAAGCCCCCAGCCCAAAAAGTTTTGGCACCCATGCTTTAAATGTTGTTGTGCTTCATCTGCTAGGACTCCACAACATTGGCAAATCTGGCTACAGCTGATTGGAGATGCCTACCAATAACAAGCTGGAGAGAGACACTTCACCCACCACAATAAACAGTCTCACTTAATGGTTCCTTGCAATTGCCATGCCAAAAGATCAGATACATCCAACCAATGGCAAGTAGAGCAAGTGTTTCTGGGCTTATGGTTCGTGGATAAGGAAAGGTAAGGAAAGGTAAGGGGAACCTCCACAGACCAGCACAACTATCCATGAAACCTGGAGCTTGGAACCTAGCAGGGAGCAAGGCAAGTTGTGAATATAAAAATAATTTATGACTAACCTTCTTTCATGTCGAGGTCAGACTTTAAACTCCCAAAATAAAGCAACCTTCTTGAATTTGTCGTTGGCTAAACTTAAATCTACACTGGTACACATTTCTAGTAGTAACCGGCAGACAAGCAGATGATCCAGATTCTGCATCTCTCCACATTCACACAGTGTAACAGTCTGCCAGTAGCTCCCTCTTGAACATGTTGGTCTTATATTTAGGGACTACAACCCTCACCCTATTCAGGTCCTCCAAGTGACATAGGGAAGGTTGAGTTCCTCAGCCATATCCTCCTTTAATGTTATTCCTTGTCCAGTTAGCAACCTCCTCCATCTTTTTCTTTTATATATATATACATTTTTATTAATTTTCAAAGTAAAATACAGAATAAAAAACAAACAAGACATAATGAAAAATTACAAAAAATACATCCAATAAACGACATAATTACACTATAACACAATAAAAACATTTAATCCTTAAATAATCAATACAATAAGTAATTCTTATTTTATGAATTTATTCTCATTATCTAAATATTTATCTAAATCTGAATTCATGACTAATTTTTAATATGTGTACATATTTTCATTGTTTACTTATTTTTCTTTGACAATACAGTACCATTAAACAAAAAAACAGAAAACAAACAGAAAACAAAATCATCATACACATCCCTGTGATATATACATTGCCCTGGAGATTGCAGTGTATCACAGTCATCTCTTACTATTTCCAAAAACTCAGTTGATCAGGTACCGGCCTACCACCTTCACCTTTAATCAATGTATATTCTACAAATGGTTGCCATATACAGGCATTCCAATATTTATTTTCAGCAATAATACCTTTCTTTTTATTCAACTCCCATGTTAGCTTATCATCCAATGCAATCTCCCACATTTCCCTATACCAATCTTCAATTTTTAATATCACATCACTTTTCCAATTTCTTGCAATACATTGTCTGTCAGTTGTTATTATTATAGATAATAACTCCTTTTTTACTCTTATCTATATTCATGTTATCCATGTATGAGAACAAGGCGGTACTCCTCCATCTTCTAACTTGATTTTGCTCTTGTGTACCCTCAAGAATGTTTGTTCTTGGCATAAAACTCTTCCTGGATCTGAGACTCATATCCATTTAGAGGCTGTTGAGGGTCATTCTCTTAGTTCCCTCAACATCTACTCCAACCTCTCTCCTTATCTTAGGTGGACCAATACCAACAGGAGGACATAATGCTAACCTGAAAGATAGGGACTGTGCTGTGTGGGTGAGTGTACATGCACACTGATTATCTTCCAGAGACAACTACTTATTATTCAAAGCTCACTTTCTAATTGTCAGACAGCTGAAAGTGGGAAGCCCGGGGTTTCCATTTGGGCTTTCCAACCCACATGGAAACCTCAGGTGTCTTGTGGCAGCCCTTGTACAAATTCAAAAACTGACCAGTACTGCTCTGGATTCCAGGCATCTATGTGTGTTTACATGGTTGCCATATGTTGTGTATGAAACTGTATCGCTTTAAGAATGAATGTAGCCACTGCAATGTCCGAATGTAACCTAACAATGATCACAATGTATCTCAGCTGTTAATGGAACGCGAGCTAGCTACCCATAGAGGGCAGCTGCGAGCGTTCAGCTCACATGGTACAAATTCCCCAATTACCGTAAGCTGCAGGAACCTTCCCACGCAAGGAACATCTGGAGAAGCAGGGCGTGACTCAGAATGATGTCACGCAGGTAGCAGCCAATACGCTACCGTGTAACCATGTTCAAATGTATTGTTGCAATATAAAAGGAGCTGTACCCCCGCCATTACCTCATATTCAGTCTACCAGTGTGCCAATAGAGATGTGTTAAGCCAGACTTCGGCTGCTTCTATTGTTTTGGTTCCAGTACACCAAATTGGCGACGAAGGTGGGATTAATGGCGTATCCCAAGATCAAGCCACACCAATTCGACATCAGCGATCCTGAGCAATGGGAGCTGTATGAGTGCCAGTTCCGGCATGCGATGGATGCTGCAGGCATCAACGACGAAGGGAAGATGCGCTCGCATTTCCTAGCCCAGGTCGGGCCGGCCACGCTGCACATCCTGATGAATCTGCTAGCTCCCAGAAGGGTTGACGCGGTGCCCATTGACCGCATCCTCGCAGTGCTGAGGGAGCATTTATAGCCACCCGTCTCCATTTTTCCAGCATGGGTCGCATTCCACAGGCAAGACCAGTGCCCGGGAGAATCCGTGTCTGCCTACGCGGCAGCCCTCAGGCTGGCGGCCGTCCACTGCCAATGGGAGAATCTGGACGTTTCCCTTCAAGACCACATGCTGTGAGGCCTAATTGATGAAGAGGTCCAGAGGAAATTGATGATCCATGACCATCGCCTCACATTCAACGAAGTACTGCGAGGTGGCGAGGAGTGGGGTCAAAGTTTTCAAGTCTTGAGGGGCTGCCCCTGAGGAGGCCAAGTCATCAGTACAAACGGCCCGGCGGACCTCAGCACAAGTGGCCTGGCAGGGGCCCCGGTCGCCCACCAGCACCCCATCAACGTCCAAGAGTCGTCCGCGGCTGCGGGCTCCTGTTCCAGCGAGGACGATGACGTGCAGAGTTGAGAGGCGAGGAGAAAAGAGCCAAACCAGCGAGAAAAGGGACCACTGTTGCGATGGCTACGGGGCATCTCACGACCGAAAGAGGTGCCCATTCCGAAAAGCTGAGTGCCACAACTGCGGGCGGAGAGGCCACATCACCAGGGTCTGCAGGTGCCGGCAAGCAGAGGACAAGGGCTCGTCGAGACATCCTCAAACACCCCAACGCAAGGCAGCCGGAATTGGAAAGGTCTCGGCTGACGACGAACCGCGTGGCCCTGGAGCACCAGCGTTTCTTTGTAGAGGTACTGATACAAGGGGTCCCGGTTAAGATGGAAATAGACTCAGGGTCGTCCTACTCCATCCTTTCCCAGAAGGAGATCCTGCGCATTTCCCCAAATGCGCGGCCTAAGTTGCTGGCCATGAAGTCGAACTTACGGGACATGCAGGGTTATGGGATCCCGATGTTGGGGGTGGGAAACTTCATGGTGAAGTTTAAAAGGTTCACGGAAAAACTGACCCTAGTAGTTCTCAAGGAGGGGTCCTGTTGCCTTTTGGGAACCCAGTGGTTTGCTCTCCTGGGAATCAAACTGTCCGGCATAAACGCCATTGAGACTGACCCAATTCGGGATGTGTGCGATGCACACCCAGCAGTTTTTAAAAAGGGGCTCGGGACATACAGGGGCCCCCGGTGTTGTTTGACTTGGACCCAGAAATCCGGCCCATATGACTCAAGCCAAGAAGAATCCCCTTCGCCCTCAAGAACAAGATTGAGGCGGAATTGGACAAATTGGTGGGGCAGGGGATTTTGGTTCCAGTGGATTCTGCGGAGTAGGAAACTCCGATTGTTACAGCTTTAAAGTCCAATGGGGATATTAGGATTTGCGCTGACTACAAATGTACAATTAACAAGGCCATTCGGCCAAATGCTTATCCGGTGTCAGTAGTTAGCCACTTACTCGCCACTTTACACGGGGGTAAGTGTTTCGCAAAGTTAGACTTGGCGCAGGCGTACCAGCAGCTCACTGTAACCCCAGCTGCTGCCATTGCGCAAACCATCGTCACGCACAAGGGGGCATTCAAGGTAACGCGCCGAAGCTGTCTGAGGGAGTGTGACCCGGCCCCTGGCTTAAAATGGTTAGAACTCCTGTTGTAAGCCATGCAGTAGTATGGGAGATATGGATCACAACACCTGTGACATTTCAAGAACATAATGGTAAGGCACCCCATTTAACATCTAGAAAATTGCCATGAACTCCTGGCATGGCGATATCCAGGGTGATGGTCCCCAAATGGATTAAATACCACTTGAATCCATCTTGATGGAGGGCAACAGCTTCATCAATAGTGGCCTGGGGGTGAGGAGGACTTTGTGTGCCAAAAGGGCTCAGGACCAAAAAGTGACTCAAGGAACTAGATCAGTGAGACTGGTGTATTGCTGTGATGCGGAAGGCAAATGGAAGACCTTTGATCCTAGGCCCTTGAGTCATTATTCAGCGAGGAGTCCACACATTATTAGACGTCTCCACTATGACATTCTGCACATGCAAATGGACTTGAGACATGCGGGGTTTTAGCCATTTGGATATCACGTCACCCACTAGCTAGGAGGACCATGATGTGTGTGCTTTCAACCTTTCTCAAGGGACCTGATGGAGGATGCTTTGGTGAGTTTTAGTCCCAGCCTAACATCATTGACAAGAGATGGACCACATTGCCTAGTTCAGTGATGGCAAACCTTGGCACTCCAGGTGTTCTTGGACTTCAATTCCCAGAAGTCCAAGTTTCTATTAAGCCACATGAATGGGTTTACTGCGTATGTTCTTGGGCTTCAATTCCCAGAAGCCCAAGTCTCTGTGAATCCACACAAATGGGTTTACTGTGCATGTTCTTGGGCTTAAATTCTCAGAAGCCCAAGTCTTTGTGAATCCACACAAATGGGTTTACTGTGCATCTGTGCAGATAACCCATTCGTGTGGATTCACAAAAACTTGAGTTTCTGGGAATTGATGCCCAAGAACACCTGGAGTGAAAGGTTCACCATCATGGGCCTAGTTACATCACTCATTATATTCCTGTTGCCAAGATGATTGTCTTCAGGATTCTGAGTTGACGGGGTTGGTCTCCCAGTGGGAGATCTTAGGTTTGTGAAATTAAGAGAAACAGCCAGATCTATCTCCAGCTGACACAAGCTCAGTGTTGTTCTACCCTAAATCATTTGTTAGGGATATGTTTGCATTAAAATTGGAGCAGGCTAAGCGGCATAGTTAATTCTGGTCTCTCAACCAACTTCCCCTCTTGGAACTCCTGCTGTGCCAGCATTCCAACTGGTGCTATTTTGCCTCTCTCCCTCTTTAACAGGGACAGTCTTTGTTTACTAACAAGAGCAGGGCAGCCATTTTGCCCCCCCCCCCAAAAAAGGCAAAATACATATTAAATGCTTTCAGTAAAAGAAAATAAATGAGCCGTTCGCTCTGCAGGCTGGTGTTTTAAGCCCCAAAACACCGAGCCTTTCCAAGCGGTGGCTTAAACAAAAAGTTAGCTGTGTGCAGGAAAACCTATAGCTGTAGGGTAAAGCACATGCTTTGCAATATAAAGAAAAACTAGTTTCCATATGGGACAGGAAAGCTGTTTCAGATGGTTGAAAGCAGCTTTCTCTGGGACGAAGAACTGTTGAAGTCCATTTGCAGGTCAGCAGTTCGAGACCCGAGTGCTGCATGACATTGGTTTCCCGTTTCTGTTCCTTCTTTTTTTTCCCAAGTGCCTTATCCAATTCCGAATATTGGCTAATATTGGTAATCAGCCATGAAGATTATCTAGGGAATAATATAATCCTGTAGCCTTCCATACCACTGATCTAGTTCCGCTAGCCACTTTCTGGTCCTGAACCCTTTTGGCATAAAGTCCTAATTGGCCCTAGGCCAGTATTGATGAAGCTGCTACCCTCCAACAAGATAGATTCAAGTGGGATTTAATTCACTTGGGTACCATCTCCCTTCCTTGTGGACGTCACCACCCAAGGTCGCTAGTGCTCAGGGTTGTCAGGTTAGTTAATTGTCAGGTTAGTTAACTGACAATTGGCGTTAAATTGCTGGCAGTATGGTCTACTGTTACCATACCTCCTACCAATCTTGCAGTTTGAAAGCAAGAAATTGCAAGTACTGTAGATAAATAGGTACCAGTTCCGTGGGAAAGTAACAGCATCCCATGCACTTCGGCATCTAGTCATGCCATACCTGTCAAGTATCCCATATTGGCCGGGATTTCCCATATTTTAGCGCTCGTTCCTCCTCTTTCCCGCGGCCGTCCCATATTTTGAATGGTAAGGAAAGGGGCTACTGCGCATGCGCACCCATCGCAAAGGGATTCTGTGCATGCACAAAGGGTTCTGCACATGCGCGAGCGGGTTACTGAGCATGTGCGACTGCGCATGCACAGTAATTTCCCATATTTTCCGGAGCCGAGCTTGACGGGTATGAGTCATGCCTGTCACATGACCATGGAAATGTCTGCAGACATAGACAGCGCTGTCTCTTTGGCTGCAAACAGAGATGAGCACCACCACTTAGAGTTGGATATGACTGGCTTTTGAGCATGGGCAACCGAAGCTAACCAGAATGGGAGAATATCCCAGATGGGCGAGATATAAATGCAAATAATAAATAAAATATGCAGGGCTGTATGTAAATAGGACTTTCAACCAAACTTCAGCATTACTGATCTCTTGTTTTTCTTCCAAAGCTCAAAGCTAATTGCCTTTTAAAGTTATTTCAGTTTTGGAAGAAAAAATCTTTTGCACAAAAGTATACCTGTCAAGTTTCGGGAAATTTCCGACAAATAAGGGAAACTTCCCGGCCAAAACAGGAAACTGGACAGCTATGCTTATCCTGTGCTGGCCTCCAGTCTAACTCCAGTCCAATTGCATTCTAACTAATATGGGATGAGTCTGAGTCAGCTTGAGAGAGTGAGTGGAAACAGGATAAGCAGATCTCTTTATTTAGACTGGTCTAGCTGAAGACAGACATGGTTGTCTAGCTAATCTTACTATTGCTGAGATGCCTTGATTATCCAACAAAAACATGTGAGAATCTGTTGGGGGTTGGGTTTTTCTTTTTCTTTAATCCTATTTTCTTGTTTTGGTGGTGTGCATTTGCTTAAAACGAATGTACAAAACGGGGCCCACAGGCTGGACAAAGAACTGAAAGCACCATTTTAGTCAGACAACCCCGTTAGTCTTAACCAGGGTTTCGTAACCTACGGCCCATGGGCCGGCCCCGGCCCCCAATGACATTCCATCTGGCCCATGACGATGACCCCGGAAGCGCACATGTTTACGACAGCTGTATACACGCCCATGCATGCACAAACACAGCAGTCGTGGCTTGCAGCAACGTTTACAACGGGGAAAATCACCTGTCCGGCCCGCTCAGCTGTCTAAGGTGGAATAGTCCAGCCCGTGGCACAAAAACCTTGGTCTTAATGGTTAACTACACACTACATTTGATCTTAGCCAAAAGGCTGAGAAATGTTGCAGGCTTAGTAACAAGTTGTGCATAGAATGAAGATCCACAGAAAGTCTTGTGATACCTTGAAGCAAAGGAGGGAGAGCAAAATTTAGCTTGGAGCCAACATGCAGTTGCCAAAATGGATACTACAGACCCGAGACAGCTTTGGCATTCTCTTCTCTCATCAAAGGAGTTTATTAATAACTTTTAAAATAGATCACAAGATACAAACACACATGCTGCCCTAGCACCATTTAAATCTTCTCAGTTAACCATTTTTCATAACTAGAAGTCAGCCTTTAGCCACTTCTGGATTCATTTTTGTGTTACTTTTCAAGTGTTATAGTTTCTCGAGGGCTCCCTGGCTACACATTGACTCCGTTGGCCACACAAAAATTTGGCCACCTCTACTTTAAAGACTTATAACATACTAGCATATTTTGCCCGGCCTTGCCAGACAGTTTTATTGTGTGGTTTTTTTTGGTTAGGGGTGGTTTGGGTAGTGGTGATTTGAATTTGTGGTTTTTGAATGTATTTGATTTTATTTATTTATTATTTTGATTTTTAAAATATTTTTGAGTTTTTTACTCTTCCGGCCTCTAGGTAGGGCTGTGATTAAGAGTAGTGTGATTGTATTTCTTTGTTCAGTTCTGTTCTGGAGGGATGGAGGTAGGACGTGTTTGGTAAGTGCTCTTGATTTTGTATTCTGTTTTTATTTTGTTTTTATTTTGGGATGTTGGGCTGGGGGGTTTAAGTAGAGTGTTTGTTTATTTAATCAAGGGTTTTTGCTTGATTATTTGTAATTTTTTTGGATTTTTATTTGTTTTTTTGGTTTTTATTTTTCTGGTTCTTTCTTATTTTGAATTTGTTAGTATTTATTTTTGCTCATTGTGTTGTTTTTTATTTTTAGTAAGGGTTTTTCATGGTGTTGTTTTGTTGTAGATGGTTTTAGTGAGCTTTTCATGTTTTTTCATTTGCTTTTTGTATTTTGGATGTGTTTTGTTGTGTTTGTGGTTGATTGTTTTGTTGTTTACTTGTTTGTTTTATTTATTTATTTGTGTGGTTTTTTTAGTTTGGGTGTTTCTGCTAGGGTAGGGCTGTTTGGCTGGCACCCAGGGTGGATGCAGGGCCAAAGGACCTGACCACTGTCTCTTCCCCGGGCGAACGGGAAGTTCGCTGCGGGTGCCTTTGTTAGTATTTATTTTTGTTCATTGTGTTGTTGTTTTTATTTTTAGTAAGGGTTTTTCATGGTGTTGTTTTGTTGTAGATGGTTTTAGTGAGTTCTTCATGTTTTTTCATTTGCTTTTTGTATTTTGGATGTGTTTTGTTGTGTTTGTGGTTGATTGTTTTGTTGTTTACTTGTTTTATTTATTTATTTGTGTGGTTTTTTTAGTTTGGGTGTTTCTGCTAGGGTAGGGCTGTTTGGCTGGCGCCCAGGGTGGATGCAGGGCCAAAGGACCTGACCACTGTCTCTTCCCCGGGCGAACGGGAAGTTCACTGCGGGCGCCTTTGGCGCCCTTGCATTCCCCGCTATCCATGGAAGAGGCAGTGGCCGGGTTCTTCGGCCATGCGTTCCCGGGTGAACGGGGAGTGCACTGCGGGTGCCTTTGGTGCCCTTGCATTTTCCGCTGCCCGGGGAGGACGCATGGCTGAAGGATTCAGCCATGGTCTCCTCCCCGGGCTAACGGACCAGCCGGCAAAAGGTAAGGGGGGCAGGGATTGGTGGGGCAAGGTGGTGGGGTGGGGAGAGGGTGGTGTGGTTACCGGGGTCGTGCCTCCTTCCCACATACTCCCTAACCCCCACCGATCGCACTTACCTTTTGCCGACTGGCCCGGCTGGGTCTTTCCCCACAATGCGTGGCTTTCTGCATTGAGAGGCGCAGTGGCCTGTTCTGCATCTCTGCGGGCGTCGAGTCCTTGACGCCCGCTGGGATGAAAGAAAAGGCCGATGTGCCTCCCGACGCAGAAGGCCACACATTGTCGGGAAAGACCCTGCTGGCAAAAAGTAAGTGCGGTCGGTGGGGGTTACGGAGTGGGGGGGGCATGGTGGTGGGGTGGTTACCGGGGCCGTGCTTCCCCCCTAACCTCCATCGACCGCACTTACCTTTTGCCAGCTGGGTCTGTAAGTTTCTTCCTCTCGGCGCGGTTTTTATTTTTAAACCAGCGCGTCGACTGCCCAGCCTCCTCCACGCTCACGCCCTTCAGCCTCATTGGCTGAGAGGTGGCACGGCACGAAGGAGGCTGGGAAATGTAGTTTTTTGTTTGACTTCGTGGGGCAGCTGCCAGACCCTTGCGGCGATGGTTTGGCCGGGTAAAGGTGAGTGCAGGTGGCTTGGTAGGGGATAGTAGGGACGGGTGTGTGAGCCTTTGTGACATTCCAACGGTTAACGTCCCTCGTTATAGGTAAAGATCACAGTATGAATGTCTGGTTTGGGATGTTTGAGCCATGGGTTTCTTACATTGGCAGAGGACTAGATTCAGTGAACCTTGGGATCCCTTCCAGCTCTACAATTGTGTGATTCTTGGAATGTGACTGACATTTTCAGGAATACATGTAAGAGAGAGCCACAATGTTGGGGCTGTCACCAAGAAGGCTCTTCGCCGGGACCCTCCACCACTGCTGGCATCCTGGCCCCACCCCAGGTCAGGGTACAAAAGGCTGCTACAGCGGCAGGACTCTGCCCCCACCCCCAAACTTCCTGCGGCCGGGACGGAGGCCGCTGCAGCGACGGGCACTGGGACCCTCCACCACCGCTGGCGTCCTGGGCCCTGCCCTGGGCCAGGACACAAAAGGCTGCTATGGTTTGTGGGGCAGTTGCCCCACTTTTGGCGGGCAGACTCTTGTGGCGATGCTCGCAGGGTCATTAGGTAAGTGTGGGCGGCTCGGTACAAGATGGTTGGGCCCGGTGTGGACGTGCATGCTGGACATGTACCACGCAACCCCCTTCTTATAGGTATAGATATGTGCTTTTGTAGAATGAATATGGTATAATTATTGTTTATATTATATACTGTATTATTGTGTTTACTAATATGTTGTTTTTTGTAGATTGAATTTTGTATATTGTATATTTACTTTGTATATTGTTGATTTATGTTGTGATTTTTGTGAGCTGCCCTGAGTCGGTGTATGCTGAGTGGGCGGCATACAAATCAAATAAATCAATCCAAGTCATGGCCTTTCTTGCTAACATGGGTGAAGCAGGCTCATGTTCTCAAGGGAAGACATTCCGTTAGGTAGGAAGGTCCCAAACCATTTAGGGCAGTAATGGAGAACCTTGGCACTCCAGCTGTTCTTGAACTTCAATTCCAAGAAGCTCTGATCAACAGGAAAGCTGACTTGGGCTTCTGGGAATTGAAGCCCAAGAACACCTGGAGTGCCAAGGCTCGCCATCATGATTTAGGGCCTTAAAAGTTAGAACTGACATCTTGTACCTGATATAGAAATGGAAAACAAATGGGCAGATGGGAGACAGTCAGATAGACACAATCCATTCCTTGACAATTGTCTAGGGTTACTTTTTGCCTTCTTAGCTGGTTCAATTATTCATGATATCCCTTGGCAACTTGAGAGCTTTGGTGAAGCTAAGGTTGCAATGCACGAACTTCCAGATACCAGATTGGTGTGGTTTTACATCAGGGATTGCTAGAAAACATAGCACAAAGATTTTGGGATTCCAAACCTCCATCAGCTTAACCTATCGACAAACAACTTCAGCTTCCCTAAGACAGCTCCTTCCAGCTAACATGCTTAGAAGAAACTTTGCTGCTGGTGTTTATCAGAGATAACCACTTCTGAGCATTTCCATGCACTTAGGGTTGCTTCTGTTAACTCAGCCTTCCAGTCAGTGCCATGTTGGGTGGGTAGCCTCGCCGAGGCTGATAGCATTTAAATAACACAACCCTTTTTGCATTTAATGTACTCAATGCATTACAAGAGTAACCAACTTGATGAAATTACTGCTTCCATCTCCAATGTAGCCTTCCTGGCAGATGGGTATAACAATTTGTTTGGCTGCTACACGGAATGCATTGAAAAAATGATAATTTATTCTGGACATAACAAAAGGAATTAATTTCGAAAACACAAGTACATAGGGAGAAGGAAAAGGTACTGTAAGTCTCTAGGGACGTGAGCAAAAATAACCTTTACATTTATCCTTCTTCACCACCGCATGATACAGACCTCTATCTAACCACATCAAAAGCCAACTGGCTCAGAACCCAAGTTTCAATTAATAAAGTTCGGTTTCACTTACCAGTGATAACTTTCGTTCTTCGAGTATATAGTTTGTGAATACACACTCATAAGTTATGCGCCTGCGCAGAACGGCTTGAAAAGCTATTGGTCAAAAGTTTTGGCGGTAAGACCGCCCACCGTACCGCCCACCCTGAGGCGCCCGCGCGCCATTTTACCTCAGTTCCATACTTAAGCCAAGCACAGGATAAACCAATTGATCTCATCCGTGCAGCTCAAGAGGGGAGGCAGGGTGGGTAGTGTGTATTCACAAACTATATACTCGAAGAACGAAAGTTATCACTGGTAAGTGAAACCGAACTTTCTCCTTCGTATAGTTTGTGAATCCACACTCATGGGAGATTAGCAAGCTCACACTTACTTGGTCGGTGGGCAGTCGGATGAGATGATCCCACGATGAAGATGCTGATGGTCAGGCAGGGTGAACTGTCAAGGGCGATGAGCACGGAGCCCCCTAGTGAGGACGACACGGCCAAGCCTGGCGTCCGCAGTGGCTCTGGTGTCCACCCTGTAGTGCTGGACAAATGTAGAAGGTCTGGACCAGGTGGCAGCCTTACAGATGTCCTCAAGCGGTGTGCCCTCCAGAAAGGCCGTGGATGTTGCAACCGCTCTGGTAGAGTGCGCCCTGACATGCGGTGGAGGGGGCAGCGATGCCGACTCGTAGGCCAAGTAGATGGTAGAGGTGATCCATTTGGAGAACCGCTGCGCAGAGATGGGTTCACCTTTGGACTTGCCCCCATAAAAGGCGTTGCGACTTCCTGAACTCCCTTGTCCTGCTGGTGTAAAACAATAAAGCCCGTTTGACATCCAGCATGTGCCAAGTCCTTTCTTGGGCGTTAGCGGGGTTCTGGAAGAATGTTGGCAAGGAGATAGTCTGTGCCATATGAAACTGGGAGACCACCTTGGGGAGGAAGGTGATGTCCGGTTGGAGTACCACACGGTCATTGAAGAACTGGAGAAAGGGTGCGTCCGCCCGCAGGGCGACCAGCTCACCAGCTCGCTGTGCAGACGTGATGGCCACAAGAAAAGGCGTCTTCCATGTGAGGAGACGAGCATCCGCGGTAGCCATGGGCTCGAAAGGAGTCCTGGTGAGCGCGTTAAGGACGGTAGAGAGTGACCATTGGGCCGTCGGAGTCCTGACCGGCGGGAAGGCGTTCCGCAATCCCTTGAGGAAACGTTTCACCGTTTGGTCGCGGAAAGCGCTAGAAGCGGGCGAGCCAGCTGGAGAGTGAGCCACCACCGCTGCGAGGTGTACTCGGATGGAGGCGATGCTGAGGCCAGACTCCGCCAGATGGAGGAGGTAGGTCAAGACGTCCTGCAGTTCCACCTGCGAGAGGGGGGTCTGCTGAGATGCCAGGAAAGCACAAAAGCGTCTGTATTTGGATGCGTAGGACTTCCTTGTGGAAGGGCGCCTGGCTAGTTCCAGGATCCTGGACAGTCTGGGGTTATCCTCCACGCGGTGAGGTGGAGGCTGGGCAGGTCCGAGTGGTGGAGCTGGCCCTGCTCCATTTGGAGGAGCGTCAGTGACTCCGGTAGCGTGCGATACTGAGATGACATGCGCAACAGCAGCGGAAACCATGGTTGGCGAGGCCATGCTGGGGCCACTAGGATGGCTCTGGTCCTGTGCTGAAGCATTCTGGTGAGGGCCTTCTGGACCAGGGGAAACGGAGGAAAAGCATAGAAATAGTCCTGATCCCACCGTTTCATGAAGGCATCGCCCTCGGAGTTCACACCGATGCCCGCCCTGGAACAGTACCTGTGGCATTTCGTGTTGGACTCCGATGCGAAGGGGTCGATGTTCGGAGTCCCCCAGGCCTCGCAAAGCGACTGGAACACCTCGTCGTTCAGTTCCCATTCGTGGGTCGTCGAGGTGAGGCGGCTGAGATGGTCGGCCAGGACATTCAGCTTGCCCTGAATGTGCACTCCAATCGGGAAAATGTGCCTCTCTAGGCACCACTCCCAGAGTTGCCCGGGGGGATAAAGAAGGGTCGTGGACCGTGTCCCTCCCTGGTTGTTCAGATACGCCACAGCCGTGGTGTTGTCCGACGCCACTTGGACCGCCTT
This sequence comes from Bradypodion pumilum, assembly GCA_035047305.1. Taxonomy (NCBI): domain Eukaryota; kingdom Metazoa; phylum Chordata; class Lepidosauria; order Squamata; family Chamaeleonidae; genus Bradypodion; species Bradypodion pumilum. The sequence continues at coordinate 30,391,612 of JAWDJD010000007.1, forward strand.
GCCCATGAGCATGGTCTCGAAGGAACGGAGGGCCTTCCAGATGGCCAGTAGCTCCAAGTAGTTGATATGGTGCACCATCTCCTGAGGCGACCAAGGGTTGTTGACCGTGAGAGTCCCGCAGGCAGCCCCCCAGCCGAGGTTGCTTGCGTCGGTCAATATTTGCAACGAGGGTTGCGGGGGGTAAAAACTCTTCCCCGTTGTCACGTTGAGTGGTGTCGTCCACCACACCAGCTGGTCCCTCAGCTCCGGGGACGGAGTTAGCCGTTTGGACTGACTCTCCCGGAGTGCATCGAATTCGTGCAGAAGCCACGACTGTAGGGACCGGAACTTTAACTTGGCGTGAGGGACCACCGCCGTCATTGAGGCCATAAGGCCTAGCAGTCTTTGAGCCTTTTTCGTCCGGATGCACGGTTTGGTGCGTAGGTCGTTCACTCCCTGCGCGATGTCCTGCAAACGCTTCTGGGGTGCAAAGGCTCTGGTGGCAAGCGAGTCGAGTATCGCTCCGATGTACTCGACGCGTTGAGAGGGGATCAACTTAGATTTGGTGAAGTTGATCCTGAGGCCGAGACTCTCCATGAGGTGGACCGTGAACTGCGTGTCCCGAATGGCCGACGAGCTGGTGGGGGATACAATCAACCAGTCGTCGATGTATGGGAAGACCCTGATTCCCCGCTGGCAAAGGAAGGCGGCCACCGGAGCCATGCATTTGGTGAAGACTCGCGGTGCCGTGGCCAGACCGAACAGTAGACATCGGTACTGGTAAACCGAATCGCCGATGCGGAATCGAAGGAACCTTCGGTGCTCCTCGAGGATGGAGACATGGAAGTAAGCGTCCTTGAGGTCTATGACTGTGAACCAGTCCCCTTTGTTGATGAGGGGAAGGACGGTCTGCAGGGTCACCATCCGGAACTTCCTGGTGTGGATGCATTTGTTGAGGCGGCGCAGGTCCCGAATCGGGCGAAGTCCTCCGTCCTTCTTCTGGACCACGAAGTACCTCGAGTAGAAGCCTTTGTCCCAATCGGGCGGGGCCACCCGCTCAATGGCTCCCTTGGACAGAAGAGTTGATATTTCTTCTTCCAAATGGGGGGACGAGGTGGTGAAACGATGTCTTCCTACCCGAGGCGCCCGCACGAACTCGATGGCGTAGCCAGAGGACAAGATCTTTAAGACCCACCGGTCGTCCGTGATGCCTGACCATACCTGGAGGAAGTTCCGGAGGGGGAGGTACGGGAGATGGAGCGCGAGAGACTCGGCCGTCGCAGCTTCAAACGCGCGACTTGGACTTAGCATCCGAACGCTTGCCGTGCCCGTAGGGCTGGTAGCGCGGCTTGTGCTGGCGTCATTGCTTGTAAGAGCCAGACCTGGGCTGCTCCACGGGGCCACCCTGTTGTTGCGGGTTTCCCTGGTAGCGCCGCGTGAAGGGCTGGAACCTCGGCCTGGCAGGCGGAGCCGGCGTGGTAAGCCCCAGAAACTTGGCGGTGGAGTTGGTCTGCCGCATTTCATTGAGGACCTTGTCCGTGTCCTGCCCACAAAGGCCTTGCCCGTCGAAAGGAAACTCCTCGATGAGCTTCTTCATAGCATCATCGAGGGAGGTGCCCCTAAGCCAGGCGTGGCGATGGAGTAGGATCGCAGACGACATGTCCTTCGCCACATAGTCATTTATATGCCTGGCGGTTCGCATTTGTTGCTCCGCCAGGAAATCGCCCTCGGATGCCAGCGCGTCGATCCGTTTCTGGGCGTCGGCAGGTAACGTCGCCGTTTCGGCCTTCACTCGGTCCCAGAGGTGAGACTGGTACAGGCCCATGGCAGCCGAGTAGTTTGTGGCGCGGAGGAAGAGGGAACCGGTGGCGTAGAATTTGCGGCCCACCGCGTCCAGCTTCTTCCCTTCCGGGGTCGAAGGCACCGGGAACCCGCTGGTGGCCGTTCTGTGTTGGAAAGCCTTGACCACCAGGGAATTCGGCAGGGGGTGCGCCTGCAGGAACTCGACGTTCTCGGCCAGGACTCTATACATGCCGTCGAGCCTGGACGAAACGGAGTGCGCTGACACCGGCTTCCTCCACGTCGCCTTCGCCGACGTCAGCATGGACGGAAGCATGGTGATATGGACCGGCCGTACCGCACATCTGTCCAGTTTCACGGTCATTTGGTCCTCACCTTCCAGTGGTTGCTGGTCCACCTTCAGGTTCAACGCAGTCCCCAGGCGCGTCAGCATGGCCGTGAGCGAGCGTTGATCCTCACCACGCGGTGGGTCAACCGCGCCGATGGCCTGGTCTGGCGTCCGTTCGGCGTCGACGTCTCCCTCGTCCTCCTCCGAAGAGGCGCTGGAGTCATCGGAGGACGAGGGAGGAACTCTTGCATCCATGTCGGGACCACGCCAGTACGGCCTGGGCGGGCCGGCGGGATTGGAATCCACCGCTTCAACGTCTGGACCAACCCGCGACGATGTGGGTGGGCCAGCGGAGCGGACACTCGACCCTCGGGAGGTCGGAAGGGCCACAGCAGGGCCAGCATCCCTGGGGCTTGCGGTGGTCGGTACCGGAGCCGCAGAGGCCGCAGGCATGGAGGTCTTAAACTAGTTGGCAAAAGTCTGAGCCATGACCTCAAACATCCCCTTCAGGAACTCCATCTGGGATGGGTCCCCCACCGTCGGGAGCGACGAAACGGTGGCTGACGAAACGGTGGCTGGCAGAGTCGGCGACGAAACGGTGGCCGGTAGAATCGGCGACGAAATGGTGGCCGGCATGGTGATTGCCGCGTCGTCGAGCGTCGGAGTCCTGGGCCTTGGGGAGACGGAGGCCTGCCTCATAGGCGAGCGGGCCCTCCCACGAGGCGATGACGGGAGTACCTGAAGTGGGCGAGCTGGAGCCCCAGCCCTGCGTCCTTTTTCAGGCGATCCCGAGGAGGACCGTCCTCCCCAGATGGAAGACCCAGGAGACGGACATCTCGCGACCGAGTATGGTGGCGAGGGTCCCGGGGACACAGGGGTGTGCGGAGTAGGCGGGAGCAATCGCCTCTTCTCCGACCCGCGCTTCTTTTTCTTCTCTCTGTTCTTGTCCCTCTTCTTCTTCTTCTTGATGGTAGCGGAAGAAGAGGCCGAAGGCGGAGGAGGCTGAGAGACGCTAGCCGAGGTAGAAGCGGCCGCGACGGGGGCCAGAGAGAGTTCCATCAGGTGAGCTTTGAGCCGGTAGCTCCGGTTTTGCACGGCCAGACGAGTGAATTTCTTGCAGTGAGGGCAAGACTGGCTCTGATGAGACTCTCCGAGGCAGAAAAGGCAGAGGCTATGCCCGTCGGAAGCTGGAAACTTTTTCAGGCAAGCCGAGCACTGTTTGAAGGCCGCGGCCATCAAAGAAAAAATTCTTCCAACGGAAGTTTCTGGAACGCGGTTACCCCGAAGGGCTGGCCAGCCGCCACCCCCTTGAGGGGGGAAACGGTGACCGAAGCGAGTAGCTAACTGAGTCCACCAGAAGGAAGAAACAGCACCGGGGTGGCGATCCTGCCCGAAGGACAAGATCACCGAGAAAAATTGTTGAAATTTGCCAAAAGACTTTCCCTCAGAAGGGCGAAAAAATTGAGGAAGCTCTCAACGATCGTCCTGCTGCTACGGCGGAAAGAAGAGAACTGAGGTAAAATGGCGCGCGGGCGCCTCAGGGTGGGCGGTACGGTGGGCAGTCTTACCGCCAAAACTTTTGACCAATAGCTTTTCAAGCCTCCGATCGGCCGTTCTGCGCAGGCGCATAACCCATGAGTGTGGATTCACAAACTATACGAAGGAGAACTACCACTTCTCACCTATCTCCTCCCCAGCAACCAATCAGCATTTAGCACCATACATGAGCATTCATTCATTTGTTAATCATTCCAGCATTCTTGCCATGCATGTACCTTTGCATACATCCATATAAATGATGCACCAATATTAACCTCTGAACGGTTAGAGCAGCATGACAGTGGAACCAACTGCTTAACAATGGAAGCATTCAAGAGAGAATTGGACAGCCATTTGTCAGATCTGCTTTGATTTGGATTCCTGCATTGAGCGGGTTGGTTGTTGACTTCATGGCCTAAAAGACCTTTCCAACTCAGTGATTTTATTATTACAAATTCCAAGAATTTATCATTCATTTTCAAAGAAGACTATCAATCCTCCCATTCATAATTTAAGAGAGGGAGATTACGCAGTTAAAATTGACCAGAAGCAAGTTGATGGAAATGCAAGTAGACAAACTAGCCCAAAATAAATCTAGAAAGAGCAGAGGCAGGGTAGCTGATCCTGGATTTGATAGGCTAGCCAGATGATGAGGGACTGCAGTGGCTTAGTGGTTTAGATGCTGAACTTGACAACTGGGAGGTCAGCAGTTTGAGACCCAAGTGCTGCACGACAGAGTGAGCTCCCGTTGTCTGTCCCAGATGACAGAATCCCAGAGATGGATGAAACTGGCTTTTGAGTAAGGATGACCTTTACCTACTACACTTGCAGCAAGTGCAAGCTGGTTGTACTACTAGAAGAGAAGGTCCAGCAGCTAGTAGCCCGCATATCTAACCATCAACAAATTAAGGAGCTTGAGCTGTTCTTGGACAAAGCGGAGCAGACTATCCTGGACAAAGAAGAGACAGGGCACAGTTCTTAGGAAGGTCATTTCACTAACTCAGGAGGTAGATGCATGGAGGAATGTGACTTGAAGAAGTAGAAGGGCAAGGGGTCATTCTGAGAGTCTGAAGTTACAGAATCAATTTGAGGCTCTTTACCTCATCACACCTGATGAGGAACACAGAGAGGAACAAATGGTTCCACCTGAGGATCTCTCCTTCATCACACCTGATGAGATACAGGAAGATAAACAACAGGAACAAACTGAAGTCTTCTCCCTTAATATAGTTGATGAGGTGCATGTAGATGAACAGATTGCAGGAGAGAGGCTCCTTGTACTAGGTGATTCAATAATTAGAAATACAGAGAGATGGATTTGTGATGCACATGACAACCGTATGGTGACTTGCCTGTCAGGTGTAAAAGTTGCAGACATCATGAGAAATCTAGATAGCTTGTTAAAGAGAACTGGGAAGGAGCCAGTGGTTATGGTACACGTTGGTACCAATGATGTTGGGAAGGCCAAGCGGTCAGTCCTGGAGGCCAAATTCAGGTTGTTAGGAAGAAGATTGAAGTCCCAGTCTTCCAAGGTAGCATTTTCAGAAGTGCTGCCTGTTCATCGTGCAGGTCCTACCAGGCAGGCAGAGCTCAGAACCCTCAATGCGAGGATGAGGCGGTGGTGTCGAGAGGAGGGCTTCAGATTTGTCAGGAACTGGAAAACATTTTGGGACAAGGCAAATCTTATATGCACAAAAGGGTTGCACTTGAACCATGATGGGACCAGATTGCTGGCACTCAACATCAAAAAGGCTGGGGGAAAGCTGACAGGAGCTGGGCAGCATCTGGTTCGGGAGGGTGTGTACTTGAGTAGTGAGGAGGATGCAACTGGACTCAAAAGACTGTTTCAGAAAAGCATATATAAATGCTTGTATTCAAATGCCAGAAGCTTCCAGAACAAAATAGGGGAGCTGGAAAACTTGGCAATAGACAAAAATATTGATATTATTGGGATCACTGAAATCTGGTGGACGGATGATAACCAATGGGATACAGTTATCCCAGGCTACAAACTGTACAGGAAGGATAGGAAGGGGCAAACGGGAGGTGGTGTAGCCTTGTATGTCAAAGAAGTGATAAAATCGTACGAATTGGAATATCTAGGTGATTTGGAGTCACATTAGAAACTCTGTGGGTAAGAGTACCAGGCCACAAGGATGGTCTAACAGTAGGCATATACTATCGGCCTCCGACCCAAACTCCTGAGGGAGCCCGACAGTTGGAGAATGTTGTAAAGGAGGCATCCAAGAAGGGAAGCCTGGTTATAATGGGGGACTTCAATAACCCTCAATAGACTGGGTGAACTGTTGTTCAGCACATGATAAAGAGATAAAGTTCCTAGATATGCTAAATGATTGTTCCCTGGGACAGATGGTTGAAGACCCAACTAGAGGTACAAGAATCCTTGACTTGATCCTGAGTAATACTCAGGATCTGGTGCAAGATGTTAATGTGACTGATCCAATAGGGAACAGTGAACACAACTCAATTATGTTTAACTTGATCATAGACCGCAAGTCACTGATAAAATCTAAAACAGAGACCTTAAATTTTCAAAAAGGAAATTTCCCAAAGATGAGAAAACTAGTAAAAAAGAAGCTGAAAGGGAAAATTGAGAGAGTCCAAACACTCCAAGAGGCATGGAGGCTGTTTCCAAAAAAAAAATAACAGAGGCCCAATTGGAATGCATACCCAAAAGGAAAAAGGGCACTGCCAGGTCCAAGAGGACTCCGATGTGGCTTACAGGAGTTGTTCGGGAAGTGATCAAAAGCAAGAAAAGCTCATTTAGAAGATGGAAGGCTTGTCTGAATGAGGACAGCAGGCAGAAACATAAATTCTGGCAGAACAAATGCAAGGCAACAATCAGGAAAGCAAAGCAAGACTTTGAGGAGCGTATAGCTAAAAACACTCAGAGAAACAACAAAGACTTCTTTAAGTACATTAGAAGTTCTCTTGATCTTGAGTATCCATGGCAACCTTATCTGAAGCTACTAAAGCTCTTTCACATACTCACATTCCTTTCGGATATGTCCTTCACAGCTGCGATCCCACGAGGGAGGTGATTGACAGCTACTGCAGGTGCAGTCCCACGAGGGTACAGAGTGACTTTTACAAAATGGTGTGAAGCTGTACCCTTAACTTCAATTTCTGCATCCCATATTGCTAAAGCATTTATTGAAATTGTCAGTAGGTTAGGTTTACCTGTTGAAATTGTCTCAGACAGAGGTGGAGCTTTTGTCTCACATCTCATGCAGACTGTATGCAAATTAGCAGGGGTAGAACAAACATTTTCTTTGCCCTACCATCCCCAATCCCATGGGACAGTAGAGCGATGTCAGGGGTCATTGTAAAGATTGTTGACCTCATATGTACAAGATTTTGGAGAAAACTGGGTGGAGGGTTTACCACTAATTCTCAGCACATACAGGTCAGCCCCACACGAAAGTTTAGGGGGAACCACACCAGCTGAGATGTTGTTTGGGTTCAATCTCCGAGGGCCTCTCCATCTTCTAAAAGGAGAATGGGAAGGTGCAACCTCTGAATTGCCCCAACCAGTATCTAAATACATTGAAGACTTGCAGCAAAAGCTAAATGACATACATGCATTAGCTAAGAAACACCTGAAGTCAGCTCAGGATGTCACCAAGCTGTACTATGATCATAAAGCTAGACACAGAGATTTCCAGCCAGGACAGCAGGTCATGGTTCTGAACCCACATCCTGTTGGGCAGCTCCAAGTCCAATGGGAGGGTCCAGCCAAGGTATTGCAAAAGGCTGATGAATGTAACTACAAGATTCAATTTGAAGACACAAAAGTTTGTAAAATTGTTCATGCAAACTCCTTGAAACCTTATGTGTCCAGATCTCATGTACAAATGTTCAGAATTACTGGTTCAAAATCTTCAGGGGAAGAATGGGACTGGGTGAATGTTATGGAAGAATACCAAAATGCTGGAAATGTTGATTCTGTATATATTTCTGAAAATGTACCAGAAACTGAACAGTTAGCAGTGAGAAATGTAATAGCCAAGTTCAGAAATTTGTTCACTTCTGAACCAGGATGTACCAATGTCTTGTCACATGATATTCCTGTTACTTCTGAACCAATCTGGGTACCTCAATACAGGTTAGCTGGAGTCATAGAAGCTAAAGTCAATGAGGAGGTTGACAAAATGTTAGCTCTAGGTATGATAGAGAAATGTGAATCACCCTGGAGCGCTCCTGTGGTGTTAGCTAAAAAGAAAAATGCTCAAGGGGAAATTTTACCTGAGATCAGATTCTGTGTAGACTTAATGCAGTCACACCACATGATCGTTTTCCTTTACCCAGGACAGATGACCTGATCCAGAAGCTAGCTGGATCCAAATGGGTCACAACTCTGGATTTAACAAAAGGATTTTGGCAGATTCCTCTGACACAGGAAGCAAAGCTTAAAACTGCTTTCTGCACTACAAGAGGTCAATATTGTTTTATCAAGATGCCTTTCGGTTTGAAAAACTCTCCAGCTTCCTTTCAACGGATGATGAACCATATTTTAAAAGGTCTACCATTCACTGATGCCTACATCAATGATTTGGCCATTTACAGCCAAACATTTGAGGAACACTTGCAACACTTAGAAACTGTGATAGCCAGACTACAAGAAGCCGGCCTCACAGTCAATGCTAATAAATGTCAATGGGGACAAGCCAGTGTGATCTACTTGGGACACGAAGTGGGAAAGTCTCACCTGTAGATGCCAAAGTAGAAAGTGTCAAAGATTGGCCAATACCAATCACCAAAACACAAGTTAAATCTTTCCTAGGCATGATGAATTACTACAGGCACTTCATTCCTCAGTTTAGTGAGATAGCCACACCTCTCACAGAACTGACAAAAAGATCACACCCCACAAAGGTAATTTGGACACCAGAATGTCAAAAAGCCTTTGAGACACTGAAGCTGAAACTTATTCAGGCACCCATCTTAGTGTCTCCAGATTACCAGAAACAGTTTGTTCTGAAAATTGATGCTTCAAACACAGGTATAGGAGCATGCCTACTACAAGAAGGAGAAGATGGGAAACTACACCCTATCTCCTACTTTAGTAGGAAACTGTTGCCAAGGGAACAGGCCTATGCAGTAATTGAGAAAGAACTTCTAGCAATAGTTCGGGCCATTATCAATCTTAGAAGTTACTTATGGGGTCAAGGGTTCATTCTCTTAACAGACCACAATGCCTTAGCTTTCCTGAATAGGATGAAAACCAAGAACCAGCGCCTACTTCGCTGGGCTCTTCTTTTGCAAGACTTTTCTCATAAGGTCTCTCATATCAAGGGGAAAGATAACATCGAGGCAGACTCTCTGAGCCGGATGTATTTTGATGATAGCCAGGAAGGAGCTGAGGTCATTGAAATGGGTTGAAAACCCATACATATCTTTTTCTGTACTTTGCTTTGCAGTAACTAGCCTTAAGAAAACCTCTGAGATCACTTAATGAACTCAGATGAGCTATTTTTGCAATATTGGTTCCATTGCTCAAGATCACCCAATCTTGATGATGGTAGGTCCATGGGAGCATTCATCTTGGAAAGGGAGGGCGTCATGATCTTGAGTATCCATGGCAACCTTATCTGAAGCTACTAGAGCTCTTTCACACACTCACATTCCTTTGGGATGTGTCCTTCACAGCTGCGATCCCACGAGGGAGGTGATTGACAGCTACTGCAGGTGCAGTCCCACGAGGGTACAGAGTGACAGCTAGGTCAGCTGACTACACCACGAGGGAGAGGACATCTCTTCCCATGTCAATCATAGAACCCAGTGGCTCTAACACCTGCAGATTAGGTCATCCCAAAGAATGCAACGGTGGGAGGGAAATCTGCTCCTTTTGTGCATATAAGCAGAGCCCTTTCCCTTTTTTCTTCAGTCCTCTTGGGTAGAAGGCAGAGACGTCTGTCTCCCCAGGCTGGACTCTAACTCTAATTTCCGATCAAAGGAAATCATACTAACTAAATATTGCTATGTACTTTGTCTTTGTCTGTCTCTGTTCTTTTTCAGATATTAATGGAAAATAAAACTCTTTGTGGGTAATACCAACCGAGTGGATGTCAGTTTATCAGGCTATATCCAAGTGCTTTGCTCTATGCCCCCATATGCTACCAATAAGCTAAACCACTGCATACTCCCTGTAAGCGACAGGTGGAGTTCTTTGAAGCCGATTGTGGGACGCGGTACAGTGAGGTGACCTTAGGCTGCACTGGGAGTGTGCGGATAAAGGAAATCGCAGCCTAAAGGATCGGTACATGCCTCCTGTAAGCCAGCGCCCGGTCGAGCATTCAAGACAGAAGTAAGAACCCAACTAGGAAGGCCATTGGACCATTAGATGACAATGGAAGGTAAGGGGTTATTAAAGGGGAAACAGAGATTGCAGAGAGACTCAATGAATTCTTTGCTTCAGTATTCACTGAAGAAGACAGAGACCACTTGCCCAAAACAGAGCCTATCTTCGTAGGGAGGGAAACCGAAGAATTAAGCCAGATAGAAATAACCAGGGGGGAGGTCCTTGCATGTCTTGTTAAACTAAATGCTAACAAATCACCAGGACCAGATGGCATCCATCCATGAGTTCTCAGGGAACTTAAAGATGAAATTGCTTATCTCCTAGCCAAAATATATAATCTTTCACTCAAATAAGGCTTTGTGCCTGATGACTGGAAGGTAGCGAATGTAACACCAATTTTCAAAAAAGGATCCAGGGGTGATCCAGGAAATTACCGACCGGTCAATTTGACATGTGTCCCAGGTAAAGTGATGGAAACCATCCTAAAAGATAGAATTAATAGGCACATAGAGAAGGTGCTGCTAAAGGAGAGCCAACATGGCTTTTGCAAGGGCAAATATTGCCTCACTAATCTGTTGGAATTTTTTGAGAGTGTCAACAAACATGTGGATAAGGGGGATCCAGTTGACATTGTTTATCTGGACTTTCAGAAGGCTTGTGACAAGGTCTCACACCAAAGACTGTTGAATAAACCTACCAGTCATGGAATAAAGGGACAGGTTTTGTCCTGGATCAGCAACTGGCTAAGGGACAGGAAACAGAGGGTAGTACTAAATGGACACTTCTCCAAATGGAGGGAAGTAAAGAGTGGGGTCCCCCAAGGTTCAGTACTGGGACCCCTGCTTTTCAACCTCTTCATAAATGATCTAGAAGTAGGAGTAAATAGCAAGGTAGCCAAATTTGCTGACGACACTAAATTATACAGTATAGTGAAAACTGTGAGAGATTGTGAGGAGCTCCAGAGGGATCTCTTGACACTGGGGGAGTGTGCAAAACAGTGGCAAATGAGCTTCAACATTAGTAAGTTCAGAGTGATGCATGTTGGGGCAAAAAACCCCAATTACATTTATAAACTGATGGGGTCTGAACTCTCTGCGACAAACCAGGAAAGGGACCTTGGTGTCCTGGAGGACAACTCAATGAAGGTGTCAACCCAGTGTGCCTCAGCAGTGAAAAAAGCAAACTCAATGCTAGGGATCATTAGGAAGGGTATAGGAAATAAGTCAGCAAGTGTCATTTTGCCTCTTTATAAATCTATGGTGAGGCCCCATCTGGAATACTGTGTACAGTTCTGGTCGCCATACCTCCAGAAGGATATTATGGAGCTGGAAAAAGTGCAGAGGAGGGTAACCAGAATGATTAGGGGACTGGAACACCTTCCTTACCATCTAAGGCTGCAACGGTTGGGCCTCTTCACTCTTGAACGACGGCGTCTAAGAGGTGACCTGATTGAAATTTATAAAATCATGCATGGTGTGGACAAATTAGATAAGGAAATACTGTTTTCCCTATCGCACAACACTAGAACTAGGGGGGCACTCTATGAAACTTTTGGGCACTAGTTCTCAAACAAATAAGAGAAAGTACTTTTTACCCAGAGGATCACTGGTCTATGGAACTCCCTGCCAGAAGAAGTGGTGACAGCTGTCAGTCTTGACAGTTTTAAGAAAGGATTAGACAAGTTCATGGAAGAGAAGGGTATCAATAGCTCAAATTATGGATATCTAAGGACAACCTCTGGGTTTGAGAGATAGGCAGGATATAGACAGGTTGCTTACCTGTAACTGATGTTCTTCGAGTGGTCACCGATGAAGCCACACTAATGGGTTTTCCCGCGCATGCGCAGTTCAGTTCGGGAATCTTCCATAGCTTTGTAGGAGTCTCAGACTCCACCCTTCATGCCAATCAGGAGCGAGCCCGCCCCAATCCCTAGTCCAAAATGTTGCCACCGCAGAAAAAAGGTCTGACAGCTGGCAGTGCCAATAGTAGGGAGGATGGGCGGGAACATGTGGCTTCACAGGTGACCACTCGAAGAACATCAGTTACAGGTAAGCAACCTGCCTTTCTTCTTCGTGGTACCTGTGAAGCCACACTAATGGGTGATTAAAAAGCTGACTACCAGGCTGGCGGGTTGTCACTGCCGTGGCGCAGCTACCACCCCTACACCTCACAAGAGCTAGTATGTCATCTGGCATTGACACGGTAGTGTCAAACAAATCTTGACAGGTAGTAGGCTGACTTAGAGATAGAAGTTGCACAGGTAAAGTGAATGCAGCTAATTTGTCAGCAATCGGTGAGATAATTCAATAGTTCCCACTGTTCAGTGAGAATATTAGCTGGGATAAAGAGCCTACCTTTTCTGATTGGAATGATAACCAAGAATCTCCTCAGTTGGCTAATGTCCTAATAACAGGTTAATTGCCACCCAGAATGTAGAGGATGAAGCGTCTTCTCGTGTGCGAAATTCATGCGTATAATATATATCCACACACTATATATGGATAAGGAATGATAGATTCGTTAGTCCCAATGTAAGAAAGGGGGTATGGTGACCCCTGAAGAAAAAAAGGTGGTCTGTACGCAGTATTACCCCTTTGGAGTAAAGTGTGGAAATACCTGTGAAAGTACTAACTTCTAGATCGAAAGAACAATAAGTCATTAGAGTGACATGTATGCCACCTGGAAGATAGGATGTGTGTAGAAAGCTAGTTACAATGAGTAAAATGGTGTCATGGCACATACAATGGGAGAGGAGATTACCGTTCACGATTCTGCAGATGTGTTACATACTGACTAAAATGAGGAACGGTTGGTAGCAGACTCGGCATGACTATGGTTGCTGTGACCCCGAAAGGAAGTACTGTATTAGTAAAGAGGCAGTCAATGTGGACACCTGTACAGCTGAGGTGGAACAGAGCTGGAGGAATGTGATACCAGGTTGATGCATGGAGTATATGGGGAAGTCCTTATCCTATCTCCTAGTTGCAAAAAAGAAATCCATATAATAAGTAGACTCAGTAGATGGCATATTAGATAGAATGCCGTGAAGATAGATAGTAAAGGTTATCCTCGTCAAGGTTCTAGGAAGGACGGTGAAATGTATTTGTGGTGCCTTGTGAAAAGATTCACTGGAGGAAGAATGTAATCCCGTAACGCGTTAACAGTATACAGAGGACATATTGGTGTAGATTCTCTATAGGGAATAATAGGTAGTACCGATACAACAGAGAAATTGCCCAGGTCATAAATTGAAGATGAAGACCTAGAGACGTTCCATCTGTTAGGAAGGTAGATTATATATACATGTATATATATATACACATATAAGTCTCCTTATCCTGCATACGTAAATCGATCCATTTAAGGTCGATCCCATCACTTTACCCACTGCCTGTATCTAGCCCCATTGACGTATCCTTTGTAAGTTTGTCTCGTCTATCCAGTCTGCTATAGCATTGTTCTGTCATGAGGTAAATCACAGATATGTAGAAAATCAGTGGTTCAAAAGTATTCCTGGTGAGTATTACCAAAAATTAAAGGTTGGTTGTATAACGATGATGTCTGTGTTAAGAGACCAATGAATTATGCTAAAATTGCAATTATGGGAGTGACTTGTAGAACAACGGGAAGTGGTGTCATGCGTAATCCGCTAAGATACAGATTCAGATATCTTAGGAACTAGAAGACCACTTGAATGTTAATGGATCATGTATAGAAGAACCTTCCCTGGTTGAGGAGGATGTTACAAGCTATGTACATAAATGAAGGTATCAACGTAACCAAAAAAGTAGGTGTCCCTGATAGTCAGACACAGTGCCATGCGTAGTACACATAGGTGGGAGCAATCTCAACCAGGGTTAGGTCCAGTTGAGTGCAGTTAGGGAGGATTCCGATAGTGATACCTATAATCCTTTTATACAAGAGTTTTAAATTTTAGATTAGGTACACTGTGGATGGGTGTACTCATGCCTGCTTTATACGTCCAGAAACACTGGTATCATGCCAGTGTATGCTATGGATGGGATGAAAGATCTTGGCGGTCCATATCTAAGTGCTTATTAATACTTAGGATTAGATCTGTGTAGGAACATAAATCCTTAGTGAGGGATGCAGAACTAGCACCCATGGCCTTAGGTTCCGGGAACGATGATTGAGAAAGACAGGAAGAGTTATGATGTGGATTTGACATAGGAGGGGAATAGCTTGGCATTATATTATTGTCTGTTCCCTGATATAGAGGGAGAATTAGGGACGTTAAAGGCAAGCACTGTAAGTGTTCTTTTGTGACATAGAAAGCTAGATCTCTAACATCATAGTGTAGAAAAATATGCCCTCAGGCATTCTATGCAGGATGTCGAGCTTTTGAAGTGGACCATTTGTAGAATCAGAAAAGAACTGTTCTAGTGTGATAAAAGTATATACTGCACTTATTTATTTATTTATTTATTTATTTATTTATTTATGCATTCATGTCCCCAAATGAAATAGACGTGGGAAACAAATCCACTAAATTGTGGATGGTGAGGCAGAATAAAGCAAAAGTGAGTGCTCTTATAGCATTGTCCTATAGAACATGGCAGCATGGTGCCACTGGAATAATGAAAAACATCCAAAGGTTCCACTCAATAAAGAGATGGAAATGGGTAAGCATTATCCAAATGATCCAGTTGAGAATAGGGGAGAACAGTGGGGTGGACTCTATTACCTGGTGAATCAGATTAGTGGGATGCAATACACAAACTGAGGCCTTTGGTGAAAACTGCAATAGAAGGAAGAGCAGGTTGCTTACCTGTAATTGTTGTTCTTCGAGTGGTCACCTGTGAAGCCACACAAATGGGTTTTACCCGCGCATGCGCAATAGTATCGGAATCTTCCAGAGCTCTTTCAGAGTCAAAGACTCCACCTCCGCACCTCCCCAACAGTGGTCCCGCCCCCAACCTTCCCCAGTTCCAAGGTGCCACCGCAGTAGGAATGTTAAAATTGCGACAGTGACACCAGAGGGGAGGATGGGTGGGAAAGGTGTGGCTTCACAGGTGACCACTCGAAGAACAACAATTACAGGTAAGCAACCTGCTCTTCTTCTTCATGGTCCCCTGTGAAGCCACAGAAATGGGTGATTGAAAAGCTGACTTACCCGGCTGGAGGGGTGTCACTGGAGAACTGCTGAGAGAATACGTCTCCCAAACTGTGCCTCCTGCTTTTGACGGACATCAATCCGGTAGTGTCTGATGAAGGTTGTGGGCTGCTTCCAAGTTGCAGCTTGACAAATCAATGGTAAAGATACTCCACCTGCAAAGGCAGTGGAGGTCGAAGAAGCCCTGGTGGAGTGTGCCCGCAGGTGTTCTGGAACAGGCTTCCGTGCAAGCCGATACGCTAGGGCAATTGTCTCCACTATCCAGTGAGAGAGACGTTGGGAGGATAACGCCTTGCCCTTCCTAGGGCCTGCGTGGGCAACAAAAAGTCTCTGAGTAAGTCTAAACTCCCTAGTCCTGTCAATATAGAAAGCTAGGGTCCTACGCACATCCAGGGTGTGCATCGTTCTTTCAACAGCCGTGGAAGGGTTAGGGAAAAAGGTGGGAAGGATAATAGGTTGATTCATGTGGAAAGGAGAGACAACCTTAGGAAGGAAAGAGACATCAGTATGTAGAGTTACCTTTTCAGGGTAGAATAGGGTATAAGGTGGGTCAGAACGGAGGGCCGCCAACTCACCTACTCTGCGAGCAGATGTAATAGCAAGAAGAAATGCTGTCTTATAAGAGAGAAGGTGTAGGGGCGCTGAAGCGAGTGGCTCAAACGGCCCTTCTGTCAGTTTTTGTAGTACCAGGGGGAGTGACCACTGAGATACTGGGGTGACTCTGTCTGGGTACAGATTTGAGAGGCCTTTCAGAAAAGATTTTAAGGTGTCATTCCGAAAAATGTGTCTAGCTTCAGAGTCAATGGGCTGATGAGCCACAATTGCAGCCAAATAGACTTTAAGGGAGGAGATTGAAAGGCCAGATTGCTTTAAGTGCAACAAAAACTTCAACACAGTGGGCAAGGTTGTTGGTGTGGATAGGAGTTTTGCACCAGCAGCGAAGGAGATGAATTTTCTCCACTTGTTGTTATAGCTAGCAATAGTTGAAGGTTTCCTTGATGCCGGCAGCACTCTCCTTAGTGTGGGAGAATCAACCACGCAGTCAGTTTGAGAGTGCGGACCTCCGGATGGAGAACCTGAGCGTGGTTCCTCGAGATGATGTCTGGTTGCAGAGGAAGAAGGCGATACTGAGCGGAAATGTTCATGAGGGAGCCAGGCTTGTCTCGGCCACCATGGAGTTATTAGAATGGCATGTGTGTGGCGATGTTGCAGGAGAGACACAACATGATACAGAAGTGGAAACGGAGGGAACATGTAGAGAAACTCCCGAGTCCAGTCCATCATGAAGGCATCTCCGAGTGACCCTGGCCCGATTCCGGTCCTGGAGCAATAACGGGCGCATTTCTTGTTGAGATGCGTTGCAAAGAGGTCCAGTGATGGTTGGCCCCAGCACTGTGTCAGAGAAAGATAGACGGTGGGGTTGAGTTCCCATTCGTGTAGCTGGCTCGACGACCTACTCAGGTGATCTGCTTCCGCATTGTTGACCCCAGCCAGATGGAACGCTTTGGGGAGTACATTGCGTTGAACACACCAATCCCAGAATGCTATGGTCATGTGGAGGAGAGGTATTGAGTGAGTTTGTTTGTTTATGTAAAACATTGCAGCTGTGTTGTCTGTGAGAATTTGGACAATTTGGTTGGTTATGACTGGTTCGAATGCTTTCAATGCTTTCCAAATTGCAAGGAGCTCTAGATTGTTGATGTGCAGTCGACGCTCCTGAATTGACCAGTGGCCATTGATTTGAAGTCCCTGGCAGTGTGCACCCCATCCCGAGGTGCTGGCATCTGTGGTTACTTGGATGGTCGGAGTCAGTGGCACAAAGTATCTGCCTGTGGTCAGGTTCTGTGGGTGGGTCCACCATCTCAGTTGTAAACGCAACTGTTTTGGAATGTATAAGGGCATTGACATGGAGTCTGTTTGGTGGTTGAAGCTGTGAAGAAACCAGATTTGTAGGGGTCTCATGTGTAGACGTGAGAGTTGGATGATTGCGGTTGTGGAGGCCATGTGGCCGAGCAGCCGGAACACTGCTCTCGCTGAGACCTGTCTGGCAGCGATGATGGATCTGGTTGTGTGTATAATAATCTGAATTCTTCACTGTGGAAGAAAGGCTGCGCCTGCAATGGAGTTCAAGCATGAACCGATGAACTCGATGTCTTGAGTGGGGCTGAGATGTGATTTTTTTATGTTGACGCGTAGACCGAGACCCTTTAAAATGGAAAGAACGAAGGTTATATCCAGCGAAGCCTGATGTTGTGATCTGGAGACCAGGAGCCAATCGTCTAGGTACGGGAAAATGGTGACACCCTTTGTTCTGAGGAATGCGACTACTGGGGCCGTGCATTTTGTGAATACTCGAGGTGCAGCGCATAGGCCGAATGGTAGGAGGTTGTACTCGAAGAGGTATGGGCCCAGAGAAAAGCGTAGGTATTTCCGATGATCCTCCCGGATTGCAATGTGAAAGTAGGCATCGGTGAGATCTACGGACGTGAACCAACAACCCTTGTAAAGTAAATGTAAAATATTTTGAAGGGTGACCATTTTGAACTTTCTGACTTGTATGTACTGATTGAGGTCTCGGAGATCTGAAATCGGGCGAAGATCTCCATCCTTCTTGGGAATTGCGAAATACTTTGAATAAAACCCTGTGTGGATTGTGGATGGAGAGACCAAGCGAATGGCTCCCTTTTTGTAGAGGGTCAGAATTTCTTCTGCCAGAACAGGAGAGGGTAGGGTGAATCTTGGTCTCCCAAAGGGAGGTTGTGTGGTGAATTCGAGTGCATAACCAATTTGGATGATGGATAAGACCCACCGGTCTGTGGTGATGCTTTGCCAATTTTTGAAGAAGGGGGAGAGAGGCGTGATTGAGGTTGAAGTGATGGATCCTGAAGGACGGGAGTCAAAACCGCTGTTTGGGTTTTGGGGGGTTATATTTGAAGGATGTCCTGGGTCTGGATCTCTGGTTCTGTTGAGAGAAGAGAGGTGGAGGAGGAAGACGAGTTGCACCATGATAGGTGTTTTGCTGAGGTCTATAATAATGCTGTGGAGGGTAAAAACGAGGCCTCCAGTTTGGGCGGAATGTGCGTTGGCGTTGATTGGATAACTTCATCCATGTGGCAGAAGATTTTTTCTTCTGGTACTCATCCAGAATATCATCGGTCTTTTGGTGAAAAAGCCCTTCACCATCAAAGTCCATGTCTTCGATTTTGACTTTCGCCTCATCTGGAAAGTCGGTGGACTTTAGCCATGCATAACGTCGTAGGGATATTGCGGTAGTAAGCGCACGTGCAAAACAATCAGAAACGTGGCGTGATGACATAGATTGTTGGGCGGCCAACCTAAGGACCTCTTCTTGAACCAATGCCAAGGCCTCCCTTCGTTCCTCAGGAAGGACGTCTACAATGGGAGTAATTTTTTTCCATAGAATTCGTTGATATGCCCCCATAACAGCCTGGTAATTGGCAGCCCTGATTCCCAAGGTTGATGTTGAGTAGACCCGTCTGGCTGCTGTATCCATCTTCCTCCCATCCCTATCAGTAGGAGTGGAGGAGGGTCGCCTGAAGCCAGGTTGAGCGGTTTCCACCATCACAGAGTTAGGCTGAGGGTGCTTAGAAAGAAATTTAGCCTCATCATCTAGCACCTTATACATGTTGTCAATGTGTTTGGAAATGGGAAATGTGGAGGAAGGTTTAACCCAATTCTCCTTTACCCGTTCCAGTATAGAAGGCCATGGCAAGCTGGATTGGGTGTGGTTTATTCTTGGATATAGGGTCAAATACCGTATCCACTTGTTTGGGATCCTTCCTCTTTGCCTCCAGATCGAGAGACTTTGCCATTTTGGCTACCAGTTCTGTATAGGCCCTGAAATCATCTGGGGGTGATGAGGGATATGATTCCATGACCCCAGATGCAGGGGAAGAAAGGGCTGGTGAGGCCGGTTGAGACTGTGTGGGAGTTGAGGGTTATGACATGGAGGTGGAAGAAGATGTCGACCTATGCCTCCTTTTCCTCTTTTTAGATTGACGTGGTGGTGTGGAAACAGTTTGAGGTAAGCCAAAATCAAGGTTCTCCTGTTGTGGAGAAGCTGGGCCATTGGACTGAGAATGGGGTTGGTGTTGCGTCTGGTGAGAGCCAGAGGCAGATGTCAGTGCCTGGGGCTTAGATGCCATAATGCTCTTAGATGTCGAGGCATGTGGGCTCTTAGACGTGGAGACTGAAGTGGAATTGGGCCTCACAGTACATGCTTGTGAGGCTTGAAGCTGGTGATGCTTTTTAGCCTTTCCATGTCTGCCTCTCTTATGACGTCAAGATTGACGACAGTCATCATTGGAGGAGGAGGATGAATCTTCAGATGTCGACGACACTGGAGGCTGCTCCCAATAGGGCAGACCACTCCTGTGGTTATTCTTCCCATGACGTCGAGAGACACGGAAGGAGGGCAAAGGCTCCATTCCATAGGTGTCATATGGCTGAAAACAAAGGCCTCTCTGCCAGTCCTGGTCATCATAGTACTCGGGTGCATAGGCTAGACGTGGAGAGTAGTAAAAATCCTGGGGATAATACACTTCTCCCTTGTGGGACTTCTTTTTCTTCTTCCTTTTTGGGCATGGTGAAGGAGAGGATGAAGAAGAGGATGAAGAATCAGAAGAGGTATCTGCGTTTTGTCTGTGCCTTTTAGGCTTCTTGGTTCTTCCCCTCTCAGCCTCTGAAGGCATGAGGGTGGGAGGGGGTGAGGCCAATTGTACTGATAAGGAAGGAGAAGCAGGCGCCTCAACATCGAAGTCTGCTGCTGAAGGAGTGAATGGAGAAAGCTGAGGAATGTTAATCTCCCTCCTCCCCCCTCCTTCTGCCCAGGAGGAGGAGGGGAGGGGAGGGTCTCCTGGGCTCTGAGGCGGCAGCAGCAGCCCTAGGAGAGAGAGCAGGGGCCCTCCGAGGGGAGGTGGTGTTAGGTTTCACTGGCTTGGATTTCGATTTGTCCTTCTTTTTGGAAGTAGAAGCCTCTGCCGAGGAAGAATGCTTGGACTTAGAAGCCTGGCCATGCTTCACTCTCTTTTGGGAAGCTGCAGCAGCCCTTTGAGTATCAGCAGACTTAGAAGGTTGAGGCTCCATTGAGTCTGAAGCTGGAACGGCCAGGGGGAGGAGGGGGGCCAGGGGCAGGGGGGCCGGCGGGCGGAGAGAAGTCTCGAGCAAATGCAGCCTAAGGCGAGACTCCCTATTTCTCCGAGAAACCCTGGTGAATTTAGCACAGACTGGGCACGATTGAGGTTGGTGTTTTTCTCCTAAGCAAAATAAACACTCCTCATGGCCGTCTGTAAGGGGGATTTTGTTATTACAAGACCTGCACCGTTTAAACAGAGCGGGTGCTGCCATAAACTAAAAAAGACACAAGGAAAACATAAGACCAATCTAATTAAGGCTAGACAAACTATTCTCCCAAACAAGCGAGGGGGGGAGGGGGGACACAGTAAATACTATACGGAGCAATAAAGAACTGTAATAATAAACTATTTCAACTATAATCACAACAAGCGAGGGGGGACACAGAAAAACTATAAGAGTAGAAGTAAGCGAAAAAGAGATAGAAGTAAGAGAAAGGGGGGAAACTTTCAAATGCAGTAACCGTTAAAAAGGCGCGAAGGGAGCTCTGAAAAAGACAACCGATCTCTGCGGCGGTAAAAAGAGAACTGGGGAAGGTTGGGGGTGGGACCGCTGGTGGGGAGGCGCAGAGGTGGAGTCTTTGACTCTGAAAGAGCTCTGGAAGATTCCGATGCTATTGCGCATGCGCGGGTAAAACCCATTCGTGTGGCTTCACAGGGGACCACGAAGAAGAACAGGTTGTACTCCAAGGCATAACATCAATAGTGGGTCAGTGCTGGAAGTGTCCAGCAGAGGGTAGGTGAGGGCTCTACTCCATACCCTAACCTCAGTGGTGCAAAAGGCAAAATAATTGCAGGCATATATAGCAGCACAGCGCTCACTGTACCGTCTGGGTTCACCACTGTTGGAAATCTGATTCATGTAAAGATAATCATTCAGCCTCATTAGCAGCAGTTTATAGTCCCAGATCTTTTAAGAGAGAGAGTTAAAAGGTCTAACAGAGTCCAGCTTCATTAGACGGAGTAAATAGGAAACAGAGATAGAGAGAAAGCAAAACACACACTGGTCTTTTGGCTGAACAAAGGAATAATCATGGCTTCTCTTTATTCAAGCAGAGTATCTCAGAAACGAAACTTAACAGAAACAAAACTTAAGGCACAGAGCCAATAAGAATGTCAGAGCCCAAATAAGGAGAAAGAAGGGAGAAATCTTCTCATATTCTACGCATGCCCAAAATCCAGTGTTATCTCTCATGCAGACAAAGAGGACTTTTGTTTACACAATGTGTCAGAGACAGCCAGACAGAAAACAGATACATTCCCACACACCACAAACCAATTAGTATTCTGTGCTCAACCTGTTGGGTCCCTATTTATTTATTTATTTATTTAAAACAAAAGTAAGTGACCTCTGGGGAAACCTAACTAATAAGATATGGAACTAGGATTCTCAACCTGTGGCCCCTAGGCCAGATACAGCCTATGGCACCATGTCATGTGGCTCCTCACTGCCTCCACACCAGGAAGTGCCAATGTGGTGGAGGAAGGGCAAAATGGCCATCTGGCCCCAGAAGCTACCTGAGGGAGCGTGACCCAGTCCTTGGCTTTAAAAGGTTGAGAACTCCTCATATAGAAAGTATATAAATGTGGACAGTAAAGGCTCCATTCCATAACGTGACATCAAGAGGTAGACCTCGAGGTTGATGGTAAAGACTGAGTCTGAAGAGGGGATAATTGATAACTAAGAGATTAACTCCAGGTCTCAACATGAATAGTATGTTGGCGTCTGGAGGGTCAATAAGTTCTACCCCATGTTCTGACAATATTTTCAAGAAGAAACACTTCACTAGCATTTTGTGCATCTGTACTCAATCCCAGATCAAGGGAGGGAACAGACTGTACTCAGCAACCTGACATCAGTGGTGCATTTGCCCTCAATGGGAGGGACTGATAATAACAGACTCTACTCTGTAACCCGATATCGATGGTGAGGTAACTTTAAATCAAAGGGACTGCTCCCATATTTTCTACATCTCTGTGTAGTGCAAACAGTGAGAGATGACAGACTCCACCCTTGAACCTGATTATCAATGGTGAAGCAGTTCTCAATTGGAGATTGTTCACATGAAGTTTTATTTCTGTATTATCCATGTGCAAGGAAAGCATAACTGGAATTTTCTGCATATGCAAGTAAAACAGCAGACTGGACTCCAGTCTGTAAGCAGATATCGACGTGGAAGCCATGCTCTCAAAGGAGACTGCTTACGTGAAAAGCTTCTGCATTTGCAAGGATTCCAGTCTCTGTAATTTGATATCAACGTGGAAACCATGCTCTCCAAGAAGACTGCTCACGTGAAAAGCTTCTGCATTTGCAAGGAAAAATAGCAGATTGCAGTCTCTGTAAGCTGATATTAACGTGGAAACCATGCTCTCCAAGGAGAGAATGCTCACGTGAAAAGCTTCTGCATTTGCAAGGAAAATTAGCAGATTCCAGTCTCTGTAAACTGATATCAACGTGGAAGCCATGCTCTGAAAGGAGAGACTGCTCACGTGAAAAGCTTCTGCATTTGCAAGGAAAAACAGCAGACGCCAGTCTCTGGAAGCTGACACCGAAGGTGTGGCTGACCTCAAAGGAGGCACGGCACACATGAATCCTTCTCCATATGCAAGGAAAAACAGCAGACGCCAGTCTCTGGAAGCTGACACCGAAGGTGTGGCTGACCTCAAAGGAGGCACGGCACACATGAATCCTTCTCCATATGCAAGGAAAAACAGCAGACGCCAGTCTCTGGAAGCTGACACCGAAGGTGTGGCTGACCTCAAAGGAGGCACGGCACACATGAATCATTCTCAATATGCAAGGAAAAACAGCAGACGCCAGTCTCTGGAAGCTGACACCGAAGGTGTGGCTGACCTCAAAGGAGGCACGGCACACATGAATCCTTCCCCATATGCAAGGAAAAACAGTCTCTGCAAGCTGACACTGAAGGTGAAGGTTGCCTGAAATGGAGAAACTGCTCACATGGATGAAAAGCTTCTGTTATCTGCGAGAAAAGCAACAGACTCCTGACTGCAAGCTCGTATAGGGGGGAGGGGGAGAGGCTGCCTCAAATGGAGGGACAGCTCACATAAAATCTGCATTTGCAAGGAAAAATAGCAGACTCCTGACTGCAAGCTCATATAGGGGGGAGGGGGGAGAGGCTGCCTCAAATGGAGGGACAGCTCACATAAAATCTGCATTTGCAAGGAAAAATAGCAGACTCCTGACTGCAAGCTGTATAGGGGGGAGGGGGTGGAGAGGCTGCCTCAAATGGAGGGACAACTCACATAAAATCTGCATTTGCAAGAAAAAATAGCAGACTCCTGACTGGAAGCTCCTATGGGAGGGAAAGGGAGGGGGGAGGCTGCCCCCATGGAGAGACAGCTTAATAAAATCTGCATTTGTAAGGAAAGCAGAAAAGGCTCCAGCCTGGCTCCTGGGAGGGGGGGGGATTGGTGGATCCGGATTTGAATTACATTGAGTTTGTTTTAACTGTTAGGATCCCTTAATTTATTTACTTCGTAGTGGTGGTGTTTTCAAAAACAGAGATACTTAAGAGGGTAATTAGATAAAAATATCTAACTAGATAATGGCAATTAGGAAACGTAGTAAAGTACTCAATAAATTAGTTAAGAATGTAAAAACCCTAAGGGCAATCAATCTGAAGATTGCTAATCCAAATATTACTAGCTATAACAAAAAATAGCATGGGGAAAATAAATAAGGCATAAAATCCTTATGAGAAAAATCTAAGTAAATAACATTATCTAGAAATTATTTAAGAATTTACTAGAGACTATTTAAGACATATAAAGACCCATAGGGGGTAAGAAATCTTAACAAATAGAATCATTAAGCAAGAACTACAAAATCGCTCTCAGTAAAAAAAAGGAGGGAAAACCCGTTGGTCTTGGGCACTGAAGGGAGCTCTGGAAGACATGACTGACTCTTGCGGCGGCAAAGAAAGAACTGGGGATTGGGGGCGGGCTCGCTCCTGATTGGCATGAAGGGCGGAGTCTGAGACTCCTACAAAGCTATGGAAGATTTCCGGACTGAACTGCGCATGCGCAGGAAAACCCATTAGTATGGCTTCACAGGGACCACGAAGAAGAACCTGCCTTTCTTCTTTGTGGTCCCTGTGAAGCCACACTAATGGGTGATTAAAAAGCTAACTACCAGGCTGTTGGGTTGTCACTGCAGTGGCGCAGCTAACACCCCTACACCTCACAAGAGCTAGTATTTCATCTGGCATTGACACGGTAGTGTCAAACAAATCTTGACAGGTAATAGGCTGACTTAGAGATAGAATTTGCACAGGTAAAGTGAATGCAGATGATAATAAAAAGGAGGCTCATTGAACATTCAGTGCTAATTTGTCAGCAAATTGGTGAGATAATTCAATAGTTCCCACTATCCAGTGAAAATATTAGCTGGGATAAAGAGCCTTATCCTTTTGATTGGAATGATTACCAAGAATCCCCTTAGTTGGCTAATGTCCTAATAACAGGTTAATTGCCATCCAGAATGTAGAGGATGGTGAGTCTACTCATGTGTGAAATTCATGAGTTGTAATATATACACACACTATATATGGATAAGAAATGATAGAGATTGGTTGGTTCCAATGGGAGAAAGGGGGTATGGTGACCCCTCAAGAAAAAGGGGGTCTGTACGCAGTATTACCCCTTTGGGTAATACACTACACTGTATTACTCCTTTGGAGTAAAATGTGGAAATACCTGTAAAAGGTCTAACTTCTAGATCGAAAGTACAGTAAGTCATTTGAGTGACATGTATGCCACCTGGGAGATAGGATGTGTGTAGAAAGGCAGTTACAATGAGTTAAGTGGTGTCATGGCACATACTATGGGAGGGGAGATCACCGTTCACGATTCTGCAGGTGTTACATATGGACTAAAATGAGGAATGGTTGGGAGCAGTTATGGTACGACCGTGGTTGCTGTGACCCCGAAATGAAGTACTGTATTAGCAAAAAGATAGTCAATATGGAATCTGTACATCTGAGGTGGAACAGACCTGGAGGTATGTGATACCAGGTTGATGCATGGAGTAGATGGGGAAGTCCTTATGAAGTGAAGATGAAGACATAGAGACGTTCTATCTGCTAGGAAGGAACATTTTTGCTGAGTTGGGGCATAATCCTGCTCTGGCAGATAATATATATGTCTCCTTCCTCCTGCATGTGTAAATCGATCTATTTAAGGTCGATCCCATCGGTTCACCCACTGCCTATATCTAGCCTCCTTGACGTATCCTTTGAGTTTGTTTCGTTTATCTAGTCTGCTATAGCATTGTTCTGTCATGAGGTAAGTCACAGATATGTAGAAAATCAGTGGTTCAAAGCTATTCCTGGTGAGTATTACCAAAAATTAAAGGTTGATTTTTATACCGATGATGTCTTGTGTTAAGAGACCAATGAATTATGCTAAAATTGCAATAAGGGTGTCCGGAGGTAGGCAGTTCTTGTCCAGGCCAAATATATCTATGTCAAGCCACCATCAATGAAAGAGAGGGTTAGACACTGAAGTACATACAAATAGAAATCTGTCTGCCTGGTGAGTAAAGCGACTTGTAGAACAAGTCAGATATCTTAGGAACTTGAAGACCACTTGAGTGTTAATGGATCATGTATGTCTTTTTCTTCCTGTATAGAAGAACCTTCCCTGGTTGAGGAGGAATTTATAAGCTATGTATATAAAATGGATGAAGATATCAACGTAACCAAAAAGGTTAGGTGTCCCTGACAGTCAGACACAGTGCTATGTGTAGCACAGAATGGTGAGAGCAATATCAACCAGGGTTAAGTCCAGCTGAGTGCAGTTAGGGAGGATTCTGATAGTGATGCCTATAATCCCTTTGTATAAGAGTTATAAATTTTAGATTAGGTACACTGTGGATGGGTGTGCTCATGTCTGCTTTATACATCCAGAAACGCTGGTATCATGCCTGTGGATACTATGGGTGGGATGAAAGATCTTGGCTGTCCATATCTAAAGTAATTATTAATATTTAGGATTAGATCAGTGTAGGAACAAAAATCTTTAGTAAGGGATGCAGAACTAGCACCCATGGCCTCAGGTTCTGGGAATGATGATTGAGAAAGGCAGGAAGAGTTATGATGTGGATTTGACATAGGAGGGGAATAGCTTGGCATTATATTATTGATCATCTGTTCCCTGGTATAGAGGGAGTTTTAGGGACGTTAAACGCAAGCACTGTAAGTGTTTTTTTTTTGTGACATAGAAAGCTAGATCTTTAATGTCATTAGCATAGAAAAATATGCCCTCAGGTGTCTTATGCAGGAAGTTGAGCTTTTGAAGTGGACTGTTTGTAGAATCAGAAAAGAACTGTTCTAGTGTGATAAAAATATATACTGTATTTATTTATTTATTTATTTATTTATTTATTTATTTATGCATTCATGTCCCCAAATGAAATAGACGGGGGAAATAAATCCACTCTAAATTGTGGATGGTGAGGCAGAGTAAAGCAAAAGTGAGTGCTTTTATAGTATTGTCCTATAGACCTTGGCAGCATGGTGCCACTGGAATAATAAAAAATAACCAAAGGTTCCACTCAATAAAGAGATGGAAATGGGTAAGTATTGTCTAAATGATCCACGAACAGTTGAGATTAGGGGAAAACAGTGGGGTGGACTCTATTACGTGGTGAATCAGATTAGTGGGATGCAATAGGTTCCGCTACACAAACTGAGACAAATAAACAACAGACTTGACTCCAGTCTGTAAGCTGATATCGATGTGGAGGCTGCTCTCAATGCAGACTGCTCGCATGAAAAGCTTTTGCATTTGCAAGGAAAAATAGCAGACTCCAGTCTGTAAGCTGATATTGATGGTGAGGCTGTCCTCAATGGAGGGACTGCACACATGAATTCTTCTCTATATGCAAGTAAAAACAGCAGACTCCAGTCTGTAAGATGACACCGTAGGTGAAGGCTGCCTGAAATGGAGAAACTGCTCACATGGATGAAAAGCTTCTGTTATTTGCAAGAAAAGCAGCAGACTCCTGATTGCAAGGCAAGCTGATATGGGAGAGGGGGGAGGGGGAGGCAGCCTCCAATGGAGGGACAGCTCACATAAAATCTGCATTTGTAAGAAAAGCAGAAGACTCCAGCCTGGCTCAATAGATTTGAGGGGGAAAAGTTCCGTTTCCGGGGCGGGGGGAGGAGTTGGTGGATCCGGATTTGAATTACACTGAGTTTGTTTTAACTGTTAGGATCCTTTAATTTGTTTATTTCATAGTGGTGGTGTTTTCATAAACGGAGATACTTAAGTGCGGATTCCGCATGCGCAATTGGCACAAACTGCCCCTGGCAGAGGTTACACCGGCGAAGGAGGTTCCTGGTCACTGGCCTTTGCCAGTATGGAAATTGGGGAACAGATTAATAATCATAAGGGTTGATTCACCCACATCTGACCTGACCAGCGATTCCGCTGAGAGAAGCAAATCATTAAACTCCATTACGTATTAGGCAATTACTCACTCGCAGTTAAGCCTAATCCTTGGTGCAAATAGAGGCCATGTTTACCCTGGTATAAACCCCGAACAATGGATTTCCCCTGTCAGTGTTTGCCTCAGTTAATTAACTTCCCCAAGAGAGGTTCTCAATTAATCCGGGTAAATGGGTGATGTGATTTTTCTGTCAGATGACAATTCTATCACCGTTGCCTTCTTTTCCTATATATGCTGATGTTTTTCCCACAATAAACCACTGGTCTTCGCTCCATCTTGCCTCGTGTCATTACTCGACCAGTCTCCTCCGGGACCTCAAGGACCGCTTCACGGCCCCAATCCAACATCTGGTGACCCCGAGATGTGATCCTACTCGTGAGTAAGCGATCAACGCGGTCCGGTTCTACGCTAGAACCGTGTCCAATCACCCCGGAGGACAGCGCGGCAGCCCCAGTCGGAAAAGCCATCCGATTGGGAAGACAGCTACGTGGTGAGGCATCTCAGAGAGGCATCCTACAGCTTGCTCCGGCTATCGCGGCGGCTTGCAGCATGGAAAAACGCGTTCCGTTCAGGGTCGGCTGTGAACCCCTGACAGCGCAGAGGCCACCGAGGGCCCGTGGCGGCAGGCCACGCTCCGAGCTCTATCCAGAGATTCGTCACGCAAAACCTATTGCCTGAACTACAGACGCGACGACTCGTCCCGAGAAGGAGACTTCAAAGGACCCTCGCAGGTAATATGGGGACTTGTCCTCAGCGGCAACGTCCGTCCGCTAGCCAAAGAATTCATGAGGAGAAATTCAAAATCCTGGCCAGGGTATATCAGTTACGCTTTCACAGTGGAGAGCTAGCGAGACTTTTGGTGTACTTGAGGGAACACTGCCTGCTTTACCCAGAAGCAGGTACGCTAACCCTTCAGCTCTGGGATCAGATAGGAGACTGCATTCAGCAACCCCCGAAAGCTCCAGAGGGCATAATTCGCACATGGAGCAAATGTAGGAAACTCTTAGTAGAGGATGATCCAGTCCGGATAGAGACCCAGAAACCCCCAGCGCAGTCAGAACCACCAGCCCCAAGGAGTCTCTATCCGTCATTTCAGCTTAAGCAGGGCAGTGTAGGGAGCATTCCCTCAGTGACAGCTGCAGACGTCACTGAAGGAATTCATGGCATGAGAGGCCCTGTCGCTTCTCTGACAGTTAAAAGTTCCCTGCCAATTAAGAACTCCATTCAGCGCAGGGGTGAGGAAGATCCATTCACGGGTAAATTGCCAGTGGCACAATTAGCTAGCGCCCAACTGCTGTGTTCAGCCTATCTGAAGGCAGACACACGTTCAGGCAGGGCTGCTCAGCACCCACTGCTCACGGAAATCTGCACGGCCCCTGGCCACGCAGGGCTCCAGAGCAGACCCATTACCACACTCAGGCGCAGAGCAGTGCCAAAAACCCAAGGCGCCTGCTTCCAGTGTGGTAAAATGAGACACCTTAGAAGAGAATGCCAATCTAGACCAGGCAGATCTTCAAAAGGTTGTCCGGATCTTAATACCAAATGGCCACGCTGGCACTGGAGCATGAGGCAGCACCGAGATCCGGAAATCTGGCCCAGGCTAGAAGGGAGGCAGCCATCGCCCTGGCTATGCCAGAAGAACCATCCCAGCAATAGTACCCCGAGCTCTCCCAAGGCACAGGCAGAACCTACTGGTCTCACCTTGGAGTAGCCCAGAGAAACTCACCCCTAAGTAGAAGCACCCAGATGGTTGTACAGGGCCAGCTGTGTATAAGTCATCTCCTCATGTGTAAGATAGAACACTGCAGATCAGGGGAGGAATGTGCGAATGCGTAAATAAATGTGTGTATGCGTGGTGCACCACTGAATGTGTGACTGCAAGAACTGTGTATGATTGCAAAAACCTTGTCTCTATGACCACAGTATGATTGGAAAAGTGTTCCTTGTGTGTAACTGCGTGGTAATGTCACTGTGAAGTATGTGTTAAACAGCTTGCACTCTGCTCATGGGCAGGAACTATTTAAGGTTTGAGAGAGCATGGTGAGCAAAACCCCTTTGCCTTGCCTGCTTAGCAGCTTAAGGGCAGCGAAAGCAGGGGGGGGAATCCTAACCTGCAATAGGGCAGGGTGACCCCCCTTCTTCCCTTCAGACTTTTTCTTTGTCAAAGGATTAAGCCACTCTTGGAAACCGGTTTTGCAATCCTTGCCACTCAGGAAAACAGATTTTTCTTTTCAGAAGCGCGATCTGAAAACAAAAATCACTTCTATGAGTTTTCCTCACTAAATCATAAACTATGGGGCCCCTCCCTACGTCTGTGTTCCTCAAACCCCCATCTCTGTGTTTTAAGGTGTCTGAATGTCTCTTAGCGTCTTGGAGTCACGTATCTCACTAGGAGTGAGAGAATTGCATTGTCTTCATGTGTGTACTGTGTTATCATCTTGTAACCTCGGTTCTCGACCCTTTAAAGTCAGGGGCCAAGTTCCGGGGCCTCAGGCAGCTCTGGGGGTCCGGACAGTCATCCTGCCTTTCCTTCGCCACACAGCCCTTCTTGGCTTGGTGGAGGTAGTGGCAGAGCAACGTGGGCCGCATCTGGCCCACTTGCCCATATCTGGCCGCGGGTTGAGAATCGTTCTAACTCTCCTTCATTCTCTTAAGAAAGATATTGTTCTGGTATTCTGACTTTAATCTGTGGAAAGTAACTCACTCATTGTACCCCTTTCACAGGAAGAAGTACGCAAACATTCTTGCGCTCTGTATATTCAGAAAATGCTTAATCGTTACCTTTTTACAGGAACAAAAATCCTCTCCAGGCCTTAAAAATAACCAATTTGTTTCTTTCTAAGTCTTAAGTTGCTTCCTTTCACAGGCTCCTGAGTTAATTACTGGTAGGGATTTCTTAACAGGATGACCTGGTTGTCTTAATTACCTGACCTAATCTGATTGATAAGAGTTGTTGCATTCTCATTGTGCTAACTTCTGACTTGTCTTTCTTCCTCTCCTCCTTTCGCCAGTGGAACTCCCTGCTGGAAATGTTTAACTTGTGTGTCTTTTCATTTTTGTGTATTATTTCCTTACAGCTGGCACGTCATAGTTGGCTTGTTTTTAATAAGTCTTAGTCGGTCATTTTAAGTATGGCACCTGGCCCACAGCACCCTCTCTAGTGAGCAGACACATTTCACAAACTCCAGAGCACAAAGGGAGGATTAGTCCCTGAGCTCCTGGGAATGTGCAGGGTGCCACTCATTAGCCAGGACTGCCTGGGACCATTTTAAGAATGCAGTCAGGTCACACTTTCAATCAGATACTGGCATTTTCAGGCCACCCCTTCCCTTTTTGCTGCTAGTCTAAGCACAGGCAAAAGGCTAAGCCAGCATCTGGCACCCTTCTAAACGTGTGCACGTCCGCCATGGGCGGATGTGCGCAGGGGGGCCTTCATGAGAAATTTACCCAAGGGAAGCCTGGCACGTCATGCGCCAAGGTTTGCCATAAGACCCCAGACTCGTCTCGCTTCAAACGCAGACAGTCACCTTGTGTGGATTAATGTCACTGGTTCCCCTTCGGGGGGCTAGGACAATTTTCACTTATGGGGGTCGCACATATTAGGTTCTTACTTGGCGGGAGGACCAAGCTTGGCACACGCTCCTGACTCTTCCGCAAGCGGGCAGAGTTGGCAGCCGTGAACCTCGCTTTGCGCACCTTTGCCAAAGAACGCTTCAACATAATTACTGACAGCCAGTACAGGAATTTGCTCTACAGTCTACCGGGGGCATACATCACTCCCACGATAGACAAAAATTTGCTGAGTTTGTTCCTCACAACTCCATTTCAGAGTCATGCATTCTTTCATCAGAATGCCAAAGCACTTGCAAGGCAGTTCAACCTGCCACTTTCTCAAGCCCAAGGCATAGTTCGCTCTTGCCAGCATTGCGCGGGGCACCGGGGGGGGGGCTCGTGGGGGGTCAACCCACGAGGGACAGAGGCTAATCAGGTGTGGCAAATGGACGTCACACATGCCCCACATTTTGGCAAATGGCAGTACATGCACGTTTGCATTAATACCTTCCCACAGTTTGTTTGGGTAACAGCACAGAAGGGAGAAACAGCTCCCCGTGTGGAGCAGCATCTCCTTTCCCACGGCCAAGGGCCAACCTCGGCACACGAAGTCCGATGACGCCCCAGCTTATAGCCCCAGGCAGCTGGCCACCTTCAGGGCCACCTGCGATATTAAGCACACCTTTGGCGTTCTGTACAATCCGTAGGGACAAGCGATTGTGGAACGGGTCTATCGGACGCTTAAGTCCTACATTGACAAACAAACAGAAAGGGGGGGAACAACATCCCATAGTTGCACAGCAAGTGCTATCCTATAAGTGCAAAAACCAACTAACTCTTTCAGAATTTTTATCTCCCAAACAAGTCTCTTCCCCATGCAGGTCCCAGAGGCCAGAATCAGACCCGGATGCCAAGTTCGGCTATTGCAAAGGATGGCACCAGTCCTGGATGTCATCAGCTGTCCATCTTCCTTTATGACTTACATCTCCAAAGACATTTCTATGAACATTTTGCATACTCAGTGCTACTTCTAAGGACCATGCTTTTTCCCAAAACAAGACTTTTCCAAGCTCAAGTTACACATGAAACCCCACCAAGAAGGGAAGCCTCATCTTCAAGAAGCTGCTGATTGCTATTATCTGTAGTTGCTCTTTATTTTATACATGCCTTGTACAATGCTCCAGTTGGGATTTGCTAGGGACACTTGAATTTCTGTATCTTGTTAATAACGGCCAGCTTCCACCAAAGGAAGCCAGACCGGCCCATGTTTGCACCGGCCCATTGCTTGGAAAGATTGAGCACCCGTGTTGTGTTCTGTAAAGCTGTGCCTTTAACAATGTACCTTTGCCATGTGTTATCAATGTAACCTTTCTGTGTGCAACATTATAACCATCAGCTGTATCAATGTAAACCTGATAAGGGACGCGAGCTAGTGACCACCAGAGGGCAGTAGCGAGCGTCCAGCTCTCATGGCTCAGATTCACCTGGTTCAGCAGCGCGGGAAGATTCCCCGCCACCTCTTCACCTGGTCAAGAAGGGCGTGACCTTCTACGACGTCACGCAGGCAGCAACCAATAGTCTGTCGACGAGCCACATTCAAATGTATAGCCAGCTGTATATATTGAGCTAACCATCCGCCATTACCACATGTTCCTCCGGATCATCATGCAATAAACCTGTGTTAAGCCAACCCTTCGGCTGTTTCATTGTCTTTGGTCCCTTACACTAAAACCCGGTAGCCGGCTATCTCCAGCCATTGTAAGTTTCACACCTCCCCATAGGTGCTAGAAAGACATTTGCACAACGCCAGAAGTTGCAGAGATAGCTTAGAATCACCCCAGGTCACAGTAAGAGATCAATGACACACCTCATTATCTTGCCTTGCTACAGAAGCAGTCTGGATTCAGACCCACAGTTCTGAAAAACCAGGCAGCAGTCAGTATATTCAGCGTGTCAGGCTTAGCCATAGGCAACGCTCGGAGAATTGGTCAATTGGCTTGCGGATTAGCAAGAGCCATTAACCACACCTCCTCGGCAATAGCGCTGCTCAACCAGGAGCAGACAGAGCTTCGCCATGCCATACTGGATAGTCGAGCAGCCATCGATTACATCATTTGGGTTGTGAATCTGTTCACAGCATGTGTTGCTTTAATCTCACAGACAACACACGTAAGGTGCAGAGCCAGCTCACGGACCCCCACACCCTAGTCAAGAATATCAAGGAGGATCCTTCATGGGGGTGGTGGGATTCCTTGTGGTCATGGCTCCCATGGGGGTGGCTCCAGATGATGCTCAAGGTGATTGCGGGGGTGATAATACTGGGCATAGCAGGATGCTGTTTCATGCAATGTATTCCCTCGCTGCTACCGAGATGCCCCCCGTGGGGGGAACCCCGAAGCGTTGTTCCCGTACATCAGCTGATGCCCATCTTGCGCAGTGTCGCCTGTCAGGTCCATAAATAACAGAAAAAGGGGGATGCGGATTCCGCATGCGCAATTGGCACAAACTGCCCCTGGCAGAGGTTACACCGGCGAAGGAGGTTCCTGGTCACTGGCCTTTGCCAGTATGGAAATTGGGGAACAGATTAATAATCATAAGGGTTGATTCACCCACATCAGACCTGACCAGCGATTCCGCTGAGAGAAGCAAATCACTAAACTCCGTTACGTATTAGGCAATTACTCACTCGCAGTTAAGCCTAATCCTTGGTGCAAATAGAGGCCATGTTTACCCTGGTATAAACCCCGAACAATGGATTTCCCCTGTCAGTGTTTGCCTCAGTTAATTAACTTCCCCAAGAAAGGTTCTCAATTAACCCGGGTAAATGGGTGATGTGATTTTTCTGTCAGATGACGATTCTATCACCGTTGCCTTCTTTTCCTATATATGCTGATGTTTTTCCCACAATAAACCACTGGTCTTCGCTCCATCTTGCCTCGTGTCATTACTCGACCAGTCTCCTCCGGGACCTCAAGGGCCGCTTCACGGCCCCAATCCAACACTTAAGAGGGTAATTAGATAAAAATATCTAACTAGATAATGGCATTTAGGAAACGTAATAAAGTACTCAATAACTTAATTAAGAATGTAAAAACCCATAAAGGTAATAAATCTGAAGATTAACAATCCAAATACTACTAACTATGATAAAAAATAGCATTGGAAAATAAATAAGATATAAAATTCAATCCCTATGTGAAAAATCTAAGTAAATAACATTATTTGGAAACTATTTAAGAACTTACTAGTGACTATTTAGGAAATATAAAGACCCATAGGGGGTAAGCAATCTTAATTTAAAATTTAATTTAATTTAATAGTCATATTTATATATGCCGCCCACTCAGGCAGAACCCGACTCAGGGCGGCATTACAACAAGTTCTAAAAACACATAAAAACACTTTAAAAGACCCACATCCCACCCACCCATCCCACCCACTATAAAAAGAAGAAGAGAGAGTTCTTAATTGTTTACATAAGCCAGCAGGTGGGGACCATGTTCCCATTCGGGCCCCACACCTTCCCTGCCAGCCAGGTCTTCAATCCTTTCCTGAAGGGCAGCAATTCTCTTTGAAGTCTTAGATCTGTTGGCAGGAGGTTCCAGAGAGTTGGTACGGACACGGAGAAGGCCCTCCTTCGGGTGCTGGATAGATGTGCACCCTAGCTGATGGCACTATTAGAAAGCCCCTCCGGTCCGCTCTGGTTGGACAGGCAGACACTCTTGGGACGATGCGGTCTCTAAGGTATCCTGGCCCACTGCCATATAGGGCTTTAAATGTCAAAACCAGCACCTTAAATTGCACCCGGAGACAAACTGGCAACCAGTGCAGCTCCCGAAGTAGCGGTGAGGCATGGGCATATCGCCCACATCCCATCACCACCCAGGCTGCCGCATTCTGGACCAGCTGCAGCCTCCGAATGGTCGTCAAGGGCAGCCCCATGTAGAGCGCATTACAATAATCTAGTCGGGAAGTGACCAGAGCATGGGTGACCATAAGCAAGAAACCCCGGTCCAGGAGCGTGCGCAACTGGCGTGCGCAATCTTAACAAATAGAATTTAAATATTAAGCAAGAACTACAAAATCGCTAAATCACTCAGTAAAAAAAGGAGGGAAAAACCATTGGTCTTGGCACGAAGGGAGCTCTGGAAGACACGTCTGACTCTTGCGGCGGCAAAGAAAGAACTGGCTGGGGATTGGGAGCGCCCGGAGCAGGCTCACTCCTGATTGGCATGAAGGGCGGAGTCTGAGACTCCTACAAAGCTATGGAAGATTTTCGGACTGAACTGCACATGCACAGTAAAACCTATTAGTGTGGCTTCACAGGGACCACAAAGAAGAACTCTCAATGCTATTTCTAGGGAATCCTAAGCAGGTGAAAACATCTGCTTGGGAATACCCTGAAGCAAATGGTGAGCTGCTGTGTGAGACAGAATGCTGGACTGGATGGGCTGTGGCCTGTTCCAGCAAGTCTGTTCTTATGTTACATTCTTGCTTTCTCAGTTTTTCCTTTGCAAATCCTCCTTCTGAGTTCAAAGTCTTTGGCCCCTTGTTTATCAGCATTTTGCCACATTTTGGTTTTGAGTGTTTCCTAATTGATATGGTCAATACAATACCTATAAATACTGGAACTGCCATAGGATGCACTCACAATCTTAGACTTGCTAGAAAAGCAATGGTACATAGCAACAATAACAGAGCACCAAGCTATAACCCCCACCCCAGCAATAATGCTATTCTTTGGCTTACTGACATATTATATTTTGAAAACATAATAAAATATGTACTGTACTGTATTATTAGTAGCAGCTTAGAAGACAGCAATTCCTAATGGCAGTAATGTAAGTTAGGTACAGAAAGAGAGAAGATAGCGCAGAAGCAACTCGCTATACTCATTCCCTCTGAATCATCTGTATTTAATTGTGCTTACGCAGTCCTAGTTTAACTGAAAACTCCAGCCAAACCTCAGTGTAGTGAGAACATTGCAGTTGGTAGTTGACAATTTTAATAAAAGCAAATAATCTAGATCTATAAAACAGAGGTGTGTCTTGTTTGTGCTCTACAGGAACCCAGACCCCTGGACCAATCTCGCTGAAAATTGGCACACACCTACCTTGGGCTTGCGAGATCAACACTGTGGGGGTTTCAAAACCCACTTGGGGGTTTGTGTCCCACAAATTAGGACGCAAAGGGGACACCCCCACCAACGGGATAGAAAGCACATACCACCACCAAAAAAAGGGGGATCCTTTCCCAGAGCTGAAGAATAAAAAAGTATTTAAAAATAAAAGAAACCTCAATCAATCAGTTTATTACGACCAATGACCAGCACAGTAAAATGGAGGGAAACTTTTAAAATCTTAAATGCTTAAAATGTAGTTAAGATATATTATTTAAAAACATATCCATTCAAAATTTAAAAATTGAATAAATCAGTTTTTAAGATTTGTGCTACAGTAACTGCTACAACAGTTGAACCAGCGGATGCAGACATCACTTCTTTGTGACCAATAAGAAAATACAGAACACAGCTAAGCAATGAGGCCACATCTCATCTCGCTTGACTTATTATTAATTGATTGGTCTTATCAATAACAATAACAGAACAATTAAAATCAATAGAATAAAAAAAATACATACAAAACTGGGCCAGTTTCAAGGGAAAGTAAGCTGGAGAAAATACATTAATACACTTCATATACAATAATAAATATACATAATCAAGTAAGTAAATCTCCCTTGTAGGATACCCCCATTTGACAGGAGAAATCTCATTGCACTATAATTGGACTACCTAGTCAGCAGCAGCCGTATCCTAAGAGCCTTCACACAAAAACCCGCCACTTTACGCGTGATGGCAATACTATCCTGAAGTAGGAAGGAAACTTGTTGGGCAGGCAATTTACCTGCGCATTAGCGCAGCAGGGGGATTATTAATTCTGTGCGTGTATCCCTATAGAATGAGCAAAAAAGAAGAACTTGTTCAATCAATTCAACATCCCCGCCGCCACCATAAACGTTCTGAATAGGGTGTCCTGTTATATCTGCCCTCCAGGACAGCTGAAGGCATGCATCCACAGTGGGCCTGAGTGAATGCCTGCCTACAATTAGGAAGATCTAAATGCTGCAGATAGGTTGCAGGAGTAAGCTGATACCGGATGGAATCGATGCAATAAAAACCAGGAGACTTGGCCACATCTACTTGTCAATCCATGTCCCTTATTCTCTGTTTCACCAGCTCCCTGGCTTGTTGTGCTTCCATTGCAAGCAGGGTAGGTGGACACAAACCCAGTGTTGTAATTTCTCAAGTATATTGCATTCCCAGGAAGAGCGGAGAGAGTCTTGAAGTGTAAGGGACACCAAGGTGCCCAGGGAACTATGCTCCAAAAAAATGAAGGGAACACCTAAACAACACAATGTAACCCCAAGTCAATCACACTTCTGTGAAATCAAAATGTCCACCCTGGTAGCAACACTGATTGACAATCAATTCCACATGCTGTTGTACAAATGGAAGAGACAACAGGTGGACATCAGAGGCAATTAGCAAGGCATCCCCAATAAAGGTGTGGTTCAGCAGGAGGTGACCACAGACCACTTCTCAGTTCCTTTGCTTTCTGACTGATGGTTTGGTCACTGTTGAACGCTGGCGGTGCCTTCACTCCAGTGGTAGCATGAGACGGAGCCTACAACCCACACAAGTGGCTCAAGTAGTGCAGCTCATCCAGGATGGCACATCAATGCAAGCTGTGG
Organism: Bradypodion pumilum; assembly: GCA_035047305.1. Classification (NCBI taxonomy): domain Eukaryota; kingdom Metazoa; phylum Chordata; class Lepidosauria; order Squamata; family Chamaeleonidae; genus Bradypodion; species Bradypodion pumilum. The sequence goes on from JAWDJD010000007.1 coordinate 30,429,646, forward strand.
CACGAAGGTTTGCTGTGTCTGCCAGCGTTGTGTCCAGGGCATGGAGGTGCTACCAGGAGACAGGCCAGTACATCAGGAGACATGGAGGAGGCCATAGGAGAGCAACAGGACCGCTACCTCTGCCTTTGTGCAAGGAGGAACAGGTGGAGCACTGCCAGAGACCTGCAAAATGACCTCCAGTGGGCCACCAATGTGCATGTGTCTGCTCAAACGGTCAGGAACAGACTCCATGAGGGTGATATGAGGGCCTGACAACCACAGGTGGGGGTTGTGCTCACAGCCCAACTCCGTGCAAGACGTTTGGCACTTGCCAGAGAACACCAAGATTGGCAGGTTCGCCACTGCCGCCCTGTGCTGTTCACAGATGAAAGCAGGTTCACACTGAGCATGTGACAGACATGTCAACATCCTCCAGCATGACCGGTTTGGTGGTGGGTCAGTAATGGTGTGGGATGGCATTTCCCTGGAGGGCCGCACAGCCCTCCATGTGCTCGCTGGAGGTAGCCTGACTGCCATTAGGTACCAAGATGAGATCCTCAGACCCCTTGTGAGACAATATGTTGTTGCGGTTGGCCCTGGGTTCCTCCTAATGCACGACAATGCTAGACCTCATGTGGCTAGAGTGTGTCAGCGGTTCCTGCAAGATGAAGGCATTGATGCTATGGACTGGCCCGCCTGTTCCCCAGACCTGAACCCGATTGAGCACATCTGGGACATCATGTCTCGCTCCATCCACTGACGCCACGTTGCACCACAGACTGTCCAGGAGCTGGGGGTTGCTTTAGTCCAGGTGTGGGAGATCCCTCAGGAGACCATCCGCCACCTCATCAGGAGCATGCCCAGGCATCGTAGGGAGGTCATACAGACGCGTGGAGGCCACACACACTACTGAGCCTCATTTTGACTTGATTTAAGGACATTACATCACAGTTGGATCAGCCTGTAGTGTTTTCTCCTACTGTCACCCTGAGTGTAACTCCAAATCCAGACCTCCATGGGTTGATGAATTTGATTTCCATTGTTAAGTTTCGTGTGATTTTGTTGTCAGCACATTCGACTACAGTATGTGAACAATAGGAATACAGTGTTTAGTCATACAGATTGTGGGATGCCTTATTTTTGTGTGCCCTTTTTTTTGAGCAGTATATTTCAAGACAATATGAAACCATCAGGATCCAACACCTGGCTTCCACCTTCACTAATCCCGTCTCCAGCCTTAATCTGGTGTTGGAAACGCAGCAAGGGGTCGAGAGAGCAGCTCTAAGAAACTTTGACTGAACTCTCTCCACCTGCTGGTAACTTGGTAAGCGGCCCAGCTTACCATATGTGCCATATGTTAGCTGGGCGAGTGATTTGGCTTCAAACTATTTAATGGCTGCTGGTACATAACACCCCCCCCCCCCCCCCACTCCAGTAAAACCTAAGAATTGCCAGTGCACTCCTCCGTGCATTCTGAACTACGTGATCAGTATGTGTTTTCCTAGAGCCTGAGGCATGAAAGAGGACCCCCAAATAGTTAAAGCTAGAGACCTGCTGAATGGAGTGGTCCTCAATTTTCCATATGTGAAGTTTGGGTCGCCTGCCAAAAACCATGATCTTTGTTTTGGCATAATTAATAGTAAGATGATTTTCCTTACAATAGGCGACCAGAGTTCCTAGTGCCCATCTAAGGCCCACCAGGAATCTTGCCAAAATAAGGGTATCATCAGCATAAAGCAGTGAATATGCCTCTCTGCTAACTTTGGCGGATGGAAGTTTGGGTCTGCCAAATGATTGACCAGGTCATTGATGTAAAAGTTAAACAGTAGTGGGGCTAATATACATCCCTGTCGCATACCTTTCTGGGTGGAAACTGGGGAGGACAAATGACCCCGAGGGGAGCAGCGCAGCTTCAAAGCTGAGTTATCATACACCGCAGAGATCAATGCGAGGAGGCGACGATCAATTGAGGTGGCTTTTAATTTCTCCTACAATCTGGTCCGTGAAATAGAATCAAAGGCAAATCTTAGATCTATAAAGGCGGCGAAGAGTGAACTCAGGTATTTCTCACAAATATGTTGTAGGATTAGGCAATTGTCCATGACTGATCTTCCTGTCCTGCAACCAGCCTGTTCCTCTGCCAGAATTGTTTCCTGGTCAACCCAATCTTTTAGCTTCCAATAAAGATGCCTGGTATAAAGTTTGCTAACCACACTAAGACTTATAGGTCTGTAGTTGGATGGGTCATTTCTTTGCCCTTTCTTAAAAATGGGGACAATAACTGCCACCCCCGTCCTGGGGTACATACCCTGTCCTATCCATGGTAGTAAATAGTGAGGCTAGAACAGGTGCCCACCAATCAGTTATTATTAATTAACTCTGGAGAGATACAATCGATACCTGCTGCCTTACCAGACTTAAGTTGGACAATCAGATCCTTGATTTCTTTCTCTGAAACTGACAGCCAGGGGGGCAATTCCTCCCATTTAACCACTACGGGAACAAGGGATTCAGTCTCACTGGATAAAGACCGGAAATGATTTTCCCATATCTCAGATGGAATGCAACATTCAGGATGTAGATAGATAGACAGATAAATCTTTATTGTCATTGTCCTGCACAGAACGAGATTGGGGGGAAAAAACACTTAAACAACCCAACAAAACCTAAACAAAATACAACTATACAAAATTATCAACATACTCCCACCCCACATATACACATTTAATTCCTAAAACTCTAAAACTTACACCACATGTAAGAACACATGTGGTGTTCTTACTGCCGAGAGGCCTGCCGTGATATGCCAAAATACTGCAGAACTGCCTGCTTTAACTGCATGTATGAGACGCCTCCATGTTGACTTGGTGTCCTGATTGTTTTTCTTAGCTATCAATTTCTTATAACTCTTCTTTGCTTCCAAGAGAGCTTGTGGTGAAGGAGGATTGGGACTTTCCTTGTAAGCTTTAAATTGGGTGATCAATCTTTGTTTGGCCGAAATGCAATTTTTGTTGAACCAGGGCTTAGATTGAGGGATATTTTGCTGTGACCTTCCATTAGGTTTGAAAGTAAGATGTTTGTTCCTGTTTTTATTCTTTCCTTCGTCGGGTTATTTATAAAGTATCGGGATGGTGTTGGAATATTGTGGAACATAGAAGGGAGGGGAATGGAGAAAATGGGATAGTGGCACCCCCATAGGGTGGTACTCCTCTGGCGGCTGGGGAGGAAAAAACAACAGCTGGAGCTTTTTTTTCTTTTTTGACCCTCAGAAGAGGGAGGAAAGACGGTGAGGGGGGATCCTTTCCCAGAGACAGAGCAGCAGTACTGCGCACGTGCACCACTGCCTCCTCCTGAGAGGGAATTTTCTCTCAGAAAGGGCGTCCTTGGCCTTTTCTGCTGAGGCGATCCCTCACCTCAGCCGCCTCCTAAAATGGCGGTGCACGGCAGCTGAGGCGAGAGACAGCTTCAGCAGTCGGTGGGAACGGCTTTTGCCTTCTCCATTCCACGCAACCCCTTCCAGTCGCTGCTTGTTTCTCCTTCTCGGGACGTGGCTGGCCTGCCAAGGGCTGCAACTGGGTCCCGCTGCCCGCTCCTCCCTGCCCAGGTCCCTGCCTAAGCCCACCTGCTCGCTCGCTCGCCGCCAAGGCCGAGGAGGCGCTGGAGAAGGGGGACCGAGCAGACAACGGGGGCCCCCAAGCCCCGCAACGGGACCCAGCAGCAGCGACTGCAATCACACCCTGAAGGTGGCCTGTGGGGGCGGTGGGGGTTGCAGCTCAGATCCTGCAGGATGCCTGCCCGCGGGGCCACCCCTCCTCATGCCACCCCTGGGGCGGCAGCAGAAGCAGAGACGGCCTTGGCTGAGGGACACAAGCGGAGGAGGAAGGTAGGCCGGCCCGGGCAGAGAAGGTGGCAGGTGAAGAAAAAAACCAAGCAAGGCCGGGTACTCAGCTAGTATGTTTTAACTGGAAACCATCATTTTGAGCACAATGGCAAAATGAGCGGAGGAGGAACTCTGATTCTCAACAGTCATAGAGGCAGAAGAGGCCATGCCAGATGGACTGGCTGTGAAGTCGCACCTTGATAATATCCTCAAGGTTGAGGAAGTCCATTTCAGTCCTGGTGCTAAATCCTGCACGTCTCATTTCATACATGCCACAGGAGATGGCTCCGTGATCATAGTGTGTGGGTCACTTCATGGCAACCTGGGACCCACCTTAAATAAATCTGAGCATGTTTCTATATTTATACAGTGCGATACACTGTTGACTTCAACTTATGGTGATCTTAATAAAGATTGTGATGCATACAAGACATTTAAATCAAGAGTTCTCAACCTTTTAAAGCTGGGGGCCTGGTCATGCTCCCTCAGACCGCTTCAGGGGCCAGATGGTCATTCTACCCTTCCTCCACCACATGGCACTTCCTGGTGTGGTGGTGGGCCACATGAAATGGTGCCGTGTGCCACAGGTTGTGAATCCCTGATTTAAATAGTTTTACTTGTGTTACCCCCAGTAAGTTTCCATGGCTGAATGGGCATTGAACTTAGGCATCTTGAGTCCCATCCTACCTGTTTTGCCACACTGGTTCTTCATACTATCCATAATGCATACTATTTTATGGCTTGCGGAGTTTGTTCAGAAGGATGGGCTACAAGTTCATGGAGAACACATGTTTTACATCCATGAGTTTCCAAATTCAATTGTTGAGAGCTTACAATAAGACTAGTCTGAAGACTTCAAAAATCACTGCCAGGCAGCGCAGAGTATTAACTTTGAAGAAACATCTGAGGTACATCATCAGCTGCAATTCGTATCTGAGAATGCATTTTTTCCTGAAACAGGAAAAATGGCATTGGTGAGAATTTGTTTAAGGTGGAGCCCAGCTTGCCATGAAGTAACCCCACACATTATGATCAGGAAGCCATCTCCTGTGCACATATGAAATGAGACATGCAGGATTCAACACCGGGACTGCAATGGACTGCCGCAGCCTTGAGGATATTATCAAGATGTGCCTTGATATTATCAAGGTGCGCCAGAAGAGGTACATACAATTGACAAACTGCTTCCGTATTCCATTCCCCAATGTCTGTTTTCCATTACAACAGGTAAATCCACATCTTCCCATTTCCTGTAGAATTTACAGTGGACTCTGGTGTTAACTCTTGCTACTGCAAGACAAAATCACCAAAGAACTTTCAGCACGATAATTTGTTTTTTGACACTTATGTATGCCTGACTAATAAGCTACACAATCACTGCATTTCAATATGACAACTTAGGAAGAGGTGCTAAATCACGGATGGAAAAACGGAAGCTAACCAGCTTCCATCAAATTTGATCGTGCTGGCTAAGGTTCACAAGGACTGTTGTCCAACAACATATGAAAAGACACTTTTCCTTTCCCATACTAAACAGGTGGTCCTGAGACCAACCATAAAGCCTACTAAATACAGCAGCTTGTCTATAAACAATTTATCCGCACTGTGGCAGCTATCTTATGCCTGTGACTGAACTTAAGATTGGCCTTTTTAAAGTGGCTGCAATTCAAATTCTGTCAAGGTTAAAACAATTGTCTTAATAATTGGTGTTAATCTTTTAACATTGCCTCTCAGGATGTGGGCCTTATGAATGTTCAAAAATCTAATTTGGCCAAGTTACAGGGACCAAATATTGTTTCCCTACTCAATGAATCCAGCTGAGGTAGCAGATGTTCTGAGCAAATGTGCCCATATGTGGTAACAAGCTGGATGAGAACTATTACGCTGAGACTTAGTCTAGGTAAGATGGAGACTCCTGGAGAGAGGCTTAAAAAATTAATTTCCACACAAAAATCTATTCCTGGTTATCCCCAAATTTTCATTTCAGTAGCATAACAATTAGGGAATGGCAGAGACATGCAGAGGGCTCTCTGTAGATCAGGCTTGCTCAGCCTTAGCCCTCCAGCTGCTCTTGGACTTCAATTCCCAGAAGCCCTGATCAGTAGGTATACTGACTTGGGCTTCTGGTAATTGAAGTCCAAGAACACCTGGAAGGCCAAGGTCGAGGAAGCCTGCTGTAATGTTTAGGCTCCACCATCTGTAACTGGGTGGTCATTTTTTACACCAGATCAGGGACAACCTAATGTATACATTAAGACAGGGATTCCCATCCTTTTATGCTGCGGGCCTGACCACACCCCTGGACAGCTGAGCAAGCCTGACCACACACCCATAAGCATTTACAACAGCCGTAATTGCGCCATTACCTGTTTACGCATGCGCGGGTGTGTTTTACGGCTGACATAAATGCAGCCACTTCCACTTCTGAATGCAGTGGCCCACATGAAATTATGCCATGGGCCAGCCCACGAGCCGTAAGTTGTGGACCCCTGCATTAAGAGGTTACATGTATGAAGATACTCCCCTGATAAGGATTCTCTGTTCATAAAGTAACACTGCATTGCAGAAGTAATCTGTAGCTCTGAACTAGCCAGCGGTTCATCATTATGCCAAAACGCTTGTGCTCTTATGTCTTCCTGCTCTTAATAATCATAAAATGGTTGTGTCTTCCTAACTGAAATAAAGAAAAACCATAAAAGGATAAGAATAATCAAGACACTTTAAATTTAGAAATTTATTTTGTTTAATCCACAAGCTTTATAATAGCTTTAGTTTTAAAAAAAACTCAGTGAGAACATGACAATATCCAAAATTTCAGGTCCTTCAGCTTTCAGATGTGACAGCTCTGAAAGCTACACACTATTCCAAAGGACTGCAACAAGAAAAGAAAAGAGACTATGGATGGGGCAACAACCACATTTTACAGAACAAAAACATGTCAAATTCTTCTGAAAATGCTGATCATGGGAGCTTCCTTTAAAAAAGAAAAAAAGGGGAGGGGCAGGAGAAAGTATTAAGGTACAAATTAAAATTCCAGTGTTCCAAGTAAACCTATTACACTATTATGAATCCACTCTGTAGTGGCAAGCAAGAGATTATGATAGAAGTACCATCCCCAAATTGCTTCTCTCTTTAAACAAAAGATAATACATACAAACACTGAAAAAATCTGAGGATTTGCAAGTACTCCTATGTAATTTCTTTCATAACTACAGTGGTTTCCCTATGAATACACCTGTCAAAAGTTAAAGAGCTAAAAACCAGACTTGAAATTTCATAGCCCTTTGTAATATGGCATTTCAGAGCAATTGTCTCTCAGCCTTGTTTTAAAATGCTTGAGGACGGAAAGGGGAGAAACCTTTACTGTTTAAGAAAATTCTGGTGAAATTATGTCATAGACCTGTGATGGCGACACCTTGGCACTCAAGATGTTCTTGGACTTCAATTCCCAGAAGCCCAAGCACCCTGTGAATCCACACGAATGGGTTTACTGCGATTCATCTGGCCTGTGCTGCCCTCATTGCTCCCGGAAGCGGAAGTAAAATGCGCCAGCGCAAGCTGGATGAATCACAGTAAACCCATTCATGTGGATTCACAGGGTGCTTGGGCTTCTGGGAATTGAAGTCCAATAACATCTGAAATGCCAAGGTTCACCATCAGGGTAATAGAAAGTCACTAGTACACTGTGAATTTTTTTCTGTAATGAAGATCCATGCCCTTTTTAAACAAGGTGAACTTCAACCTAGCAATTATTACAACCAATGGTAAAAGTCTAAAGCTCAAACACACTTTAGCAATTTAAAATTGAAGTCTGAGTACAAACCAAATAAAATGTACATTATATCAAATGCTGCCTCAGCCTAAGATGGTGGAGATACTTGCGCCTTCCTCATTGACCTCAGAGCCTTCTCACGCAGATGTTTCTCCAAGTCATCCAGGTTATCCTCGCCTTCACTTTCAGTCTCCTTAACGCAGCAGAAACACCAATTACTTTTACAGTCACAGAATAGGAACCTGAATTAAATTTGGTCCTCAGACCAGAAATCTGAAGGAAATCAATTACCTAACCACTCAACAAGTTTCCTAACATTGTTAGCACAAGAAAGTCTGGTTTGAGAAGCTATAACGTATAATAAGCCACACACCTCTATGCAAAATTGGTCTTCTTCTTCCATGTCTTGGCCAGGCATGAAATTTTCAAAATGAAGCCACCTTTGTGTGAACTCATTCCACAGTTCCCTACACCTGACTGAGAAAGATTAGCTAGTACAACAAGGTTGCCATTGACAGAATATGCCCGTTTGTGGTTCAAAAATACCACATAAGAATAGCCTTGCTGGAACAGGCCACAGCCCATCCAGTCCAGCATTGTCTCCCACAGTGGCTCACCATTTGCTTCAGGGTATTATTCCCAAGCAGATGCCTTCACCTGCTTAGGATTCCCTGGAAATGGCATTGAGAGATATCCTGCCTATCACTCCAACCTGGAGGTTGTTCTTAGGTATCCATAATTATAGCCATTGATACCCTTGTCCTCTATGAAGTTATCTAATCCTTTCTTAAAACTGTCAAGACTGACAGCTGTCACCACTTCTTCTGGCAAGGAGTTCCATAGACCAGTGATCATCTGGGTGAAAAAGTACTTTCTCTTAGTTGTTTGAGAACTAGCACCAAAAAGTTTCATAGAGTGCCACCTAGTTCTAGTGTTATGCGATAGGGAAAACAGTTTTTCCTTATCCACTTTGTCCACACCGTGCATGATTTTATAAACTTCAATCAGGTCACCTCTTAGACGCCGTCGTTCAAGAGTGAAGAGGCCCAACTGTTGCAGCCTCAGATGGTAAGGAAGGTGTTCCAGTCCCCTAATCATTCTGGTTACCCTCCTCTGCACTTTTTCCAGCTCCATAATATCCTTCTGGAGGTATGACGACCAGAACTGTACACAGTATTCCAGATGGGGCCTCACCATATATTTATAAAGAGGCAAAATGACACTTGCTGACTTATTTTCTATACTCTTCCTAATGATCTCTAGCATTGAGTTTGCTTTTTTCACTGCTGAGGCACACTGGGTTGACACCTTCATTGAGCTGTCCACTAGGACACCAAGGTCCCTTTCCTGGTTTGTCGCAGAGAGTTCAGACCCCATCAGTTTATAAATGTAATTGGGATTTTTTTTGCCCCAACATGCATCACTCTGCACTTACTAATGTTGAAGCTCATTTGTCACTGTTTTGCACACTCCCCCAGTGTCAAAATATCCCTCAGGAGCGCCTCACAATCTCTCACAGTTTTCACTACCCTGTATAATTTAGTGTCGTCAGCAAATTTGGCTACCTTGCTATTTACTCCTACTTCTAGATCATTTATGAAGAGGTTGAAAAGCAGTGGTCCCAGTACTGAACCTTGGGGGACTCCACTCTATACTTCCCTCCACTTGGAGAAGTGTCCATTTAGTGCTACCCTCTGTTTTCTGTCCTTAGCCAGTTGCTGATCCAGGACAAGACCTGTCCCTTTATTCCATGACTGGTAAGTTTATTCAAGAGCCTTTGTTGCGGGACCTTGTCAAAAGCCTTCTGAAAGTCCAGATAAACAATGTCAACTGGATCCCCCTTATCCACATGCTTGTTGACACTCTCAAAAAATTCCAACAGATTAGTGAGGCATGATTTGCCCTTGCAAAAGCCATGTTGGCTCTCCTTTAACAGCGCCTTCTCTTCTATGTGCCTATTAATTCTATCTTTTAGGATGGTTTCCATCACTTTACCTGGGACACAGGTCAAACTGACAGGTCGGTAATTTCCTAGATCACCCCTGGATCCTTTTTTGAAAATTGGTGTTATATTCGCTACCTTCCAGTCATCAGGCACAAAACCTGATTTGAGGGAAAGATTATATATTTTGGCTAGGAGATCAGCAATTTCATCTTTAAGTTCCCTGAGAACTCGCGGATGGATGCCATCTGGTCCTGGTGATTTGTTAGCATTTAGTTTAACAAGACATGCAAGGACCTACTCCCTGGTTATTTCTATCTGGCTTAATTATTCGGTTCCCCTCCCTACGAAGATAGGCTCTGTTTTGGGCATGTGGTCTCTGTCTTCTTCAGTGAATACTGAAGCAAAGAATTCATTGAGTCTCTCTGCAATCTGTTTCCTCTTTAATAACCCCTTGCCTTCCATTGTCATCTAATGGTCCAATGGCCTTCCTAGTTGGGTTCTTACTTCTAATGTAAAGAAGTCTTTGTTATTTCTCTATTTTTAGCTATAAGCTCCTCAAAGTCTTGCTTTGCTTTCCTGATTGTTGCCTTGCATTTGTTCTGCCAGAATTTATGTTTCTGCCTGTTGTCCTCATTCAGACAAGCCTTCCATCTTCTAAATGAGCTTTTCTTGCTTTTGATCACTTCCCGAACAGCTCCTGTAAGCCACATCGGAATCCTCTTGGACCTGGCAGTACCCTTTTTCCTTTTGGGTATGCATTCCAATTGGGCCTCTGTTATTGTTTTTGTAAACACAATCTTCAAGGAGGCTCTTTCTGTGTACCCTGCAAAATTGGTCTTCTTAATCCATCTTCCAATTACAGCAGAATTTGGCATGAAATAATTATGTTTGGGCAAGAGCTTTAAAGACCAAGCTATCCCTGCCTAAATCATCACATTATACAGTATAAAATTAAACTGCACATTATGGGACCCTGTCAACATTCTAGGACAGTGATGACAAACCTTGGCACTCCAGGTACTCTTGGACTTCAATTCCCAGAAGCCCAAGTCCCTGTGAATCAACACGAATGGGTTTACTGCACATACACAGTAAACAGGGACTTGGGCTTCTGGGAATGGAAGTCCAGATACAGCTGGAGTGCCAGTGAAACCATTTTTGTGGATTCACAGAGACTTAGGCTTCTGAGAATTGAAGTGTAAGAACAGCTGGAGTGCCAAGGTTTGCCATCACTATTCTAGGATGCTTCTCTTAGCAGGCACTTTAGAGAGTCTTCCCCCATTTTGTGTTGATATCATTTGTCTATGAGATAGACTCTTTGCATGCTAAGCGAGATAGTTCAAACCTTACTTTGTTATAATATTGATGCTTATGGCTTACAGCCTATGAAAACCCCAACCCCCCTATCTCATGTACCCCATAATCATCACATAATCTCATGTACGCTGTATGCCTCAGCGTCCTCCTCCATGGAGTTGGAGGAGGAGGAGAAGAGACCCCGCCTGCCGCCGCCAGCCCTGAACAGAACACCTGCACTGGCGGCAGGTATAAAGGGGCCGGCGTGCTCTGCCCACCAGCCTCAGCGTCCTCCTCCATGGAGTTGGAGGAGGAGAAGAGACCCCGTGCTGTCGCTGCCAGCCCTGAACAGAACACCTGCGCTGGCGGCAGGCATAAAGGGGCCGGCGTGCTCTGCCCACCAGCCTCAGCGTCCTCCTCCTTGGAGTTGGAGGGGAAGAGACCCCACGCTGCCACCGCCAGCCCTGAACAGAACACCTGCACTGGCGGCAGGCATAAAGGGGCCGGCGTGCTCTGCCCACCAGCCTCAGCGTCCTCCTCCATGGAGTTGGAGGAGGAGAAGAGACCCCGTGCTGTCGCCGCCAGCCCTGAACAGAACACCTGCGCTGGCGGCAGGCATAAAGGGGACGGCATGCTCTGCCCACCAGCCTCAGCGTCCTCCTCCATGGAGTTGGAGGAGGAGAAGAGACCCCGTGCTGTCGCTGCCAGCCCTGAACAGAACACCTGCGCTGGCGGCAGGCATAAAGGGGCCGGCGTGCTCTGCCCACCAGCCTCGGTGTCCTCCTTTGTAGATTCGGACTGGCGGGGGTGGGGGGTGGGGGGAGATGCCTGGCCGCCTGAGGCATTTACCATCAACTGGGTGGCCAGATGTGCCTTCAATGGCCCCGTTGCCTTTGCCGCCGGACCTGGCCTCGTCCTCCCGCATGGGGGCGAGAGAAGGAGGCAACTTGCTGTGGGGCGGCTTACCATTTTTGCTGCCAAAACCAAGGGGGGGATTGTGGGTGGGGTAGGAAGAGAGGGAGCTGGTCCTGCCAGTCAGGAAGGAGGGGCAGCATTCCGTCTAGGGGGGTTCCAGGGAGCCATATAGGTGTTGCGATGGGCATGGGGCGGTATGGCGGGTACCGAGGGGCGGGCCGCACTCGGGGAACGCGGGTCCGATGTTTAAGTGCGATCCCTCGTTCCAGCCCCACAGGTACATCTCTGGGCCATGAGCAGCAGATCCAGAGTGACCCCGCCCTTAGGCTGCTGCTGGTGAATGCCAGATCGGTCTGTAAAAAGTCCCCCCTGATTCAAGATTCTATCCAGGAGGGGCGGGCCGACCTGGCATGCATCACCGAAACCTGGCTGACAACTGAGGATGGAGTACCTCTTTCGGACATGTGTCCACAAGTGTCTGGTTGTGAGGCCCTGCTTCTACGGTTGGGCCCTAAGGGTCAGTTGGGAATCTTACTCCTGTACCTGCCCCCTTGCAGGGTAAGGGATGCCCTGCCTGAGCTCCTCGAGGCCACCTCAGTGTTGGCGTTGGAGTTCCCGAGGCTTATGGTTCTGGGGGACTTCAATTTGCCATAATTGGGGATGGCTTCTGAGGTGGCAAGGGAGTTCATGGCTTCCATGGCAGCCATGGGCCTGACTCAGGTAGTTCGGGATCCGACCAGGGGCAGTGGTCACATGCCAGACTTAGTTTTCTTGTCGGAGCAGTGGCAGAGTGATCTGAGATTACAGGATTTAGTCATCTCACCTGTGCCATGGTCAGATCACTATCTGGTGACTCTTTACTTTCTGGGGGCGACGCTTCATTGTAGGGAGGCAGGGCCTATTAAAATGGTCCACCCTCAGCGACTAATGGATCCTGATGGATTCCAGAGGGAACTGGGGGATGTTCCTCTGGATCGGATACACGATTCACTTGAGGCACTTGTCGACCTGTGGAACAGGACGGCAACAGCAGCCTTGGATGAAATCGCGCCACTGCAGCCTCTCCGCGCCCGTGGGGTTAGGTCACCCCCGTGGTTCACGGATGAACTGCGGGAACTCAAATGGGCAAAGAGATGCCTAGAGCCCTGCTGGGTGAAGACCCAGGATGACTCCGATTGGACACTAGCTAGAGCTGCTATTAGGGCCTACCTAGTGGCGATGGGGGTGGTAAGGCGGCAATACTTCACCACCCTTATTGCCTCCGCTGATAATCGCCCAGCCGCCCTGTTCCGGGTAACCAGGTCCCTCCTCGGTAGGGGGAGATCGGTGCCCGGTTGGCAGGGTTCGGCTGAGGACTTTGCTGACCATCTGGTGAAGAAAATCGATCGGATTCGTTCAGGGCTGAATCCCGGCGTGGATGGGGAGGGTCCGGGGGGGGGGGGCACCGTACAGTCTTGCTGGTGGCTGGGTCGGGGCGATAATAAATGCATAATTACGGGAGGGGGTATTTCCTGCACCACTAAAACATGCTTTGGTGCGCCCCCTCCTGAAGAAAACATCCCTTGACCCAGCTGTCCTTAACAACTACAGGCCAGTTTCCAACCTGCCCTTTCTGGGTAAGGTTTTGGAGAAGGCGGTGGCACGCCAGCTGCAGAGTGTCCTGGAGGAAGCGGATTATCTAGACCCCTTTCAATCAGGATTCAGGCCCAGGTATGGTACGGAGACGGCATTGGTCGCACTGATGGATGATCTCTGGCGGGAGCGGGACGGGGGTTATCCATCCGTCCTTGCTCTTCTTGACCTCTCACGGCCTTCGATACCGTCGACCACGGTATCCTTCTGGAACGGCTCAAAGGACTGGGGATCCAGGGCACCGTGTTGTCCTGGTTTTCCTCTTTTCTGGAGGGCTGTACCCAGTCGGTGTGGTTAGAGAGTGAGAGGTCCAGTCATAGGCTTCTCAAGTATGGGGTGCCTCAGGGTTCGGTGCTCTCTCCTCTCCTATTTAACATCTACATGAAGCCACTAGGAGAGATCATTCGTTCCCACGGGGTGCGGTACCATCAGTACGCGGATGACACCCAGTTGTACATCTCGGCCCGTGGGGACCCCAGTGATGCTGTTGAAATTCTATCCGGATGCCTGGAGGCCATTGGGGTCTGGATGGGGGCCAATGGGCTTCGGCTGAATCCCAGCAAGACAGAGTGGCTGTGGATAAGGGGCCCTATGTTATCCAGGGAGCTACCATCTTTGGTCCTGGATGGGGCTGTTTTGCCCCAGACAGACCCAGTGCGCAACTTGGGGGTCTTTCTGGACTCGCGGCTGCTGCTAGAAGAACAGGTAGCGGCTGTGGCCAGGAGGGCTTTTGCCCAACTTCGGGTGATTCACCAGTTGCGCACGCTCCTGGACCGGGGCTCCTTGCTTATGGTCACCCACGCTCTGGTCACTTCCCGACTAGATTATTGTAATGCGCTCTACATGGGGCTGCCCTTGACGACCATTCGGAGGCTGCAGCTGGTCCAGAATGCGGCAGCCCAAGTGGTGATGGGATGCGGACGATATGCCCATGCCTCACCGCTACTTCGGGAACTGCACTGGTTACCAGTTTGTCTCCGGGTGCAATTCAAGGTGCTGTTTTTGACCTTTAAAGCCTATATGGCAGTGGGCCAGGATACCTTAGAGACCGCATCGCCCCAAGAGTGTCTGCCCGTCCAACCAGAGCGGACCGGAGAGGCTTTCTAATAGTGCCATCAGCTAGGGGTGCACATCTGTCCAGCACCCGAAGGAGGGCCTTCTCCGTGTCCGCACCAACCCTCTGGAACCTCCTGCCAACAGAACTAAGACTTCAAAGAGATTTGCTGCCCTTCAGGAGAGGATTGAAGACCTGGCTGGCAGGGCAGGTGTGGGGGCCCTAATGGGAACACGGTCCCCGCCTGCTGGCTTATGTAAACAATTAAGAACTCTCTCTTCTTCTTTTTATAGTGGGTGGGATGGGTGGGTGGGATATGGGTCTTTTAAAGTGGGTGGGATATGGGTCTTTTAAAATGTTTTTATGTGTTTTTAGAACTTGTTGTAATGCCGCCCTGAGTCGGGTTCTGCCTGAGTGGGCGGCATATATAAATATGACTATTAAATTAAATTAAAATGCCATAATCATCACAATTATAACAAATTAAGGCATGACATATCTCGCTTTGCATATAGTGAGTATATCTCATATATCTGTTTCACCTTTTAAGTGAAATGAATGGATATTTGCACGATATTCTAATTTTCCGAGTTTCACCTGTATTATAGGGCACTTTTGTCAAGAGGATCCGAAATAGCTTAATATTAAAACAACTAATATTAAAAACTAAACAGATATCAGATTAAAAACTAATGAATAAACAATACCACCAATACTCCAGCCACTTGAATATTTTGACTTTCTAACTTCTGAACCTCACCCCACCCCAAGTAACAGAGATCAGAAAGATAGTCTAATGTGTGCAAAGAGAACAAGAAATTGTCAGGTTTTTAAAAAAATATATATTTTACTAAATCTGGACATGGACTTTTTAATTTTAAAAGCAACTGCACAAGAGGGCAACATTTCACTCAGTTTTTCCCCACCACAAGAACAAGATCCCTTTTTTGATCAGTTCTCTTCAGATGAAATATCACTGGGTCACTTTGATTTTTTTTACTCCCATATGCTTCACTTTAGTTTGCAATTATTCTCATCCTTCATTAATGGATGCATCATTTATACCCATAGTTTGTCAATAGTCTTTTGAAGATGCTTCACAATCTGTTTGTTCTTGCCACCCCAAACAATCTGGTGTTACCCCTAAACAGGGCAACTTCAACTGCTCCTAATAATTTCATGTCAGAAATTATTTTGGGTTGACAGGATTTTTGTGTGGAAGAAACTCCGCTCAGGGGATGCCCAAATGAGGCTCCTTACACGTCCCCAAGAGCTTGGACAGAGACTCATGTAGTACCCGGGTCTAGAGCTGCCAACTTGCCAGACTTCCAGCTAACAAGGCGAGCTTCTTAACCACTGAGCCACCACAGCCCCTAAATCCATAGCACTAATGAGGTACCCCACTGTTCATGTCTTCCATTGTATGAAATTTCCATCTATTTGTCTTATTTGCTTCTAGTTTTAAAAAAACAGTTGCCACTCACAATAGGGCTTTTCTCTTCTCATGCACCTCTTAAGTTTGCCTAGAGGATTTGTTGAAGGGCTTTGTCAAATGACTTTTGGAAACCGAACTAAACAATGCAGATGATAGTCAAAGTTTTATTCTCAAATCACAAAGGATTCATGCCTCATTAGATGACTGGCAGGACAGGTGAGTGTGGGAACAGGAGCCAGGTAGTTCTTCAAAACAAGAACAAGCCTGGCACCTCTGTTTTTAAAACCCTATTCAGGCAAAAAAATTTTTTTTATCAAAGCCTTACTGAGCAGGCTAAAATGGTGGAGATTTACTTTACCACCCTTACAATTTAATAAGTTTATAAACAAACTGAACAAATAAACAGAAACCCACCTTTCGGGGCTCTGCGTTTTTCTCCTGATCCTCTTCCCTGGGGAAGTAAATCTACATAGGAAAGTAAAATATACACAGGAAGGGAATGTGCTAGCACCGCCTGTTCCACATATAGAGAAATGACTGTCTGAAAAGATGTTGTGCAGATTCTCCATGCAGTAGGAATATTCTGTCTTTTTCAGGTTACAGATAGTGGAGTCACCTCATTACTAAAGGCAATCCTCTTCCGATTCTTTCTACAAGACAGAGATCAGGGCTAACACACTCCCCACATTTTTAACCTCTTCTGAACATATAAATAAGCCTTAAGAATCTTGTGTATATTTCTATATATAAAAGCTGAAAGTGTGTCTCCATTAGAAAAAAATTCTCAGAATACCAGAATTTTGCCCCAAGCCAATTTCCTGTTTTGTAGTAAGCAGGCTTCAGATGCCTTGGACCTACAGCCAATTAGACAAAATGTCTTCTTAAACCAATACAGCAGGAATGGCCAATGACTGGGATGGGGTGAGGGACAGTTCAAGGACAAAATTTCCATCTCTAGAGCTTCCCCACAGGAAGCAGCAAGCTTGATAATACTTTCCCTCATAAAAAGCTCCATAGCAAAATAAAAACAGAAACAAGCAAAACATCTGCTAACAAGTATATCAGAGAGTAAACAAAACAACAAAATCATTGTGGCACTTCAAAGACTAACTGCTGCATTTTGATGCTAACTTTCATGGACTTGATCAAAATACAGCAGTTAGTCTTTAAGGTGCCACAACTGTTTTTTGTCTTTTTGTTGTTTACTCTCTGATTTACTAACAAAACTGCAGATCTTGCAAAATGTACTATCAGATTTTGGGGATCATTTAAAAATCTTTTGAGTCTGCATACATGAGATCTGCAAAGGCTAAAAAATGCCTTAAAACATACCAGGCATGCTTTGCTTAACATCCTAATGCTTCTGTAATTTGTTCCCTGGATCCTGACTATTTAAAAAGTAACTACTCAATCCCTAGCATTTAATAGATTCATAAACAGATTTAACTAATAATCAGAACCCACCTTTTTGGGCTCTGCATTTTTCTCCGGATCCTCTTCCACAGTGGTGGTAAAGGGGGTCACAGTGGCAGCCCCAGAAGATTTCTCTTTCTTATGCTTCTTGTGCTTCTTGTGCTTTTTATCTTTTTTATGCTTCTTATCCTTCTTCTTCTTCTTCTTTTTGCCACCTCCTTCCTGATCAGACTGCTGTAAGGTCAAGCAGCACATTTGCCTTTAAAATATCTATGTATAGATAAAGATGAAAACCTAACACCCCTGAAAAGATTCATACTATAAAGCAGTGCTTCCCAAACTTTGTTTTTTGGACTTCAACTCCCAGAAGCCAAAGTCAATTCCCCAAAGCACTGATCAGCCAATGTAGTGACTGAAGCTTCTGGGAATTAAAGTCCACCAGTGTTCCGTGGAGCATAGTTTGGGAAATGCTGCTATAAAGCAACACAGTCCAGGGTGACTCCAATACTAATGTTGTGCTGTCAAGTTAATTCTGACTGATGGTGACCCGTTTCAGCATTTTCTAGTTAGAGTGTACTTTCTTTTGGGGGCACACTGGGGCCATGCAGCTTTCCCAGGGCCACAGAGACTGACTTTTCTGAGATACACAGTGGAAAACCAATAATAATTTTTTGTGTCAGAAAGAATTCTGAGTTGAAAGGTTTTTTGCTGGAGAAACCCCGCTGAGGGGACGCCCAAAAGAGGCTCCTTTCATGCCCCCAAGATCTTTTCCCACTGAAGTGGTCCCTATTGATCTCCTTGCAATTTCTTACTTTTGAACTGCTAGGTTGGCAGGAGCTGGGATAGAGACAAGTGCTCAAACCATCATGCAGTACCAGGGTCTCAAACTGCTGGCTTTCCAGCTAACAAGGCAAGCTTCTTATCCAGAGCCACCACAGGCCCATGGAGTGGGGAACTGAACTCCCAACCTGTGATCCACAGCCAGGTAACTTTACTCACTGAGCTATTCAGCCATCAGGACAACTTCTAGGCAAGACCATTTTCTTTGTACCGAACACTTAAAACACTTCCTTTCCTGACTGATGCAAAAGCTGGCTCATCATTACCAGCAACCCTCTTCTAATTAAACATATCAGAGGGTTAAAAAATGACAAAAACAACAGTAGCACTTTAAAGACTAACTGCAGACTTGATCCACAGAAGCTTACATTAAAATACAGCAGTTAGTCTTTAAAGCGCCAGTGTTGCTGTCCCTTTTGTTTACTCTCCAATATGCTTAAAACAGACTTAACACGGCTACAATTTCAAAAACGTTAACATCAATTGACTGAATGTGAAGAATGAATGAGAGCTACATTAACTTTCCAGTCAAATGAAAAGAAATAGAAAAGTGGACGAAATCAAGAGTACAGAGGATGAGGGCAGGTGATGACTTGCTGTGAAAGAGACTCACCCTTACTGGCGAAGGGCTTGGCGTGGGGCTTTTAGCCTTCTTCGCAGCTGGAGGTGGTGACCAGTGAGCAGGAGACTGGGACTGAGCAGGTGATGGAGGCGCTGGATGTTTCTTGGGGGGAAGAGGCTCAGGGGATCCTGAAGCCGACCTGGAGGAAGATCTCCTTCTCACAGAATGTGGGCTTGGTGGGGAAATCCTTCAGATAAGAGACACGGGGAAGGAAGTTTCAGCATTCTAAAAATGGTTTACAAGTTGTAATTATAAAAGGCAGCTTTTCAAATATAACTGTTGTCCTCTTTAGAAGAACTATGAGGCCTGCATAACCATAAGTGCTTAAAGTGGGTTCTCCTACTTATCATCACCCATGCTTAAAAACTGCACAATAAACACTGAATTTTATTGTACAGAATCCTTCTCATTTACTGGTCTGCCAATGACTGCCAGAAACTTGCACTGATCAGGACTTAAGTTTGGCAAACAAAACCAAGAAAGTGGCTTCATTTTGGCAGTCCAGGGTTTGGGATCCGGAAGAACACTGAATTACATAAGCAATTTAAGTGTTAATTTGGAACATGCAACATAAATGTTCTAAAGGCGAGTCACGCTCTCCCAGTCAGCTTTGAGGGCCAGATAGCTATTTTGCCCTGCCTGCACGATGGGGTGGTGGCGGCCATTTTGTCCCAACAGCTTCAAAGGGGTGACCATTTTGTTTCTCGAATGCCCTTGGAGAGGTGGGGGCGCATGAAATGTTGCACAGGCCACATCCGGCCTTAGGCTGAGAACCCCTGTTCTAGATTTTGTTTGAGGTTGAAGCTTCAAAATACTGTAGATGCACTTGACTTTTGTCGAACTTTTTCCCTGTATCCTTCCTAGCGATTTCAAATTCACTTCTATATTTATTATAATCAGAGAACAATCCCTCTGAAACCTGACGTTATACATAACATCTAAGTTTACATGACTAGATACCAAAAGAAGGTGGGCAAAAACTCACTTTTTGGGCTTTTTGGGCTCTGGAGTCCTGGAGACCCTCCTGATAGGCCTAGTGCTTGGAGAAGGAGACTGTCTTCGTGGAGGTGACGCTGAAAGTCCCCTGCGCACCAGTGGGGGACTCGTAGAGGTTCGGGTAGGCCTAGGCTGCGGGGAAGGCGAGTGCCGTTTGTTCTGAAGTGGAGATCGGGTCTCACGGCTGGACCTGCTGGGAGATCCTTTCCTGTGCTTAGAAGATATCGATGGCGAGCGTCTCTTTGCAGGTGCGGGGCTTCGTTGTTTTGCTGGTGGAGAGCGAGAGACCCTGGGTTTGGGCTGTGGAGAAGGTGATGCCCTTCTCTTGGGAGGGGGTGATGCCATTCGTCTCTTTGGAGGTGGTGAAGGGGAGTATCTCCTCTGGATCGGAGGAGAATATCGCCTGAGTGTAGGGGAGTGGCGGCGAGGTGGCGGCGATGGGGACCTAGGAATTGAAAACAAGACATTGGCACCATTTAGAGTAAGTAAAATAAATGGGTGGGATGGTCAGCAATATAATTTAACTTCAGTATAACTGCCTTAGCTAGAAGAAATCTAAAATCAAATACCAATGTGTAAATCAGTGTTTCCCAACCTTTGGTTTTTGGGCTTCAGTTCCCAGAAGCCTAAGTCAATTTCCAAAAGCACTGATCAGACAATGTACTGGCTTAGGCTTCTGGGAATTGAAGCCCAAGAACCAAAGGTTGGGAAACACTGGTGTAAATGAATCAGGAAAGTCAAGTAAGCCTATAGATACACTGTTTGCATATAATCCCTGGAAACATATTCTAACGTTCTTTTTAAAAAATAATACCTGAATTATCTAAGGAGATTCTCTTGGTTGCTTTTTACCTGTTTCTTTTTACAATAGTATTTGTAAACCACTTCAAAGTAATGATAAGTGTTAAAATAGAGTTAGTAATTAAACTCACCTCTTTTAAGTAGGTTGGTAGGGAAATAATCAGTTTTACAAAGAAATTCTCAATCTTATATCAAATCAAACACGCGTATAATAGGTCATTTCTATGTCACAGCACCCTTTTTAAGTAGATATGCATCTTGTACAACTAGAGAGTCACAGGGAGCACAAATGTTACCTTTGGCGTGGTGGTGAAGGTGATCTTCGCCGCCTTGGAGGAGGGGCAGGAGAAGGAGAGCGTCGTCTTCGGGCAGGTGGTGGCGAGGGACTTCGCCTTCTCCTGCTACAGGGAAAAAAAGAGAAGGGAGACTCAGAAAAAAACAAATTGTGAAGGTAGACATGAGGACAGCCTATACCAGTGATGGCGAACCTTGGCACTCCAGCTGTTCCTGGACTTCAGTTCCCAGAAGCCAGAGACCCTGTGAATCCACACAAATGAGTTTACTGCGCGTACTATGCATAGTAAACCCATTCGTATGGATTCACAGAGACTTGGGCTTCTGGGAACTGAAGTTCAAGAACAGCTGGAGTGCCAAGGTTTGCCATCACTGGCCTATATGGTGGCTTTCCATTATCAGGACTCCACCCTCCAGCTAAAATCCTTTTACAATAATTCCCACTGAGCTTGTATAGTCATACAAATGCAGTGCTCTTCACAGCAGCCAACACATGTTCTTAAGACATGCCTACCTGTAGTATGAAAACATACTACGGTGATCAAGAATGCAAATGTTAAAGACTTGGGCAGGGAACATATTTGTCTAAATTCCCAAGTAATTAAGCATCTGTAAGCAGGTTGGATAACCAATATGTTTGTTTAATAATGTAGGGACAAATCATTCCTCTTATTGACTGGCACACAGCATAACGATCCTATCACTACCAAGCTATCTTTCCTCTAAGGATAATTCATGGACCACCTCAGACCCATCATAATATACACATTAATTTATGTTAAACTGGCCTCCTCCATTCCTTCTATGCCTTTGGCCAGAAGCGATCATGACTTTGGAAAATTATACATCTCTTTCAATCAGTTCCACTTCATATACATATTTGTGGCCCCACTGATATCCAAAAATAAAAATCTTCTGATCAACCCTTAAACTTCACTAGCACTGCTTATGGCTGGATAAAAGCTGGGCAAGACCAAAACCATGGACCAAGCAGTGGCTCAAGTGGTTAAGACGCTGAACTTGAAAACTGGAAGGTCGGAGCGTGATACCCCAGTGCTGCACGACGGAGTGAGCTCCCGGCTCTATCGCGGCTCCTGTCAACCTAGTAGTTCGAAAGCAAGAAATTGCAAGTAGATAAATAGGGACCACTTTGGTGGGAAGGTAAACAGCCTTCTGTGCACTCCAATTTCTAAGTATGCCTGCCACATGTCCACAAAAACACAGACAGCACTGGCTCTTTGGCTATAAACAGAGATGAACACTGAACCCTAAAGTCAGAGACGACTGGCTTTCAAGCAAGGGTGACCTAACGGCAATCACATTAAAATCCCAATCATCTGCTGCACAGCCAGTTGTACAATCATTTTCCAAATGTTGGTCAAGACAATCAACAGCAAACTACAAAGTTAGAATCACACACACACGGCCTGTTTATGCTGTGTAATTCTTACAGGACTCTGGACAAAGAGCCTAAATAGTTTTTCTCTAGTTTTATGAATAATTTGTTTCAAAAGTAGAAGCTTCAATGTTGTAATTTTCCATGAACATTACCTCAAGACAGAAGTACACTATACTAATCATGTCTTCCTAGCTATCTGAGAAAAGCCATATGGGTATTAATGAGATGTCTGCTTTGTTTCACTATCCAAGTTCCTCTACTATAGAAACGAATTTTTTTCTTTTTGTTCACAGCTACAGTTGGAAAGAAAAGAAAAGCACGGTGTAGGACAGGGGTACCCAAACTATGGCAGGAAGCCCATACTTTCTAGAAATGCTGCAAAACGTAATCCTAATTAGCAGAGCAATCTGCTAACTAACCTTTTCATAACTGGAAAAGACAGGTTGTACTTAGCAGTAACTGTCGTTCTTCGAGTGATTGTTTGTGAAGCCACACTGAAGGGTTCTGCGCTTGCGCGGGAGCCAGTAACGGAGCTAAAAGCTAATTAGCTAAAACTTTAAAACTATGACCGCCCACCATCGCCACCCGCCCTCGGCGCCATTGTGTGCCAAATCCCTCAGTTCCATGAAAAAGCTGATCACTAGACAAGAAAGAGGATCTCATCAGTGCAGCCAAGAGGGGAGGACGGGTGGGTTGTGTGGCTTCACAAACAATCACTCGAAGAATGACAGTTACTGGTAAGTACAACCTGTCTTTCTCCTTCGTGTTGTTTGTGAACTCACACTGATGGGAAACTAGCAAGCTCACTTACTTGGGAGGTGGGCAGCCGATGCAGTGATGAGATGTGAAGGAGATGGTTTGTGCGCGGGGTGTGCTCAGAGTAGCCGACAACCTGGAACCAGCAGTCAGGATTGATCGGCCCACCCGAGAGTCATTGACAGCCCTCCTGTCAAGGCAGTAATGGGAGACGAACGTGGATGAAGTAGCCCACGTGGCCGCCCTGCAGATGTCCTCCAGGGGGACTCCTTCCAGGAAGGCAGTGGAAGAGCTGAAAGACCTGGTGGAATGTGCCTTGACATGGCGAGGCGGGGGTTAAGATGCCAAGCGATACGCAAGGTAGATGGTCTCACATATCCATTTGGACAAACGCTGAGCAGAGAGAGAGTGTCCCTTAGTCTGCCCGCCATAGGAGATAAACAACTTGTTGGATTGCCGAAAGTCAGTGGTCCTGTTGGTGTAGAATAGCAGTGCCCTTCTGACATCAAGGGAGTGCCACAAACGCTCCTGGCTATTGGCAGGATACGGGGGAAAAGTAGGTAGAGTAAGACCTTGAGCCAGATGAAACTCAGTGATGACCTTAGGCAGGAAAGCAAGGTTGGGGTGGAGGACCACCCTGGCATGAAAAAACTTTAGGAAAGGGGGATCCCCCCGTAGAGCTGCAAGCTCGCCGACCCGACAGGTAGAGGTGATAGCGACCAAAAAGGCTGTCTTCCAAGAGACGAGACGGATGTCTGAAGTGGCCATGGGCTCAAAGGGAGGTCGCATGAGGGCCTCCAGAACTGTGTTGAGTGACCACTGCGGAGCGGGCCGTTTGATGGGATGGTAGACATTCCTCAAACCCTTCAGGAGCCGTTTCACAGTACTGTTGCGGAAAGCTAACGAGAGAACAGGGTGATGAGGGGCAAGGGCGACCACGGCAGCCAAATGCACCCTTACCGAGGAATGAGCTAGACCAGCTTCGGCCAAAGTCAAGAAATACTCCAGAAGATCCTCCAAGGAAGCTGAAGCAGCAGACTTTCCTGACTGGGACAGGAAGGTGCGGAACCTTTTAAACTTGGCATCATAGGACCTGGCAGTGGAAGGCCTCCTACTGCTGTCCAAGATACGGCTCAGTCTGGGATTATGAGCCATGCTGTTAGATGGAGGCTCGGCAAGTCCGAGTGGAAGAGGCGGCCCCCCTCCAAGAGGAGGAGATCTGGGATCCCGGGAAGCTTCAGCGAGTTGGAAGACAGTCTGTTCAGTAAGGGATACCAGGCTGGATCTATGAGAATCGCCGAGGCGCATTGCTGGCGAAGCCGGACGAGAACCCTCTGCACCAACGGGATGGGAGGAAAAATGTACAGTAGCCCCCTGTTCCAAAGAACCATGAAGGCGTTGCCTATGGACCCGGGGCCTTTCCCCATCCTTGTGCAGAATCAGGAGCACTTGGCATTGTCGGGGGAGGCGAACAGGTCCAGGCATGGTTGGCCCCAACTGAGGCAGAGGCTGTCAGACTGCTGGATTCAGCTCCCATTCGTGCGTAACGTAGGACCTGTGGCTCAGGCGGTCCGCAATCGTGTTGATGACACCCTGTATGTGGACTCCGATTGGAAGAACATGGAACCAAAGACACCACTCACATAGTTGGACCCCAAGGTAAAGTAGGGTCTGAGATTTGGTGCCCCCTTGCCCATTCAGGTATGCCAGAGCCGTGGTGTTGTCTGATGCTACATGGACCACACAGCTTGAGACCAGAGAGCGGAAGGAGATCATGGCCTTCTAAATCGCCAGCAGGTCCAGAAAGTTGATGTGGTGAGCCCGTTCCGCAAGTGACCAAAGGCCGCTGATGTTCAGCATGCTGCAGCACACGCCCCAACCCTTTTGGCTCGCATCCGTGGTGACCTGGACTGACGGAACGGGTGGGTGGAACGGTTTCCCCGTTGCAACAAAGTGTCCGGTTATCCACCAACTGAGCTGTTCCCTTAGCTTGGGGGTCGGAGTCAGGGGCTTGCTCGGGGTGTCCCGGAGGGGGTCGAAGTGGTGCAGAAACCAGGACTGCAGCGATCTAATCTTTAGTTTGGTGAAGGGGATGACTGCGGTCATGGAGGCCATGAGCCCCAGGAGTCTCTGCACTGCTACGGCCTTGACCGTGCGGTTGCATTGTACATGTGTGACCATGTCCAAGATGTGTGTGAGCCTGAGGCTCGGGGCATAAGCTCTGGCCATTGATGAGTCCAGGACAGCCCTAATGTAGGCCATCTTCTGACATGGAAGGAGGCGAGATTTCTTGTAATTGACGCTGAGACCGAGATCCTCCATGATGGAGACAGTGAGACGCACGTCCTCCGCTGCTTGTTCCTTCGTAGGTGCACAAATGAGCCAATCATCTATGTATGGAAAAACCTGCACACGCCGTTGGTGCAGGTGAGCAGCAACCGGGGCCAAACACTTGGTGTACACTCTGGGAGCGGTGCACAGTCCGAACGAGTGGCAGGTGTATTGAAAGATCTGGCCGCCGATGACGAATCGAAGGAACTTGCGGTGAGACTGCCGAATGGACACATGAAAATAAGCGTCTTTGAGGTCGATGACCACAAACCAGTCCCCCGGGTTGAGGAGGGAGAATGGATTGCAGTGTGACCATGTGAAACTTCGTTGTCCTGATGTATTTGTTCAAATGGAGGAGGTCCAGAATGGGATGAAGACCCCCGTCCTTCTCGTCCAGGAGAACGATTCTACAGTTGGATTCTACAGTTTCTATGGCCCCTTTATGAAGAAGCGATGTCAGTTCTTCCTGGAGTGGGGGGGATGGATCCGTAGAGCGGATGCGACTGGAAGGAGGCCATCTCTTGAACTCTAGCGCGTAGCCATCGTTCAAGATTTTGAGAACCCACCAATCAGTAGTGATGGTATCCCAGAGAATGATGAAGTTTTGCAGGGGCAGATACAGAAGAAGGTGCATGGGAGGATCACTGGTCAGAGCGGAGTCAAACCTGCTGCTTTTGCTTCCGATCCGTTTGGTGGGTTGGGAAGCGGATTGGTTGTGAGAGCGGTTGAATTGCCTCCGTGCCTTGTAGTAATGCTGTTTGGAGGTACCTTACTGAAACTCTTGACGGCGCGGAAAATCCTGGTTATAGGATTGGTTAGGGCGACGCCGAGAGGCAGAGGTGGCAGTACGGAGCTTATTGAAGGTGGTGATGTCCCTCTGAAGCTCATTCAGTGTGTTGTCGGTCTCTCCAGCAAAGAGGCCCTGGCCGTCAAAAGCTCCTTAATGAGCTTTTTGGTGTCATCATTGAGATCCGCTGACCGGAGCCAAGAATGGCAACGGAGCTGGATCGCCATAGCTATAGCTTCCAAATCGCAGATGTGGCGTGCAGTGCAGATCTGTTGCTGGCCAAGATGAACCCCTTCCGTGGCTAGCACCTCGAATTCGCCGCAGAGGTCAGCAGGAAGCTTGTCCAGAGAAGCCTCGAGTTTCCTCCAGAGCTTCACGTTGTAGGCACCCATAGCTGTGGCGTAGCTGGCTGCTCTAAGTGAAAGAGAGGAGGACACAAAAGTCCTACGTCCCAGGGTGTCGAGCTTTTTACCCTCCTTGGACGAAGGAACCGGGACACTATGAACCGCTGTGCGATGCTGGGAGGCCTTGACCACTCTCGAATTCGGTGCCGGATGCGTGTGCAGATACTCACCATCCTCACCCAAAAGTTTATAGATGCCGTCAAGGCGAGTGAACACAGTGTGGAATGACACCGGCTTCTGCCAAACCTTCTTCATGGCATGAGAAACCGCTGGTAGAAAGGGCAAGTGCACATGAAATATCTTCTCCGTGTCAGCCAGGCCACAAACCTCATCCACAAAGGGGGATGGAGGGGTCTCCGCTTTGATGTTCAAAACAGAACCCATGCGAGTCAGAAGAGCGGTGAAAGTCCTCTGATCTTCAGGCTGGGTCCGCTCCTTCCAATTTGGTCATCCGGAGACTTCTCCGCATCGACCGGGGGCTTGTCGTCATCCGAGCCGACGACGGACGAATCGTCTGAGCCTTCAGACCTCGCTGAAATGGAGGTGGAATGAGGGGTCCGAGTCAGACCAGTAAAGCCCAGCTGAGCTAGGATCCTCCCCAGAGACAGGCAGAGGTGGAGGAGGAGGTCTCTGAACCACCGATCCGACACGGCACTGCTTAGGAGGCGCAGGTCCCACAGCAGGCGACAGATCCACAGCGGTCGAATCTGAAGGGGAGGAAATGATGGCCCTGACCTGCTTGGAGATTTCGCTGGCCATGGTCCCAAAGAGCAGGCCCAAGGCGTCAACAGGCACCGATGGTGGAGGAGGAAGAATAGAACCTTCTTCTCGGTGAGATGAGACTGCCGAATGGACAGACATTGGAGACAGGTTGAAGACGTTGGCTGCAGACGGGGACACCAGCGGGCGGGCGGGTACCTCCGGAGATGCAGGAGGAAGAGGCAACCGCGGAGGAGAGGCCGGAGCTGAGACTGCAGACGAAAACCTAGTCGAAGCCAGCGAGGAAGGCGGCGAAGGGCGGGAAACACGAGGAGTAGGAGGTAAGGAAGAATGGTGCTTGTGATGCTTCCGTTTCTCATTGTGTTTCTTCTCGTCCTCCTCCTTCTTCTTCTTAAGGAAGGGTTCGGCGGTGGTTAACTTCTTTGGTGCAGAAGAAGAGGAAGCCGCCGAAGAGGCTTGAGGCCATGAAGAGGCCGGTTGTGGCGCCAGTGCCTTCTCCATGAGGTGGGCCTGCAGACAATTCTTCCAATTCTTCAAGGCTACGCGGGAGAACTTTCTGCAGGCGGCATAAGATTGGACCTGGTGGTCTTCTCCCAGACAAATAAGACACTTGTCGTGGGTGTCGGTGCTGGGGATTTTCGCCGAGCAAGAGGGGCACTTCTTGAAGGCCGCTGACGAGGCTATCCAAAGTGCAAGAAACGCTGAAATAGGCGAGAGGAAGGCCTCCCGGGAAGAAAACATAGCGGCTAACAGCCGCAAGTGCAAGTCCAACGTGCGGAAAACAACTCAAAAAGGAAAACCTAAAGAGTTGCTGAAGACCAAGATGGGGAAACTGCCCTGGTCAGAAAAATTGTAGAAGGGTGCTTTCCGAAAAATGGTGAGCAAGAAAAACAGTCCAAGGACGAGCTCCTCGAAAAGGCTCCTGCTGAGACAGTGGGAAAAAAGGAACTGAGGGATTTGGCGCGCAAAGGCGCCGAGAGCGGATGGAGATGGTGGGCGGTCTTAGTTTTAAAGTTTTAGCTAATCAGCTTTCAGCTCCAATACTGGCTCCCGCGCAAGCACAGAACCCATCAGTGTGGGTTCACAAACAACACGAAGGAGAACGGTTACTTCTTTCCCATCTGCATTCTGGCAACAGTGGGGAGTGGGACTTCAGAAATCAAACACCCTACATAGTTACTTGCAAAGACTAATTAAGAGGTAAAAAGGGTAGGTTACCTACCGTAAACGTAGTTCTCCGGGTGGTCCTGTGAGCATTCATACTAATGGGTTTACTCTCGTGCATGCGCGATGGTTGGTTTCCCCAAGCTTCAGCTTTTCTTACAGAAAAGACCTTTCTTCCCAGCATGCCTAGCGCCATGCCCCGCCCTCCTTCTCCAGTCTCATTTGCATCGCCGCGGAGAAGGGCAGTCTACAATGATGAGAGGGGAGGTAGGGCGGGACGTATGAATGCTCACAAGACCACTCAGAGAACTATGTTTACGGTAGGCAACCTACCCTTCTCTGTCGTGGTCCGTGAGCATCTATACTAATAGGTGATTCCCAAGCTTATCTTACCAGGATGGAGGGCATCATTGGAGAACCGTACCCAGGACTCTTCAGCTGAAGGTCACCTGGCAGGATTCCCTCATATCCAACTTGTAACGCCTCACGAAAGTGGAAGGCTGAGCCCACGTCACTGCCTGACAGATGTCCTGAAGGGCGACATCTCGGGGGGAAAGCGACGGATGTCGACAGGGCTTGAGTAGAATGGGCACATAGAGCCATAGGAGGGTGCAGATGTGCCAATTTGTAAGCCAGAGTGATAGTCTCTACAACCCATATGGAAAGGCATTGGGAGGAGACCTGTAGACCCTTGTTGGGCCCTGCGTGACAGACTAAGAGACATTGAGTTTCTCTAAAACTCCTAGTCCTGTCTAAATAAAAAGCCAATGCTCTTTCCACATGCAGTGTGAAGCCTCTTTCCTAAGTCTGATGAAGGGGAAGAGAAAAAATCAGGCAAAACTATAGGCTACTGTAAGTGAAATGCCGAGACAACTTTCGGCAGAAAGGATACGTCGTGGTGGAGCACCACTTTGTGCTGAGAGTTCACTGACTCTTCTGCCAGAGGTAATTGCTAACAGAAAGGCAGTCTTGTAAGTGAGTAAGTGCAATGGCATAGTGGCCATTGGCTCAAACCGTTTGTCAGTCAGTTTATCAAGTACTAGAGATAGAGACCATGATGGAGTTGGTCTACGCACATCTGGATAGGTAGTAGACAATCCCTTAAGGAATTTTTAACCTTATGGTTACGGAAAAACAGCCTTGCTCTGAATGCGAGGGCTGGTAGGCAATGATAACAGTCAAATAAACTTTGAGGGATGACAAAGAGAGACCCAATTGTTTTAAGTGCAAAAGAAATTGGATCACAGTAGAAGACGAGGAGACATGGCAGCCTCACCAGTTGACAGAATGAATTGCTGAGATTTAGCCCATTTGTAGGAGTAAATCTTCTTAGTGGAAGGTTTTGTAGAATCATTAAGAATAGCCATTAAAGCGGGAGAATCCTCCACACTGTGAAGCAAAGCACCTCAAGGTCTGGATGGAGAACCTGTTGAGAGCCCTAAAGCAGGAGATCTGGGCGTCTGGGCAGCCTCTGATACTCCATGGGGAACCAAGTTTGTCTGGGCCACCACGGGGCTATTAGTATGGTGTCGATCTACCGGGATGGTAGGAGGGATATTACCTTGTGAAGTAATGGGATCGGGGGGAAGGCATAGATCATGCCTCGAGTCCAATCCAGCATGAATGCGCCGCCAAGGGAGGCTTTATCGAACCCTGCCCTGGACATGAATAGAGGGAGTTTCACATTTGAATGCATAGCAAAAAGGTCTATCGCTGGGGATCCCCAGCAATGAGTTAGGTTCAGAAATATCTGAAGAAGCAGTTCCCATTCGTGGGATTGAAAATGCGTTCAACTCAAGGCATCCGCCAGAGTATTGTGAACGTCCGCCAGGTGAATGGCAATCAGAAATATTTTTCAGGACGGGGTGCACCAATCCCAGAGTCTCATGGCCAGGGTAAGGAATGCTTGAGAGCGAGTTCCGCCCTGATTGTTTATATATTGGACTGTCTGAAATGACTTGAACGACCTTGCCAGACAGAGGGGCTTAGAATGCTTTCAAGGCTTTGAACACTGCCAGAAGTTCCAATTTGTTGATATTCCATTGGCATACGTGGGGAAACCATGTTCTGGTGACGCACAATGAACCCGTGTGGGCACCCCAGCCCTGGTTGCTGGCATCTGTTGTCAGCTGTACCTGAGGGTAGGGATCCTGAAAAGGGCGACCCTAGCATAAATTTTGTTGTCCAGACACCATTGGAGTTGGGACCTCAATTGTGGAGGAAGACAGAGCTATTTTGACTGAAGCTCGTCTAGACTGTTGTACATGGACAGAAACCAGCGCTGAAGGAATCTGGAGCACAGCTGGGCATGTCTCAGGACTATCATGGTTGAGGCAATTAAGCCCAGAAGGTGTTTGGACTTGTAAGGCTGTGAGGTGTGAGGAGGAAATTACTTCCCTCGTTGCCTTGAGAATGTCCTGCTTGCGCTTGGCAGTGAGGAAGACCAGCGCTGCCGTAGTCGAAGACCACCCCTATAAATTGGACGGATTGACTCAGATTGAGGCAAGACTTCTTGTTCACTTTGAGTCTGAGGTGATTGAGAAGGGAGAGAACCTGAGAGGTGTGCCTCATTGCCTCCGATCTGGAAGCTATGATCCCGTCGTCTATGCATGGGTATATTGATGCCCATGGTGTGCAATCTGCCACTAATTGGGCCACAGTCTTGGTAAACACCCTTGGTGCTGTGGACAGGCTAAAAGGTATCCTGTCATAAGTCTGGCTGGACAGTACGAATCTGAAGTATTTCTTGTGGCATTCTCTAATCGCGACATGAAAATACGCATTGGCCAAGCCAATGGTGGTAAACCACATGCCTGGGAACAGGAAAGAAAGAATAGACTGGAGGGTAACCATTCTGAACTTTCTATTTGGGGATGGCACTATTCCAATTGCCTCTTTTGTGAGGAGGGTGTTGACCTCCTGAGCCAAAACAGGGGTACTTAAAGTGCCTTTTACGTCTCCCAGAGGTGGCAGATGTAGCAACTCAATTGCATATGCTTGCAAAACGATGGTAGGTATTGCTGGAAATATGGCTGACAATACTGGTATGGACGTTTCCAGTGTCATCGCCTTAAAGTCTGCTGCGGCTAAGAGGACCGACCAGATTTGGGCCCATAGTGCACTTTCGTAGCAGTGAGACGCTCCTCAGTTAAGTCGTCTATGGAATCATCAGCTGAACTATGGAACGGCCCGATCCCTCAAAAGGCATGTGTCCCAACCTGTTTTTGCAGCAATCTCCGTGATCGAACCACTAAGTGGTCTAATTTTTAATTAATAAACATAGCCTGAATAAGTTATAGAAAGGTCCTTCGTGGGAGTCTGCTGGGCAAACAGTGCCCCATAGAAAAAGCAGACCCAATGGCGCTTTAAACAGTATAAAAACTTGAATTTAAACAGTTAAATATTCCCTTGAACTAATAAACAAGAAAAATAATAAAAAGCAGTTAAATATAGTTACGACAGCCTGGAAAAACATGACTGTGTGACGCGGCGGAAAAAAATGTGACTGGAGGAGGGCGGGGCATGGCGCCTGGCATGCTGGGAAGGAAGGTCTTTTCTGTAAGAAAAGCTGAATCTTGGGAAAACCGACTATTGTGCATGCGCGAGAGTAAACCCATTAGTATGGATGCTCACGGACCACGACGGAGTAGTAGTCAAATTGCTGTTATTTGCAATCTCTGTTTGCTGATCCACAGAATCTCCCACTATGAAATCTGAAGATGGAAATCAGCAGAAGGCAGCTGAGTAAAAGAAAAAGAACCGCAGGAACACTGTGGCTTAATGCTCAGATGTTCACTTGACATACGTGGGTTTTCAACCTGAAGCATATCCAAAAGTTATTTTTCGCGTAGTCCTCCTCCTCCTAAATCACACCAATCTCCAACACCTCAGTAATGGCATTGTGTATGGGAAATGTGATGATCAATTTCTCACAGTAGAACATAAGAACAGCCTTGCTGGAACAGGCCACAGCCCATCCAGTCCAGCATTCTGTCTCACACAGTGGCTCACCGTTTCCTTCAGGGTATTCCCAAGCAGATGCCTTCACCTGCTTAGGATTCACTGGAAATGCCATTGAGAGATATCCTGCCTATCTCTCCAACCCGGAGGTTGTCCTTAGGTATCCATAATTATAGCCATTGATACCCTTGTCCTCCATGAACTTGTCTAATCCTTTCTTAAAACTATCAAGACTGACAGCTGTCACCACTTCTTCTGGCAAGGAGTTCCATAGACTAGTGATCATCTGGGTGAAAAAGTACTTTCTCTTATTTGTTTGAGAACTAGCACCCAAAAGTTTCATGGAGTGCCACCTAGTTCTAGTGTTATGCGATAGGGAAAACAGTTTTTCTTTATCTACTTTGTCCACACAGTGCATGATTTTATAAACTTCAATCAGGTCACCTCTTAGACGCCGTTGTTCAAGAGTGAAAAGGCCCAACCGTTGCAGCCTCAGATGGTAAGGAAGGTGTTCCAGTCCCCTAATCATTCTAGTTGCCTTCCTCTGCACTTTTTCCAGCTCCATAATATCCTTCTGGAGGTATGGCAACCAGAACTGTACACAGTATTCCAGATGGGGCCTCACCATAGATTTATAAAGAGGCAAAATGACACTTGCTGACTTATTTTCTATACCCTTTTCTATACCTTTGGTAGGGACTTTGGTGGCTTAGTGGTTAACCCTTTGAGCCGTCTGGGACGGCTCAAAGGGTTGGGGATCCAAGGCACGGTGTTGTCCTGGTTCTCCTCATTCCTGAGTGCCTGGACCCAGTCCGTGTGGTTGGAGAGTGAGAAGTCCAGCCCTAGGCCCCTCCAATATGGGGTGCCTCAGGGCTCGGTGCTCTCTCCTATTTAACATCTACATGAAGCCGCTGGGTGAGATCATCCGTTCCCACGGGGTGCGGTACCACCAGTACGCGGATGACACTCAGCTGTACATCTCAGCCTGTGGGGCCCCCAGCGATGCTGCCAAAGTCCTATCTGGGTGTCTGGAGGCTGTAGGGGTCTGGAAGGGGGCCAACGGGTTACAATTGAATCTTAGCCAGTAGAGCTACTGTTGCAGACGGAGTTGCTGCCCTTCAGGAAAGGTCTTAAAACCTGGCTGGCGGGGCAGGTGTGGGGCCCTACAGGCAATGTGGCTCCTGCTCGCTGGCTTTTATCATAAGACACACCCTCTCTCTGCTTCTTGGGGTGGGTGGGATTTTAATGTGGGTGGGGGTTTTAACTGTTTCTTATTGCGTGGGGTTTTTAGATTATGTAAGTCGCCCTGAGTCGGGGTTGCCTGAGTGGGCGGCAAACAAGTTGAAAAATTAAATTAAATTAAAATTAAATTAAGACGCTGAACTTGATGACTGGAAGTCCTGCAGTTCAAGACCTGAGTGC
Source organism: Bradypodion pumilum (assembly GCA_035047305.1). Classification (NCBI taxonomy): domain Eukaryota; kingdom Metazoa; phylum Chordata; class Lepidosauria; order Squamata; family Chamaeleonidae; genus Bradypodion; species Bradypodion pumilum. The sequence goes on from JAWDJD010000007.1 coordinate 30,463,463, forward strand.
TGCACATCGGAGCGTGTTCCTGTGTCTGTCCCATCTCCTGCCAACCTAGCAGTTCAATAGCAAGAAATTGCAAGTAGATATACAGGTACCTCTTCATCAGGAAAGTTAACTGTGTTCCGCGCACCCCAGTGTCTCGTCATGCCTGCCAGAAGACTATGGAAATGTCTGCAGACACAAACAACGCTGGTTCTTTGGCTATAAACAGAGATGAGCAGTGAACCCTAGAATCGGATACAACTGGCTTTTGAGCAAAGGCAACAGAACCTTAGGTAAAAGCACAGCTCACCCTAACTGAAATAAGATGTGGGAGTGGGGAACTTATTTATGGTTACTGGGAAACACTTGATGTGGACAAAGCAAAAGAACATTACCGAGGAGGGGATTCCTTTTGCCACTTCCGTGGAGACGGAGACCGACTGCGGGAATGTGAGTGACGCCGACGCCTCCCCACTTCACCATTCTTTACATTTGACTTTTTTGGCCGTTCCTCTTCAGAGGAAGATGATGAACCAGAATCTGTAACAAAATGGAAGCTATGCTATTGAAATGCAACATGACAGCAATGCTTAGTGTGCACCTTAATTAGCAATTAAATTATTTTTAAACAAAACTTTATAAGATAAGTAGCTATATTCAAAGAACTTTCCATAAAGCCATTCGAGAAATGAGAATAAATATTATGAAGCATCAAGTTTCCATAATAACTAAAGACTGGCAGCTTGAGAAATCAATTTGAGTAATTATGCAACTATGTCTGATTAAGAAAGTTTATTAGCAGCAATCAATGTGTTCTGTTTTAAAACATGCTTCCTCACTAGATGTGAGTGCAAGGATCTTTTTCTCCACAATATTCTTTTTCTAATACAGTATTGAGAAATTATTGATACTGCAGTGATGCAGCACTGAAGCCAAATTGCACTATACAAGACATTTGAAGCAAGTTCTATCAGCTCCCTTTCAGTTTAAATATAAAGGTAATGAGAAAAATAAAGACATTTTTCTTTCTTTCTTAAAAGACAGAGAATACTACAGGATTACATTATTTCAATATAGGATTACACTCTCCAATTAGAGTCATGGGTTTTGTGATCAGTTGAAAAATGAAGAACTTTGAGCAACACATTTCAATAAGCAAGAGGGAATACTACAGGCTTGTTGAGATAGTACTATTTATCTATTTAAATAATACACTTTAAAACTGTACAATAATCATAACTTTCTAGGTGTAGCAAATCATAACATAAGCTGAAATCTTGTTGGTAGAGCTGTGCAGATAAACGGTGATGACATTCTGCAAATTAAACTAAACTAAAGCTTCGTACCTCCTTCACATTCTGAGGTTTACTTTCAACCTTGGAAGTCTTTGGAATCATATGGCTGGCAGGAAAGAGCCTTTAATATACAAAAATACATGCTGTCAAGATCAGGACCATGTCCAAGGCTGCCCAAGACTTCCCTTGGTCAAAAGGAAACACTGGAATTGGGATTCTCAGCCACAGAATGAGTATTTAGCCACAATCTAAGGTTCCCTTGCAATGCAAGTGACTTTATCCATCATTTAACATCTAAATCAGGGGTGGCCAACCTACGACCTGCAGGACCATTTCATGTGCCGCCCTTGCCACTACCACTACCAGAAGCGGAAGCATTTACGACAGCCGTAAAATGTGCCCACACCAGCGTAAACATGTCCCGCCTGCCGTAAACGCTGCTGTAAATGCACGCTGCTGTAAACATGATGCAGATGCGTTTTACGGCAGCATAGACCACGTGACTGGCTCACTCAGCTGTCCAGGGGGTGTTGTCCGGCCCGCAGCGCAAAAAGGTTGGAAACCCCCGATCTAAATCCACACACGCACAATTTTTTTCTCCATTTTGTATGGAAATCATTTCCCATTTATGTACCAACCAGGAAGATGTGGTTTAAACCCTCCCCCTTCACTGGAATGTGAGAAAGATCACGAAGCCATGCTGTCCATTCTGATAAAACACAGTTTATTGAACCCTAGTGTTTGAACAGAACCTTAATGTAATGTTGTTTAATTGCTAATATTGTACCTCAAAACCAGCTGACACAAAATGAACAACACATAGGCCAGTGGAAGAGGCAATTCTGCCATGTGTTGAGGGGCTAGCAGGACATTTCCAGGACAATTTTTAAATGGCTTCCAGAGGCGCAAGGGGGCTGTTTTGGCATTAAGAAATATTAAAAGAATTTTTTAAATTTTAAACTATAGTATAAAAAACATTTTTAAAATTGCATTTTAAAATAAGTAGAGCAGATATTGAAATATCTCCTCATCTCAAGCCTCTCTTAGAAGTTAAGTTTGCTGGCAGGAGGAGGAGGGAAGGGGCTCAACTGCACCTCCTAAAGCAGTGAGTTTCATATAAACAACCCATGACTTTAGGAAAGTACATCATATGTTTTTAAGAACCAGCAATTTAACAAATTAATAGATGTATCATATATCTGTGATTCTTTTGCATCAATGACAAGGTTAAAATATCTCTCTCATCCACAGATGCCACTTTTTCATCCTACTGGAGGCCAGTTGTTCGTTGCTAACAGAAGAATTGTGCATCTTGCTATATCACCAAACATTCCAAGCCCTTAAAAGTCTATGACAAGGGTGGCCAAACCATGGCCCGTGGGACAGATCTGGCCCACATGGACAAATCATCCGGCATGCAACGGCCTCATTGCTCCCAATAGTGGAAGTAAAATGCGCATACGCAAAGCCAAAGGCTGCATTTACGGTAGCGTATTGCGCTTGCACTTCCAGTGGGAGGAGCCACACGGCCACCCCGCAGCCTGAAAAGTTTGGGAACCCTTGGTCTATGAACTCTGCAACTAATTCCAGAATGCACAAATTAGTAACAAGAATGAAGAGAGGGTAAGAACACACAATCCAAGAGACTTGGTCAATTTATAGGTTTGAAAGAAGCTGTCTGCATGGGGGCACTTTGTAGGGAAGAATCTCCCAATGAACAAGATGAAACTTATTTCAAAATATACACACAAAGGATCAGCTATAAAGTATCATACCAGATGAAGTCTGCTGGTTCTGCCTTCTATACTGCCGTCTTTGCTGCACAGAATCCGCAGCTGCCATTTTACCACCTTTGTCTTCTTCTGAAAAGCATGCAAATTTAATAAAAATATATATTGAAGGGTCATATTTACAAGTTGTTACAAGTTGTTCCATGTTAACAGGAAATATATGGAACATACTGCAGATTCACAGAGCATATTCTCAAGGCACCTCCTTTGTTTTCTTCTTTTTCTTTCATAGTTTAGGAAAGTGGTTCTTTCGGAGGGTTTGAAAAAATAACTTATGACAGTCTGATTAGGGGCTTTCCTTGCAGCGTTATCTTGCTGCTTTTACATCATATCACTCTTAATTATTGTTGTGTTTTATATGGTATTTTAATTTTTCATCAAGAACAATGGAATATTAATCCTTTATTTATTAAATGGTGCTTCCTTACACAAGACAGGTACAAACTATGGCGAGCAACAGCAGTTATGAATTAATTTTCAGAGACTAAAAAATTAAGTCGTGACTAGGGTTACCATAATTCCTTCTCACAAAAACAGGACAGAAGTAAAGGTTGCTCTTGCTCGAAAGCCAGTCATATCCGACTCTAGAGTTCAGTGCTCATCTCTGTTTCAAAGCTGAAGAGCCAGCGCTGTCTGCTTCTGCAGACGTTTCCGTGGTCATGCAGCAGGCATGACTAGACACCAGAGTGCATGGAACACGGTTTACCAACCAGAGCGGATCGGAGGGGCTCCCTAGTTGTTCCATCTGCCAGAGGGGCCCGTCTCTCTGGTACACGAAGGAGGGCCTTTTCCGTGTCCGCACTGGCCTTGTGGAACCTCCTGCCTGTAGAGTTGCGGGAGCAGATGGAGCTGCTACCTTTCAGAAAAGACCTAAAAACCTGGTTGGTGGGGCAGGTGTGGGGCCCAGATGGAAGAGTGGCCCCCGCCTGTTGGCTTATAAATTAAGCCCCCATTTCTTTTAATTGTCAATGAAGGCAGTTTTTTAATGTGGGTTTTTAAGAGGAATGGGGTAGGTGGGTGGGTATGTTGGGTTTTAATTGGTTGTATTGTTTTATGTGAGCCGCCCAGAGTCGGGTTTACCTGATTGGGCGGCATATAAATTTGAATATAAATAAATAAATAAATAACCTTCCTACCAAAATGGCCCCTATTTACCTACTTGCCATTTCTTGTTTTCAAACTGCTAGGTTTGCAGGAGCTGGGACAGAGACGGGAGCAGGCGTTTCCGTAGTCATGTGGCAGGCATGACTAGACACCGGAGTGCATGGAACACTATTTACCTTCCCACCAAAATGGCCCCTATTTAATTACTTGCCTTTTTTGGCTTTCAAACTGATAGGTTTTCAGGAGCTGGGACAGAGACGGGAGCAGACGTTTCCGTAGTCATGTGGCAGGCATGACTAGACACCGGAGTGCATGGAATGCTGTTTACCTTCCCGCCAAAATGGCCCCTATTTATCTACTTGCCTTTTTTGCTTTCAAACTGCTGGGTTTGGAGAAGCTGGGACAGAGACGAGAGCATACGTTTTCGTGATCATGAAGCAGGCATGACTAGACACTGGAGCACAGGGAACGCTGTCCCCCCCCCCCCCAGTGGTCCCTATTTACCTACTTGACATTTCTTGCTTTCAAACTGCTAGGTTTGCAGGAGCTGGGACAAAGACATGAGGCGGGAGGGAGATCATTCTGTTCTGTAGTATTTGGGTATCAAACTGCTGCTGCTACAGAGAACAGAAGCTGGCGCGTTTCTCCCCACCCCCTTGTTTACCAAGCTTCTGCTGTTGCCACCTACTGGTCATTCCAATAGAAGTGCAAGAATTTTTTTTTCTTCCAAATCAAGTGGTTTGAAATCCAAGAAATTTTCATGTTTTTTATCGAACCGTGCAAGACAGTTACAAAATGTGAAAATCACAGTTTTCCGTTACATATGGCAACTCTAGTCGTGACTAATCCTTGCAAACATCAGGGTCCAAAAAGCGTATGCACATATTAAAGATATTAAAATACATGAAAGAAGCTCACCCGACTCTGACAGTTCTACTTTTCTAGGTTTGGGTGCTGGAGAGGGCGATTCCCTTTTTTCAATATTTTTGTGTTTGGGAGCTGAAAAGAAGGAATAGAATTGTAAGAAGGCATATCAAACAAACTTTCAACAGATCTTCACAATGAATATACAACCTGCTTTAAACACCACCATTTTGTCACAGAGATTCAAATTCAGAGTGTAGATTCAGATTCAAAATTTCTATTCAATTACAGTAAAACCTCAAGAAATGAACGCCTCACGATACAAAAGGAAATCTCAGAAAAATTCTTCGAGATACGAATCTTTTTCGAGATACAAAATTGTTTTTGGGTCTTCTACTTCCCACGGTGGCAGAAGTGTTCAGAGCATTTCTGCTCTGTTTTTGGAATTTTTCGTTGTGTTTTGGAACCGTCAGAAGCTCCCCTCCAACCAGGAAATGCCAAAAATCCCCCCTTCCCCTCAACAGCTGATCGGTGGGACTAGTCCTGCAATTACCAGAGCTGCATTGAAAACCTGCCAAAGCTTTAAAAAAGTGAAGAAAACAAGTATTTTATCTGTTCAAAACTCTTTCTAAAGTGCACTTTATTTTTTTGCCATTTTCTTGCCACTTTAGAAAGAATTTTGAACAGAAAAAATACATTTTTTGTCTTTTTTTCTGAGCTCCAGAACACATTATTTGTTTTTCAATACATTCCTATAGGAATTGCGTTTTGAGATATGAATTTTTTAAGATATGAAAAACCTTGAGAAACGAATTAATTTCATATCTCAAGGTATCACTGTATAAAGTTATCAAGCACTACCAAATCCCTGACCAGAACCCAACATTGTGTTTCTACAAGCTGAAGCAGCATTCATGAGAGCAAACAAATAATTTACCTTATTTTCTGACAGCCTCAACAGGCATCATTTGCTCAGAGGGCTGAACATTCCAGTGTTTTCTTCCACCATAGGGGAAGAAAGTCCCAGGGCTACCACAACCAAAACACTGAACTAACCCACTATCCTTCAGCCTGAAGACAGTGGCTGTTATAAGGATGAGCATTTGCTACACTTCGTCCTAAAGCCACAGAAAACAAGAAACTTGAATAGTCTGTTTCTTTGGTTGGTTAGTTAGTTTCATTTATAGGCCACCTTTCTCTCCATGAGGTTGCCTATTTTTCATCCTTGGATGCAGAAAGGCTGCACTTGCTCTCAGTACCGTCTTGCCTCGTTTTCTCTAGTGTCCAAGGTTGTGGGTGTCCCCATACACTTTTTGGAGGCTGTTGGAGTGCACTTGAGCCTCTAATAGCTGCACACAAACAGCACATCATTCACCTGCACCTTAAATTCTCTTCTGGACTTTTACTCTAGGGAGCTAGCTGTGGAATGGACAGTAAAACAGAGCAGACCTTCTAAGAGGAGAAGATATTTCTTGATTCGTTGGACCTCCCTTTTACGGTTTAGTTATACACAAGATTACCTGTGTGAGAACTTTGACATGAAACAAGGATTCCATGAAACAAAAGTTCACTGATAGCTAAAAGGCTCAGAGAATTTCCAATTAATAATAACGATATTAATGATAATGATGATAGGTCAGGATTTCCAAAGGAACGGTTTGCTTAAGTGCAATGCAATTGATTCAGCATGTTCTCTTGGACAAGGCAAATGTGAAATAGTCCAGGCATGTGCTACTTGAGAGTTATAATAAAGACAGAAAGAGAGCAGCTTCATGAATCTTCAAATTCACTTCATTTTACCTGAGGTTCTACCAGGAGAAACTGAGCCTCGAGTTTTTCTTGCACGAGTTGATTGCTGAGGTGTTGGGGACCGACGTGGTTTAGGGGGAGGGGTTACCGGAGGCGAAGGTCGGTGTCTTCTCCTAGGAGGACTTGCAGAAGGAGAGAGTCTGCGTGTCTTACGAGGAGGGCTGGATATAACTCTCTTAGGTGGCTTCTTTGGTGGAGATCGGGAACGAGAAGACGAAGAAGAACTGCTTCCTGACAAAGATGCTGACGACCGTCTCCTTCTGCAAAATCAGAATTCGTTATCAAGGTATGCTAAACATGGCTAGGCAATCTTATCAAATATGAAATTTTGAAAATCTCTACATTCTCATTAAAAACTCAGTAGGTCCTACCACAATGTTTCAGACACATCTCACCAGGACTTTCATCTTCCAATCCTGTGGAGCATCTTCACTTGCTAGTACCTTATATTTAAAACATATACTATAGCAGGGGTTCTCAACCTTTTCAAGCCAAGGGCCGAGCCACGCTTCCTCAGACAGCGTTGGCAGCCAGATAGCAATTTTGCCCTGCCTGCCACACATGGCACTTCCAGGTGTGGCGGAGGCGGGCATATGAAATGGTGTCACGGGCTGTAGGTAGAGAACCCCTGTACTATAGGTTAGCAATCTGAAGTGTTGGTGTTGTTTTACTAAAGAAACAATTCTATTCAACAAAATCTCATTTTTCAATCTTGTTGTTCTGTGCAGGCCAATGACAATAAAGATTTATCTATCTATCAAAAAACCCAATCCAATTCAAGAGATTTTTTAAAATGGCAGATTTTCCAAACATTAAGGAGGGAAAAAATTAAGAGTACACCAGTACTGGAAGTTTAAGAAACAAGACTGATGTTGTTACACTACACTTAAAAGAAGGCCTCTAGAATTCTGCAACAATTTGTGTTCAGTTCTGTTGCTAACATATACCTGCTGACTCCACCTTTGCAGCAGAATTCCTGAGAACCTGAAAAAAATAAACCCTACCTTGAGCAATATTCCTTAGAAGCAGTGACAGACAGGTACAAAATTTACTATTTTATAACTATTCCAAGGAAATGTTCAACTGGATTCAAATCTGTGTACATCAGTGAATACAGATTTTATCCATTTCAGACACATCAGGGTGTTAGGAACACAGGCTAACAGTAGCTATTTTGGAACACTAATTTTCCCACTCTTCTCAGTGATAACAGAATTGTCTTCAAATGCATAGCCTTACAAAGATGTATTCTCAATAGAAGAAGTCTGAAAAGTCTACATCAGAAACTCTGTGTTCCCAAGTATGCATCAGAAACCCATAGAGCAGGGGTGCCCAAACTACAGCCCACGGGACAGATTGCCGCCGTTGCCAGAAGTGACCCACTGTTGCCAGAAGTGAGGAAATCACACCAAAAATGCAGTGAAAAATTCAAAAGTGCGTCAAAAATGTGCCACCTTCACCCCTCCAGTCATGGGAAGCGGTGGAGATGGAAAAACCACCCAAAAAGGCGTGGAGAATTCACACGCCGCCTGGAGGAACCATGTGACTGGCCCACTCAGCAGTCAGAGGGGGTGTGGTCAAGCCTGTGGCAGGTCTAGCTCACACATTTTCTAAGAAAAGACTTTCTTACAAAGCAATGGGATCAGTCGTACCAAGAAATGGATCTATAGCCAAAAAATTCTCCTATCAAAATGTTTTGGTTTCTAGTAATTGGTTACAGGAAGTAAGCTGCTTCAAGTCCAACCATTATACAGTAGTGACCCTTTGCTCATAACCCAAAAGTTTTAAAGCCTCTGTACAGTTTCATCAAGACTACACAGGGTGGATATGCTACTCTTTAAGTGGCTAGCCACATAAAACAAAGTGTCAATCATCCTTTTAATTATCAAAACTATACTCTGCAATATATATTTCATTACATTCAAACCATACAACTATTTGGACCCAGTATTTCATTTTAAACTTCCAGAACAACACTGAATTATTATTATTATTTTTTAAAAAAACAAAACATTCAATTTAACTTTCATGCTGCAATACTGTACTGAACTTTGCCTCTCACGACTTGGAATTTATTTTTATATCACAATTTCAACTTTCCACCCCATCTCCCGATGAAATGTGGAAAGCATCTTGAAAGCTATTGCAATCAAAACAAAAACACTTTTAACGTTAAATTCCAGTGACTCTTGCATTTAAATTCATGATTCTTACCGACGCACGGGAGATCTGCTCCTCCGATGTCTAGGTGGAGGTGGAATGCGTCGTGGTGGGGTTCTTCTTCGGGGAGAGGGTCGACGTCTTGGGCTAGGCCGCCTCCTTGGGGTGTATGATCTTTCAAGAAAATTATTGAAAATTCAGATATTAATCTGCCACTGGCTTCTTTACAATTTTAAAATACTGCCAAGCCATCAGGGGAATAGCATTCTACTTCTATGAAGCAACCAACATATGCCTACGTATCACCATTTAAAAAGCTCGTGCAACATAAATCTCTCTGCACACTGGAGTGGAATTTGCCTACATAAATCAGGGGTGCTCAAACTACGGCCCGTGGACTGGATCCGGCTTCCAATGCCCCATCTGGCCCACGCCACCCTTGCCGCTCCTGGAAGCAGAAGTAAAATGTGCCTGTACAGGCGTGTTTTACTTCCACTTCCAGGAGCAGCAAGGGTGGCGCAGGCCAGATGAATTGGTGTAGGGGGCCAGATCCGGGCCCTAGTTTGGGCACCCCTGCCATAAAGCATGCCCCCATTGCTCCATTATATATATAATATAAGGAGAAGAGGAATGACAATTTTTTAAAAAAATACAATTTCTTGGGGAAACATCAAGGTTTTGCGATGTTTCCTATCTGTACCTTTCCTACCAGTGGATTAGGTGTGAATCAGGAGAAAGGCAGGTTGCTTACCTGTAACTGATGTTCTTCAAGTGGTCACCTGTGTAGCCACACTAATGGGTTTTCCCCCGCATGCGCAATTCAGTCTGGAAATCCTCCATAGCTTTGTAGGAGTCTCAGACTCCACCCTGAATGCCAATCAGGAGCGAGCCTGCCCCCAATCCCCAGTTCAAAATGTTGCCGTCGCAGAAAAAAGGTCTGACAACTGGCAGTGACAATAGTGGGGAGGATGGGCGGGAAGTGTGGCTTCACAGGTGACCACTAGAAAAACATCAGTTACAGGTAAGCAACCTGCCTTTCTTCTTCGTGGTCCCTGTGAAGCTACACTAATGGGTGATTAAAAAGCTAACACCCCTACACCTCACAAGAGCTAGTACAGTATTTCATCTGGCATTGACACGGTAGTGTCAAACAAATCTTGACAGGTAATAGGCTGACTTACAGATAAAATTTGCACAGATAAAGTGACTGCAGATGATAATAAAAAGGAGGCTCATTGAACAATAAGAGCTAATTTGTCAGCAAATTGGCGAGATAATTCAATAGTTCCCACTATCCAGTGAAAATATTAGCTGGGATAAAGAGCCTTATCCTTTCTGATTGGAATGATTACCAAGAATCTCCTCAGTTGGCTAATGTCCTAATAACAGGTTAATTGCCATCCAGAATGTAGAGGATGGTGTGTCTTCTCATGTGTGAAATTCATGCGTTATAACACACTATATACGGATAAGAAATGATAGAGACTGGTTGGTTCCAATGGGAGAAAGGGGGTATGGTGACCCTTCAAGAAAAGTGGGTCTGTACGCAGTATTACCCCTTTGGGTAATACAATACACTGTATTACCCCTTTGGAGTAAAATGTGGAAATACCTGTAAAAGGTCCAACTTCTAGATCAAAAGTACAGTAAGTCATTTGAGTGACATGTATGCCACCTGTGAGATAGGATGTGTGTAGAAAGACAGTAACAATGAGTTAAATGGTGTCATGGCACATACTATGGGAGAGATCACAGTTCACGATTCTACAGATGTGTTAGATATGGAATAAAATGAGGAATGGTTGGGAGAAGTTATGGTACGACCGTGGTTGCTGTGACACCGAAATGAAGTACTGTATTAGCAAAGAGGTAGTCAATATGGACATCTGTACATCTGAGGTGGAACAGACCAGGAGGTATGTGATACCAGGTTGATGCATGGAGTAGATGGGGAACTCCTTATCCCGTCTCCTAGTTGCAAAAAATAAATCCATATAATAAGTAGACCTCAGTAGATGGCGTATTAGATAGTATGCCGTTAAGACAGATAGTAAAAGTTATCCTAGTCAAGGTTCTAGGAAGGACGGTGAAATGTATTTGTGGTGCCTTGTGGTAAGATTCTTTGGAGGAAGAATATAATCCTGTAGCGTGTTAACAATATACAGAGGACATATTGGTGTAGATTCTCTATAGGGAAGAATAGGTAGTACCGATCCACTAAGATAAAGATTCAGATATCTTAGGAACTTGAAGACCACTTGAGTGTTAATGGATCATGTATGTCTTTTTCCTCCTGTATAGAAGAACCTTCCCTGGTTGAGGAGGATCTTAAGCTATGTACATAAAATGGATGAGGATATCAACGTAACCAAAAAGGTTAGGTGTCCCTGATAGTCAGGCACAGTGCCATGTGTAGCACAGAATGGTGAGAGCAATATCAACCAGGGTTGAGTCCAGTAGAGTGCAGTTAGGGAGGATTCTGATAGGGATGCCTATAATCCCTTTGTATAAGAGTTATAAGTTTTAGATTAGGTACACTGTGGATGGGTGTGCTCATGTCTGCTTTATATGTCCAGAAACGCTGGTATCATGCCTGTGGATACTATTGATGGGATGAAAGATCTTGGCTGTCCATATCTAAAGTGATTATTAATACTTAGGATTATATCAGTGTAGGAACAAAAATCCTTAGTAAGGGATGCATAACTAGCACCCATAGCCTCAGGTTCTGGGAATGATGATTGAGAAAGGCAGGAAGAGTTATGATGCGGATATGACATAGGAGGGGAACAGCTTGGCATTATATTATTGATCGTCTGTTCCCTGATATAGAGGGAGATTTAGGGACGCTAAAGGCAAGCACTGTAAGTGTTCTTTTGTGGCACAGAAAGCTAGATAAGAACATAAGAACATAAGAACAGCCTTGCTGGAACAGGCCACAGCCCATCCAGTCCAGCATTCTGTCTCACACAGTGGCTCACCATTTCCTTCAGGGTATTCCCAAGGAGATGCCTTCACCTGCTTAGGATTCCCTGGAAATGGCATTGAGAGATATCCTGCCTATCTCTCCAACCCAGAGGTTGTCCTTAGGTAGCCATAATTATAGCCATTGATAGCCTTGTCCTCCATGAACTTGTCTAATCCTTTCTTAAAGCTGTCAAGACTGACAGCTGTCACCACTTCTTCTGGCAGGGAGTTCCATAGACCAGTAATCCTCTGGGTGAAAAAGTACTTTCTCTTATTTGTTTGAGAACTAGTACCCAAAAGTTTCATGGAGTGTCCCCTAGTTCTAGTGTTGTGCGATAGGGAAAACAGTTTTTCCTTATCCACTTTGTCCACACCGTGCATGATTTTATAAACTTCAATCAGGTCACCTCTTAGACGCCGTCGTTCAAGAGTGAAAAGGCCCAACCGTTGCAGCCTCAGATGGTAAGGAAGGTGTTCCAGTCCACTAATCATTCTGGTTGCCCTCCTCTGTACTTTCTCCAACTCCATAATATCCTTCTGGAGGTATGGCGACCAGAACTGTACACAGTATTCCAGATGGGGCCTCACCATAGATTTATAAAGAGGCAAAATGACACTTGCTGACTTATTTTCTATACCCTTCCTAATGATCCCTAACATTGAGTTTGCTTTTTTCACTGCTGAGGCACACTGGGTTGACACCTTCATTGAGCTGTCCACCAGGACACCAAGGTCCCTTTCCTGGTTTGTCGCAGAGAGTTCAGACCCCATCAGTTTATAAATGTAATTGGGGTTTTTTGCCCCAACATGCATCACTCTGCACTTACTGATGTTGAAGCTCATTTGCCACTGTTTTGCCCACTCCCCCAGTGTCAAGAGATCCCTCTGGAGCTCTTCACAATCTCTCACAGTTTTCACTACCCTGTATAATTTAGTATCATCAGCAAATTTGGCTACCTTGCTTTTTACTCCTACCTCTAGATCATTTATGAAGAGGTTGAAAAGCAGGGGTCCCAGTACTGAACCTTGGGGGACCCCACTCTTTACTTCCCTCCACTTGGAGAAGTGTCCATTTAGTGCTACCCTCTGTTTCCTGTCCCTTAGCCAGTTGCTGATCCAGGACAAGACCTGTCCCTTTATTCCATGACTGGTAAGTTTATTCAAGAGCCTTTGGTGTGGGACCTTGTCAAAAGCCTTCTGAAAGTCCAGATAAACAATGTCAACTGGATCCCCCTTATCCACATGCTTGTTGACACTCTCAAAAAATTCCAACAGATTAGTGAGGCATGATTTGCCCTTGCAAAAGCCATGTTGGCTCTCCTTTAGCAGCGCCTCCTCTTCTATGTACCTATTAATTCTATCTTTTAGGATGGTTTCCATCACTTTACCTGGGACACATGTCAAACTGACAGGCCGGTAATTTCCTGGATCACCCCTGGATCCTTTTTTGAAAATTGGTGTTACATTCGCTACCTTCCAGTCATCAGGCACAAACCCTGATTTGAGGGAAATATTATATATTTTGGCTAGGAGATCAGCAATTTCATCTTTAAGTTCCCTGAGAACTCGTGGATGGATGCCATCTGGTCCTGGTGATTTGTTAGTGTTTAGTTTAACAAGACATGCAAGGACCTCCTCCCTGGTTATTTCTATCTTGCTTAATTCTTCGGTTTCCCTCCCTACGAAGATAGGTTCTGTTTTGGGCATGTGGTCTCTATCTTCTTCAGTGAATACTGAAGCAAAGAATTCATTGAGTCTCTCTGCAATCTCTGTTTCCTCTTTAATAACCCCTTGCCTTCCATTGTCATCTAATGGTCCAATGGCCTTCCTAGTTGGGTTCTTACTTCTAATGTACTTAAAGAAGTCTTTGTTATTCCTCTGAGTATTTTTAGCTATACGCTCCTCAAAGTCTTGCTTTGCTTTCCTGATTGTTGCCTTGCATTTGTTCTGCCAGAATTTATGTTTCTGCCTGCTGTCCTCATTTGGACAAGCCTTCCATCTTCTAAATGAGCTTTTCTTGCTCTTGATCACTTCCCGAACAGCTCCTGTAAGCCACATTGGAGTCCTCTTGGACCTGGCAGTGCCCTTTTTCCTTTTGGGTATGCATTCCAATTGGGCCTCTGTTATTGTTTTTGTAAACAGCCTCCATGCCTCTTGGAGTGTTTGGACTCTCTCAATTTTCCCTTTCAGCTTCTTTTTTACTAGTTTCCACAACTTTGGGAAATTGCCTTTTTGAAAATTTAAGGTCTCTGTGTTAGATTTTATCAGTGACTTGCGGTCTATGTTCAAGTTAAACATAATTGAGTTGTGGTCACTGTTCCCTATTGGATCAGTCACATTAACATCTTGCACCAGATCCTGAGTATTACTCAGGATCAAGTCAAGGATTCTTGTACCTCTAGTTGGGTCTTCAACCATCTGTCCCAGGGAACAATCATTGAGCATATCTAGGAACTTTATCTCTTTATCATGTGCTGAACAACAGTTCACCCAGTCTATGTGAGGGTAATTGAAGTCCCCCATTATAACCAGGCTTCCCTTCCTGGATGCCTCCTTTACAACATTCTCCAACTGCCAGTCTCCCTCAAGAGTTTGGGTCGGAGGCCGATAGTATATGCCTACTGTTAGACCATCCTTGTGGCCTGGTACTCTTACCCACAGAGCTTCTAATGGTGACTCTAAATCACCTAGATATTCCAATTCATAAGATTTTATCACTTCTTTGACATACAAGGCTACACCACCTCCTGTTTGCCCCTTCCTATCCTTCCTGTACAGTTTGTAGCCTGGGATAACTGTATCCCATTGGTTATCATCCGTCCACCAGGTTTCAGTGATACCAATAATATCAATATTCTTATCTATTGCTAAGTATTCCAGCTCCCCTATTTTGTTCCGGAGGCTTCTGGCATTTGTATACAAGCATTTATATATGCATTTCTGACACAGTCTTTTGTGTCCAGTTGCATTGTTAGACTGCCTCTTGCATCCTTCTGCTAGAATGCTAGTGACTAGCTCCTTGCTCTGCTCAGTAATTTTTGCATCCTCCTCACTACTCAAGTACACACTTTCCCGAACCGGATGCTGCCCAGCTCCTGTCGGCTTTCCCCCAGTTATCAGTTTAAAAGCTGCTCTGCAGCCTTTTTGATGTTGAGTGCCAGCAATCTGGTCCCATCATAGATCTTTAACATCATTAGCGTAGAAAAATATGCCCTCAGGTGTCCTATGCAGGAAGTTGAGCTTTTGAAGTGGACTGTTTGTAGAATCAGAAAAGAACTGTTCTAGTGTGATAAAAGTATATACTGTATTTATTTATTTATTTATTTATTTATTTATTTATGCATTAATGTCCCCAAATGAAATAGACGGGGGAAACAAATCCACTCTAAATTGTGGATGGTGAGGCAGAGTAAAGAAAAGTGAGTGCTCTTATAGTATTGTCCTATAGACCTTGGCAGCATGGTGCCACTGGAATAATAAAAAACATCCAAAGCTTCCACTCAATAAAGAGATGGAAATGGGTAAGCATTGTCCAAATGATCCACGAACAGTTAAGATTAGGAGAAAACAGTGGGGTGGACTCTATTACGTGGTGAATCAGATTAGTGGGATGCAATAGGTTCCACTACACAAACTGAGGCCCTTACAGTCTCTGTAAGCTGACACCGAAGGTGTGGCTGACCTCAAAGGAGGCACTGCACAATGAATCCTTCTCCATATGCAAGGAAAAAAAGTAGACTCCAGTCTCTGTAAGCTGACACCGAAGGTGTGGCTGACCTCAAAGGAGGCACTGCACACATGAATCCTTCTCCACATGCAAGGAAAAATAGCAGACTCCAGTCTCTGTAAACTGACACCAAAGGTGAAGGCTGCCTGAAATGGAGAAACTGCTCCCATGGATGAAAAGCTTCTGTTATCTGCGAGAAAAGCAACAGACTCCTGACTGCAAGCTCATATGGGGGGGGAGGGGGGAGAGGCTACCTCAAATGGAGGGACAGCTCACATAAAATCTGCATTTGCAAGGAAAAATAGCAGACTCCTGACTGCAAGCTCCTATGGGGGGGAAAGGGAGGGGGAAGGCTGCCCCCATGGAGAGACAGCTTAATAAAATCTGCATTTGTAAGGAAAGCAGAAAAGGCTCCAGCCTGGCTCCACAGGTTTGAGCGGGAAAAGTTCCGTTCCTGGGAGGGGGGGAGTTGGTGGATCCGTATTTGAATTACATTGAGTTTCTTTTAACTGTTAGGATCCTAATTTATTTATTTATTTATTTAGTAGTGGTGGTGTTTTCAAAAACAGAGATACTTAAGAGGGTAATTAGATAAAAATATCTAACTAGATAATGGCATTTAGGAAACGTAGTAAAGTACTCAATAAATTAATTAAGAATGTAAAAACCCCTAAGGGCAATCAATCTGAAGATTGCTAATCCAAATATCACTAGCTATAACAAAAAATAGCATTGGGAAAATAAATAAGGCATAAAATCCTTATGAGAAAAATCTAAGTAAATAACATTATTTAGAAATTATTTAAGAACTTACTAGAGACTATTTAAGACATATAAAGACCCATAGGGGGTAAGCAATCTTAACAAATAGAATTATTAAGCAAGAACTACAAAATCGCTCTCAGTAAAAAAAGGAGGAAAAAACCGTTGGTCTTGGCACGAAGGGAGCTCTGGAAGACACGACTGACTCTTGCGGCGGCAAACAAAAAACTGGGGATTGGGGGCGGGCTCGCTCCTGATTGGCATGAAGGGCGGAGTCTGAGACTCCTACAAAGCTATAGAAGATTTCCGGACTGAACTGCGCATGCGCAGGAAAACCCATTAGTGTGGCTTCACAGGGACCACGAAGAAGAACAGACTCTACTCTGTAACCTGATATCGATGGTAAGGTAACTTTAAATCAGAGGGACTGCTCCCATATTTTCTACATCTGTGTGTAGTGCAAACAGTGAGAGATGACAGACTCCACTCTTTAACCTGATTATCAATGGTGAAGCTGCACTCAATTGGAGACTGTTCACATGAATTTTTATTTATGCATTAATTATCTATATGCAAGTAAAGCAGCAGACTCGTCTGCAAACTGATATCAATGGTGAAGCATCTTTTAATGGAGACTGCTCACATGAAATCTTCACATGTGTTTTCCCGTCACATGAAATCTCCAGCATTTGCAAGGAAAGCAACAGACTCCAGTTTGCAAGCTGGTATCAATTGAGAGACTGCATAACTGAAATTTTCTGCCTATGCAAGTAAAACAGCAGAATCCAGTCTGCAAGCTGACATCAATGGAGAGGCTGCTCACATGAAAAGCTTCTGCATTTGCAAGTAAAAATAGAAGACTCCAGTCTGTAGGCTGATATCGATGGTGTGGCTGCACTCAATGAAACAGCAGACTGACTCCAGTCTGTAAGCTTATATCGATGGTGTGGCTGCCCTCAATGGAGGGACTGCACACATGAATTCTTCTCCATATGCAACAAGTAAAAACAGCAGACTCAAGTGAGTAAGCTGACACCGAAGGTGAAGGCTGCCTGAAATGGAGAAACTGCTCACATGAAAAGCTCCTGTTATTTGTAAGACCCCTGACTGCAAGCCGCTATAGGGAGAAAAAGAGGGGGAGGCTGCCCCTAATGGAGGGACAGCTCATATAAAATCTGCATTTGTAAGGAAAGCAGAAAACTCCAGCCTGGCTCAATAGGTTTGAGGGATGAAAAGTTCCGTTTCTGGGTAGTGGTGGGGAGGGAGTTGGTGGATCCAGATTTGAATTATATTGAGTTTGTTTTAACTGTTAGGATCCTAAAATTTATTTATTTTGTAGTGGTGGTAGGGTTTCATAAACTGAGATACTTAAGAGGGTAATTAGATAAAAATATCTAATTAGATAATGGCATTTAGGAAACGTTATAAAGTACTCAATACATTAATTAAGAATGTAAAAACTCATAAACGGTAATCAATCTGAAGATTGCCAATCCATATATTACTAACTATAATAAAAATAGCATTGGGAAAATAAATAAGATATAAAATTCAACCCCTATGTGAAAAATCTATGTAAATAAGATTATTTAGAAACTATTTAAAGAACTTACTAGAGATTATTTAAGAAATATAAAGACCCATAGGGGGTAAGCAATCTTAACAAATAGAATTTAAATATTAAGCAAGAACTACAAAATCGCTAAGTGACTCTCAGTAAAAAAAGGAGGGGAAAACCGTTGGTCTTGGCACGAAGGGAGCTCTGGAAGACACATCTGACTCTTGTGGTGGCAAAGAAAGAACTGGGGATTGGGGGCGGGCTCACTCCTGATTGGCATGAAGGGTGGAGTCTGAGACTCCTACAAAGCTATGGAAGATTTCCGGACTGAAGTGTGCATGCACGGGAAAACCCATTAGTGTGGCTTCACATGGACCATGAAGAAGAACCACATATGCTTAAACCTGGAAAAAAACAAATTATGTCTCTCACCTAGATCGTGATCTGTGACGCCTCCTTGGTCTTGAATGAGAAGGAGAACGCGAGCGAGATTTTGACCGTGACTTCGATCGCGAGGGAGACCTTGCCCGGGGCTTCTCTTTTTCTTTCTCTCTTTCCTTCTTAACAATTCTTTCTGGAGATATTTCCTTTGTCTCTGGCATGGGCTCAACTTTAGGGGCTTTCAAAATATCACTGTTGAAATAAAATTTAAGGATTAACAATGGGTTATAACCTCAGAAAACATATTTAAGCTGCAGCCTGGCATACTTGATGCCCCCTAAATGAAACAAAAAATCATACCTCATGCCTTTTAAAACGACTTGGAAGTCAAGGCCCAAGCCTCCGAGCCAGTAAATAAGACTCCTTCAACACATTTGTATGTTTCAATATCAACTACTGGCGGTTGATAAATTATAGTAAGAGGATATCTCTTTTGCCAGTAAGTCCCATTTTCATTCTGCTATTTTCACATCTTGTCAACAAGTACTAACAGCCAGTATCTAATGTGGTCTTTATGCCCGCAGTAGTAGTTTTGAAGGGCCAGTAAAGGAGGCTGTGGCAAAGGAACAAAAACCACAAACTAGAACAATAACCAAACACTTTACTTAGGATAGAATAGTGCAATTAAGGGAAAGTTCCATGACCAACAACAGCTGTGATAAGGCAGGAATAAAATGTGTGAATGCTTACATAAAAATCACACCTGATAATAAAATAATCTTATACAGTAGAACCCCACATAATGAAAGAACTCCGTTCCACGGAGCTCTTCGCTATGCAGTTTTTTCGTTATGTGGATCAAATGGGTGATATTCCGCATAACGAAAAGAAAATGTTTGTTATACAGGCGTTTCGTTAAGCAGGGAATACCCCGCTTAACGAAAACCCTGTATAGCGGGGTACCGCGATTGCTACACGAACGCTTTGTTGTACGAAATTTTCATTATACGAAGCATTCGTTATGCGGGGTTCCACTGTACAACAAGCACCAACTTAAAGAATCAAGGGAGGAAACACAATAATAATAATTAATACCTGGTCGATGTGGCCTCCTGGATTAGCGTTTCTTTTATCTTGACTGACGGCTCTGGCTCAGGAGTCTCTTCTTCTTCCTTTTCAGGCGCAGGAGTGGCACTGCGACTCTTTATGGTATGATGTGGGGATCGGGAGTGGCTTTGCTTTCTCTCTTTCCTAGCTGGGGAAGTACGTCTTCTAGGTGAAGGAGACCTTGATTTGCGCCTGGGACAAAAATAAACCTGTATTCAGTTTATTAATTCATATTATGTACTCAATCTTTACGATCTCTTGGAGAAATGCATTTAACAATAAGCTTTTTGAGACTAAAGTATCATTTCAGCTGAGAAGAGTTAGATCAGTGTTTCCCAAACTTTGGTTTTTGGACTTCAATTCCCAGAAGCCAAGCCTAAGTAAATTCCCAAAAGCACTGATCAGCCAACGTACTGACTTAGGCTTCTGGGAATTGAAGCTCAAAAACCAAAGGTTGGCAAACATTGAGTTAGATATGTAATGTTAGCAGTTGTATTTTTATGTAAAGTTCATTGAAAGAGTTGCTCTACAACAGAAGCCAGGGGTTTCAGAACATGCAATGGACAAGTGTCAGAACAGTCATTCACACACAAATTTGTTATACCTTCTAGGGCTCCGGGATCGATCCCTCTTTTCTCTATTCTCTTTATCTTCCTTGTCTCTCTTATCCTTGTCTTCATCTTGTTTCTTCATAGAAGCAAGTTTTTCCTGCTCAATCTGGAAAAAAAAGGTTATGTATTCTTAATTCTGAGGCACAGGCTGAGGAACAAAGACTGAATCTGTACATTCAATTACATACTAACAACAAAGAGCATACATACAGTATTTTAGAGTGAACGGTTTAAATGCTTCATATATAAACTCCTCCTCAATCACTTTTTAAAAGGGAAAAGTGGTGAGCATATATTATCTTACTGGTACTTAAAAATTTCCATGTAAGGCACTCACTTTCACTTTTATTTACGGTCCATGACCAGCATAACAAGAACACAGAAAGCATCCTAAACTAGGCTGGACAAGGGTAATAAGAAACCACACTGTGCTACTAAAAACCTACTGGGAATTAACATACAACAGCAAGACACTGATCTAAAAGAATATTACTAGAATCCATTAATAACTGCTAGAACCTAATGCCATGAAGGTAAAATGCTAATACAGTAAAAAAACCTACTTACGTAAAAAGTCTGTTCCGTAGGCTTTTGCTTAAATTGATTTTTTATGTAACTCAAAGCAAACCCATAGGGAAAAATTTTTTTTACATTACTCGAAGCACATCCATAGGAAAAATGAATTTTTAATGTAAATTGAAGCAAACTCATAGGGAAATGAATTTTTTAAGTAACTCGAAACAAACCCATAGGAAAAAGAATCTTTATGTAACTCGAAGCAAACCCATAGGAAATCGTGTAAATCGAGACATGGTTTTAGCACAAAATCATTATGTAAGTCAAATTTTATGTAACTCGAGGCATATGTAAGTCGGGGTTTTACTGTACTTACAAAGAAGGAAGAGGAATAGCTTCACTACATGGATATAATATGCTCTCTGCTATGATTATAATTTACTAAACTCAATGAATTATAACCAAACCGATAATGAAGGGGTGAAAAGGAAAACTAATAAGATAGTATAAATCAGATGTTCGGTGCGGGAGCAGTATCAGTAAACTATAGGGGCACACTGGACTTCCTAGTCAGCAACCGATGTATCCTGCAGGCCTTCACACAAAAACCCGCCACTTTGTGCGTGGTGGCAACAGAGGGATTATTAATTCTGCACAGGTATCCCTGTAGAATGAGCAAAAAAGGAGAACATGCCTAATCGATTCAACATCCCCCCCCCCCCCCCACTGCATGGACATAATCGTTTCAGATAGGGTGTCCCATTATCTCTGCCCTCAAGGACAGCTGAAGGGGGCCACAGCGGGCCTGGGTGAATGCCAGCCTATAATTTGGGAGGTCTAATTACTGCAAATGGGCTGCGGGAACAAACTGGTACCTGGTGAAATCGTTACAATAAAAACCAGGAGACTTGGCCATATCTTCTTGTCATTCCGTGTCCATTATTCTGTTTCACCAACTCCCTGGCTTGTTGAGCTTCCATTGTATTGTATTATTTGATATGTATCGTTGATACTGTACTATTTATTTATTTTTGTATTACTGTATTACCATTTGTATTTTGACGTGTTGCAAGCCACCCTGAGTCGGCCTGTGCCGAGTAGAGCAGGGTGGCTTGCAATATATATATATATTTAAAAAGGTAGGTGGGGACGAGCCAAGTGTAGCCAATTTATTAAGTATACAGTAAAACCCCAACTTGCATATGCCTCAAGATAAATAAAATTCGACTTACATAATTATTTTGTGCTAAAACCATGTCCCAATTTACACAATTTCCTATGGGTTTGCTTTGAGTTACATAAAGATTCTTTTTCCTATGGGAATGTCTACCGCATGCAGTGTCTGCTCAATCTCCGAGGACGGAGAAGGGAAAAAAGTTGGGAGGACTATCGGCTGTTGGAGATGGAACGCCGAAACAACCTTGGGCAGAAAGGAAACATCCTGATGCAGCACCACCTTATTGTGGAAGAATTTGATATAGGGCGGGTCAGCGCAGAGAGCTGACAGCTCACTGACACACCTGCCTGATGTTATGGCTAACAGGAAGGCAGTCTTGTAAGATAGAAGGTGTAAAGCCGACGTGGCCATAGTCTCAAACGGCTTCCTAGTAAGGTGGTCAAGCACAATTTGGAGAGACCATTGTGGCGTTGCCCGACGCACATCCAAGTACATGTTGGCAAGGCCCTTGAGGAACTTCTTGACCCTGGGGTTCCGACAAAACAGCTTGGCTGTAGAGTGCTCTGGCTGATGGGCCACGATGGCCAACAGGTACATTCTGAGGGACGATACAGAGAAGCCAGATTGCTTCAGGTGGAGAAGGAATTTGAGAACAGTAGAGAGACATGGAGACACTGTGTCAGTACCAAGGGAGAGAGCGAATTGCTGGAACTTGGTCCATTTATACCCATAAGCCCTGCGCGTAGCTGGCTTAATGGAATCTGTAAAAATTTGCATTAGCGACGGAGAACCCTCCATGCTGTCAGGTGAAGAGCCTTGACATCCGGGAGAAAAGTGTCTTGGTGACCCAAGGACAGGAGATTGTAATAGCTGGGCAGACGTTGGAATTGCAGCGACACGTCCCGTAGTGCAGTGAACCAGGGTTGCCTGGGCCACCACGGGGCGATCAGTATCGCGTCCACCGGGAGGCATATCAGAAGCGACACCACCCTGAAGAGCAAGGGGAGTGGAAGGAATGCATAAATCATCCCGAGTTCAGTCTAGCAGGAACACGTCCCCTAAGGAAGCCGGATCGTGACCCGCTCTGGACGCAAAAGCAGGAAGCTTCGCGTTGTGGCCAGTTGCAAAGAGATCGATGACTGGGGTCCCCCAGCAACGAATCAGGGTGAGAAAAATGTCGTGATTCAGTTCCCACTTGTGGGACTGCGAACATGTCCGACTGAGCGAGTCTGCCAAAGTGTTGGAGCCCCCCGATAGATGGATCGCTATCTTCAACCATGATATGCACCAATTCCAAAGACACATCGCAAGTGCCAGGAGGCGGTGCGAACGAGTCCCGCCCTGCCTGTTGATATATGCAACTGTGGTCGTGTTGTCGGAGACAACTTGAACTACTCTGCCCTGGAGAGAAACCTGGAAAGTCTTCAAGGCCTTGGAAACTGCCAGAAGCCCTAATTGATTGATGTGGAGATTGTGTTCTGCTGGAAGCCACAGCCCACTGATGCACAGAGTGCCAGAGTGGGCACCCCACTCAGTGTTGCTGGCATCCGTGGTGAGCTGCACTTGGGGCTGAGGATCCTAAAAGGGGCATTCCTGACCCAGATTGCGATCGCTGAGCCACCATTTTAGCTGCGGCGCAAGGAACAGAGGTAGGGAGAGCCGTTTGGTCTGAGGCTCTGTCATGCCGTCGTAAACAGCGAGGAACCACTGTTGTAGAGGGCTTGAACGCAGTCTGGCAAAGCGCAAGACAGGGACCGTGGAAGCCATCAGGCCCAGCAGTGTCTGCACTTGCAGCGCCATAGGCCTGGGATGGGAGATCACAGTCCTGTCTGCCCTGCATATGTCCTGCTTCCTCTTGAGAGGAAGATAGACCCTCTGGACCCTGGAATCTAGGACTGTTACTATGAAGGTGATCAACTGACTCGGTGTGAGGCAGGACTTGGCCATGGTCACCCTGAGCCCCCGAGAGCGGAGCAGGGAGGGAACAGTGGGGGTGTTGGTGTGGGCTTCCTCCCGCGACCTGGACATGAGCCAGTCGTCTATGTAAGGGAACAGATGGATGCCTAGTGTGCGCAGGTGCGCAACCACTGGGGCCACAACTTTGGTAAAGACTCGCAGGGCAGACAAAAGGCCGAATGGGAGCCTGGTGTACTCGAACGTCCGTCCGGACAGAATGAACCGAAGGTATTTCTGGTGGCATTCCCTGATAGCGATGTGAAAGTACGTGTCTGTGAGGTCGATGGTGGTGAACCATGCACTTGGGGAGAGAAAGGGCAGAATAGATTAAAGGGTTATCATTCTGAAATTCCTGTATGCAATGAAATAATTCAGATCCCTTAGATCCATGATAGGCCGGAGGCCTTTGTCCTTTTTTGGAACGATGAAGTAATGAGAGTAAAAACCCTTCGAACAATGGGGGTACACCTCTCGAACAGCCCCTTTTGCAAGAAGGGTGAGCACCTCTTGAACTAATGTGGGGTTTGGTTGGGTAACTTTGACTTCTCCAAGTGGAGGCAACTGTAGAAACTCTATGGCGTAGCCATGCAAAACAATTGTGAGAACCCAGGAGTCCATGGTGATCCGTCGCCACTTGCGGTAATGAGCAGCCAGCGGAGTGAGCGGAGGGAACAAAACAAGAGTGACCCCTGGGGACGGAGGTTCAGAACCTCCTGGACCCCGACCTGTCATTACGAAAGGAAGGGAACCTGGACATCGACCACTGAGAAGTGAACCTCTGATTCCATCCAGTCCTTGTTGACTGATTTGGAAAGGACTGGTTAGTAAATGGTGCTGCCTGGTAGGGTGGCATGGGTTGGTAAGACTGAAATGATTGTTGGCGGTACTGATACGCACGTCTCCACGTCTGCCTATGAAAAGGCTGTTGGGGCTGGGCGGCAGGTAGATTTTGGACCATGATAAACACGCTTTGCAGTAAGGCGCTTTTTAGTCAAATCATCGATGGAGTCATCTGCCGAGCTATGAAATAGGCCCGACCCATCGAAAGGCATATTCTCCAGTTTGTTTTTAGTATCGTCTCCTAGGTTAGCTGCCTGCAGCCACGCTTGCCTACGGAAGACCACTGCTGCCAGCACTGACCGGGGGAAAACTTCTGAAGCATGGCGGGCAGCCTGCATAATGTGGTCAGCCACCAATAAGGCTTCTTGATGGATACGAAGGGCTTCCGCTGTCACTTCCTTAGCTGGAGCAGAGGGAAGGGAGGCCAAGCGGTTCCATAAGTATTGCTGGTACATTCCCAGCATCCCCTGGTAGTTCGAAATGTGAATACCCAAAGAGGCACTGGAGTACAGTTTCCTAGCTAGGGTCTCAGTCTTTTTCTGTTCCTTCCCCAATGGGGTATTAACAGTAGAAAAATTAAACTTCAGCTGATTAGCTTCCACCACAACCGAATTAAGTTGGGGCTGGACAGAGAGAAAAAGAGTGGAGGGTTCCTGGACCCTATACATGTTATCAACCTGGGCGAGACAGGAGCTCCCTGTCTCGCCCGGGAGCCCATGCCATCGGCTCCGGGAGTGGAGACGGGTGGGAACCGCCGGAGCCGCCGCCGGAGTCGCCGCAGCTGCCTTCGCTCTCCGGGCCCGCCCACCCGGAGAGCAGAAAAGGACGCCGCCGGCGGCGGCCCCTCGAGGAGCTCCCTGTCTCGCCCGGGAGCCCATGCCATCGGCCCCGGGAGTGGAGACAGGTGGGAGCCGCCGGAGCCGCCGCCGGAGCCGCCGCAGCTGCCTTCGCTCTCTGGGCCCGCCCGCCCGGAGAGCAGAAAAGGACGCCGCCGCCGGCCCCTCGAGGAGCTCCCTGTCTCGCCCGGGAGCCCATGCCATCGGCCCCGGGAGTGGAGACAGGTGGGAGCCGCCGGAGCCGCCGCCGGAGCCGCCGCAGCTGCCTTCGCTCTCCGGGCCCGCCCGCCCGGAGAGCAGAAAAGGACGCCGCCGCCGCCGGCCCCTTGAGGAGCTCCCTGTCTCGCCCGGGAGCCCACGCCATCGGCCCCGGGAGTGGGGACAGAAGCAGCAGGACTTGGTCACCGCCTCCGGTCTCCCCTGCGGATGGGGCGGAGACCCGAAGCCCTGGCTACAGACTCAGGCTGAGCCTGAACAGCAGGCTTATCCTTCTTAGAGTGCTTAACAGAGGCATTAGCTTTCTTCTGCTGTTTGGCGCCCTCTGGTTTCTTATTCTTAGCAGGGACAGTAGAGTCCAAAATGGCCGCCTGCATTTTTGGCGCTAATATGTTTGGAGGCAAAAGAGAACTACACCACAGAAAAGTAGAGAGCTGAGCAAGACGACTATTAAACGTTGCTCTGCCCAATTTCTTACAGTGAACACAATTTCTTAAGGCAAAATGCGATTCTCCCAAACAGAGTAAACAAAGGGAGTGACCGGCCGAGAAGGGGAACTCAGTGCTGCATACGGAGCAAAATTTAAATGAGCCTTTGTTAAACATAAGGTTACAAACAGCTGGGAATTAGTAGCAAACAAAGGCGCCTAATCACTTTAAATGAGGCAAGTAAAGATTTGTGGTAGTACAGGAAAAAATTTTTTTTCTTTCTATCATTTTGGACTTTGAAATAATGGCTTTTAATATTTGGTGGTTAAATAGTAATTAATGAGTATAGATATTGTTATGTACTAGCATACAGTAATGTTTGTTAGTATGATACTATGGATTTGTCAGTGTATTGTATTGTTAATGTATTGTTAATGTTTTTTTTTCTTTTTTGTATGTTTATTAAAAACTCAATAAAAAAATTTAAAAAAAAATAAATGAGGCAAGTAAGGGCCCAGGCAGCCGCAGGGAGCTGCGCCTGCCCTGGCGCTAAAAACAAAGATTGCCCCCCCCTTTTTTTTTTAAACAATCAGCAATAATTGTATAAATGCAACAGCTAAAGTAATATTTAAAGTAGCTAAATAGTCTAAGTATTTGCAATACGATACAATATTTCTGGGAGCTCAGAAGAACATGACCATTCTACGAGGTGGAAAAAATTAAACTGAGGAAAAGGGTGGGACGCTGGTGATAGGTATGCTGGGATGAGCTCCTTCGGAGCTAAGCTTGGAAGAACCGGCCTTCACGCATACGTGAACGTAACCAATTAGTATGTATGCTTACAAACGACGGAGAAGTTTGGGTTTCCTGCCAAAGACCATCTTTGTTTTTGTGTAATTAATACTAAGATGATTTTCCTTACAATAGGCGACCAGTACAGTAATACCTCGCGTAACGAACACTTCGCATAACGAAAAAATTGCATAACAAAGCATTCGTTAGGCAATGGCGATACCCCGCATAACAAAAAAAAATGTTCATTATGCAGGGGGTTTGGTAACCGGGGTATACCCGGTCAATGGGAACCCCGGATAACGAACATTTTTGTTTGTTATCCTGGGCATCTCCCATTAGCTTCGCATAACAATAAAAACCGCATAGCGAAGAGCTCCGTGAAATGGAGTTTTTTTCATTATGCAGGGTTCTACTGTACTCTTAAGTGCCTGTCTGAGGCCCACCGGAGATCTAGCCAAAATGAGGGTATCATCAGTGTAAAACAATGAATTAATATGCTTTTCTGCTAACTTAGGAGGGTGAGTTTGGATCTGCCAAACGGTTGACCAAGTCATTGATATAAAAATTGAACAAAAGTGGGGCAAATATACATCCCTTTCTGGGTGGGAACTGCAGAGGACAAATGACCCCAAGAAGAGCAGCACACCTTCAAAGCTGAGTTCTCGTGCACCGCAGAGATCAAAGACGTAAGGCACCCTCAACCTCTATGTGTGATGTAGAAAGTTATTCTGCAGAAGTACCCAACTAGTTTGCCCGAGACCATCCTGAAAAATTATACGTAAACTTGGTATGGTCCGAACTCATCAACTAGTCTAAGTTGTACCTGTCTCTGTTTTATTTCTTCTTTCTTCAGTTCCAGGAAAGCAGATGGAATACCAGCAATATTTTCTTGTGCACTTAACAGTAGCGGCCACAATTCTCCCATGAATTCTCTAGCATTCTTCCCATTCAAGAACCCAGTCAGGTTGATCTGCATCATTTTGGAATCTGGATTCTGTAAAGAGATTACGACAGGAAGAAATACCGGTTATTTGAAAAAACAAACTTTGACAATTTATTTTAATTCTGACTTAATCAATCATCTACATGGGTTTACAATATGTTGCTATCATTCCTAGTTCTTACAACTTGCCTTAAATATTGTTCATTAACATAACTCTAGTATATACCAATTTTCTTCTGCCTTACCACTGCATTCAAAATGGCCTGTTAATCCTTTGTGGATTTCATAAGTATTTTGGTCTGTGCAGCAGCTATAAGAAGCCAATAATTTGGTACAGCAGTATTACAACTGTTGGTATTAAGTATCTTTATAATTAACTTTCTAAGCATTCTTCCCCTACATTCTTTGGTACTGTTGCTTGAAATCTTGGGTTGTTGTTTTTTTGTTTTTTTTACTGAGATCCATACCAAAGAAGCTGTACACTTAACATTACAGAACCATGATCTACAATACAGTACCCCTTAAATCCTACTGTGAAAACGGAACAAGAATTTATGCATGCATTTTTCTTACTCCCATCAGAAAGCTAGTCTAACTCTTCACTAACTTGTTAATGGAACAAAAGCTGCAACATCAGTTTCTAACGAGAATTATGTAATGCCCACAAAGGATTAAGAGGTCAGGTATGGCTCACAATAAAAATGAGCATTATAGTTCTAACACTGCTGATCAAAGCAACAAGGTCCATATAACAAGCACAGCTCAATAGCACAAAGCAAGTACAGATTCCAGGTGTCTTCTCTTTCTTCTTGGAACTTTGGGGGTTTTTTGGTATCGCCAAGTCCCCTGTAGAGAAAGATGTTCCCTTGGCTTGCTTCCGACTCCCTACTGCAACTCAACCACCTTGAGTTTAATGTTATACCATTTATCTAAATTGCAAAAGACGAACAAGCAATAATGAGTACACAACCACAAAAAGGAAATAAAATTGTTTTAAAAGTTTTAAGTTTCAATCATGCTTTCTATGAAGGGGAACTAAAACTGCATATTTAAACTTTTAGTATGCATTAGCAAGTTATTTTTGAGCATAAACATTCACTTTATTTAGTTGACCCCTTACAACTGTCTCCCCAGTAGTGTTTCTACGCAAGTACATAAAGAAGTCCAAATATGGCTGTTTACAAAAATAAGATCTTACATTCAAAAATAGTTTGACTTTTTACTCCTTTTAACAGCAATACCTTTCTCAGTTGAAATGTCAACTGCTCAGTCAAATGATAAAGATGGATTCTTTGAAAGAAAAATTGAGCATAAACCATATTAACACAAGAGCATTTTGCCAACAGTACAAAAAAAATAACATTTTGCTGTCTCTTGAGATGCAGTGGCAACTGTGTAAAAGGCTGAGTTTCTCACAAACTCAGTTACATTTATGCATTTCATGTTATACAACTGGTAAGTAATCAGCTGTACTAAGTGATATAATCTAACTACATTTGCATCAGAAGGAAATCTGCTTCTGATTTCAGCAGGTGGCTTTCAGCCTTCCACCAACATTGCCCTGTAGTTCTAATAAACTAACCCTCCCCGTCCCAACTGAACTCAATCTTAGCACTAAAACTTAGGCCATGGCTGAATGATTTTTAGAACTGCATCTCATGCTTTACATTTAATCTGATTTAAGTGACAACAATTTCAAGAGCAGTGTAAAGGTTTGCCCAATTGCTTTCCATTGGATGCTTTGTCTGACTTTGGTTCGGCCACTTTACACAACTCACCTCCAAACACAAACTGCATCATCAAGGGAGTTGGTCAGAGCGACATTGGACACTCACTCTGCTGTGACCTAATAGGGTGATGGTGCTATACTTCAGACGCAAGGAATAACTTCCATTTTGGTTCAGGCCTTTTAAATCATAAATCACATTATCATTAGAAAATTGCTGTCAAAGTAGCTTAACACGTAACAGCAAAATCAACACAGTAAGTTTGATTTTTTCCACCTGAGCAGACTTGCAAATTATGCACCTTCTCTAAAACTGTAAACCTTAACAAATTTCTTTACAAAGTGAATTTATTCACAATATACTGTACATTGTAAAAAAGCCCTTCTAATTTCACCAACTGCTTTTGACACAGAGATTTCAGTTTCCACAGAATTATACAATGCATTTACAAATATGTAACTACCACCACAGCAAAATCATTACCTTCACTTCCAACTGGTTGAATATAAATTCAATCACAACATCATCTTCAAATCCAAGGATTTCTGTTACTCTTTTTGTTATCCATGGCTTGATCACTTCCAGGTTTACTTTGCTCATGTCCACCTTCATGAGGAAAAAAATTGGAATTATATTTAATGTCCACTTGTATTTTCAGATTAGACACAGGACAACTGTACTCATTTCAACTACGGTACTTTAATACATATAATGCACTGAATAGTACACCAGCTTCCCTGACTATTAGCAGCAGTTATACGTAGTTCTTAGTCAAAACTGAAGTGTGAAAGGTTGTATTTTATTTCACAATTTACATCACTACTTAGAAAGTTGGTTTATGCATGTAATCCTCCAACAAAAGCACACTTTTGCTTTCTACAAACATAGCAAAATTCTGTTCAGTATCTAAAGAAGCACAGTAAAATAATGTTTGGTGTCTGAAAGCACATACAGTGGTACCTTGCTTAAAGAGCATAATGTGTTCCACGGGATTGCTCTTTAAGAGTTTGCTCTTTAAACGAAACGCCATTGTAAGTGACCAATTGTGATTTCTGGTGGGAGGGGATTGTGAACCCCGATTTAGTGGTTAAGCGAGTTTTTTTGGTTGGTTTTAGTTGTTAAGCAAGGCAACCATTCAGAGAAAATTCTGCTCTTTAAGCGAGTTAGTCTCTAAGCAAGGTGCTCTTTATGCGAGGTTATACTGTACTTTTAGAGACAGAAGTAAAAGGCTGGCTTTGATCAAAATCCTGTTAGTTTCAAGCCATCATCTAGCACCAACTGATGTAATTTAAATGAATTGAAAGCTTCTTACTTCTGTGTTTCCTAGGGTTCCCTTTTACCCAGGGAAAGTGTTTCAAGAGCCTTGGGATTGTGGTGGGGAGCCTTTGTCAAAAAAAAAACACCACCGGATCATTGCTGGAGAATTTGGGATTACTATGGACAATCCAGTGGCAATCTGACTATTCAAGTCCCTCCCTCCCTCAGATCATGAAGCTCATAAAGGCTTCTGTAAGACAAAAGGGGGACCTAAGGGGCATCAGAACCTGAAATGGGAGAATAGGAAGCTTTCAACATACTGTATTTAAATTAAATATCACTGATGCTGGATAATGTCATTTTTCTCTGCAGCTAACTTTACAGCAAAAGTATTTTAGCCTTCACCTACACAAAGTTAGAGTGACAAGAGTAAGGTCTGCCACTCTGATGAAAACAGGATGACTTGAGAAAACTATTGAAAGTGATCCTGGAAAGCTTAATAAATTTTTGAAGATGATACAACATCAAGAAAAAATACAGTTCCATTAATAAGTTCAGTCAGAGTAATCAAGTATGTTATTTCTCATCTCCATATTCTGCTGTTGACAAGAACCTCCCTCTGGCAACACAAACCCAGCCTGAGAACTACAGAGTGCTAAGATTCTGTGCAGTCCAGTCCATCAATGTGCTTTATACTAATGAGGCGAGAAGAACAAGGGCATTTTAAAGGTTCCCATGAGAAAGGTATAGGTAAGAAAGGATGCCTAACTTCTGACACTAGAACTACTACACAGACATTTCAGTTCAAATACTTAAAAGAGACAATATTTTTGTTAACAACCACCCAAAGTGCAAATTGTTGTTTACTTAACACACTGGAAAACAGAATATTTATTTATTTAAATGCATTGGTGACAGCCAACATTTTCCCCACAATACCATGACAAGTTCCACCATGCATCTTTAATAGATCAATTTCTATTCAGAGTTTTCCTCCCCAGAAGTTCTCCACAACAGAACTGATGTATTGGCTTAATTAAACAGTTTTAAAATGCCACTGCTTTAGTTGTATTTCATCAATTTGAGTCTAAAAAAGTATTATATGTCCATACTTTTGCTATCTCTGCTGCAAAGAGCCAAGCACAAAGCACAGACCAGAGCACAGGGTTAACACCACTCAAAGTACCATCCTCTATATGCAATTTTTGGAAATTCTATAAAATACTAGCAATTGCTACCCGGCTTCGCCGGTCAGGTCACTTGGGCCCTGTGGAGAGGGAAGGTGACTGCCAGGCTCTTTCTGACCGGGGTGTGTGTCCCCCGGACGGATAGCAAGCTGTCAGCAGGCATGGATCCGTCAGGGAAGGCTCTCTCCCTGGCGGATCGCTGGCTGCCGCCTATGCATTTTCCCCTCCGCTGTTTCGAGGGCTGGCTCGAAACAGCAGAGGGGAAAAGCAAAGGCGCCAGACAGGGCTTTGTCAGGGAAGGCGCTCTCCCTGACGGATCACTGGCTGACCCCTCTGCATTTTCCCCTCTACTGTTTCGAGGACAGGCTTGAAACAGCAGGGGGGAATGGCGAAGGCGAGTCGTCAGGCTCGGCTGAGGGTGGCAGGGCAGAAGCAGCGCCTATGGCGGCGCCTCACCCGGCAGCGTCTTCACGCCGTGTGGCTGAGGGCAAGAGGGGCAGCAGGGCAGTGGCAGTGCCTATGGCACTGCCTTGCCCGGCCGTGTCCTCTGGCGGCGCGGAATGGGCGGCAGGCAGACTGTTCTCTCAGCCCGGGATGTCTGCCTCAATAAAGCAGGGCCCTGAGCTGTATTGGGCGCGCGTCAGCTCGGCAGTTTCCCCCCCCCCCCCCGCGTGTGCTGGTTGTCCTGCCTCCTCTGCGCTTGGGCCGTCCTGCCTGATGGGCTGAGGTGTGCCACGGCATGGAGGATGCTGGGATTCGTAGGGTTTTTTTCCGTTCACGTTCGTGCCCCGGGGCGTTGGCCCCACTCAGCTTCCAGACCCTTGCGGGGATGATGTCCGGGAATTAAGGCAAGTGAGAATGGCGCATTACGGGATTCCGCACACGCGCAGCCACATCCCTTCCTATAGGTTAAGATCAAATGTTATAAGTTGAACATACTTTCTTTTCTAGACATTCTGCAAATTTCAGTTGCTTTAGTAACTTCTTCTGCTTGTTGCTGAAGCGGTTGTCCTGTTCCGCACTTGTTCCCTAAAAGAACAAAAAACTTACATTAATCATGTGTATTTCCATTTTGGTTAACACCAAATTAAGCTCTCATCTTCAACAGAATCTCAGTAGTTGGCATCCTGTTGAAGGATGAAAACATTTCTGATAATCTGCAGTATATTATTAAGATGACTGATATTTGTTACTTTACAGAAACATATCAGAGAGTAAACAAAACAAAACAGCAACAACAAAAAATGTTGCGGCACCTTAAAGACTAACCCCTGTATTTAAATGTAAGCTTTCTGATGAAGTCGATTCGATCTGTAAGGTGTCACACTTTTTTGTCTTTTTTGCTGCTTTGTTTTGTTTAGTCTCTGATATGCTTGCACAGACTAACACAGCTACCACTTCAAACAATTCAACTTTACAGAAACGTACTCACTGAAATGGGCAAGGCACCTGCATAGTACCATCACAAATTGATAAGACCTTACTGTATTTACATTCACAACAAAAATCCTTTCCATACACAGTTCATTGTATGTCTACCACACTGCAGGGAATACCTATAATCATTACATCTGTCACTGTGGTATAACTCAAGTTTCCTCTAATATTCTCCTGAATTTTCATCTCTATTCCAAGATGTGAGCATATAAACAAATAACTGGAATACAAATGAGTTATTGAGGAAGAGAAAAAATGCAAGATCTTTGAGCAGAGTTGTAGAGCAGGGGAGAGTATGTTTCTGAAGTGGGTGGACCATAGCTTCCACAAGACTGGAAAGCAAGAGGTGATCAGTGTTGTCCTTGTTATCAAATAACCTCATTACATATTCAAAAAAGTAGGATATAAAAACACTCTTGTGTAACATTTGACCGGTCAAATTATTTGGAATCTGGTCACCTGACAAGATTTGACCAGCCCAGTGACAGCCCTTTAACACTAAATGCTAAGATGCCTAAAGAGATAGACAAAGTGCAGCCTAAAAGCCACATGTAGGACCCAAGTATTTTTTTTTTGCTTCCCATAAAACTCTTCCTCCTCCCCTCCCCACCAATTTTGCCCCCAAAATGGTATTATGGGGGTGGGTCCTACTGTCCTTTATATTAAACTTGCATTGCCTATGCTATTTATGCTGAATTGTTTTACTGTATGTGACCAGATAAATTACTCATGCTTATTTTAACTGATTTTTTAAAATTAAAATTGAATTACCAATCTATATTATTGTTAAAAGAGGACTGAAAATAGCAAAAAAGAACATGGGATATTTGAAAACTTCTTAAAAATTAAAAAGAAAATGCGGTCTGAGGTTTGGGAACAATGCTCCAAGACTGCATGCTGTCAAGTTAATTCTGACTTACAGCAACTTGTTCCAGGGTTTTCTAGGTAGAGATTGCACAGAAATGGTTTCCCATTCCTTTCTTCTAGGGGTGCCATGCAAATGTGCAGCTTGCCCATGACTACAAAAGCTGGCTCTTCCCCTTGGAGGCAAGGTGGGGAATCAAAGTTCCAACTTCTGGCTCTGTAGTCAGATAGCCAGCCCACTTAAATGATATCAATTGAAATGTTATATGGTTATATTTACATATCAGCAGCCACCATCCAGGCTGGTGTTCCACACTGTGTCCCAGAAAATATTAACTACTTCTATTAATGATTTAATAATAATTTTGTATCAGAGATTATTCTGGGTTGAAAGGATTTCTGCTTCTCTCAGGGGATGACCGAATGTGGCTCCTTTCATGTCCTCAAGTGCACCCCTCGGGTATCAAAACCCAACCTTCCAGTCTCCAATCTCAGTGTTTTAACCACTAAGCCACTGGAGGAGCTGCTTACAGTATTAATGTTTTAATGTACTGTACTGTTGTGAGCTTCTCTTGGAAAATCCCCACTGTTCATGTGAACAATTCAGTGGTGTGTGACTTTTGAGATAACATAATGGTACATTAAAACATTAATATACCATTATCATGTTATCTCAAAAGTCACACACCACTGAATTGTTCACATGAACAGTAGGGATTTTCCAAGAGAAGCTCATTCAACAGAGATATCTTGGAAGTTTACACAGCAAGAAAGGATTAGCCACACTACAAATTCAGTAGATTTATTACCACAGAAAAAGTTTTCTCTAACTTAAAGAACAGGGCATTCAACCGAAATAAAAAGATTTTCTCCAAATACCCCGGTGCTTATTCTCCAGTATAAAGAACAAGAAAGAAAAGGCTTTCTTGATGCAAAAACACATCTCTTCCTACAAACTAGTTTCTCCTTGGATTTGTATCTAGTTCTGAATTAAGACCAGATGGTGAAGAGAAGCCATTGCTGCAGCATAGGGTTAGTTGTTGTAGCAACAGTAATCTTAAATATTAATTTTATTACTCTTTAACTCTGAGCAGATATACTCCTATTAAAATATATTTTAACTTTTACCTTTTGCTTCACTATGCTGGCCTTGGACCATAATAAAAATTGATTTAATTTGAATTAAGATCAAGGTGTTTTTTCCTATACACAAGTTGCAACTTGGAGGAGAAAACCAGCAACAAATCACCATGTTAAAAAATGAAAATTTCCTTCTGCATATATGCACAGGAAACTGCTGACTCTGGTACTTTTTCACCCTTATCTAATGGAACACGCACACTTCTCTCCTATTTAGACGTTACCTATGAAGTGTGCTTTGCCTACGAAACCACCAGGGACAAAAACTATAATCCCTCTGAAAGGTCTAACCTTACTTTTTTTTTGTAGGAATATCACAACTATTTAACTAGAGTGTCCTTCATAGGAAGAGCCTCCTTGAAGATTGTGGCATTTCTGAGCATATCCTGGTAACCTTGTGTTGCCGGCTAATCTTTCTAGGTAGGAACTGCAGAATGAACTCACCAAACGGTGCCTTCATTGGAAGTTTCACGTCTGGCCTAGACACAGAATAGTTGGAAATTTTGGTAGCCATGTTAAGTCTGTGCAAGTATATCAGACAGTAAAGGTATCCCTTGCTCGAAAGCCAGTCGTATCCGACTCTAGGGTTCAGTGCGCATCTGTTTCAAAGCCGAAGAGCCAGCGCTGTCTGCTTCTGCAGACATTTCCGTGGTCATGTGGCAGACATGACTAGACACTGGAGGACACGGAACACTGTTACCTATCCACCAAAGTGGTCCCTATTCATCTACTTGCAATTTCTTGCTTTCCAACTGCTAGGTTGGCAGGAGCTGGGACAAAGACAGGAGCTCATTCCATCATGCAGTATTCGGGTATCGAGCTACTGACCTGCCGCCTCTCAGTCAGCATCTTAGTCACTTGAGCTACTGCAGTCAGTAAA
Organism: Bradypodion pumilum; assembly: GCA_035047305.1. NCBI lineage: Eukaryota > Metazoa > Chordata > Lepidosauria > Squamata > Chamaeleonidae > Bradypodion > Bradypodion pumilum. The sequence goes on from JAWDJD010000007.1 coordinate 30,499,773, forward strand.
CTGCACAGCAAAAAACGCTGCTGCACTTTAAAGCCCAAGTGCTGTATTTTAATGCTAGCTTTAGTATCTCAAGTCCACTTCGTTAGACAGTTGTCTTTAAGGTGCCACAACTTTTTTTTATCTTTTTGTTTTATTTACTCTCTGATAATAATTAACTAGAGCAGTGCTTCCCAACCTTTGGTTATTCGACTTCCAATTCCCTGAAGCCTTGGTCAATTCCCCAAAGCATTGATTGGCCAATGTACTGACTTAAGCTTCTATTAATTTAAGTCCCCCTGCCTGGGGGCTACGTTGGAAAGCACTGAACTAGCGTAGCCGTAACACGTGGATCATAGGAATTGAGAGACGAAGGCCCCGACGCTCCCCTCCCTCAGAGCCGTTCGCTTCCTCTTCCCCGCAGGCGACGTTGCTGGGGGCAAAACCAGAGGAAATAAAGCCAATAAGGCGTGGGATGGAAAGCAACGACGAAAAAGAGGACGCTGGAAGCGAAAAGTAATTTTTTTAAAAAAAACAACCCTGTCTCTCTCTTTCCCTCAACCCGTTTTCTACCGTGCGCGTTTGAGGTGCCGCCGCCATTTTCTCCGCCTCAGCTTTACCTCACGGGAGGGGGGGGACAGAGAAGCCACCGAAGGGCCTTCGTTGAGGGCGTCTGAGGGGAGAAAACAGGGGCTTCTCCCTCCCCCCCTGCCCCCGAAGGACCTCCTTCCCAACCGCCAGCGCTTCAGCCCCGGATGGCCCCGCTGTCCCCCTCTCCGCCCGCATCAGGACTTACGCGGAAGAAGCCCGCGTCCATCTTGACTCCTCCTGCCTGGGACGCAAGAGCGCGGCTCCGTCTCCCGGCATGCACTGCGACGGCGCGCCGCGAGGCCTTTCCCCCGTCACAGCCATCCTCCCCTGCGCATGCGCACTTACTCGCAGGCGGGACCAAAGCCCCTGAGACAAGCAGGGAAGGAGGCTCGGCTCGGATAGAGAGGTTGACTGGCATACGGCTCCCTCCCTGGAGGTATTAAAAAAAACAGGAGATGGCACTACAGACTTCTTGCTGTATACTGCTTTGAAGCCAGTGGGCGTGGCCTGCCGCCATATTAGATGGACCAAAACATTAGCAGACAGACTGCTGTTTACGATTGCTTCTGTCGTGTTCACGCAAGAGTTGTTTTAAATAATAAATTTTACAGTGCTTTCGTGAATATCACAGTGCCAGGACACTTCTTTTATTAGCATATTATTTTAATTTAATTTAATAGTCATATTTATATATGCCGCCCACTCAGGCAGAACCCGACTCAGCGCGGCATTACAACAAGTTCTAAAAACACATAAAAACACTTTAAAAGACCCACATCCCACCCACCCATCCCACCCACTATTAAAAAGAAGAAGAGAGAGTTCTTAATTGTTTACATAAGCCAGCAGGCGCCCACACCTGCCCGGCCAGCCAGGTCTTCAATCCTCTCCTGAAGGGCAGCAATTCTCTTTGAAGTCTTAGATCTGTTGGCAGGAGGTTCCAGAGGGTTGGTGCGGACACGGAGAAGGCCCTCCTTCGGGTGCTGGATAGATGTGCACCCCTAGCTGATGGCACTATTAGAGAGCCTCTCCGATCCGCTCTGGTTGGACGAGCAGACACTCTTGGGGCGATGCGGTCTCTAAGGTATCCTGGCCCACTGCCATATAGGGCTTTAAAGGTCAAAACCAGCACCTTGAATTGCACCCGGAGACAAACTGGTAACCAGTGCAGCTCCAGAAGTAGCGGTGAGGCATGGGCATATCGCCCGCATCCCATCACCACCTGGGCTGCCGCATTCTGGATCAGCTGCAGCCTCCGAATGGTCGTCAAGGGCAGCCCCATGTAGAGAGCATTACAATAATCTAGTCGGGAAGTGACCAGAGTGTGGGTGACCATAAGCAAGGGCAAATCACCCGAAGTTAGGCAAAAGCCCTCCTGGCCACAGCCGCTACCTGTTCTTCTAGCAGCAGCCGCGAGTCCAGAAGGACCCCCAAGTTGCACACTGGGTCTGTCTGGGGCAAAACAGCCCCATCCAGTACCAAAGATGGTAGCTCCCTGGATAACACGGGGCCCCTTATCCACAGCCACTCTGTCTTGCTGGGATTCAGCCGAAGCCCATTGGCCCCCATCCAGACCCCAATGGCCTCCAGGCATCCGGATAGGATTTCAACAGCATCACCTGGGTCCCCACGGCCGAGATGTACAACTGAGATGTGCAACATCTAAGAAAGGGATATCAGTTTTACTAATGCTATGGGAGAATTTTAAATGAGGATTCAAATTGTTAATCCATGAAACAAAATCTGAAGCAAAATAAAGATCATCTAGAATGAAAAATAAATCATCAATAAATCGTTTATAAAACTTAATGTGTGCAAAAAATGGATTAATGGATATATTAAAAATGAACTCCTCTTCGAAATTAATCATGTATGCATTAGCTAAACCAGGTGCCACCGAACACCCCATAGCCACTCCACAGATCTGCAAATAAAACGTGCTACCAAACCTAAAATAATTATGTTCCAAAACAATATCTAAAAGATCCAATAGGAAGTGTGTAGGGGTGTGTGTGTGTAAATCCTGATGGGAATCCAAAAGTCTTTCAACAATAGTCCTAATCTCCTCCAAAGGAATGTTAGTATGAAGTGCTTGAACATCCAAAGTAATAAAACCACCACCTTCAGGGATAGAAAAACCCTCCACCTGGGAAACAAAATCAGTAGTATTTTAAATAAAGGAGGAGGTATTTCTGGGAAAAGGATTAATAAAGTAATCCAGGAACTGAGAAATGGGCTCTAACAAGGAATTTGTCGAGGCTACAATGGGTATTAAACCCTCATGTGTGCAGTCTTTGTGAATTTTCGGAAGCAGGTGAAAAACAGGTACCTTGGGATACTGATTTAAAAGGAAATCATATTCCTTATCAGAAATAAACCCCATAGCAACACCTTCAAAAAGCACAGTCTTAATTAAGCTGGTTACTTTAGCGGTAGGGTCCGTGGTAAGTTTTTTATAGAAACTCTCATTAGACAGTTGCTGGTGCACCTCAACAATATAATCTACTATATTTAAAATAACCACACCACCACCCTTATCAGCTTGCTTAATAAGAATGTCGCTATCTGCTGCTAACTCCTCAAGAACAGAAATATAATCTTTTGACAGATTGAATCTAGACCTAATTTTTTGTTTCTCATATGACTCAATATCCCGCAAAATGGAATACTTCATTCACAGAAGGCAAAAAAGTACACGCTCGTCCATGTCTGGAACTTCATCCCAACAACCTCCTTCTTCATCGTCTTCTTTTTTACCCCAGAGAAAAGCGTCCCGGAAAAGAAAGACTTCGTCTTTAACTTTTCTAGCAAACAATTATTTCAACGGGCTTTGGAGTTATTGTCGCTTGGTTTAGGGTTTGTTCCCACACCAATTTATAATCCGTTTAATACTAGAATTGATGTATAAGATTAATTCATTTGTTGAAACTTCAGTGTTTTTTTCAGGATAAAACTCCAGGACCAGTGGAACACTTTAGAACCAAATCTGCTGATCTTCTAGTCATCAAGTTCAACATTTTAGCCACTAAACCACCACAGTCCTTATTATACCTCTGTATGATTTCAGGCAATTTGAAATACCACCCTCCAGGCCAGCACAGTGTTAAGAGCTTCAAGGTAAGGCGGCAGGACTGTTTTGGCAAATGACCTGGAATTCTCATATGGATAGTGCTTCTGTATTTTATAAGCTAGTTTGACCAATCTTTCTCTATGTTAAATACAATCCACCTTATGTTTATACAATGCTTTAAAAAGCCCCAAAGTAATAATATGTAAATATAATGCAGTTGGATATATTTCCTTTTTTGTGGTTAGGGTTAAGGTTTACGTGTTATGCTGAAAATCTGGTCTGAGGCCCATAAAGCAGTTTGGTAAATAAGGTCTTTATTTGGCTAAAGATATAAAAAATGTCACAGTGACCTCTGTGAACATCTCCTGCAAACACAGGTACTTTTACGTACACAGTGCTATTATATAACACTAGCATATTTGTGCCCGGCCAGCTGGACATTTTTAATGTGTGTGTTGGTGGTTAGGGGTGGTTTTGGGTGTGCACAACCGACCCACCCCACCCATACAATACCACTCCAACACAGACATTAAAAATTCCTGGCAAAGCAGGAGTATCGTGTGTGTGTATTGTGTGTGTGTGTGAGAGAGAGAGAGAGAGAGAGAAGCAGTGTGTGTGTGTGTGTGTGAGAGAGAGAGAGAGAGAGAGAGTGAGTGACAGATAGTGTAGACCACCAGAGGGGGTTAGTGAGTTAGATAGACAGACAGTCAGACACAGGAGACAGGTGAAGAGGGCGGAGGCTACTTGCTGAGGCCGCATGCAGGTACGTTGGGAAGGAAGGTTTGTTGTTGTTGTAGGTGTGTGTGTGTGTGTGTTGGTGGGTGGGGCGGGGGGAGGGTTGTCCCAGGGTGGGTGGGTAGTTTCCTGTGGTTTTTGTGTGTGTGTGTGTTGGTGGGTGGGTGGGGCGGGCGGGGGAGAGGTTTGTCCCGTGTTGGGGGTGTGTATGGGTGGCTGGGTAGTGTTTCCCGCAGTGTGTGTGTGTGTGTGTGTGAGAGAGAGAGAGAGAGAGAGAGAGAGAGAGAGAGAGAGAGAGAGTTCTCTCTGGGTTGCCTGGGAACAAAACTTCCCAGAAAGAAGCGATTCCTTCTCTTTGGCAGGCAAAGGCAGCACCTTTGCCTCCCAGAGAGAAGGAATCCCCATCACGGAAGGGCTTTGCTTCTCTCTGGGTTGGCTGGGAACGCCAGCCAACCCAGAGAGAAGTGAGGCCTTCTCTCCGGTAGGCCAGGAGGCGCTCCAGCTTCCCCTTTGTCCATGCGGGCGTTGAGGCCACATCGCCCGCAGGGATGAAGGAGAGGCCAGTGCTTCTCCCTACGCAGAAGGCCGCGCCAGGAGGGAAAGAGTTTCAGAGACCCATCCGGAGTCGGCAAAAGGTAAGTGCAGTCGGTGAGGGTTAGGGAGGGGGGGCTAGGTGGTGGTGCGGGGAGCGGCATAGTTACTGGAGCCGTGCTTCACCCCCACTCCCTAATCCCTACCGACTGCACTTACCTTTTCCTGGTTCCGGCTGGGTCTTTCAAAGTCTTTCCCTCTCTGCGCTTTTTTTAAAGTTGGCATGCCGCGCGTTCTCAGCCTCCTCTGCGCTCGCGTCCCTCAGCCTGAGGGGTTGCACAGCGCAGAGGTCTCTGTGACTTGTAGTTATCTTTTTTTTTTGGTCGCATTCGTGGGGCGGCTACCCCACTGGCAACCTCCGGACCCTTGCAGCGATGGTGAGGTGGGGGTAAAGTAAGTGCAGGCAGCTCAGTTAAGGATGGTTGGGCTGGGTGCGGGAGCCTTTGTTACATTCCAACAGTTAACGTCCTTCCTTATAGGTAAATATTGTTTTCAATGGATTTTGATTGAGGACAGTTTAATTTCATTTCTGTAATATCTTAAAAGAAGAATGACTGGATTCATTCTACTTGTAGTAATATGTAGGCTAGATGTGATGAAGTCTAGGAAAAATTGGTCATGACCCACTTGCTCTATAGATTTCATAAACTGAAATACCACTTAGTGAATGGGCTGGCTAGTGAAATCCAAAAGTCATCATAGACCCGTAAGAAAAAATGTGCATCAGAACATCAGTTTACTTTTTAGCACTTCCCACACCCTGTGATCATTTATAGAGGTAGGATGTTGCACCTATCATGTTTAACAGTTGTATTTAAAAAAAGAAATTTCATTATATGGCAGAATTTATTCATACTTGTAAGACCATTAAAGAAAAAGGTAAAGATCTTCTTTGCTTGAAAGCCAGTCATGTCCAATTCTATGGTGCGGTGCTCATCTCTGTTTTACAGCCAAAGAGCCAGTGCTATCTGTGTCTGCAGACGTTTCTGTGAGCATGTGGCAGGCATGACTAGATGCCAGAGCACACAGAATGATGTTACCTTTCCCACCAAAGCAGTACCTGTTTATCTACTTGCAATTTTTTGCTTTCAAACTGCTAGGTTGGTGGGCGCTGGGACAGGTGTCATGTAGTACATGGGTCTTGAACTGCTGTTTTGCCGGTTGTCAAACTCAGCGTCTTAACCATTAAGCCATCATGGCCCATTACAAAACACAAAATCTCTAGAGAATTCTATGACTATATAAGGATATATCTTTACCTATAAGGAGGGACGTTAACCGTTGGACTCCAGCATACACGCCTGCACCCGTCCATAGTATCCCGTACCGAGCCGCCTGCACTTGCCTTAACCCGGCCCACAGAGCGCCGCAATGGTCCCACAATCGGCAGTGGGGCAACAGCCCCACGAACGCAAACAAAGCAAAACAACATTAATTTCCAATGTCCTCTGCGCCGCCCCGCCCCTCAGCCAATCAGGCTGACAGGCAAGAGCAAGTAGAACGTTGGCAAACGCAGCGCGCCCAATAGAAACTGAGCTGCAGGAAAAAAAGCCGCTGCACGAACGCAAACAAAATAAACTAAACTTCAAGTCCCAGCGTCCTCCGCACTGTGACCACTTCAACCAATCATGCTGAAGGGTGCGAGCGCACAGAACGTTGAAAAAGCTGGCGAGCAAAAAATAAAATAAAAACGCCTCATGCAATGGGAGCACAAGGCCGCCGCAGGTGGATGCAGCGCTCACAGCCCCACAAACAAAAAACCACAAAAAACCATGACGAGACAACCGCCACCCTTCTTTCCCAGAGCAACGGGGAGAAGAGGGACTCCCTCTCCTTCCCGCTACCTCGCCGAAGACACGGCGAGACCACCACCGACCTCAATGTAAGTTGAGCCGGGGTGGTGAAAAAAAGCAGCAGGCAGCAATTTGTCAGGGGAAGCACCCTCTCTGGCGAATGACTGGATTCTACCTTTCTACTACCCACACCGCTATTTTGAGAACTAGCATGAAACCGGTGGAGGTAATAGAAAAGCAGCAGCCAGCAATCCGCAAGGAAGAGCACCACCCCTTACGGATTGTTGCCTGCCGATCTCCCCGTTAGGTAAGCCAGGGGAAAAAGGAGGCCCAGAAGAGAACCATCATCAAGCAAATAGCTCTTCTCTGCCTCCTATTCACCCGCCCTACCTAACCAACATTACCGGTCGAAGAGCGAGCTGACAGCCAGCTCTTTTTTCCCCCATAGCTGCATCGAAACCTAATTTCGAAGCAGCAATGGGGGAAAAAGAAGAAACGACAGACAAGCTGTTCTTCACACAACAAAACACAACAACAACAAAACACAACAGTTAACCAAAACGCAGAGCACCAAAATTAATAAAACACAAATAAATAAACAATTAAAATAAACCCATTAAACAACAAAACAATAAACAACAAAATCAACAAAAAACACCCGAAATACCAAAGACTAATGAAAAACCATAAAAGCACACTAAAAACACCTATCTACAACACTAAAATACCTAACTCAACAAACAATAATCTCACAAATTAAAAAAATAAATACAGAAAAATGATAAAAAATAAATTACAACCAGAAATAATTAAAACACTTAAACACATCTAAAGCCCACAATACAAACCAACAAACAAGCCGAAACACTCTACTTAAACCCCCCAATCCAACACCACAAAATAAATTAAAAAAAACAGAATAAACAATCAAGAGCACTTACCAGACATGTCCTCCCTCCATGGGGTCCGGAACTAAACTGAACAAAGAAAGGAAAATCGCAAAAATCTTAATAACAGCCCCACCTAGAGGCTGGAAGAGTAAAAACAGTCAAAAATATGTTAAAAATCAAAATGACAAATTTAAATAAAATAACATAAATCAAATAAAGTCACAAACCACAAATGCAAAACACCACCACCCAAACCACCCCTAAAAAAAACAACCAAAACACATATAAAAACTGCCCGGCAAGGCCGGGCAAACTATGCTAGTCTCCTATATGATGAAACATGTTAAGCTATTTAAAACCATCATTACTAAAGTCAGAATAAACACTCTATTTAAATACTTTGCTAGCACAAATTATTGAAATATGAAACGCGCATCTTTCATAGCCATGTATATGATGTATCCACACAGAACAGGCAGAATACAATGATGTACATCCTATTCACCCAGAATGTATGAGACCCTTCTTGCAGGTCCCTTTCCTAAACATTTGCTTTCAAAGGGCTAGAAAACATTTTGGAACAGCTTTTTATAAGGCTACTGCTAGCAAAATGGTAAAGTAAGTGCTGATTCCACACCAAAGCTCAGTACTAAATCTTGGGTCAATCAAATTGTATATTTCCTTAGCATCTCCCCTTCCCTACATCCCTACAATCCATACCTGTCTAGATGAGGTTGAGAAAATATGGAAAGCACCGCTGCCTCTGACGGGCGCACATGCACAAAAACCCCTCGTGCATGCGCACCTCCACCTCTGACGGGTGTGCATGCGCAGAACATACATGCGCAAAACCCGCTCGTGTGCGTGCACCTCTCCCTCTGATGGGCGCGTATGCGCAGTAAACCCCCTCTGGCCACTCCAAATTCGGGATGCCGATGGGACACAGGGGGAAAGAGGGGTAAAATACGGAATTTCCCGGCCAGTACGGGACACTTGACAGGTATGCTACAATCCAGCCCATATGTTTAATTACCTTGTTTAGAGAACAGTAAGCAATAACATGACATTTTGATACTGTGAATTGAATTTAGCAAACCTTTACAGTTATTGGACTCTGGTCAAATTAAGCAATGCAGTTTTCAAAGGAATTAAATCAGAAAATATTTTAGGGCAAGCATGTCTCACTGATTAAAACAGCCTTTCTGTTTTACAGCAATGTTTTCAGGTCACAGGCCTGACCACACCTCCTGGACAGCTGACGGGCCGGTCACATGGTTCCTCCTATCCAGAAGCAGAAGTAAAATGCGCCCCACGCATTTGCAGAACACATTTAGCAGCGTTCTGTGCATGCGTGGGGCGCGTTTAACTTCCGCTTCAGGGAGCAGTGAGGGCATTGGGGGCTGGATGAATTGGCATCGGAGGCCAGGTCTGGCCCGTGGACCGTAAATTGCGAATGCCTGGAAGAAAACAAGAAGTAGCCTTAATTACAGATTTGTAGATTGACACAAGAGGGAGCTGCATGGCTATTAAAATGGTGCTATTCACATGCATACAAAATTACAGGGATGTAGAAAGTTGCTAATCAAATGTATTCTAGCAGTTATTGTCACAAAATCAACTTTTTTCACTGATGTATTAGGCATATACCAACATTTCTGCAAAAGGTATCCTGTTGAAAATCTCGGTAGTATTTTTTGTTTAAATGGTTTTTTAAAAGCTGCTTAGAAAAGACATTGCTTACTTCTTTCATTGGAATATTAAAATGCAGGTAATGCCTCCCCCAAGCCTGATTTATTTTTATTTGTTTTTTTGGGGGGGAAGAGAGAGAGAGAGAGAGAGAGACTTTGTTGAGATTAGAAAACAAAAATGCAGGTGACAGGTCACATTTGTTAAGGGAAAACTCCAATTTTATTCAAGTTATAGAAAAGCAGAAATATCCATAAAGCTTACCTGTTTCCACACTATCCCTCCTATTCTTTTCTATGTTTCAATTTTTAAAACCCTGCCTCATTCCATTCCTTTAATTAAAACAAAAAGTCCAAATAAATAAATAATCACTTCCATTTGAAAATTTCACAAGCAGCCTGCCAGTTTTATGGATGTTGTGATATAAGACCGTTCATAAGGACGAGTCACAAGAATGGTTAAAAATCATTTAAATTTGCCTAAAGGTAAAGGTCTCCCATGCGTGCGTGCGAGAGAGCGAACTGGGACAGACAGCAGGTGCTTACTCCGTCATGCAGTACTCAGGTCTCAAACTGCTGACCTTCCACTCACCAAGCTCAGCGTCTTAACCACTAAGCTAACAGGGTCTCTTAAATTTGGCTACCTGCATTATTAACATGGGATACATACATACATACATACATACATGCAACTACTACTACTACTACTACTACTACTACTACTACTACTACTACTACTACTACTACTACTACTAATAATAATAATAATAATAATAATAATAATAATAATAATAATAATAATAATAATAATAGAATTCTAATTAAAGGAGTCCCTGCTAAATTCTGAACAAGAAATCTTGTTTTAAATAGTGAAAGATTTGCTCCCCATTCTTTGAACTTGGGAATATACTTTCATTTTTCATAATTTACTTGCAGCACAATAGTTAAATATTTCTGTATGAAAATATACTATATATATTGCACAAGTCTCAAGATCTACAACTATCTTAAGGACTTTTGAGCTGCATCCAGAACTGGGTCAGAAGAGTCCCACTAATGCTGAAAATAGTAGGTAGTTTCTCCTGGTTTGTGGTTTTAGGGCGGTATATAAATCTATTAAATTAAATTAATTAACTAGACACAAAGAGATCATAATTTTTGATTCCACTCCCTCAATATCCACTGTGTTCACAGTGAGGATTGATGTTAAATTGCAAATGGGTGTGGTAATTTTTTCCAAAATGGCTGGGAGGATTTTATTTTAATACATAATTTATACCTATAAGGGAAAGAACCAGATCCTGTGTCCCGAACAGCCTCCCGCACCCTTAAACCATCCCCATCTCAGCCCACGCACACGCACCTTTCAGCTGACAGATGGGCCCCATCGGTGTCCCGATCAAAGAGGTGGGGCACAGGCCCCCCAAAACCACAAAAAACAACTGTTCATGTGCATGAGTGACGGCGAGCAGAGCCACGCGCAGCCACACGCAAGAACATTGCGCTAAAAACCTGGTACGCGAGGTAAAAATAACTATAAAAAAGGGAAGCAAGGCACATGAAGCGATGACTGCTCCAAACCAACCAAAAGTGTGCAACACCACCAGGGAGCACATATACAACAGCGGGCGACGTAGTAATTTTAAAAAGGGGCCGCCGTAGACGATCGGACAAAAAAGATAAAACAAATCAAACAAAATAATATTAAAAACATATTAAGTTTAAATCTCAACTTAAACAGCAAAAGGCACGCCGCAAAAGATGAGGTGGGCAGCAAACATAAAACAAAAAAAATCAGCCAGGCTGACACTTTCTCAAACCACATTACAACACAAACAGTTGACAATAAAATGAGACAAGTGCGCGCACAAGCCACCAAACCCCTCCACCCCGAAAAGAAAACGTTACCACCAATTACAAGAAAACCTGACACGCTGTCCAAGCGGCCAGAGGCAGATAACACATCACTCAAAAGTCTGCCATCAGTTGGTGTAAATAAGCACTATAGCGCAAACGTCTAAAGAAGTGAAACCATCCTTAAAAAACAAAGCAGTGTCCATACTTGCGTAACAAGCGCAGAAGGATCACCACAAAAGGGTACCATACATTACTAGATTTTAATAATCAACTTTACCTCATAAAATTCACAAAATACCAAAATAACTCAAAAGACTTAAAAGAATAACAAATTAACAAATAAAAAACAGACACAAAAGTCAAATTTCTCTGGAAAGAGATATGACTGAGTTTGAAGAATTGGTATTAAAGATAAGAAAGGGAGAAAGGGGGATTAAGGGCATAGTAAGTAAGGTTTATACAATGTTGAATAAGGACGGTAATCCACATGAAGCTTTAAAAATAAATTGGGAACAGGAATTAAACATAAAATTAACGGATGAGGTTTGGAAAAACAAATGGAAGAAAAGGATTATGAGAACTATGTCAGTTAGAGTGAAAGAGCATAATTATAAAATGTTGTACTTGACCCCAGTGAAGTTACATCAAACAGATAAAGATAAAATGTGTTGGAGGTGTAAGGATACAGTGGGAACATATGAACATATATGGTGGGGGTGTAATGTGTTAAAAGATTTTTGGGGGAAAATTGAAGTAGAGATTTGTGCTGTTATGGGTAGGAAACTTAAATTGGGGTCAAGTACTGTTATGTTGACAGATGTGGATTTTTTTTTTTGAGTAATGATGAAAAAGAGTTACTTTCAATAATGTTGACAACGGGTAGACAGTGTATAGCTAGGAATTGGAAAAATGAAGCAATTTTGAAAATAGAGGAATGGTATAAGGAGAAGTGGGATCTTGTGTTAAATGATAAGTTAACATTGAAAATTAATAAGAAAAAGGGTTTAGCTAAAGAAAATAGATTTTGGAAAATATGGCAACTATTTGTGGATTACTCATTGAAGGGGGATGAAAGGAATAGACCGGTACCTGAACAAATGAGTTTTTGGAGATAGAGAATAACTGTGATCCTCAGCTTTCTCCAGGGCATTGTAAATATCACTGGGTGTAGTATCTGTAAATTTTATTTTGCATAGTTTGTTTTTACTACGACCAAATATGTATCTAAATTGCTGGGTTTAATGAAATAGATTGAAAACGTATGAGTTAAAAGAGATATAATGTATAAAAATTTCATTTAAATGTAACAAAAGTTGTAAGAATGAAAGGGGAATTTTACAACTAATAGATTGTAGTTTAAGTATATTTACTGTATTTTCTGGCGTATAAGACTACTTTTTAACCCCGAAAAATCTGTGCCAAAGTCGGGGGTCGTCTTATAGGACAGGTACTTAACTGCAGCTTGTTTCCCCTTGCTTCATATGTCCGGCGCATATGGTGGGGGTGCCGCGGCCAAGTCCCTGCTCTGTGCGGGTAGTATGAAGCAAGGGGAAGCAAGCTGCACACATCTTTCTGTACCTCGAGGAGGAGAACGTGAGCGTGGATTGGCTCTCCACCAGAACCTGCCCATTCGACTTGGAGGGCTGCGCGTCTTTGGGTTGAGTGTGGGTTAATTTTTATTTGGTGTGCATTGGAAGAGAGGTAGTCTTATACGGCAAGTATATTCCGAACTCTATATTTTAACTGGAAAAGTTGGGGGTCGTCTTATACGCCCGGTCGTCTTATACGCCGGAAAATACGGTATGTATTTTTATTAGTTTATTTTTATTTGTTTAAGTATTGGTAATTGTAGTTAAGATGTTTGTATTTTCATTCAGAGTGTTGTGTATTATTTTAAGTTGTATTATTATCAAAAAGTTAATAAAAAATATTTTTAAAAAAGTCAAATTTCAGCAAAAAAATTCCTTAACCCACAAAGTCACGCAGAGAGAACACAGTGGTTCTCTTTCATATGGTTACATTCCACAGAAACAAAATATCACCAATTAAGCCACAACAACGACCAAACCACAATAGCCAAGGAATAAAACATAACATGCAAAACAATAAGTGTAAATGAAGGAAGACATAATGCATGCAGTCTCAAATTAATACCACAGTTGATTAACCTAGCCTCCCCCAAAATAACCCCCCCCCCAAAATACCTGCATCCCAACATGAGATAATATATGAATGTAGAAAAGTATAAGCAAATCAATAAATGTGAATATATCTATATCTATATATATATATATATCTGTATATCTATATATCTATAAATATATATAGATAAATAGATAGGTAGACAGATAAACACACACACACACAGACACAAAAAAAAAACCAGGGCCGGACCGGGCAATTAGCTAATATACATAATATAATAACAACCCAATGGGCAAGCGGCTGCATCCTAGTATCTGCCACCTGAGGGAGCTGCCTGCCTAACAATAGGGCCAGCCCTTAAAGGGGACTGTAGTGTCTTAGTGGTTAAGACACTGAACTTGACGACTGCAAGACCGACAAGTCAGCAGTTCAAGACCAGAGTACTGCATGATGAAGTGAGCATCTGTCTCTGTTCCAACTCCTGATAGCCTAGCAGTTCAAAAACAAGAAATTGAAAGTACAGTGGAACCTCAACATAATTAATGCGTTCTCTCGGACATTTCTTACAGTGAAAATTACTTTAACCAAATTTCCCATAGGAATGCATTGAATGCAATTTCCCATAGGAATGCATTGAAAAACCAATTAATCTATTCCGCAAAAATTCTGTAAATTGAGCCATTACTTTCTATGGATTTCCGTAAACTGAGCCACTATTCTCTATGGATATGTTAACAGAGCCTTTTGTTAACCGACGTTCCACTGTAGATAAATAGGTACCGCTTTGGCAGGAAAGGTAACAGCGATCCATGCATTCCAGTGTCTAGTGATGCAACGTCTGCAAAAGCAGACATTGCATAACGCAGACAGCGCTGGCTCTTTGGCTATAACCAGATGAGCACTAAACCCTACAGTCAGATACGACTGGCTTTCGAACAAGGGCAACCTTTACCTTTGACCATAGCTTTCTTCTGAAAGCAGACATTCCTTGCTTTCACTAAAAACCGCTGTTCTGCCTTTGATTAGGCAAACAGATTAGTCACTCCAAAAAAACCTATCATGGTTCAACATGTTTTAGAGCCAGGTAATTTGCTCTTTAAGCAAAACACCATTGTAAGTGTCCAATTGTGACTTCTGGCGGAGGGGATTGTGAACCCTGATTTAGTTGTTAAGCGAGTTTTTGGTTGGTTTTAGCTGTAGTAGTAAGGGAGACGTAATATGAAGAAGACACTAATTGGGTGGGAGGTTAGATGAAAAGCAACTACCTTTACTACTTCGGCATTCTCACCAGCAAAAAAACCCTTCTCATCCCCTGACCCTGTGGGAACACAAAAGCCAAGTTGCAGTCGAAGAAACGGGAAAGTCTTATAAATAAAGTCTTTGTCCAATACACAAGCAGCCTTACTTGAACCCCTTTCAGCTTTTTAGACAAACGCACAACTTTTCCACAACTGGATTCCATCTTAGCATCACACTGGTTCCACCAAGAAGCTCGGTTTTTCCCTTTCTGCAGTTTCAGGTATCCACAGTCGAATTCCTACTACAAGGAAAATACTGAAATGTGGACAGCTGTCCAAACAGGAGTGGACCAGGAGTGTTCACCGTCCTTCCTTCCTCTCTGTTGACAAGTCCAGGGCTGTACTAAATCGGGGAGGCCCAGGTCTTCTTCTTGGTTGTTAGGCTTTGAGGAGATTGTGCCTCATGGCCTTCTGTTTGGCACATGGACGTCTGCAGAGACAAATGTCACTGTTGTGTGGCGGATTTGTGAGTCGATGCTGTTGCTATTCTGTCCCGAAATCGAGAGGACTGTGGCTTTAGGATTTTTAGGTTCCAGCTCCCGCTTCGCCCTCATGCGTCTACAAGGGACAAAGTAAACATCATGTCAGTATTGAGCATATTAAAGTAACCCCACAATGCAATAAAGGTAAAGGTTTCCCTTGCTTGAAAGCCAGTTGTATCTGACTCTAGGGTTCAGTGCTCATCTCTGTTTCAAAACGGAAGAGCCAGCGCTGTCTGCTTCTGCAGACGTTTCTGTGGTCATGTGGCAGGCATGACTAGTCACCGGAGCGCACGGAGCGCTGTTACCTTCCCACCAAAGTGGTCCCAGTTTTGCCTTACAGGCAAAGTGTGTTTGTTTACATGAAAGTTATTGTAAAGAACAGTTTATCTACCAAAGCAACTGTGTACCAATCTATACCTATAAGAAGGTGGATGGGTGGTGAGTGTCCGGCATTAGCGCGTACACCCGGCCCAACCATCCTGTACCGAGCCGCCCACACTTACCTTAGAACTGAACTCACAACACCGCAAGGGTCCCAAAACAGAGAGTGGGGCAAACGCCCCACAAACAGGAACAAAAAAACCCTACACGTCCCAGCATCCTCTGCGCCGTGCCACCCCTCAGCCAATCAGGCTGAACGGCGCAAGCGCAGAGGAGGCCGGGAAAGCCAGTGCATGCGTTTTAAAAAATAAAGCCGGCCAATGTGCAAACCACTTCCCTCTGGGAGACACTGCGTCTCCCGGAGGGAAGCCATCCCCAGCTCACCATGGCGGGTGGGCACGTTGGTTGCCGGCTGGGCCGCCTGCTTTTGGTGCCCCCCACCTGACCGGCGAAGGCCTCGGCGCCGATGGTGATGGAGGACAGTCCGTGCCATGGAGACATGGAAGGTGAGCGACCCAGTTCAGAAGGCCGCACCGGGGAGGCGCAGAGTGCAAAACGCCCAGCCAGCAACAGGTAAGTGGGGCAGGGGACAGGGACTGAGGGGGGGGATGGGCCCAGGGACCATGCCGCCCACCCTGGTCTGGGAGAAAGGGGGAACACGAACCCGCCCCCCCACGCATCCCCCCCCCAAAGTCCCTGTCCCTCCACCGTGGTGGAGGCCTTCGCTGGTCGGGCGTGCGTGTGTGTGGTTGTGTTGTGTGTGTGGTTGTGTTGTGTGTGTATTGTGTGTGTATTGTGTTGTATGTACGGTTGTGTTGTGTGTATATTGTGTGTGTGTGTGGTTGTATGTGTGTGTGGTTGTGTTGTGTGTGTGTGGTTGTGTTGTGTGTGTGGTTGTGTTATGTGTGTTTGTGTGTGTGGCCTCGCCGAGGCTTTGGGGGAGGAGGAAGGGGAGCCCCTCGTCTTCCTGCGCAGCTTCGGCGTGTGTGTGTGTGGTTGTGTTGTGTGTGTGGTTGCGTTGTGTATGTGTTTGTGTGTATTGTGTGTGTGTGTGGTTGTGTGTGTGGTTGTGTGTATTGTGTGTGTATTGCGAGTGTGTGTGCTTGTGTTGCATGTGTGTTGCGTGTGTGTGTTGTGGTGTGTGTGTATTGCGTGTGTGTGGGGGTTGTGTTGTATGTGTGGTTGTGTTGTGTGTGTGTGTGTGTTTATTGTGTGCGTATGGTTGTGTTGTGTGTGTGTGTACCCCCCAAAACCACCCCAACCATCAACACGCACACAAAAACTTTAGTTCTATCTAAAGCAAAGCAACTGTAAGTAAATAACATTTTTTTCATACTTCAAAAGGACATGCGGAGTTTATTTTGCTGGGCTAGAGTGGGAGTGAAATACAGTAAAGCCTCGCATAAAGAGTGCCTCGCTTATAGACTAACTCGCTTAAAGAGCAGAATTTTCTCTGAATGGTCGCCTCGCTTAACAACTAAAACCAACCAAACACTCTCTTAACAACTAAATCAGTGTTCACAATCCGCCCCCCTCCGGGCCAGAAGTTACAATTGGTCACTTACAATGGTGTTTCGCTTAAAGAGCAAACTCGCTTAAAGAGCAATCCCATGGAACGCATTATGCTCTTTAAGCGAGGTACAACTGTATTTTGAGAACGTGCTAACTACAGTATACCGTATTTATTCGAGTATAACGCGCACCCCTAATTTTCCATGAAACCTCGGTATAAAATTTTCTCGGCTAGCTGCTCGGTTTCCATGCATTTCAGCATGATCAACAACTTTGAGCTTGAACGAAGCGTCATATGCACAACGTTTACGCTTGATACCCTGAGATGCCATCTAAAGGGGAACCAGTTATATCGGTGAAAAAGAGCACGCCTTAAAATATTGAGGGAGGGGGGGATAATCAGACCCACCTGTTGCAGAAAATGCAATCCGAAACGAGCACTTCCGACCCCCAGGAGCCTCGCTCGAACTGCGAGCTACCTCCGGGCCACGCCTCGTCTCCCGCGCCACCCAATCAGATCCCGTCAATTTCTTCAAAGCCACCCCCCCGCCTCCCCTTCACCCGCCGCAGCAATAGACAGCCGACCCAATTCTAAAAAGGAAGTAAAAGAGGCTCGTTTATAACGCGCACCCAGTCCTCGTGTATAACGCGCACCCCAACTTTGATTTCTTTTTTTGGTATAAAATTTTGCGCGTTATACACGAATAAATACGGTAACTATTTGTTTAACCTGGCCCACTTACTGCTGTGCATGCATATAAAAAAAAATAGCGGTCAGGACTTGCACATCTTGAACTATCACAATGTCCCATAGCCCTATAAACCCAATCTGCTTCTGGTTCTCCTGAAACACTAAAGGATTTTGAGTCCACAGTCACGTTACTGACTCACCTATTGTACATTTTCAGCAAGAGGAGAACCACCGTGAAGATAAGTACAACACCAACTACGATGGCTGCTACAATTGCTCCAGAACCTAAAAGGAGGAAATGGGGGAACGCAGCCGCAAAGCAATGTTACAATGAGCCTTTTGAATTACCTTTTCATTTCCAGCACTACAGAGCAACTACCCGTGTTCCAGAGAGCTAGCCATGGGATTGTCTTGGTTTTAAAAATAATTATCCTTTGGTCTTCCTTCCTAAATAACCACCAGAAAACCATCACCCTATCTATTCTCTTTGAAATCCATTTTTTTTTTGTTATGAAAGGGACGCCTATTCATAAAAGGGGTTAGCTGTGGGTTTGGTGGGATCAGCTCATTTTTACTACTTCCTTGACAGTAACCGGTTGGAATCAGGTCGGGGCAAAACAATTGCTTCAAAGGAGTATGAGATTTTAAAAAATGGCAGGAGGCTAATCAGTTGTACATCACAACTCATTGAACCATGCAGCGCAACAACTTGAACCTGGGCTATTACAGATGAAGGATGATAACAGTTAAGGGGAAATCTCTTTGTTATTATTATTGTCAACTTACTAGGACTCTGAAATGTCGCTTATTTACCATGAATCACCCAACCTACCTATGATCCGCAGGGTCCCATATTTGTTTTTCAAGCTATGAAAAGTGTTATTTGTTTGTTTTATTTTAATTATAGGTCACCTTTCTCCCCGTGGGGGACAATGTTTCACAACAGACACACAAATACCTCTTGATCTTCCATCGATTCCATTTGAAATCTGGTTTATTGAATAGTCAAAACACACCCTCTCACTGAACAAAAAGAAATGTCCAGGCTAAATCCTTAACTTGCAACTGTTTGCAAAAAATAAAAGCAACCAACTAAATACTGCAGTTTGAAAGCAAGAAATTGCAAGTACTGTAGATAAATAGGGACCACTTTGGTGGGAAAAGATCTTGGGGACATGAAAGGAGCCTCATTCGGTTGTCCATTGAGCGGAGTTTCTCTAGAAAAAAACCTTTCAACCCAGAATGTATCTTTATGTGCTTCTGACATGATTTTTTTTTTAAAAAAAACTACTGCCAGTAGGCACAAATAATATGATTTGGGCCTTAAATTTTAAAAGTCCGCAGCTATAAACCCCATATTTATCTTACTTTGATAAAGTATTTGTTCTTGAGACTTTGTGGTCACGTTTGTATAAGACGAAGCATCCTCAGCTACTGGTGCAGCTGTTGTCATCTTGATTCTAGCTAGGAAAGGAAAAATAGGAAGTGCATTAGAACCATGCAATAGGAACCATTAATAGCAGGGGTGAGTGACGTGCGGCCCATAGTCTGTGTGAGGCCCCAAGAGACCAAATTCACTTCCACGGAACTTTTGGCAATACAGAGAACCCTGTTTCAAACCATTTCATTCTACATGGACACACTAACCAAGACTTGAAAGTTGCCATTCTGGAACAGAGAAATTACAGGACAAGGATCCAGAGAGAGACAGCAGAAATAAAATACATCCATATGATGGACACCGCAAAGGTTTGAATATTAGTCAATATTATCAAATTTTGTCAAATTTGATGTGTAGATTGTTATACTGTATGTTGCTATATTATACTACCCTCACATAAACTTTTGAGTAGAATTCTCATTCACAACATAGACTTTCTCACAGAACAAAGGATGAACTCACACAATTGTCAATAGATGCTGAAGGTTAAACTCATTAGCAAATGTTTAATGCCAGGTGTTTGTCTTGCAAAAATTCACAACTAATCCAAATAACAACCAGAGATCATCTGCTATTACCAGTTGTAAAAAGCCATATTGATTTGTATGCTTATCTGCTATGCTAACTAACTAATCACTCTGTACCTGATGTGTATAAATTGATACCATGAAGTCTCACTCCCATGTCTGACAAAGTGGACTTGATTCACAAAAGCTAACATTATATATTCTTTAAAGTGCCACAACATGTTTTGTCTTTTTGTTTTGTTTACTCCTTGATATGCTTGAAACACTGCCTAACACAGTTACTATTTCAAAAATTATTTTAGGTGAATTTTCATGGATTTTAGTCGAGCTCATCAGACCTTTGAGGACAAAGCATAAATTACAGCTAACTTGTAATTAGAAGAGAGAATTCTTTGTGTGCTCATTGTGCAGGATTGTCACACTAGGAACTTTCTCACCTCCCAGAATTTGCAGATTAGCTTGCTTTGCGGCTGGACATGAGTATGTTCTTTACACACATGAGTGTGTAATTTATGAATCCAATTGCTCATACACGAAAGTCTGAACTTTATTTCTGGAAATCTAACATGAATTAAGCTCTGATGACAGATATCTATAATGTATTGTTTGGCCATGAAAGAGTGGAACTGTAATCAGTGAAAGCTTTTGCTAAAAATAAATATTTTAGTTTCAGAAGCGTCACAAGATCCTTCTTTTTTTCTCTCCCTTCCTTTTTTCTCAATTAGGATGAGACAAACTAACAATACCACTAGTTTTGAAAATCCATTTTTAAAAAAGATTTCTTCCTCTGTTTATCTCAGTCTGATAACTTGAGAAGCAGTAATTAATAATAGCAATTACACTTATATGCCAACCCATAGTGCTTAGTGCGCCCTCTGGGCAGTTGACAAATTAATTAGCACTTTGCCCCCAACATGCTGGGTCCTCATTTTGCTAACTCAGAAGGATGGAAGGTTACGTCAATCTTGTGTCCCGTTAGGATCGAACTCACAATGTTTTGGTTGCAGTGCAGTTTAACCACTGTGCCACTCTTATCATTATTACCAACTAGCTGGTTACCTGGCCTTGCTCGGGTTTTTGTCACCCATGTGTTTTTATATTTGTAAGGCCCAATGCGCCCTCAAAGGTCATCAAAACCCGAAGCACGCCCCACGACCTTACCGGCTGCCCTTCTCAGGGTGGCTTTGATGGCTTCACCAAAATGGTGGGTGTCTCCGGCCCATAAACTATCTGTTTTGCGAACTCGCTACCCACTTAGCAGGAGAACTTGCCTGCTTCTTCTCCTGAGGGTCCCTGGCAGCCTTCCTCCTTTCCTCCTTTGTCCACTGGACTCCTGCCCTGCCCTGCCCAAGGGGCGGGCCCTCGTGATGTCACAAAGGCCCAAACCTGGTCAGCCCTTGGGATTGGTTAAGGATCAAGGATCAATTTTGGGGGGCATAGACCCCTAAATGTGTTTTGGGACCCCCACAGTGCTGATCTCGCAAGCCCAAGGTACGTATGTGCCAAATTTCAGCGGGATCAGCCCAGCAGTGTGGGAGCCTTTGGAGCATATACAAACAGAGATCTCTGTTTTCTGTACCTGTAAGGAAGGGATGTGGACGTGCATGTGCGGAATGCATGTCCGCACCTGTCTAGCCTATCCCGTAATGTGCCTTCCACACTTACCTTATGTCCCAGAGATCAGCGCCGCAAGGGTCCGGGAGCCAAAAGTGTCCAGCGCCCCACGAACATAAACAAAAAAACCACTATGAGTCCCGGCGTCCTCTGCGCCACAGCACACCTCAGCCAATCAGGCAGGAGGACACAAACGTGGAGGAGGCTGGACAACCGGCGCACACGAAGGGGAAAAAAAGGCCGATGCATGTGCAATTCAGCTCAGGGCCCTGCCTTACCAAGACAGACACAACCCGGGCTGAGGGAATGGTCTGGCCCCATTTCCCCCTCATCGCAGGGGGCAGTACAAGTCACATTGCGTAGGCCTCTGGACCAGACAAAATGACAGACTGGAGAAGGGAGGACCAGCAAGTAAACACGGCACGACAGCCCACGGCAAGGACCCGAACGCTCACGTCGCACCAACACCACCGCCACAAACGGAAAAACAGGGAAGAAGTTAAGAGGGTCCAAGTGACCAGACCGAAACAGATCGCGTCCACCTCCACCTTTCCCTGCCTCCTCCCACCCACCACCCGCCGCCGGCAGGTAAGAGGATACTGAATGCGTCCACCTCCCACCTTCTTTACCATCTGAGGCTGCAAAGGTTGGGCCTCTTCACTCTTGAATGACGGCGTCTAAGAGGTGACCTGATTGAAGTTTATAAAATCATGCACAGTGTGGACAAAGTAGATAAGGAAAAACTGTTTTCCCTATCACACAACACTAAAACTAGGGGATACTCAATGAAACTTTTGGTTACTAGTTCTCAAACAAATAAGAGAAAGTACTTTTTCACCCAGAGGATCACTGGTCTATGGAACTCCCTGCCAGAAGAAGTGGTGACAGCTGTCAGTCTCGACAGCTTTAAGAAAGGATTAGACAAGTTCATGGAGGACAAGGGTATCTGTTGTGTTCTGTAAAGCTGTGCCTTTAACAATGTACCTAGCCATGTGGTAACAATGTAACCTTTCTGTGTGCAACATTATAACCTTCAGCTGTATCAATGTAAACCTGATAAGGGGACGCGAGCTAGTGACCACTAGATGGCAATAGCGAGCGTCCAGCTCTCTTGGCTCAGATTCACCTGGATCAGCAGCGCGGGAAGATTCCCGCCACCTCTTCACCTGGACAAGAAGGGCGTGACCTTCTACGACGTCACGCAGGCAGCAACCAATAGTCTGTCGACGAGCCACATTCAAATGTATAGCCAGCTGTATATATTGAGCTACCCATCCGCCATTACCACATGTTCCTCCGGATCATCATGCAATAAACCTGTGTTAAGCCAACCCTTCGGCTGTTTCATTGTCTTTGGTCCCTTACACTAAACTGGCGACGAAGGTGGGATAATGGCAGCCCACGGGACCAAGACATGCGCCAGTTTCGAAATCAGGAAACCGGGCAACTGGGAGATCTTCGAAATGGACTTCCAGGCAGCACTGATTGAGTCCGAAGTCACGGAAGAGGCAAAGAAAAGGGTCATCTTCACCAGGATGCTCGGACAAGAAACCAAAAGGACCTTGGTGGACCTGATCGCACCGAGGAGGGTGAGCGAATTCAAGGCCAAGGAACTCATGCAGATGCTGCGTGAGCACGTCCGGCCCGCCACGGCGATGTTTCCCGCTCGGAGTGCGTTCTGGAGGCGAGTCCAAGCGCCCGGGGAGACGGTCGCCGCATTCGTGGCGGCCCTGCGGCTGGCGGCCGGCCCGTGCAAATGGGAGAATGTCGAAATCACCCTCCGGGACTGTGTGCTGTGCGGTCTGAACGACGCCGAAACCCAGCGCACATTAATGAACCAAGAGCCGCCCCCCACGTTGCAGGAGGTCATCAGAGCGGCACAGGCCGCGGAAGCTACAAAGGCTGGGGTACAAGAACTCCAGGACTGGCGGCCGAGGTCGAGCAAGGCAGAGACTCCGGTGCATGCAGCCCGGCGAGTTTCGAGGTCGTCCGCAGAGAGCAGCGACGACGAGGACGTCCGGAGGGTCCGGAAAGAGAGCCGGCGGTGCGACGGCTGTGGAGCGGCCCACGACCGCGTAAAATGCCCGTTTCGGAAGACCGAGTGTCACAACTGCGGCCGCCGCGGGCACATCGCCAAGGTGTGCAGGAAGAGGCGCGAGACCCAGAGAAGATCGGCAGACCGTTCCGCGGGACAAGACCGCTCAACGAGACCCAAGGACGGCGCTCAGGCCACGCGGAAGCAGGACGGCGTGGGCCGCATCTCCGACGGCAGCGAGGACGACACCCCAGTATTCAGCGTGTCCGCAGGACACCCCCGCTACTTTGTTGAGGTACTAGTTCAAGGGGTTCCCATTAGAATGGAAATTGACTCGGGGTCCTCATATTCAATCATTTCCCAGAGGGAGTTTTTGAGAATTGCCCCCCACAGGCGACCCAAGCTCAAAGCGTTGAGGTCCACGCTACGGGACGTGCAAGGGAACAGCATTCCAGTGTTGGGGGTTGGAGAATTTCAGGTTAAATTCAAGAAGCACGCCGCGTCTCTCCCTCTAGTCGTGCTTAAAGGGGGAGATTGCAGCCTCCTTGGGACTCAATGGTTTCAGCCCCTGGGTTTGTTTATTGGGGGGATGCACGCCGTTGGGACTGATCCGATTCAGGAGGTGTGCGAGGCGCACCCCGAAGTTTTCAAAAAAGGACTGGGGAAATTCAAGGGGCCCCCAGTGACATTCGACCTAGATCCGGAGGTCCGCCCAATTCGACTCAAACCACGCCGGGTGCCGTTCGCACTCAAGGACAAGATAGAGGCGGAACTGGACAAATTGGTGGGCCAGGGAATCCTTGTGCCTGTTGATTCTGCGGAGTGGGAAACTCCAATTGTAACCGCACTAAAGGCCAATGGGGAGGTCCGCATATGCGCCGATTACAAGTGCACCATCAACAAGGCGATCCGCCTGAATGCGTATCCGGTGCCGGTAGTCAGCCATCTGCTGGCCAGGTTACACGGGGGAAAGTGTTTCGCTAAGCTCGACTTAGCACAGGCCTACCAGCAGCTTACGGTGTCCCATGCCGCAGCTGCTGCGCAGACCATAGTCACCCATAAGGGGGCGTTCCAGGTGACGCGCCTTCAGTCAGCGTAAATTCGGCGCCTGGAATTTTCCAGTCACTCGTGGAACACCTCCTGAAGGGGCTAGAGGGGGTGTTGCCTTATTTTGATGACGTGTTAATAACGGGGGGGGAGTCGGGTCGAATTGGCCAAGAGGTTGGGGAAGGTCCTGACAATATTCGAAAAAGCGGGGTTGAGACTGCGAAAGGACAAATGCGTCTTCTTCGCGACCGAGGTTGAGTTCCTAGGGTTTTGTGTGACTCCTGAGGGGATAAAACCATCCAAATCCAAGGTGGCCGCCATTAAGAAAGCCCCCCGCCCCACCTCCAAGCCCGAGCTGCAGTTGTTCCTAGGGCTGCTCAACTTTTACCACTCCTTCCTCCCCCGGAAGGCAGCAGTGGCTGAACCGCTACACAAACTGCTAAAAAAAGACAAGACATGGAAGTGGGGCGATGACCAAGAAAGGGCATTTAGTGAACTAAAAAGTCTCCTAGCGTCTGATGCCATTCTGACCCACTTCAACCCCAAACGCCCGGTAGTCCTGACCTGTGATGCATCCCCGGTGGGGGTGGGGGCGGTGCTGTGCCACGTGCTGGAAGACGGAAGGGAGGCCCCGATAGCATTCTACTCCAGGTCCCTGTCCCAAGCGGAGAGAAATTACGCACAGACAGACAGGGAGGCACTAGCGATAGTTGCGGGGACGAAAAAATTTCACGATTTTCTGTATGGCCGCCCCTTCACCATTGTAACGGACCACAAACCCCTGCTAGGCATTTTTACCGCAGATAAGCCCACGCCACAGATCCTGTCCCCGAGGATGCTCAGGTGGGCTATTTTTCTCAACGCGTACCAGCACGCGTTGGTCTACCGGCCCGGGAAAGAGATCAGCCATGCGGACGCTCTATCAAGGTCTCCCCTCCCCCTGACGCCCAGCCAGGTGAGTAAGGGGGAGCGAGACCATCAGGTTCTTATGATAGAGGTGCTGGATTCGCCCCCCGTAGTGCCCGCCGACATTGCCAAAGCGACAGAGAAGGACAAGACGTTAGCGGCAGTTAGCTCCTGGGTGCAGAAAGGGTGGCCGGCGTCCTCCCCAGCGGAGGAGTTCGCCCCATTTTTCAGGAAAAAGTTAGAGCTGTCCCTAGAGAGGGGGTGCCTCTTGTGGGGGCAGCGGGTGGTGATTCCGACTTCCCTTTGGCCGCGGGTGCTCAAACTGCTGCACGTCAGCCACCCCGGCATCGTGCGATCCAAAGCGCTGGTCCGGAGCTACTTCTGGTGGCCCCAGTTGGACGCCGACATCGAGCACATGGTCAGCACTTGTGAAAGTTGCCAATGCTCCAGACCAGAGGAGGCCCGCCTTCCCCACAGGGAGTGGGACGCGGCTAAGGGGCCGTGGTCCCGGGTGCACATTGATTTCGCGGGCCCGTTCAGAGGCACCCTGTTTCTTCTTGTCGTGGACGCCTTCTCCAAGTGGTTGGAGGTTATCCCAGTCACGAGCACCTCCTCGGCCCAGACTATTAAGCATTTGCGGAGGCTCTTTTCCACGTTCGGCATACCCGACACATTAATTAGCGACAACGCTAGTTGTTTCACGTCCTCCGAGTTTAGGGCATTCATGGAGATTAACGCCGTTCGGCATATCACCTCCGCCCCGTTTCACCCAGCCACCAATGGTCAAGTGGAGCGCCTCATCCGCACCACGAAGGACGCGTTGCGGCGCATGGGCCCCGGGGATCTGAACCTACAAGTGTGTCAGTTTCTGCTAGGGTACAGGGTGACCCCGTTGGCGTCAGGATACTCCCCCGCAGAGCTCTTAATGCGTAGGAAACTGACCACCATTCTTACTAGGCTAGACCCCACGAGGGTAGAGGACAAGGGAAGGAACATTGGGCTAGAGGCCACAAAGAGTTTCAGTGTAGGCGCCCCCGTGCATTGCAGGAATTACGCCAGCACGGGCCCAGCCTGGGTACTGGGCGTAGTTGTGGAGCAAACCGGCCCCGTGTCGTACCGCGTGGAAACCAGCACAGGGCTACTGTGGAGGCGGCACGCGGACCAGCTCCGACGCAGGGTCCCCGATGAGCAGGGCGCAGACCAAACAGAGAAAAAATCAGCGTTAGGGTTCTCCCCCACCCGTTCAGCCCAAGGGGGAGGAAAAGGGGGCCGCGGGTCCCCACCAAGGGGGGAGGTGGAAAGGGGGGATGTTCCCATAGATATCCTGGGGGATTTTTCAGAGGAGGAACCCGACCCCATACATATCTCGTGGAATTCCCCCACAAATGCGGATACCCCAACTGAGTTAGAATTTGATTTTCAGAACCGGGGGAGTTTTTCGGAGTGGTCCTGCAATGTACGTCCAAGCGAGAAGAGGGGTTTTTCGTTAGCCCCGATCGCCCCCGGTCTGCCCACAATGGAGTTTTTCCCTTCCCCTAAGGCCGCCAAACCGCGGCAAGCCACTAACGAGTCTCCCTCTCCCATTACAGGACAAGGGACCAGGGAACAAAGAAGCAGTAGCGCCCCCGGGGGGGTCAGCCCTCATCACGGCCCAAGCGCACGTGCAATAAGCCATCTTGGCTGAGAGACTTCGTCTCATCCTAGGGGGGAGGGATGTTGTGTTCTGTAAAGCTGTGCCTTTAACAATGTACCTAGCCATGTGGTAACAATGTAACCTTTCTGTGTGCAACATTATAACCTTCAGCTGTATCAATGTAAACCTGATAAGGGGACGCGAGCTAGTGACCACTAGATGGCAATAGCGAGCGTCCAGCTCTCTTGGCTCAGATTCACCTGGATCAGCAGCGCGGGAAGATTCCCGCCACCTCTTCACCTGGACAAGAAGGGCGTGACCTTCTACGACGTCACGCAGGCAGCAACCAATAGTCTGTCGACGAGCCACATTCAAATGTATAGCCAGCTGTATATATTGAGCTACCCATCCGCCATTACCACATGTTCCTCCGGATCATCATGCAATAAACCTGTGTTAAGCCAACCCTTCGGCTGTTTCATTGTCTTTGGTCCCTTACACTAAAGTATCAATGGCTATAATTATGGATACCTAAGGACAACCTCCGGGTTGGAGAGATAGGCAGGATATCTCTCAATGCCATTTCCAGGGAATCCTAAGCAGGTGAAGGCGTCTGCTTGGGAATACCCTGAAGCAAATGGTGAGCCACTGTGTGAGACAGAATGCAGGACTGGATGGGCTGTGGCCTGTTCCAGCAAGGCTGTTCTTATGGTGCAAAAAAACCCACAATTTTTGAGGAGGTTCTTTCTGTGCACCCTGGGTTAATCAATAGCTATGGAACCGAAATGCAGTAATAGCGAGTGAAACAATATCGTATATGGTAGAGTCCCAAACTAAAGGCAGAAATAGTCTGGTTTCAAAAAAAGAAAGCAAATCGGACCATACATATTAATGAATGAATGAATTTATCCATGGATGGGTGTTTAGAAAGAACACTCTGCAAGACATAGAGTCAAATGGTAATGATATGCAAACAGCAGAGTTGGTAGTAAATCAATTCAGCCTCAAAGGTATTGTTAATAAGCAAAGAGGCCACTCAGACCAGGGGAAATTGCTGCTGCTTCACAGACTTCTCAGCTTCAAGCTCCATGTTTGTTTGACACGTCTATCTTAACTGCATTTGGGGGCAGTGTGGTGTAGTGGTTAGAGCACATGGTTTGGATTGGGCAATGCCCATGATGTCATCTTCTTATGAAGCTCACTGGGTTAGTTTCATCCAGTCACTGTCTGTTTGCCTAATCAACATCACAAGGTTGTTCCTTAAAGCAGGGATTCTCAACCTGTGGCCCGGATGCGGCCAACGGCACCCTTTCATGTGGCCCTCCCACTACCTCCACAACAGGAAGTGCCGTGTGGTGGAGGAAGGGCAAAACGGCCATTTGGCCCCTGAAGCTGTCTGAGGGAGCGTGCCCCGGCCCCCGGCTTTAAAAGGTTGAGAACTCCTGCCTTAAAAGAAGGTAAAAGTAAATGTCGCCCTTTCTCAAAAGCCAGTCATATCCCACTCTAGGGTTCAGTGATCATCTCTGTTTATAGCCAAAGACCCAGCACTGTCTGTGTCTGAAGACATTTCCGTGGACATGTGGCAGGCATACCAAGACACCAGAGTGCACGTAATGCTGTTTACCTTCCCATTGAAGTGTTCCCTATTTATCTACTTGCAATTTCTTGCTTTCGAACTTCTAGGTTGGCAGGAGCTGGGCTAGAGTCAGGAGCTCACTCCACCATGCAGCACTCGGGTCTCAAACTGCTGACCTGCCGACCTTCCAATCATCAAGTTCAGCATTTAAACCACTAAGCCACTGCAGTCCCTTCATCCTTCAAGGAAAGGCGAGACTAAATAAATGTGCTCAATGTACATTGACTGAACAGTAGAGTAACATGGGCAAAAAGCACCTGTCTCCAGGGAGTATGTCATATGCTCACTGCTGATACCATAAGCATTTTAATGCTTTGACTCACCTTAATATATAGCATCATTCTTTTGTTAAGATCTACTAAGCAGGCCCAGCCAACACCACTTCTCACTAATGTCTACTCTAGGGGTTCCCAATCTTTACAGGCTGGGAGCCGGGTCACACTCTCTCAATCAGCTTTGATTGCCAGATGGCCATTTTGCACTGCCTGCACTATAGGGGTGGCCATTTTGTCCCAACAGCTTCAAAGGGAGTGGCCATTTTGTTTCTCGAATGCCCTTGGAGGGGGGGCACATGAAATGGCACTGTGGGACGGATCTGGCCCATGGGACTTAGGTTGGAAATCCCCGGTCTAGTTAGTTTTTTCTCTCTTTTTCACCCATATCAAAATGTTGTAAGTTTTTTTTGAGGAAAGAGACCCTTTATTGTTTGCTTACATTACTTGGTAAAACTCCATACAATGTAGTGCTAAATAAATTGTACTGTTTTTTCTCTGTTGTTCAAGATTAGTTCTATTAATTATGATCTGTTCTCATGAGTGGAGAACAGCTGGAGATGTATAACGCATTTTGAAAATACACTTACTGTATATATAACAAATTTCTGGGATTTTTCAATGAATATTTTCAGGCAGTGGATACCAAACCTATGGATATGGCTGGTGATTCCTCATGAACTTGTGAAGTCATTTGACATCAGATTATTGAGTCAGGTAATGGAAATCAGATGGCTACAACAATAGAGGGCTGACCCACACAGCTTAATCCTTCTATCCAGTCTGAGGATACTGCTATCATAAGTAAGGGGTTGAAGGCTGGTTATTTTATGCCCTGGTTCAAGTCTCCGCACATTACATTACTTTAATAAATGACAAAAAATATTTCCATACTCACATATTTTACACAATCAATTCTGTTTGGCTACAATTCTTTATCAGCACACAAAACTGAGCAAAATACTGGTATATGGACCTGTTATTCCCTCCTCCTGTCAAAGATGTGATGCAGGTTTTTAGGATAGCTGCCACCACCACAAAATCTGTTTATCAGAAGCACATGTGGGAATAAGTGTATAACCCCATAAGAAGCAATCTCTTTCCCAAACCACTGGTAGCTGTCTGAAAATAACTATTGTTTGTATATTTTTTCTAGCATTGGTGCCCAATTTTCAGTCTGGCACCAGCCACAGATTAAATTACAGTACTTATAGGAAATTTATCCCATTTGTCAATGCTCCAGGAACTCATAAACTTGTGTGAAAGAGAGCTTGGCTCTTTTTCAAATGCTAAAAGCAGGGGTTCCCAACCTTTTCAAGACGGGGGCTGGGTCATGCTCTCTCAGTCAGCTTTGAGGGTCAGGTGAACAATTTGTCCTGCCTGCATGATGGGGATGGCCATTTTGTCCCAACAGCTTCAAAGGGAAAAACGTTTGTTTCTTGAATACCCTTGGAGGGGTGGGGGCCCACATGAAATGGCACTTATCGGGATGATTCTCAGCTGGCGCACGCCTTGGTTCCCTCTGATTAAGAGGCCCACAGGTGCCGCACAGTCAAGGGATCCCAGTGATTTGGCTCACGCGGCCGAGAAGGGTGTGCTTTCTCAAAGTTGGCCCGCGAAAGCCTGGTCCAGCGGAGCTGAGCAACAGGTTCACAGGGAAATGGTGATCTGTGACTGATGTCGCAGATGAAATTAAAACTGCAAAGCCCCTTGGGACGAGACTCTGGCTTCCCATGTGAAAAACATCCTTATCTCTTTTTGGGGAATATAACGCCTTGGAGCTGGGTGGTGTATGGGAGTAAAGCAGTTACTTCTGCAGCAGGTCGCTCTTCTGTAGCTGAATTCCAGGCCTCGAAACAAAGTTTCTCCTTCGGCAGAGGCTCCCACAAAGTAACCCAAAAGCTGTAATCCTTTTAGGAAAAAGGCTGTACTGTTATTGTTAAACTAGCATGGGTTGCCCGGCGATGCCGGGCTTTTTTCCCCCTGTGCTTTATATAAAACGATGCATGCTTAATTTAATGTAATGTAATATTATTTATTTTAAAAAAATTTTTTTGTTTTTTTAAATATTTTTTTTAATTTATTTTTGTTTTGGTTTTTCAGAGTGAAAAGGGGTTTTATTTTGTTAATTTTTGAGAGTAGTGTTTTTTTTGAATGTTTGTATAATTTATTATTATTAAATTTATTATTATTATTATTTGTGAAATGTTAAATATATTTGAATGTTGTTTCTGTTTTGGCCACTGGGTGGTGGTGTTGAGCTTTTGAGGCTCTCTCTCTGTCCTCGTGGTTTCGCTTTGGTAAGTTTACTCTTTCTCATTTGAGTTCCTGTTCTCATAGGAGGAACGTGTATTTTGGTAAGTTCTGTGTTGGGGGTTTGGGGGAGAGGGGTTGGGGTTTGTGTTTTTTTGGGGGGGGGGTGTTTGTGTGTGTTTTCCTTGCTTATTTTTGGCTGTTTGCGTGTAAATTTATTGCATTTTGCTGTGTTTTTGAATGTTTTTTATAGTGTGTGTGTGTGTGGGGGGGGGGGCTTTCTTTCCCACGGGCCGTACTTGCTGGCCCATGGGAAGGAAGGGCAGTTCCGGGGGGGGGGGTTGGTTGCTTTAGTTTTTTTTGCTGTGGCTGGCCCTTCGAAGAGAAAGGCAGCGGCGGCCGGGGGTGTTTTTTTTTTTGTTTGTTTTTCGTCTGAGGGGTGTTCATTCTTTTTTCCCGCGGGCCATACTGGCTGGCCCGGTGGGAAAGAAGGGCAGTTGCGGGGGGTTGGTGGGTGGGTTGTTTGCTTTAAGTTTTGGTGCTCTGGCTGGCCCTTCGAAGAGAAGGGCAGCGGCGGCCGGGGGTGCTTTTTTTTTATTTTTGTTTGTCTTTTTTTTGGCCCGCCGGCTGGCCCTTCGATCGGAAGGGCCATGGTGGCGGTGGGGGGGGGGGTTTCCCCACGGGCCATGCTGGCTCGTTCATGGGGAAGTATGGCTGCGGCGGTGGACTGTTTTTAAACTTTTATTTTTCGTGCGCCGGCCCTTCGAACGGAAGAGTAGCGGCGGCGGGTTCTTTTTTTTTTTCCCCCACGGGCCATGCTGGCTCGCCCGTGGGGTTGAATGGTTGCAGAGGCGGCTTTTTAAAGTGTTTTTTTTCGCGCGCCTGCTGCCTCCTCGTTCTGCTCGCACATTGCGCGCAGGACGCTGGGGGTTGTAGTAATGTGTTGGTGCTTCTTGTTTATGCTGCGTTTTTTTAAAATCCTTTTGTTTTGATTGGCTGCGACGCGTGTTCGAACGCTGCTCCGTGCGAGAGCCTCTCAGCCTGATTGGCTCTTGCGCGGCGTGGCGCACGGACTTTTGGGGGTTGAAGTTCTTTCCCTTTCTTGCCGTTTGTGGGGCTGAGGCCCCCGTGCCGGATTTTTAAATCTTTCGTTGACCTGCGTAGGGAATTCGCCCGTGCTCTCGAAGGGAGGGAACGGGTAAGTAGGGCGACGTATAGCCACCTATAGCCAATTCCAACGGTGAACACTTGGTTTTATAGGTTAAGATATCCCCATTCAATCTGCTCCGCTTCGGGAGGAGCAGAAAGAGCACTCTTGACAATCAATGTCCTTTTATGATTTATTGAAGAAAATAACAGAGTCCAATAAATGCAATGTAATAGAAAAATTGCATAGTCTCAAAAGAAAGTTTAAGTATTGAAGTCTCTGCAAAACCTAAGTCCTGTCGCCTCCAGATTTTAGGCTAAGTGCGGCAGTGCCCTGCCGCCCCATACGAGATGGTTCGATGAGGGAGTCTATCAGATGAAAAGAGAGATAGAGCTCCCGCAGGAATCAAAATTCGACTTTCGAACAGAGCAAAAGCCCTGGTTTTTATACCATTTTTCCTGGGAAAGTGTCATTGAGAAGTGCTAATTGACTTCTCAAAGTGACAGGATTTGTGCGTAGATCAAAGGATACCAGGTGGCTATCCTAGCTATGTTCCATCTCAGCCCGTGAGATAGAACATCTTCCCAGACACTGACTTTGGGAAGAAGAATCAAAATGTACTTTCCCAGAGAAAAGGGATGATGCCATTTAATGGCAGGTGCCAACTAAAAATGGCTCCGGTTATGCTAATCAGAGAGTATCGTAGAAACAAAAGAAAAGCAGATTTAAAATCCTTACTTAATAACCTATATTAATATAATGTAATAAACATGAAAAAAATGATATCCCAGATGGAATCATAAGAACATAAGAACATAAGAACAGCCTTGCTGGAACAGGCCACAGCCCATCCAGTCCAGCATTCTGTCTCACACAGTGGCTCACCATTTCCTTCAGGGTATTCCCAAGGAGATGCCTTCACCTGCTTAGGATTCCCTGGAAATGGCATTGAGAGATATCCTGCCTATCTCTCCAACCCGGAGGTTGTCCTTAGGTAGCCATAATTATAGCCATTGATAGCCTTGTCCTCCATGAACTTGTCTAATCCTTTCTTAAAGCTGTCAAGACTGACAGCTGTCACCACTTCTTCTGGCAGGGAGTTCCATAGACCAGTAATCCTCTGGGTGAAAAAGTACTTTCTCTTATTTGTTTGAGAACTAGTACCCAAAAGTTTCATGGAGTGTCCCCTAGTTCTAGTGTTGTGCGATAGGGAAAACAGTTTTTCCTTATCCACTTTGTCCACACCGTGCATGATTTTATAAACTTCAATCAGGTCACCTCTTAGACGCCGTCGTTCAAGAGTGAAAAGGCCCAACCGTTGCAGCCTCAGATGGTAAGGAAGGTGTTCCAGTCCCCTAATCATTCTGGTTGCCCTCCTCTGTACTTTCTCCAACTCCATAATATCCTTCTGGAGGTATGGCGACCAGAACTGTACACAGTATTCCAGATGGGGCCTCACCATAGATTTATAAAGAGGCAAAATAACACTTGCTGACTTATTTTCTATACCCTTCCTAATGATCCCTAACATTGAGTTTGCTTTTTTCACTGCTGAGGCACACTGGGTTGACACCTTCATTGAGCTGTCCACCAGGACACCAAGGTCCCTTTCCTGGTTTGTCGCAGAGAGTTCAGACCCCATCAGTTTATAAATGTAATTGGGGTTCTTTGCCCCAACATGCATCACTCTGCACTTACTAATGTTGAAGCTCATTTGCCACTGTTTTGCCCACTCCCCCAGTGTCAAGAGATCCCTCTGGAGCTCCTCACAATCTCTCACAGTTTTCACTACCCTGTATAATTTAGTGTCGTCAGCAAATTTGGCTACCTTGCTTTTTACTCCTACCTCTAGATCATTTATGAAGAGGTTGAAAAGCAGGGGTCCCAGTACTGAACCTTGGGGGACCCCACTCTTTACTTCCCTCCACTTGGAGAAGTGTCCATTTAGTGCTACCCTCTGTTTCCTGTCCCTTAGCCAGTTGCTGATCCAGGACAAGACCTGTCCCTTTATTCCATGAC
Organism: Bradypodion pumilum; assembly: GCA_035047305.1. Classification (NCBI taxonomy): domain Eukaryota; kingdom Metazoa; phylum Chordata; class Lepidosauria; order Squamata; family Chamaeleonidae; genus Bradypodion; species Bradypodion pumilum. The sequence goes on from JAWDJD010000007.1 coordinate 30,534,000, forward strand.
TGGTAAGTTTATTCAAGAGCCTTTGGTGTGGGACCTTGTCAAAAGCCTTCTGAAAGTCCAGATAAACAATGTCAACTGGATCCCCCTTATCCACATGCTTGTTGACACTCTCAAAAAATTCCAACAGATTAGTGAGGCATGATTTGCCCTTGCAAAAGCCATGCTGGCTCTCCTTTAGCAGCGCCTCCTCTTCTATTTTAGTATATGAGAGTCAAGACACAAGGCACAGCCAAAGGCTGGGTTAACTCAGGTTTATTGCATGGTGGACAGAGGGAACATGAGGTAATGGCGGACGAACAGCTCTATATATATGGCAGTAACGTATTTGAATGTGGCTCCACGGTAGCCCGTTGGCTACTGGTCCGCGTGACGTCATGGCTGGTCACACCCTTCTTGTCCAGGTGTAGGTAGCGGCGGGAAACTTCCCGCGCTGCGGTCTTTGATGGGTTTGAACCAAGAGAGCTTGGACGCTCGCTGCTGCCAGCTGGTGGTCATTAGCTCGCGTCCTATTACAGGGTTTATGTGATACAGCTGAAGGTTACATTGTTACTCATAGGCAAGGTTACATTGGTTCAGATACATTGATATCACATGTGGAAGGTTACACTATTAGAACACAACACTCCTCCCCCCTAGGATGAGACGAAGTCTCTCAGCCAAGGTGGCTTATTTCGAACACGCTGGGGTCTTGGCGCGGGCTGCCCTGCCCTGGCTTCGCTCCCTCCTCCTTGCTCCCTGGCTGCCTGCCCTGTAACGGGAGAGGATGACTTGTTAGTGGTTTGCCGCGGTTCTGCGGCTTTGTTGGAAGGTGTGTGCTTTGTTTGGGGCGAACCGGGGGCACTAGGGGCTAACGAAAAACCCCTCTTCTCGCTTGGATGGGTGGGGGAACACTCCAAAAAACCCCCCCGGCTAGCAAAATCAAAATCAAAATCGGCTTCGGGGGAAGCGGCAGCGGCGGCCGCACACTCCTTTTCCCTCCCCCCGGGCTCGGATAGGACTGGGGTATCAAAAGGATATGAGTCGGGCTCACCGCTTTCCCTCCTGGCTTCGGACTGGTGTCCCTCTCTGTCTCCCCCTTGGGCTAAACGGGTGGGGGAGAACCCTATCGCTGAATCCTGTCGCTGAGCCCCACTGATCGGCCCCTCACTCACTCGGTGCCTCAGTTGGTCAGCGTGCCTCCTCCAGAGGAGGCCGGTGCTAGTTTCCACCCGATATGACACTGGCCCCGTCTGTTCTATTATCGTCCCTGGTACCCAGGCTGGGCCTGCGTTGGCATAGTTCCTGCAGTGTACAGGGTCGCCTACGCCGAAACCTTTCGAGACCGCTAAACCTATGTTCTTCCCTTTGTCCTCGACCCTCGACGGGTCCAACCTGGACAAAAGCGTCGTCAGTTTCCTCCGCATCAGCAGCTCAGCCGGCGAGTATCCAGACGCTAAGGGGGGTCACTCTGTACGCTAATAGAAATTGACAAACTTGGTGATTTAGATCTCCCGAGCCCATTCGCCGCAGCGCATCCTTTGTGGCGCACCAACCGTTCCACTTGGCCATTCGTGGCCGGGTGAAACGGCGCGGATGTGACATGCCGAATTGCATTTGCCTCCATGAATGCTGCGAACTCAGCGGACGTGAAGCAACTGGCGTTATCGCTGACCAAAGTGTCGGGTAAACCGAACGTGGAAAAGACCCTCCTTAGCTGGCGAATGGTAGTGGCGGAGGATGTGCTCTTTACCGGAATGACCTCCAGCCACTTTGAATATGCATCCACCACCAGGAGAAACATGGTTCCTCGGAACGGGCCAGCAAAATCTACGTGCACCCTGGACCACGGTCCCCTTGCTGCGTCCCATTCCCTATGCGGGAGGCGGGCCACCTCCGGTCGGGAGCACTGACAAGCCTCACAAGTGCCCACCATATGCTCTATGTCGGCGTCCAGCTGGGGCCACCAGAAGTAACTCCGGGCCAACGCCTTGGAGCGGACTATTCCCGGGTGGCTGACGTGCAACAACTTTAGCACCTTCGGCCGCAGGGACGTAGGAACCACCACCCGTTGGCCCCACAAAAGGCACCGCCTCTCTAAAGACAACTCTACTCGCTTTCGGAAAAATGGGTCGAATTCCGCGCCTGGGGATGACGCCGGCCACCCCTTCTGCACCCACGAGCATACTTTCTCTAGTGTTCTATCCTTTCCGGTCGCCCTGGCAACGTCGGCCGGTACTATCGGGGGTGACTCCAAGACCTCTATTAATAATACCTGGCGGTCTCTTCTTACCCCTGCCTTCTGGTCGTCCGACAAGGGTAACGGCGACCGTGAGAGCGCGTCTGCATGGCTGATTTCCTTCCCTGGCCGGTATTCTAACTCATGTTGATATGCGTTAAGAAAAATAGCCCACCGCAGCATCCTCGGGGACAGGATCTGTGGCGTGGGCTTATTTGCAGTGAATATTCCTAACAGGGGCTTGTGATCAGTAACGACCTTGAACGGCCGACCATACAGAAAATCGTGAAATTTCTTGGTTCCCGCTACTATCGCTAGTGCCTCCCTATCGGTCTGTGCGTAATTCCGCTCTGCTTGGGACAGGGACCTTGAATAAAACGCTATCGGGGCCTCCCTTCCGTCGTTTAACACGTGGCAAAGCACCGCTCCCACCCCCACCGGGGATGCATCGCAGACTAAAACTATGGGCCGTTTGGGGTCGAAATGAGTCAGGATTGCCTCGGATGTGAGGAGTTGCTTTAACTCTGAGAACGCTCTTTCTTGCTCGTCACCCCACAGCCATTTTTCCTCTTTTTTAAGTAACCGATGGAGTGGCTCGGCAACAGACGCCTTCCGTGGAAGGAAGGTATGGTAGAAATTGAGAAGCCCCAGAAACGACTGTAGCTCGGTTTTGGAAGTGGGGCGAGGGGCTTTCTTAATGGCGGCTACCTTAGATTTGGACGGCCTAATTCCCTCGGGCGTGACACGGAACCCTAAAAACTCAACCTCTGTTTCGAAAAATACACATTTGTCTTTTCTCAGTCGCAGCCCCGCTTTCTCGAACACGGTCAGGACCTTATCCAATCTGTGAGCCAGCTCGGCCTTACTCCCCCCCGTTATCAACACGTCATCAAAATATGGCAACACCCCCTCCAGCCCCTTCAGGAGGCGTTCCACTAGCGACTGAAAAATGCCAGGTGCCGAGTTCACGCCGAACTGTAACCTCGACACCTGGAACGCCCCCTTATGTGTGACTATTGTTTGTGCCGCCGCTGTGGCGGGGGTTACCGGGAGTTGCTGGTAGGCCTGTGCTAAATCGAGTTTAGCGAAACACTTTCCCCCATTTAGCCTGGCCAGAAGGTGGCTGACCACTGGCACCGGGTATGCATTAGGGCGGATTGCCTTATTAATGGTGCACTTATAATCAGCGCAAATGCGCACCTCCCCGTTAGCCTTCAGTGCTGTTACAATTGGAGTCTCCCACTCCGCGGAATCCACAGGAACAAGAATTCCTTGACCCACCAGTTTGTCCAGTTCCGCCTCTATTTTGTCCTTTAGTGCGAACGGTACCCTGCGCGGTTTAAGTCTTATCGGGCGGACCTCCGGGTCTAAGTCGAAGGCTACAGGGGGTCCCTTGAACTTTCCCAGTCCACTTTTAAAAACAGCGGGGTGTGCGTCACACACCGCTTGTATTGGGTCCTCGCCTACGGCATGCACCCCCCCTATGAACAGGCCTAAGGGCTGAAACCACTGTGTTCCGAGGAGGCTACAACTCCCCCCTTTTAGCACCACTAGGGGAAGTTCCGCAGAATGTCTCTTGAAGCGAACCCGGAATGTCCCGACCCCCAACACTGGAATGCTGTTCCCCTGTACGTCCCGTAGTGTGGCCCTCAACGCTTTAAGTTTGGGCCGCACGTGGGGGTCGATTTTCAAGAACTCTCTCTGGGGAATTATGGAATAGGAGGACCCCGAGTCAACTTCCATCCTAATGGGGGTCCCTTGTACTAGTACCTCAACAAAGTAATGGGGCTGTCCCGCAGACACGCTGAACACAGGAGCGTCGCCCTCGCTGTCGTCCGAGATGCGGCCCACGCCGTCCTGCTTCCTCGTGGCCCGGGCGCCATCTTTGGACCTCGCTGGACGGTCCGGTCTGGCTGAACGGTCTTGCGACTGTCTCCGGCCCTCTTTCCATTTCCTGCACGCCTTGGCGATGTGCCCCCGACGTCCACAGTTGAAACACTCGGCTTTCCTGAATGGGCACTTCACGCGCTCATGGGCCGCTCCGCAACCATCGCAGCGGCGCCCGCCTCTCCGGACCTTCTGGACCTCCTCGCCATCGCTGCTTTCTGAGGACGATTTCGAGGTCGGTCGGGTTGCATGCACCGACTGACCGGACTTCCCGTGCGACGAGTTTTCCGCTTTGCCGGCCCTCGGACGCCACTCACGCCACTTGTGCATCTCATCTACTCCAGCATTCGTGGATTCCGCGGCTTCCGCGGCCTCTACAACCTCTTCCAGTGTGGGTGGTGGCTCCTTGTTCATCAGGCTGTGCTGTACTTCCTTGTCCTTCAGGCCACACAGCACTCCGTCCCTGAGGGCCATCTCTAGGACGTGGTCCCATTTGCAGGGGGCGGCGGCTACCCTCATAGCCGTTACGAAGGCTTCTACCGACTCGTCCGGCGCTTGAACTCGCCTCCAAAACGCGCTCCGAGCGGGAAACATTGCCCTCGAGGGTCGGAAACGCTCACGCAGCAGTTTCATGATGTCACCGGCTTTGAAATCGCTCATCTTTTTCGGTGCAAGGATGCCCACCAGCGTCCGCTTGGTTTCCATCCCAAGCATGCGGGTGAGGATGGCCCTCTTCCTTTCCTCGTCGTCTTCTTTGACTTTGAGTTCCACCAGTGCCGCCTGGAAGTCCATCTCAAAGAGCTCCCAGTCTTGCGGTTTGGTGATGTTGAACCCGCTCTGTGTCCTGGCTCCATGGGGATCCATCATCCCACCTTCGTCGCCAATTTAGTATATGAGAGTCAAGACACAAGGCACAGCCAAAGGCTGGGTTAACTCAGGTTTATTGCATGGTGGACAGAGGGAACATGAGGTAATGGCGGACGAACAGCTCTATATATATGGCAGTAACGTATTTGAATGTGGCTCCACGGTAGCCCGTTGGCTACTGGTCCGCGTGACGTCATGGCTGGTCACGCCCTTCTTGTCCAGGTGTAGGTAGCGGCGGGAAACTTCCCGCGCTGCGGTCTTTGATGGGTTTGAACCAAGAGAGCTTGGACGCTCGCTGCTGCCAGCTGGTGGTCATTAGCTCGCGTCCTATTACAGGGTTTATGTGATACAGCTGAAGGTTACATTGTTACTCATAGGCAAGGTTACATTGGTTCAGATACATTGATATCACATGTGGAAGGTTACACTATTAGAACACAACATCTATGTACCTATTAATTCTATCTTTTAGGATGGTTTCCATCACTTTACCTGGGACACATGTCAAACTGACAGGCCGGTAATTTCCTGGATCACCCCTGGATCCTTTTTTGAAAATTGGTGTTACATTCGCTACCTTCCAGTCATCAGGCACAAAGCCTGATTTGAGGGAAAGATTATATATTTTGACTAGGATATCAGCAATTTCATCTTTAAGTTCCCTGAGAACTCGTGGATGGATGCCATCTGGTCCTGGGGATTTGTTAGTGTTTAGCTTAACAAGACATGCAAGGACCTCCTCCCTGGTTATTTCTATCTTGCTTAATTCTTCGGTTTCCCTCCCTACGAAGATAGGTTCTGTTTTGGGCATGTGGTCTCTATCTTCTTCAGTGAATACACAACAGCACTGTGGGCCAGATTTGGCCCATGGGCCTTAGGTTGGGAACCCCTGGTTTAAAGAGAGGGAACATATCAGCCACCTGTGTTGGAAGGTGAAGAGGAAATGTTTGGATCACAGCCTTTGCTTACTAAAACGAGCAACCAGAGAGCCAAACCAAGTGCCTGCTAAAACACTGAATCCAGCTCTATAATGAAAGCTCTATAAATAGACACTCCATAAAACAAAACAAAAAATGAGGAAAATTTGTGTATGTATATGTGTGTGTGTATGAATGAAAATGAAAATAATTCAGCCCTCAATCCATTACGAGGTCATTCTCCTCATATGTGAATGCAGCCTTTAGTGTATGCAAGGCTGAGTTGCTTTTGTAACATGATAATCCATAGTTTGGTCAAAGAGCCTTTCCCCGCCCCACCGCCATCCATGGCCCACTCCATCCTTCGAAATATCCCAATCCCAAAAGTTCTCCCCTGAATGATATTGTTTTAGAGAGAGATGGTTGTTCCCACTTCAACCTGTCATGCCAGGGCTATTTTAGTCGCTGGTGTTGACATGGCGACTGCTTCTCAAATTCGGAGTCTGTCGTTGTGTCCCCACCATCCAATTCAAGTGACCAGAAAGGACACAGATGAATCGTTAAATGGCCCTGAGTCAAGGAGCCATATTCTCCTTTCAAGAGGACAGCAACAATGAATGCCGGATGGCAAGTGGAGAAAAAAACCTGGACAAACAATATTCTAAAGCCGGGGTGGAGAAGCGAGGACCAAACTACATATTACACTCAAGCGGAATGGAGTCTTTATTGACAGTGATAGGTCGACCCGGAGTATTGGTTTTGATAGGGTGACAGTTGCCTATTTAGAGCAGGGGCTCCCAACATTTTCAAGCCGGGGGCCGGGTCACACACTCTCAGTCAGCTTAGAGGACTGGACGACCATTTTGCTCTGCACGATGGGGGCGGCCATTTTGTCCCAACAGATTCAAAGGGGCAGCTATTTTGTTTCTTGAATGTCCTTGGAGTGAGGGGCACATGAAATGGTGCATTGGGCCAGATCTGGCCCACAGGCCTTAGGTTGGGAACCCCTGATTTAGAGCTAGGGGAAGCTTATTTTGGGACCACGAATCCAAAAATCATCCAGCCAGAGGATGCTGCTGGTTTTAGAATTCTCTGCTTGACCCTTGTGATCCTTGAAGCCAAAAACAATGATCCTTATAGCAATTAGCTACAAATGCTCTGACTTGGGGGGGGGGGGGGTGTCTTCTTTTATCCAGGGATGCTTCCTCCTCCAGCATCCCTGTGCCCAAACGTAGGTTACTCGGACTGAACAGCAGCCTTGAAGTCTGTCTTGAAGCTAGGATTGGCTGATAAGTAAAGATAAAGGTCGCTCTTGTTCGAAAGCTAGTTGTATCCGACTGTAAGGTTCAATGCTCATCTCTGTTTATAGCCAACAAGTCAGCGCTGTTTGCGTTTGCAGACATTTCCGTGGACATGTGGCAGGCATGCCTATAGACACTGGAGTGCACAGAACGCTGTTTATCTTCCCATCGAAGCTGTACCTGTTTATCTACTTGCAATTTCTTGCTTTCGAACTGCTAGCTTGACAGGAGCTGGGACAGAGATGGGAGCTCACTCCATCATGCAGCACACAGATCACGAACACCAACCTTCCAGTCTTCAAGTTCAGCTTCTCAACCACTAAGCCAGCAAAGTGCTGATAGATAGAAGTATAAAGACTCTCTCCTTCTGGACTGAGTTCTTCTTTCCTCCTCCAGGTAAGGAATCTGATTCTCACTTTTTGGTGCCTTTTAACAGAGGTTTGCAGAAGAGAGCGAATGGCACCAAACCTACCTTCTCCCAACTCTTCTGTTTTTGGATCTACCACAGGGGTGGCCAAACTATGGCCCGTGGTCCAGATCCGGCCCCAATGCCAATTCATCTGGCCCACACTGCCCGCATTGCTCCCGGAAGCGGAAGTAAAACGTGCCCATACGGGTACGTTTTACTTCCGCTTCCGGGAGTGGTGAGGACAGTGTGGGCAGGATGAATTGGTGTCAGGGGCCGGATCTGGCTCATGGTCCATAGTTTGGGCACCCCTGATTTAAGCAGAGAAAAATGGCAGCTTATAATATACTAGCAGAGGTTGCCCAGCGTTGCCAGGCTGTTTTAAATTGTGTTGGAAGGTTAAATTGTGTTAATGTTTTTTAAAAATTGCTTAGTCTGTAATTTTAATTTTTAAAATGTTTATTTATGTAAAGAATTTTTGGCTTGGCTGTTATTAACTGTGATCTGCTTTTTTTGGTTGTTTTGTGTTTTTGAATTGTATTTACTATTGTGGCCAGCAGGTGGTGCTGGTAGGGGTTATTGTATTTTGACTGTTTTTTCTCTCCTGGCCTCTGGGTGGAGCTTCTTCTGGTAAGTAGTCTCTTTCTTTATTCATTTCTTTTCCGGTCCTCGTGGAGGTAGGACATATTTTGGTAAGTTTGCTTGTTTTCTTTCTTTTGTGTGTGTGTATGGGTGTGTGTGTGTGTTGGAATTTGTATTTTTTGTCTGTTTGTTTTGTTTTTTATTGTGTTTTTGTTTGGTTCGTATTGTTTTTTGGTGTAGTTTTTGTTTGTTTTTGTGTATTTTTTAATGTTTTTGACTGTTTTTAATAATTTTTAAAAAATTATTTATTTATTTGGTGGTGGGAAGGGGGCATAGTTGTTGGGGGTTAGGAAAGGTGGGCTAGGTGGTGGGGAGGGGGCGTGGTCATTGAGGGTTAGGAAGGGTGGGCTAGGTGGTGGGGAGGGGGCGTGGTCGTTGGGGGTTAGGAAGGGTGGGCTAGGTGGTGGGGAGGGGGGCATGGTTGTTGAGGGTTAGGAAGGGTGGGCTAGGTGGTGGGGAGGGGTGTGTGGTCGGTGGGGGTTAGGAAGGGTGGGCTAGATGGTGGTGAGGGGGGCTTTATTGTGTTATGGTGCTTTGATTGTGTGGAGTCGTGAAAGTAGATTGGGGTTTCCCCTTTAATATCAGTGGGTGGGGGGTTGCGACCCCCCTCTCCGCTGGCTCCCCCGGGGTTGGGTGGTTTGGGGGGACAAAAGGGGTATATTCCCCCAACCCTTCTGGATCCAGGAGACCAGGGAGAGTGGATCGATTCCACCCCCATCCAAATAAAAAAAAAACTCCATTTTTAAAGAGAAGAAACCGCTTGGTTTCGATCCACTCTCCCTAGTCTCCTGGGTCCAGAAGGGTTGGGGGGACATACCCCTTTTGTCCCCCCCCCCAAACCTCTCAACCCTAGGGGAGCCAGCGGAGAGGGGGATCACCCCCCCACCTACTGATATTAAAGGGGAAACTCCAGTCGGGACCTTCAGGCGCTGTTGGTGAGAGAAAGAAGGGTGGTTGGTGCTTGCGTGGCTGTGAGTTGTTTTTTTTTTTAATTTTTCGGTCGCCGGCTTCCTCAGCGTTCTCTGGTGCTTGTAGTTATGGGTTTGTGATTTGTGGTTGTGGTGCGTTTTTTTCTTCTGCGGCTCGATTTTGATTGGCCACGGTGCATTTCTCAATGTTCTTTGTGGTCGCGCCTCTCAGCCTGATTGGCTGTGGCATGGCACGGCGCAAAGAACATTGGGAAATGAAGTTGTTTCCCTTTTTTCGCGTTTGTGGGGCTCTTGCCCCACTGGTGCATTTCTCAATCTTGCGTTTACCTGCGTACCCAGTTCAGGTGTGTGCACGAATGATGAGTGTGGGCTAGTAGGGTCTGGCTAAGGAGCCTATGCAAAGTTCCAACAGTTAACCCTTGATTTTATAGGTTAAGATCTCATCCTGTTGCAAAACAGACTGCAAGGCGCATTTTACTTCTGCTTCTGGTGGGAAGAACCATGTGACTGGTCTGCTGAACCATGTGACCGGCCCACAGCCCAAAAAGTTTGGTCACCCCTGGTCTACCAGGTGTTCTTAAGAAGAATAAAGAATTCATTTCTTTAGGTAAGGGATGACTTGACTCACCCTTTCAATGGGCTTGTCAGTTTCAGGCAGAACTTCCTGAAGGGAGGGAGGAAGGCCAATACTTTAATGGCTATTATTGCTATTAATCTAGGGCCCCCGCAACTAATAGCCAAGCAAAGCATCGGAGTTTATGGAAACAGGCCAGGAGCAGGGGGAGTACGCATGGGGTAGGGAGGACAGCCCTCCATATTCACCAGAAACGTACAACAGACAATAGTCATAGAACACAACAAGTTCAGCCAACTGTACAGATCTGATTTCCTTCTAGGTTTATAAAGAGCAGCCTGGGGAACTCTAGGATTTCTGCACATATAGATCCATACTTTATATATGTGATGGCGAGCCTTGGCACTCCAGGTGTTCTTGGACTTCAATTCCCAGAAGCCCTGATCAGCAGATGTGTTGACTTGGGCTTCTGGGAATTGAAGTCCAAGAACACCTGGAGTGCCAAGGTTGACCATCACTGCTCTATATGGACGAAGTTGTTTCGTAGATTCTTTCTTTGTCATATATATGCTACTGCAGAGGTTCTAAACCTACGGCCCATAGGCAGGATCCGGCACATGGCTCCAAATAATCCGGCCCCTGGCCTCGCTGCCACTGCCGGCGGAATCGGCCGCGGGCTCATTTACAGTCGTTATGAGTCATAAACACGTTTACTATAGTCACGGACGTTTTTTATGGCAGCATTTATGGAGGGGGGAAACCACGTGTCTGACCCTCTCAGCTATCTGAGGTGACGTGGCCCAGCCCATGGCTTAAAAAGGTTGAGAACCCCTGTGTTACTGTATTACAAGCAATAATTCAGGGCATGGAGTTAATTACTTTTCTAGACTACCCTTCCAGAATCTTCCTAGCCAGCCTGATTAAACTGCCTGGTTGACAGAGTAGTTGTCCAGGAAAGTAAAATTCCATCCATCCATCCTTAATAATTATATACTGCCTGACTTCATACAGACACTATTCTGGGCTACTTAACAGTATACAAATATCAAATAAAAAGCAATACAATAAAAACACAATCTATCTCATCCTGTTGCAAAACAGATTGCAAGGTACATTTTACTTCCGCTTTCAGTGGGAGGAAAAACATGACCAGCCTGGTGAACCACGTGACCAGCCCACAGCCTAAAAAGTTTGGGCACCCCTGTCATAGTCTCCTAGGTTTGATTCAGGGGCAAGGAGAAGACAATAGGTCCCCTATGATCACTTGAATTCATGGAAATTCTGGGAAATTTTGCACAGCATTGTCCATCTCCTTGCTTGAAGGGTTAACAGTTCCTATTTCTAACCTTATGTTCTGGTAGATGATGAGGAAAGAGCTGGTGATGTCAGGTCAAAACAGAAGCATAAGGTGAAGGTTAATTTCCCTTCCTCAAGGGCTGTGTGCCTTGCCTTAATTACTCCACCTCATGACATGATGAATGCAAAGCAGCAAACATCAAGCAATCTGGTTGTGGTTTGCTATGTCCAGTCTAGGTTCTCCTTGACTTCAAGGCATGGTATTATAAGTCCTAGCTTTTCCCCACTTAATTCCCCACTTATTGGTGAAGGCTGAGGAACTATAAAGTTCTTTGAGAAGGCAAGGGATTTCGTGGTCCTTCCAACAGATAAGACCATGAGAACAACTGTTTGCACAAAACTTCTTAACACAAATACTGTAAGTGCTTTAACACAGATAACATAACTTGCGTAAAATGAAAATGGCCGCTTGTTGTATTAGAAAGGATGTGAATGTCTTTCTAAATCAAGAGTTCCCAACCTAAGACCTGTGGGCTGGGTCCGGGCCCCGGCACCATTTTATGTGCCCCCACCCCATCCAGAGGCATTTAAGAAACAAAATGACCACCCCTTTGAGGCTGTTGGGACAAAATGGCCACCCCTATCGTGCAGGCAGGGCAAAATGGCCATCCGGCCCTCAAAGCTGTCTGAGAGAGCGTGACTCGGCCCCTGGCTTGAAAAGGTTGAGAACCCCTGTTCTAAGTAATTAGTATGCTCAGTATCTAGGCTTTGGTGTTCATCTCTGTTTATATACAACTAGCATCTTTTGCCCGGCAAGCCAGGCAGGTTTGTGTTTTGCAGCCCTGCAGAGGGGTGTGTGTGTGTGTGATAGAGGGAGAGAGAGAAGGCCGGGGAAGCAGTCCAGCAGGGGTGTGTGTGTGTGTGTGTGTGTGTGTGTGTTTGTGTGTGTGAGACAGACAGACAGACAGACAGACAGAGAAGCAGTCCAGCAGAGGGGTGCATGTGTGTGTGTGTGTGTGTGAGAGAGAGAGGAGACTGTTGTTGAGGAGGCTGTGTACGTGTGAGTAGGGAGGGAAAGGGGGGAGGTGTAAGGTTCCCCCCCCCTTTCCCTGCCTGGGTTGTTTGAGGAGGGGGGGAGAAGCAGGGAAGGTGGGATTCAGATTTTTTCCATATCCCACTTTCCCTGCCAGGGGTGGAGATGGGAGGCCTCCCCCCCCCCCCATTAATTGTTTCAAAGAACCTTCGAAACAGTTAATTGGGAAAAACAAAGGCAGCAGGCAGCTATTCATGAGAGGAGGCGCTCTCCCTGACAAAGCACTGACTGCTGCTTCCCCTCCCCCCACTCTCAACTTACCTTGAGGCCAGCGGTGTCCTTGTCGCATCTTTGGCGGGGTAGCAGGGAGGAGGAGGAGTCCCTCTTCTTCCCGTTCCTCTGGGGATGAAGGCCGGCGGTGGCGTCGCCGTGTATTTGGTGGGGCTGGTTTTCTAGGGGTGCCCCGCCTAAGTGGCTGCGAGGCCGGTACCAACCTCGCTCGCCGGGGCCGCAGGATTGGCTGAGGGGTGGCATGGCGCAGAGGACGCTGGGAACTGTAGTTCTTTTTTCTCGTCGCGTTTGTGGGGCGGTTGCCCCACTCTTGGCGATTGGACCCTTGTGGCGACCCTCAGACGGTTTAAAGGTAAGTGTGGGTGGCTCTGCTCGGGATGGTTGGCCGGTGTTTTGGCCGCTATTGCCGGACACGAACCATGATAGCCTCTTCTTATAGGTATAGAAGAGCCAGCGTTGTCTGCGTCTGCAGCCATTTCCACGGTCATGTGGCAAGCATGACTAAACACTGGTGCTCACTGAAAGCTGTTACCTTCTCAGCAAAGTGGCACGTATTCAGGAAGCGTTTTGAAAACCAGTTCCCCAGTCCACTGGTGCCTTCAAGATAGGATTTTGGGAGAGAGGTCTGGGGTACCCCTCACAAGATTAAGAGGAGTCCTCCAGACACATATGCCTTGTTAATTTGAAATAAACGAACAAAGTCCATTTGAAGTCAGTGAAATCACATTGGCGCAGTGGTTAAACTGCTGCATGGCAACCAAAAAGGTGTGAGTTTGATCCTGGACAAGACTCAAGGTAGACTCAGCCTTCCATCCTTCCAAGATCAGTAAAATGAGTACCCAGCATGTTGGGGGCAAAATGCTAATTAACTTGTCAACCGCCCAAAGAGTGGACTAAGCACTATGGGATGGTATAGAAGTGTGATTGCTTTACTTTAGAGTTTGTAATGTATAATGCAGGGGTTGGCAACCTTTTAAAGTCGGGGGCCAGGTCACGCTCCCTCAGACAGTTGAGAGGGCAGACTGGTGTCTCCCCCCCCCCCCGCTGTAAATGCTGCCGTAAAACGCATCCACAACTGTTGTAAACACATAACAGCTGTAAATGAATCCGTGACTTTCATAAATGTGTTTACAACAGTCATGGATGTGTTTTACAGCTCTTTCCAGCTGTTTACGCCATTTCTGGTGGCAGCAGGAGCGGGAGTGAGGGCGTGGGGGCTGGATGATTTTGGTTTATGGGCCGGATCTGGCCCACGGGCTGTAGATTGCCGACCCCTGGTATAACGTATAATTACACTATTAGGGCAGCACTTCCTCTGCTCAAGAAAGTAACTCTAAAAAGCAGAAGAAGCAGAGTTGGAAACTACATAAATGATATCACTATCCAGTTCCCTGTTTGTAGGAAATGTTCTGGCGGCATCTTGAATGAGTTGCGTTCCTCCTTTATGACATTCATGTGGCATTTGATTGAGACTCGCTCTGACCAGACTTGTTTCAATGAGTTATATTAAAAACTGGGGACAGATTTTCCTGCTGAGGGCTCGTGCGAAAAGACATCAAGTTATTTCAACACCAGCTAACATCTCCGGAGAAAAAAAAAGACGGCCTGAATACCTTTGCCCCAGCAAAGGTTCCCCCATCTCTATATTTTTCATGAGACATTCTGGACTTTTAAACAGCTGCTGGGCAAGCTGAAGTTCAACAGGTACAGCATTTTTCAGCATCAGCTGTTAAGGCATGCATGGGTCCAGTATCGGCCTTGCTCTAGCACTGGGATTTGCAACTCATGGGCCGCACACCAGAACTGGTCCCCGACGGCAAACCATCTGGCAATGATGAACCCTGAAAGCGGAAGGGACGTGTTCATGACAGCCGTAAATACACTGACACATGTGCAAAGGTGCTTGCTGTGGTTTATGGCTACGTTTCCGGCAGGAAGAACCCACTTGTCCAGCCCACTCAGCTGTCTGAGCAGGCGTGCTGCAGCCCATGGCACAGAAACGTTGAGAACCCCTGCTCTAGCAGGTCATACTTTGAAGTAATAGCTATTATTTTTCTACAACTACTACAGATATTTGGGGAGTGCCAAAGCTGTAACTAGCGACTGCGGTGGCTTTGTGATTAAGATGCTGAACTTGACAACTGGAAGATCGGCATGTCAGCAGTTCGAGGCCCAAGTACTGCACGATGGAGGGAGCTCCTGCCTCCGTCCCAGCTCCTGCCAACCTAGCAGGTTGAGAGCAAAACATTGCATGTAGATAAACAGGTACAGCTTTGGTGAGAAGGTAACATTACGTGCACTACGGTGTCTAGTCATGCCTGCCAAATCACCACGGAAATGTCTACAGACACAGACAGCGCTGGCTCTTTGGCTATAAACAGAGATGAACACTGAACCCTAGAGTCGGATATGACTGGCTTTCAAGCAAGGGAGACCATTCCCTTTTACTATGTGGCTTGGGGCAGAGATGTGGGTATCCAACACATAAGGCTGTTATTTCACTCTCACAAGATAAAATACCTTTCCAACATTTTGAAACCAAGGAAATCAATACAATGGACTCCCTGCCAGGCACCAAGCTGAAGGAGTGAAGTTGTTAGCAAAAGCATATTGTTGTTTTCAGTTCCATCAGCCGGTCTTCTCAAAAGAGACGAAGGCCGAGAACGGTGCTCCTTGCTCGGCCGCCATCTCCTGTTTTTAAGTGGTTCGTCTTCCTCGGAAGACGGGGGCCAAAGCTTTCAGCCTCCGACCTCCTAGGAAGATGAACCGCTTCCCTCAGGGAAACGGAGGCTGAGAACGGCGCTCCATTCTGGGCCTACATCTCCTGTAGGAAGCGTAAAAGTTTCTTTCTGGGAGACGGAGGCCTGAGAACGGAGTGCCGTTCTGGGCATCCGTTTCCCTGAGGGAAGCTTTTCGCCGGGTTTGTGGAGACAAGAGGGTCTCCCCCTTCTCTCCGCAACCCCACCGAAGCCACAGCAGGGCCAGCGCCGGCCTTCGTTACCAGCTGGGGAAGTGGACGCGGTCGCAGCGGTGGTTTTTTAAATTTCTGCATGCGGCGCTTTCCCGGCCTCCTTCGTGGTCACATCCCTCAGCCTGATTGGCTGAGGGGTGGCACAGCGTGAAGGAGGCTGGGAAACATAGTTTTTATTTTTTGTTCATCTTTGTGGGGCGGCTGCCCCACTCTTGACAACCAGACCCTTGCGGCGATGCTCCAAGGGTTTGGGGTAAGTGTAGGCGGCTCGGTGCGGGATGGTTGGGCCGGGTGCGGGCGTGCATGCCGGACACCAAAGGTTAATGCACGATTTTATAGGTAAAGATTTATTTTATTTTATTTGACTTGTTTAGCTGCCCCCTCGCTGAAGGGACTCTGGGCGGCTTACAACAAAAGAAACACCCCCAACATAACACACTCCAGCAACCCATACATATAGATAAACATCATAAAACTCTGAAATCTCTGAAATCTTAAAATCACAAAATCTCAAATAATAAAAATCTAAAATCCCCATATAGCCCAGTCGCCATAGGTCCAAAATGGACCAAACTGAAAGACGAACTCGGTTTTCATGCTCCTTGAACCTTAGATGTACACTGTAAGTATGAACATCCTACAGAGGAGAGGGTAGTGGGAGGGGGGAGGGGGGATGTAGTTGAACATTTAGAAATTGAAGTAGAATCCAAAAATCCATTAAATATGTTGCAAAATGGAAGATACATAGCAAAAACCAGCCTTTTTAGCAGGTTTTTTACAAATTTGAGAAATTTAGCACTTTTTCAAAGCCCTGTATCTTGGTACCTGTGGGATTAAAAAATAGGTTTGACCAATGATAATTGAAGGAAATCTAATGCTCTACAACTTTCTAATTACATGTGGTACACAAAAAATGCATGGTTTAGAAGATATAATCAAAAAAGTGAGAAGAGTGCTAAAATTTTGCAGTCCCCCACGCTTTCAGGGTTCCACAAGGAAATTTTGTTGGATAACGGGACGCCGCGCCGAAGCTCTCCTGGGCCCCCACCATCGGCCCAGGATGGGAGCCACCTGCGGCAGCCGGTCCCGCCTCCCTCCGGCCCTGCCTCGACCGGAGGGATAAAAGACGCTGCGCCGCAAACGGGACGCCGCGTCGAAGCTCTCCTGGGCCCCCACCATCGGCCCAGGATGGGAGCCACCTGCGGCAGCCGGTCCCGCCTCCCTCCGGCCCTGCCTCGACCGGAGGGATAAAAGACGCTGCGCCACAAACGGGACGCCGCGCCGAAGCTCTCCTGGGCCCCCACCATCGGCCCAGGATGGGAGCCACCTGCGGCAGCCGGTCCCGCCTCCCTCCGGCCCTGCCTCGACCGGAGGGATAAAAGACGCTGCGCCGCAAACGGGACGCCGCGCCGAAGCTCTCCTGGGCCCCCACCATCGGCCCAGGATGGGAGCCACCTGCGGCAGCAGGCCCCGCCTCCCTCCGGTCTGGCATTTGCCGCGAGGGGACAGCGAGCATCTGAGCTCCCTTGTTGTGCACATGTAAGTGCAGACTGTAGTGTATACTTTCGAGTTTGTATATTGTGGACAGAGATTTTGTAATTGTGTTTTTGGTTGATGATTTTTTTGCTGTATTCATTGTATGCTATTGTATTTTTGTATTTATTGTCCGCTGTGTAAACCGCCCTGAGTCGGGTCCGCCTGAGTGAGCGGTATATAAGCGTGAAAATTAAATTAAATTAAATTAAATTGAGTGTAGCTCCACTGGGTACCCATACACAACAGCCAAGAGGCATGGAGGCTGTTTACAAAAATAATAACAGAGGCCCAATTGGAATGCATACCCAAAAGGAAAAAGGGTACTGCCAGGTCCAAGAGGACTCCGATGTGACTTACAGGAGCTGTTCGGGAATTGATCGAAAGCAAGAAAAGCTCATTTAGAAGATGGAAGGCTTGTCCGAATGAGGACAGCAGGCAGAAACATAAATTCTGGCAGAACAAATGCAAGGCAACAATCAGGAAAGCAAAGCAAGACTTTGAGGAGTGTATAGCTAAAAACACTTAGAGAAATAACAAAGACATCATCAGGCTTCATGCCTGATGACTGGAAGGTAGCGAATGTAACACCAATTTTCAAAAAAGGATCCAGGGGTGATCCAGGAAATTGGTCAGTTTGACATGTGTCCCAGGTAAAGTGATGGAAACCATCCTAAAAGATAGAATTAATATTCTCATAGAAGAGAAGGCGCTGCTAAAGGAGAGCCAACATGGATTTTGCAAGGGCAAATCATGCCTCACAAATCTTTTGGAATTTTTTGAGAATGTCAACAAGCATGTGGATAAGGGGGATCCAGTTGACATTGTTTATCTGGATTTTCAGAAGGCTTTTGACAAGGTTCCGCAACAAAGGCTCTTGAATAAACTTGCCAGTCATGCAATAAAGGGACAGGTATTGTCCTGGATCAACAACTGGCTAAGGGACAGGAAACAGAGGGTAGCACTAAATGGACACTTCTCCAAGTGGAGGGAAGTAAAGAGTGGGATCCCCCAAGGTTCGGTACTGGGACCTCTGCTTTTCAACCTCTTCATAAATGATCTAGAAGTAGGAGTAAATAGCAAGGTAGCCAAATTTGCTGATGACACTAAATTAAACAAATAAGAGAAAGTACTTTTTTACCCATAGGATCACTAGTCTATGGAACTCCCTGCCAGATGAAGTGGTGACAGCTGTCAGTCTTGACAGCTTTAAGAAAGGATTAGACAAGTTCATGGAGGACAAGGGTATCAATGGCTATACAGGGTAGTGAAAACTGTGAGAGATTGTGAGGAGCTCCAGAGGGATCTCTTGACACTGGGGGAGTGGGCAAAACAGTGGCAAATGAGCTTCAACACTAGTAAGTGCAGTGTTGCACGTTGGGGCAAAACCCCCAATCTATACCTATAAATCCAAGGGTTAACCGTTGGAACTTGCTATACGTTTCTGCACCCATCCATCATATCCCGTACCGAGCCTCCTGCACTTGCCCAAATCCGGTCCGGAGGTTACTGCAGGGTTGAGAAACGTGCCAGTGGGGCAAGAGCCCCACGAACACCAACAAAGGGAAACAACTTCAATTCACAACGTTCTCTGCGCCGCGCTGCGCCACAGCCAATCAGGCTGAGAGGCGCGAGCAAAAAGAACATTGGGAAACGTGGCACGGCCAATTAAAATCAAGCACCAGAAAAAAAACCGCCGCACGAACGCAAACCACAAATGGAAAACTACAAGTCCCAGCATCCTGCACGCCGTGAGTGTGTAAAATGCTGAGAAAGCGGGCGCGTGAAAAATAAAATTACAAAATGCAACGGGAGCGCAAGTCCGCCGTAGGCGGACACAGCACCTCACAGCCTCGCAAAACAAAAAGCCATAAAACTCCACCGCGAGACACCCGCTGGCCTTCTTTCCTGGAGCAATGGGGAGAAGAGGGACTCCCTCTCCTCCACACTACCCAGCCGAAGACACAGCGAGATCACCACGGGCCTCAAGGAAAGTTGAGCTGGGGTGAAAAACAAAAACAAAAACAGGCAGCAATTTGTCAGGGGAAGCACCCTCCCTGGCGGATGACTGGCTGCTGCCTTTGTACTTCTGACAGAGGTAGTACTAAAGCAGCAGCCAGCAATCCGCAAGGAAGAACACCACCCCTTAGGGATCGCTGCCTGCCGATCTCCAGTTAGGTAAGCCAGGAGAGAAAGGAGACAGAGAGGAGAACCATCGTCAGGCAGAGATAGCTCTCCTCTGCCGCCTTCTCCTCCAACCTACCTAACAAACCTTACCAGCCAGTGGAAGAACGGGCTGACTGCCTCTTCCTCCTTTCCCCCATTGCTGCATCGAAACCAAAATGGGGATTGGAGGAAATGACAGGCAGCCCGTTCTTCACGCATACCTACACACCAACAACAAACACCAAAATTAATAAAAATTAATAAAACAAAAATTAATAAATAATTTAAAAAACCATTAATAAACAAAAAAGTAAACCACAAAATACAAACAAAAACATCCACAATACCACAAAAGCACAGACAAAACACCTAACTACAACACGAAAATACCCAACTCTAACAACACAACAACCATAAATAAACAATAACAAAATAACAAAAATAAACAACACCAGAAATAAACAAACCAATTACACAAATCAAAAGCTCAACCAAAACAAAAAAGAACAAACAGAAACACCTCCCAGCTCACCACCACAAAAACAAAACAAAGAAAAACCCCAGAAGAAAGAAAACCAGAGAACTCACCAGCACATCCTCCCTCCACGAGATCCGAACAGAAATGAAGAAACAAAGACTACTTACCAGAAGAAGCCCCACCTAGAGGCCAGGAGAGAAAAAACACGTGAAACTAAAACAAAACCACTAACAGCCCCATAGTAAAAACAACTGAAAAACAATAAAGCCCCACCTAGAGGCCACAAGAGTAAAAACAAATCAAACAAATAAGAATACATCAAAAGTTTACATAAATAACAAACATATGTTACATAAATAAAATAAAAAAATTATAGCATCCTCTGTTGATTTTTAACTCAAAAACACCCCCCCCCAAAAAAAGCAAAACACAATTTAAAACAGCCCGGCATTGTCGGGCACACTATGCTAGTTACATTTATAAACTGATGGGGTCTGAACTCTCTGCGACAAACCAGGAATAGAACCTTTATGTCCTAGTGGACAGCTCAATGAAGGTGTCAACCCAGTGTGCCTCAGCAGTGAAAAAAGCAAACTCAATGCTAGGGATCATTAGGAAGGGTATAGAAAATAAATCAGCAAGTGTCATTTTGTCTCTTTATAAATCTATGGTGAGGTCCCATCTGGAATATTGTGTACAGTTCTGGTCGCCATACCTCAAGAAGGATATTATGGAACTGGAAAAACTGCAGAGGAGGGCAACCAGCCTCTTCACTCTTGAACGACGGCATCTAAGAGGTGACCTGATTGAAAGTTTATAAAATCATGCACGGTGTGGAGAAAGTAGATAAAGAAAAACTGTTTTCCCTATCGCATAACACTAGAACTAGGGGGCACTCCATGAAACATTTGGGTGCTAGTTCTCAAACAAATAAGAGAAAGTACTTTTTCACCCAGAGGATCCCTGGTCTATGGAACTCCCTGCCAGAAGAAGTGGTGACAGCTGTCAGTCTTGACAGCTTTAAGAAAGGATTAGACAAGTTCATGGAGGACAAGGGTATCAATGGCTATAATTATGGATACCTAAGGACAACCTCCGGGTTGGCGAGATTATAGGCAGGATATCTCTCAATGCCATTTGCAGGGAATCCTAAGCAGGTGAAGGCATTTGCTTGGGAATACCCTGAAACAAATGGTGAGTCACTGTGTGAGACAGAATGCTGGACTGGATGGGCTGTGGCCTGTTCCAGCAAGGCTGTTCATATGTTCTTATCCCAAAGTTTCATTAACTTGGGAATTTTTGCAAGGTCTAAAGTACATCTCGACTGGGCTAATAACAAAATTGTCAGATGGTCATATGAGCGGAGTGGAGTAGATCCAACAGCAGCACCCTGCATCCGCTGGGCCAGCCATGTCTTTAAGTCTTTCCTAAAGGCCAGCAGTTATGGTTGGAGGTGGAGGTCCATCGGGAGGAGGTTCCAAAGGCAGGGCGTGCTGGCTATGCTAAAAGGGCGCTGGACAGGGAGGGAGGGGCGGTGTCTGGGGGGGGGACTGCATGATATCATGAATTGTCATGTTACCTGGAAATGGTTTGATCCAGTTGTCCCTGATGATGTGGACAGGCTCCTTGCGGCTGTTCGCGCCACTACCTGCCCTCTGGATCCCTGTCCTGTCGGGCTGGTGAAAGCCTCTAAGGCAGTGACAGGTGGCTGGGTCAGGGCAATAATTAATTCATCATTACGGGAGGGGGTGTTCACTGCATCACCAAAACATGCCTTGCTGCGGCCCCTCCTAAAAAAGCCCTCTCTCGACCCAGCAATTCCAGCTAACTATAAACCAGTCTCCAACCTTCTCTTTTAAGGGAAGGTATTGGAGAAGGTGGTGGTGCAGCAGTTGCAGGGGGTCCTGGATGAAGCGGATTATCTGGACCCCTTACAGTCAGGGTTCAGACCCGGTCATGGTACTGAGACAGCATTGGTCGCACTATTGGATGATCTCTGGCGGGAGCGAGATGGAGGTCATCCATCCATTCTCGCTCTCCTTGACCAATCAGCGGCATTCGATACCGTTGACCACAGTATCCTTCTGGAATGGCTCCGAAGATTGGGGATCCAGGGCACTGTGTGGTCCTGGTTTTCCAAATTTCTTTCTTGTTTTAAATAATATTTTTTATTAACTTTTAAATTATAAACATACAAAATAACAATATTACATGTAAAGCAAAAGAAAAAAACAAGAATAAAATTAAAAGATAATAATAACAGACATAAATTTTCTCTCTTTGATATACAGAGTATTTCTCATATCAAAACTTTTTCTATGCCATACATTTCTTAATTAAGAGTTCATATTACACTAATATACCAACATGTATATATACTTATATATGTTTTTACTCTAATATATCTATAGATTATAAAATGAACTACTCCCAATATTTTAAAAGAGAAGATTAAAGAGAAGAAAAAAATAAAATAAAAATTATAACAAAACACAAATCATAAAACACCGGTGATTTTTACAATGCCCTGGAAACTGCCTTTGTCTTTACACTGTATTAGTTCTTCCAAAAACCTATCTGATCTGGTGCTGGTTTGCCACTCTTACCTTTATACAATGTATATTCCACAAATGGCTTCTAAATGTCCCAAAATTTATTCTCCCTAATTATACCCTTTTTCTGTTTCACTTCCCATGTAAGTTTTTCATTCAATGCAATATTCCAGGTTTCTTTATACCATTCCTCCACCTTCAACATCAAATTGTTTTTCCAATTTCTCGCAATACATTGTCTTGCAGTTGTCAAAAAGCTAGATAGCAACTCTTTTTTATTTACATCTGTATCAATATCCTCCACCTCTGTCAATAAGATGATACCTGGCTCCAGCTTAAGGTCACAACCCATTATACTCGATATTTCTTTTTCTATCTTTACCCCAAAATCCTTTACCACATTACAACTTCACCACATATGTTCATAATTCCCACGTGATTTATTACATCTCCAACAGTTTTCCATTTTTGTGTTATCTATTTGATTTAACTGAGCTGGAGTCAAGTACCACCTCCACAACATCTTATAATTATGTTCTTTGACCCTGACAGACAAAGTTCTCATGATCCTTTTTCTCCAATTACTCTTCCATCTTGCTTTCGTAATTTTTATCTTTAAATCTTGCTCAGTATATCTTGTGAATTTCCTTCCTGATTCAATATTTTGTATATCTTGCTTACCAGCCCTTTAGTTCCTGATAAACCATTTCTCATTTTATAAATTAATTCTTCAAAATCTGTCATTTTTCTTTCTAAGCTTATCACATCCAAATATTTATTATTCCATTTATTCAATGACATTTTTTGCAACCAGTTCAAATTCATCTGATTATATAGTTCTAATCTTTTTTCATCCTCTTTACATACCCTTATCCAATCTTTCAGCAGGAACACACCTTTTCCAGTAATATTTCTTTTATTCTCTTGTCTATTCTAATTGGGAATGACAATATCTTCCGATTCCACTATTGGGGAAGTATCTGGGACTAATTTCTTCTTCAATATTCTCCAAACCTCCATAAATGCTTTTGTTGTTTTACACCTTAATTTAATTTTTGTCATATCTTTATCCAAAAAAATTGCATTTCCCTTTTTCAATATATCTTTAAACTCTACCTCTTCCCAAATTACCTCTTCTTTTATTAAAATCTTTACCACGTTTTTTAACTGAAAAGCCCTATAGTAATTTTTAATGTTCGGCAGCCCTAATCCCCCTTCCTTCTGTGATAGATACCAAATATTTTTAGATATTCTTGCTCTTTTTCCTCTATTACAATAATTATTTAATATACTTTGGAAATCTGCCATTACTTTCTCC
The DNA here is from genome assembly GCA_035047305.1 of Bradypodion pumilum. Taxonomy (NCBI): domain Eukaryota; kingdom Metazoa; phylum Chordata; class Lepidosauria; order Squamata; family Chamaeleonidae; genus Bradypodion; species Bradypodion pumilum. The sequence continues at coordinate 30,557,376 of JAWDJD010000007.1, forward strand.
TTCTTTTGGATTGGCAGGGCATCAAACAAAAAGTTTAATTTTGGTAACAATTACATTTTACACATTGCAATCCTGCCAAACCAAGATAAATTCAGCTTTTTATATTGTTTAATCATGTCTTTAATCTCCAATTTTTGCTTCTCAAAGTTCAATCTTTTCAAATCCCCCATATTTTCTGAAATATTTATCCCTAAAACAAAAATCTGCATAGTCAAAGCAATGGTTTTCCCGGTGGTAATGTATGGGTGTGAGAGCTGGAAAGCTGAGCGCAGAAGAATAGATGCCTTTGAAATGTGGTGTTGGAGGAGAGCTTTGAGAGTTTCCTGGACAGCGAGGAGAACAAATAGGTTGATCTTAGAAGAAATCAGCCCTGACTGCTCCTTAGAAGGTCAAATAGTAAAGATGAAGCTAAAGTACTTTGGACATCAAATGAAAAGAGAGGATTCACTTGAGAAGGCCTTGATATTGGGAAAGGTGGAGGGCAAAAGAAAAAGAGGGCGACCAAAGATGAGATGGCATTGTGGGCACAGAGCTGGGCGAGCTGAGGAGGATGGTGGAGGACAGAGTTGCCTGGAGGACGGTGGTCTATAGGGTCGCAAAGGGTCGGAATCGACTATGCGACTGAACAACAACAAATATTTCAAGTTGTTTTTAACTTGTATATTTATCCTTTATCCTCATCTGCTCCTTTTTTGATATATTACAGAATATTGCTTCAGACTTTTCCCAATTTATCTTTAAACCAGTTACTTCCTCAAATTCTTTAAAATGTATTTTTATCCTACCTATGAATTTCATCGGGTTTTTCAATATCACTAACGTGTCGTCTGCATACAAATTAATTTTTGTGCCTTCAATCCCCTCAATATACTTATCTTCTTTTACAACTCTCGCTAACAGTTCCATGGCCATGATAAACAAAACTGGAGATAGAGGACAACCTTGCCAAGTCCCGGCCATAAGTTTAAACTCATCAGTATAACCTATTCCTTGTTGATAAAACTGTTTAATTATCCTTTTAAACTTAGCCCCAAAGCTGTATATCTCCACCATCTCATTAATTGTAACCCATTGAAGTGAGTCAAAAGCTTTAAAAATCTCAAAAGATAACAATCCTGTTTTCTCTTTATTTTGCCCAACCACATCCACCAAGTACACAACTCTTCTCGTCAAGTCTACCATATACCTTCCTTTTAAGAAACCCACTTGATCTCTATCTATATATCTAGTCATGAAACTGTTTAACCTATTTGCCAAAATTGCTGTAAATATTTTGGCGTCTTGATTTATTAATGAAATAGGTCTATAGGCCTCCACCTTTTCTAAATTCTTCCCAGGCTTTGGTATCAAAACTATTACTGACCTATACCACAAAATCGGTATGGTTTTCCTCATTTCTGAAGGGCCGTACCCAGTTGGTGTGATTGGAGAGTGAGACGTCCAGCCCTAGGTTACTCCAATATGGGGTGCCTCAGGGCTCAGTGCTGTCTCCTCTCCTATTTAATATCTACATGAAACCGCTGTGTGAGATCATCTGTTCCCACGGGGCGCGGTACCATCAGTATGCGGATTATACCCAAGTGTACATCTCGTCTCGTGGCGATCCCAGTGATGCTGTCAAAGTCCTGTCTGAGTGTCTGAAGGCTGTTGGGGTCTGAATGACAATGGATTACAACTGAACCCTGACATGATTGAGTGGCTATGGATCGGGGGCCCGGTGTTATCTCGAAAGTTACTATCATTGGATCTGGATGGGGCGAGCCTGCCCCAGACAGATCCGGTACACAACTTGGGGGTCCTCCTGGACTCTCGACTGCTGCTGGAAGAACAGGTGGCAGCCGTCGCCAGGAGGGCCTTCGCCAAACTTTGGGTGATCCGCCAGTTGCGTCCGCTCCTAGACCAGGACTCCTTACTCATGGTCACTCATGCCCTGGTCACCTCTAGAGTAGATTATTGCAATGCACTGTATATGGGGCTGCCCTTGACGACCATTCGGAGGCTGCAGTTGGTCCAGAATGCGGCTGCCCGGGTGGTGCTGGCCCTATGCTCGGGCCTCGCCACTGCTTCGGGAGCTGCACTGGTTACCAATTTACCTCCGGGTGCAATTCAAGGTGCTTTAAAGCCCTACATGGTAGTGGGCCAGGATACCTAAGAGACCGCATTGTTCCAAGATTTTCTGCCCATCCAACCAGGGCAGACCGGAGGGACTCTCTAATTGTGCCATCAGCTAGAGGGGCTTGCTTCTCTAGCACAAGAAGGAGGGTCTTCTCTGTGTCCGCCCTGGCCCTTTGGAACCTCCTGCCAGTGGAACTGAGGCAACAGATGGAATTGCTGCCCTTCAGGAAAGAACTGAAAACCTGGCTGGCGGGGCAGGTGGGGGGGGTGTTGGTGGAGAAATAATCCCCAGAGAAAAAATAGTCGGGGCCAAACAGTGTAGACCAATCAAAGAGAGAAGAAAACCCGTTTGAGGCTGCAGTTACAAAATACAAGTAGTTTTAATGAAAGTAAATCCTGGTTTGCAGAGTAGATTCTAAGCCCTTCCGTTATATAATTGGCTTTTCAATATTTTCATCAGGAGTCTGCTCATAAAGATACAATGAAGTTGAATAAAGTATAACCCACCTCAAATTATATTAGGAAGTATCTAATCTCAAATCGTATTTATTTCATCGTGTCCACTGCCTCCTTGTGTAATTTCTTAAGGTGCATAGGGACGTTAAAAATCAAAAGGCAATTAGAACTATATATATTCTCTAAAATTCCCCGCAGTAATTGTCAATCCTCCAATGTGATCTACATGTGGGTTTGCCTATGCAACATGATTTATATCGGTAAGATATAGCGAGAAATCAGGACTCGGTTATCCGAGCATCGATCGGAGATTCGATCGCAAAATCTACAGGCACTTTTGGTGGGCCATTACATGGAAGCTGACCACACTGAAAATGAATTCAGGTTTGTGGTTTTGGAGGTCTTGTTTCCTAAGAGATTTGAAAAGACTGATTTGGACAAGAGGCTCTTACAGTGCGAAGCGTATAATATTCATATGTTTGACTCGATCTCACCACATGGTCTCAATCAGGAGACAGAATTTTCTTGTTACTTGTGAAGGGCTCCTATTGTGAACTTTCAGACATTACGGGAATAGTCATGGTTCTTAATGATGTGATAGACCACAGCTGCGGGGAATTTTAGAGAATATATATAGTTGTAATTATCTTTTGATTTTTAATGTCCCCATGCACCTTAAGATATTACACAAGGAGGCAGTGGACGCGATGAAATAAATACAATTTGGGATTAGATACTTCCTAATATAATTTGAGGTGGGTTATTAAACTTGTTACTTTAGCTAAAGAATTATTAGAGTATCTTTTTATGTGTTCATAAAACTATCTATTACTTTTACATATTTCTTCCTTGTAGAATTCCTGAGGAAGGAAAATTGTTTTTCTGAAAAGCCTTATTGCTCATAGTATATGTGCTGCTGAAGCAAAAATATGGAACGCTTCACGAAATATATATCGCCAAAATGATTTAAGCAAACTAGTTTCTCCCGTGGGATAGATCAACTTTCAATGTTGCTAGGCCCCTAGTGTATTTGTCTTTAATAAGAAATCCGGATCTGTGGGTTGTCCACAGGAATAATTGGCTAAACCTTTCCCCAGGAGTTCGCTCGGCCTTCAACAGATCCGGGGATCAACCGGGCTTGGCAGGAAAGGCAATTGGGGAGCGGGCTAGTTGGTTAGTTTGGGGGGTGAATCAGAAAGCCTTGGCTGATGGCTACAATGGAAACGGGGCAAAAACCAGAGATAATGACTCTAGTGGAAACACACAATCCTTAGCTTCTGGCTGCAGATTAAGATGGGCAAATAAGTCGCGCCAGACAGCGGACAAGCTAAGTACCTGGAGTCAATACTCATAAAGCTCCGAGATAGGGCAGGAACAATGGGTTTCACCAGCCCAAACCTTAATTAGTTGTGGGCTATCCATTAACCACAGGGCAATGTCCAAGAGCAGGTATTGTCTCTGAGCACCGGAAAATGCCACGTATGCAAGCATTCTGTATTACGGGGTCACGCGCATCAGAGGCACGTATCACCCCAAGGCAGGGTAATAAATACATATACCCGACTCTAAGTTGTGGCTGGACTTCACTGCACAACTGCCTCCACATGTCTTCCTTGCGGCCAGCCACTTCTACATCTGGTAGCCATTCCAACATAATGGTGACCCCAACATGATACTTATCTGAAGCCACAACGTGATTCTGAAGCAAGGAAGACCTGACGTGATCTGAAGGAAGAGAAGCCAACACGATCGTAAGCCCGGCAGACCCCATGCATCGGAACGGACGCGTTCCAAAGCAGGGGGAGAGCTGTGATCCTCAGCAGCAAAGGCAGACCCAATGACCCGCGGCAGAGAACTGCCACCGCGATCCTGACCAGACCCCAGACCCGAGGGACATCATCCTGTGCATCATCTGCCCCGACGTACTACCCATAAGGCGCGCTGACTCATCCTGCGGAAACAAATCCAGGGAACCCCCGATCAGGTAGTATGGGGGATTGCATGGGGGAGCAAAACTTGACCGTCAGGCAGCGGGCTCAGGTGGAGGAGCTTGAAGGCCTGGCCAGGCAATTTCGGATAAGGGTGAGAAGGAATCGCCTGACGGACTTAGTGATGCATTTGGGGGGACACTGTCTGTTCTACCCAGAAGCAGGCACGATGGATCCAGAGGTATGGGAGAGGTTAGGAAGGTGTCTGAAGGAGGAACCCCAAGCCCCACCTAAAATCATAGGGGCTTGGAGCAAATGTAGGCAGAAAATTGCAGCCATAAGTCCAGCCCGGGTAGAGACCGAGAAACCCCCAGCTTATGTAGAACCATCAGCCCCAGCGCATCTCTACCCGACCATCAAATTCCAGCAAGGGGGCTTGGAGGACTTAGGAAGTGCAGGCGCTTCCAGGGCAGTCAGGAGTCCTTCCCAACAGATAATAGAGGCAGAATTATGCCAGGGGGAATTGCCGGCCGCAGAACTGGCTGAGCTCCAGATGCTGTGCCCAATCCGCTTAGGAACAGACGCCCTCATGGGTGATCAGTTGGCGACATACACGCCTGTTCCATACAAACTGCTTGTGGAATCCCACAAACCCACTACGGACACAGGGCTCTAGAGCCGATTCACTAGGGAGCTCAAGAAGAGAGCAGAAACAGGAGGGGCAGAAGGATTTGGGTAGGAACCCCCCAGAAGCCAAGTCTTAAAGTTTAGATCAGATAGGAAGGTAACTGAACTGGAAAGGAAGCTAACTTCTAAGCAAAAGTCCAGAGTGGTTGTAAAAAGCCACCTGAAAACAGCCTTAAAAATCTGGCAGAGAGGAACCATTTCCTCATGAGTAGAGCGAAGCATTGCAGACCTGGGGAGGGGGAATGTCGCCAGGAAGGAATGTGGATATCTAAGGTTTGAATGTGTGATGTGTGAATGAAAGGTGCACCAGTGTGACTGCAGAATTGTTGAAAGTTGTTATGTGTTTGCATGGTTGTGTAATAATGTTGAAACTTTAAAAGTGAGATGCCAGGTATTGTGTTCTAGAAGTCATAAGGAAGGTGACAGTTAACTCTGTTCATGGGTTGGATACATTGCTTTTAATGGGAGGAAGAAAGTCACCCCAGCCCTGATTCGTTCAAGCAGCGGGCTAAAGAAAGTATGCGAAAGATCGGTGGGCAAAAACTTCCTTGTTTCCTGTCTGCCTGCCTAGCAGTATAAGTACCAGGGACAAAAGAGGAGGAGGGAGGGGGAAAATTCTAGCCCACAAAAGGGGCAAAAGTGACAAAAGTGACCCCCCTTCCTCTCAACCAAGCTTGCTTTTAAATGTGCAAGGGAGGTTTTTTTTCTGGTTGCTGATCTCTTCACAGAATTAAGCCGCAACTTCCACGTTCTTAAGCCTGCTTAGCAATTAGTGCTGTTACAAATCAGACAGCTAACTGGAGAGTGAAAAATAGGGAATAAATTGATTCATTTACATTAAAGAGACTTTCGCTGGAAGAGACAATTTTTACTGCCTTGCGAACCTGAAAAATTGTGTCTGAGTTTCTCACCCGGCAAGAGTGCTCTAAAAAAAGGGAAAGAAAAAAAATCCTGTTCATCTTCACAAAATGGAGCCCCTATTTACAAATGACATGTCTCATAACTGGTTAAATAATAGGTAATGAATAGTAAGTCTTGTCTAGTCTTGTCTAAACGTTTTAAGAATATAGTAAAGTCAGATCGCCTGAAATTGAGACTCTGAGCATGTAAAATTACAGGTTCAGATTTTGCATTAGGTATGACACTGGCACTTGAAGTTAAATAGAATCTTGGTCAAGGTAAAATGTCACTAATCCATTACATTATGAACAAGCCTAATGACTTGGATTTATTCCCACAGTTTCTGCTATAACTATGCCTAATCCCTTTACATTATATAAATAACACTTTGATTTTTGCAAACTTCTCTCCTAGCGCCACATTTCAAAGGCAATTTGCTTTTCTGTAGTCATAACATGCCTGGAACTAAGTTCCATCCCTCTTTGTGAATTGTATAGTGTTTTTCCACAGCCTCCTTAGTTAATTAACTCTTCATTGACAGGATTGCTATCTCTTTCCACAGAAACAGGAACTCAAGGGAGTGTTATATTCTCACTATCTGATAAGAAGTTAACCTCTGACTTTTTCATTTGCTGCATGCTCTTTGTCATTAGAGTAAGACTGTATGAAATTTTCAACTCATCTCTTCATTTTGATGTTTTTTCCACCACAGCATTGCACATTAAGACTGTCTTTCTAGCTTGTTTATTTTTTTCAACATCCACCGCTTTCCCTTGACACATGCAGGATTTCACTAGAATCCCTTCTTTCTTGATCTAACATTTTTGTTTTCTGGCAGACCTTCCTAGCAGGAATCAGGAAGTTCTGCATCTAAATGGCACTTTTTACAATTCCAGGTCAAGCAATTGTGGAATAAATTAGCCTACACTGTCTTTTCTTTTAGATAAAAGAAGGGAGGAGGGCGCCTCAGCTAAGGCGATATTTAACTATAATTACAAAAACTAACTCTCTCAGACTTCTTCCGCAGCCAGCTTTTATCTCCTCTGCAGGTCCATTTCTGGAGGCTCAGATGCCAGAACCAGGCCTCAATCCTAGAAGTCCAGGAGATGTTACATGCCAGCAGGTCCCAGCCAACAGCCAAAACGCAGCAAGTGAAGACATCAGCCAAAGATGACACCAGCCATCCATTTTTTGATGATTTTGACATGCTTTTACCCCAAGGGGGAAGGATTTGGGACACACACACATGGACACCGCACACACATACACACAAGCCACTCAATGTTACACATTAATTGGGACTTCAAAGGACATCATGTTCAGTTAAACACACAATCTTGCTTTACCTTTATGCCAACTTGGACTGCCACAAATACAGAATCTTCAAGTTACCAATGGACAGATTGGGTTATACAATAAAACCCACACCAAGGGAAAATTGGGACAATTTATGGCTTCACCACATGTAACCCTACTTCAAGGATCAGCGTCATAAGAAGCAGCTGAATATTTTTTGTATATGTTTCACTATTTGGTATTGCTTGTATTGTCTTTGCATATCTTTGAATTCTTTGCCTTTATACCATGCTCAAGGTGGGATTTTCAAGGGACATATGAACTAGATTGTGAATTTTGCACACACCCCTTTTGCATATTACCCTCACATCTGCCACCCCGATACCACCCATTGCTAGGAGGTCATGTCTTCACCCATGGGTGGGAGAAAGTAACCAAACTGGGCCACCTCTACACAAAGGTTGATCATCCCGTAGCCAAAGAAATCCCTGACTATGGTAATCCTTTAATTACTTTGTGTTTGCTTATGTCCGTGCCAATCACACCTCCCTATGTGTGAAGACATGTTCACATAATGGCCAGAGAGGCCCTTTTGCAGGATAGTTAAGAATTACCTTAGGAAAACCATTTCTATCACTGGGGAAAAGTTAGCTCCCCCAGCCAAAGCCATCAATCACACTTCATCAGCCATTGCCATGCTAAACCAAGAGCAGGCTGAACTGAGACATGTGGTTTTGGACAACCACACAGCAATTGACTATTTGCTGCTCTTCCTCCATTTGGGTTGTGAATCTGTCCGGGACATGTGTTGTTTTAACCTCACGGACAATTCTCGCAAAGTCCAGAGTCAAATCATCGTACTTGACACCATAGTTAAACACATCAAGGAAAACACCAACTGGGGTTGGTGGGACGAACTTTGGTCCTGGGTGCCATGGGGTTGGTTGCAGACAGCGCTTAAAGCTATCGCTGGCGTTGTGGTAGTGGGAATTATGCTTTGCTGCTTTGCGCAGTGCATTCCTTCTCTCTTGTCAATGTGTACCTCATGGCGGAGACCCCGGGAAATAGTTACGCCCAAGCAGATCATGCCTTACATCTACCGTGCCCTCAGCCAGGCTGATTTAAATAATAAAGGAAGGGGGAATGTGGGTTGCCCGTGGGAATAATTGGCTAAACCTTTCCCCAGGGGTTCGCTCGAACGTCCCAGTGTTCGAATGTTTATGCCAATGTCAGTCAAATATGATAGAAACTTCCAAGCATGTTCTGCTAGAGTGTCCCCTATATAACAAACCTAGGAGAAACCTTCTTAGTGTCTTTCCGAATCTGATGTCTAATAACAAAGACAGGACACTGAGTATTCTTTTGTCGGGTGAAGGTCAAGCTATGACGATAGCGGTGGCTAGATTTGCTTGGTATGCAACTTGTATTCGTAAAGGCAAGATAAAACCACAGGCATAAGGACAATGCTCTCAGATTAGCACTTGACTGTCATTGAGTATGTTTGTAGGGCGTAGAAATAATAACCCTTGAATTTCTGGCTGCACATTTTCTAGCGATTGTGATTTTGTGACTGTTTTATTAGATTGCCTCGTTTGTGTTATGCTGCTTAAATTTGTGATACTGTAATACTGGCTTTGGCTGTAACAATAAAGAATTTGAATTTGTTGATACTACTGGAAAGGCTTCGAATTTGGACTTTAGAATTTGAATTTGGAAGATATTTTACTTTAGTTTTGAGATTTCTACTATCAGACAAGTATTTCATTAATTTTTGGATAAGTGACTTTCAAACTATTCTAATTTGGATTTTTGCTCTGACGTGAAGAGTTGTTTTGTTCATATACATATTTTGTTCATATTTTTAATTTACGATTTTGGATTATACCTTTTGTGAATGGTTTTTTCTACATTCCTGTGTCCCAAATAGGCAACACAGGCCTGTCCAAAGGGCCGGGGCAGATACCGAAAATGCCCTCCAGTCATCAAGTTCAGCGTCTTAACCACTAAACCACCGCAGTCTGTTCTAAGCACTAAAGGTTTCCCTTGCTCGAAAGCCAGTCGTTTCCGACTCTAGGGTTCAGTGCTCATCTCTGTTTCAAAGCCGAAGAGCCAGTGTTGTCTGCTTCTGCAGATGTTTCCGTGGTCATGTGATGCAGGCATGACTAGACACCAGAGCACACAGAACACTGATACCTTCCCACTGAAGTGGTCCCTATTTATCTACTTGCAATTTCTTGCTTTTGAACTGTTAGGTTGGCAGGAGCTGGGACAAAGACGAGAGCTCATTCCGTCCTGCAGTACTCAGGAATCGAACTGCTGATCTTCCGCCTCCCAGTCAGCATCTTAGCCACTTGAGCCACTGCACTAGGGGGCAGTAAATAAGTGTAATTGCTATTGCTTTCTCACTGTGAATGATCTTAGCAAAGCACATTGTGGTCTTATTTCTTTTCACTATAATAATACAGTGGAACCTCGGTTAACGTAATTAATACATTCTCTGGGACGTTTCTTACAGTGAAAATTTCTTTAACTGAATTTCCCATAGGAATGAATTGAAAACCAAAATACGTTAACTGAAACATGGTTTCCCATAGGAATGCAATGGAAACCAATTAATCCGTTCCAAAAAAAATTCCATAAACCGAGCAACTATTTTCTATGGATTTTTTTGTTATGCAATTTTTATGATAACTGACCCATTTGTTAACCAAAGTCCCACTGTAATGCTCTTGCAACTTCTTCTTCTTCTTCAAGTGCCCTCTCCCTTCCAAATATCATGGTGATAGTCTTCCTGTTCTTAACTCCTTGAAACAATTTTTCTAAGGACATTCTACAGCAGTCTCTTAGCCACAAAGGCCATCTACATCCAGGGCTTTTTCTCTTCCCAGGGATCTTTCCTTGCAGTGTGAGTTAGAATAGTCTATACTTTATGTCCGTGATGGCGAACCTTGGCACTCCAGATGTTCTTGGACTTCAATTCCCAGAAGCCCCCGTGAATCCACACAAATGGGTTTACTGCGATTCATCCAGCCCACGCCGCCCTTGTCGCTCCCGGAAGCAGAAGTAAAACGCGCCCGTACGGTTAAGGCTCTTCCTCCGTACAGGCGCATTTTACTTCCGCTTCCAGGAGTGATGAGGGTGGCGTGGGCCGGATGAATCGCAGTAAACCTATTCGTGTGGATTCATGGGGGCTTCTGGGAATTGAAGTCCAAGAACATCTCAAGTGCCAAGGTTCACCATCACGGCTTTATGTTATTCCTAATGATATGCCCAAGGTGTTGCAGCTTTCTTTGTTTAATGCTCTTAAACAGTTTTTGTTCTTTATCACTTTTACATTAGTTACATGATTAACCCATGGCTCTTACAACTAGATGGCCAAATTGTCCTGCACTGGACCGTTTTCAGATCTTAAATAAGATTGCTCTCAACTGTGGCGTGTCATCTGGGGTGATCGTTCAATCCAAATTTGACAACTGGTGGCAGAAAAAAATACACTGCACCTCATGACTCTGTTTAGCCTTTTCTTCCATTTAAAGGGAAAGGGGGGGGGGTAAGAGAGAAAGAGAGGGAGGGAGAGAAAGAGGGGAGGAATACCTCCTTGCTTCCCCCATCTTGTCTTTCTATATAGCTTTTAAATTATCACCAAGAGCCGTAGCACAGATTTGGCTTGCTGATCAACTAACTCAGCACTGGATTATAAGGGCTTAAAAAACCCACAAATATTTTCAGTCTCTTCTTTCTAGCCCACCCCCCACCCCCCAATGGGAGAGTGGGAAGAAACTTGCAATTTATTAATAACTGGTTGGATCTTGCAACAGCTAAGCAAAGTGACAGCCAGCCATCCGCTTTAGTTTGATTCCAATTAATTAAATGTCAGAACAGATTCAAAACAGCTCCTATTGAAACACACACATACACACACACAGAGAGAGAGCAAACCAGTAGGCACAAAACAATTGGGGAAAGTGAGGAACTGGGTGATCAAACTCTTGATGAAAAAACTGCCTGTTAAGATCCAAGCCTTAATATGAAGTAAAGAGTAAAACAGTAAAATGTATAAAGAAATATGGTGAACAGTGAGGGGTATAATAGAAAAGAGGGAGATAATTGTGATATTACAAAACAATCTCTCCTCTTAGACCCAAATCTGCTTTTGTCTTAGGTTCTCTAAGTGGCCACTTACGTTTGCTTTTTATGGTCTTAAAGAGGTTGAAAGGATTTTTGTGTGTGAAACACCGCTCAGGGGAGGCCCAAATGAGGCTCCTTTCTTGTCCCCAAGAGCTGGGACAGATACGGGCGCTCAATCTGTCATGCAGTACCCGAATCTTGAACTGCCAATGTGCCGGCCTGCCAGCTAACAAGGCAAGCTTTTTAATCACTGAACGCCGTACAGCCAGCAGTAAATAACCTGACTCCTTAAAAGGGCCAACGGCTACGGGCGGATGAACCCCTTTAGGTGGGGTGATGGTCCTCCTTCAGTGGAGGAAATGCCACTGGAAACCATCCTATTGGGCCCAACGGCAAAATGAGCGGAGGAGGAACCAATTCACTATTCTGATTCCCAATGGTAATGGAGGCAGAAGAGGCCATGCCAGATGGACTGGCTGTCAAGGTGCACCTTGTTAATATCCTCAAGGTTGTGGCAGCCCATTGCAGGTATTAAATCCTGCATGTCTCATTTCATATGTGCCGCAGGAGATGGCTCCGTGATCATAGTGTGTGGGTCACTTCATGGCAAGTTGGGATACAACTTAAACAAATTCACACCAGTGGCACTTTACCTGACTTTCAGGAAAATGTATATTTGGATACGAGTAGCAGCCACCGCTGTAGATGGTTATTTATCTCCGGATAACATTGGGCAGAGTTTCATGGCTACCTATCTGGACTGTCCAGGTTGGTCACATTGTTGTCCAAATCAGGTGTACAAATTCCAGGAACCTGCCTGTCCAAGTGAACCGTAGCATAATAGGTCAGTTGGCAGATCTCATCTCCTTCTCTGACACTTTCTTGCAACACAAGGGATGTAAGCATTGTAATCTTAGGGAATAAAGAACAAAAACCACTAAAAATATCTATATAAAATTGTATTCTTCAAAAAGTAGATATAATGCTTCAAAAATAATAATATTATAATGTAGTGACACAATTCTTCTGCGCAAAAAATGTATATAAAGTCAATGTAAATTCACAATAAACCAATTCTTCTGCACAAAAAGTATAAATGAAGTCAAAATATCAGTATGTAGAAGGTCAGTATAAATCCACAATAAATCAACTCTTCTATGTAAAAAATATAAGAGGTCAATGTATCGAGACTGTTCCTGTAAAAACCAGCCTTTCACATCAAGCTTCCTCAAGCATTGTAATCTTGGCTTAGTAATGCAATATTTAGCCTTCACCTTCTTAATGTGTTTACTGCTTTCAAGTTATCTTAAGATTGACCCATTGACTGCTGGCAAAAATAAAAAATAGATCAGCAAGGATGCCTGATTACTGTTTAGCTGCAGCAGCAAGAATTTAACCTCCCCATTTAAATGAGGTTGCTGAAATGGAAAGGGGGTGAGGTAATATATTATAGGATTGTATATGAATGGATTTTGAACTCAGTTCAGCTCCGGCATTGTTGAAAACAAACTCCTAAACTCCAAATATACTCTGAGATACTACCCTGTTTGTGCATCTTATCAATAGTTAACGGTAAAGGCCATGCTTGAAAGCCAGTCGTATCCGACTCTAGGGTACAGTGCTCATCTCCATTTATGGCCAAAGAGCCAGTATTGGCTGCATCTGCAGATGTTTCCATGGGCATGTGGCAGGCATGATTAAGCACTGAAGCAGATGGAATGCTGTTTACCTTCCCGGCAGAGCTATAACCTATTTATCAACTGGTAATTTTTTGCTTTCAAACTGCTAGGTTGGCAGGAGCTGGGACAGAGTTGGGAGTTCACTCCCTTGTGCAGGACTGCGATGGCTTAGTGGTTATGATGCTGAACTTGATGGCTGGAAGGTTGGCAACTCAGCAATTTGAGACCAGAGTGCTGCACGAGAGACTGCGTGCCTGTCTCTGTCCCAGCTCCTGCCAACCTAGCAGTTCAAAACAAGAAATTGCAAGTAGATAAATAGGTACCACTTTGGTGAGAAGGTAACTACGTTCTGTGCACTCCAGTATTTGGTCATGCCTACCACTTGTTCACAGAAACATCTGTAGATACAGTCAACGCTGGCTCATTTAGCTATAAACGGAGATGAACACCAAGCCCAAAGACAGATAATTTCTTGCTTTCAAACTGCTACGTTGGCAGGAGCACAGTCAGAGACAGGAGCTCACTCCATCATGCAGCACTCGGGTCTCAAACTGCTGACTGGCCATGCATCTGCAGATAAATATAATACAATGCTGGCTCATACGACTGGCTTTTTTGCAAAGTAGACATATTTTTGTCACAGATACACAGGCTGGTAAGCTTGAATTGACAACAATGGGGGACTTCAATTACCCTCACATAGACTGGGTGAACTGTTGTTCAGCACATGATAAAGAGATAAAGTTCCGAGATATGCTAAATGATTGTTCCATGGGACAGATGGTTGAAGACCCAACTAGAGGTACAAGAATCCTTGACTTGATCCTGAGTAATACTCAGGATCTGATGCAAGATGTTAATGTAACTGATCCAATAGGGAACAGTGACCACAACTCAATTATGTTTAACTTGATCATAGACCGCAAGTCACTGATAAAATCTAACACAGAGACCTTACATTTTCATAAAGGAAATTTCCCAAAGATGAGGAAACTAGTAAAAAAAGAAGCTGAAAGGGAGAGTCCAAACTCTCCAAGAGGCATGGAGGCTGTTTACTAAAACAATAAGAGAGGCCCAATTGGAATGCATACCCAAAAGGAAAAAGGGCACTGCCAGGTCCAAGAGGACTCCGATGTGGCTTACAGGAGCTGTTCGGGATGTGATCAAATTCAAGAAAAGCTCATTTAGAAGATGAAAGGCTTGTCTGAATGAGGACAGCAGGCAGAAACATAAATTCTGGCAGAACAAATGCAAGGCAAAAATCAGGAAAGCAAAGCAAAACTTTGAGGAGAGTATAGCTAAAACACTCAGAGAAATAACAAAGACTTCTTTAAGTACATTAGAAGTAAGAACCCAACTAGGAAAGCCATTGGACCATTAGACGACAATGGAAGGCAAGAGGTTATTAAAGAGGAAACAGAGATTGCAGAGAGACTCAATGAATTCTTTGCTTCAGTATTCACCGAAGAAGGCAGAGACCACATGCTCAAAACAGAGCCAATCTTCGTAGGGAGGGAAACTGAAGAATTAAGGCAGATAGAAATAACCAGGGAGGAGGTCCTTGCCTGTTTTGTTAAACTAAATGCTAACAAATCACCAGGACCAGATAACATCCATCCATGAGTTCTCAGGGAACTTAAAGATGAAATTGCTGAACTCCTAACCAATACAGTCAACCCTCACATAACAACGTGTTCAGATAACATCATTTTTGCTTAACAACGCGTCGTTATGCACGTGTTCCCCCACATAACAATGTTTTTAGTGTCGTTGTCTGGACAACAGCGCTAAAATAACCGGACAATGACGCTAAAAACGTTGTTATGTGGGAAACTCCATAGAAACCCACATAACAACAAAAACGCTTAGCAACGCTACATGGGGAACCAAGTAATGTCGTTATGCGAGGGTCTACTGTGTATATATATATATATATATATATATATATATATATATATATATATATATATATATATATATATATATATATATATATATATATATATATATATATATATATATATATATATATATATATATATATATATATATATATATATATATATATATATATATATATATATATATATCTTTCCCTCAAATCAGGCTTTGTATCTGATGACTGGAAGGTAGTGAATGTAACACCAATTTTCAAAAAAGGGTCCAGGGGTGATCCAGGAAATTACCGACCGATCAGTTTGACATGTGTCCCAGGTAAAGTGATGGAAACCATCCTAAAAGATAGAATTAATAGGCACATAGAAGAGAAGGCACTGCTAAAGGAGAACCAACATGGCTTTTGCAAGGGCAAATCATGCCTCACTAATCTGTTGGAATTTTTTGAGAGTGTCAACAAGCATGTGGATAAGGGGGATCCAGGTGACATTGTTTATCTGGACTTTCAGAAGGCTTTTGACAAGGTCCCGCAACAAAGGCTCTTGAATAAACTTGCCAGTCATGCAATAAAGGGACAGGTCTTGTCCTGGATCAGCAACTGGCTGAGGGACAGGAAACAGAGGGTAGCACTAAATGGACACTTCTCCAAGTGGAGGGAAGAGTGGGGTCCCCCAAGGTTCAGTACTGGGACCCCTGCTTTTCAACCTCTTCATAAATGATCTAGAAGTAGGAGTAAATAGCAAGGTAGCCAAATTTGCTGGCAACACTAAATTATACAGGGTAGTGACAACTGTGAGAGAGGGATCTCTTGACACTGGGGGAGTGGGCAAAACAGTGGCAAATGAGCTTCAACATTAGTAAGTGCAGAGTGATGCACTTTGAGGCAAAAAAAACATTACATTTATGGGGTCTGAACTCTCTGCGACAAACCAGGAAAAGGACCTTGGTGTCCTGGTGGACAGCTCAATGAAGGTGTCAACCCAGTGTGCCTCAGCAGTAAAAAAAAAAAAGCAAACTCAATGCTAGGGATCGTTAGGAAGGGTATAGAAAATAAGTCGGCAAGTGTCATTTTGCCTCTTTGTAAATCTATGGTGAGGCACTATCTGGAATACTGTGTACAGTTCTGGTTGCCATACCTCCAGAAGGATATTATGGAGCTGGAAAAAGTACAGAGGAAGGCAACCAGAATGATTAGGGGACTGGAACACCTTCCTTACCATCTGAGGCTGCAACGGTTGGGCCTCTTCACTCTTGAACGACAGCGTCTAAGAGGTGACCTCATTGAAGTTTATAAAATCATGCACGGTGTGGACAAAGTAGATAAAGAAAAACTGTTTTCCCTATCGCACAACACTAGAACTAGGGGGCACTCCATGAAACTTTTGGGTACTAGTTATCAAATAAATAAGAGACAGTACTTTTTCACCCAGAGGATCACTGGTCAATGTAACTCCCTGCCAGAAGTGCTGACAGCTGTCAGTCTTGACAGCTTTAAGAAAGGATTAGACAAGTTCATGGAGGACAAGGGTATCAATGGCTATAATTATGGATACCTAACGACAACCTCTGGGTTGGAGAGATAGGCAGGATATCTCTCAATGCCATTTCCAGGGAATCCTAAGCAGGTGAAGGCATCTGCTTAGGAATACCCTGAAGCAAATGGTGAGCCACTGTGTGAGACAGAATGCTGGACTGGATGGGCTGTGGCCTGTTCCAGCAAGGCTGTTCTTATGTTCTTATGTAACACACTTTTATGTGCTACATATGAGCAAGGATTGAAACCACACTATTTTGTCCTTTCCCAGTGTTGCCTGCACTATTCCTCCTGCCTCTCGTTTAAGTAGCTGAGGTAGAGCAGTGGTTCCCAATGTGGGCCCCAGGCCCCACAGGGAGACCTCGAGTCCAGAAGCCTAAGTCAGTACATTGGCTGATCAGTGCTTTGGCGAATTGACTTAGGCTTCTGCGAAGTGAAGTCCAAAAACCAAAGGTTAGGAAACACTGGATGAGAGGTTTAATAATTTCCCATGGCACATGATTGGTTCACTGTTTAATTGCCTTTAAATCCAATAATTCATCATGTTTTTAGGCAGCTTGTTTTTTGATAAATTGTGTGCCGTAATAAATAAAATAAATAAAATGGAAAGCTTGTTCCTAGATGCCCAAAACTAGGGGTGGGGGAACATGTGACCTTCCTGATGTTCTGAACTGCATAACCCATCATCCTGCATCACTATTTAAGTCTAAATTTGAACAACATCTGGACCACACACGTTCCTCCCCTGTTCCTTAAGTTGTTTGGGATTCAACTTAGCATGATCCTTTGAACTATTTCCATTTAGAGTTTCAAATATTTATTTGAAACATTTGTTGACCGTTTGTAAACAAAGCCAAAGAAGTAAAAGGAATTGGTCGGAAGGATTGCTGTGTTAATTCTGTGCACTGTATAAATACTTCTAAAGTGTTTTCTCAGCCATCAAATTATTCGAACTGAAATCTTTTATTAAGAAAATAAAAATGTACAAAGCATATATACACTGTGTAATCCTACTCATGTTTACACAGAAGTCACGGTTTAGTCAAGGTTACTCCCAAATAAATAGACTCTGCAACAGCAAAGTAATTTAAATCTTCTACTCAGACTCATTCAAAACTTGATTTGAGAAGTGGGTAACTTCTATCCCACCATATACAAGGATGGAAAACACATAAATTGTTGTGGATAGAGTGTTAGACAAAAATTCAAGAGTCCTGGGTTCAAATCCCAACTCAGTCATGGAAACTTAATAGAGATGGCATGGAGAAACCATTGTTTGGATTTCTCAAATACTGTACTTCAAAATAAACCAGGGCGAGGTATACCTCTAAAAACTCTTAACTTTTCAAATTATGTTGAGGTCCAATTAAGATATGGCCCTCTTTTTAGATTTTGTAAAATCACATCAGGGTTTTTTTCTTTTCCATTTAATTTTCTACAGTTGCTATATTTTGACTCCACCATGAATGGCTAGAGATGAACGGTATTAGATATTAGTACAACCAAAGAACAATGTCCTAATTTATTTATGATATGTGTATATCCAAATGTATTTCTTTGTTCATAGGAAGGATATGTAATATGATCAGAAGAGTGGAAAACAAGCCCTATGAGGAAAAACTGAAGGAACTGGGCATATTTAGCCTTGAGAAAAGGAGACGAAGAGGGGATATTATCATAGCACTCTAAAAATACCTGAAAGATGGTCATAAAGAGGAAGGGCAGGATCTGTTCTTTCATCATCCAAGAGAGCAGGACACGTAATAACTTACTGAAACTAAAGGAAGCCAGATATAGACTGAATATTAGGAAAAACATCTTAACTGTTAGAGCAGTACGACAGTGGAACCAACTGCCTCAAGAAGTGGTGAGCGATTTTTATTTTTATTTATTTATTACATTTGTATACCGCCTTACTCAGCACAAGTGCAACTCAAGGCGGCTTCCAACAGAAAGTATAATACTGTTACAAAATATCAAAAATACAATTACAATTACAACACCACATGACAATAAAGATATAATACAAAATATTATAGAGTACAATAACATCTCACATAATAATAATAATAATAATAATAATAATAATAATAATAATAATAATAATAATAATAATAATAATAATAATAATAATAATAATAATAATAATAATAATAATAATAATAATAATAATACCAAAAGTCATATCACACTATAGAACAATACAAATACGGAAGCATTCAAGAGAGAACGGGACTACTATATCTGTCATATTTGTTTTGATTTGGATTCCTGCACTGAGTAGGAGGGACTGTGGTGGCTCAAGTGGTTAAGACGCTGAACCCGAAGACTGGAAGGTTGGATTTCGACTCCCGAGTGCTGCACAATGGAGTGAGCTTGCATCTCTGTCCCAGTTCCTGCCAACCTAGCAGGTTGAAAGCAAGAAATTACAAGTAGATAAATAGTACCACTTCAGTGGGAAGATAAACAGCATTCTGTGCACTTGGGGGTTGAGGCCTGCCTGCCACGTGTCCAGTGAAGCATCTGCAGATGCAGACAGAGCTGGCTCTTTGGTTATAAACAGAGATGAGCACTGGACCCTATGGTCAGCTACAACTGGCTTTCGAGCAAGGGCAACCTTTACCTGCTGAGTAGGGAGTTGTATAACCTAAAAGGCCCCTTTCAACTCAGTGATGCTATGATTCTACATTTGACTTTATTCTTAGTGTTACGATCGGGTGTATTATGATCCGTGAAAAGGTGAAACACTTTGAAGTTCTGCTCATCCTTCCTTTTTTTGATTATACTGTGAGCAAAAGAGACTGACTCCAAAGTTAGCAAACCCCTGTTTTTAACAACGTGTTGCACATCAACCCAATAAATAAAACAGCTGGCAAAAAGTACAAATAACAGCTGCAGTCTCACTGTCACTGTTCAAAATGGGATAGACAGATGGATCACGACTCCGGAAACCTTGGGTGAGCTATGAAATCTCACTGGCAGGGCAATGGTAAAACTACTCCTTAAATATCTCACACCCTTGGGAAGCCCCACCAGGGTCACCACAAACAAAAATCAATGTGGCAGCACATCACATTTACTGCACATGTGTTCAGATGTTGGTTATGCAGTGTGGTACATATTGCTGAAATGGCTTCAACATAATCTTAAATTAGGTGTTGATTTTTTTGTAGTTCTAGGTGGCCATCTTGGGTCTGTCGTGGGGAGAAAGTCACCAAGGAAGGAAGGAAGGAAAACTTGGTGACACGTAACAAACTAGATAGACAGACAGACAGACTTAGTGTCACACATAACAAGAAAGAAAGAAAGAAAGACTTGGTGACACATAACAAACAAAACCATTACTGTACTATCATTGCTAGTCCCATCTAGAATAAACCCACTGCCTCAGTTGGGTTTATAGAAATCTTGGGTCTAATTTGGAGCCGAGACTAAGCGACAGAGAGCCGTACAATGTGTTCAGATTCAGAGGTCTAGCCGGGTTAGTCTGATATAACAGCAGAAGGGAGCAGCCTGTGGCACTTTATCAGAACGTGAACATTTCAAAGTCCCACTTGCTATTCAAAATGCAGCCATTGTTCCATTGTTTGCACAGGGACTCCATCTGCCCACACTGGGCAATGCCCGCACTGCTCCGTTTCCAATTCTTCCTCAGACCAACGCTTGGCTTGTGATGAGTGAGGGAATCTCCACAGGAGAAAGTTAAAGATTCAGGTAGCCATCAGGTAGCCAGAGGACACCATCTTATTTTTATTTATTTATATTCATATTTATATAGCCGCCATCTAAAGTGAAATGAAACTTCCCCGAAATGTGAGGGTGTGCCAGCCGGTTGCCTTGAATTATAACAGGGCTTGGGAAAGCCTGTTTCATTTTTAGATCACCATTCCCAAAATTGCACAGGTAAGTTTTCCCAGTTACTATTATTTTTAAGGTGTTTGCAGTCCTGCACAAGAGCTTTTTACACCGCAAAAGAACTGTGCTCTTAAAAGCAATTTTTCAAAGCTCTTGGTCGACCTTCCCATGCCACATACATGACCACAATGCCTCAAAACTGGTACACAACCAGTAGCAGTATATATGAAGGTCTAAAGCAGAGGTTCCCAATCTACGGTCCATGGGCTGGACCCGGCCTGCAGCACCATTTCATGTGGCCCACCCCTGCCACCGCCACACACGGAAATAGAAGCAGATGCATTTACATCAGCCGTAAATGCGCCCACTTCCGGGGCCATGGTCCAGACCCCTCAGCTGTTCGGGGGGATGTTCAGGCCCACGACATAAAAAGTTTGGGAATCCCTGGTCTAAAGAGATTATTTTGATGCTATATTTTGTTGAGTGTTGTGCCTTTATTTTGGGAGTTTCACATCTGACCTAGACACAGAAGAAGAAGAAGTTGTCTATATCTTTTAATCAATTATAAACTTAGGCATCTTTGGGGGCAAAGGTGGAACAGAAATAAAGTAAATAAAAATAGTAAAATATTCACAAGATAATTAGCATTTTGCCTCATACTTGTTGGGGGCTCTTTTTACTGAACTCGGAAGGATGGAAGGCTGAGTCAACCTTAAATCCTGTCAGGACCGAACTCACAATGTTTTGGCTGCAGTACAGCAATTTAACCACTGCGCCATCAGGGCTCTTCTATCTTGGTTAATTAATATTGATTAATCAATTAATCTATGATCTTATCTATCTATATCTATCTATCTATATAAAAGTAATGAAATAAAAAAAATATCAACTGTGAAGGGTACAGTTGGATTGAAATAACAACAGCTGAGAAATAACAACAGCTGAGAAGAAGGACTTAACTTCTCCCAAAATCACCTAAAGTTGTTTTTCAAAAATAAATAAGGTTCAGAAGCTGTTACTTGTATTTGCAATGCAACTAGGCAGCAACTGCAGAGCTTGGAAGTTACTTTTCCAAATGACCGCTCCCAGAATCTGCAAACACGCATATCAAGCACCAATTCCAGCAATTATTACCCAAAATGTAGCATTTTGATTTCCAAGCTCTGATCAGTTAGTTATTAACAACTTTATGAACATACTCCCAACTCTGTCGAATCCTCGGGCAGCTTCATCACTCTGTCAATGTAGCAAATAACAAAACAAAATACTGTACCGGGGGGAAAAGCAAACATTAAATTTCAAAGATAACACGTAGCCAAACTACTGTACTGTATTTCTCTACTTGGAAAGAAGCCAGTCTGAATTCATTGGGCTTTCTGTGAAAACAGGTGGGAGATTGTGTTTTATATTAGTTGCAAATCTAGGCTGATCTGTTTGTGTTGTATTATTACATTTGTGTTTTCCTTTCTGATTTAAATTGTTGGCTCTCACCTGGAGAATAAATTAATAGGCGTCTGATAAATGCAAATTATCTTGACCTCTCCAGTTACAAAGGTACAAAGAAAAAGATAAACTTCTAACACAGAGACTGTGGAGAAATCTAAATCTATTCTAGACTAAACAGGGAAATTTTAATTAATTAAACCCAAACCAGAATATGGAAATGTTCTGGGAAATAAGTGTAATTCACACAATCCCAGAAAGGTGAGCAGCACACCTGCACAAATTGCTCCTGTAAGATTCTTCTTCTTCTGTGTCTAAGCCAGACGTGAAATTGCCAAAATGAAGGCACCTTTTGGTGAGTTCATTCTGCAATTTGCTTCACCTGACCTAGTTTGTGAAAGATTAGCTGGCAACACAAGGTTGCCGTTACCAGGGTACACCTGTTTTTGGTTCAAAAACACAACAATCTTTGAGGAGCCTCTTTCCGTCTACCCCCTCATGTAAGATGGAACAATGCACAGAGAAGCTCTGAGTATATACAGCAGGAGTTCTAAACCTTTTTAAGCGGGGAGGGGGAGGGGGGGCAGGTCAAACTCCCTCAGTCAGCTTCAGCGGCCGGACGACCATTTTGCCCTTCCTCCGCCACATGGCACTTCCGGGTGTGGTGGAGGCGGTGCAGGGCCACATGAAATGGCATCGTGGGCCACAGGTTGAGAATCCCAGATATACAGAGTGGTCAAATAATAAACCAAAACCATAGCCAGAGGGGGTGCGGAAGGGGGGGCTTCCTGAGCTAACAGCCCCCCTCCCACCCCAGGATTCCAATGTTATATATGTGATTGTGACATTGTTGCCCCTCCTAAAAAAAAAATTCCCCCTGACACCCCCCCCCCGCCCAATATATATATATATATATATATATATATATATATATATATATATATATATATATATATATATATATATATATATATATATATATATATATATATATATATATATATATATATATATATATATATATATATATATATATATATATATATATTTTGGGCGGGTCAGGGGGAATATGTGTGTGTGTGTGTGTGTGTGTGTGTGTGTGTGTGTGTTCCATCTTACAACTGCACCTATACTTCCACAACATTAGCAACCTCTGAGGTACAGAACCATTGCAACCAGTGGTCAGGATTAGAGATGCCAGATTTCTGGGAATGTAGAAGCGGAGGGGTGGTGGTGTTCCCTTCAGGATTTTTTAAAATGGAAATTTTGTGTGTGTGTGTGTGGGGGGGGGGGGTTAAGCATTTTTTTATAGATTAAAAGTCTCTCTGTTACTTTAGGAATGTAAAATATCATGATGTACAATTTGATTTGGAATGAAATTGTCACAACTAGTACAGTATATAAAATACAGTGCTGTTAAACAATTCTTATACGGCATGTACCTTTTAACAATTGTTATTTGTAATTCTCACAATTGAGGAGCTACACAGCCTCCTGAACTGTATGGACAGAACCAAGAGAGAGAAAGTTTCCCATGATCTTTGGCATGCGTCGATTTTTTCCCAGGCTCCTGGCCAGATGTGCAATCCCCTCTAAAGAGGATGCTCCCTTTAAAACGGCTGGGGGTGTGGTGTGGTCTCCCCAGTGCAAACCAGTTGCTTTACTGGGAAGGAAAGTCCCACCGGTGGCGGTTTAGGAAAAGGAATATCAAACAGATCCTTTGGAGAGGAGAATTCTTCTTCCTCGGAAGAATTCGATGAAGTTCCTGGGGGGACTACAAGCCCCAGAATCCCCTAGCCGGCCAGGGAATTCTGGAGGTTGTAGTCAATAAGGAATCTCCTCGAGTTCTAATTTGGAAAAGAAACTCGCTGGAAAAGTGAACACGTCGGAATCAAAGGAAAAGCGGAAGCTCACAGGCTGGCTCCCCTCAAAGCGCCACGCCGTGACGCCGAGGATCGGGGCCGCCAGCTCGCCTCCCCGCTTCCTCGCGAGTAAAAGCGCGGTCGAGGATCCAGCTCCCCTCGCGCCCCCCCCAAAACCCCCTACCACCCTTTTTGGGGGGAGAAGGCGGTGGCTCCGATCACCTGTGCCGCTTACTCACCTGCTCGCGAGGAGACCAAACAGGGGCCTTTGCGGACGGACGGGCAGCGGCCGGAGGGTTCGGCTCGATCCGGGGCCGGGCGCGGGTTTGCCCAGGCAGGCAGAGAGAGGGAGGCGGCAGGCCGGCCCCTCCTTCGCCCACGCCCGCCCGCCCCTCTTCCAGGTGATCATCCGGCGAGGCTGGGCCAAGGCCAAAACCACGCTGCCTCCGGCCCTTTCCTCTTCCTCCCCTTCCGCCCTCTCTGCTTCCAGGGAAGGCAGAGTTCCTCCGAGCATGTGCAGAGTGCTAGCCGCCTCCGAGCCTATATGGGGACGCGGATGAGGGGCCGAAGCGGGGCTCTTCATTAAGACCGGTAGGCACAAAACAAGTAAGTCCTTAATAAATTAATTTTAATAAATAAACAAGGTAAAGGTCGCCCTTGCTCGAAAGCCAGTCGTATCCGACTCTAGGGTTCAGTGCTCACCTCCGTTTATAGCCGAGTGGATACGCGGCAGGCATACCTCAGGCTCAGCACCGGAGTGCGCGGAACGCTGTTTACCTTCCCACCAAAGTGGTATCTATTTATCTACTTGCAATTTCTTGCTTTTGAAATTTCAGGGAAGGCAGATTTGAGTTACTAGATTCCATGAATAAATATGGGCGTTTTCAGCACTAACCATATCATGAAAGAATGTGTATATGTGGTTCTCCAAATATTGAAAAAATCTCTCATATTTTATTTGATTGCCAGTTATACACTGATATTAGATTTAAATACCTTGCATCCCTATTGGTAAAACAACTTTTTGGGACTTGTTATGTATTGAATAGAATGTGACAAGTACTCTTTAACTGATTGTATCCGGTAATTGTATCCATTGTAACTAATCAGAGACACATTGTAGCAAGCTGTTAAGGATAATACTGCTCGTGCCAGTAGCAGCATCCTGCTCACATGATACAGATTCCCCTGAATACCTGAAGGGCGGGAAACCTTCCCGCCGCACCGCACTTGGAGAAGATGGGCATGACGATCCATGACATCACGCGGACAGTAACCAATGAACTATCACCCGGGTTATTCAAAATGCACAGTGTGCTATAAATAGAGCTGTTGGTCCACCATTACCTCATGTTCACTCTGACTACCATGCAATAAAGTTGTGTTATAGCCCTTACTGAGGCTCCTTCTTTGTCTTCCGTGCAAGACACTAAATTGGTGACGAAGGTGGGATGGCGTCCCGAAAAGTGAACATTGCGCCCTTCGACACCACGAAGCCAGAAAAATGGGAACTCTACGAGCAGCAGTTCCTCTACGCTATGGACCTCGAAGGCATCGAGGAGGAAGCCCAGTGCCGGGCATTCCTACTGGCCCAGTGCGGCCTAGAGACTTTGGAACTGGCCACCAACCTCCTGATGCCGAGACCACTCAGGGCCATGCCCCTAGATGAGATCCTTGCCAAACTGAGGAAACACTTTCACTCGAAAGTGTCGGTGTTCCCGGCAAGGTTGGCGTTCCAGCAGTGGTGCCAGCGGGCCAGTGAGTCCGTGGCAGACTTCGTGGTGCCCCTGCGGGTGGCTGCCGTGCCTTGCCGGTGGGGAGCGTCCATGAGCGAGGCGCTGAGAGACAGGCTCCTGCTGGGCCTGCGAGATGAGGGGGCCAGGAAAAAACTACTGGCCAAAGACGAGAGCATCTCGTTCGAGCATGTCCTGCGCATCGCCCAAGCCGCCGAGTCAGTGCAACAAGGCGAACGGGTGTGCCGGGCCAGGACCGCCATGGTTGGGGGGCCCCCACCGGTGATCCCAGTCCACAGCTGTTCCTCCCATGGAGAGCAGGGGCCCTCCGAGTCCACCATGTCCACCTCCGACTTCAGAGAGGACGAGGACATGCAACGGGTGCAGAGGAGGCCTGAGATTCGAGACCGCGCCAGAGAGGACCGCCGCTGCGACGGAAGCGGGGCATCCGACGACCGGAGCCGATGCCCATTCCGGAAGGTGGAGTGCCACAACTGCGGGTGGCGCGGGCACATCACAAGGGTCTGCAGGCAGCGTCGAGACAACGGCAAGGGCCAGGCGGAATGGCCCCAACGAAAGGCAGACGGGGTCGGGCACATCCTCGACGACGACGAGCCCCAAGAGCACCGCGTGTCTCGATGGGTTCCTGATGACCGCGACCAGGCGGTCCACAGCGTGCAGTTGCGGCGCCCCCGGTTTTTTGTTGAGGTACTGGTACAGGGGGTCCCAATAAGGATGGAGATCAATTTGGGGTCGTCGTACTCCATTGTCTCCCACAGGGAATTTCTGCGCATTCCCTCAAAGTCACGCCCCAAACTGAAGGCCCTTAGGACTAATTTGCGGGACGTTCAGGGCAAAAGTATACCAGTGTTGGGGTGGGAGAGTTCAAGGTCCAGTTTAAAAGGCGCTCCGCACAGTTGCCCCTAGTAGTTCTAAAGGAAGGGTCCTGCTGTCTCCTGGGTACACAGTGGTTTGGGCCCCTGGGGATTTTCATTGGAGGCATACACGCCATACAGGCTGACCCGATCATGGAGGTGTGTAATGCACACCTGGCCATTTTTGAGAAGGGGCTAGGGAAGTTCAAAGGGCCCCCAGTTTCCTTCAAATTGGACCCCAACATCCGACCCATCAGGATGACGCCAAGAAGAGTGCCTTTCGCACTAAAGGACAAAATAGAGACTGAACTGGACAAACTGGTGGGTCAGGGAATTTTGGTGCCCGTGGACTCCGCCGAGTGGGAAACCCCCATTGTTACGGCACTTAAGGCTAACGGGGAGGTCAGAATCTGTGCTGACTACAAGTGCACGATTAACAAGGCAATTCGCCCAAATGCGTATCCGGTGCCGGTAGTAAGCCACCTGCTAGCAACCTTGCATGGGGGAAGGTGTTTCGCCAAGCTAGACTTGGCCCAGGCATACCAGCAATTGTTGGTAACCCCAGCTACAGCTGCCGCTCAGACAATTGTTACCCACAAGGGAGCTTTTAAAGTGACGCGCCTCCAATTCAGCATAAATTCAGCTCCGGGGATCTTTCAGTCCCTCATAGAAAGATTGTTGAAAGGGCTCCCAGGTGTTTTCCCCTACTTTGATGACATTCTGATAACAGCGGGAGGGGAACAGGAATTGGCCAAGAGGTTAGACCGGGTACTAACAGTGTTCGAGAAAGCGGGGCTCAAGTTGAGAAAGGATAAGTGTGTGTTTTTCGCTGAAGAGGTAGAGTTTCTGGGTTTCCGAAAAACCCCTGAGGGCATAAAACCAGCAGAGTCCAAGGTAGCGGCAGTGAAAGATGCTCCTCGCCCCACCACCAAGGCCGAACTACAGTCCTTCCTAGGACTCCTAAATTTCTACCACTCTTTCCTCCCGGGAAAGGTGTCGGTAGCAGAACCGCTGCATAGATTACTCAAAAAGGATGCGGCTTGGCGGTGGGGGGACAGCCAGGAACAGGCATTCCGGGGTCAAACAACTTCTGTCTTCTGGGGCTGTGGTGACCCACTTCGACCGAAAGAAACCCGTTGTGCTGGTCTGCGATGCCTCACCGGTGGGGGTGGGGGCAGTCCTCTGCCACGTGCTAGAGAGCGGGCGAGAAGCCCCAGTGGCATACTACTCAAGATCCCTGTCCAAGGCAGAGCACAACTACGAGCAAACAGACAGGGAAGCCTTAGCGATTGTTGCAGGAACCAAGAAATTTCACAATTTTCTCTATGGCAGGCCATTCAAAGTCATGACTGACCACAAGCCACTCTTAGGAATCTTCACCACCGATAAGCCAACCCCGCAGATCTTGTCCCCAAGGTTGCTGCGATGGATGATTTTCCTCAATGCGTACCAGTACGCGTTGACCTACCGTCCCAGCAAGGAGATCAGCCATGCCGATGCCCTTTCCAGGTCACCCCTCCCACAGGCAGGGGACCTCGAGTGCGAGGTAGAACAGGACCACCAGGTGCTCCTGATTGAAGCCCTAAAGTCGCCCCCAATTCTGCCAGCTGAGATTGCCAAGGCTACAGCGAAAGACAAGTCATTGGCTTTAGTCAGTTCCTGGGTACAGAAAGGCTGGCCGGCAACCTCCCCTACGGAGGAATTCAGGATTTACAGTAGGCGGAGAGACGAGCTCTCCCTAGAAAGGGGCTGCCTACTCTGGGGGCAGCGGGTAGTAATCCCCGAAGTTCTGAGTCCCTACAGAGGAATTCAGGATTTACGGTAGGCGGAGAGACGAGCTCTCCCTAGAAAGGGGCTGCCTACTCTGGAGGCAGCAGGTAGTAATCCCCGAAGTTCTGAGGTGCTCAAGATGCTGCATATCAGCCACCCGGGGATCGTGCGCTCCAAGGCGCTAGCTAGGAGTTACGTCTGGTGGCCCAAACTGGACACAGATATAGAGCACATGGTAGGCACTTGCGAGAGCTGCCAGAGCACCCGGCCCGAGGAGTCCCGACTTCCGCACAGAGAATGGGACACGGCCCGGGGTCCGGGGTCACGTCTACACATGGACTTCACGGGTCCATTTAGGGGTACCCTTTTCCTTATAATAGTGGATTCCTACTCCAAGTGGTTGGAGGTAATTCCGATGGCCAGTACATCGTCAGCTGCAATGATTAAGCAATTACACAAGGCATTCAGCTGTTTCGGTTTACCTGACGTACTTGTGAGCGATAACGCCACAACTTTCACGTCAGCAGAGTTCCAGGGTTTCATAGAGATTAACAAAAATTGCCACATAACTGCAGCCCCCTTTCACCCCACTACAAATGGTCAAGTGGAACGCCTGATGCGAACAAGGAAGTACACACTGCGTAGGATGGGCCCCAGGGAATTGAACTTGCAGCTCTGCCAATTCCTATTAAGGTACCGTGTAACCCCCTTAGCGTCAGGGCTCTCACCCGCCGAGTTCCTCATGCAGAGGAAACCCGCTACGATTCTCTCGAGATTAGATCCAACCAGGGTGAAGGACACGGGTAGAAACATAGAAACGGGGGGCACCAAGAGTTTCGAGATCGGCCAGCCAGTACATTGCTGAAACTACACGGCTGGCGGCCCCACTTGGGTACGTGGAATAGTGGTCGGACAGACAGGGCCAGTCTCCTACAATGTCAAGACAGGCACAGGACTCCTCTGGAGGAGGCACGCCGACCAACTCCGAAGTAGAGTAGTGGGAAGGCAAGACATGAGTGACCAAATGGAGCGGTCATTGTTAGGGTTATCCCCCACCCGCTTATCCCAAGGGGGACACACAGACCACAGGGGGGAGGGAAATGAGACAAACCCATATCCTTTTTGACCCCCCAGGGAACAGGGACAACTTGGAAGAGAGAGATCCCGAATAATTGTTAGAGTTAGGAGACCGGGGGGATTTTTCGGAGTGGTCCCCCACCCATCCAAGCAAAGAGCGGGGGTTTTCTTTAGTCCCTGGAGCCCCCGGTCTCACATCCCTGGAGTTTACTCCCACACCTAGACCTTCCCAATCCCCGGCTCACGACTCGCAGCCAATCGCTAATGAGTCACTCTCCTCCGATGCAGGAACTCCGGCCCAAGGTGCAGACACCCCTCGCCCAAAGTGAATGTGCGGAAAGCCTCAATGGCTAAAGGACTTCGTCCTCACCTAGGGGGGAGAGATGTTATGTACTAAATAGAATGTGACAAGTACTCTTTAACTGATTGTATCCGGTAATTGTATCCATTGTAACTAATCAGAGACACATTGTAGCAAGCTGTTAAGGATAATACTGCTCGTGCCAGTAGCAGCATCCTGCTCACATGATACAGATTCCCCTGAATACCTGAAGGGCGGGAAACCTTCCCGCCACACCGCACCTGGAGAGGATGGGCATGACGATCCATGACGTCACGCGGACAGTAACCAATGAACTATCACCCGGGTTATTAAAAATGCACAGTGTGCTATAAATAGAGCTGTTGGTCCGCCATTACCTCATGTTCACTCTGACTACCATGCAATAAAGTGGTGTTCTAGCCCTTACTGCGGCTCCTTCTTTGTCTTCCGTGCAAGACACTAAAGGACTCTAAACACAAACTGTCCTATCTCCTCCTGGGTTCTTCTAACATGCACATTGTGTGTAGAACTGCTAAGTTTATAATTAAGGCATCAGCTAAAAGAATCCAATATATTAATCAAATTGGGGTATCCTGCAAGAGATATTCACTTATGGACATGGACTGTGGACATGCATGTATTATTTGTATAAAGGCACCTTCTCCAGTTTACATTCCTTTTAAAAGTAGCTCAGGTATGTACATATTGTATTTTATTGCACTCCATTGTATTGCACAGATTTTAATTCTTCTGTTATGTTATTGATAAGGTCGTTAGACTAATCAATTAATAAACATTCATTCATTCTTGCTTTCGAACTGTTAGGCTGGCAGGAGCTCGGACAGAGACGGGAGCTCACTCCGTCATGCAGTACTTGGGAATTGAACTCCAACTTTCCAGTCAGCAAGTTCCGCATCTTAACCACTTGAGACACTGAAGTCCCCTTTTTAACAAACAAACAAACAAACAAACAAACAAACAAACAAACAAACAAACAAACAAACAAACAAACAGATAATTAACATTTCAGTGCAATGTCCCACATTATTTCCTAAAAGAGCACATTGCAGTTGCTTTTTGTTTTTTCCTTTCATGTCTTGGAAGTAGATCCTAATGATTCCCATTTTACAGAGGAAGAACTGAGGCTCTAACTGTAGGGCTCAGATTTTGGGAGCACCTGGAAGAATGTGCCTGTGATTGTGGCTGGGAAGGCCACTGGCTTTGTCTTGCTGCATTTTAAATGCACTTATTGAGAAGCATTCCTGAGTAAGACCATACTTGGTTCATGTGTTCAAAATAAGGAGAATCAAAAGAACAATGAATTGTGGAGGTGTTTCCCTGCGTGGGCAGAGGGATGATATCAACAGAGACTGCTTTGCCCTTGTGGAAGATGAAGAGGCGGAAGGAAAGGCCGGCTTACAGTGGTTTAAAGCCACAGACTCTTAAAATGAACAAAACACAATAAACAAAAATGCAAACATACATACAAATAAAATATTTTTGTTGTTCAGTCACACAGTTAAGTCTGACTCTTTGCAACCACATGGACCACCACACGCCAGGCTCCTTTGTCATGTGTCAACTTTCACAGCCCAACCAGATCTACACCCACCGCTTCAATGATGCCATCCATCCACCTCTTCCTCGGTCACCCCGTCTCCTCTTGCCTTCGATCTTACCCAGCCTCAGGGTCTTCTCCAGTGAGTCCCCTCTTCTCATTTGGTGGCCAAAGTTCTTGAGCGTCAGCTTCAGTATCTGTGCTTCCAAGGAGCAGTCAGGGTTGGTTTCCTTCAGGATGGGCTGATTTGATCTTGCAGAGTAGGAAACTCTCAAGAGTCTCCTCCAACACCACCGTTCAAAGATGTCTATTCTTCTGTGCTCAGCCTTCCACGTTAAAATGAATCAGAATAAAGTAAAACCCCTACTTACGAAAAAAAAGTCCGTTCCGTAGGCTTTTGCTTAAATCAGTTTTTTATGTAACTCGAAGCAAACCCATAGGAAAAATGAAATTTTTACGTAAATCGAAGCAAACCCATAGGGAAATTAATTTTTACATACCTTGAAGCAAACCCATAGAAAAAAGAATATGTAACTCGAAGCAAACCCATAGGGTTTGTAAATCGGGACATGGTTTTAGCACAAAATCATTATGTAAGTCAAATTTTATGTAACTCGAGGTATATGTAAGTCAGGGTTTTACTGTACTGTACAGATAAATTCTGACTGTTCTATGAAACAACAGATATTAAGTAGGCAGAAACATGTGGCAATCAAAAGGTCTTCACAAGATCGCCATGATGGGATCAGGATGGAAAGGAATCCATGCTTCATGAGGCAAGCAGTTCTAAAGCATTGATGTAGCCTGTTACCATTAACTAAGCCAATGACCTAAAGCAGGGTTTCCCAACCTAAGGCTCGTGGGCCACATCTGGCCCATGGAACCATTTCATGTGGCCCTCCACCCTTCCAAGGGCATTTGAGAAACAAAATGGCCACCCCCATCATGCAGGCAGGGTAAAATGGCCGTCTGGCCCTTGAAGCTGACTGAGAGAGTGTGACCCGGCCTCCAGCTTGCAAAGGTTGGGAACTCCTGACCTAAAGGGATAGAGTAGGAGAATGATAACAGGAGGGAATGATCTGATCTCTGTCAATCACTCAGTCCAAGGGTCAGCAACCTATGGCCCACAGCACCAAATAATTCAACCCTGGCCCTCGCTCCAGCTGCAGATGCATTTATGGCAGCCATAAACACGTTTACAACAACTGCAGATAAGTTTACAGTAGCAGTAAATGCATTTATGGCAGCGTTTATGGCGAGGGATCACCAGTCCGGCCCCCTCAGCTGTCTGAGGGAGCGTGACCCAGGTCCCAACATAAAAAGGTTGCAGACCCAGCTACCTGTCACCTCCTTGGTGTCCTTTACCAGCCAGGTGGGATGGGTCCAAGGGGCAGGTAGTGACACGAACAACTGCAAGGAGCCTGTCCACTTCATCAGGGACAACTGGGTCAAACCGATCCCAGATAACACGGCAAGACTGTGCTCCGGTGTCCCCCCCCCCCGACCAAGCCAGGATTGAACCCTGAGCGAATCCGATCGATTTTCTCCACCAGATGGTCAGTAAAGTCCTCAACCAAACCCTACCAACCGGGCACCGCAACCCCCACCACCAAGGAGAGACCCGAAACAGGGTGGCTGGGCAATTATCAGCAGAGGCAATAAGGGTGGTGAAGTATTGCCGCCTCACCACCCCCATCGCCACTAGGTAGGCCCTAATAGCGGCTCTAGCTAGTGTCCAATCGGAAACACTCCGGGTCTTCACCCAGCTGTGCTCTAGGTGTCTCTTTGCCTGTTTGAGCTCCCACAGTTCATCTGTGAACCACGGGGATGACCTAGTCCCACGGGCTTGGAGAGGCCGTAGTGGCGCGATTTCATCCAAGGCCGCTGTCGTCAACCAGCACCTCAGGTGAATCGCTTAGCCAATCCAGAGGAAACTCCCCCAGTTCCCGCTGGAACCCACCCGGATCCATTAGTTGCCAGGGGTGGGCTAGCTTAACAGGCCCTGCCTCCCTACGTTGAGACCTTGCCCCCAGAAAGTCTAGAGTCACCAGATAGTGATCTGACCATGGCACAGGTGTTATGTCTAATTTCTGTAATATCAGATCACTGTCACCGCTCCGACAAGAAAACTACGGGGAGTGGCCACTGCCCCTGGTCGGGCCCTGAATTACCTGAGTCAGGCCCATGGAAGCCATGAACTGAAGTCCATGGCTTAGGCAGCATAATAAAAAGTAGATGTATCACGCATAGTTAAAGCGATGATTTTTCTAGTACAGTGGTACCTTGGATAAAGTCCGTTTTGGATAAAGTCCAAACTTGTGGAACAGAGTTTGGACTTTATCCAAGGTTCTACTGTAGTCATGTATGGCTGTGAGAGCTGGACCCTAAGGGAGGCTGAGTGCAAAAGAATAGACGCCTTTGAACTGTGGTGCTGGAGGAGACTTTTGAGAGTCCCCTGGACTGCAAGATCAAATCCATCAATCCTGAAAGAAATCAACCCTGACTGGTTCTTGGAAGGACAGATACTGAAGCTGAAGAGAGTACTCACTGGAGAAGGCCCTGATGCTAGGAAAGATCAAAGACAAAAGAAGGGAACAGAAGAGGATGATATCGCTAGACAGCATAATTGACGCAATGGGCATAGATCTGGGCAGACTTTGGAGGATGGCGGATGACAGGAGCCTGGCGTGCAGTGGTTCAAGGGGTGGCAAAGGTTTGGACTCAATTCCGTGACTGAACAAGAATAGATTCAAGCTGTTTGTCTTGACATTGGAAAGACTATCTTCTCACATTGCGGGACAGAAGCGTGGCTGTATCTCAGGGATTCTCAACCTGTGGCCCACAGTGCCATTTCATGTGGCCTCCCACCACCTGAGGTGCCATTTCATGTGCACCCCCCCTACTTCCACCACACCCGGAAGTGCCATGTGGTGGAGGAAGGGCAAAATGGCCATCTGGCCCCCGAAGCCATCTGAGGTTGAGAACTCCAGCTCTATCTCTTTACCATTCCTGTGTGTTGGCTATCCCGTCTGGGGCTGATTGGAGTTGTGGGTCTATTCAGTTGTCCTATTGCCACCAGAGGTTCGCTTGATGGGAACACAAGAGAGAGGACCTTGTGTGTGGCCGCTCCCAGATCATGGAATTTGCTTTTTCCGGAGGTTAAGTTGGAATCCTCTTATCCTTTGGGCGACAGCAGTAGAAGGTTCATCTCTTCAGACAGACCTTTAATAATTATAACTGAGTCTCTGGATGATTTTTTTTAAAAAGTACGTCATTGCCCAAAGGCTAAGCGATATCGGCAAGCAAGAGGATATTGCTTTTTTGAAAACGGAGATGTATTTGGGGGACCAGATTTGGCAGAGCACTCCAGCTCCATATTTGGCCAAAATTTGTTATGTGGAATATCGCAAGCTTTATACGCCGCTAGATTGAACGCCCTCAATACAGCTGTTCTATTGGGAAGATACAAAGTTATACCATATGCCCAAAGAACCTGTCTCTGCCCCCAGAAAGCGGTTGAGTCAACTGAGCATATCCTTCTGAATTGTCCTTTCTATGCTGACATTAGAAAATACTCATAGCTCCTCTTCTTTGCCAAATCAGATTTGAGCCTAGAGAAAATCAGGTTCAATTTCTCTTGAATAGCGTTGCTGCTTTGTCAGCCATACGTGTTTCTAAATTCCTATTTTTGGCACTCAAACGTCGCAAGATTAAAATTGACAGTATTGATTCGGGCCTATTAACATAGAGTATGTATATCCTGAAGGTAAAGATTGTTAGGCTTAAATGTTAGTTTAAATCTGTGTGTTGTTTTGTACTGACGGTCGAATAAAGATAAGTATGTATGTATGTATGTATGTATGTATGTATGTATGTATGTATGTATGTATGTATGTATGTATGTATGTATGTATGTATGTAAAGGTACGTCATTGTCCATTTCCTAAAGTTTCTAATGTTTTAATCCTGTTTGTAATCATTTAGTGGATTTTAATTATTATTCTATGGGATTGCAGTGGCTCAAGTGATTAAGTCGCTGAACTCGCCAGAGTTCATTTCCCGGGTACTGTGTGACGGAGTGAGCGCCTGTCTCTGTCCCAGCTCTCCTGCCAACCTAGCAGTTTGAAAGCAAAAGTTTGCAAGTAGATAAATAAGGACCACTTCGGTGAGAAGGTAAAAAGTGTTCCATTCACTCTGACGTTGAGGCATGCCTGCCTCATGTCTAGGGAAACATCTGCAGACAGATATGGGCACTGAACCCTAGAGTCGGATACAACTGGCTTTCAAGCAAAATCGACCTTTACCTTTCCCTAATTATTATTCTAGTTTAGTTGCTTTTTAATTGTACAAAAACGGTTATTTTCATTGGATCTTTTTAATATTCTGAGCCACAAGAACAAGTGTATAAAAATCTACATTCTCCTCTCCAGCATTGCCTTTGGAACAATCAAATGACAGAGATAAATGGTTTTCTGTTTTGCAATGAAAGGGAGTGATTGGTGTGGCTGTCGCCCAGCGGCTTCCCACAAGCTCAGCCAGATGTGGCCAGCTGCCAGGTTTCACTACAGCCTGAGATTCCACAGAATGATAGCCATGCGCCCTACTTTGAACACTCCTATCTTTGAAGGCGTCCTACTTGCTAGTCCAACTCCAGCTGAAAGACAATTGGCAAAACACCATCACCACCTGCTTGCTTGTATAATTCATAAAGACAATTGAAGAAGTGGTCCTCCTCCTGGAAGGGACCCTCTGCATGCTCATGCGGGGACTGGTTGTGAATTCAAGAGTCATAACAAGCTGTGAGAAGGACCAGCCCCTGGGGGTGTAAAGGAGCTGTGCACAATATGAGCATAGTTTCCCCCTCAAATGGATTTAGGTTACAGCCCATAAAAAAGGAAGAACCAAGGTGCTAAAATTACCATCCACACTTCGTACACATTGGGCATCAGTCACTGCGGGCAAAGCTTTTTCTATCACGTGGCATCAAGTATGTGATCATGCTTTACATTCATCTGGATTATGAGTTGGATGTTACGTGACATGTGAATCAATTACAGCTGGGGTGGCCAAACTTTTGGGCTGTGGGCCAGTCACATGGTTTAGCGGGCAAGTCAGGTGCTTCTACCGGAAGTTGAAGTAAAATGCATCTGCGCATGTGCAAAATGCTGCCATAAATGTTGTGAAAGTATTTTAAATGCACCCATGGCAGTCGTAAATGCATTTATGACAGCTGCGGGTGCATTTACAGCAGTGTTTTGCACATGCGTTTTACTTACACTTCTGGAAGCAGCAAAGATGGCAGTGCAGGCCAGATATTTGGTTTCATGGGCCGGATCCAGCCCATGGGCCGTAGTTTGGCCACCCCTGGATTACAGCATTGTTCAGCACCGAAATACCTTGGTGTGGCACTTGACAGGATGCTCTTTTAAAGCAGCACTACCTGAATATCAATGCTAAAGTTAGTACAAGGAACAATATCATAAGGAATATCAGAGTAAACAAAACAAAAAGGACAAAAAACATTGTTTACCTCCTTACCGAAGTGGTACTTATTTATCTACTTGCAATTTCTTGCTTTCAAACTGCTAGGTTGGCGGGAGTTGGGATAGAGACAGAAGCTCATTTCATTGTGCAGCACTCGGGTCTCGAACGTCTGACCTGCCGACCTTCCAGTCATCAGGTTCAGTGTCTTAACTACTAAACCACCCTAGTCCCTCCAACCCTTCAGTACAAACTCTCAAAATGATGTCTTTTTATTGGTGGTTTGTTCTTCTAGCCCAGTGGTGGCGAACTTATGGCATGTGTGCCAGAGGTGACACTCGGAGCCTTCTCTGTGGTCACCTGTGCAGTCAACCCAGCATAGTTTGCCCCACCCCTTTGCACAGCAGCCCAATGAGTGCTTCCTCCCTCCCCCAGCACAGAGTTCACCCCCCTCTGCCCAGCAGCCCAATGGGACCACTTCCTACCTCCCCCCAGCAGTTTGCCCTGCCCCTCTGCCCAATTGGAGCGCTTCCTCCCCTAGCAGTTTGCCTCACCCCTCTGCCCAGCAGCCCAATGGGAGCACTTCCTCCCTCCCCCCAGCATAGTTTTCCCCGCCCCACTGCCCAGCAGCCCAATGGGAGCACTTTCTCCCTCCCCACAGCACAGTTTGCCCCACCCCTCTGCCCAGCAGCCAAATGGGAGCATTTCCTTCCTCCCCTGTTGCTGTGTTGGCACTTTGTGATAAATAAGTGGGTTTGGGGTTGCAGTTTGGGCACTCGGTCTCTAAAAGGTTCGCCATCACTACCCTAGCTGATTGGTCCATTTATCCTCCAAACCATGGCTATGCAACTTGCCACCTTCGTTTTCTTCAGCTACAAGGTCCATCAAAACTAGTCAGCGTTTGCAGTGGTGCAAAGGATTGTAGCAGATTGCTAGTGCTCTGCATTTTGTCTCTTTTGGCTGTCACACAATACACTTTGATGTCAAAGAGGAAAATCTGGAATGGTGGCTTTCCTTGCCTTATCAAGTCAGAGGGGAAACAAGAATGCACAGAAGCCCAGAAAGAACATAAATTATGTCCCGCGTCCAGTCGGCTGTCCCCGATGACCTCTGAAACTCTTTTCCTGAGCAGAGGCACTTTGAGTGGTCACTTCTGTTTCAGTGGGAAAACAAGGCATATAAGGAGCAAAAGGTATTTTTCCCTTTGAAAAATACTGTAGACTGCCATCTACAACACCACCAGGTGGTTATACACTGTTGATTCATTCTAACAACACAATATCCTCACAGTTCTGTAGTTGCTGCTGGTCCCCAGTTAGTTTCTGTCAGGCAGCCATCCTGAGAAAGTAGGTGTAAACTGGCCAACATCCTAAGCCATTCTTTCCAAAGTAGCTGGGGAGGGAATGCTTCTGCCACAACTATTATATTGCTCTTTCCACACTTTGCCCTCTGCGCCAGCCATGGTAGTACCTTTCAGGGAAGCAGATTTGGCCCCCAACAACCGGGAGATGCTGGTCCTTTTCCATAGATTTAGGAGACAGTTGGCCAAGACGATACCAGGTAACTAATTGTTAATCAGCAGGTGATCTCACAACTTCACAAAAGACTATATATTGACAGATGCAATTTTGCACCTTCAGAAATACAAAGGGTAATAATAATGATTTTGTGTCAGAAATTATTCTGGGTTGAAAGGATTTTTGCTGGAGAAACTGCTCAAGGAATGCCCAAACGAGACTCCTTTAATGTCCCCAAGAGCTGGGACAGAGACAGGCACTCAATCCGTTGTGCAGTACCCAGGTCTCGAACTGCCAACTTGCCAGCCATCCAGCTAGCAAGGCAAGCTTCTTAACCATTGAGCCACCACAGCCCCTAATACAAATGACGATGAACATTCTTAAATAGGTGTTTGGATAACTAGTAGCTATGCCAACTTGAGCCCCTCCCGCATAACCCCCCCTGCAAGTTTTTAAAGTTGTTTAGAATGCTATGGTTAACACTCCAGACACTATTTGCACCATATATTGTGGTGTCTGAGTCAGCCTATAAGGCAGGAGTGCCCAAACTATGGCCCATGGGCTGGATCCGGCCCCCGACACCAATTCATCCGGCCTCTGAAGCCCTCATCTCTCCTGGAAGTGGAAGTAAAACACCCGATCCAGCCCACGGGCCATAGTGACCGCCCCCCTGAACCACATGACTGGCCCACGGCCCAAAAAGTTTGGGCACTCCTTCTGTAAGGTATTGTGCTAATAAGGATTTTAACATTTTCTTTTAGAATTCTTTTGACCTTTGCATTTTAAAATGTTGATGTATGGAGGGAAAGATACACCATTCCAATGCTGGCATGGAATAAAATTCTGCCTATCAAACTGGAGGGTTTCAGGATCTGCCACATCTTTTGATATAGTCTTAAAATTCATGCCTTGAACTACAGTAATTGGGTGCCTCCCTGATTCATACATTCATGGCTTCCCCGTGTCTTTCATATAAGTGCACTCAATACTCCATTCCAAACACATGACAGTAAACATGGAACAGGAGTCTTGACCATTTATTGGGAACAATCAATGCTTTTTGTAGAATAAATGAATCCGCTTTTAAGAAATGTTAACAGAACAAATCATGTAGTGAAAAATGTTGACAGCTTTTATGATACATCAAGTACTTTTTTCTTTGTTCTTAATAAGCAGAAAATAAGTACAATTTATTCTGGGGGGGAAAAGAAGTTACCTTTAATCTCCACCATCTTGATCCATCACATTTGCATTCAAGGAGCCTAAGGGTACATACATATTTATTTATTTATGGTACAAATTTCTATGCCGCCCAATCAGGCGAACCCGACTCAGGGCAGCTCACAACAAGATTAAAACATACATATTAAAAACAATTAAAACCCCAACATACCGTATTACCGTGTACACCAGGGGTTCGCAACCTGTGGCGTGCTGCATGCAGCCCGCAACACCAAATAATCTGGCCCATGACCTTGTTCCAGCCACCCCCGCCAGAATCAGCTGTGGACTCATTTACAGCAGCATAAATGCATTTATGAGAGCCATAAATGAGCTTGCAGCCATGGTAAATGCATTTACGACAGCTGCGGATGCATTTTAGGGCACCAGTCCAGCCCGCCCAGCTGCCTGAGGGGGCATAGTCTGGCCCACAGCCGAAAAAATGTTGAGAACCCCTGGTGTACAGAGCTGTTCACACCAAGCCCTAAGGAAAGCTAGGCTGAAAGGTCACCTAGCAAATTTTGCTGAGTTCCGAATTGGATCTTCTTGGCTCACTTCAAAGTGGTAAGCCACTAGCAGTCACTGCTCCCAAAACCTGGTCCCAAGCTAAGACAGTCTGTACCTGCAAGCAAAGCATTCTGATCCGGTTTGATCCTGAACTACTTCCAACAGAGATCCATCCATAGATCTCAGTAACTAGCCACTTTCTGGCATTGTCCCCTTCCTCTAGTGGTCTTTGTCAGAGGTAAATAGCTCAACAGAAGGGCAAATTCACTTGATTCTTTCAGCTGTGTATTGGCCTTTGGATATAGCTCAGCACAAGTCATGCACACTCCTTCTGAAAGGCACCATAGCATGGCGCAATGAGAACAAAGTCCCTTCTGGACATGGAGGGGAGTTTTTTCCTTTTATTACTATATACACAGAGGCCTCTTCATTGCTATGCAGGCTCTTGAGCCCAACAGGATTCCCAGAGTTTGGTACAGCTGATGATTTGGTAGATAAAATAAAACCCAATACATTTATTTCTCATCCACTTCATCTATTGTCAGCTCAGCCATAAAAAAAGCATTAGCAGCATTACAGAAAATTGAATAAATGGCATTTTAAGATGCTACTTTCCAAAAGCCACGGAGAAGGGAAACATTTGTCACATCTAGGCAGCTGGATTATCAGCACTTTCCCTACAACCGTGGAAAGGAAGCTGTCTCCGTGCAAGCGATTTCCCTTCCTGAGATATAGTAAGAATAGGTTTAATGGCAAGACAGCAAGGAAGGGCCAGGCAAGAGGCAAGCTATCCAACTGGAAGCTCATTGGGGCTTGCTGACTTAGCTCTCCTGAAGACCATAAGTTATACAGTGGCGTCTCAAGAGGGTCTAATCAGCAGAATGGAAGCCACAGGGAGGGCTGTAACAGCTCACTCACAATACTTTGTGGACCAGTGATTGAGGGCAGAAAGGCCAGGACCAAACTAGTCGGGACTGTTATAAATGGCTTAGGAAACAGGGAAGAGATCTCAACTAATTTTCTGGACTTCTTACACACAGGAATACATCTAAATTGTCCCTGCAGTAAGGATGATGATATAGTATCAGAAATTATTCTGGTGAGAAAGGATTTTTGCTGAAGAAACTCCACTCAGGGAACGCCCAAATGAGGCTTCTTTCATGTCCCCAAGAGCTGGGACAGAAACAGGTGCTCAATCCATCATGCAGTACCTGGGTCTCAAATTGCCAACTTGCCAGCCTTCCAGCTAATAAGGCAAGCTGCTTAACCACTGTGCCACCACAGCCTGACAATCCACTTTTGCATTTTGTGTTGCTCTGCTGAGGGATGTTCACCACTTTCTCAGCAACAGAATGAAGGGCCTGGTTGGTTAAACAAATGGTGCTGTGTTTTCAAGGAATCATAAAGCTATAGGACAGTGATGGCAAACCTTTTAGAGACCAAGTGCCCAAACAGAAAGGTGGGGTGAACTCTGTACTGGGGGGGAGGGAAGAAGCGTTCCTATTGGGCTGCTGGGCAGAGAGGCGGGGTGAACTCTCAGTTGGGAGAAGGAGGGAGTGCTCCCATTGGGCTGCTAAACAGAGGGATGGAATAAACTCTGTGATGATGTGTGTGCCAACAGAGAGGGCTGGGTGTGCCCCATCTGGCACGCGAGCCAAAAGTTCACCACCACTGATATAGGATGCTTCCTGGCTGCATAGTTTCTGATTTTTGGAGGTATCAGCTAAACACACACAAAACAGTAATCCTGCCTCATGAATGGCCTTGGCAGGATGCAGAGACAGGCTAGGAACAGTGAAGAAAGAGGTGCTAAACGAGGATTGAGCCCATGACCCACAGCCTCCCGGCACACATCTTAGTTTTCATAAATACACAGAGCAGAAAGATATAACCAGTTACGGTTCCCATTTTGTTTTTGCCTCACATCAAATCACAAGAGTATTCTTAAATTCAACACACACAACTATGGCATTTCTAAGGAGAAACAAAAGCCGCAAAACAAACCTGTTTGGAAGTTTGGTTCTACCACCCCAAACTAGTCTGATATTCTTCTACTGATAACAATGTACATTGTACATTACAGTTATAGTTCATCAATATATTACTCAAAACACCATGTGGAACCAAATCATGTTATACACCAGCACACAAAAATATACATGAGAGACTCACATATAAAACCATGTGGCAAACCCTAGCGAGATGGCAGCAGCAACTGAGTTCCTTTCAACCTCCTGAATACCAAGAAAATAGGAACACACATTCCATAAATGGCACTCTCCTAGTAAGCTAGGACTTTAAAACTCTGTGGATTTGCTACATCTTGGAAGTTAACCTTAAAAATTAAAGTGCTCTTCAAAATGTTGGCATCTAAAAATCTTCTTTTATGTGAGATGACTACGAGAGAAGTCTGTTGCTGCTATGTGTAACGCAGCAAGGCAAACATGACCACCAGCCATGGCTGTGATTAGACAGCCTCTACTCAGTAATGCATCCCGCCTGCAACCTCTAGTGTACATTCAAGAGTCTTTGTTTCATTGAGTAATGTGGGTGGTGGGTCAGGCCGCTTTGTCTGCACGATCTTCTGTTTTGGATTTTTAACTTCGTCTTCCTCTTCGGTTTCACTTTCACACACGTGAACGACGACGCTAGGCGTGGACTCTGTCCCTGCATGAAGTTCGTATTTCTCCCCTAGATGAGATGACAGGTTTCAGCATTAACATGGCAAATAGCATGCTATGAGACGTTCTAACCTGCCCTTCTATTCTAAGGGATTTCAGGTGATGTGTGATAATAAAGGTACAATAAAACAGAAAAACAGAACATACAACATAAACAAGTGTAAAGTTTTATGGCCAATATGTCCTGATTCAAAAAGTCTGAAACAATAGCAAAACATCTACAGCAGGAGTTTTTAACCTACGGCCCGTGGCACCATTTCATGTGCCCTGTGTTGCTGCCGGCAGAAGTGGACACATTTATGACAGCCGTAAATGCACCAACAGCTGTGGTAAATGCATTTATGAAGCCATGGACGTGTTTTACGGCAGCATTTACAGCGGGGGGAACCACCAGACCTGCT
Organism: Bradypodion pumilum; assembly: GCA_035047305.1. Classification (NCBI taxonomy): domain Eukaryota; kingdom Metazoa; phylum Chordata; class Lepidosauria; order Squamata; family Chamaeleonidae; genus Bradypodion; species Bradypodion pumilum. The sequence goes on from JAWDJD010000007.1 coordinate 30,600,298, forward strand.
GCTTAGCTGTCTGAATGGGTGTGGTCCGGCCCATGGCTTGAAAAGGTTAAGAAGCCCTGATCTACAGAGAAGGTGATGTAAAAATTAATGTCTATAAAGATTCTTTATCTAGTTGCCTGGAGACAATTATTCCTTGCCAAAGGCTTTTCGGCAAGTTGCAGTTTTAAAGGCTTGTTTTAATCTGCTTTTGCTAACATAGAGATAGAGAAAGTCGAACAGAAATAGATGCATTCCTACCAGGCCCCAATTTTGAAACAGCACAGAGTAAGTCATAGTTTATCATGGGAGTAGCATCTTCACTTGGCTTCCATCCTACTGGTGGGGAGGCAGGTGGCGAGATCAGGAACTGTTTGACAGGTTGTGGAGGCAAGAGGTAAGACTTATCTCCCGTTTCATTGGGCATCTGAACCTGAAAGTACAAATGTAGCTAGAACAGTATGAGAATGAAACAAGCATTCCCTGACCAGCTTGTGTTAGATGAATTTCTAGTCCAGAGAATAAACAAAACAAAAAAATGTTGTAGCACCTTGAAAACTAACTGTTAAATTTTAAACATATGCAGAAGTAAGGCAATGCCTTTTATAAGGTAAAGGTCACCCTTGCTTGAAAGCCAGCTAGGGTTCGGTGCTCATCTGTTTCATAGCCGAAGAGCCAGCGCTGTCTGCTTCTGCAGTCATTTCTGTGGGCACGTGGCAGGCATGACTAGACAACAAAGTACACAGAACAATGTTTACCTTCCCACTAAAGTGGTCCCTATTTATCTACTTGCAATTTCTTGCTTTCAAACTGCATGGTTGGCAGGAGCTGGGACAAAGACGGGAGCTCATTCTGTCCTGCAGTATTCAGGTATCAAACTGCTGGCCTGCCGCCTGCCAGTCAGCGTCTTAGCCACTTGAGCCACTGCAGTCCCTATTATAGGATCACTTTTTAAAAAAAAAAATTACAAGTTTTCGTGATTCAAAGGTCACTTCATCAGGCAGACTTCCATGGCATGATATTTAAGTCAGGTAGGTTTGCTTAGGTGTCCCATGGGAAAATAGACAGCAGGCTATATCTTTTTACAATCCAAAAACAAGAAGCCAGGGATTTGCATATTACCTTCCCCAAATGGCCTTCGTGTTAAATTTTAATGTCGGATGAAGTGGACCTGTTCCACGAAAGCTCACATTAAAATTTAACAATTAGTCTTCAAGGTGTTACATTTTTTGTTTTGTTTATTCTCTGATATGATTGAAAAACAGATTAACATGGCTATTATTCCAAAAAAACTTCTAGCCCCGGTCTCCCTAATCTGGTACCTTCTGAAATGCTGATGACTTCTAACATCCCCAGATGGTTGGCAATGGAGGCATTTATAATCCAACCCCGGGTGAGAAAATTCTTCAAGCACCTCATCCTGCCTAGCCATGGAGCTTAGGAAAGCTATTTCACCAGTTTCTCTTCTAGCTATTTGAGTTAAAAACTGTGTGAACTAGTTAAAGAGAACACAAGGACTCAACCCTAACCAACAGCCTGCCTTTGGTACAGAACAATTCTAAATTCTTTTCCTAGCCATTCTTCAAACTGGGCAAGTCAATGCAAAATCACTTTACAACTTGGAAATACTGTATGCTCAAAGCTATTTGCTAAGTTACTGGCTAATGAAAAGGAGGATTCTTCACCTCATGCCCAATGCTAGTATATGTGCATGTTGTAATTCTGTGGGACCACAGGATATGGATCCAAAAGAGAAGATTCAATTTAAAACAACAGGAAATAAGATTTCAGTCCACTCTATCTATTCTGATACCTGAAAACCTATGGCTAATGATGGCTGAAACTGAAAACACTGGAGCAGCTGAATAAATGTCCAGTCAGCATAATTTTGTGTTGTAGCATGTCTAGCAAAGTATAAGCTGACTGCCATACCACATGAAACAAATCAGGAATCAACATACAGGCTGTAATCTGAATTTCAGTTTGCTTTGACTCTCAGTGTCAAATGTTCTGCCATTATGGTTTGTTATTGTGTTTTATTTTTGGGCAACTTTAACATGGCTAATTTATGGTCAAAATACATTGTACTGTATAAATGCCCAGTGGTGGTGTCTATGTCTTGCATGCAGCTCTTGCCCCTCCTTGTGACTACCAAAGCCAGAATAAAACCAGGCAAAACTGTAGTTGGAAACTGTGCCTGGCAACATAAATTTTGCAAGTCTACATAATTTACACAAGTTACAGAAGGAATACAGCCTAAGAAATAATATTTTCTGTACTTGAGCAGATAATTTTAATTTGCTTTTTGGCATGGAGTACCTATAGCCCTGACTCTCAACATATCAAAGTACAGTGTTGTTGTTGTTTTTTTGTGTGTGCAAGGTATATTTATAAAATGTCTACAAGAAACAGGGTGGCTGAACATGTGACTTTCTGGAGAGAAAAATATAGGTTCCCCATGGTTAATATCTATCCTGCCAGAGACCGCACTTAAGCATGTAATGGTAATACACAAGGCATTTTCAGCTTTCAAAGCTCAGCTTCACACTTATGGGAGTTCAAGCAACCTGGAAGAGCAACCCCATTGACTCACAGAAAGACCTAGGACTGAGACAGTTCGCTAAGAAGAATTTAAGCTACTTGAAAATCATAAGGCGAACTTCATAACTAATTTACAAAGAGTATGAGAGGCAGGCACAAGTGTCTAGAGCCATGATGGTGAGCCTTGGCATTCCAGTTGTTCTCGGACTTCAATTCCCAGAAGCCTAGGTCCCTGTGAATCCACACGAATGGGTTTACTACTCTGAGAACACATGGAGTGTCAAGGTTCACCATGACTAGCCTAGAGAATCTGCTTTTACCTCTGGGTCATACAGAGAAAACTGTGACCACTGCCTTGGAATTAACTTTTTTTAAAAAAAACATCAAATTGAAAATAAACAGCTTTCCCATACATGCAAAGGAGCAAAGTCATCGGCTGAATAATCCCCTTATTGATCAATAAAAAGTGACAAATGAAGCAAGCTAAGTTCACACCATTTGTGAATTATTTTTTTGCTGACCCAACAAAATGTATTTTTTAAAGAGGGGAGATATAAATCTAAGTAACAATGAAATATACCTGGGCAAAGTACAGCTTCAGCTTCTTCCCGTTGAAGTCTGTCTCATGCAGTTCTATCCGTGCTCTTGCTGCTGCTTCAGAATTGCTAAAGTTTATCCTTACTCTTCTGAAACTTTTAAAGAGCTGAAATGTCACGTGATCATCATAGATTGAGAAGAGTGCTTCAAATCTTTCCTAAGGACAGAAAGAGAGCAGTTGTTTCTATTGAGGTTTCTTAGTTCTGGAAAAACACTTGTGTGTAATGTTCTGTAGTAGAGCCCTATCTACAACTGAAAAGAGCATCAAGTGAACAAAGCAAACAGCCTCAAGCATGTGCAAATAGTTCTTCTTGCACTTAAATGACATTACAATGTAACAGTCACAGAGCCATCTAGTGGCCACTATCACAGGTTCATTTCAGGGTGAAGATAAAGGTCACCCTTGCTCAAAAGCCAGTTGTATCCAACTCTAGGGCTCAGTGCTCATCTCCATTTGCAGCCAAAGAGCCAGCGCTGTCTGTGTCTGCAGATGTTTCCATGGACACGTGGCAGGCGTGACTAGACACTGGAGTGCATGGAAGGCTGCTTACCTTCTCGTCGAAGTGGTACCTATTTATCTTGCTTTCGAACTCTCAGGTCATTTCAGGACAAGTTGCCTTATAAACTGGTTTGTACCTTTGCTTTAGAACAGATTTCAAGCTGAACTGTCATTTCATAAAGCCACACAATATTTTAATTTGCATTTTACAAAATCTAAGAAATAACCCCAAATTCAAAGATTTAAAATTCCAATATTATAGGACTTATACAGAAAAAATTATCTTTTAAAATTAGGTACGAAATCAGTAGACCAGTGGTTCTCAATCTTCTTCTGGCCATGCCCCACCTAAACATCTCTAAAACCCTGATGCTCCCCTATGACATATAATTCTTATTATTCAAAAAGTGAAGTCCTATTCACGCTGTTAATAACTCATTCTCTAATTACCCCCTTAAAAATCAAATTGCTCCCCTGTGGGGCATGTGCATGGGAACTATAGAAGTATACCAAAGAAAACGTGGAGAGAGATTTGATTAATATACAAATCCACTGAGAAGCAGCATTGAATGTAGCAGCAAATCAAACTTGTTGGTGGCAAATGATTACCCAATATGTGCCCTAACACAAAGACCTTTTAAAATGGCTTGAAAGGTTGGGAACCCATGGATTAAAGTATCAGCGATCTAAATTCAAATCTCTGCTATGCTAAGAAGTTCACTAGATGACCATGGAATAGTCAGCATAGGAGGATAAAATGGCAAGGAGCAACCCTGAACTAGGTCTGTCACCTTCAGCTTTGCAAAATGAAGGCAGGGTAGAAATGTAATTAATATACTGAGCAGCATCTTAACAAAGTTGACATGGTTGTCAAACATCACACAAAGCCAGTACATTTTTCCCCTACAGGTATAGCTCATCTTTACTTGTATTCTGGGATGGCCTGACAGCACTGACAAAAGCAATGGATCTCTCTGTTTCTCCAACATGCATGTGAACATACACATCTACATTTAGGCACAGGCACACCAAGTCCTGCAACACTCTCCAATATCTCCTAGATACCCATGCTCTGCAAATGTGCAGATTCTGAATGTATTTTCCCAATCAAATGCCAAACCTTTATTGTAACCCAGAAACATGTTTAACTCCTGGTTTCTCAGTTTGCCATCACATTAAATACACTCTCATGTGAACACATTATTCAGATGTTATTGCAAGCAGGTCGTACTTGCTCGAAAGCCAGTCGTATCCGACTCTAGGGTTCAGTGCTCATCTGTGTTAATAGCCAAAGAGCAAGCGTGGTCTGCCTCTGCAAATGTTTCCATGGACACATGGCAGGCATGCCTCAGCACCGGAGTGCATGGAATGCTGTTTACCTTCCCACCAAAGTGGTCCCTATTTATCTACTTGCAATTTCTTGCTTTTGAACTGCTAGGTTGTCAGGAGCTGGGACAGAGATGGAAGCTCACTCCGTCATGCAGTACTCGGTAATCGAACTCCCACCTTCTAGTCTTTGAGTTCAGTGTCTTGACCACTTGAGCCACGGCAGGCCCAAACTTCATGCAAAAAAATCTATTCACAAAAACATTTTGCCACCTGACTCAAGAGCCTAAGAAACTGCAAATGTTGCAATAGTTGAGCCCTGAGTGTATAGACTTACATGTGGTGTGTCTCACATGCATATCCTTTATGTGTTGTACTTGATTTAATATCATTCAAATGGTCAGTTCTTTAACTCAAGAACAGCAGTGGGTCCATATCATAGTAACCAGAAAAAAGCATTCAAGAAAAGCTTAAAATGTATATTCCACAAAAGGAACATTTACTAATAAAAATTCAGATGCAAATAATTCTTCCAGCCGTCTGCAAAATTTAGATAATCCAAATATTTTTCCTGAAAATTTTTAAATTTATGTTTCAACGCTAATAATAGCTAAGGATTACTAGTATTCATACTACCTATAGGTTGCAATTAAATTCTATTTATACATGAAATCTGTGGATTATACTGTAGAAAATGCTACACTATTTCAGATTAGGTATGGTTCATGGGATTCAAGTGGACGCCACCCCTTTCAATGAACCCAGCCTTCCTGATGAACTTGTTTCTGCCTAATGGTGACTCATGAGCCCTGCACATCTGACTCATTTTTAGTCAGTGTTTAATATTCCTATACACTAAGCAGGCTAACTGGAAGGCTTCTAGAAAAGCTGCAAGGATCCAGAATAAACTGTTCTCATTTCCACTAGCGTCAACAAATGCAGATGACTGCGTCACATTGCTAACAGGCAGAGACTCATTCATGCTTATGCAGACAGTATTTTATTATGCCTAGTGATGCTAGAGAATGCTCTCACCCGTTACTGGTGTCATGACCACACAGGTCAAACGTTCTGCTACTGACACCTCACTCCGCCTCCTACTGCCAGCCTAATAAGAAAATCCTAATTAGAGAAAACGAAACTGATTAATTGAAAGATGCAAGTGTTTTACATCTAGCCCTTGTAAACTGCTTTTAATGTATCATTTAAATGTCATTTCTGGGATGACATGTATGTATCATGATGTATAATTTTTAAATGTCACACAAACAGTTTTTCTTATTAGTTGATAAATTATTTTTAATGTGTTTCTGACTCTCAACAATACAATTTTATACCTCTTATTCTCTTGTATAACACTTTTGATCTTTTGTGATGATTTTTGGAACCCATCCAAACCACCTAGCCAATTAATTTTCATGATGTCCTATCTCACCCATAAGAAAGTGGCATGAAATTATTTAAACTGCAAAATATAATATGTGAAGCTTTATTTGTACTTTGTATAACTGCAATTGCAATATGGAGTTTAAAATGCTGATTAAGAGCCCTTGAAGACTGTGGTATTATTGAACTATGGCCACCTTTATGCTGGCTAATCTTTCTCACACTCGGTCAGGTGAAAGGAACTGAATTTTCTTATTAGGCTGGCAATAGGAGACGGAGTGAGGTGTCAGTAGCAGAAGGTGGCTTCATTTGGGCAGTTTCCCGTCTGGCCTAGATATGGAAGAAGAAACAGTACAGTTAAAGAGAAAATGGAGAAGAGGGAAAAGACAAAAACCTCTGCTGATGGGCAACTGCTTCACCAGTTTAGCAGTCACCCTGTTTAAGGGGGTGGGGTGGATGGGGGAGGAGGCTAAGTATTCAAAATAAAAAAGAGGACATGGATCTCGTCATCTTTTCATGGTATAAATACAGCTTCTTTCCCACAGATAGCAAGTGGGCTGTGGGGTAATGCTTGAAGATCAACAATGCTATATGTGTGATGATGTGTCATGTTTCTGCCATATTGTTTTTATTTGTCTTTGTATTTGAAATAAAGAGATTTCACTAAGAACAGAAATAGCTGAACAAAAATTTAAACCCTACCTTTGTTCATGTTTCTGTTCTTAGTGTAATATCTTTATTTCGAGTACTGTATAGAGAAACATTATTTGTAGCTCATTAACAGTTGCCAACCATTTTGAATTGGGGTGGGTGGGCGGGTTACACTCCCTCAGACAGTTGAGGAGGCCGGAGTGGTAGTCCTCCCACTGCTTATGGCTGTTATAAATGCATTTACGACAGCTGCAGGCGGGTTTACAACAGCCACGGACACATTTACAACAACCACAAATGAATCCGTGGTTGATTCCAGCGGTGGTGGCTGGAGCAAGGGCCAGATTATTGGATGCCATGGGCATAAGCATACTCCATGTCTGCATAAACATACTCCAGTATGTTTAGAGCTCATAAAAGATTAGTTAAGATTCTTACGTTTTAGCAGGAGAAACATTTTTTTTGTTTTATTTATATTTATTTATGTAGTACAGTTTTATATTGTCCGTCTGGGATACTTCCCACTCTGGATGGTGTACAGACAACTAAACAACAGCAACCTAATAAAACAAACAACAAAATAAAAACTTGCTTTTACTGCCTTTCCTGTTCCATTCAGAAATGGTACCACTCTTATCTGATTTTTCCCTGAAGCCTAATTAACTCTTTCCTGGCTTCCTTGACTGTACAACTAAAAGTAAGCCTTCAGTTAGGTTGTAATGATGTATTTGAGTTCTAAAATACTGTAATACAAGTTTGCATTATTAATCTTTCATATTTTATCAATATTAGAAATTCATAACTATGTTAAACAATTTTGCTTGTCATGTTATATGAAGCTTTACTCCTTGTTATGTAGTCATGCCATATATCCATGTTAAATATATTTTTAAAACCCGCATGTTAAATAAATGTTAAGGAGGAACTTTTAAAATATGTTTATCATCTCCTAATGTTGTAAAAGGGGTGCATATCTGTTAATTTTCATTTGCAAAGATACTGGGAATCCAATCCCCAGAAGCTTCCTTTTTCTTGGGGACTTTGCCTGTCATAGGAACCTAGTTTCCTGAAGGATTAGAGAACTGTGCCTGCTGTGCATTTTGAACAGGGACACTTTCTCTTTCTTGGCCCATTGAGGTCCTGGCAGAGACATTCTTAATGAGATACAGTACCCAAAAATTGTTGGGTTTTCATATCACCTTCCTTCTGAGAAAAAATTACTTCCTTCACCTTACTTATGTTTCCCAGTTCTTTAATATGTCTCATTAAAGATTTTCAACTTCAATTCACTATATTGTACTTTTTAAATAATAAAATATCTGAACAAAGTAGGCTGGCAGATTCTCAATAGTCTTTCTAGCAACTCCAATAAAGTTAAATGACACAGGTGAAAAGAGTTCAAACCTTCCTGATCCTACTAGTATTTTCATTTAAATTGCTGATATAACCAAATATGGGTGGAGTTTCCACTTGAGAATGCACGTACAGTATCTTCTCTATCATCTGTGGCATATTTGGGGGACAGAACTGCAGATGGATCCAGAAGCATGAACTGCAACAGTCACGAGAAATAACATACTTAGGAAACTGCTATTTCAGACTGGGGTGCACATACACAAACAATAAGAACAACAGTTCTGTGCTACTCCACAGTGCCATAAGGTATAAATCAGCACATGCCAAACAAGTACCAGTAGATCTGGCTCTTAAAGAATCATGTAAGATTATTACTGGCAACTGGAAGCCTACCAGTGTATTATTTAGCTGGTATAAGCATTTAAAAATGTGCTAACAAATAATGTATGAAATAAGTACCAAACCTATTCACTTCATGGAAAACATTCCCGTAGATGGCAGTTAAAATTAAGGAAACGTTTTCTGCACACCTCTAAATATCAAGCCAGAAATGGCCAGGCTAAACCTATGGAGGCCCATTGAGGCGTGGGCAGGCCCGTCAAGGGGTGGGAAAGGCCATAGAGGTGGGTGGGAAGGCCCGTCAGGGGGTGAAGGCCTATTGGGGGATGGGAAGGCATGGGGGGGGGGTCACACAGGGCTTCTCTGGGTGGACTGAACAACCCTCCAGCCCCCTCCTGTCCCGTGCCCAAATCCACCTCCTCTTCCGTCTGTCAGACCTCTGGGAGCCCTGGACTATTGGGGCTCTTTGTCCAGCACAGACCTTGGAAAGACAGGTTGTACTTACCAGTAACTGTTGTTCTTCGAGTATGTTGTTTGTGTATACACACCTATGGGTTACCCGCCTGCGCGGAAGCCAGTTCGGAGCTGTAGAGCTGATTGGATAAGATTTATGGTTAGGACCGCCCGCCATCTCCACCCGCCCTTGGCGCCATTTTGCGCCATCCTCCTCAGTTCCTTTGAAAGCTAAGCACTGGAGAAAATCAGAAATCTCAGCAGTGTAGCAACCAGAGGGGAGGACGGGTGGGTGGTGTGTATCCACAAACAACATACTCAAAGAATGACAGCTCACTTACTTGGAAGGTGGGCAGTCACTGGTGAGATGAGAAGTCCAGGTAGAAGATGCAGTGGAGATGGAGATGCTCATATCTGGGAGGTCCTCCGGGTAGATGGCCAGAGGCCTGCAGTCAGGATGGAACGGCCAAGTCTGGTATCAGTCAGAGACCTGGTGTCCAGTCTGTAATGGTTGACAAAAGTGGAAGGAGTCAACCATGTGGCAGCCTTGCAAATGTCCTCAAGGCAATGCCCCCAAGGAAGGCTGTAGAGGTGGCAATGGACCTTGTGGAGTGGGCCCTGACAGCAGCAGGTGGAGCCTTGGATACCAGCTGGTAAGCCAGATGGATGGTGTGACAAATCCACTTTGACAGTCTCTGGGATGAAAGAGGCTGGCCCTCCCTGTGACCACCATAAGCCACGAAGAGATGGGTGGTGTCATGGAATTCGGCTGTCCTCCTGGTGTAGAAAAGGAGAGCCCTGCATACATCCAGGGAGTGCCAAGTCCTCTCCTCTGGATGAAGGATTTGGAAAAAAGGCAGGCAAAGTGACCACTTGTGAGAGATGGAACTTGGTAACAACTTTGGGTAAAAACGTTAAGTCAGGATAAAGGACCACATGGTCATCAAAGAACTGTAAGAACGGAGGGTCAGAACAAAGGGCAGCAAGTTCTCCAGCTCATCTGGCAGATGAAGAGGTTGCACTTGCTGTTGAGTGGAGATGCAAACAGATCCATTGTAGGGGTCCCCCATGTGTGGCAGAGCTGACGGAACACGCATTCATGGAGCTCCCATTCGTGGGTGGACGTGACCATCCTGCTGAGGTCGTCCACTATCGTGTTGAGCATGCCTTTGATGTGGACTCCAATCGGAAGCACATGTAGCTGGAGACACCATTCCCATAAAAGAACGGAGAGGTAAAGCAGACACCGGGAGTGAGTCCCCCCTTGTTTGTTTAAGTATGCGACGGCAGTCATGTTGTCCGACACCACTTGAACAACAGACCCCGTGATCACCTGTTGGAACGACCTGAGAGACTTCCAGATTGCCAGAAGCTCGAGGTAATTGATGTGATGAGACCTCTTGCTGGGGGACTATGCGCCATTGACACGGAGGGATCCCAGGAGCGCCCCCCATCCAAGGTTGCTCGCATCCGTGGTGACCTGAAAAGTCGGGGAAGGGTGATCAAATGGCCTTCCCATGGTGACAAACGACGGATACATCCACCATTGAAGCTGTGCTTTTAACTCCGGAGTCAGGTGGAGACGCATCCGTTGGTCGTCCTGCAACGGATTGAAGGAAGCCAGGAGCCATGACTGCAAGGATCTCAGTTTCAGTTTGGCGTGGGAGATGTGGAGGCCATCAAACCCAGCAGTCTTTGAGCCTGGCGAGCGGTGACGGATCGGTGAGACCGGAAGATCCAAACCATGTCCGTTATGTTGGCCAGGCGAGCATCCGGCAGGTAGGCTCTGGCGTGACTGGAGTCGAGAATGGCTCCAATGAATTTGACCCTTTGAGAAGGGGCGAGCTTGGACTTGGCCAGGTTCATCCGCAGGCCAAGATGAGATGAGATCACAAAAGCAATGTCCTGTAACGCTGACTCTCGGGAAGAGGAACAGATCAACCAGTCGTCTATAAGGATAAACCGTGATCCCCTGTAGACGAAGGTACGCCGCCACTGGGGCCATGCACTTCATGAATACTCTCAGCGCGGTGGAAAGGCCGAATGGTAGACATGTGTACTGGAAGATTTCTGCCCCCACAGAGAAGCGGAGGAACTTGCGATGCGATAGGTGGATGGAGACATGGAAATACGTATCCTTCAGGTTGATGGTGGTGAACCAATCCCCGGTGTTGAGGAGAGGAAGGATAGACAGGAGGGTAATCATGCAAAACTTCTTCACGAGGATATAACGGTTGAGGCGCCGGAGGTCGAGTATTGGGCAGAAGCCCCTGTCTTTCTTGTCCACAAGGAAGTAGTGTGAGTAGAAACCGTTGGCAGAGTCTATCAATGGCACGGGTTCAGTCGTGCCCTTCAGTAAGAGGGAGGAGAGCTCCTCTTCGAGTTGTGGAGATGGACCGGTGTGACGGATGTGTCCTAGCGGGGGGGGGGGGGGGCGCAATAGGAATTACAGCTTGTAACCGTGCTCCAGTATTTGAAGGACCCAAGTGTCTGAAGTGATGGAGTTCCAAACCATGATGAAGTTTCGCATCGGAAGGTAGGGGAGGCAGAGGGTGGGAGAGTCTGCGGCATGGGGCAGGTCAAACCTGTTGTTTCTGACCTCAATCGGTACACTTGGCGGACTGCTGGTTCTGAGATTGGTACTTGGAACGGTTGTACTGCTTCCTGGGCTTATAGAATTATTGCCTAGGTGGGTCCAAGGGACGGAACTGCTGTCTGGACTGTTGGTCCTGTCGTTGGCCAAAGGGTTGGATCACTTATGGTAAAAACCAGTTCCGCATAACCGTAGATTACTGAACGTGGTAATATCTCTGTGGAGATCGTTGAGAGTATTTATCAGTCTCAGTAGCAAAAAGTCCCTGGCCATCGAAGGGCTTCTCCTCAATGAGTTTCTTCGTGTCCTCGGCAAAATCCACGGATCGGAGCCAGGAATGGCATCGGATCTGTATAGCCGCAGCAATGTTCTTGGCCTCAGAATCACAAACATGCCTCAATGTTCTGATCTGTTGTTGTCCAAGGTGGATACCTTCCTTGCAAAGGGTGTCCAATTTGGGACGGAGATCGGCTGGCAGTTTGTCTAAACAGGCCTCCAATTTCATCCACAGCTTGATGTTATAGCCCCCCCCCCCGCCCCCATGGCAGCAGAATAGTTCACCACCCGGAGCGAAAGGACAAATGTGCGTAAACGTGACGGCCCAAGTGCATCAAGCTTCTTTCCTTCCTTCGAGGCAGGAACCGGTACACTGTGGACGGCAGTGCGGTGTTGAGAAGCCTGGACCACACGGGAGTTTGACTGGGGGTGGAGAAACTCCTCGCCGTCTCCCAGCAACTTGTAGATGCCATCAACTCTGGTGGAAACTGTGTGAGCTGAAACCGGCTTCTTCCAAACCGCCTTGGCCGTGTGGGAGACGGCGGAAAGGAATGGGATGAACCGGAAGGATCTTCTTTGGTTCAGCTAGGCCACATACCTCGTCTGTGAAGGGGGACTGTGGAGTCTCGGCCTTAATGTTCATAGTAGTACTCATCTGAGTGAGTAGTCCGGTTAGGGTACGTTGATCTTCCGGTTGGGAGCGATCCTTGCTCCCAAATCTGGTCATCGGGTGACTTATCCGCATTCACAGGCGGGAGGGGCTCGTCGTCCGGTATCCTGATGTGGAGGGAGGCAGGCAGACTCCGCTGTGGACTCATGTCGGTGAAGAGTGGGTGGACATGGCCGTGAGAAAATCGCTGAAGCCGGTGAAGGCGGAGGTGACGTCCGGCTTGTCCTCGGCGTAGGGGGCAGAGAAGAATGGTGTTTTCTTGACTTTTTCTTCTCCTCTTTCTTCTTCTTTTTTAGAAATAACTCCGCCGTGGTGAGCTTTCGAGTTGGGGCAGAGACAGAAGAGGAAGGGAGCGCCTGTGGCTCCGGACGAGAGCCGGACTGTTGTGGAGCCAACGTGGTAGCCATGAAGTGAGCCTGAAGTCTGTTCTTTCTGTTCTTCTGGGCAACCTCCGAAAACTTTTTACAGGCCGGGCAGGAATGTACCGGGTGGCTTTCCCCCAAGCAAAAAGGCACCTGTCGTGACTGTCCGTGTGGGGAATTTTTGAGCCACAAGACCGGCACTTCTTGAAGGCAGCAATGGCAGCCATCCAATGAAGCGCCGAGTGAAAAGGGCACGAAAGGCCGGATAGGCCCGAGAGGGAGGCCCCTCGGGAAGAATAAAGAAAATTGAGCCTGAGACTCTGGAAATGCGATTTTCTTCTCCTAAATAGAGAAAAAAACGGGACCGGAAAGGGAATGGCCCTCCCCGGCCAAGGAAACTTTTTTTTAGAAAAGGCCTTCGAATAATTGAAAACGGCAAAAATTAAGGAGAGCTCCTCTCAATTAGCTCCTGCTAGCGCAGCTGAAAAAAGAGAACTGAGGAAGGTGGTGCCGATGGCAGATGGTGGGCGGTCCTAACCATAAATCTTATCCAATCAGCTCTACAGCTCCGAACTGGCTTCCGCGCAGGCGTGTAACCCATAGGTGTGGATCCACAAACAACACGAAGGAGAACCCACCCACCCTGCCTATTCCCATGCCAGTCCTGGGCATTCTGGAGCAGCAATTCTTACCTACGATGTGTTTCTCTGTGCCTTTCCTTCCTAAGAGCCCTACCAAACACTCTGTGGAGACAGAGACTGGGCCCCCTCCTATGGAAAGTCTTGAGATGAGTCTGACAGTTGAGGTCAGTGGCCTGGCTTTGCTTTTTAGTCTGCTCTGCTCTTTGCTTTGCTCTGTTCCTTGCTCTGCTTTTCTCTTTGCTTTGCTGCTAACAGACTGTCAGCTCACACCTCATTTCCTAGCCAGGCCCTCCAGTTCTTATAATTCCCAATTCTTAAATACTGCACGGAACACGGCTGGTTGCCATTGACATTCTTAGCCAACAGTATCCCCAATCGTGTGGCAAATGTTATTTCCTGAACTCAGTATGCCAGAATCCATTGTTGAAGATCACAGAGAACTTTTGCTTTTGATAGACCTCACAACATATCTTCAGCTGCAGGTAATGGAAAGTGGCTTCTCATCAGTACAGGTACTTAATTTTCTGGTCCTTGAATGTGTGCTGATACTAGAGGGGTTTCATTTTTCTTATTCCACCAGAAACTGCCAAAATGAAGGCACTTCATTCTGCAGTTCCTTGTGCCTGAACAAGTGTGAGAAAGATTAGCTGGCAACACAAGGGTGCCGTTACTAGGGTAGAACCGATTGTGGTTTAAAATACCACAATCTTTGAGGAGGCTCTTTCTGTGTTTTCTTTCTGTTTTTCTTTTAAGACAAAAAATACTAATGTATGAGTTGTTTTTTTCTAAACTAAAACCTCAGTACAGTACTCAGGTTAAATTGTCGTATTGGCACTCGTGATAAATAAGTGGTTTTTGTGTTGCAGTTTGGGCACTCGGCTCTAAAAGGTTTGTCATCACTGCTATAGAGGAAGGGAGTGTGGCTGAGAGCCCCAAAGTCTACAGAGGAAGGGAACAGTATTGGGGCACAAGAGTTCTCCAGCCATAGAGGAAGAGGGGACCCCTTACATCACAGAGCACCCACAAGTGACACAGGAAGAGAACACTTCAGAACTGCAAAAGCCTGCTGGCAATGGGACAGAGAGAGCCCACAAGCCGCAGAGGATGACAGCATTCCTCGACTGCAGAGCCCACAGGATATGGAGGGGAAAGGGGTCCTTGGCAAGACTTCTCAAATACTGAGTGATTATCTCGCTTCCGATGTGACCGGAACAAGGGCAAGTCCACAAGGATAAGGTGTGGGCCTGACAGGAGGAGCCTCCAGGACACAGCATGGAGATAACAGATATTCCCTTGACCGCTCAGCAAGGGTCCATCCCTAGCCTGAGCCTCCCACAGAAGCCCCAGCATGCAATGGCAGGCCACCTGAGGTGAGGCTCTTCTGACCTGCAAGTGGGAACCCCCTCCAAAATGCACCCCACAAAGCCTCGTGTGTCCCAGTGGTCCCCTTCCCAGTCCAAAAGCCATGGCAGCTGCAAGCCAATCCAAGAAGTAGAATCCTAGGGCCCAGCAAACAGAAGATGCCAGCAGCTTACAATTCTGAATTGAAACTTTGGGTGGGCCATGATGGAAGAATCCGCTCTTTTTGTTTCCTCTGAAAAGCAACCGTTCTCTGCTTCTCCTAAGCCCCTTCCCTCCACAGAGATCCCAGAAGAAGGTAGACATCAAATGAAACCAAAAAGAAACAGGGCAGGTGCCCTCCCTCCTCAAACTGAAATTGAGGGTGCAAAAGAGACTTGGATAGCAAGAATGGCAGCCATGTTGTAGATCCTAAGTATGTGTATGGCAGGGGTTCTCAATCTATGGCCCAGCAGCCCGGGTGCGGCCTACGACACCATTCCATGTGGCCCTCCACAAGTTCCATGTGTGATAGGCAGGACAAAATGGCCATCCACCCTCCAAAGTTGTCTGAGGGAGTGTGAACTGGCCCTCAGCTTGAAAAGCTTGAAAAGGCTGAGACCCCTGGTGTAAGGAATCCATATATTTAGGGTAAATGGACAAATGAGAGCATGTGTAAAGTGTTGGGTAATAATGGATAGAAAGTAGCTTTGGTGAAAATGCAGACAAAGACAGGGAAGACTGCCAGCAATGGGTAGAAACATAATGTTGAGAAGAGGCCATTCATTTGCATATTGGTCTGGGATTGGTTCAGAATGGATGATTGTTGTGGAAGGTTCTGGAGAACCCTGAGGAGAAATAAAAAGACAAGAAAATTGAGGGGTTTTGAAAATGGCTACCATCCTAGAATCAGCCAGTTGATGAGGGGGTAAGAAGGCTACCCTAGAGTAGTAAGGGAGGTTTATTATTTTACGAATGTTTCTCGACATCCTTCTCTGACTTCCCGCTAGCCCAGCTTCCATCAAGAACAACAGAGAAAAGAATGAGACCAGAGAACAAATTCCTGTCTGGAGGAATAGGGAACAAGTAAAACAAGGGCACAGGGAGAGTGGCCATGAGCCAGTGCAGGAAAGGATCAGAAGAAAAAGGCACCCTGTCCTCCTCCACAGACATCTCTCATCTCCCGAAGAAGAGAGAAATATTTCAAAGCTGTAGAGTACCAGAGGAGGAAGAACATTTCTCAACTTCCTTCTCTGACTTCCCGCTAGCCCATCTTCCATCCAGAACAACAAAGAATGAGACCAGAGAACAAATTCCTGTCTGAAAGAACAGGGAGCACGGACCCAGGCATGGGCTCTTGTGAATATCGCTGGAGCCTGCCTACCTTTTCTACTCTAAGGTAATGGAAGGGATTCTAGTAATAGAAGTCCAAGCACACCTGGGGACCCAAGGTTGAGAAACACTGACACATATTGGTAAAAATGAGGAATTGCATGAATTGCTACCAAAAAGATTCCCTTTGATGCAGAGTTAGCCCTATCACTAAGCAGAAGAAGGTGGCAGTCAAGAGATTGTGGATGTCCTCAGAGCAGAACAAATTGCTCCTTGATTGGTTTATTGCATTTTCATTTTTGGAGTGAGTCACTTCACATGAACCAAATCACCAGCTTGTGCTAGCTAATCTTTCTCACACTAAGTCAAACAAAAGGAACTGCAGAATGAACTCCCTGAAAAGTGGCTTCATTTTGGTAGTATCATGTTTGGCCTAGATATGGAAGAAAAAAGTCAAATCACTTGGCTTTCTATGAGCAGCGTGTGCCTTGACGTGGGGGTCGAGTATGCAGTCTGATTCTTAGCTTCAGCCAGCAACCATTGCAGGATGCCATATCTGGATGATTTTTTTTAAAAGGAGAGAAAGAACACAGCTATTTTTCTTCTTGCTCCATGTTTCCAAAAAAATTCATCTTTGTTGTTAATATTTTCATAAGACTGTCCCACTGCCAATTGCTTTGTTCAGGTTTCGAAGGCAAATTAAGACAGTTTCAGTTCAGAGGCACTTATAAACACAATAAAACCTATCTAATTGGATGCCAGAAAGGGCTCCCCCTAGTTTAGGCCTAACACATGATTACAAGCAAGTCAGCCAACTCTCCAGCAACACATTCTTCAGCAATACAGTATATTTGCTTCCCCCCACTTGGTAACCCATGAGGCTGTGGCCTGACAATCCATCATATCTTGAAACCAATCAGGAGTACCGTATGGAAATTAGGGGAAGTACCTCTACAATGCTCCTACATGCCCAGTATTCTCAGGACCTTATTTTGAGAAACAACAGAGGCCCTGGAGTTGATATGGGGAACTAGCCACCTGAATTGATAACTTCCAGGCCATTCTTCAGGGAAAACACATTCTTCCATCTTACAAAGCAAGATGAAATCCCATTGTCCTTCTGTCTCTGCCAAACCAGAGGGATTCTATTTTCTAAGATAACTCTGGGCCTTACATTAACGACTTTCAGCTCTTTTAAAATACGCAAATTGAGTTTTACTGTATAAAACACATAAGGGGAGCATTATATAGCAAAGTTCAATTTGTATATTGAGATGTAGAGCACCAGAGGAGGAAGAACATTTCTCAACTTCCTTCTCTGACTTCCTGCTAGCCCAGCTTCCATCCAGAACAAAGAATGAGACCAGAGAACAAATTCCTGTCTGAAAGAACAGGGAGCACAGACCCAGGCACGGGCTCTTGTGAATATCGCTGGAGCCTGCCTACCTTTTCTACTCTAGTCAAAGCAATGGTATTTTCGGTGGTAATGTATAGCTGTGAGAGCTGGACCATTAGAAAGGCTGAGCGAAGAAAAATAGATGCCTTTGAGATGTGGTGCTGGAGGAGAGTTTTGAGAGTTCCTTGGACAGCGAGGAGAACAAATAGGTCAATATTAGAAGAGATTAGCCCTGAGTGCCTCTTAGAAGGACAAATAACAAAGATGAAGATGAAGTATTTTGGACATCAAATGAGAAGAGAAGATTCACTTGAGAAGGCCTTGATGTTGGGGAAGGTGGAGGGCAAAAGAAGAAGGGGACAGCCAAAGATGAGATGGCTAGATGGTATTGTAGATACAATGGGCACGGGGCTGTGTGGACTAAGGAGGATGGTGGAGGGCAGGGGTGCCTGGAGAGCGATGGTCCATGGGGTCGCAAAGAGTCAGAATCGACTGTGCAACTGAACAACAAAATTGAGTGCGGTGCCTGTTGCTAGAAATTTTTTCAGACACATCAAGATGGCTTCTCATTTAGGGTGAAAGGAACTGCAGAATGAACTTACCAAAAGGTGGCTTCATTTTGGCAGTTTCACATCTGGCCTAAACATAGAAGAAGAAACTATATAGTTAAAGAGAAACTGAAGAGGGGGGAAAGGAAAAAAAAACCCTGCTGATGGACAATCGCTCCACCAGTTTAGCAGTTACCCTGCTTAGGCAGGGGGGGGGGGGGCTAAGTAGTCAAAATTTAAAAAAGAGGGCATGAATCATGTTATCTTTTCAAGGTACTGTATAAATACAGCTTCTTTCCCAAAGATAACAAGTGGGCTGTGGGACTATGCTTGAAGATCAACAATGCTACATGTGTGGATGATGTGTCATGTTTCTGCTGTACAGTATTACTTTTATTTTTCTCTGTATAGTACTTGAAATAAGGATATTTCACTAAGAACAGAAGCAGCTGAACAAAAGTAAAACCTCACTTTTGTTCATCTGTTTCTGTTTTTAGTCTAATACATATCTTTATTTCAGGTATTATTATTCAGGTATTATTTCAGAGAAAAATACTATTTGTAGCTCATTCCTCTAATTTGTAGCTGTAGCATGTTTAGAGTTCATAAAAAAAGTTAAGATTATTACATTTTAGTGGGAGAAACAATGTTTTTTGTTTTATTTATTTGTATTTATTTATGTACTACTGTTTTATATTGCCAACCTGGGATATTTCCCACTCTGGGTGGTGAACAGACAAATGAACAATAGCATCATAATAAAACCGCAAAATAAACAACAAAATATTTTTTCACTTTTACTGCCTTCCCTATTCTATTCAGAAACTGTACCACTCTTATCTGATTTTCCCCTGAAGCCTAATTAACTCCTTCCTGGCTTCCTTGACTGTGCAACTAAAAGTGAACCTTCAATCCAAGTTAGGTTGTAATGATGTATTTGAGTTGCTCTAAAACAATTCAAGTTTGCATTATTACTTGTTTTATACTTTAGCAATATTAGATATTCGTAACTTGTTTTTAAACAATTTTGCTTGTTTCCCAGTTCTTAAACGTGTCTCATTAAAGATTGCAATTCACTATATTTTTTATCACAAAATATCTGAACAAAGCAGTTTCTCAACCATCTTTCTAACAACAATAATAAAGTTAAATGACACAAGTGAAAAGAGTTCAAACCTTCCTGATCCTACTAGTATTTTCATTTGAAATGCTGAGACAACCAAATATGGGCGGAGTTTCCACTTGAGAATGCACGTATCTTCTCTCCTATCATCTGTGGTGTATTTTGGGGACAGAACTGCAGATGGATCCAGAAGTGTGAACTGCAACAGTCATGAGAAATAACATACTTAGGAAACTGCTATTTCAGGCTGGGGTGCACACCCACAAACAATAAGAGCAACAGTTCTGTGCTACTCCATAGCAGAATATGCTAGTGCCACATGGTATAAATCAGCACATGCCAAACAAGTAGATCTAGCTGTTAACGAATCATGTAAGATTATTACTGGCAGCCAGAAGCCTACCAGTGTATTATTTGGTTGGCCTAAGTATTTCAAAATGTGGTAACAAATAATGTATGAAATAAGTATCAAACTTATCTATTTCATGGAAACAATCCCCAAGATGGCAGCTAAAATCAAGGAAAAGCTTTCTGCATACCTGTAAACCAGGGGTGCCCAAACTTTTTGGGCCGCGGGCCAGTCACGTGGTTTAGGGAGCTTGTCACTATGGCCCGGGGGCTGGATCCAGCATGGCGTCATTTCATCTGGCCCACGAAGCCCTCGTCGCTCCTGGATTTGGAAATAAAACACGCCCGTACAGGCACGTTTTACTTCCATTTCCAGGAGCGATGAGAGCTTGGGGGCCGGATGAATTGGTACTGGGGTCCAGGTCCGGGCCCCAGGCCATAGTTTGGGCACCCCTGCTCTAAACCAATAAATATTAAACCAGAAAAGGCCAGGCTAAACCTATGGACAGCAAAAATAATAAATCTTACTGAATGGATGAATGTCAAAGAGTGTCTCCCACCTGAAGAGTCTGGCTTGATCATCTGGAAACTACTTATCAGTCTAAGAAGCAAAGTAAGATCAAAGAATGATCAGCTAAACGGGGCTATTTGAATACAGGACAATTTTTCTATTAATGTGGAGAAATTCAATCAATGTACGGTACTATTTATATGCAGTGCACGCAGTTTACGCTCCAAGGGACTGCAGCAACTTAGTGGTTAAGACGCCGAACTTGATGACCAGCAGTTCAAGACCCGAGTGCTGTGTGACAGAGGGAGCTCCAATCGTTTGTCCTAGCTCCTGCCAACCTAGCAGTTTAAAAGCAAGAAATTACAAGTAGATAAATAGGTACTGCTTTGGTGGGAAAGGTTACAGCATTCAATGTGCTCCGACATCTATCATGCCTGCCATATGACCACAGAAACACTTGCAGATGCATGCAGTGCTGGTTCTTTGGCTGCAAACGGAGAAGAGCACCACCCCCTACAGCCGGATACAACTGGTTTTCAAGGAAGGAAGACCTTTACCTAATTTAAGCTCTACCACATGTACAGAATAAGATCAAGTAAATAGCTAACATTATTTAATGTTGCTTGCATCAATTGGGCAAAATATAAGTTAAACAAACAAACAAATATCAAAGTAGTGCATTTCTAATGCACTACTATTTTAACATGTATAATGTTTATTTACTGTTGGAAGCCGCTCTGAGTGGTGCGTGCACTAGAAGATCGGGGTACAAATAAACAATTCAATTCAATTCAATCTTAATTTGTTTCAAATTTTATCTATATAGTATCTTATACATCCGTATTAAGCTGTGCAATTCAAAGAAAGAAAGAAAGATTGTCATCTAGGCAGCTGGTGCTTAAACAAAACAAGCACAATCCACTTCAACAAGAAATGGAATACTCTCTTGGTGAAACTATATCAGAAGAATCTGCTAATAGACAAGAAGCATGTGAATCTGCCTTATACAAAGTCAGACTGCTGGTTTATCTAACACAGCATTATCGCATCCTGGTTGGCAGCAGCTCCTCATGGTTTTAGAGAGGGATCCTTGCCAGCCCTATCAAGCAATGACAAACATTGAACCTGGGACTTTTGGTATGTAAAGCATGTGTTACAGTGTTGAACAGAAGCCCCTCCCTACATATCACTATAAACAGTCAGATGATACACAGTGGTGGGTAGGCATAAAAATACTGTACTCAAGTGTTCTGCTCAACAGGAATATCTTAACACAGCACACAATTCTTTAAGCCAACTTAAAAAAATCAGTTTGAAAAGGTACAGTACTTGAATATTTGGGGGTAAATATTCATTAAACCAATTGAACCAATCTGAGTTATCTAAGTATTGATTCAATAGGTTCCAATTATTCCATGTGTCTTCTACTTAGACTAAGAATTAAATGCAATCTTTATGCATAGTCTGTAGAATATACTTTAAGCAACTTTAACCAGCACAGACCTATGCAGGACCAAAACTTTGACAGAATGCAAAAAACCTCAATGATGCAGTCCTTCCATAATTATATGAAATAAAACTTTAGAAATATGCATGTTAAAGACAGAGAGATGACTAGAGAGATGACTATGTCCATCAAGATCAAGCCTGCTGAAGACTCAATTTATGAAGAACGTATCTCACCCTATCAAAAGTGTCAGAACCAGCTTGTTGCATTTCCCCTCTCCTTCAGCTAGGCAGCAACAACAGTGTCACTACATCAGCTATTACATAATCCCCCCTCCTGTATCCAAGAGCGGTTAAGTAAGCTGCTTTGAAAATTATTTGTGTATCTGATTTATGAAAGCATGTTGCCAGTCCTTTCCCAGGTGGCAAGTGAGGATGTGCTAGCTCAGGGGTTCCCATACTTTTTCTGCTGTGGGCTATCACACAATTCCTCCCACCATAAACGCTGTCGCAAATGCACCCCGACTGTCACAGACGCGTTTACAACAGCTGCGGGTGCATTTACGGCAGGCATGGGTGCGTTTGCGGCAAGAGCAGTGATGGGCCACATAAAATTGTGCAGTGGGCAAGGGCTGGCCCACAGGCCGTAGTTTGGGCACCCTTGTGCTAGCTAGACAAATGCTGTAGCTACCTCTCAGTCTCCCCTTTTGTATTTCTAAGATCCGGAATCTCTCAGCATGCAAGTATCACACATGCCCTTGCCAGAACCACTGAGGCAAGGAAGTTGTCATTTGTGGATGCCTAGGGCTACTCACTGCCAAAAATACTACCCTCCTCTCCTTTTAATTTCCTTTCAGCCTTCGTACTCTGGCCCAAAAAGACCACTTGCCCCATGGTGCGAATCGTAAGTTGAGAGAAGTGCTTGCAATAGAAGAAAAAATGTGCAGTGCAGCATGCAGCATTTGTACTATCCACAGCTGCATTTGCTCACACAATGACCTTGTACAAAGGAGGCACTGTGTTGTTAAGTCACCATGTTTTTCAGAACGCTGGGAAATTAACATGCAGTAGCTCAGGCTTATGGGATAACATATCAGACAGTTACTGAGATGAGATAATAAGGATTATAGGAAACAGGACCAAAATAATCATACCAGGTTATTTTTGCAGTGAAACATTCTCGGGATAGGTCTCTGCTGTTCAATGCAGCGAGCCAGAAACAACAACTGCAAAGGGATTGACTAGAAAGCAAATGAGCTCTGTGCATATAATACGAGGCAGAAAGAGACAAGTATTTCCATGATGGAATCAGACCAGTATGTGCCAGTACTATTATAATAAGTGGAAAACCTCAGGCAATAACCGGTTTTTAAAATTAACGAACAGAACCAAACAGTTGGAGTAGAGAAACCTATCCACAAAAGGAATGGTTGCTACTCTTTCTTTACGCATTTTTCTGTTATTCAAAAATTAATGGAATCTCAGTGATCGTCAATGTTGAAACTATTTATTTATTTATTTATTTATTTATTTATTTATTTATTTATTTATTTATTTATGGTTCAAATTTCTATGCCGCCCAATCAGGCGAACCCGACTCAGGACTCAATTAAGTAAGATTTGAAACAATTAAGTAAGATATGAGCAATAATAGTTTGAGACTATTGTTCTAGAAACTATCCCCACACTGGGTCCACTAATATAGATTCACAGAATAATGGAGTTGGAAAGGACCAGTAAGGCCATTGAGTCAAACCTCCTGCTCAATGTAGAAATCCAAACCAAAGTATATCTGATACATTTCTTAAACACCTCATCATCTCCAGAAGTAACCAGTTCCATTGCCATACTGCTTTAATAGTTGGGAAGGTTTATGTGACAGTCAATTTTAACCTGACTTCTTGTACTTTGAGCCCATTATGTGTCTTGCACTCTGGGATGAGTGAAAACAATATTTCAAGTATCTGAAGAGTACTATCATATCTCCCCAAAATCTTTTCTTTGAGGCTAAACATACTCAGTTATGCCACTCACAATGCTTAGTTTCTAGTTCCCTATCCTTATTGCCCTCCTCTGAACATCTTCCAGTTTGGTGGCATCCCTCAAAGTCTTGCGACTAGAATTGGACGAATTATTCAAGATGACATCTAACCAGTGCAAAATAGAGGGGAACCATCACTTCACATGATTTGGAAATTATCCTTATATTAAAGCAGTGTAAAATAGCATTTGCCTGTTTTGTGGCTGTGTTACACTGCTAGCTCTTACTCAACTTGTGATCTACAATTCCAAGAACCTTCTCAAATGTAGCATTGCTGAGCCAAAGATCTTACATTACAACCTCTGGGTTGGAGAGATAGGCAGGATATCTCTCAATGCCATTTCCAGGGAATCCTAAGCAGGTGAAGGCATCTGCTTGGGAATACCCTGAAGCAAATGGTGAGCCACTGTGTGAGACTGAATGCTGGACTGGATGGGCTGTGGCCTGTTCCAGCAAGGCTGTTCTTATGTTCATCTTGTAACTGATGCATTTGGCTTCATTTAAAATTCATTCTGTTGTTTTCAGCCCAGTGCTCAAGCCTATGAAGAATTTTAAAAAATTTGTTTGTGTCTTCCAGGATATTAGTTGTTCCACTTACTGAAGTTTTTTTTTAAAAAAAAACCCACTAATTGAGTAGAGTAATTTTTATTTATTGGGTGCAATGATTTTTATTTATGTGTAGATTTAATCTATCATTTTTCTATCTCTTTATTCAACAGTTATTACTATTATTCTTGTTGTTTCTAGTGCCTTTCCGGAAGAGAGGACCATATGCATTGAATAAATAAAACAAATAGAAGTGAATGCTTCAAATTTTACCTCTTCAAGGCTAAAATAAAATCCCTTATTACACTAAACTGAATTCATTGTTCATCTCATATTCCTGCAATTCCTGAACTCATTGTTCATTTCATATTCCTGTAATTATTATTTTACAAATGGGGCACAACACTCACCTGAGTGTATTTTCCGAAAATTTGTTTAAAAACATTAATTGAAATTACTAGCTTGCTTTCTCACAGTGCAATACTATGCATGTCTACTCAGAACGCCCTCTAAATTTAGCAAGGCTTGCTTCCAACTAAGTGTGTATGGCACAGTAGTTGAACAGACTGAGTAATCTATACCTATAAAATGGTGCGTTAACCGTTGGAATGTGTCAAAGGATGTTTAGCCAGGCCCTACTAGCTTGTAATGGGCCTCCGTTCACTCGCCCGAACCCGGTTCGCAGATAACTGTCGGGTTGAAATTTGCGCCAGTGGGGCAGGAGCCCCCTGGACGCAAAAAAAGGGAACTTTAATTCCCAATGTTCCTTGCGCCGCACCGCACCAGAGCCAATCAGGCTGAACAAAAGGAACGTTCGGAAACGCGCCGCGGCCAATCAAAAATAAGCCACAGGAAACAAACCGCTGCATTAACTAAAATCGTGCACGTCAAACTACAAGCCCCAGCGTCTTGCGTGCCATGAGCGCGCAGAAAGCTGAGGCAGCCGGCGCTAACCCTAACCCGCCCCTGCCTTCCCTTTCCATGGGCCAGGCATCGAGCCCGGCCCGCAGAAAAGAAAGACCCCCCCCCACCTGCCCCTGCCTTCCCTTTCCATGGGCCAGGCATCGAGCCCGGCCCGCAGAAAAGAAAGACCCCCCACCCGCCCCAACACAAAGCAACACAAACCAAAAACAGTCAAAAATACTCAAAACCAAAATAAAAACAGAAAAATAAACACAAAAACATCCCAAAACACAATCCAAAAACACTCAAAAATAATAAAAGACAAAAATAAAAAACAAAAAGGAAACACAAAAACATCACACAGACACCCCCCCATAACCCAAAACAACCCCCCTCCAAAAAAAATTTTTAAACCAGAGAGCTTACCAGGAGACATCTTCAATCCATGACGACCGGAACTCAACTGAGGGAACAAAGAGACTACTTACCGGAAGAGGAAGCGACACCCAGAGGACAGTAGAGAAAAATAGTACAATACAAGAAAAGCTCACCAGCCCCACCCAGAGGCCACAAGAGAAAAAACATTCAAAAATAATCAAAATAATTAGAAATAATTCCCAAATCAATGAAATAAGTTATCAAAACATTCAAAAATAGTCACAATAATCACAAATAATTAAAAAAAATAAGTTTTCACTCAAAAAAATAAAACATCTAAACACAGTATAGAAACATAGATTAAAAAAACATATTCTAACACATTTTAAAAAATAATTATCCAAGGTACAACTATTTAAAAAAATTCACATAGTAACACATTATTTGGTTAAATACAATAATTATAAAAAATTATATCATCCTTTCCTCTTTTAAAAAAACAAAAAACAAAAAATCACAGTTTATAACAGCCCGTGCATAAAAATTTAAAAAAACACAATTAAAAACTAACCTCATTTGCATCAAAATAAAACAAAAACCTTCCAAAACCATTTTAAAGAGCCGGGCACCGCCGGGCAAAATCTGCTAGTTGTTACTAAAATAGTTACAAAGATTAGTACTTCACTGATCACAGATACAGTAGTTATTTTAGTTGGTGTAGAGCAGGGATTCTCAACCTGTGGCCCACAATACCATTTCATGTGGCACCCCACCGCCTCCACCACACCTGGAAGTGCCATGAGGAGGAAGAAGGGCAAAATGGCTGTCTGGCCCCCTCAGTAACTGTCTGAGGGAGCATGACCAGGCCCCCGCCTTAAAAAGGTTGAGAACTCCTGGTGTAGAGGGTAGCGTGATGGTCTGGGACTCAGGAGACTTTATTGGAACGAAAACTCATAGTGGTGTGCGTGGATTTGGTAAAATCAATCCTTGAATATTTAATTTACCCTAAAAAGCTTTATTAAGGTTGCTATAGGTTTGTTCCAACTTGATGGCACGTAATATGCATGTCCATAAGAAAACCATATAACAGTATATCTGGCATATCACAGGAACTGAGAAAGTGTCAGATCATATTAGTTCATCTAACTAGATACAAGGTGTTTTAACAATAACTGTTACAAGATTACATACAGTACTGTACTTTGAAATACTTCAATTGAATCTCTTTTCTATTCCCCTGATTCTGCCTATGAAGTCAGATTTCCAACTATGGAACTATGACTTAAATGTCTCCTGCAAACTGTGTAAGGGAAGCTTGTTCCCTCTTCAAGAGAACACAGTTTGTAGGAGCATAACAGTTATGTCTGAACTAGATATCTAAATTCTAGTTTGTTTCATCACATCCTTCCATGCAAGGACAGGGAACCATACAATAATTCTCCTTATCCTATAGCAGGATACCTTTTTCCAATAAGAGAAAAAAAAGAATTACTTTTTGGAATGTGTGTGCAAATTAAAGCAAATCTGCACGTATAAACACTTTTATTCAAATAGTTTTAATGCAAATGACAAAAAATGCACTACCGTATATACTCAAGTATAAGCCGTGTTTTTAGTCCTAAAAAGGGGGACACGGCTTATACCTGGGTCAATGACCACGAGGGTCTCAAGACCATGCTGGATGGAGATGCACCAACAATTTGATTAATTTTACCATATTTTCATGTACAGTATTTTGATTATTGAAACTCACTAACAGCTGTTGCATTTTGCACCTTCGGCTTATACTCGGGTCAATCTATTTTCTTGGGGTTTCGGGACAAAATTAGGACCTTGGCTTATCTTCAGATTGGCTTATACTCGAGAAACAGGTAACTGCCAATACAGTAATGCCTCATACAACGTCCGATTCATGCAATGTTGAATCCCTACAACGTCGCCCAATTCTGTGAAAACAGTTGCCTCATACACCATCGCTGGACGTTGTATGAGGTACTGTATTGGGGTGCTGGGAGCCAGATCCAGCCAAAGAAGGAGTCTCCCCCCCCCCTGGCGTTTTGCCTTGCTCCACTGCCCGGGCGGGTGGGTGGGCATCGGAAACAGCGTGGATAAGCCCCCTCGAGCCTCAGAGAGTAAGCACAGGCAGCAGAGCAGAGCCCAAAATGGGGAGGAAAAAACTCAGTCACAACGGAGGTTTTTTCACCCATTTCAAAAAGGATGAAGTTTTCTCCTACCTTCGTGCAGCCTCTGTAAGGTTTGTAGGACTTTTTTCGGGCTATTGCCACCTTCCTTAGACGTCCCTGGAGTAAAAAGGAGCTGAATAAAGTAGCAGTGGGCATTTTATTTTTTTGGACTTCAATTCCCAGAAGCCCAAGCAAACTGTAAAAATGCATGCGGTGGCCATTTTTTTTACAGTTTGCTTGGGCTTCTGAGAATTGAAGTCCTAAAAAAGAAAAATGGCCACCGCTACTTTATTCAGCTCCTTTGCACTCCAGGGACATCCGAGGAAGGTGGCAATAGCCCAAAAAAGGTCCTACAAACCTTACAGAGGCTGCACGAAGGTAGGAAACTTCATCCTTTTTGAAATGGGTGAAAAAAACTCCGTCATGATGGAGCTCCCCCCCCCCCATTTTTGGCTCTGCTGCCTGTGCTTCCTCTCTGAGGCTCGGGGGGCTATATCCATGCTGTTTCCGATGCCCGACACCTGCCTGGGGAGTGGGGCAAGGCAAAACGCCAGGGGGATTCCTTCTTTGGCTACAGGTTCTGCCTCGCCCCACCACCCGGGCAGATTGGAGGACGTTGGAAACAGCCGGCTTTTTTTTTTCTTTTCATTATCTAATTCATTCTTCATACAACATCGGAAATCGTACAACGTCCAAACTTGTGGAACCAAGTTTGGACGTTGTATGAGGTATTACTGTTCTTTATATTGTGTCAACTGCAATATCAGATCTCAAGTTCTTTCTTTTAACATTAATACAGCCAACATTGCTTATTATCCTGTATGGCCAGGAATGCAACCAGTTGCTCATTAACTAGTGGCAACCTGTGGTCACAACTCATGCAATTTCACTTATGTCAGTAATAGTGCTGCTACTAAATTTTGAAAAATTACAGATGAAAAGAGCTTCCCTACTGCAGACACTGAACTTCCAAGCCTGAGAAGCCCAAGGAATCCCAGTATTTCTACATCCAGCTTTTATGGCTCTGGGGTTTTCACCCTAGCAACAAGAATGTTCTTATGTATCTACTTTTCAGAGCAATTCAGATTAAGTTCTTTAACCTAAAAAAGGATTTGGGATCCATTTAATTTCTTACCATATTTTATTAAAAAAGTAATGCAACCGTTGCAACTTAATTTTGATAAGATTGGAGACTAAGGAGTGGCTCTCAACTAGGTAGTTGAAAACAATGTTGTAAAAGATTAGGAACTGATGAAAAACTAATAAAAATCTACAACACATGTGCCATTCCTCTCCTCTATA
The DNA here is from genome assembly GCA_035047305.1 of Bradypodion pumilum. NCBI lineage: Eukaryota > Metazoa > Chordata > Lepidosauria > Squamata > Chamaeleonidae > Bradypodion > Bradypodion pumilum. The sequence continues at coordinate 30,629,359 of JAWDJD010000007.1, forward strand.
TCTCTTGCAATTGAATTAGGAGGTTTAATGAAGAATTATGTACGTTTTATTGCTTTACTATTTTACTGTGATTTTTAAAGTATTCTGAACTGCTTTTAAAGTACAGTGGCACCTCGTATAACAAAAATAATTTGTTGTGCAAGGCTTTTCACTACGTGATTTTTTTTCATTATACAAAGCATGCTTCGTATGGCAAAATTTCCTATGGGATTTAATTTAATTTAATAGATTTATATACCGCCCTATCCAAAGGACTCTGGGCGGTGTACACAAGTTAAAACCAATATACAGGTAAAACAATTAAAGAACCCCTTAAAAACATAACAATATTACCACCACCACCCGCTATACCATCTATTCTCTAAAAACAAATATAAAATCTACAAAAACCTTAAAAAAATTAATTACAGGATGGGGGAAGCCTCAGACGAGCCAAAAAGGGGAGCTTGTTGACAATCCTGGGCCCCAGACCCATTTTGCCAACCACGTCTTCAATTCTTTCCTAAATGATAGCAACTGGGCCTGGAGGCGTAGTTCTACTGGGAGGAGGTTCCATAGTGTGGGGATTACGACCGAGAAGGCCCTTTTCCTGTGCTAGAGAGGCGAGCCTCCCCAACAGATGGCACCTCTAGGGTGCCCTCTCGGTTTGCTCTCGTGGGACGGGTCGATGTCCTAGGGATGATATGGTCCCTGAGGTATCCCGGTCCGCTGCCATGAAGGGCTTTAAAGGTGACAACCAGCACCTTGAATTGCACCCAGAGACATATAGGCAGCCAGTGCAGCTCCCGCAGCAGTGGCGAGGTGCGGGAGAAACGACTACACCCCACCACTGCGTGGGCTGCCGCATTCTGGACCAACTGCAGTCTCTGGATGGTCATCAAGGGCAGCTCCATGTAGAGCGCATTACAATAGTCCAAACGGGAGGTTACCAGGGCATGGGTGACCATGAGCAGGGCCTCCCAGTCCAGGAGTGGGCACAATTGATTAATAACATGCACTTGCCTGAAGGCCCTCCTGGCCACGGCCGTAACCTGTTCCTGGAGCAGAAGCCGCGAGTCCAGGAGGACCCCCAGGTTGCACACCAGGTCGGATTGTGGCAATGGTGCCCCATCCCAAACCAGCTGTGATAACTCCTTATGAGTACCAGGTCCCCTCACCCACAGCCACTCAGTCTTGCCGGGATTCAGCTTGTAGTCCGTTCAGACCCAAACCACCTCTAGGCAATTGGTCAGGACCTTGACTGCATCAGTAGGATCACCATGGGCAGAGATATGCTTCCTATAATGAATATTTCCATAGGGATGCACTGAAAACCACCCTAAGAGATATGTTGCTTTGTATAAAGAAATTTTCGCTATACGAGGCAACATTTTTTCTTCAAATTCCTTTTGTTATACGAAGTTTTAATTATAAGAGCCCTTTGTTATACAGGGTTTTACTGTACTAACTTTTTAAAATTAGGTTTATTTTTAAATTATTAATTATACTGTTAATTGTATTTTTGATTGTTTATGAAAAGTCATAGATTCTTTCATTCAGACAAAGGCAATCTAGAAATGAATTATTGTATCCCTTCCATGGTGGCTTAGTGGTTAAGGCATTGAGCGTGACAACTGGAAGGTCGGCAGTTCGAGACCTGAGTGCTGCATGATGGCGTGAGCTCCTGTCTCTGTCCCAGCTTCTGCCTACCTAGCAGTTTGAAAGCAAGAAATTGCAAGTAGATAAATAGGGACCACTTCAGCAGAAAAGGTAAGTGTTCTGTGCATTTTGTCTAGTCATACCTGTCACATGACCATGGAAATGTCTGCAGATGCCAACAGCACTGGCTCCTTGGCTGTAAACGGAGATGAGTTCTGCGCCCGAGTTGGACATAACTAGCTTTCATGCAAGGGAGACCTTTACTTTTACCTCTGATTATAATATTTAGACTTTTCAAAGCAATAAATATAATGCCTTTAGTACTATCCTATATGATTAAATTCAATGATATTATGTTTTCTGTATAAAATATAATACAGTAGCATCATTTCAGGTAGATTAGCACTAGTTTTAAATGTGGTTTTTGTTGTGACTTACCTTTTGCTCTGGAACTTCAAAAACAGCTTCATGAACACTGCATGCAAAGAGTGAGGTAGGCAGGTCACTTAAATCCATCATCTCTTCCATGTCTTCTTCATTTTCTCCAAATATCATTTCTTCCTCTTCTTCTAGGTCACTGCTGTAAAGGTCAGACTGACTATCACTCCATGCCTTCATTGTATCACTAATCATGGTTCACTCCAAGAAATTTTCCTTTCTTCGTATTCCACGTCTATGCAAAATTCTCCCTAGTGAAACAAAGCAAAACAATGACAGAATAGAATATCAAAACACCTTACCAGAATGTTCTTATTACATATTTGTTAACATAATAATGATTAGGAATTAGTGTATTCAGTGATAACCAACAAGAACAATACAACTGGTTAATCATATTCCCGTCCCCACTGCAGCTTCAAAAGGACATTTTAAGGGAAGAAGGAAATACTAGAACATCACCTGATCTACATGGTCTACATGAAGGCTTTGTTCTCAGGCACTGTCACATGTCCAATCTTACAATTCAAGAATTTCCAAATGTGACAGGGAGTCATTGTTTATTGATTCCTATTTTTAAAAAATCAGCTTCAAATAGTTCTCATATTTCTTGAATAATCAAAACAAGGCTCATGAGGAGCTGAAATAAATTAATGCCTTCTGAATTTTTAGAGCACTCCCTAAATAAAAAGGCAAATACATAATACAGGTTTTTAAATTTGCTAAATCTAGGCCCAATCAAAGTGAAGGCACAAAGCCATGGATGGTCCCTCCAGAGATCTTCTGTTTCCCACAAACACTATGACTAGGATAGGGAAGAAATATTTATATGATGGCAAGTAGGGCAGAGAAGAGTAGAGGGGGGAAACCCACCCCACTCCTCTCAGACTGGCAACAAACAAAAAGCCATGGCAACTCTGCAGTGGATTCCAACAATAAGCAATGACAATCTATTCCGGAATTAGAGGTTCACAGAATCAGAATCGACCGCTATACCCTATTTGCTGAACTATAAGACTCACTCCCCCCCCCCCTTAAAATACACTAGAAAAATGGAGTAGTCTTAAACTGTATATAGTTACATTTAGTGGGTATTTTGGTAATACTCTGATGTGTTTTATATGCTGGCAAATATGGTAAATCCTTCTTCACTAACAGAAGAGTTTGACTAGAACCTTCTACATGCACTACAGCCAAAACTGTTCACAATCTGATTCTGTTGGGCTCAAAGTTGACTCAGCCCTCCATCCTTCTGAGGCTGGTAAAATGAATACCCAGTTGTTGGGGACAAAATGCTAATTATCTTGTGAAATGCCCAAAGTGCTATATGGGGCAGCGTTTGTTCAGTTGCAGTCGAGTCTGATCCTTTGCAACTCCATGGACCAACGCACGCCATGGGACAGTATATAAGTGCAATTGCTATTCCTAAAATGCTTTTGCATCTTCCATAGATTCCTCTAGACCACCACAATGTAACTAAAAGCATGTAAATATTAACAGATCCAGCATGCAGTTTTCTTCATTTACATTATCCTGATAATTAGAAATTATAGGTTTCACTTCTTCTTTGGTGTCCCAATCAAACCCAGAAATGCTAAAATAAAGCCACTTTCTTGGCTTTGCCATTGGCCAAGCTCAAATTCTCCTTTGTGCATGTTTCTGGCAGACCAGATTTCACTGATTGTGGAGCACTGTTTGAATTAGGAAAAGGAGTCCAACACATTTAATTCATACTGTATTCAGTGCAGGAATACTGATATTAGAACTTGGAAGAAGAAAGCTAATAAAACTTGGGTGCCTAAGGTAGCAGCCTATTTCCACTCGGTTAACTGCTGGTTTTGCTATATAAAGGGAAGGGTTTTCTTTTGACCCCCACCACCCTCATCAGCAGGTTTAGTGGAAACAAGGGAGACTGCATTCTCTACCACTGCTCCCAAACCCTGGACCTCCCTCCCATGGGAGGCCAGGTTCACACCATCTTTGCTGCCGTTTGGTAAGCAGGGAAATAGTTTTCTCCTCAAGTGAGCTTTCTCCTAGTGACCTTCACCTTAAGGTGTGTGTTTTTTAAGAAATTTTATGTACTAATTTTAAATTTATATTTGTTTAATGGTTAAGATACTGTAATGAAATAATTTATTGTTCTTAGATTTCAACACTGCTTAGTTTTTTAAATACAGCAAGCTATTGTACTATAAGGAGAAAGGTGGGAATATAAATATTTTAAATGAATGACTGAATAGGGATAAGTAAAGTTAGAGGGTTTGGCACTGCAGCAGGTCATAGTACACCAAAAAATCTATGATAAAGCAGGATGGGACTGGAGACCAGAAAGATTCATGCATGCTATCAAGTCAATTCTGACTTGTGGTGATCCTTTACAGGGTTTACTACACAGAAGGGGTTTACCTGGTACTTAGCATAATAAATCACAACTAGCATAGGCCCAGTGAAACAGTGGGGATTTGGTGAGTCAAGTTTTCCAGAAGTTCTACTGATTCAATGGGCCTACTCTTGTTGTCACTTGCTACACTGAGTAACAGGATTTCAGCTGCTGAGTCTAGCAATAAATACTTCTTTAATATTCAGAAGTAAGAAAAACCTCAGCTTTCATCTTAAAAGATGGATGGTTAAGTAAGGAAGAGTCTGTGAAACCTCAAAAAGGCAAATGTTAAATGAAACCATATTAGGTCTATTCTTATCAGCCATAAAATGGGGAGGAGGGGGAGGAGGAAGGCACCAATTTTTAACTGTGGGGTTTTAGTAGAATTCAAGAAGTCCCTAATCTTCTATCTATCTATCTAATCTATCTATCTATATCACTAAAATCAAGGTGTCCTCCCGTTTGTTATTCATACAGGACAACACCTTGGCACCTACCCCCACCAGACCCATGCAGCCGCCTACCTACTGTGCCAGGCTAGGTCAGTGCGGGGTACTGGCAGTGCCCTCGCATTCCTTCACCCCAAAAAGGGGTCACACAGGGGCACCCCATCTGCTCAGAAGTCCTCCAGAAGTCCCTCGACAGAGGCTGGATCAGCTCCGACTGGGCATGCGCAGTGCACATGCCCCAACAGAGGGCACCGCCTCAACCTGGATATCCGGGGTTGAAGCAAACACACCCATGAGGCACACCGGCCATTCCACCGCCAAGCGCACCAGCAGGAGGCCATGGGGAGCGCGTCTTCTGAGGTCCCACACACTCGGAAGGCTTTAGCCGCAGCCACCAAGTGCGCAAGTGGGGGTACTGCCTGGGCGGGAGGAGGAGAAGGCTTCTGTTGCCTGCCTGCCCACGGGGGTAGGCACAAAGTGCTGGGCAAGCCTGCCTGCCACGGAAGGGGGGCAAGGCATGGGGTGTCTGCCTGCCCTCAGAGGAGGCCAAGGCGTGGGGGTGCCTGCCTGCCTGCGAAGGAGGTCGGGCTGGTGGTGCCTGCCTGGCCATGGGGGGGGAGGGCTAAAGGTGAGTGGGATGCCTGCCTACCCATGCAGGGGTCCCCAGGATGACTGCGTGCCCACAGGGGGTGGGCAAGGGCTTGCAGTGCCTGCCCGCCCATGAGGGGTGTGTGTGTTGACTGCCTGCCCATGGGAAGGCTTGGGGAGCCTGCCTGCACGGGGAGGGGAGCCTGCCTGGCTGCGGGGGGGGGGGGGCACAAACAGAGCTGGGGGTGCATGCCTGCCTGCGGAGGGGGTTCTTGGGTGCCTGCCTACCTGCAGGGGGGCGGGCGGAACCGATAGCTTGGGGTGCCTGTCAGCCCGGGGGGGTGTTGGTTTACTGCCTGCCTGCAGGGGGGGGGTAGGTCTGGTGCCCCTGGTGGATGGGCATGTATGACCTCGCACCTGCATGGGTCCCACACCTGGGCAACGCCGGTTACCCCTGCTAGTATTACACTGTATCTTCTTTAAACTGAGGGGGAAGATAACTGAAAATAAACATACAGAAACAAATCATTTTAATAGCCATGCCTATGATTAAAGAGCATTTAGCAAAAATAAGTACTGCAAATAAAAGGGACTGAAAGTAACATTTTGAGCATAAATAACTTTAAGCAGAGAAATGCTGATGTACAATCAAATCTACAATGCAGCAAAATGCACTGCTTTATCCTACAAAAGGTTACAGCTTCAGCACAGAACACTCGCTTCCAGCTTCCTGGATTGTTGAACTGAGCTGACATCAGTAACCTCAAATGACCTCTGTTTCAATTTTTCCATTTACAAATAGGTAACAATAGACTGACAATCGCAAGGTTCTTCAAGAGAACAAGTACTGTACCAATCAATAATAGAACGAAATCACGTCAAATTCCTTGTTCTTGTCTGCAGAAGATGAGTAATATACTGTATATGGGATCAAGCATTTTATGAATTTAAATACTTTCCATACTACTTTTCAACAAAGAACTGGTAATTGCCACGTTTCGAGAATTGTAAAAATTCACTATTATAACAGACACTTTTCAGTACTGTAATTCAATTTTTAAACAAAGAAATCTGTGTGGCCTTTATACAGTACAATTCCAGGAGCAGGTTTATTAGACCACTAAATATCCAATCGCTCTGCAAGATTTTGTAACTCAAGATCACTTCTTCAGTGATGCTCTAATTTCCTGTAGATAAGAAGTTCTCAACATTTTTAAGCCGGGGCTGGGTTATGCTCCCTCAGACAGCTTCGGGGGGGGGGGGGGGCAGACAGCCATTTTGCCCTTTCTCCACCACATGGCACTTCTGGATGTGGTGGGGCACATGAAATGGCACCTCAGGCTGCATCCGTCTATTGGCCGCAAGGAGAGAATCCCTGTTGCAGATTGTGCAGAAAAACTATAAACAAGGAGTTCCAAAAATTCATGGCAGATATCTGTGCTAGGCCTGTTGCTTAAATATGAGTTAGATTTTTAAAAACTGTGACACAGACCCTGTTGAAATTGTATTCATATGTTTTAATGCATAGGCAGCAGCTCTTAAGCCTTTAAGATTTACTTTGTATTTCATTTGAGTAGAGAGATCTACCAACCGAGGCTGGGCAAAATAATCCCTTAGGCAGGTAAATATGCCTCAAGAATTAAGGAGAAAATTGTTCTATCCACATTCTCAGTCCAAGAATTTTTGAAAAGTATCAGAATCAAGTTTTGAATATTTTCACAGAAAAAGCCAGTCATTTCCCCCTTCCGTCCAATTCTTTTCAATTAACCTGGTTTAGAGATGAGAGAAACTTTTTAGTTAATGCCACTTGGAGGCAAGGCTTTAGAAACTTCAGCAATCTACTTCAAATTGTCCAGTTACGTACAGGTAGCAGTAAATTGCAATCTGTCCTAGGCGCCTATCCTGTACTTGGGCAATTCAATTAATCATAATGTTGACCTAAATTTATATGGAACACATTTTAGTGTATAAATACCAATAATTATCAAGTTCTAGCAACATGTCTTGAAGGTTTATGGAGCAAGACAGTAATTCTACTATTTATTTTTAAATTTAATTAATAAGTAACCTCAGCCTCTGACTAACCCTTTAGTGTAAAAGACCACAATCGATATTTTATTTATGTATTTATTTTTCAAATATCTATTGCCGCCCAACTCGGCAACAACTCTGGGTGGCTAACAACAATTAAAAGCAACATCAAACTAATTAAAAAGCCCTTAAAACCCCATTAAAAAATCGAAATAATTTACCCACTCACCCCATCCATTAAAAGAGAGAAATCTTTATATGAACCAGCAGGCGGGGGTCACCCCCATACCTGTCAACCCGCGGTTCCGGAAAAACGGGACCTGCGCACATCGCTTGTGCGCAGGTCGCGTTCCACGCATGCGTGGAAAGGTTTTACCCCTTCCACGCATGCGCGGAAGCTCTACGTCGCTTGCGCAGCCCTTACGCAAGCGACGTAGCGCTTCCACGCATGCGTGGAACGGGTAAAACCCTTCCGCGCATGCACGGAAAGCATTTCCCCCGCTGCCAAATTACGGGGTTATGACGTCAATCAACGTCAATTTGCGGGGTAATCCCGGCCAAATCAGGAAGGTTGACAGGTATGGTCACCCCTCCATCGGTGCCCCACACCTGCCCTGCCAGCCAGGTTTTCAGTTCTTTCCTAAAGGGCAGCAATTCTGTCAGTAGCCATAACTCTGTTGGCAGAAGGTTCCATAGGGCCGGTGCAGACAAAGAGAAGGCCCTCCTTGTGCTAGAAAGATGAGCCCTTCTAGCAGATGGTACAATTAAGAGAGCCCCACCAGTCCGCTCTGGTTGGACAGACAGATGTTCTTGGGGTGACGCGGTCTCTTAGATATCCTGGCCCACTACCATGTACAGGAAAAAAAGCTAATTTAGGATTCTAAAGGCAAATTTCCCTGCCGCCCCCCCCCCTCAGTCAAAATTAAGTGCTTCAATGATCTAGACCATGAATTCTCAACCTTTTAAAGTCGGGGGCTGGCTCACACTCCCGCCGACAGCTTCAGGGGCTAGATGACCATTTTTCCCTTCCTCCACCACATGGTACTTCCTGGTGTGGTGGAGGCGGGGGGGGGGAGCACATGAAATGATGTCGTGGGCCACATCCAGCCCATGGGCTGCAGGTTGAGAGTCCCTGATCTAGACAGAGATATTATACCACACTGACATACTGAAGCAAACTTTCAAAAGAAAAAACAGTTTACAAAACTAAATCTGCTGGTTCACATAGAATGGAACAGGAATCAAACAACTTCTGTTTGCATTTTTAGTGGTTAAAGTCAATGAAAATATATTTTTAAGGTAACAGGAGGAGGAAGAATTCAAACATTTCCTAACTGAGGAAATTTTCAGATTTATGCTGCAATTCCATGTACACTTTTTAAGTGCCAATGAACATAGTGAGGCTTATTTCCAAGGAGGTATCCAGAGGTCTGTGTTGTTAAGCACCTGTCTCTAATGTTGATAACATTGAGAGAGTCCAAGATTATACACTGCTAAAAGTGAACAATGAAGAAATAGAGACCAGAAGTATGTTGGTGATTTACACGCGTATATGTTAAATTGTGTAGCTAATCAATCTGCCAGTAACTAACAAAATGCTGGTCACATTACTAAGTGCACTCCTGTCACACAATTGTCTCTGTGTGTTTTCATTAGTGGCAATATTATTATTATTTATTGATTTCTACCCCGCCTTCCTAGTGCAACGCACCACTCAGGGCAGCAACAACAAAATATATATACAGTAATACCTCATACAACGTCCAAACTTGGTTCCACAAGTTAGGACGTTGTATGAATGCCAACTTTGTACGAGGCATGAAAAATCCTAGCCGCGATGCCTCATACAACGTCCAAATTATTGCCACCGATGCTTTGTATAACGTCGTTCCCATAGAGATACATTGCACAAACTGCAGGGCAAAGTCAAAGAAACACAAGAAACTGACAGAACTTTAAGAGGGGCCTTCGGCTCAACAACTTAAACAGGATTTAGCAAGGAGCGGGCTCAACAACCATGTCGGAGCCCAACTCCAAGTCCTCAGGATCATCGCCAGAGCAGGGCAACAAATAATAATAATAATTTTAATTTAAATACCGCAATTCTCTACCTTTGCAGTTTTTTTGTTGTTGTTCAGTCACACAGTTGATTCCGCTTTGCGACCCTATAGAACATCGTCCTCCAGGGATCTCTGTCCTCTGGGATGCCGGAGGAGCAGCCGACAAGCCTCGCCACGACTCTCCTGGGCCCCCGCCATTGGCCCGGGGTGTGAGTCAGCTGCGGCTACCGCCCGCGCCTTCATCCGGCCCTGCCTTGACCGGAGGGATAAGAGAACGCCGGAGGAGCATCCAACAAGCTTCACCATGATTCTCCCAGGCCCCTGCCATCGGCCCGAGGTGGGAGTCAGCTGCAGCCAGCGGCCCCGCCTCCCTCCGGCCCTGCCTCACCTCGCCTCCACCAACGCTGGGGCTTGGAGGCCGCACGGAGCTCAACCGGCAGCCAGCTGGAGGAGGCGGGGAAGAAAGAACTCGCCGGAGGCGAGTCCCAATTGTGGCGAGTTCTTTCTTTTCCCGCCTCCTCCGGCCGGCTGCCAGTTGAACTCCGTGCAGCCTCCCAGCCCCGGCGTCATTGGGGTCCATTGGAGGTGGGGAAAGAAAGAACCCGCCGCACTTGGGGCTCGCCTCTCCGTGGCCCCAAAAGCGGCTCCCCACACCTGTTGGCAGAGCCAGGTTTTAAGCATCTTCCTGAAGGGGAGTAGCTCCAACTGGAGGCACGATTCTGATGGAAGGATGTTCCAGAGGGCTGGGGCAGACATGGAGAAGGCTCTCCTTCTGGTCCCCATAAGAGAGGCCTCTTTTACTGATGGGACCACCAATGCGCCCCTCCTGTCTACCCTTGTCAGATGGGCTGATAACCTTCGGATGATGCGGTCTCTTCTTCACTGCAGTAGGTTACACAACTTAATTTATACATGTGCAAATCACCAGCAGCATTAATATAAATATAACCCCCATCATTCTTATGATGCTCAAATGCTAACCACAGAGACTTTAAACTGTCAATGCAGACATGACAGTAAAAATCAGATTCTATTTCCACATTCCTTCTGATTCCTCAAGGAGGCACAGAGAATGAAACTACAGTATGTTCTTTCTATGTGTTTGCGAGTTAGCCAAGTACAGTACTTCACTTCTGTAATAGATTACACTATTCTTAGAACTCACATTATTATCCCCATCTCTTAGGAAACAAACTTACATTAAGAGAGATCACTGGTTATCTAATGTGATTCATAATGCTTGCTAGCAGCTCTCCACCATATCAGACAGGGTTCGATAGCCTACCTGTAGGTACCAAGGATAGAACAGGGACTATTTGCATGTACAGGATTTACTCCAACAGTGAGCTACAGGCTCTCTTAAGTGACCAGTCATCTGTCAGAGATGTCAGTTCTCACCTAATGGGAAACCACAGCTTCCTGCTATATGAATGATCTATAATATGCAGGAAATAATCATATGCATCTACAAATTTCCACTTCTGCTTGCCAGGAGAAGAAAACAGAACCATTTACTTGTACGAAAAGTCCTTCCTTCAATTTCCATCAGCACAGGACACAAAAGAAGCTTCCCTGAAGAATATGAGGACACTCAGGTATCCCCTGGACAATGACAGTATTCTATTGGCTGATTCTTTCACATTGGAAGCACTGCTGGATTACTTCTGAGACAAAGGAAGAAGCTGCAGCTAGGATAGCTAATGGTGAGAAATGCTGAAGTTGCTGTTCAATGACACCTGGAGGGCCACACTTTTGTCAGGATCCCAAAGGATGTTTTGATTGTGTTTTTGTATTACTAAGTGGAGTTTAAACATGCCACAGTTTTGATTCAGCTATCATATGGTCCAAAACTGGAAGGGGCTGCTTTAAAACTTTGTGGAAAAGGGAATGATGAGCAGATCATTCTGGCTCTTCAACAGAGTGGGAAATCATAATCCAAGTACTGTGCTACCTGAAAGCGTAACCAGCTTTATCTGATAAAAGGTGTTGCAGGATTCTGCAACCAGAAGGCTTTTTAGGTGGTATATGACTTTTCACTGTTTTTGCTGCAGCAGATTAACATGGCTACCTGGCAGAAAATTTGGGGAAATTAGTTTCCTGATATGTCTAATAAAACTGGGCCAAAACGGAATGAGGACAGAGAGGAAAACAGACAAGGCAAGAAAGAACTGGAGTCAAAAAGAAATATGAACAGCAGTGAGCAACAGTAAATAAAGTGATAGGAAGACTGGTAGAAGACAAGGATAAAAATGGCAGGCTTTTAAAACCTGGGATGGACAGTACAAATCAAAGACTGACAACCACAGCAAAGGGCAAATGCAGAAACAAACAGTAAAGAGCAGTTGTTGTTGTTGATATTATAAAATAAAAATCTATTATTAGATTCATAGTCGAAGACTGATATAAAATTAACCTATACAAGACCTATACAAAGTTGTAAGAATTGTTAAGGTAACATCTAGGTATATAGGAAGTTCCTAGTAAAGTTTTTTGTAGAGTTGTTATTGTTATTATACCTTTGTTGGCATACGAATTAACAAAATGAACGCAGTGATTCCAACCAGAGCTGACCAGAGCTTTCGCAACAGTGTTAGGAAATACAATTCTCATATCTATTAAGTACTTTCTCCAGGTATTGGGCAACTACTGTATTTCTGAAATTTCAGGCAGAGAGTCACTTAATAAGTATTGGTAAGAGGACACAGCAGCTAAGGTGAAAATGTAAAATGAAGACAATAGGAAAAGTCCAAAGGGGTGCGGGCACTTAAATCATTCAGACCTCTTATAAACAGGCAAGGCAACAAGCAAAATTTTGTTTAAAGGGCATGCAGATGTGCCAATGAAAAATGCTTTTTTAAAGGTCTGAGGACTGCATCAAAGGAGAAAATAGGGAAATGATGGATTCAGTCCTGGAGCAAGAACGTGTTTAATTTAATTCTAGGAAACGAGAAAGGAGGGAAGGGCAATAATAGGAGGCCGCAACCACGAAGAGATGAAGGGCAAAAGAGAAAAAAGGGAAAGAAAGGGTCTCTGAAAGGAAGCTATAATGGGAGAGGTAATCTATTAACCCTACACAGAGGGCCAGTCAGCAAAGGGGGTTTCTTTACAATGGAAAAATAAGGTTTGGGGGATTTCCTGAGGGCGAGGAAAGGAAATACACCTTGATTAAAGGTAGAGGCAACTACAAGGGACAGGAAAGGTACTAAAGTGAAAAACTGAATGAGGGGACCATGCGCTTCCGAGGGGAGAACAGGAAGCAGCCTGATGGGGTTCAAGGTTGACTCAGCCTTTTCTATCCTTCTGAGGTGGGTAAAATGAGTACCCAGCATGTTGAGGGCAAAATACTAATTCCCTTGTGAACCGCCCCCAGAGTGCGGTATATAAGTGTGGTTTGCTTTGCAAGAGGGAGATGGCAATCTGAGTTCTTCTTGTGCTGGGGAGGGAGTGGGGTTAATAAGCCTCCCTAGTCCTACCCCCCAAAACAACCCTATTGGATGGCTCAGACCCAGGGGTCCTTCTCGCCCTGTTTCCAGTCAAAACCAGAACCCCCACCCCCAACCCCCAGCAAAGCACAACACACCAAAGCAAAGCGACAGCCTCAGAAATTATTATTCTTATCCCATGCATGGTGTTCCTTTCAAGATAGGCTGCCTCCATCCATGGAGGCTCCATCTGCTCGCCAGTGGGTGTGTGGCGGTCAGGTTAAAAAAAAGGTAAGGCGGCAAATAACCGGGATGGAAAGCAAAGGGGAGCGGGGGTGGTGGCCCTCGGAGGGAGGAACCCCATAAAAAAGAAAAGGGGGGGAGAAGAGAGCAAGGAAAAAGTGGGGAGACAGATCAATAAAAAGAGGATACAGTACATATTTCTGTGTTCTACACAGCACGCTTCAAAGGAGAACCGGAGGCTGGGCGCGACCCTTCCTTCCTTCCCGACCGTGAGGCGAGGGGGGGGGGCAGGGGAAGGGCGGCATAGAAAGCAAAACCTACCTAACCTGTTTCCCCCTCACCTACCCTCGTCGTCCACCGAAGGGCCGGAGCCGCCGCCGCCGCCGCCCTAAGGGCTCCTCTTCTATTCTCTTCCTCCGCCTCCTCTTCCTCCCTCAGCGCAGCCTCAGACGAAATCGCCTCACAATCCTGGCCGCGCACGGCCGCGCGCACCGACTCTGCCGGAAGAGCAGCAGCGGCACGTCCCCTCCCCACCCCAGCCACCCACCCACCAACTACCTCCCTCCGCGCCCCCCCCCCACGGCTCCTCAGAGCGCACGCGCCCCTTCTTGGCTCTGCCCGTCCCCTTAGCAGCGCGGAGTGGAGGAAGGTGGACTCGCGCGCTCTTACTTGGTGCGGCGCGCACGCGCACCTTTTTAAATCTCTCTCTCCGCCGCCCCCCCTGCCCCCTCGCGCGTTCGCTGGCGCATGATGCTTGGGGAGGCCGCGCGCCGTTTTCTTCTCTCTCAATTTCCCGCCCGCTTGAGGCCTTTTCTTCTTTCTCCCCCGCCCCCCACCGTCTGGAAAGTATGGAATGGCCCAGGAATCGAAGCGGAGGGGATGGAGGAGTAAACCAAGTGTAGGAGAGTGGTGGTGGTGCGGTGGTGTCACTTTCAAAATGAGGGTTAATGGGGGTTAGGGCAGTGATGGCGAACCTTGGCACTCCAGATGTTCTTGGAGTCTTGGACTTCAGTTCCCAAAAGCCCAAGCTCCCGTGAATCCGCACGAATGGGTTTGCTGCAATTCATCTGGCCTGCGCCCCCTCGTAGCTCCCGGAAGCAGAAGTAAAACGCGCCCATACAGTTAAGGCTCTTTCGGGTAAACCCTTCCTCTGTATGGGCGCGTTTTACTTCCGCTTCCGGGAGCTACGAGGGCGGCGCAGGCTGGCTGAATCGCAGCAAACCCATTCGTGTGGATTCACGGGGGGGGGGCTTCTGGGAATTGAAGTCAAAGAACATCTGGAGTGCCAAGGTTCGCCATCACGAGGTTAGGGTTAAAAGATCTAGGTTTAGTTCTGACCGTCTTTCAGTCGACGTCTCCCTTGCTTAAAGACCAGTCGTGTCTGACTCTAAAAGGGATGGTGCTCATCTCTACTGCCAAAGATGATTCCATGGACATGTGACGCATGACTTACCTTTCCCACTGAAGCAGTACCTCTTTATCTACTTGCAATTTCTTGCTTTCAAACTGCTAGGTTGGCAGGAGCTGGAACATAAGATTATAATAATTTTGTGTCAGAAATTTTTCTGGGTTGAAAGGTATATAAATCTATTAAATTAAATTAAATTTTTCCTGGAGAAACTGCTTCAGGGGACATCTGAATGCGGCTCCTTTCATGTCCCTAAGATCTTTCCCACCAAAGTGGTTCTTATTTACTTGCAATTTCTTGCTTTCAATCTAGTAGGTTGGCAGGAGCTGGGATAAAGATGGGGACTCATTCCATTATGCAGTACCCGGGTCTCAAACTGCTGACTTGCCAGTCTTGTAGCTAACAAGCTTCTTAACCATTGTTGTCACACAACACTCGGGTCTTCAAACTGCTGACATGCCAACCTTCCAGTCATCAAGCTCAGTGTCTTAACCACTAAGCCACCATGATCTGACAGACATTAGCATTTCACAGTACAGTACAACCCACATATAATTACAAACGCCCACATGATGCAGTGAATGTGTGGGGCTGAGTTCCTGCTGAACCTGCTGAGATAAAATGCAAATTACATCTACATCATACGATCAACAGCATCAGTGCTTTCACCACACAGATTACCTGACCAGCGGCTCCTATTTTGAAATGACCCTATCTGTGGTTTAGGTCATGCATCAAAACATGAGATGCAGCAATGCTACAACCATTTTACAGTATGCAATTCATAACTCAATCCACATTTATCACATCACAGGCTACCTTCACTGGTTTCAATGTACATCAGAAGGAATAATTGTCTAGCATTTTTAGCACACTAAATATTCATCTCCAATCTTGCAGTGCTATACAGTAATTCCAAAATTGTTTTCCTAGGCAAAATGCTAGCTTCAGCACTTTCCTTGAAAAGGGTCTTGATTGCTAAGAGAAAGTAGGTTGTCCATGTAATCAGCCCTCTTGACTGACCATTACTGGTGCTGTCACAGTTATTTATAAAGCTCATTAGCAATCTTATAGCCACAATTCTTCCGCTCCCTCACTTTGTCCCCACCCCTCTGCCAGGTACTGTATATAAACCTTTGGCCCAGGTGTTTTGCATTTGAGCACATGGATTGATATCCATGAAAGTTCACACCAAAAAAGAACGGTTAGGCTTTCAGGGGTCAAAACACATTTATTTTCCATTTTGTGTATAGGTTAAATCAGGGGTTCTCAACCTATGGCCTGTGGGCCAGCCCTGGCCTACAGCACCATTTCATGTGGCCCATTTCATGCCACAGCCAATGGAAGCGGATGCATTTATGACAGGCATAAATGTGCTCACAGCTGTCATAAATGCGTTTACGACAGCGATGGACAAGTTTTACGGCAGCGTTTACAGCAGAGGGAACCACTAGTCCAGCCTGCTCAGTTGTCTGAGGGGGCGTGGTCCGGCTCACAGCTTTAAAAGGTTGAGAACCCCTGGGCTAAACAAACATGGCTACCCTTTGAGAGTTAGGATTACTGGAACTATATTGAAGGGGGAAAGCTGGCAATAACCTTTTCTGCTCACTACAGTATTTCCAAAGAACAGTGTTAGTCTGTCTCAATGTGGTGGTCTAAGGAAAGGAGGGGAAATGGGGAAATATTGTATTAGAATCATAGAATGAGTTGGATGGGGCTTATGAAGCCATCTGGTCTTGTTCAAAGCAGAAATTCAAATCAAAGCAGATACGACAGAGGTTTGTCCAATTCTCTAGGGACTATGGTGGCTCAGTGATTAAGACGCTGAACTTGATGACTAGAAGGTCGGCTGATTAGCAGTTCAAGATCCAAGTGCTGCACGAAGGAATGAGCTCCCACCTCTGTCCCAACTCCTGCTAATCTAACAGTTCAAAAGAAAGAAATTGCAAGTAGATAAATAAGTACCACTTTGGTGGGAAGGTAAACAGCGTTCCATTCACTCAGGTGTCTAGTCATGCCTACCACATGTCCATGGAAACATCTGCAAACGCAGACATCACTGGCTCTTTGGCTATAAACAGAGATGAGCACTGTTGTGTTTGAATATATTTATTGCTGTAACGTTTTGTGAAATAATTGGGATCAGTAAATCCTTCATTTTGTCTCCTTCTTGGTCTTAAAATATCGCGGGACTGCATTCCTGCCTAAACTATGTAGCCTGTACAGTCTTCACTCCAGTCCGATGACCTCCCAGTTACCCCACTCCCCTTGCTGTTGTTTCCCGCCCAAATGTATAAATTTCTGAGTGTATATATTTAGCAGTGCTGCGCCATTGCTCCCCATGTTCTGACTGCCTAATAAAGTTGTTTGGCCCTGTTATGCTGGCTGCTTCGCATTTCTACCAGAACATCAAATTGGTGATAAAGGTGGGATAATGGTGTCTCATACACCTACCCTAGCTCCGTTCGACGTGACTGCTCCCGAGAAATGGGTCCTGTACGAGTGACAGTTCCGGCACGCCATGGCGGCCCAGGACATCGTCAACAAGAAGAAGTGCTCCTTCTTCTTGTCACAGTGTGGCCTGACCACCCTTGAGCTGGCCACGCACCTCGTGTTGCCCAGGGACTTCAACACCATCTCGCTGGGTGAGATCTTGGCAGCTCTTCGGACACACTTCCAGCCGAAGGTGTCCATTTTCCCGGCCCAGGTGGCATTCCACAGATGGAATCAACGCCTGGGAGAGTCCGTAGCCGACTATGTCACTGCGCTGAGGCTGGCTGCCGCCCCGTGCCAGTGAGACAATCTGAAAGAAGCGTTGTGGGATCACCTGCTTGTAGGCATGCGGCATGAGGAGACACAGCGCCGGCTTATGGTCAGGGACATCCTGACCTTCAAGTCGGTCCTCCAGGAAGCATTGGCGTCCAAGGCTGCAAGGTTGAGCGTCAAGTAGTTTAAGCACAGGCCTGCCATCTCCGGGGGTTCGGAGTCCGCTGTGCAGGCCCATCACTGTTCTTCACCCTGCTCCTCTGCATCTTCAGCATCGCCGGCGTCTTCATCCACATCCAGGTCCGGGTCCAGCGACGAGGATGGTGAGGTCTAGAAGGTCCAGAAGAAGACGTCGGACAAGCACACCGCCGAGAGGGCCTATCGCAGGTGCGTCGGCTGTGGAGCGAGACATGACCGCTGTCAGTGCCCCTTCAAGAACACCGACCGTCATTACTGTGGCAAGAAGGGCCACATCGCCAAGGTCAGCAGGCAACGCCAGAAGCAAGTCCCGGAGCAGCCCAACCGACTGAGCCAAAAGGGAGAGTATGTGTCGAAAATCTCCGCCAAGGAGCCATCTGTCCGCAGTGTTTCCAGCATCTCCAACCGTTTCTTCGCAGAGGTCCAGCTGCACGGCGTTCCGGTGAAGATGGAGGTGGATTCCGGTACGTCCTACTCCATCCTGCCCCAGAGGGAATTTTTGAGGATGCCCCCAAACTTTCACCCAAAACTACAGGCTCTGAAGACGTCTCTCCAAGACGTGCAGAGTTGCCAGATTCCGGTTCTGGGGATTTTCCCGTTGAATTCAAAAACATTGCAACGAAGCTACCTCTGGTTGTGGTCAAATGCGGCACAAACTGCTTGCTTGGGGTGCAGTGGTTTGAGCCACTAGGGATTAAACTGTCCGGCATCAACGCCGTCCACGCTGACCAGGTACAAGACGTTTGTAACACGCACCCGGCAGTATTCAAAAAAGGACTAGTCAACTACAGGGGGACCCCGGTGCCTTTCGACCTTGATTCGGCTGTGTGGCTGATCCGCCTCAAGCCTCACAGGGTACCGTTTCTCTTATAAAACACAAGATTGAGGCTGAGTTGGACAAACTGGTGGGCCAGGGGATCTTGGTTCCGATGGACTCCGCGGAGTGGGAGACACCTATCGTGACTTTGATCAAATCCAATGGGGAGGTGAGGATTTGCGCAGATTATAAATGCACAATCAACAAGGCCATTCAGCCTAATGCTTACCCGGTGCTGGTAGTTAGCCACTTATTGGCTGCGTTACATGGGGACAAATGTTTTGCCAAATTGGACTTAGCACAGGCCTATTAGCAGTTATCTGTCACACCTGCTGCTGCTGCGGCCCAAACCATTGTTACACACAAGGGGGCCTTCAAAGTAACGCAACTTCAGTTTGGGGTGAATGCAGCCCCGGGTATATTTCAGTCACTTGTTGAACATCTCTTAAAGGTTCTTCCCCGGGTCCTCCCCTACTT
This sequence comes from Bradypodion pumilum, assembly GCA_035047305.1. Taxonomy (NCBI): domain Eukaryota; kingdom Metazoa; phylum Chordata; class Lepidosauria; order Squamata; family Chamaeleonidae; genus Bradypodion; species Bradypodion pumilum. The sequence continues at coordinate 30,648,274 of JAWDJD010000007.1, forward strand.
TGATGATGTCCTTATAACCGCTGGAAGCGAATCCGAGCTTGCCAGCAGGTTAGATCAGGTTTTTGAAAATGCAGGGTTACGTCTGAGAAAGGACAAATGTGTTTTCCTTGCACGGGAAGTAGAATTTTTTGGGTTTAAGGTTACTCCCGAGGGAGTTAAATCCTCTGATTCAAAGATTGCTGCCGCCCGCAACGCCCCCTGTCCAACCACAAAAACTGAGTTGCAGTCCTTCCTAGGTCTGCTCAACTTTTATCACTCCTTCTTGCCAAGGAAGGCTTCTGTAGCAGAGCCGCTACACTAGTTGCTTAAAAAGGACGCAGTCTGGCGGTGGGGGCAGGTCCAGGATCGTGCATTTCGTGAGTTAAAAGAGCTGTTATCTGAAGCAGTCTTGACTCACTTTGATCCCAGGAAACCTGTGGTTCTTGTGTGTGATGCTTCACCGGTGGGGGCTGTCCTGTGTCATGTCTTGGAAAATGGGAAGGAAGCCCCGGTTGCATTCTATTCAAAGTCCCTATCAAAAACTGAGCACAACTATGCCCAGACCGACAGGGAGGCTGGCCATAGTTGCTGGAACAAAGAAGTTCCACGACTTCCTCTACGGAAGGGAATTCACTATTGTAACAGACCACTAGCCCTTGCTGGGGATTTTTGTTATTTCTAAACCCACTCTCCAGATTCTGGCCCCCTGCATGTTACGCTGGGCCATTTTCTTAAACGCTTATCAGTACACCCTGGTACACCGTCCGGGTAAAGATATCAGCCACGCTGATGCACTGTCATGGTCTCCATTGCCAGACCTGGGGGGGGGTGGATTGCGAAATTGAGCAAGATATTCAGGTGCTGCTGATCGAGTCTCTTGACTCACCCCTCATAGTGCCTTCAGACATTGCTAAGGCAACAGCATGGGACAAACTCCTGTCCCAGGTAATTTCTTGGGTTAAGAAAGGCTGGCCCACATCCCCTCTTGCTGAGGAGTTTAAAGTGTTCTTTAGAAGATGGTTTGAGCTTTCGCTCGAGAGAGGTTGCCTCCTTTGGGGCCAGAGGGTAGTTGTTCCTACCATATTACGCTCTAAGGTGCTTAGGCTTCTACACATTAGCCACCTGGGTATTGTGCACTCCAAGGCGTTGGCCAGGAGTTTTTTCTGGTGGTCCCAGGTAGACCGGGACATTGAACAATTGGTAGGCACTTGCCGGAGCTGCCAGAGTTCCTGGCCCAAGGAGTCCAGGCTTCCCACCCGGGAATGAGACACTGTCCATGGACCTTGGTCACAGATTCATGTCGATTTTGCAGGCCCTTCCCGGGGCACACTTTTCCTACTGGTGGTCGACTCATTTTCTAAATGGTTGGAGGTAATTAAACAGTTTCGGAGGTTATTCAGTTGTTTCGGACGGCTGGACATGCTAGTGTCCGACAACGCCACAATGTTCACCTCTTCCGAATTTCAGGCATTCCTGGAGAGGAACGCCATTCGGCATGTAACTTCTTCCCCTTTCCACCCTTCCACCAATGGTCAGGTGGAACATCAGGTTTGCACTACAATAGAGGCACTTTGCCGCATGGGTTAGGGGGACATTGATGTACAACTTTGCCAATTCCTCATGTGCTACCAGACAACGACCCTGGCATCAGGGCTGTTGCCAGCTGAACTCCTAATGCACAAGAGGCCGGTCTCATTGCTCGACCAGTTGGATCCTTCCAGGGTGGAGGATAGGGGTGTTAATATTGAAATTACTCACAAAAAGGTATTCTCAGCTGGGGATCCGGTGCACTGTCAGAACTATGTGGCCACAGGTCCAGCATGGATTCTGGGCATTGTGGTGGAACAAACAGGACCAGTGTCCTATCATGTCAAAACAGGTACTGGTTTGCTATGGCGGTGCCACGCTGACCAGCTCAGACATAGGGTTACGGAGTTTCAAGAGGTACAAGGTGATTCTATTCATGGTGATTCCACGTTAGGGTCCTCCCCCACCCGCTTACTCCCAGGGGGAGATGAGGACGGTGGCTCAGCCATTAGCTGTAATTCCCAGCTTTCTAATTCGAGCCAGCCCCAATTCTGTTGGAGGCTGTCAGCAAGCCTAGAGCGTGGAAATGTACCTTTTGATTTACATGATCGGGGGGATTTTGCAGAGTGTTCCCCCACTAGTCCTAGTGAGAAGCGGGGCTTTGATTTCTCCCAAGGGACCCCTGTCCTTCTGCATTCGAGTCTACCTCAACTCCCACCCAAATGAGGCAAACTTTCGTTGAGTTGCCCCCTACTCAAGCTTCTCAAAGGTGGGACTTCACATTGGGTTTTACCCCTCCTGATTCTAGTTTTAATTTCGAGCAATCCCCTGCTCTTGCTTCATCCAAATAGGGTTTTGATTTAGTTTGCCCTCTCCCTAGCTCCAACTCCGAGTTGGGACAATGCTCCCTAGATGCAAATGGTTCAGAATGGGCCCCCAGTATGGGGTATCACTCAATGGAACCTAGTCTGCCTAGGACTTCTGAACACAGTCAGGTGTCAGTACGGCCCAAAAGGGTTTGTGGGCCTCCACAGTGGCTAAGGGACTTAGTCCCATCCTAGGGGTGAGGGATGTTGTGTTTGAATATATTTATTGCTGTAAAGTTTTGTGAAATAATTGGGATCAGTACGATCCTCCATTTTGTCTCCTTCTTCTTGGTCTTAAAATATCGCAGGACTGCGTTCCCGCCTAAACTATGTAGCCTGTATGGTCTTCACTCCGGTCAGATGACTTCCCAGTTACCCCACCCCCTTCCTGTCATTTCCCATCCAAATATATCCATTTCTGAGTGTATATATTTAGCAGTGCTGCGCCATTGCTCCCCATGTTCTGACTGCCGAATAAAGTTGTTTGGCCCTGTTATGCTGGCTGCTTCGCATTTCTACCAGAACATCAAAAGCACTGAACCCTAGAGTCAGATATGACTGGCTTTCCAGCAAGAGCAACCTTTCCAATTCTCTCTTGAATGCTTCCAGTGTTGAAATGCTCATCACCTGCCAAGATCATTGGTTTCATTGTCATATTTTTCAGTCCCCTAATCATCCTTGTTGTCCTCCTTTTAACTTGTTCCAGTTTATTAGCACCCTTCTTAAAGTATGGTTACACAGAACTGGATATAGTACTCTTAATGTAGTCTAACTACAGTACGTACTGTATTACCAAATATATAATGCAGCCCTAATGTGGTCTTTTTTCACAGCCACATCATGCTGTATGGCTCTTATTTGGCATGTGATCTACAACCATTCCATGATCCTTCTTGCTCATAGTATTAGGTTAAAGGTAAAGGTTTCCCTTGCTTGAAAGCCAGTCGTATCCGACTCAAGGGTTCAGTGCTCATCTCTGTTTCAAAGCCGAAGAGCCAGCGTTGTCTGCTACTGCAGACGTTTCTGTGGCCATGTGGCAGGCCTGACTAGACACCGGAGAGCATGTCAGCTTTGAAGGCCAGATGGCCATTTTGTTCCAAGAGCTTCAAAGGGGTAGCCATTTTGTTTATCGAATGCCATTGGAGGGGTAGGGGTGCACATGAAATGACACCATGGGCCAAATATGGCCCACATGCTGTAACAATCCGCTTACATCCAGGCCATGCTTTTCCAGCTTCCTGGCAATGGGATTGTGAGAGTGTACCAGATCCGGTCCTCTGGCCCAGATCTGGCCCTCTCAGTTCAGGCTTCTCCATTAGGTAAATCAGGTAGCACCAAGCAAAGAAATCACTCCAAGTCTCTTCAAGCATTTTCATAATTGTATTATAAGCAGAGCAAAGTTCAAAATACAGTCCAGTAAAAGATTAGAAGCAGACAGATAAAGCAAGCCATGGGGGGGGGGAGCCATCACCCCCTTCTTCCAAGAGCTCACATTTTGGCTGCTTTCCAGTTCAGCCTCCCAAGCATGTCTGCCTCCCTGAGTGGGTCAGCCTCTCCGATCTGTCTTCTCCCACTTCCCAGGGCTCCTCCTTGGCCCACCCCTCAGAGATACCAGCCAATGATCTTACAGCAAGACATTTCAATCCAACCAAGTTCCATCCTTTCTTCCCCAAGATGCTGCCATGAGGCTCCCATGTGGGTGGTTTGAAATTGCCATTTTGGAGGGGCATCTCCCCCCCCCCTCTTCCATGAGGCAGGCCACAGAAACAAAGATGGAATGAGTACCCACATTCCATCACACCTCCCTCGTTAGGGTGACAAAAACCAGGATTTTCTTATAAAATAATGCTTTTCGTAATAGTTCACTGTATGCATTTTTAAAACAGGCAAACACATTTCTTTTCTTCCTTGCAAGAAGGTTTCTCTAGCATTTCTAGCAAACAAACAACACGTATCATTTTAAAACATTTCCCACTCCCTAATTACATGAGTATAACATTACATTTCTTCCCTCACTTCTATAAGCAAAAGAGGCTTTCTTTCCCTTGCATAGCATTACAGATAAAACAGGTAATCACAGCAGAGCATTTCAAAATAATAGCATGAGCATAACAATGGAACATTTAGCCAATGTAAAAAAAAAAATTTTGAATGCAAACTAAGCCAATTCATTGAGATCACAGATTTTTGAAGCCCACACAACCCTTCGTCTTTTGAAACAGAGTATTGTCCAAATTAAGAGTCCAAATGTTGATTGTTTAGAATTTAAACAACAAAGTCCAGTTCTTGGTACGGCCAGGATGGAATTTGGCTGTGAGTTAATTCACACTGATTTCACAAGACAACAAAGCAACCCATCCTCCCTCCAATCAAGCACATTCTTCATCTTTTCAGTTACTCACTCAGTCCTCAGAACAAGACAGGAACAAATTACTCTCCTTTTCTTCCTCTTGGCAATCGCACAGGATCTCCAAAATTGCACAGGTTTCCAAAAGTCTTCAGGCATATCTCCAGGATTTCTCAGCGTCTCCTTTTGCTTCCTCTAGTCTCAGAGACAACCTCTCCCCTGTGCAACTTAAAGGAACTTCATCTGCCTAGAAGCACCTCTGGGGGGCATGGCTACTCCTTGGTGAATCACTGGACTTCCTGGTCCAATTTCCTGATTCATATTCCATAGACCGTTCATCCACTGTGCTGTTTCTGCCTCACCAACAACCTAAATCTATGCAGCGAATGCAAGGTGCACATGGACTAGTGCAGTCAGGTAACATGAGCCAAGGAGCCACTTCCTTTCCATGTTTCCTCCTCCTCTCTCCAGACACAGGACAAAAAAACAGGAACAGACAAAAAAATCGGGCCAGACCCGATCTGCTTCCGTGGACAATGGAATCCCTTCATTTCCATCTCTCTTCCTCCACTCTCAAGGAACAGGAACAACAACAAAAAAAAAAACTTCTCACCGGAATGCAGGCCAGATATGGGTCCTTGAATATCCCACCGCTGCCACCATGTAACAATCCGATTACATCCAGGCCATGCTTTTCCAGCTTCCTGGCAATGGGATTGCAAGAGTGTACCAGATCCAGCCCTCTGGCCCAGATCTGGCCCTCTCAGTTCAGGCTTCTCCATTAGGTAAATTAGGTAGCGTCAAGCAAAGAAATCACTCCAAGTCTCTTCAAGCATTTTTATAATTACATTATAAGTATAGCAAAGTTCAAAATACAGTCCAGTAATAGATCAGAAGCAGACAGATAAAGCAGGCCGTTGGGGGGGGGAGGGAGAAAGCCCATTGCCCCCCTTCTTCCAAGAACTCACATTTTGGCTAATTTCCAGTTCAGCCTCCCAAGCATTTCTGCATCCCTCTGAGAGTGTGGGTTGGCCTCGGATCTGTCTCCTCCCACTTCTCAGGGTTCCTCCTTGGCCCACCCCTCAGAGATACCAGCCAATGATCTTACAGCAAGACATTTCAATCACACCAAGTTCCATCCCTTCTTCCCCAAGATGCTGCCATGAGGCTCCCATGAGGCAGGCCACAGAAACAAAGATGGAATGAGCACCCACATCCCATCACACATGCCTTAGCTTGGGAATCCCTGCTCTACACATATAAAGGCACATACACATTCCCCTCCAATTAGTTACTGTACTATTACATTTCTTGGATATATGACCTCCACTGTTTTTCTTCTCTCTCTCTCTCTCTCTCTGTCTCTATGCTGGCTTCTAATTCAGTGCCCAAATATAAATGAATGAGAAAATATTATCAAGGCTAGATTGTATTTACTTTTTAGGAATAAAATCCATATGGACAATGTTAATTAAACAGCAAGCATTTAACTGGTAACACGCAGAGTCAACTTTTCATCTCTACTCCCCAGATATATTAGTCACAGGCCTTACCATCTGTAAGGTTTAGAGTTCTAAAAGGCGAAGATTAGAGATTTAGGTTTAAAAATACTACAGAGCCACTTTTATTCCTCACGTATATAACATGTGGGGTTTGTTTTACCTGTTAGGCTTTATTCCATTTTAAAAGAACTGACCATTTTAACAAATGTGTTGCCAAATGTTATGTGCTGAGGTAATGTGGATTCAGCAGAATTAAGCAGTACTAATCCTTTCTGCTGGCTCTCCTTTGCAAGGCACCTCAGCTCGAAGCCTTTCCCCCTCTCTCCCTTGCACTACACAAGCAGTTTTAAGATAACATTTTCAAGGAGAAATTAGGGTGAGCAAGGTGTCACGCAGAATTTCACATCAGCGCTGAAGGATCACCATAATGTGCAATTCTGCCCTAACAATAAGGCAATCATAGAATGGACACCTAGCAAGATCTCATTTCCCCTTGATAATAAAGATGGTTTTAGTATTAAAAGCAGCATTTATTATTTCACGTAGTGCTTGAGAATTTCTCCTAGGCTTGGTCTAAAACAGGAGTTCTCAACCTACGGCCCATAGGCTGGACACGGCCCACAGCACTATTTAATGTGGCCCATGTTGCCGCTGCCACTGGAAGCGGCCATGTTTATGACAGCTGCAGATGTTTCATGGCAGCGTTTACGGTGGGGGAAGCACCAGTCCACTCAGCTGTCTGAGGTGGCATGGTCTGGCCCACGGCTTAAAAAGGTTGAGAACTCGTGGCCTAAATGTACAACAAACCTTTAGTGCTAATTTCTTGTTTATCTTGAGAAACTGGAGATTTGACTGGTGTCTATTATTAATGTCCCCTTTCAGTGCTATGTATATTTCTGGCTCCTCAAATGCGTATGTAGATCCAGCAGTATAGCATCTGCATATATTAATGACACATGCATGAGCCACCAGAAAAAAGCTCTTTAGAGAACTATTCCTGCCTTGGTGACCTGCAGTCATTTCTATCCATGCTGGAGACTCAATACTATGCTTCCTTGGTCTGTCAATCTCAGTCACGTAGGCTTCCATAATCCCTGGGATCTTTGTGCCTATTAGTATTACTAGCATTTTTTGCCCGGCAAGTCGGTCATGTTTAATATGTGTGTTGGTGGTTAGGGGTGGTTTGGGTGTGTGTGCGCGCACACACACACACACACACAGGGCTGGTTTGAAATGTGCAGCCCAGTAGGTGTGTGTGTGTGAGTGAGTGAGAGTGAGAGAGAATGAGAGAGAGAGAGAGAGAAGCAGTCCAGTAGGTGTGTGGTATGTGAGAGAAAGTGAAAGAGAGACAGAGAGACAGAGAGAGAGGAGGCTGCAGTTGTGGAGGCTGTGCCCAGGTGAGTAGGGCGGGGAGGGGGAAGCAAAGTTTTTATTTCCCCCTTTCCCTGCCATGGGGGGTGGGAGGCCTTTGTTCCCCCTCAACTGTTTCGAAGGTATAAACCTTCGAAACAGTTAATAGGGAAAAAACAAAGGCAGCAGGCAGCTATTCGTCAGGGGATGCAGTCTCCCTGGCGGATTGCTGGCTGCCGCCTTTGTATTACCCCCACCACTGTTTTGTGAGCTAACACGAAACAGCGGTGGGGGTAATAGAAAGGTGGCAGCCAGCGATCCACCAGGGAGAGCGCTTCCCCTTACAGATCGTTGCCGGCTTCCCTAGTTTTTCCATTAACTGTTTTGAAGGCTGACACGAAGCAACCTTCAAAACAGTTAATGGGGAAATGCAAAGGCGCCAGCCAGCGATCCATTAGGGGAGGCGCTCTTCCTGGCAGATTGATGGCTACCACCTTTCTATTACCCCCACTGCTGTTTCGTGTTAGCTCTCGAAACAGTGGTGGGGGTAATACAAAGGCGGCAGCCAGCGATCCGCCAGGGAGAGCGCCTCCCCTAACGAATCGCTGCCTGCTGCTTCCCCCCCTCAACTTACCTTGAGACCAGCGGCAGCCTCGGCTTGGTTTCGGTAGGGTAGTGGGGAGGAGGTGGAGTCCCTCTTCTCCCTGTTGCTCCGGGGAAGAAGGGCGGTGGTGGCTTCGCCGTGGCTTTGGCGGGGCGGGGTAGTGAGGGCGGCAAAGCGCTGCATCCGCCTTCGGCGGCCTGGCGCTCCTGCTGAGTGAGGCTTTTTTTATTTTGTGCGCACCGGCTTTCCCGGCCTCCTCCGCATCCTTCAGCCGCATTGGCTGAGGGGTGGCATGGTGCAGAGGACTCTGGGACATGTAGGGATTTTTTTTTGGTCTGCGTTTGTGGGGCGAATGCCCCATTCTCTGTTTCCAGACCCTTGCGGCGTTGTGAGTTACGTCAAAAGGTAAGTGTGGTCGGCTTGGTACAGGATGGTTGAGCTGGATGTGGCCACTAATGCCAGACACTCACTGCCCTACCCCCTTCTTATAGGTAAAGATATATGTGTGTACCTTCTCCATGCTGCATTTCAACAGCCCCATGTGGTTAGCTAACTGTTAAATTTTAATGTTAGCTTTCATGGATCAAGAACACTTCATCAGACAGTGGACTGTCTGACAAAATAGACTTGATCCACGAAAGCTAACATTAAAATATAGCAGTCTTCAAAGTGCTACAGCATTTTGGTTTATTCTCTGATTGATGTCTGGCTGGACACTTGTTATGGTAATGGAGTAGAGTAGACCGTACAGCCAGTGACTCAACGCCAAGTGTTGGCCTGCGGTAAATAACCTGACTCCCTAAAAGGGACAATGACTATAGGCGGATGAGCCCCTTTAGGTGGGGTGATGGTCCCCCTCAGTGGAGGAAATGCCACAGGAAACCATCATACTGGGTCCAACGGCAAAATGAGCAGAGGAGGAACCACTTCACTATTTTGATTCCCAATGGTGATGGAGGCAGAAAAGGCCATGCCAGATGGACTGGCTGTGAAGGTACACCTTGTCCATATTCTCAAGGCTGCAGCAACCCATTGCAGTCCCGGTGTTAAATCCTGCATGTCTCATTTCATACATGCCACAGATGGCTCCGTGATCACAGTGTGTGGGTCAATTCATGGCAAGCTGGGATCCACCTTAAACATTCATGCCAATGGTATTTTTCCTGCTCCAAGAAAAAAATGTATACTTGGTTCTGAGTAGCAGCGATGATTCTCTGATATGCTTAAAACACAGACTAATATGGCTACTATTCCAAAAAATTCAGGATTTCCAAGGGATCTTGGCCCTGACCCCCTGGTTTTTACATAAATCATTCTTTCCAGCATGGAAGAAGCAATCTTTATCCCTCCAGCAGAGAATGGCCAACCTTCTTTTCTTTCCCACATCTGAGATCCATGTATGTTTACGGTAGGATGAAGGGAAGGCCCTCCCCCTCCCTCCCAGGGAGGAAAGAGGGTCAAGTGGGGTGTCCCCCCCCCTCGGCTCAAACAAACACATAAGACATTATAGAATCTGAATGTGTTTGCATATAAGTAGAGGTCTCCCCTGCTCGAAAGCCAGTTGTAACTGACTCTATGGTGTGGTGCTCATCTCCATTTACAGCCAAAGAACCAGTGTTATCTGCGTCTTCAGATGTTTCCATGGTCCTGTGGGAGGCATAAATAGACACCAGAGGGCATAGAACGCTGTTACCTTTTCATTGAAACAGTACCTATTTATCTACTTGTAATTTCTTGCTTTTGAACTGCTAGGTTGGCACTTGGAAGGAGCTGGAATAGACAACAGGAGCTCACTCCATCGGTTTTAAACTGCTGATCTTCCAGTCATTAAGCTCAGTGTCTTAATCATTACGCCACCGTTGCTCATATATATACTGTACTAGCATATTTTGCCCGGCGGTGCCGGGCTTTTAAAAATTGTGTTGGATAGTAAAGTTTTTTTTCTTGAACCAATGGTGCTGGGCTGTTTTAAATGGTGTTGTAAGGTTTTGTGATTTTGTGGCTTCGAGACGCTGCGTCCGCCCAGTGTTTTGTGGTTTTTTTTTTTTTTTGCGTGCTGGGCTCTTTATATTGGTTTTTGAAGGTTTTTGTTTTATGTTTATGCAAATTTTATTTTAATCTAATTTATTTAATTTTATTTAATTTTATTTAGTTTAAAAATTAATTTTGTTTTTTTATATCTTTATTTTAATGCATTTTTTCTTTTGGTTTTTTGAGTGAAAAGTGATTTCTGGTTTTTTTTGGTATTTTTTGAGATTAGTGTGATTATTTTTTAATGTTTTTATAACTTATTTGATTAATTTTGGAATTAATCTTATTATTTTCAATATATTTGAATGTTTTTTCTCTTTTGGCCTCTGGGTGGGGGTGGTGAGCTTTTCTTCCTCTCTATAATTGTTCTCTTCTGTCCTCTGGGTGTCGCTTCTGGTAAGCTTTTTTTTCTCATTTGAGTTCTGGTCCTCATGGATAGAAGACGTCTTTTGGTAAGCTCTCTGGGTTGTTTTTTTTTTGGGGGGTGGGGGTGGTTTGGATTTTTATTTTTTGGGGGGGTGTCTGTGTTTTTTTCTTGTTTGTTTTTGGCTGTTTTTGTGTTTCCTTTTTGGATTTTGAGTGTTTTTGATTGTTTTTGTTTTGTGTTTACTTTTTCGGGGGGTGGGGGTGGCTTTCTTTCCCGCGGGCCATGCTGGCTGGCCCGTGGGAAGGAAGGGCATTGGCGGGGGGGGGGCTTTCTTTCCCACGGGCCATTCTGGCTGGCCCATGGGAAGGAACAGCAATGGCAGGGGTGGTGCTTTCTTCTCCACGGGCCATGGTGGCTGGCCTGTGGGGAAGAAGGGCAGTAGCAGCGGGGTTTTTTTTACTTTTATTTTTCTTGCGCCGGCTTACCCATCGAAAGGAAGGGCAGTGGCGGCTTTTCTTTTTTTCTTTTTTCACAGGCCATGCTGGTTGGCCCGTGGGGAAGAAGGGCAGCGGTGGCAGGTTTTTTTTACTTTTATTTTTCGCGCGCAGGCCGCCTCAGCGTTTTTGCGCGCTAATGGCGCGCAGGACACTGGGGATTTTAGTTTTGCCTGCGCGTGTTTGCTTACTGTTTTTTTCCTGTGGCTTTTTTTGATTGGCCGCGGTGCGTTTCTGAATGTTCCTTTTGCCGCACCGCTCAGCCTGATTGGCTCTGGCGCGGCGCAAGGAACGTTGGAAATTGAAGTTCCCTTTTTTTGTTTGCGACTGGGGGGCTCCTGCCCCCGGGTCGAAAATTTCAACCCAACAGTTACCTGCGAACCGGGTTCGGGCGAGTGAACGGAGGCCTATTACGGGCTAGTGGGGCCTGGTGCAACATCCTTTGTCACATTCCAACGGTTAACACACCATTTTATAGGTACAGATATACACCCATGGAAATAAGCTTGCATAAACATCCTTCGACCTGACCTAAACTTTAGCCTTTACTATTTTTTCAATGATAATGTTCTCTAGGCTGAGTCAGTGAAATCAAGTTTATCCCCTGTGCTAGCATGCTGTTGTTGTTGTTATTTATATAACTAAAATCGAGGTCTTGCATTGTATGTTACTCATACACAGCGCGAGACCTGTACCCCCGACAAAAGACCACTGTCCCCGCCTACCTTACACCCCAGGTATGTCCGCAACAGGTACTACCAGCGCACCCAGGGTGCCTTCACCCCGAAAAGGGGGCTCATAGGGGATGCCCCCAGCTCCTGGTGGGAATGGCACCCACCCACAAGGCACCGGGGGGGGGGGCGCCAGGCCAGATATCCGGGCTTGCGACTGCCCCCCAGAAGCCATAGCTGCCGAGGAGCCAGATGCCACCACCACACCAAGGATGGACTGTGCCGCCACACCAAGGAGGAGAGGAGACGGGAGTCGCCGAGGAGCCGGACTGGGAGGCGGTGGTGATGCGGGGCGCGTGGGGCGGCCATGGCAGGGGCGTCGGGGGCAGGTAGGTCCAGCATGGGGGGGAGGCAGGGAGGCCCTCCCAAGCATGTCAGGGGATTCTGCCGTGGGGGTGGGGGGCGCCCACAGCGGGGATGGTTGGGGCGACGGGGAAGGGTATCCCAGCTAGTAGTAAACTAATACAATTTAAATTTGAGCTTATTCAAAATCGTTCCAACTACAGTGGTACCTCGGATAAAGTTCGATTCAGATAAAGTCTGATTCGGATAAAGTCGCGGTTTTCATGCACACGTGATGCATAAAGTCCAAAACCGCTAAAAAATGGACGTTATCTGAGGTATTTGGTATAGGAACCTCGGATAATGTCCACATCGCCCATTTGATTCGGATAAAGTCCAAAATTGGATAAAGTCCAAACTTGTGGAATGGAGTTTGGACTTTATCCGAGGTTCTACTGTATCAGAATTCTGTATGACATGCAATTGACATTATAGCATGCAGCATAAACAACCACTCTTCCAGGGCCCCCGCATTTCACTTGAAATCTTCCATCACATCTGCTTTTATTATTTATGTTCCACCAGGGGGGGGGGAAGGAGAAATATTTCTTCTTGAGTTTTTTTCTGAAGGCCCTGTTTATTTACAAATGCTATGGCAAAGGTGCACAGGCAGTACAGTACAAATTAAATTGCCGGGGCAAATTAAATTATGTAGAGCTAGACATTAGGCTGGAATGCTAAAAGGAGAAATCATTTGAGATGGGTCAGTCGTCTCCCTAGAAAGGGCTGAGAAACGGTCCAAAATGATCCATACTTGCAGAAGGGTTCTTGTAACAGGGGTGCCCAAACTACAGCCCGTGGACCAGATCCGGCCCCCAACGCCAATTCATCTGGCCCATGCCACCCTTGTCACTCCTGAATGGGCGCATTTTACTTCAATTTCCAGGAGCGATGAGGGCGTCGTGGGCTGGATGATTTGGTGTCGTGGGCCATAGTTTTGGCACCCCTGCTTTAAGCAGAGAAATTGGCAGCTGATAATCTATCTCATCCTGTTGCAAAACAGATTACAAGGTGCATGTTGCTTCCGGTGGGAGGAAGCATGTGACCAGCCCGCTGGACCACATGACCGGTCCACAGCCAAAAATGTTTGGGCACCTCTATCTTGTATGAATGCCCGTCCTTTTACACCCGCAGAGCAAATCTTACTATGGTGTGATTGATGGTTGAGAGAGACAGTGTTCAGGCAAGCCAACAGCTTTCTACTGAGACTATTAAAACTCTATGTCCTTCTCTTGTCAAATGAGGGAATGGAGCTCAAGATACCCAAAGATCAGAGAAAAAACAATTTAGCCTGGGAGGTTGACAAGAGCAAAAACGCTGCCAGGGCACACATGCAGCCAAAGTATTGGACAGCTCATAGGACTGGATCATCCCTAAATCCAGGTTCCAAAACAATGAGGCCTTTCGAAAGAGGTCACCCTCTCCCCAGGGAATCGGAGGGCAAAACTCTCCTATGTTAATTCCAGTAATGTCACATAAAAGGAATTTGATGTGCAGAAATGGTTTCGGAGTTGCTTTCAAGTGGAGTTAACTGTCCTGGTGCCCCAAAAAAGCCAGTTATAACTTGAAAAGCATCCAGAGTAATAATAGATATCTTTTTATACTGTTGTAAAGCTGTTTACTAACCTGGAAAAAAAGGGGGGGGGAATGAACACAAACTATAAAGGTTTAAGGGAACAGATATAGAAAATCACTTCAATTTCTCCTAAGTTGAGGCTCTAAAGGTCATCGTCTCCATCCTCTAGTCTAGAGCAGCATTTCCCAAACTTTGGTTTTTGAACTTCAGTTCCCAGAAGCCTAAGTCAATTCCCCAAAGCACTGATCAGCCAATGTACTGACTTAGGCTTCTGGGAATTGAAGTCCACCAGAGTTCCACAGAAAATAATTTGGGAAATGCTGCTCTAGATCAAGATTCCTCAAACTTGACTCTCTAGGTATTCTTGGACTTCAATTGCCAGAAGCCCAAGCCAGCACACCTGCTGATCAGGGGCTTCTGGGAATTGAAGTCCAAGAACATATGTGGTCCCAAGGTTGAGAAATCCTGGTCAACAGCATGACTCAGGTTGGTTGGATCTGATGGGATTCAAAGTCCAAATCATCTGGAGGAAAGGGAAAGCTGGTCAAGCGACAAATCTCACCTTCTTGTGAGACAGTCTCAGAATTAGACATCAAATACTGTATGCAACTGCCAACTGTGTAATCTTGTGGGCATCTCTACTGTAAAATTAGAATGGTGACCTGCAAAATCGGTAAAGCTGACAACAAAAGACATGATAGAACAGAGATGACTGGGGGAATCTATGACTGCTTTTCACAAGTTGAAAGATTAAATCAGGGGTGGCCACACGTTTTGAGCCATGGGCTGGTCACGGGATTGAGCGGGCCAGTCATATGGTTCCTCCCACCAGAAGTGGAAGTAAAACATGCCAGCACATGTGCAAATGCTGCCGTAAAACACATCCGTGGCTGTTGTAAACATGTTTACGACAGCCATGGGTGCATTTACAGCAGTGTTTGTGCATGAGGGTGTGTGTCTGTGCATTCGCAGGGCATATCTGCTTCCGGTAGCGGTGCGAGCTGGATGATTTGGTGCCATGGGCTGGATCCGGCCTGCAGGCCATAATGTGGTCACCGCTGGATTAAATTTATGTCCCTCCCTTGATTGGCTGCTGCTCCAATCAAAATCGGGAGCCTTCCTTGACTACTTGAAGAAAGCACGTAGGAGTATCTAACCCAGTGATGGGTAGTCTTGGCCCTCCAGCTGTTCTTGAACTTCAATTCCCAGAAGCCCAAATCAGCACTCTTGCTGATCAGGGCCTCTGGGAAATGAAGTTCAAGAACAGCTGGAGGGCCAAGACTGCCCATCACTGATCTAACCACTGATCTCCCCTGCTCCTTCTTCCTATGGTCCCAAGTCATTTGGCTGGATCATTGTGAAACAGTGGTTTCTCTGTTCCAAAACCGCAGCTTCTCTGCCCAGAATTTATAATGCAAAAAAGTGCATACAACCCTCTATTGATTTCTTTCTACTTCATAAATACCATTTAAGAAACCATTACAAAAACAAATAAGAAATGCAATCCATCAATCCCTCCAAAAGCCCATAATCCAACTGCCTGAGGCTGAAATCTAAATGATGAATAACTGAGGTACAGAATCCAGCAGACAGCTTAAGAACATGCTTGTCATTTTGTGGTTAAGACTGCACACCACTGGAAACCCATTTTCCAGCACTCACATAATTAGAAAACAACTTCTTGAATTTATCATCACAAGGCAACATGGAGATGAAACAGCTTGCTCCTTTTCCATACACCCTCCTCTTATCTCTTCTTCAGTTTTTAATTAGCCAAGTTCACAAATGTATGAAACAGAGTATGTGAGGGTTCCCCAAGACAGTGATACTAGAGCCATAATGGTGAACCTTGGCACTCCGTGATGGCGAACCTGTGAATACAAATGAATGGGTTTACTGCATGTACACACAGTAAAACCATTTGTATGGATTCACAGACTCTTGGGCTTCTGGGAATTGAAGTCCAAAAACACCTGAAGTGCCAAGTTTTGCCATCATGGGTCTAGGTCAATGGTTCCCAAACTTGGGTCTCTATGTATTCTTGTACTACAATTCTCAGACTAAGGGAGTGCTCACATGCTAAAAGAATATGCCTGCCTTTGGGGTCATATGTGTCTTGACCTAGGACAGTGATAGTGCACCTTGGCTCTCTAGGATGTTCTTAAGACTTCAACTCCCAGAAGCCCTGATCATCAGGAGTGCTGACTTGGGCTTTTGGTAAATGAAGTCCAAGAACACCTGGAGTGCCAAGGTTCCCCATTAATATAACAGAACATGGATTCTCAACCTGTGGCCCACAAGCCAGATGCGGCCCACAGCGCCATTTCATGTGGCCCCCCATTGCCTCCACACCTGGAAGTGCCATGTGGTGGAGGAAGAGCAAAATGGCCGTCCGGCCCCCAAAGCTGTCTGAGGGAGCGTGACCTGGCCCCCGGCTTAAAAAGATTGAGAACTCCTGTACTAGAATGATTAACATCTACATAACAGCTCAGTAAGATTGATGATTCAAAAGTCAATGCCTAATGGTTTGTGTTGCAACAAAATGAATCGCTTCCGATCTAGAATGGGATTTTGCAAATTAAAAATGACAAACGTAATGCAACAATACAGGCATTAAGACACCCCATAATTCATTTTATGTCTTGACTATGAGTTAGCTTTTCTTGAATGAAATGGTAAACAGGCACTGAAATTGAGGCATGCTATTTTGTAATTATCCTTCACTTAAATAGTGTCTGCAAATTAAAAACAAACAAACAAATGAACAAACCATGCACAAAATAGACACAGACAAAAAAAATCATGGACCACTCTTGGCCGTACCAATTTTCCTATCTACAGAGTTTTCTCCATAGGGAAGCACTCAAATGCAGGCTAAGAATCAATCCTGTCTATTCTGTACCATCTCATTTTGCCAAACTCATTGGTCAAAGTTTAGACGTGGATTTGCGGAGTGGAAAGGGAACCTAATGTGAAATATATCACTCTATACCATTTTGTCGAAAGGAAGTGCAAATGAATAACATCAAACACAAAATGCACTATCTAAAGATGGAAATCCTTATACAGGCCAGATTTTCTATTGTTATAACGTCCCTACAGCCTCAAGATCTCTAAACAATTCTGGGCACTGTGATCTACGTAGTCCCTGACTCAAAAAAGCTGAGCTCTTATGGGTTTCTCAAGAACCCTATTTGAATTGCTGAACCTCTACAGCAGGGGTTCCCAACCTAAGGCCTGGTGGCTGGATCCAACCCCCAGCGCCATTTCATGTGCCCCCTGACTTCTCCAAGGGCATTTGAGAAACAAAATGGCCACCCCTCCTTTGAAGCTGTTGGGACAAAATGGCTGCCCCATCATGCAGGCAGGGCAAAATGGCTGTCCAGCCCTCGAAGTTGACTGAGAGAGCGTGACCTGGCCCCCGGCTTGAAAAGGTTGGGAACCCCTGCTCTACAGAGATTATTGGATAAAGTGAAATACGAGGACTTTAACAAAAGACTAACATACTTCCTTTAGGGCACAAAAATATGTAAATATTAGAACTGTCAAGTTTATAGTTGGGGCCATTCAAAAGAGATGTTTTATCAATCAGATAGGCTTGCATGTAAAGGTGATGAATTTTATTGATAAATTATTTTGAGTAAATTTTAGATCTCATTTTATTGTGATTGTATCATCCTATTTTTTAACCTGTCTTTATCCTGTTTTATGCAATCATATTTTATCGAATGTGATAGGGTTGTGATGACCTGCATGTATGTTTGTATTGTGTAAGATGCATGAAACTGTGTCTTTTAAGAGATCCTTCAGTACAGCACCCAGCTGTAACCACTGAGTGGGTGACTGAGAAATTGTCAAGTATAAATCTAGGCTTCTCAGAAGCCACTTTGCTTTTAGCCACAGGCGGTTATGCCATACTGGCTTCTATGCCAAAGGCTTTTATGCCACTTTGCTTCATGCCAAAACTCTTGCTAGCCGAACTGCTTGTATGCAAAACTGCTTCTGCCAGGATGCTTCAGCTACTGGGGTTATGCTACTGGCTTTGCTGAAATCTCTGGAGGAGAGAGAGTCTGAAACTCTCGAGAGGACTGGAATCCAACTGAATGGATAAAGTGAGTCCAGTTTCCAGAAGCAACGCCTAGCAGACACTGAGCCTGGAGGCTCTGATATTTTCCACAAGGCTTTGCATAGCCTACAGCCAGCCCGGGAGTAGGTTGGACTTTGCTGTGAGTACTTTGACTGGGACTGACTGTGGATTCCCCATGCCCCAATGGCATGGAACGGCCCGCGCAGAGGCCACTTCAGTGAGAACGCTCCTGGCCCGTGGGCTCTGCGGGCAGAGAAATTAAGGGGGGTGGATTAATAATAGGGTTTGATTTACCCAATTATGACCTGACCGACGGTTCTGCTGAGGAGGCATTCCTCTAGACTCTGTTACCCATTAAGGTAATCACTCATCTCCGAGTTTAGCCTAATCCCAGGTGCAAATAGTGGCCATATTTACCCCGGTCTAAGCCCTAGACAATGGTGTTTCCCCTGTCAATGTTTGCCCACGCTAATTAACTTCCCCAAGAAAGATTCCCCATTAACCTGAGTAAATAGGTGATGTGATTTTCTGTCAGATGACGGTTTTTCCCTGTATTGCCTTCTGATCTATATATGATGATGCTTTTCCTTCAATAAACCACTGATCTGATCTCGCTCCATACTGCCTCGTATCGTTTCTTGATCAGTCTCCTCTGCGACCCAACGGCCGTCCTAGCGGCCCCGATTCCTACAACTGACCTTGAAAGTACTGCTAACAAAGACTTACAAACTGTTTACCTGACTTTACTTTCAGAGAGAGGAATCTAATGTTTTACGTCGACCTTAAGAACTGACTTGCTAAGTACAGTGATACCTCATACAACGTCCAAACTTGGTTCCACAAGTTTGGACTTTATACGGATTTGGACTTTGTATGAGGTATGCAAAATCCTAGCCGCGATGCCTCATACAACGTCCAAATCCTTGCTGCGATGCCTCATACAACGTTGTTTACATAGAGATACATTGTAATGTAACAGCACAGACTTCAGGGTAAAGTCAAGGAAACTGACAGGAAACTGACAGAACTTTAAGAAAACATTGTCTAAAGGCTAAATACATTACAAGAACATGTCAAACAACCCTGATTGTCCAAGAACCTGAAGAATGCTGCAAAAATCCCAGGAATGCTTCTAAAAATGCTGATGAAAAATTCAAAAAAATCCAAAATCACGCTCAAAACCACTCCTAAACACTCTTTGCCTCGTGCAAAACCCACAAGAGCAATGCACGCATGTGTCCTGTCTTTTATACTGCCCAGGCACAATGCAACCTGGGAAAAACTGAATGCCTCATACAAAGTTGAGCGACTTTGTATGAGGTAACTTTTTTCAAGAAATTAGGCGATGTTGTTTGAATTCGATGTTGTATGAAGCGGACTTTGTATGAGGTATTACTGTAAAAGCTATTTTGCTTTCATCGTTACTCTGCATGTTATTGTCTGGGTGAGAGTGAAAACACTACACGGGCACCACTGCTGCTGCCACAAGCTAACTGCTTAGCTCTGCAGGATTCACACCCAGACCCCAATACCAAGCCAAGAGACCAGGAAGATGAGGAGGAGCTGTCGCAGCCGCCACCAGAGCCAGGGAGCCTACGAGCCCACCTCCCTCTCTGCCCTCCTCCCAGGGGCAGGAGGAAAATGAAGCAGCCGGAAGTGGCCAGCCCAGGCCATGCCGCCGCTGCTTGGGCACTACTGCCTCCGCTCCCTCTTCCTCCTTGCCCCGGGACCACGGGGGGGGGGGAGCAGAGGCAGGCTTGCCCAAGCGGTGGTGGCAGCAGCGTGGCCTGGTTTAGGCCAGCCATGTCAGGTGGATTCTTTTTCCTCCTGCCCTGGGACCACGCAGCAGCGGCGGCAGGTGAAGTGACGGCGGGTGAAGCAACAGCGGCAGTTGAGGCCTAGGCGCAACCGCAACCCACATCCGATTCTCATGCAGCCAGGTGGGCTGCATCATGGAGGCTGGAGCGGTTCCGCCGGGGTCTCCCGCCTCTGCTGGGAGCGATGCTCCAAGAGCAAGGTAGGTCCCTGGGTTTCTTTTTTTTGGGGGGGGGGAGATGAGGCCACGGCCACAGAGTTAGCCATGCCCACAGAGTTAGCTACGGCTACAGGGTGGGTAGTAAATTTTTTTTACAGTGCATCACTGATTAAGTCACTTTGCTGAGGACAAAATGTAGGCAGTCAAGAAGCAGCTGCTGCTACAGATAGTTGAAATAATGTGCTTTTTAATAAAAGGAAACATCTGAATTGCTCTTCTGTGAAAACGAAAGGCAGGCACATGTGTGTATATTTATGGCCACATGATGGTGAGAGGACACCCTTAATCTTATTTGCAATCTTCAAACTTGAATATATTTCCAAGTGTTGTCTTTATGTTACAAAAGCTACAGGCAGCAAGGGATGATGGCCATTATAGTTCCAAACTTTTGGAGAATTACAGCCTGGTCTACTTAGGCAGCAAAGCGCTCACTCTTCTGAACAGGACCCTTGTCCAGTGGAGGGCTGGCCTGAAGCTGAAGCTCTGTTTGTCATGCTACCTGGACCAGCGCTTCCCAAACTATGTTCCATGGAACACTGATGTTCCATAGAGGACTGCAGCTCCCAGAAGCCTTTGCCTGCACAAACAATACTGAAGATATCTGGGAATTGTAGTCCAAGAATATATAGGGACCCAAGTTTGGGAACCATTGACCTAGACCCATGCTGGTGAACCTTGGCATTCCAGGTGTTCTTGGATTTCAATTCCCAGAAGCCCATGTCTCTGTGAATCCACACAAATGGGTTTACTGCACATATGGATTCACAGAGACTTGGGCTTCTAGGAACTGATGTCCAAGAACACCTGGAGTTCACTGACCTACACAATGCTTCCCCTAACTTCTTGCCCTCTAATCATGTTGAACTACAGTTCCCACATTCCAGAAGTACTGGACTCCAAATCCCATCCTCCTAAACATCATGGACTGCATGATGGCAGCTTTCACTAAGCACAGATGGAGGCCAGAAGGTGGCGAGGAAAGCTGTTCTACATGCTAGAACTACGTCCTAACTGCACTGAAAGGGTGTGTTTTATAACAGAAGAATCTAAACTCACCCTTTTAGGCTAGCTGTTTGGTCACCAATATTACAATCACAATAATATCCCCTGGTTTTCCTTTGATCTGGCTGCTCCTATACTAGTACAACTTACACTTTGTACACACCTAATCAGCTGCAGTTGGGTTTTTAAAATCATCATTGGATATTTCAGTAGTCCGCACCCTGGTTAAGATCTTGTCTTAGCTCAAAGAGAGGAATAAATAAATAAGACAAACAGACAAGTGGAGGCCTTAATGCCAGCCTCTTAAGAAGGATTCACTCCCTTTTGCTGTGTTCCATCACTCGGAACGGAGGCATAGAGGCTACTTTGAAACCATGTTCCTCCTGGATGACAGTCAACGTGGCAGGGGCATAGATCTCCGAGATGCTATTGTTACTCTCCAGGGCACCGTAAGAAAAGGACATTTTGAGATCCGGCTGAACTGCCATTCCATTGTCATGTAGATTTTGCATGCCTGTAAACATAAAGACACGATTCAAAAGTGGAAGGGATAAATTAAAACAGGCTTCTTCATCTATATCAGTGATGGCAAACCTTTTAAAGACCGAGTGCCCAAACTGCAACCCAAACCCCACTTAATTTATTGCAAAGTGCCAACATGGCAACAGGGGAGCTGCTGGGCAGAGGGGTAGTGAACTCTGTGCTGGGGGGAGGAAGTGCTCCCATTGGGCTGCTGGGCAGAGGGGCGGGGCAAACTGTGCTAGAGTGACCACATGTGTGTCCACAGAGAAGGCTCCGAGTGCCACCTCTGGCCTGTGTGCCATAGGTTCGCCACCACTGATCCACTGTATATGGTCAACAGGATAAAAGCTAGCCAGCGCACATTTCTGTGGCCATGTGGCAGGCATAATTAAATGCTGCAACACATGGAATGTTGTGACTTTCACGCCAAAGCGGTACCTATCTATCTAATTGCAATTTTTCGCTTTCGAACTACTAGGTCAACAACTGAGACAGACGACAGGAGTTCACTCCATCGTGCAGCACTTGGATCTTGAATTGCTGACCTGCTGACAGAGCCCAAATCAAGCCCATGTCTTGCTTTGATCCACATCTGCATTGTAATCAATGGTGGAGGCTGATGGGTGCTAGTCCAACAACATCTGGAGAGCCATAAATTATCATCCACGGGTTAGAGATTTGTCCCAGGATTAGAGATTCGGATTTAGTTCCCACTTCAGCCATGAAGCTCCCTGAGCAACCACAGGCCATTAGGTTATATCTATCTA
Organism: Bradypodion pumilum; assembly: GCA_035047305.1. Taxonomy (NCBI): domain Eukaryota; kingdom Metazoa; phylum Chordata; class Lepidosauria; order Squamata; family Chamaeleonidae; genus Bradypodion; species Bradypodion pumilum. The sequence goes on from JAWDJD010000007.1 coordinate 30,670,403, forward strand.
AGCCAGTGATGGCAGAAGTGGCACCCAGAGTCTTCTCTGTGGCACCTGTGCAGTCACCCCAGCACAGAGTTCACCCCGCCCCTCTGCCCAGCAGCCCAATGGGAGCACTTCCTTCCTCCCCCAGCACAGAGTTTGCCCCACCCCTCTGCCAAGCAGCCCAATGGCAGCATTTCCTTCCTCCCCTGTTGCTATGTTGGCACTTTGTGATAAATAAGTGGATTTTGGGTTGCATTTTGGGCACTTGGTCTCTAAAAGGTTCTCCATCACAGATCTAAGCTTCCTTTACAGCAGGGATGGCCAACCGTGGTGCTCCAGAAGTTCTTGAACTTCAGTTCCCAGCAGCCCTGATCAACAGGTGCGGTGACTTGGATTTCTGGGAACTGAAGTTCAAGAACGCCTGGAGGACAAAAGGTTGAGAAACCCTTCTTTATAAGGTTTGTTGTCAAGCTGAACTAGAAAAGAATCAAATACGCTGGCTTGGAGACAGGTGTGACAGAAGAGATTGCCTTCACTCTGCAAACTCCTTCTACAAAGGAGTCAGAGATGGTGAGAGTGGAATGAAGTTATCATCATAGTACAAATGTATTTGTGTGTATACAGAGGTGCCCAAACTTTTTGAGCCGTGGTTCGGTGGGCCGGTTATGTGGTTCCTCCCAGTGGAAGTGGAAGTAAAGCGTGCCTTGCAATCTGTTTTGCAACAAGATGAGATCAATTTTAGGCTGCCATTTTCTCTGCTTAAACCAGGGGTGCCCAAACTACGACCCAGGCCGGATCCAGCCCCCAATGCCAATTCATCCGGCCTGCACCGCCCTGTGTTTTACTTCTGCTTCCAGGAGTGACGAGGGCAGCATGGGCCAGATGAATTGGTGTCAGGGGCTGCATCCAGCCCACAGGCTGTAGTTTGGGCACCCCTGGTTTAAAAGGATGAATGGATGAACAAAAAGACAGACTGACAAGCAGAGATATTTTAGGCAAAAGGAAGACTTTTTAAAGTATTACTTGGCATGGCGTCCATGGAAATATAAGGTTCAAAAAATATGGATTTCCTCTTGTTTCTAGTGATCAAGAAGACACCTAAACATGCGGTGAGGCACCTGAGGTGGGGTAGAGAAGAAAAAGAAAGTGTATGTTAAAATAAATATATATAGCTAAAACATGAAATCATGGGATAAGAATGATTTGCATTTAAGTTTTGAGCAAGGGTGACCTTTACCTAGATTCCAGATCCAGAAGAAGTAGGTTTAGGGGACTAGGTTTTGCTCACTCCAGCACTGGACAATCTGTCTAGCTTTAGATGTGCGGCTAGATATTTGCACATTTCCTTTGAACTTACTTACTTTATTTATTTCATTTATTTATGTGTTCATTAGTTCATCAATTCATTCAATCATTCATTCAGTTATACACTGCCCTTTTGATGTGACCACCACTCAGGAAAAGGTAAACATCTCCCTTGCTCGAAAGCCAGTCGTATTTGACTCTAGGGTTCGGTGCTCATCTTCATTTATAGCCAAAGAGCCGGCGCTGTCTGCATATACAGACATTTTCCTGGACATGTGGCAGGCATGACTAGACACCAAAGCATATGGAACAGTGATACCTTTCCTGCCAAAGTGGTATCTATTTATCTACTTGCAATATCTTGTCTTTGAACTGCTAGGTTGGCAGGCACTGCAGACATTTCCATGGTCATGTGACAGGCATGACTAGATGCCAGAGCACCTGGAACACTGTCACCTTTCCTGCCAAAGTGATACCTATTTATCTACTTGCAATGTCTTGCTTTCGAACTGCTAGGTTGGCAGGAGCTGGGACAGACGACGGGAGCTCATTCCGTCCTGCAGTACTCGGGTCTCAAACTGCTGAACTGCCAACCTTCTGGTTGGCAAGCTCAACCTCTTAACCACTAAGCCATCGTGGTTCTGACAATGGGCATAATACACAGCTACAAGAGCAATGGTCTGCTGCCTAGAATAAGTTTGCAAACTTACCCCAATGCAAACATACAAATATGAAGTATATCTTCCCCAATAAAGTCCAAGTAGAACGTTGCACCTGATACAAGGAGAAACAAGATATTCAGTTTGTTCGGAAGCAGTCCCTTTATAAAATGTTAAGCCAGGCCCACCAAAATCTTATTAGCATAATAATTTACTCATTTTATTTGACACATTAAAATATGAAGGGATGACACACATAGACATAATACAAAAGATTAACAGGGATGTACTTCAATAATAAACCCAGTGAGACTAATGAGACTCATGTTTATGTTGACTTACTCAAGTTTCCACTAATTTAAGGGTTTTGTTCAATTGGCTGCTGATCAGTTAACTAAGATCAAAATCATCTTGCACAGCTATACAAATGGCATAACGCCTGGCAGTACATTCCTCTGAGTTAAGAAATCAATGTGAACCTTATCAATTGCACGCTGAGCCATCCAATGTGGTATGCAGCAGATAATATCTACAGCGATTTTTTTAATTTAAGGTAATTTGCCTCCAAAAACGTAACTAGGCAGGACAATTTGGGCCAAAATAACTTGAGGCATTCACACATACCAGGGATTCTCAACCTGTGGCCCGTGGGTAGGATGCGGCCTGCGGCACCATTTCATGTGGCCCCCCACTGCCTCCACCACACCTGGTAGTGCCATGTGGTGGAGGAAGGGCAAAATGGCCATCTGGCCCCCAAAGCTGTCTGAGAGAGCATGACCCAGTCCCCTGGCTTTAAAAGGTTGAGAACTCCTGACATATACAAATGTATACATTTTATACACACAAACTGAAAAATAAACGTGTAAGAATAGTAAACGTTCATTTGCAAGGACCTCGCTGAAAGCGAATACCTTAGCTATGCAACCAAACAACAGGTTTGTGTATACCAGGGGTTTTCAACCTATGGCCTGGGGGCCAACACCATTTCATGTGGCTTCCCACCACTTCCGCCACACTTGGAAGTGCCATGTGTGGCAGGCAGGGTAAAATAGCCATCTGGCCTCCAAAGCTGTCTGAGGGAGCGTGACCCGGCCCTTGGCTATGAAAACATTGAGAACCCCTGGTGTATACTGTCTTCTTAACTTGTGGCAATTCACTGCCAAGAATTATGCTAACCTTATTAGGTAAAGCCAGTCGTATCCGACTCTAGGGTTCGGTGCTCATCTGTTTATAGTCAAAGAGCCAGCACTGTCTGCATCTGCAGACGTTTCCATGTGGCAGGCATGGCTAGACACCGGAGTACATGGAACGCTGTTTCCCTTCCTACCATAGTGGTACCTATTTATTCACTTGCAATTTCTTGCTTTCAAACTGCTAGGTCGGCAGGAGCTAGGACAAAGACAGATGCTCAAACCGTCACACAGCACCCGGGTCTCAAACTGCTGACCTGTTGACCTTCCAGTCAACAAGTTCAGTGTATTGGCCACTAAGCCACCTCAGTATAACTATATTATATTGGTGTAAAAACGTAACAGGATCTTGGCCAAGGTCTCATATTAAAAGCAAAAAAAAAAAAAGAAAATTATGTCCAAATTACTCAAATTGTAAACATTTTCAGCTGGGAAGTGAGCTAAAGGAGCCTATTTCGGTTGACAGGAACTGATTGTCATTTCGTATTGGGATGCAAGCTGTTTCTTTTACCTGCAGAAACTGCTATTGCTGTGGACAAGATGTAGCCCACGCTGGCAATCTGGGACGAATCATACAGTTGCGAGGCTTGGGTTAAAAACCTACATTGGAATGAATGAATGAATGAATGAATGAATAAATAAATAAATAAGGTTAAAACCTTATTGCATTGCAGAAGAAGAAAGGGCAAGGGAAAATTATTTGGTAACACCGACAATAAAAAGATTTAAATAGGCAAGAAGCAGGATACTGCCTGGCAAAGTGATTGGATTGCTAGATACAAAGAGAGTTAAAAGATGTGTTGACGGAAGATAAGGAGATCATGAAGAAAATGAACAAATTACTTGAGTCTGTCTCCACTGAGAAATGGCCTAAGGCGGGTGGGCTGCAGATTTTCCAAGGTGGTAATTGAAAAAAACTAAGAAAAATAGTAGTGACAGGAGACAACATCTAGACCTTAAAATTAAAAGTTCATTAGCTCTCAACGGTGTCTACCCACAAGTTCAAATATGACATGTCTCGTTTTCTAACAAAGATATCCCTGAGGCTTTTCTAAGGGCTGCCAATAAAATATTCTTTTTACAAAGTGACCTGAAACTCAAGGGCTTCTTAGTTCAACATTTCTTGCAAGTAAAATTAGTGGAAATACTATTCAGGTAAAAAATATCAAATAGAAAAAAGAAGCCTTGCTAGCCATCACTCCTGTGAAAATAAGTCTGGCCAGGTTTCACGTCCTTTGAAAATCAACAAGCTTTACACAAGGGAGGCCATGCTGGACATCTAGATCTTTATAAAAGCTTTTCCCCTCACCAAAGGCTCCTGGACACATTTTGGAAGCACATGATAAAGCAATAAGCCCTTTTAGGTAAAGGTAAAGGTCGCCCTTGCTTGAAAGCCAGTCGTATCTGACTCTAAGGTTCAGTGCTCATCAAATGCTCATCAAGAGCCAGCGCTGTCTGCATTTGCAGACATTTTCATGGACATGTGGCAGGCATGGCTAGATACCAGACTGCACAGAATGCTGTTTACCTTCCCACCAAAGTGGTACCTATTTATCTACTTGCAATTTCAAAGTGGTACCTATTTATCAACAGCAGAGATTCTCAACCTGCGGCCCATGGTGCCATTTCATGTGGCCCCACTACCACCTCCACCACACCAGGAATTGCCATGTGGTGGAGGAAGGGCAAAATGGCCATCCGGCCCTTGAAGCTGTCTAAGGGAGCATGACCCAGCCCCCGGCTTAAAAAGGTTCGAGAACTACTGATTTACAGTAAAACCTTGGTTAACATAATTAATGCGTTCCCCGGGACATTTCTTAAAGTGAAAATTGCTTAAACCAAATTTCTCAAAGGAATGCATTGAAAACCAATTAATCAATTCCGAAAAAAATCCTTAAACCGAGTCACTATTTTCTATCGATTTCCTTTTGTTATGTGATTTTTATGTTAACCTAGGTTTCACTGTACTTGCAATTTCTTGCTTTCAAACTGCTACGTTGGTAGAAGCTGGGACAGAAACGGGCGCTCACTCCGTCGTGCAGTACTCGGACCTTCCAGTAATCAAATACAGTGTCTTGACCTAGTGGTCAAGCCACCACACACCTACATAAACACAGGCATCCCAGACAACCAAATAGCGAAAGAGGAAAAGCATCAGGCCATGGCTTTCTCTATCATCATGCTCTTTTACGAGGCTCATGGGGTAACCTGGTTGCCTGCTAATGGCAGCCACATGTCTAGGCTGTAGGTACCTTTGTATTTTACAGACCATGGGATGATGTCATTGAAAAAGCATCCTTCAAAATGCCACAAGGCAGTTTACAGGTTAAGAGACAATTCCATAGTGACTCAAAGGCCCACCTCCTGCCAACTTCTAGTCAAAACAATGGGGTACACAGAAAGAGCCTCCTTGAAGATTGTGGTATTTTTGAACCACAATCGGGTGTACCTTGTGTTGCTGGCTAATTTTTCTCACAGCAGGCCAGGCGAAAGGAACTGCAGATGCCTTTATTTTGGCCATTTCACATCTGGCCTAGACACGGAAGAAGTCAAAACAACGAGCAATAACAAGTGCTTTGCTCTGAGGCTGTTTTTCCCTTTAAAAAAAATCCCTCATACAACTAAATTTTGGTTCAATCTGACGTTAGAGAAAGAGAATCTGGCTCATTTACTGGTATGCCAATTGTTGTCAGAAACACGCGCAGACGTGTTTGGCCAATGACAAAGCCAAGAAAGTGACTTCATTTTGGCAGCAGTCGTGTTTGATTGGGACATTTAAAAAGTGCAAAATTTTAATGGTTGATCTTAAATTGCAAGCCACAACTAGAAAATACATTTTTTTAAAAGGAAAGAAGAGAAATTAGTTGGAAATGGAAGAAAGCAAAATTAGTTGGCAAGGAAGGAAGGAAAAGGAAAAGAAGATGGCAGAAAAGAGACAGCAAAATTAGGAAGGAAGGAAGAGGAGACAGAAAAGGATGGCAGAAAAGAGACAGCAAAATTAGGAAGGATGGAATGAAAGAAGAAACAGAAAAAGAAGATGGCAGAAAAGAGACAGCAAAATTGGGAAGGAAGGAAGGAGGGGGAGACAGAAAAAGAGGATGGCAGAAAAGAGACAGCAAAATTAGGAATGAATGAATGAATGAATAACTTACGTGGCTTGGAAAGCTGATGTTGCGACCATGCAAACCACCATGATGTAGAAAATAGGGTATCCCAGCTGCAGATTTCCTCGAATTGAAACCACAATCATGCCTGCCACTGCCTTCACAGTAATGGCTGTCATGGAACCTGAAACCATTTGAGACAATCATCCTCCTGTTGCTGAAGAGCATCAAACGCAACAGTCACAGCAAGCAGAGAGGCAACAACCAGGGTCTCCACTGATAACACCAGGAGTCAGACTCAGATTGCAGGTTTTCTGTGGCAGGGGAACACCCAGATGTCTCCTTAGGCACGACGCCCACAGAAACGTAGCTTTATCCTGCATTTTCTTGGTGGCATCCTCCAAAAGCTCAAAGTGGTCAGAAACAAAGTTTGGCCAGTTTTCCTCTAACTGGATTTGGGTCTTTGCTTGAAAGACAGTTGTATCCAACTCTAGGGTTCGGTACTCATCTCCGTTTACAGCCAAAGAGCCAGAGCTGTCAGCATCTGCAGGCATTTCCGTGGATATGCATTAGCCATGACTAGGCAACAGAGAGCATGGAACGCTGTTACCTTCCCACCAAAGTGGGACCTATTTATTTACTTGCAATTTCTTGCTCTTGAACTAATAGCTGGGACAGAGACAGACGCTCACTGCATCATGCAGCACTCGGGTCACGAACTGCTGATCTGCCAACCTTCCAGTCATCAAGTTCAGAGTCTTAACCACTAAGCCACTGCAGTCACTTTGGTCTTTACTTCTACAATAAACCTTTTTTTCCTACACAAAGATTTAGGAGATCCAGTGGGAAGACAAAAACCAGTGGGAAATCACAATTCTGACCCAAAACCATTAGTTTCATAGATTTCTGGCCTCTTCATATTTGGTTCAATTTGGCTGCTACTTCTGAAACAGACCTCCCACAGGACCATCCCTCAATGACATAGCAGGCTCCCATTGGCTTTATAGAATATAGTTAATTGCAATCTGGCCAGGTTATCCTGCTATGGTAATAAAGTAGACCCTACTGCCAGCAACTCAACGCTGATCGTCAGGCGGTGGTTAACTAACCTGACAATCCTGAGGACAATGGCATTGGTGAAGTCTACAGGGAAGGGTGATGGTCCCCATGTGGATTAAATTCCACTTGAATCCATCTTGATGGAGGGCAGCAGCTTCATCAATTCTGGCCTGGGGCTGAGGAGGACTTTGTGTTCCAAAAGGGCTCAGGACCAGAAAGTGACGCATGGAACTGGATCAGTGATATGGGTGTCACGCCGCAATGCAGAAGGCAGATGAAAGGCCACGGCATTATATTTGCAGGATAGTCTTAATGGCTGATTGCCAATATTTGAATTTGGATACAGCAGAAGGCAGCTACTCTTCTTCAGCAAGTCTTGTTTTTCCTACTGCTAGAACATCTGACTAGCTAGTATGGTGGGGCTGAGAGAATGAGTTATGAGCTAAGAAGACTTTGTTCCAAATTTTACCTCTGCTATAGCTTCAGCTCCAAATATATGATGGAAAGGATAATAATAACAATCTACTTTACAAGACTGTTTTATAGATCACTGCAAAGAGCGTCCAAACACTTCAGAAAGCCTCTACCAAACACTGGTATCTGTTACTATGACTACGCCAAGCTAGCTATTGTCCCAGCCAACGATGGGCAGAAGATGGATTAGAATATACTGGTAGATTTCCAAGTGATTTGCAATAGAGTGGAAAGACTTCTGACTCCCAGTGGTTTAAAAATAGCAATGAAAACAAAACATGTTTTTCTCTTATATTTGGAAAGAAAGAGCAAGGGAAGACAGGAGTCCATCTCTGTCTGATAGGGTGTGCTCATAATCTCATTCTGGCCAAATTCTAGGCTGAGCATGTGCTTAGAAGGGGCACATGCTCCTTCAAAGTCACTCAGTTCTATGTGGGGGATGCTGGCAGACAACAACATGCTGCATGAATGGGGAGAGATAGAGAATCCGTCTCATTGACTGGTCAGCCAGTTACTGCCAGAAACAACCATGATGAGGACTTAAGTTTGGCCAAAGGCAAAGCCAAGAAAGCGGCTTCATTTTGGCAGTCCAGGGTATGATTGGGACACACACACAAAAGAAGAAAACTCAGTTCTATGTCAAAAGGCCAAGCCCACCATTAGAGACACTGTTGCCTCAGGTACTTTTACTGTCAAGGATTGGGAAAGAATGCTTATGGGATCTTTCTGTCCCATGTATGAAAACAACTTGGCTGGTTTTCCATCTATACCCCTTGATTTGGATGATGGGAGTGGGGCCAATTAATAGTCTGTCTCTTCTTCTTCTGTTGCTGCCATATCTGAATCCAAATATTGGTGATCCTCATGGCGATCAGCCATGAAGACTGTCCTGAGAATATAATGCAGTGGATTTTCATCTGCCTTCCGCATCACAGCATGACATCCGTACCACTGATCCAGTTCTATGAGTGACTTTCTGGCCCTGAGCCCTTTCGGCATGCATACAGACTTACCCAGGAGTGCTACCAAGAGTAGAATCACTACTATGTAGTTAGCTTTCTTCTCCTTGTAGAAATACAGCAATAGACAAAAAAGAATGATCTCCACCAGCTAACAGGGAAGACGCGAAATACATACATAGGGAGAGAAGGAAAGAACAAGAATAAGGCTGGGTTTTAAATCAACACGAAATCCCAATAGCTTAAACTGGATATGTATTTGTATTGGGAAATGGGAATGAGTGGACTACTTTGGCTAAACCAGGAGTTCTCAACCTTTTAAAGTCAGGGGCCAGGTCACGCTCCCTCAGCTTTGAGGGCTGGATGGCCATTATGCCCTTCTTCCACCACATGGCACTTCCTGGTGTGATGGAGGCGGTGTGGGCCCAGAAGAAATGGTGCCGCAGGCCGCATCTGGCCAACAGGCCGCAGGTTGAGAATCCCTGCATTAAGGACTTACAAGAAACTGTCTCTGTTCTAGGCCACTTGCCCTTCACTACCTCCCAAGCAGGCAGATATTGAGCACGAAGAAACACAACCCACCCATGTTGCTATTGAAAGCAAGATGTGGACATAGACAGAAGACCTCTACATAGCCATTGTTTGATGGGCCTCCTTACCATATACAGAAGGAAGGGCCAGCCGACTAAATGCTTCGTGATGTTCTCGCCGGTCATGGTCTCGTGACTGTTTGGCCCAAAGGTGATCAGCAGGTATGTCCCAACAATGGCCAAACCACAGCCTAGGAAGGATAAAAGATAGCGCCCTTGGCGGAGGGAGATGTGGTGTTAGTAGGTTAGTTCAGATGCCTACAGCAGCCTTCACGAAACACACCAGATGTCAGTATGCAGTGCAGCTAGTGTTTTTCGCAACCACTTGTCATAATAAAGCTGAGGTTCCCTGGGAACCAGATTTAAGTAAGAGCAATCAATGGGTTGCAGTTAGTATAGGGGTGGAGGAAAAAAACCAGAAAGAAGTATCAGGGGTCAGGTTCTGCATCGGTCATGGATCCAGGGCCATAAATAGCATTTTCTAAGACTAGGGTCCTGACACCATTCTGTACTGCCGGTGTCCTAAATAACTTGCCAATACACAAAAGGTAGAGAATACTCAGAAGTGGTTTACCATTCTCTCCATCTGGGAAGAGCCCTGGGACTCCGCAACTTGCCCAAAGATACACAGGCCGGCTCTTCTCTCAAGAGGAACTATGTGGGAATCAAACGCCTAACCTCTGACTCCACAGTCAGATACCTAAACAACTAAGCTATCCAGCCAGCTCTTCACTAATACCTTAGTAAAGGTAAATGTTACCCTTGCTTGAAAGTCAGTCGTATTCGACTCTAGGGGGTGGTGCTCATCTCTGTTTACAGCCAAAAGAGCTAGTGCTGTCTGCACGTGCAGATGTTTTCCATGGTCACGTGGCAGGCATGACTAGATGCCAAAGCACATGGAACAGTGTTACCTTTCCTTTCCTATTTATCTACTTGCAATTTCTTACTTTTGAACTGCTAGGTTGGCAGGACCTGCAGACATTTCCATGGTCAAGTGGCAATTATGACTAGTCACTGGAGTGCACAGAATGCTGTTACCTCTCACCCAAGTTGTACCTATTTATCTATTTGCAATTTCTTGTTTTCAAACTGTGAGGACAGAGACAGGAGCTCATTCCATCATGCAGCACCCAGATCTCAAACTGCTGACCTACCGGCCTTCCAGTCATCAAGTTCATCAACTTAACCACTAAACCACTGTGGTCCCTAATACCTTACAGGATCATTAAACAATTACGAACAATGTGGTATTTAAATCCGCACGGTTTCTTTCTAGGACAGATTTACAAAATGTAGGGGTCTGGGGAATAAGCAGACTGTCGCCTCCAATCATCTGGTCAGATGTGACGGCCATTAGTTTGGCGGACAAAGTTCACTCGCAAGAAAAAGAGGTTGTAGTTTCAGCGATAAATCTGGCCTGAGCCTTGGACAAAGTTCATATGGGCTCTAAGTCTTTCATGACTATAACGTCAGCTCCATAAATGGCGCTGTCCATCATTACTAAGATAATGCTATTGAAGTTGCCTGCTTCTGGTCAAAAAGAGTTTAATCATGTTTATATTTTAATTTGTTTGAATTTCATTTATATTATCTATGTTTTAGATAATTTTAAACTGTGCAGTGTTCTGATGCAAATAAAGCATGGGTGCCTAAACTTTTTGGGCAGTGGGCTGGTCACGTGGTTCAGGGCCCGGACCTGGGCGTGTTTTACTTCCACTTCCAGGAGTGACGAGGGCTTTGCAGGCCGGATGAATTGGCGTCAGGGACCGGATCCGGCCCTTAGTTTGGGCACTCCTGAAATAAAGGATAGTTGGAATAAATCTATAGCAGCTATCTGTAAATGGTCGGGCAACAAACGACCCTTACTCAAAGCACCCCAATGCTCATCCTGCTCATAATTTTTATTGTATTTAGAAGTGTGGCCCTTTTCTTATTGTATGGAAGGTTGTATATTTTGCCATATTATTGATTTTACTGTACTTTGTTGCTAGGTAAAGGTCTCCCTTGCTTGGAAGCCAGTCATGCCTGATTCTAGGCCAGGGGTTCTCAACCTAAGGCCTGTGGGCCGGATCTGGCCCCTGGCACCATTTCATGTGCCCCTCACTCCTCCAACGGCATTAGAGAAACAAAATGGCCACCCTTTTGAGGCTTTTGGGACAAAATGGCCACCCCCATCATGCAGGCAGGGCAAAATGGCTGTCCGGCCCTCAAAGCTGACTGAGAGAACGTGACCCAGCCCATGGCTTGAAAAGGTTTGGAACTCCTGCTCTAGCCAGTGTTGCTGATCTCCATTTACAGCCAAAGAGTCAATGCTATCTGTGTCTGTGGACGTATCCGTGGTCATGCGGCAGGGAGGCTAGATGGCAAAGTACACAGAGTGCTGTTACCTTTCCCATCAAAGCAGTACCTATTTATCTACTTGCAATTTCTTGCTTTCAAACTGCTAGGTTGCTACACTAGGTGGAAAAAACCCCAACAATTTGAAGCCAACTTGATAGTCATTCTAAGTGCGTAGCTGGCTGGAGAGCTCAGTATTTTTTGAAATTGGGAGCTTGATTCCCCACTGTTCAATCCAACAGAACAACCAGCAGCCTGTTTAGCCCTGGGCAAGCTGCAGTCTCAAGAGCTCCATCTAGGGGAGGGGAACGGCATAGTATTTTCTAGGATGTGTTAGACTTGGTTAACAGATCTAGGAGCAACTTAGGTTTACTTCATAGCAATGGATTTCAATATTTGTTCAGAGATGGAACCTGGATAGCTCTGTGGTTTAGGTTTCTGGAAGTAACCCAGAGGTTGAGAGTTCAATTCTCCACTGGTGTCTCCAAGGAGAAGACCCAGCCTGTGTAGCTTTGGGCAAGTTGCACAGCCCCAAGAGCTCCCCCTAGAGGAAGAGACTGGCAAACTGCTTCTGACAACTCCCTACCTAGAAAACCACGGAAAGGATTGCCAAAGGATAGAACTGACTTGACAGCACACAATTACTATTGTCTTCAAGTGAGAAGGCAAGAAGCAGCACATCTGGCAAGCAAGCTAGGTGTCTCTGTCTTAAATAGATAACCCGCAGCCTTCCGGATGTTGCTGGATTGTACCTCCCATTATCCTTCATTGCTGGATATTCTGGCCTGATCCAATCACTAGGGAAAGCCTGTATAAAGAGCAAAGGTTTTTGCCAGCTTGCGGAACAGCATGAATGGGGCTAGCCTGGCCTCCCTCTAGTGCAGGGATTCCCAACCTTTTCAAGCCGGAGGCCAGGTCACACTCTCTCAGTCAGCTCTGAGGGTCGGACGGCCATTCCCCCCCCCCCGCCTGCACGATGTGGGTGGCCATTCTGTCCCAATAGCCTCAAAGGGGGTGGCCATTTTGTTTCTTGAATGCCCTTGGAGGGGTGGGGGGGTGGGGGCAAATGAAATGGTGCCACAGGCTGGATCTGGCCTGCAGCCTTAGGTTGGGAACCTCTGCTTTAGTGGGAGGGAGTTCCAAAGTCTATAAGCAGCAACAGAGAAGGTCCTATAGAAAACAATAAGGTTTCTTCTGGGGACAAAGAAGTACGGCATGAGGTTGTCAGCAGGCCGGATCTGATCCAGAATCCGCAGATACCATCATTCACCTATAACAAAATCTGCCTCTTGCATTTCTCTCCAAAGTGAATGCAGGGTGACTTGCCAATAACCAGAAAGACTGAAATATTCTCAAAGGAAGAAAAATGGCAATAGCAGGAAAGATAATTGAAACAATCCAGAGCATGCAGACAGAAGCAATTTTAATTAAGACACTTAACAGAAACAATCCCCACATGAAGTGCTCACTAAACAAGAGAAATGATGCTCTGGTCCAAACATCAGTTTATTTTTAAGGTCAGGCTTTTGAACCCCAGGACTTTAAACTCCAGGCAAGAGAAGAAAGTAGAGAGGTTGGGTCCTCCCCCACCCCACCCCACCCCCTAGTCTCAAAGGGCCACAAAATAATACTATTTCCAGGTGGGTGTTTTTTGCGGTCTTCGACTGTGCCTCTCTGAAATAATGAAGCACTAGGCCGACCTAGCAAAGTTGGTCCAAACAAATTAGCAGCTGAGAAACAAGAGGAGGAGAAAACCAATTTGTAAGAACAGCGGGGAGGTTCCAGGAGAGATGGGCAGGAACCGAGTTTTGTACGATCGCCCAAGTCGTGCAGAACAAACCAAAGCAGAAAAGCTTATATTAAGCCATGAACTAAAGCAAGGGTTTCCAACCTACAGCCTGTGAGCCAAATGTGGCCCACCGATGCACCCGGAGGTGGAAGCGGGCGCATTTGGGACAGCCATAAAACGTGCCCATGCAAACGCGGTAACATCAACCGTAAATGCGCCCACAACTGCCATAAATGTGGAAGCGGGTGCATTTATTTTCGCTTCTGGGTGTGTGGTCTGGTCTACTTAGTTGTCCAGGGGGCATGGTCCAGGGGGCATGGGAACCCCTGAACTAAAGGATGCACTGAGGACTTACTCAAGAGGTCTTTCGGCTTCCATTTCTCCTTTATGAAGATGACTCCAACGATTGCACTTGCTGAGTAAAAGAAAGACAACACAGGAGAAGTGTTACTAAACCCGGGCACAGTATTGATTCATCGGGTTATTTTGCTTAAAACTATTAATGTATTTTTTGAATTGTTTTATTGCTCATGACCCAGACAACCTCTGCTTTGGGGCAATCAAGAAATTAAATAATTAAGTAAAATTTAATGTATTTAGATCTTACAAAGCAGCTGGCAAATCGCCTCTGCTCCCTATAAACAAATTCAGCAGTATTAGGAATAAGGTAAAGGTCTCCCTTGCTCGAAAGCCATTCATATCCAACTCTAGGAGATGGTGCTCATTTCTGTTTACAACCAAAGAATCAGCGCTGTCTGCATCACCAGATGTTTTCTTGGTCCTATGGTAGGCATGACTAGATCATTGAGTGCATGGACTGCTGTTACCTTTCCTGCTAAAGCGATATCTATTTATCTACTTACAATTTCTAGCTTTCTAATTGCTAGGTTGGCAGGAGCTGGGACAGAGACCGGTGCTCACTCCATCATCCAGCACTTAGATCTCGAACTGCTGACCTGCTGACTTTCCTTGATAATTTGGAAGATTCCACTTCCATTTTTAATAAAAGAGCCCAAAAGCTATTATGTATGATTGCCAGAGTAAACCAAGTGACACAAACCTCAATGGCAAATTGCTCTAAGTTAAGTAGTCAGCACAAGAAGTGACTGTCACACACCAGGCCTGCAATAGCAAATGCTTATACTGGCTTCTTACATTAGTTCAGACTGAAAACCTGTGTTTTTATTGAGGTTTTGGCCAGACATCCCGCTATGGTAATGGAGGAGACCATACAGCTAGTGATTCAATGCCGAGTGTCAGGCGGCGGCTAACTAACCTGACTCCCTAAAGGGACCATCGGCTACAGGCGGATGAGCCCCTTTAGATGGGATGATGGGCCCCTCAGTGGAGGAAATGCCACTGGAAACCATCATATTGGACCCAATGGGAAAATAAGTGGAGGAGGAACTCTGATTCCCAGCGGTCACAGAGGCGGAAGAGGCCATGCCAAATGGACTGGCTGTGAAGGCGCATCTTGTCCAAGGCTGCGGCAGTCCACTGCAGTCCCAGGGTTAAATCCTGCATGTCTCATTTCATGTGTGCCACAGGAGATGGCTCCGTGATCAGTGTGTGGGTCACCTCATGGCAAACAAATTCACGCCAATGGCATTTTCCCAATGGCATTCAAGAAAAAATGCATTCTCAGATACGAGTTGCAGTTGATGACGGTATAGCAAAATAGTAGAGGAAGGAGGCACTAACCTTGTTCTGAAGGAGAACTGCTGATCCTGGATGCCCCAGGAGCCAAAAAAAGCTTATTTTCTGTGCAAAATTAAAATAACTGTAGTATTTCACAGAAAGGATCCGTAACTACAATCTTGGGTGCCATATGACCCCATAAGCATCTTGAAATAAATAACCTCACCACGAGGGATTTACCTATAAGTGACACAGCCCCCAATGGCACGATCAGAGAAAGGGGGGCAAAGGCGTAGGCGGAGAAGACCCCCAGTTCCCCCAGGAAGAGCAGGAACAAGCCACACCACCAGGTCTTGGTCTTGAAGTAGGCCCGGGGGTCCTTATAGCCCGTCAGCCGGATATGGCTGTACTTCTGAGGAAAGGAAAAAGGGAGATGGTCACTAGGGTGCTTTGGACATGGTTGGAACGGCTTCCATGGGGTCATTTTCATTCTCCTCACCTGGAGGTTGAGCGCGATGCTGATCACGAGATGCCCAAAAATAGCCAGCAAGGCTCCAATCAGGTTTTCCTACAAGAAAAGGAAATACCCACAGTTGTACATTAGGACTGCAGTGGCTTGAGTGGTTAAGATGCTGAACTTGATGACTGGAAGGTCAGTAGGTCAGCAGTTCAAGAACAGAGTACTGCACAATGGACTGAGTCTCTGTCCCAGCTCCTGCCAACTTAACAGTTCAAAGCAACAAATTGCAAATAGATAAATAGGGACCACAGCGTTTTGCGCACACGTGTTTTACTTCCGCATCCAGGAATGCCATGGGCCAGATGATTTGGTGTTGTAGGCCGGATCCAGCCCAAGTTAATGAAACTTTGGGATGTTGTGTATGGGTACCCAGTGGAGTTACACTCAATTTATCCAACAAAATTTCCTTGTGGAACATTGGGGGGTGGCGTGGTGTGGCAAAAACTGCAACATTTTAGCACTCTTCTCAGTTTTTCGATTATATCTTCTAAACCATGCGTTTTTTCTGTACTACATGTAATTAGAAAGTTGTAGAGCATTAAATTTCCTTCAATTATCATTGGTCAAACTTATTTTTTAAGCCCACAGGTACCGAGATACAGGGCTTTGAAAAAGTGCTAAATTTCTCAAATTTGTAAAAAAAAACTGCTTAAAAGGCTGGTTTTTGCTATGTATCTTCCATTTCGCAACATATTTAATGGAATTTTGGATTCTACTTCAATTTCCAAATGTTCAACTACATCCCCCCTCTTCCCCATCCCACTACCCCCTCCTCTGTGTTGTTGTTCAGTCGCACAGTCGATTCCGACCCTTTGCGACCCCATGGACCATTTTCCTCCAGGCACCTCTGTCCTCCACCATTCTCCTCAGCCCACCAAGCTCTGTGCCCATTGTGTCCACAATACCATCTATCCATCTCATCTTTGGACACCCCCTTCTTCTCTTTCCCTCCACCTTTCCCAGCATCAAGGCCTTCTCAAGTGAGTCCTCCCTTCTCATTTGATGTCCAAAGTACTTTAGCTTCATCTTCACTATTTGTCCCTCCAATGAACAGTCAGGATTGATTTCTTCCAGTATTGACCTATTTGTTCTCTTTGCTGTCCAAGGGACTCTCAGGACTCTCCTCCAACACCACATCTCAAAGGCATCTATTCTTCTGCGCTCAGCCTTCCTAATGGTCCAGCTCTCACACCCATACATTACCACTGGGAATACCATTGCTTTGACTATGAGAATTTTTGTTTTCAAGGTGATGTTTCTGCTTTTCACTATATTCCCCAGGTTTCTTATTGCTTGTCTCCCCATAATCAGTCGTCTTTTTATTTCATGGCTACAGTCGCCATCTGCAGTGATCTTAGATCCCAGGAAAGTAAAATCTGTCACTGCTTCTACTTCTTCCCCATCTATTTTCCAGAGACTGATCGGATCTGTTGCCATTATCTTGGTTTTCTTGATATTGAGTCTCAAGCCAGCTTTTGCACTCTCCTCCTTCAATCCAATCAAGAGGTTCTTTAAGTCTTCCTCACTTTCTGCCATTAGGGTGGTATCGTCTGCATATCTCAAATTGTTGATGTTTCTCCCAGCAATTTTGATCCCATGTTGTGATTCCTCCATCCCTGCATTGCGCATTATGTGCTCTGTGTATAGATTGAATAAGCAGGGTGATAAAATGCAGCCTTGTCTTACTCCTTTTCCTATTCCAAACCACTCTGTCATTCCGTGTTCTGTCCTAACTGTTGCTTCTTGGTTCGTGTACAGATTTCTCATGAGGCATATGAGGTGTTCTGGTATTCCCATCTCTTTAATTACTTGCCACATATTTACAGTGTACATCTAAGGTTCAAAGAGCATGAAATCCGAGTTCATCTTTGAGTTTGGAAATTCTGACCCACTCCACCCCCCATGACATGGCTTTATCCTGAGTGACCTTTATAAGATGTTCTTTAGGTTAATAAAGACTAAAAAACACAGGTATTTCTTATGAAATATGAAATATTTCTTATGAAACATTTCTTATGAAATATGAAGCAGAAGGTCAGCAGTTCGATTCCCGAGTACTGCAGGACGGAATGAGCTCCCGTCTTCGTCCCAGCTCCTGCCAACCTAGCAGAAACATGGCGTATCTGATTGACTCCTTCCTTGCATTATTTATTATTATTATTATTATTATTATTATTATTATTATTATTATTATTATTATTATTATTATTATTATTATTATTATTATTATTATTATTATTATTATTATTATTATTAAACCATGAAATCTTAGGAGTGGAAATATCTACTAGTGGAAAATCTCCCACTTTACATGACTGGCGAAAGGCAAATTATGTCACAAGAGATTTACAAGGCCACTGTCCTTGCTTTCAGGAAACGCCCTGCATGAAGTGAGTGGAATTCTTTGGCAGAAGGAAGAGAACTTAGGGATGGGTAAGAGGTTGTTCTCACTTCATGCTGGGGTTTTACGGATACAACAGCACAGTGGTGGCAAACCTATGGCATGTGTGCCAGAGGGAGCACTTGGAGCCCTCTGTGGTCACGTGCGCCGATGCCCCAGCACAGAGTTCACTCTGCCCAACAGCTCAATGGAAGTGCTTCCTCCTTCCTCCCAGCACAGAGTTCACCCCACCCCTCTGGGAGCACTTCTTCCTTCCCCTAACTGGGATAAGGCAGGTGGCTCGCATGCAGCATGAGGGTGCGTTGCAGACAGCAGCCTGTTGAGTCTGTGGTGAAACTAGCATGAGCATACACCTATAAAGAGGGCTGTGGAGGCAAAGAAATCACACTTCTATTCCACCCCATAGCACTTAGTGCACTCTCGGGGCGGTTCACAAGTTAATTAGCATTTTGCCCCCAACATGCTGGGTACTCATTTTACCGGCCTTGGAAGGATGGAAGGCTGAGTCAACCTTGATCCCTGGTCAGGATCAAACTCACAACCTTTGGGTTGCAGTCTAGCAGTTTAGACACCGTGCCCCCAAGGTTCCTTGTCAATGGTAGTTGTATCCCCAACAAAACAGCAAAGGAAAATAACAGGGATAATCCAACTCACACCACCTCCAGTTTCCAAACATTTAAGTTTAGCAGGTTTTGCTGGTTGCTCAGCCAAGCTTTAATTTTGCCGGTCACGGAAAGAACAGTAATCTTCCAATGAAGAAAAATATTTTACTCTTCATTAGAAAGCCCAGGGCCTTCCTCCAGAGGGGTATCCCATGTTTAAAAAACAAAACACTCAAGAGCCTCGAATTTTTAGTTTTTGTACTAAAATTCCCAGAATCCTACAGCCAGCATGAAGGACTCTGGAATTTGTAATCCAAAACATCAATATCTCCAAGTGTTGAAAAAACATTGCACTTTTTAAAAAAGCTCAGTGGAATCATAGATGCTTTCTAAACAAAGTAAACTCAGAAATCAATTCAGGGTAGCAGTGATGAGAGTGCTAAGAACAGGATGATAAAGGTTCAAGACTTCAGTAGTTAACATTTCCATTAAGTTAGGACAGGGTTTCTCAATTATGGGTCCCCAGATGTTCTTGGGCTTCAGTTCCCAGAAGCCCCCATTAGCAGGTGTACAGACTTTGACTTCTGGGAAATGAAGAACATCTGGGGACCCAAGGTTGAGAAACCCCGAGTTAGGAAATTCCCTGGCCCAGCCTTAAACACCCCTCAGTCTTTTCTAACCACCCTGCTGTTGTGAAGATAAAATGGTAGAGGCAGAGAATAACTTGCTTTGAAGGCAAAAGTGCAATAATTCAAAATCTCTCACACAAACAGCCACATATTCAGGACTATGGAAATCAGATACATAAGTTTTCTTTGTTTTCTTGGTATCTTTATTCTTTTTCTTCTGCTGGTTTTCTTTCCCATCTCATTTCTATTAAACCATTTTTGAACAATTAGAAAATAGTATTTTTAAACCACCTTGGTTTTTAAAGTGGATGAAAGATGGGCATAGTTAAAATAAATGAATATATCTTTACCTATAAGGAGGGACGTTAACCGTTGGACTCTGGCATACACACCCGCATCCGTCCATACTATCCCCTGCCAAGCCACACACAGTTGCCTTTACCCGGCCCGACCATCGCTGCAAGGGTCTGGCAGTCGCCAGTGGGCCTAACTGCCCCACGAACGCAAACAAATCAAAACAACTTCAAGTCCCAACGTCCTCCGCGCCACGCCACCTCTCAGCCAATCAGGCTGACAGGCGAGAGCAAGGAGAACGTTGGGAAAGCCAGCGCGCCCAATACAAAATGAGCCACAGAAAAAAAACCACTGCACGAATGCAAACAACAGAAACAAAACTTCAAGTCCCAGTGTCCTCCGCGCCATGACAACTTCAGCCAATCAGGCTGAAGGGTGCGAGCGTGCAGAACGCTGAAAAAGCTGGTGCGGGAAAAGTAAAATAGCACCTCCTGCAACAGGAGTGCAAGGCCGCTGCAGGCGTACGCAGTGCCTCACAGCCTCGCTAACCCAAACCTGCAAAAAACCACGGCAAAACCGCCAGCCTTCTTTCCTGGAGCAACGGGGAGAAGAGGAACTCCCTCTCCTCCCCGCTATCCCACCGAAGGCACGGCAAGACCACTGCCGGCCTCAAGGTAAGTTGAGCTGGAGTGGAAACAAAACAAGCAGCAGGCAGCAATTCATTAGGGGAAGCACTCTCCCTGGCGAATGAATGGATGCTGCCTTTGTACTACCCACACCGCTGTTTCGAGAACTAGCACGAAACAGCGGTGGAGGTAATACAAAAGTAGCAGCCAGCAAGCCGCAGGAGCACCACTCCTTACGGATCTCCTGTTAGGTAAGCCTGGAGAAAAGGAGGCTGAGAGGAGAGAACCATCGTGAAGCAGATAGCTCTTCTCTGCCTCCTTCTCCCCCCAACCAGCCTAATGAACCTTACCAGACAAAGAGCGAGCTGACTGCCGGCTCTTCCTTTTTCCCATCGCTCCATCGAAACCTAATTTCAAAACAGCAATGGGGAAAAGAGGAAACGACAAACAGGCTGTTCTTCACCCCACAAAACACAACAACAACAAAACAAAACCAGAATGCCAAGCATTAAAAATAATAAAACACAAATAAATAAACAAATAATTCAAATAAATGCAGTAAACAACAAAACAATAAACAACAAACTCAACAAAAACACCCAAAAAACCAAAGGCTACCGAAAAACAATGAAAAATCACTAAAAACACCTATCTACAACACGAAAATACCTTAATCACAAAAACAATAATATCACAAATTACAAAAATAAATGCGGAAAAAATAAAAAAATAAATAACAACCAGAAATATGCAAAACAATAAAACAAATCTAAAATCCAGAAATAAAACGAAATAACAAGCAAAAACACTTTGGGGGGGTTTGAGTAGAAACTATCTACTTAAACCCCCCAGCCCAGCACCCCAAAATCAAAACAAAATAAAAATAAAATAAATCAAGAGTACTTACGAAAGACATCCTACCTCCATGCCTCCGGAACAGAACTGAAGAAATATAGACAATCACAGTACTCTAAATCACAGCCCCACCTAGAGGCCAGAAGAGTATAAAACAGACAATTTTTTTTAAAAAAATTCAAATTTCAAATAAATAAAATAAATAAAATCAAATAAATTCAAAAACCACAAATTCAAAACACCACCACCCAAACTACCCCTAACCAAAAAAAACACACAAAAAAACTGCCCAGCAAGGCTGGGCTAAAATATGCTAGTTCTACATTAAAGGAGGATATAGCTGAGAAACTCAATCTCTCCTATGTCACTTGGAGGACCCTGAATAGGCTGAGGGTCAGAGGTCCTAAAGGTTAGAGCAGGAGTGCCCAAACTTTTCAGGCCGCAGGTTGGTCACGTGGTTAAGCATGCAGATCACCTGGTTCCTCCCACTGGAAGCAGAAGTAAAATGTGCATGTGCAAAACACTGCTGTAAATGACTTGCGCTGTCGTAAATGCATTTACGACAGCTGCGAGTAATTTATGGCAGTGTTATGCACATGCATGGGTGTGTTATGCACATGAACGCTTTCCTTCCCCTTCCGGGAGCAGCGAGGGTGGTGCAGGCCAGATGATTTGACACCGTGGGCTGTCATTCGGGCACCCCTGTGTTAGACCAACATGCTCAAGTGGTGGCTACTGGAAGACAACAACACGCTATGTGGATAGGGAGAGATTACAGAATCCAGCTCATTTACTGGTCTGCCGATTAATGCCAGAAACATGTATCAAAGTTCCACTAAAGTGAGAATAAATGAAGCTTTTACGGAGGGAATAGAGCTAAAGGCCGGAACACAACAAGGTTGTCCATTATCACCAATTTTGTTTATAATGGCAATGGAATTACTGGCAAATATGATAAGAGAGGACAAAAATATTGAAAGAGTTGAAGGGGAAGGGCGTGGCTAACATGGCGATGTGAGCAGATCTTTTTTCCTTTGTGCTGCTGAAAAGGGGCCCCACTTAGGTGGATTAATGAGGTTTAAACAATAAAAATATTATCAGAAAATAGTTAAGAGACCACCTACCACTGCTGCTTATTGTTTGGAGATGAAATAAAGGAGAGTGCGGAGCACGGAGGGCTCTGGTCGGGCAATCACATCAGCCCATCCGAGCCCCGGCCCCACAGCCGACCGAGTCAAACAACAGAAAGAGATGGT
Organism: Bradypodion pumilum; assembly: GCA_035047305.1. NCBI lineage: Eukaryota > Metazoa > Chordata > Lepidosauria > Squamata > Chamaeleonidae > Bradypodion > Bradypodion pumilum. The sequence goes on from JAWDJD010000007.1 coordinate 30,692,666, forward strand.
GAGTTAGTCCGAAGTGCCTGAGAGCAGAGCAGATAAAGTGGGGAGTTGGCAGAGAATGGTTTCTGCAATCACAACAGCAGAAACCATAGAGACCAAAAGATGATAAGGATATGGGACCACCTAAGAGTGAATATGAAAAAATCAAAGAAAGATTAGATCACATGGAAATGAATCTACAGAAAGATTTACAGAATATTCAGATCAGAATACAAAAAGACGTTCAAAAATTGGAAGAGACTTAGATGAAAGAAAAAACTGAGGTTATGAAAGGGCAACTGAACCTTCAAGAAATGATGGCTAATCTTATTAAAACAGTAAATACTGGTCATGATAAACTTGAAAAAAGTCAGGATGCCCTTAAAAAAGAACAAAATTAGCTTAAGAAAGAACAAGGTAAAACAGTAAAAGAAGTTAACAATATGAGAGAGAAAGGTAAGGAGCGAGATCTTAAGGTGGGGTCACAAGAGAAGAGATTAGAATTAGTGGAAGAACAGCTAAGACGCGCCAACATAGTAATAAGAAAGATTCCAGAGAAGACCCCAGACCAGTTAAGGCTCAGAATCTTACCTTAGTTGAACGGATTAGGAATGGGAATAGATTTTAGTCCTGAACGTATCATGAGTGTTTTCCGTTTAGGTGCAAAAAAAGGTAGAACAGGATCCAGAAATGTATTGCTAAAGTTTGCTAATGTATCGGACAAGTTGGATGTAATGGCTTTTGTTAAAAAAAACTGGGATGCAGGCTTTAAAGTTGGAAGGAGTTGATATTGAGATATACAACAACATCGCTGTTGAGGAAAGAATTTGGAAGCAAATGATGAAGCCAGTAACTAAAAGACTGGTTGATAAAGCTGTCAAATACAATTGAAAATTCCCCAAACAATTGACTTTTTCATATTTAGGTAAATAGTTCGTAATAGCTCAGGACATCGACGTCATGTATGTGTTGGAACAAGCAAAGTTGGTAGAAAATGGAACAAAGGAATGGGACATTCTCAAGGAGGAGTTAATAATTTCAGGGGGATACAATCAAAGAGTTCAGGAAGAGGAAGAGTTGGAACTTCAGGGTGCAGTAGGTGGCAGCCAAATAGGTTAGCAGTAGCGATGGGAAAATAATATCATTAATGATAAACACACGTCAGCAACACGTTCTGCCCCTCCCCCCTTGGATAGCAAGGATTACTTTTTTGAGAGAAAAGTGGGGAGGGAAGAAGAAATTTTTATGTCTTTTTTATTATTATTTGATTATGTATATTTTTTTTCAATGTAGGGTGCAGGGCAAAGTTTGGTTAAAGGAATACACGCCCGTAGGAGGATGTGGTGGGCATAATCAAGAGAATTCGGATGATACATGAAGAATATAAAGGTAGTGACATGGAATGTGAAAGGTACTGGCTGCCAAGTCAAACGCAGATTAGAATCAGCTCTCATGAAAAATAGGCCAGATATAGTCTTTCTCCAGGAAACTCATCCAAAGTCAAAGGAGGTGAATAAAATATTCCTAGGATGGACACAAATATATGTAAAAGCTTATGGTACTTCAAAGGCAAGATGAGTAGCAACATTGATATCGGACAAATTAGGTTTTGATATGACTAAGAGTATAGCAGACCCGGAAGGTAGATATTTAATTGTAAAAGGGAGGATTGATGAAGAAGAGATTACATTGGTTAACATTTATGCTCCCAATGAAGGCCAAGAGAACTTCCTAAATAAGATTTACCAAATTTTGAGAAAAGAAGGGTCCACAAATATGATAGTGGCAGGTGATTTTAACTTGACAAGATCAATGGCAGATTGTACAAATATAACTCGGGATAGAGGTAGTAAATAAATTTTTTTTGGATAGGTGGATGAAGTTGTTACCCTTGAAAGACACTTGGAGAGAGTTGAAAGGATCTGAAAGGGCATACACTTTTTTCTCTCAAGTTTATAATAGTTATTCAAGGATAGATTATATATTTGTTACGGAAAATAGGGTCAAAAATTTGGATGACATAGAAATAGGGATTTTTAAAGAGTCTGATCATGCAAAAGTGTTGATGATGTTAAATTTAGATGGTGCAAAGAAGAACAGAAATAATTGGAGATATGATCCCAAGATATATAGAGATGTTGAGAGCAAGTTAAAATAATTCAGTTGGGAAGAATCTTGGTTCTGGAACGATATGGGAGAAATCGGATATCATATGGTATGGGATACCATGAAGTCGGTATTTAGAGGGGAAAGCATCAAATTGGCAAGTATAAAAAATAGACAATTAAAGGATATTCAAGACAAAATTGAAAAGGAGATTAAAAGATTACAAGAGGAACACGCAAGAACAAAAAACATGAAGACTCTTGATAAATTGCAGAGATTAAGAGCGGAAGTTGTAGGAAAAGATATAGAGAAGGTACAAAGGGATTTAGTTTATTTGAGGAGGGAATATTTTGAATTTAGCAATAAAAATTCAAAAATGTTGGCAAGAGCAGCAAAAGAAAAAAGGAATAAGAGGGAAATTGGAGTTTTGATAAAGGATGGAATAAGATACAATAAATTAAAAGACAAAATTAATATAGTTAAGAAATTTTTATCAGGAATTATACACAGAAAAAAGATAAATGAAGTAAAGTTAAAAGATTGGTTAAGAAATCAAATGGGAAAAAAGATATCTCAAAAGCACAAGGCTAGAATGGAAGAGTTTATAACAGAGAAAGAAATAAACAATGTGATTGCCAAATTGAAGGTGGGTAAATCCCCAGGAGATGGATTGCCAGCTGAATTTTATAAAGAATTTAAGGAAATCGTGGTTCTAAGATTATTGAAATTATTCAATTATATTTTGGAGGGGGGAGCAATACTGACTTCATGGTACCGCTCAATAATAGTATTAATACCAAAACCGGATAAAGATGCTGAAAAAGTTGAGTCATACAGACCAATTTCGTTAATAAATCAGGACGCAACTTTTTTTACGGCAATTCTGGTGAACAGACTGAATAATGTTATTAATAAGTACATGAACAAGGATCAAGCAGTTTTTTGAAAGGAAGGCATATGGCGGATTTAATAAGGAGGGTTTTGTATTTGATAGACATAGCAATAAGAGATAAAGAAAAAGTTGGGATGTTATCTTTAGACATTTTTAAGGCGTTTGACTCTCTTCAATGGGTAACAATTAATGAGATAATCAAAGCATATGGATTTGGAGATAAATTTAAGGGGGTGATTGATAAATTGTATCATCATGGTTTCGCTTACATTAAAGTAAATGATGCTATTACTGATGAGATTAAATTAGAGGCAGGAACACGACAGGGGTGCCCTCTATCTTCAATATTATTTATCATGGCAATGGAGGTTTTAGCAAATGCCATACGACAAGAACATTGAAGGAATTGCAGATAATAAGATAAGTCTGTACGCAGATGACACTTTAGTAATTCTAAAGCATCCTTTGAAGGCCTTAGATAGAATCCAGGAACACTTAAAGTATTTTGAGGAAATGACAGGATTAAGGATAAACTGGGACAAGTCTGAGATGATACTGAGTAATATAGAACAAGAAGATCAAAGGAAAATCAAGGATGCATTTAAAATACAGGTTAGAAATAGTTTGAAGTATTTGGGAATACATATATCCTACAATTGGGAAGACCTTAAGAAATTAAATTATGAAGAACAAAAAAGAAAAAGAAATTAGGGGGAAAATATTACAGTACAGTAAACTGAAATTGTCTTTGTTCGGCAGAGTTGCGCTCTGTAAAATGATGTTATTACCAAGACTGATTTTTTTGTTTGATGCTCTACCAATCCAGTTAAGAGAAAGAAATTAAAGAATTTCAAAATATGTTTAATAATTACTGCAATGGTGGGCGTAGACCTAGAATTAATAGAAGTCTGGTATTTATCTCAGAAAGAAGGTGGATTGGGTTTACTAAACCTTAAACATTACTATAGAGCTTTTCTGGTTAAAAACATTGTAAAGATTCTGAGGAAGGAAAAGGCAATTTGGGAGGAAATAGAGATGAAGGAAGTAAATCAATTTGATAAGATGTTATTCCTGGATAAAAAAATAAGTAAAATAGGTGTAAAAAACAGAATGATGAAGGTTTTGTTAAACAATTGGAAAAAAGTGAAAAAAGACTTAGTCCCAGGTGTATCCCCGATTATAGAAATAGAGGATATTTTAAAAATTCCAATAAATTTAGATAGCAAAGTAAAGGAAATTTTGAATAAAAATGAGATTTTCTTGTTGAAGGACTAGATCAGTTTATGTAGGGACAAAGAGAAAAAAAATGGAGTTATACACACAGTTAAAGTTGAATTGGTTTCAGGTGATATTAGTAGATAAATGGAATAGTAAATATTTGGCTGAAGTAAGATTGGAGAGAGATAAAACAGAATTTGAGGAATTATTATGGAAAGTAAGAAAAGGAGAAATGGATATAAAAGGCCTGGTGAGTAAAATCTATAAGATAATAAATAAAGAGGGCAGTCCACAAGAAACATTGAGAAAAATATGGGAGCAAGATCTTAAGGTTAATATCACAGAGATGGAATGGAAAAATAAGTGGAAGAAAAGGATCATGAGAACTATGTCTGTCAGAGTAAAAGAACATAATTTTAAAATGCTATGGAGGTGGTACCTGACCCCGGTGCAGTTACATCAAATGGATAAAAATAAAAGTCAAATGTGTTGGAGATGTAGTGATGAGCTGGGTACTTATGAACATATGTGGTGGAGTTGTAGGGTGGTAAAGCAATTTTGGGAGGAAATAGAGAAAGAAATCTCCAGAATTTTGGGGGTGAACCTTAAGCTGGGGCCAGATATAGCGTTGCTGACAGACACAGGATTTAGACAAGGACAAAAGTGAGCTACTATCTCTGTGCATGACAACAGCGAGACAATGTATTGCGAGACAGTGGAAAAATGAACAGATCCCAAAGTTGGAAGTCTGGTATAAGGAGATGTGGGACCTTGCTCTAAATGACAAATTAACATGGGAATTGAATAAGAAAAAGGGCATAATAAAAGAGAATAGATTTTGGCAAATTTGGCAACTGTTTGTTGATTCCACAGGTATAAGAGGTGATGGGAGCAGTCCAGTACCAGAACTTCACAGATTTTGGAAATTGTGAAAATGTGTCCACCGCATCCTCCAGGGCATTTTACAGTCACATGTGGTGAATTAGTAATCAATCTTTTTTCATTATTGTGTTATTAACTTGGTTGGATAATAGGTAAATAGGGTAAATAAAAATGGTAATGCCTGTCTAAAGTCAAGACTGGCCTTGTATATTAGAATGGAAATTTAATATTAAGAATAGTAGATGAGACCCAGTCTGACTAATATAGTTTATCGCCCTGTTGACATTACACAATTAAGGATTTTATAGTAGTTCAATATAATTAAAAGTTTATGTATTTGTTTTTTCTTTTTTATGCACTAATATCATTTATATGTCTTTGTCAATGTAAACTGGTTTTTTTATAATTCTTTATTTTGTGCACTTACTTATGTATTCTTATCTTAATTTCTACATTTAATTTGTATTTTTGTAAAACTCAATAAAAATTTATTTTAAAAAAAGGAGTTGAAAGGAATAAAATTAGCTTATACGCAGACGATACTTTAATAATTATGAAGAACCCAAAAGAGCCTTGGAGAAAATACAATGGTATCTTAAAGAGTTTGAGGAAATGACAGGATTGAAAATAAATTGGGATAAATCAGATAAATTGGGATAAACAATATTTAGTAGTATTAATAAAGAAGAGCAAGAAGAGATTAAGATAAGGTATCATATTCAAGTTAAGGATAATTTGAAATATCTGGGGATAGTTATATCCAATAAGTTAGAGGATTTGATAAAATTAAATTATGATAAACAGAAAAGAGAGATGAAGGAAAAAATTCAACAATATAAGAGACTGAACCTATCTTGGTTAGGTAGAATTGCACTGTGCAAAATGAAATTGTTACCGAGATTAAACTTTTTATTGGATGCTTTATCAATACAACTTAAAGAAAAAGAGATAAAAGACTTTCCGAATATTTTGAATGATTATTGTAATGGTGGTAAGAGACCGAGAATATTTTAAAAATTGTGGTATATATCACAGAAGGAAGGTGGACTGGGAATACCAAATATTGGAGTCTACTATAAAGCTTTTCAATTAAAAAATGTGGTGAAATTTTTAATAAAGGAGAAGGTAATATGGGAGAAAATGGAAATGAAAGAGATGAAGCAGGTTGGCAATGCAGCTTTTTAGATAAGGAAGTAACAAGGTTTAATCCTAAAAATAGAATGATAAAAACAACTTTGGATGTATGGAAGAAGATGAAAAAATATTTGGCACCGGATGTATCCCCTATTATGGAAATGGAAGACTTGAGGAATTTTCGTGAATATAGACAGGAAGGTGAAAGGCGTCTTTTCCAGAAAGGTGGCAGTCCAGCACCAAATCAAATAAGGTTTTGGTTATAACATGGGATGCTAAATAGCTCCGTAATAACCAAGGTATTGTATACAGCACGGGGGTTATATATTATATTTGGTTTTAGTTTTAAGATAGTATATATTCCACATTTAAATAATAAAGGTTTAAATAACTGTTCGAAATGAGATATAAATGATTATGTGCTATCCTTTTACTATAGATTTATTATTATTATTATTATTATTATTATTATTATTATTATTATTATTATTATTATTATTATTATTATTATTATTATTATTATTATTATTATTTCCTATTGTATTTCTATATTTTTATTTTTATTTCGATTGGTGGGAAGTAATTTTGTATTGTAATGTTATTTTGTATTGTACTTTTTTTGTAAAAGTATTTTCTGTTTATTTCTTTTTGCAAAATTTAATAAAAAATAAATTTTTAAAAAAGAAACATGTATCTACGAGGACTTAAGTTTGGTCAATGACAAAACCAAGAAAGTGGCTTCATTTTGGCAGTCCAAGGTTTGATCGGGACACAAAAGAAGATATTATTTCTAGCCTATTCAAATATTTCTTGTGGGAAAAAGAAGGGTAGAAGACCAAGGAAAACAAAGATGATCCAACACAATGATTTCCTCCTAAAAATGAACGAACAGTCGGGTCGTTGAGAATGGCTTACGTACAACTTCAAGGGACATGAGAGCTGAATAAGTGGGTTTCAACATACGTCCGGATTAACCAGCAACTGAAACCTGTTCCCTTTTTCAAATAAAACACTTTAGTCTCACCCTACTCTATGCAAAATAAAATAAAATAAAAAATAATGGGAAGAAAACAATTTTACCTTGTAAGAGAAGGCGTCTTCATGATCCAGCAAGGGTACGGGTTCAGTGGCCAGGGGCTGAAGTTTCAAAGTAAGACCATTTGTCCGTTCCATTTTGGTTTATTTTTGCATCCCCTTCCCAACTTGTTCACCGGCTCTGTTAACTGTAGTAACACTTTACACCGCCTTGTTCCACCTCTCCATTTTGTTGACATGGGAGTTACAAAACGACCAGGATCCGATGGAATCCAGGTTTCTCGTCCGTTTCCACTGGTCTTTCTGCGTTAAGGTAAAACAAGAAAAAAGGTATGAACGGAGACCTGTGTTTGATGTGTAGGGCTTACTTGAGAAAGAAACCCTGACAGTCTGTGGTAGAAACAAAATCTAATGTGAATTGGGTCGTATCAACACTTACAGTTATTTTTGACCCATGGTGGCTAACCTTGGCACTCCAGCTGTTCTGGAACTTCAATTCCCAGAAGCCCAAGTCAGCACACCTGCTGATCAGGGCTTCTGGGAATTGAAGTCCAGAAACAGCTGGAGTGCCAAGGTTAACCATCACTGTTCTAGGCAAGGGGCCAGCAAACATGACTCCAGGAGTTCATGGACTTCAATTCCCAGAAGCCCAAGTCAGTACACCTGCTGAAAATGACAACTAGAGACAGGGCCTTTTTAGCTGTGGCTCCATCATTATGGTTTTCTTTTTCTCAGGGAATACGCATGGCTCCCACCCTCCTGACTTTAAAAACTGAGCTATTCAAAGATGCTTATGGAAATCTACTCCACCAATAAGAACTGTGACCCATGACCCTTGCTTTCTTTTCATTTTGTGAGCTTGACGATTGACAAGCAGTTCGAGACCCAAGTGCTAAGCACTGGAGTGAGGGCCTGTCGTCTGTCCCAGCTCCTGCCAACCTAGCAGTCTGAAAGCAAAAAATTGCAAGTACATAAATAGGTACTGTTTTGGTGGGAAAGATAACGGCGTACCGCGCACTCTGGTGTCTAGTCATGCCTGCCACGTGCCCATGGATACGTCTGCAGATGCAGACAGTGCTGGCTCCTTGGCTGTAAACATAAATGAGCACCACACCACTAGAGTTGGACACGATTGGCAGTACAGTATCTTTACCTATAAGGTGTGTTAACTGTGCATGTCCGGCATGCACGTCCACCCCCGGCCCAACCATCCCGACCCGAGCCGCCAACACTTACCTTAACACCCTGCGAGCATCGCCGCGAGGGTTCACCAGCTGCGAGTGGGGCAACTGCCCCACAAATGCAAACACAAAAAACAAACTACAAGCCCCAGCGTCCTCCACGCCGTGACCCCTCAGCCAATCAGGCTGAGGGATGCGAATGTGGAGGAGGCCGGGAAAGCCGGCGCACGCTAAAAAAACAACACCACTGTGCCAAAGCTCCGGCCGCAAAACACTTCCCTCCAGGAGACACTTCGTCTCCCGGAGGGAACCCATCCCCGCCGTCCCGGCGAGCAAGGCTGGCACCGGCCTCGCCACGTATTCGGTGGGGTTGCGGGAAGCAGAGGGAGTCCCTCATCTTCCCGTAGCCCCAGCGAGCAAGGCCGGCACCGGCAGCTTCGGCGGGGTTGCAGGAAGGAAGGGGAACCCCTCATCTTCCACCGGAGGGGAGAAAGGGGGAGGAAAGAACGAGAGGGGGAAAGAGAGAGATAGGAGGGGTGGAATAGAGAGAGCGATAGAGTGGGGGGAAGACAGAGACAGGGAAAGTGTGGGAGACATAAGAGAGGGAGAAAGAGAGAAAGAAAGTGGAAGTAAAAGAGAAAGAAAGAAGGGGGTAGAAGAGAGAGAAGGAGAAAGCACATGCGAGAAATAGAGGGGGTAGAGAGGGGGGAAGAGAGAGAGAGAAAAGGGGGGAACAGAGAGAGACGGAGAAAGCGCGTGCCTTCCCCACCAGGCGACGGCCAAAGCCAGCACCCCGTTCGGTCCTTGTCTGACAGAGGAAGGGAGCCACCAGGCAAGGGCCGTGCGTGTTCCACCCACCCTCTCTCTCTCACACACATACACTGGACACCCCTGCCTTTCTGGGCAGTTATTATCTGTGTGTTGGTCGTTGAGGTGTTTTGTTGTTGTTGTTTTGGGGGGGCACTGCACACACTACCCAAAACCACCCCAACCACCCACTCACAGATAATAACTGACCGGCAGGGCCGGGCAAAAAAAAGCTAGTATAAATAAATCAAGGGAAGCAAGAGTGTTGGTCAGACCTCGTCTGGAATACTATGCCCAGTTCCAGGCACGAGAATGTAAGAAGTATCTCAAGAAGTCCTAGTGGTGCAGTGGTTAAATTGCTGTACTGCAGCCAAAACATTATGAGTTCAATCCTCACCAGGGCTCAAGGTTGACTCAGATTTCCATCCTAACAAGATGGGTAAAACAAGTAGCTGGCAAGTTTGGGGGAAAAGCTAATTACCTCATGAACTGCCCAGAGAGTGCACTAAGTGCTACGAGGCAATATATAATTGTAATTGCTGTTGCTATTGCTACTACAGAAAAACTTTGGTTAACATAATTGCAGTAATGAGTTCCCCAGGACGTTTCTTAAAGCGAAAATTACTTAAACTGAATTTCCCATAGGAATGCATTGCATGCAATTTTCCATGGGAATGCACTGAAAACCAAAATACTTTAACTGAAACGTGGTTTCCCATAGGAGTGCATTGAAAACCAATTAATCCGTTCCGGGGAAAAATTCTGTAAACCGAGCCACTATTTTCTATGGATTTCCTTTTGTTACGAGATTTTTATGTCAACCGAGCAGTTTTGTAACCGAGGTTCCACTGGATGTCAAAAAAAGGATGGCCAGGATGATAAAGGGTTTGGAAACTAAGCCCTGTGAGGAAATTGGGTAATTTTAGTCTGGAGAAGGCTAAGCAGCTGTAAATCAGCCATCTTCAAACATCTGAAGGGATACTGTATAGAAGATGGAGTAAACTTATTTTCTGGACATTCAAAGGTCAGGATCCAATATGTTGTTGTTGTTCAGTCACACAGTCGATTCCGACCCTTTGAGACCCTATGGACCATTGTTCTCCAGGCGCCTCTGTCCTCCACCATCCCCCTCAGCACTCCCAGTTCTGTGCCCATTGTGTCTACAATATCATCTAGCCATCTCATCTTTGGCCTCCCCCTTCTTCTTTTGCCCTCCACCTTTCCCAACATCAAGGCCTTCTCAAGTGAATCCTCCCTTCTCATTTGATGTCCAAAGTACTTTAGCTTCGTCTTTACTATTAGCCCTTCCAATGAGCAGTCAGTGTTGATTTCTTCTAAGATTGACCTATTTGTTCTCCTCGCTGTCCAGGGTACTCTCAAAACTCTCCTCCAACACCACATTTCAAAGGCATCTATTCTTCTGCGTTCAGCTTTCCTTATTGTCCAGCTCTCGCATCCGTACATTACCACTGGGAATACCATTGCTTTGACTATTCTAATTTTTGTTTGCAATGTGATGTCTCTGCTTTTCACTATGTTCCCCAGGTTTCTCATGGCTTGTCTCCCAAGAATCAGTCGCCTTTTTATTTCATGGCTGCAATCCCCATCTGCAGTGATCTTTGATCCCAGGAAAGTAAAATCTGTCACTGCTTCTACTTCTTCCCCATCTATTTTCCAGGAACTGATCGGACCTGTTGCCATTATCTTGGTTTTCTTGATATTGAGTCTCAAACCAGCTTTTGCACTCTCCTCCTTCAGCCCAATCAAGAGGTTCTTTAGGTCTTCCTCACTTTCTGCCATTAGGGTGGTATCGTCTGCATATCTCAGATTGTTTATGTTTCTCCCTGCAATTTTAATCCCATATTGTGATTCCTCCATCCCTGCATTGCGCATTATGTGCTCTGTGTATAGATTGAATAAGCAGGGTGATAAAATGCAGCCTTGTCTTACTCCTTTTCCTATTCCAAACCACTCTGTCATTCCGTGTTCTGTCCTGACTGTTGCTTCTTGGTTCATGTACAGATTTCTCAGGAGGCATATGAGGTGCTCTGGTATTCCCATCTCTTTAATTACTTGCCACATCTTGTTGTGGTCCACACAGTCAAATGCCTTAGTGTAATCAATGAAACAAAAGTAAACTTGTTTCTGGTATTCCTTTGTTTTCTCCATGATCCAACGTATGTTGGCAATGTGGTCTCTAGTCCCCCTGCCTCTTCTGAAACCGGCCTGCACCTCTGGTAGTTCTCTCTCCACATGCTGCTGAAGTCTATCCTGTATTATCTTGAGCATCACCTTGCTGGCGTGTGGGATGAGTGCAATTGTTCGGTAATTTGAGCATTCTTTGGCGTTGCCCTTTTTGGGGATTGGGACGTATACTGATCTTTTCCAATCCTGTGGCCACTGTTTTGTTTTCCAGATTTGCTGGCATATTGAATGCAGTAATTTGACGCCATCATCTTTTAGAGCTTTGAAAAATTCAACTGGAATACCATCATATCCACTAGCTTTGTTGTTTGCAGTGCTCTTTAGGGCCTTTATAACTTCGCTCTCCAGGATGTCTGGCTCGAGTTCAGTTTTTTCATCATTGTGGAGTGTTGAGGTCCTTTTTGTAGAGTTCCTCTGTGTACTCTTTCCATCTTTTCTTTATCTCTTCTGCATCAGCTAGCTCATTTCCGTCTTTGTCCCTTATCATGGTCATTTTTGGTTTAAATGTTCCCTTTATTTCCCCGATTTTTCTGAAGAGATCTCTAGTCCTGCCTCTTTTGTTGTTTTCCTCCATTTCTTTGCACTGTTCTTTTAGGTAATTTTCCTTATCTCTCCTTGCTTTTCTTTGAAATTCTGTGTTCAGAAGATTGTATTTTTTCCTTTCTCTTTTGACTTTTGCATTCCTTCTTTCCTCTGCTATTTTAAGAGCCTCATCAGACAACCATTTTGCTTTCTTACGCTTCTTTTCTTTTGGTATGGTTTTCTTTGCTGCTTCCTGCATGATCCTGCAGGATCCAATATAACAGATGCAAATTCTAGGAAAGGGCTGAGAACTGGACCACCATCTGTCAGATTTGATTTGATTCAGATTCCTGCATTTCTGTTTTGCAACAGAATGATACAGATTTCAAGTTGCTATTTTTTTCCTGCGTAAACCAGGGGTGCCCAAACTATGGCCCGTTGGCTGGATCCGGCCCCTGACGCCAATTCATCGATGAGGACGGCACGTTTTGCTTCCAGGATCAATGAGGGCGGTGCAGGCCAGATGAATTGGCGTCAGGGCCAGATCCAGCCAGCGGGCCGTAGTATGGACACCCCTGTTTTAGATAGAGGTTTGCTGCTTTGGGTTGACAACTTCTGAAGTCTCCTCGGCCCTTGTTTTGCTTGATTCTATGAATCCAATAAACTAAACCTTGGCTAAAGAAAAACAGCACTGACACAACATGTGTCCTTGTGAGGTCTTCAGCCTGTCCAAGGTTCAATTTCAAACACAGACCAAATTACTCCCAAAACTAAAACAGAAAAGGGACAGAGATCAACTCCTGTTCTCTTTTAAAAAACCAGACACACGCACGCACGCACGCACACACTACTTTTAGTCAAAACAAGGTGAGTTTTAAAAGTGAATTGGATTTTCTAAGGCTTCCGGAAACATAAGTCTAACCTCTTCACAAATGAAAATAGATGCTGGAATGACTCCCAAATGGGGCTGCAGTCCACATACTTATTTATTTCAACTTATTTATAGCATTTATTTTCTGCCCAGCTGGGATATTCTCGCACTTTGGAGGGCTTAAAGATAAAGGTTGCTCTTGCTCGAAAGCCACTTGTACCCAACTCTAGGGTGCAGTGCTCATCTCCGTTTATAGCCAAAAAGCCAGCATTGTCTGCGTCTGCAGACGTTTCCGTGGACATGTGACTAGACGCTGGAGCACACAGAACACTGTTTACCTTCCCCACCTAAACAGTACCTATTTTTTGTTGTTGTGGTTATTCAGTCGCATAGTCAAGTCCAACCCTTTGCGACCCCATGGAGCACTGCACGCCAGGCATCCCTATCCTCCACCATCCTACACAGCCCGCTCAACTCCACACCCATTGTGTCAACAATGTACCTAGTTATCTACGTGCAATTTCTTGCTTTAGAACTGCTAGGAACAGAGACAGGAGCCCACTCTGTCATGCAGCACTCGGGTCTCAACCTGCCAACCTTCCAATTGTTAAGTTCAGCGTCTTAATCACTAAGCTACCACAGTCCCTAAAACCTGGGTGGCCTACAACACAGTAAAAAATATTTACGATAACAAAAGGAGATTAAAGAATAAACAAACTGAATAAATTTATAAATAACACCATAAAACAAAAATTATGCAATACCCTCCCTTGAAACTAAACCACACACACCCTGGTCTCCCTTTGCTCCAAAGGTGGTTTGCACTTTTGTGTGAGATTCCCTCGCACTCCCATGTTTTTGGCGTTTCAGCACTATAACCAGTGGCTCTCCCGGCTTGCATGAACAGAAACAAAGAAACAATTATACTCATTGTTTTTATAGAGCTCTTTCAATCTTTTCACAATTTTATATCTATTGCTTGGATTCTAGAAAGCCATTATAAGGGAATGGTGTCTTTTCCACTTTGCTGTCTTTACTCCTATCACCACATAAACTGAATTAAAAAAAAAATCTGTACAGCAGTTTTAACCCCTTTTTTTTGTCTCATTCAACCCTTTACTGATGCCTCATTCTGATAAAACAGTACCGACCTAAAAGATGGTTCAGTTTCTATCACAGCATAAGGCTGTGAATGTTTACTGGTTTTGGTACATTAACCAAGTCCAACACTCCAGACCAGGGGCGGACAACTCAATGGGACCCACAATGAAACCAACGATCTTGGCAGGTGATGAGCATTTCAACACGGGAAGCATTCAAGAGAAAATTGGCCAGGTAAAGGTCGCCTTTGCTCAAAAGCCAGTTGTATCTGACTCTATAGTTCAGCGCTCATCTCCATTTACAGCCCAACAGCCAGTGCTGTCTGCATCTGCAGACATCTCTGTGGACATGTGGCAGCCATGAATAGACACCAGAGTGAAAGAATGTTGTTACCTTTCCCACCAAAGTGGTACCTATTTATGTACTTGCAATTTCTTGCTTTCAAACTTCTAGGTTGGCAGGAGCTAGGGCAGAGACAGGAGCTCACTCAGGTCTCAAACTGCTGACCTGTCGACCTTCCAGTCATCAAGTTCAGCATCTTAATGACTTGAGCCACCGCAGTCCTTGATCACCCTACAAATTGTACCTTTCTGCCACTCTTAAGAGCCCTGGTCCGCACAGCCAATGCTGATGGTACTTGAAGGATGATGTCTGGCCCATTCCTGCTCTAGAGTGTGTTGGCTCTTACACAGGAAGCAAGATGATCAACAGGCAAAAGCAAGTGTTTCAAATGCCACGCTGTCTACCACCCACAATCTGAAGCCAATTGGCAGCCAAACACTCTGCCATGGGTGATCCAAAGGAATATTTCTGCCAAAGAGACATCTCGGTGCGGGGGCAGAGTTAATTTTGGAACTAAAAAGCTTCAAACAAGCAGTTATGCATGTTCAAAATTAATGTTCTGTATGGAACAGTTTTAATCAGAACACTCTCACCCCCACCCCCGGGACTCTCGCCCACCCAAGACCTGGGTGGGCAGAAGAGGAGCCATTAGGGCCCTTTGTATATCTTATGACATGTAAACCGCCTTGAGTCGCCGAGGAAGGCGTTATATAAAAATCAATCAAAGTCATTAAAATGCCAAGTGCTAGTCAATTCACCTGCATACTTCTATCTAGACCAGGAATTCTCAACCTGTGGCCCATGGGCCAGATGTGGACCACGGCACCATTTCATGTGGCCCCCACCGCCTCCACTACACCAGGAAGTGCCATGTGGTGGAGGAAAGGCAAATGGTCATCAGGCCCCCGAAGCTGTCTGAGGGAGCGTGACCCAGCCCCTGGCTTTAAAAGGTTGAGAACTCCTGCTCTAGACCCAAGGCTAGAATCCTGAGTACTGTAAAAGGAATTAGGCACATCATACTGTGTAAACGGGAGAATAAGGATGTTTATTTGTAGTGAACCTTTTGGCCTCCAGATTTTGAACTACAATTCCCAGCATGCTTAGTCATTGGCTAGCATGTCTGAGGTTCTTCAGAGTTTGAACCTTTTAGCCCCATGGTGGTTAACCTTTGGCACTCCCACTGTTCTGGAACTTCAATTCCCAGAGGATCAATTCAGCACTCCTGCTGGTCAGGCTTCTGGGAATTTAAGTTCCAGAACAGCTGGAGTGCTAAGGTTAGCCATCAGTGTCTAGCCCAAACACCCACAACATAAAGTCAGGAAAGATGGGGCTGCTTTCTTATAACTCTAGACCAGCATTTCCCAACCTTTGGTTTTTGGACTTCAATTCCCAGAAGCCTAAGTCAATTCCCCAAAGTGCTGATCAGCCAATGGACTGACTTAGGCTTCTGGGAATTGAAGTGTCCTTGTGGGGCCTGGACCCCATGTTGGAAACCACCGCTCTAGACCGAATGGGGAATTAAACTGCTGTACTGTAGCCAGAAGGTTGCAAGTTTGATCCTGACCAAGGCTCAAGGTCAACTCAGCCTTCAGTCCTTTAAATGTGTACCGGGCATGTTGGGGCCAAAAGGCTAATTACGGTAACTTGTGAACTGCCCAGAGAGTGCACTAAGCGCGATGGGACGGTATATAAGTGTGATTGCTTTGCTTTCTACAAACTACAAATCACAGGATATTTTAGGATGAAACCCATGACAGCTACCATCATATTAAATTGTTGCTACTCTGTAGTTTAATCGCATTCATGATGACCCATGGAGCCAGGGCAGGTGCAGCAAGCTCAGTTTCAACTCAGGTCCCTCGGAGACATAATTGGAGAATTAAGCTCAGAATGTGTCCTTCTTTTTCATTGTCTAGGCCAGTGATGGCGAACCTTAGCACTCCAGGTGTTCTGAAACTTCAATTCCCAGAAGTCTTGATCAGCAGGAGTGCTGACTTGGGCTTTTGGTAATTGAAGTCGAAGAACACCTGGAGTGCCAAGGTTCATCATCACTGGTATAGGCCAGGGGTTCCCAACCTAAGGCCCATGGATTATGTCTGGCCTGCGGCACTATTTCATGTGGCCCCCCCCACCCTCCAAGGGTATTCGAAAAACAAAATGGCCATCCCTTTGAAGCAATTGGGACAAAATGACTACCCTCACCGTGCAGGCAGGGCAAAATGGCCATCCGGCCCTCGATGCTGACTGAGAGAGCGTGTCCTGGCCCCTGGCTTGAAAAGTCTGAGAACCCCTGGTGAGTTCATTCTGCAGTTCCTTCCATCTGACCTACTGTGAGAAAGATTATTCGGCAACATAAGGTTGTGGTTATCAGGGTACGCCTGACTGTGGTTTTAAAAATACCACAATCGTCGAGGAGGCACCTCCACTTTTCTTGTTTGTGCAATTGTGACTGCGTGGACACAACCCTCAGAAGAGGTATCTCAATAAAAGAGCCAGAGCTCAACTGAAGAAACTGAAATATTCTCAGAGATTTGAGCCTCCTACAGGAGCCCTCCACAGAGGAAACCGTCCTGCTGGAAACGTGGAATCTGTTTGTTTTCGCTCCTACCAATTCCGTTCTGAATTTTCCAGGGTCACCCATTATCAGTATGCAAATAATTGTTTGAGTCACTGATCCAAGTTCACATCATGCATCGTTCTCTCACTGCCACTGGTTAATCTTCAAGGGAGGTATGGTTTCCCCCTCTGCCTCCAGACACAACCTTAAAGCATTCAAGTAATCTATAATGTCACAATTATATGTTCTGAGATCCTATCCAGCTACAATTTTACTTCTTTGTGCTTCGTAAGGCCTCGGGAGTTAAGATTCCATCCACCTTACCTTTTTTCATCACCTGTTTCATCGGGGGCTGAGGCAAAAGTCAATTCATGGATTGCTTCAGACTCTTTCACCAACAGTCTGTGCACTTTTATTCAAAGTTAGGTCACACTGAGCTTGCTGGGACACACAATTAATAATCATCATCTTAGAACTGCACAGCTGGAAGCAACCCTAAGGATAATCCATCCAGCCCCTCTTAAGATGGTACAATGAGAACTCAAACTCCCAACCTCTGGCTCCACAACCAGATACCTAAACCACTGAACTGTTCAGCAATTTTTTGATATATACAGGATTTTACACAACTGAATCGTATTCTTGAGTTTATTGCCGTTACTTGTCGTCAAGTCAAAATAGCCATCCTGCTTTTGTGTAATGCCTAGTCCAGTGTTTCCCAGTATTTGTTTTTTGGACTTCAATTCCCAGAAGCCTAAGTCAGGACATTGGCTGATCAGTGCTTTGGGGAAATGACTTAGGCTTAATTAATTAGATTTATATCCCACCCATCTGGGATATGTTCACACTCTGGGTGGCTTACAACAATTCAAAAACATCACACACAGAGTTATTTAGAAAAAACATTGTGGTGGCTTAGTGGTTAAGACACTGAACATGATGACTGGAAGGTCGGGCAGGTCAGTAGTTCAAGACCCGAGTGCTGCGTGATGGAGTGAGCTCTTATCTCTTTCCCAGCTCCTGCCAACCTAGCAGTTCAAAAGCAGGAAATTGCAAGTAGATAAACAGTAGATAAATAATTACTTCGGTGGGAAGGTAAACAGCATTCCGCCAACTCTAGTACAGTATTTAGTTATGCCTGCCACATGTCCATGGAAATGTCTGCTGACACAGACAGCGTTGGCTCTTTGGCTATAAACGGAAATGAGCACTGAACCCTATAGTTGGATATGACTGGCTTTCGAGCAAAGGCGACCTTTCCCTTTACCTAGATAAAACAACAATAGTCAGAAGACAAAAAAATAAGGATTGTCTTACAAGTTGTTTGTTACCATTCCACTCCATAGGGCTGTTTATTCCCCACGAACAAACCCAACCTCTCCAAATTTGATGTCAACATTTTGATTTTATAAACTTTTGAAAAGATGAAATTAAAGTTGGGGGAAAGCAAAAGTATCCAGTATCCCCTCTATTAACTGACTAGTTATCTGACCCTAATCAGGTTAAAATGTGATAAGATGCATCAGATAAAATATGATTATAAAAACAGATTAAAAGTACTGTAGAATGATACAATCACAATAAAGCGAAATATAAAATTTACGTAAGGGGACTGACCATTTTTAAAATGTCCTGGATGACCTAAAAGACCCTATTCATCATCCTTCCATTTAAAAGCTGTCAACAATCGAGGCAGGAAAAGAGAGGATGCTTCCCCCCAACACTTGTTTACAAAGTGGCGCCTAATAATTAAAAACACAACAAAATCAGGTGATGCGAGTTGACTGATCCCATGGGAATTCGGATTTTTCCCATCCGTCCCACGCCAAAATTCAATCCCGTCATCTCCAAACCCTTTCCCTCCTTCCCCTTTTCAAATATTCACCTCCTTTCGTCCCCGGTTTCTCCCTTCGCAACCGAAAGCAGGACGAAAATTGCGCAAAAAAACCGACCGAGATGTTTCTCTTTCCAGCCCGGCTCGGCTTTTCCGATTGGATCCCGGAGCTACCACTCAGCAACCCGGAAACCTCGAGCAGGGAAAGAGACGGTCTAGGCGGCCGCCGCGCTTCTTGGTGGCGCCCGGGAATTGCTGAACGAGGGGCCCAGCCAAGCATAGAGAAGAGGCGGAAGGCTCGGCCTTCTTGTTATGTAGTCGGGCGACCTCTAGTGGTGGCAGGTAAGCAGGTTGGAATTAGCTGAGAGACGGTGGGTCGTTTATTCCCAAACAAATATTGAGAGTATTAAAGGTAAAGGTAAAGGTTTCCCTTGCTCGAAAGCCAGTAGTATCCGACTCTAGGGTTCAGTGCTCATCTCTGTTTCAAAGCCAAAGCTTCTGCAGACGTTTCCATGGTCATGTGGCAGGCATGACTAGACACCGGAGCGCACAGAATGCTGTTACCTTCCCACCGAAGTGGTCCCTATTTATCTACTTGCAATTATTAGGGATGCCAATATTTGTTGATCTGCAATACAGCATAGGACAAATGAAAGAAGCTGAATGACTGTTTATTTTTAGGAATATAAAATCCTTGGAGGGTTTGGGGTTCTAGATAAATGCAAGTGACACATCAGAGAGTAAACGAACATTAAAATTTAAAATGTAACAGGCTCCCCCCCACACCTGGTGTAAAGGTAAAATGTAAAGGTTTCCGTTGCTTGAAAGCCAATCATATCTGACTCTAGGGTTCAGTGCTCATCAATGTTTCAAAGCCAAAGAGCAAGCGCTGTTTGCTTCTGCAGACGCTTCCGTGGGCATATGGCAGGCATGACGACATCGGAGTGCACATAATTATTATTTTAGTAGGTTTTTCCTCTTTGTTTAGTTATACAGTAAAACCCCGACTTACAAATGCCTCGAGTTACATAAATTTGACTTACATAATGATTTTGTGCTAAAACCATGTCCCGATTTACATGAATTCCTATGGGTTTGCTTCGAGTTACATAAAGATTCTTTTTCCTATGGGTTTGCTTTGAGTTATGTAAAAATCCATTTTCCTATGGGTTTACTTCGATTTACATAAAAATTTCATTTTCCCTATGGGTTCGCTTCGAGTTACGTAAAATAATTTTTCCAATGGGTTTGTTTCAAGTTACAAAAAAATTCAATTTATGCAAAAGCCTATGGAACTGACTTTTTTCATAAGTAGGGCCCTTCTGAACACTCCAGCATTTTCTTAACTATTGGGAATCCTATGTGTCCCAGTTTTCTGTGTAGCAGGTGTGCGCATTCATCGTGTGTTAGTTTCCCTATGGACATGTGGGACATTCTTTGTTTTGCATCGGTGACCCCTTCATTTTCCGTGGTGTCGTGGGCATTGTTCCCCTCCCCTTCTGAGTCCGCATCTCCAGGTTCCTCGGGGGTATCTGGGTCACTCCCTTGTGTTTCTTCATCGTCATTGCCATCAAGCAGTCCGATTGTGTCTTGATTGTTGGTTTCTTCCTTGGCCAGGAAGTAAGGCAAGTCCCCAATGACCTCCACACTCCCTATTCTCTCTTTCCATCTTTTGACAGATGCCTTCCCATCCTCGAAAACTATCATCAGGCCTGGGTCCTTAGAGAGCCTGATAGCGGCCAACACATTGTATGGTATTCCAGGGACATAAAGCACATCCTTGACTTCCCCTATACGTTGTCTCTGCCAGCTACATTTGCATATTCTTGGTTGGCAACCTTGATCCTAAAGGAGTCTTCCTTGAAAGAACTGAATATCTCCTTGCGGAACAATGTGTGAGTGGTGACCCCAGAATCTATCAACCAGCGTTGTCGGTGGTCATCTGTGGACTCATCTGTTTTGTGGAGCCTAGCCTCATTGTTGTGCTTGACTACGTTTACAGAGTCTGACTTGTGTTTTCCTGACTCTCTCTGCATCTTGAGCTCCCTCCCGGGGCTAGGTGACCTCCATCGCCCGTCATCCCTGTCTCTATCACTTCCATGTCTGCGTGGGTGTCCATCCTGTGACCCATGTCTCAGTACTGGTGCATTGTCACGATGTGCCTTACCGTGTGAACGTGGGTGGTTAGTGGCCCTCTTATCCTTGTTAGACATGGGGCAGTCCATCCTAAGGTGTCTACTGGATCCACATGTGTAACACACTGGGGGTGAGCTTGTTTGCTTGGTGAAATTTACTTTTTTTGCCGGTCTACTTTCCCTATGCATTAGGGCCCTCTCCCTCCTGAGGTTGTCTTCTGATATGAGTTTCCTAGTAATGAACTCGAGGATAATATTGTCACTGTTTACATTGTCTAATTGGGTCAGGAAGTAATCCCAGTTTGAGTCGAGAGAATTATAAATGATGCTAACTAAGGATTGTTCTGTGATGTTCTCACCCCTTCTTATTTGATCAGATCTCATGTTGTTTAATTTCATTAAGTGTTCACTCATTGAAGTCCCTTCCTTGAGCTTGAATGCGTATAGCTCTCTCAACAGCAAGCTAGTCTTACTCCTGTTTGTACAGTAAAACATATTACACAACCTCCCCCCAGACCTCAGATATGGTTAACCCATGTGGAATGCTGTCATAGATGGCAGGATCAATGGAGCTTAACAGCAGGCAGAATACCCTATGGTGTAATCTGTCTGTTTCTAAGGTCCATGTTTTTTGGTGGGTTTTGGATCAGGAATTGAGCATCCTCTTGCATCAGAATTACCTGGAATTGCTGGGCCCAGTCAATCAGGTTCTTGTCAGTCATGCAGAGTACTGGAAAGTTGTTTGGCAGCATATTCTGTTGGCTGGAATTGTTGCTGGTGCTTGGTCTTGGGCCTTGGTGCCCTGGTCTGTGCTGAAGTTGACAATAGGGAATAGGAACACAGTCTGTCAATTTTGACAAGCCCACTTGTTTTATTTCTTATTGCCTGTAGGGGGAGCCCGTCTGTCTCCCAGGGATTAGTTGATTTGTTGTTGCTTGTCCTTCCTCCTCCCCACCAGAGGGGGTGCCTGTCGGTTGTTCTTCCTCATTTTCTCCTTCTGTCCAGTAGGTGGAGCCCTCTAGAGATGTCTGCGGCTGCGTGAATCTCAGTCTGCGCCATTCATCGTGGAGAGAGGACCTCTGTTCCAGGGATCCTGTTCGCCTGGAGTGGGGCCTCGCTGGAGGGTCCGCCTCTTTGCCGAAGAAGACCAATGGTTCAAGGGGACGCTGTGCTGGCTGTCGCTGCATCAGCAGAGAAGTACTTCGCTAGAGTCATGCTGCTTGGGATCGGTGCCTGCCTGGAGCTGCAGCTTCATCCTCCGGATCCCCTTCAGGCTGGGTCAGTGATGGCTCATGGTAGGCCATTTTGCTCTGTCCATCGGTGGCGCGCGTTTTTGGGTGGGCGTCTCTGGGGTCGCATCCACGGTAGGGGTCCCTGGGGTTGCCTTCTTCACGTCCGCGTTCGGGTTTCCCACTGTGCTCGGGCTCTGGGAAGAGGCCACACTCACAATGGGTGCCCCTGGGGTGGTGCTCTCCGTGACGCCTTATCGGAGGGGGGGGAATTCCACCCCCCACCCCCCGGGAAAGGTGGCTGTATTGTCCCCGGCTTCGGCTACATCCTCCCTGGATGCTAGCTGCAAGTTTGGGGGGCTTCTCTCTCGCCACTGCTCCCAGGGGAGGAAGGCTGGATTCACCTACGAGTCTGGTAATAGGGAACTTGTTGGCTCTCGCGTCTCCCCCGCCGCGGCTCCCAGTTTGCCCACAGGTTTGGCGTTGGGGAACTTGGTGTATCTTGTACTCTCGGGTTTAAGCCCCTTCTACATGTGACCAGGGCGTGCGGATTGTCTTTTGGCCTTGTTTGCTCATTTGAGCAGTCGCTTGTCCCTTGTTTTTGTTAGGGCCATCTGCGTTTCCCGCACCTGAGTTCGAATCCAGGGTTGCTGACTGTGATTGGTCAGCCATCTTGGCTGGATTTAAATTCGGCGTGGTGCTAGGGGTTCCTGCCGTTGAGGTCCCCGGGGTTGAGCTTACCGCGCCGGCGCTGGGGGATCAGCTCTCCTCTTGTATCAAGGCCAGTAGCTCTGCCACGGAAATCGTCCCTCCTCCCGCTCGACCGATAGCCTTAAACAGCGTGTCTACCGTGTTCGTGCTGCTCCGGTCGATGCTTTCAGTGGGCATCTCTCTGGTCACAGCCTCTGTCCGACCATCTGGGTCCATTTTCGCGATGGTCTGGTCGGGGTTACCTTCTGCCACCAGTTCGGATTGTTTGGTTGCTGGTTCGGGGGTGTTGAGTTCTCCGTTGGCCCCCACGGGGTTGGCCTTTGCCCCCACCTTTTTTGCTCGGGTCCTCCTTTTGGTCATCTTGATTTATTTTTGGAGTTAATTATGGACAACCATCCTCTGCTACCATTTGTCAGAGAGATTCTGATGGTTCGGTCCAATAACTCCAGAATCAGCAAATGTATTTTAAAGTCTTTATTTCCACTGCCCACATGGTGGGTCAGTGGTGGTCTCAAGGGTCAGCAAGGGGAATGGGTAGCGGGAAAGCTAGGGTCCTTTAATAACGTTGGATGAGGTCAGAGTGATGTCATATATGCAATGCATTGCGGTGCATGTAGTTCAAGGTAGTGTGATATTACATCTAACATGCAGTCCCTTATCTATACCTATAAAAAGGCCCCTTAACCGTTTGGTTCGTTCAAAGGCTCCCACACCCTGCCCAACCATCCCCAACTGAGCCCTCTTCACTTACCGTAACCCCCGCCTCACCAACGCCGCGGGGGTCTGGAGGTCACCAGTGGGGCAGCCGCCCCACGACCGCAACCAAAAAATAAAACTACGTGTCCCAGAGTCCTCTGTGCTGCGCAACCCCTCAGCCAATCAGGCTGAGGGATGTGAGCGCAGAGGAGGTTGGGAAAGCGCCGCAGTTTTAAAAGACAAACCACGCCGGGACTCGGGAGGGAGACTTGAAAGACCCAGCTGGAGCCAGAAAAAGGTAAGTGCGGTCGGTGGGGGTTAGGGATGGGGGGGAAGGCATGGCCCCGGTAACCACACCACCACCCCTGCCCCACCACCTAGCCCTTCTCCCTAACCCCTCCAACTGCACTTACCTTTTGCTGGCTCCGGCTGGGTCTTTCAAAGTCTCCCTCTTGGCGCGGCATTCTACGTAGGGAAAAGCACTGGCCTCTCCTTTGTCTCTGCGGGCGACGTGGCCTTGATGCCCGCAGGGACAAAGGACAGGCTGGTGCTTCTCCCTGAGGGAAGCGGTTCGTCTTCCTAGGAGGATGGAGGCCAAAAGATTCGGCCCCCGTCTTCCAAGAAAGACAAACAGGAGATGAAGGCCAAGCACGGAGCACCATTCTAGGCCTCCGTCTCCCACAACCGCCCCATAGCTTGGAGGAGGGGGGGAGAATGCCCCCTCCTCCCTCCAGGCTTCTCAAAGGCAGCAGGGGAAAAAAATTTCCCCCACAGCCTCGGAGGCCAGCACAAGCCGCCATCATAGCATGGGGGGTGGGGAAAGAGGATATCCCTCTCTTTCCCGCCGACCCATGCTTCGGCGAGGCAGCGGGGAAAAACTATGTTTTTCCCCACAGCCTTGGAAGCCTGCACAAGCCGGCCCGTAGCTTGGGGGGGGGCAGATATCCCCCTCTCCCTCCCCAAACCAGGCTACGGCAAGGCACCAGCTGGCCCCTTGTAAAAAAAACATAAATAAATAATAACCCCCCCCCACAACGCCAGGATTTAACGTGGCCTGGCCAGCAAGGCAAGGCCACATTAAACCGTCCTAACCCACCCACCCACCCACCACCACCCTCTCTCTCTCTCTCTCTCTCACACACACACACACACAAACATAAAACCCTCCCACCCACAACAACAAAAAAACCCCTAAAACTCACCTACAGGGAACAACGATACAGACGTCCTACCTCCTCGAGCGCCTCCTAGCACTGAACATTAGTGAATGTAGTCCACCAGAGGGTGCTATTTTTAGTGAACTAAAAATATTAACTAAAAACAGCACCCTCTGGTGGACTACTTTCACACACACACACACACACACACACACAGACACACACACACACACACACACCACTCTTGTCATAATAAAAAAAATTAATGTGTAAGTTGGTGGTTGGAGTGGTTTTTTACATAGGAGTGATGGTTGTGCAAAACCAAAACCACCCCAAACCACCAACACACACATTAAAAATGCCCAATAGGGCCGGGCAAAATATGCTAGTATAAATATAAAACAATAGCAATTAGGGTCAGCTGCTGTCACCACCAGCTCTGGACTTACTGACAGTTTTCACACAAGCAACCTCTACAGTTGATTGGACCCAGTTTTAAGGCTGCCGTTATAAAGCCAGAAGAAAGCTTGTGTTGCATTTTCCACCTGAAGCAAAGAAGACACGGCAAAGCTTGCTGTGTGTGGCTCTTTTTTCATGCTTGATTCCCAGTCCCCACTTTGGAAGAGAGAGCCCCTGTGATTGGGTCACTTTCAGATCACCGCAAGTGACCGGCCACGTGACTGGAGGAGAAGCTCACTTTGTTCTCTGGTTGCCAGGGGCGACTCGCTGCAAACTTTCTCAGGATTCTGGTCTAGGCCTGTTACCTGGAGCTACCGGTAGGTAAGGGGACAGAGGGCCATTTTGCCCCTTTAGAGGCAGCACAGTTTACTTAGATTATGCCTTTCTGATGGCATTTGTTCAATCACTTTGCCTTTCTTATATTGAATGTACATATACATATCTTGTGCTACGGATTAATAATTATAGTAGCCCATCCTGTTCTGCGGTTTCAAACCTAGGATTTGTTTTATTTTAGTTATTTATAATATATTCTTGAGATGGTTGCAATCCCACCGATCTCAAGAATTTATTATATAGAACAGTGATAGCAAACCTTGGCACTCCAGGTGTTCTTGGGCTTCAATTCCCATAAGCCCAAGTCAGCACTCCTGCTGATCAGGGCTTTTGGGAATTGAAGTCCAAGAACACCTGGAGTGACAAGGTTCACCATCATTGATATATAAATATAATAAATGAACATGGTGGACTTTGCCTGCCAGTTTTCTTACCAAGCAAGATTGAAGCCTTCTCTGTCATTATCAAACAGAGCCCTCCTTCTTCCCAAGGTTTGAAAATATTGGTGAGAATGAGATACTACCAGTGGTGGGCATCAGCAGATTTGCACCAGAACCGGTAGCAGAAATTCTGGCTGGCCCTGTCCATCCAAGTTTTGAAATAAAGTAGTCCTAATTCAGGTGCAATGCAGGGCTTTCCCCTTGGTGGTAGTAAATTGTTTTGGAGCCCACCACTGGATACTACTATTTGCCCATTGCCAGAACTTGGGCAAGAATATGTCTATACTTTTGATAAATGCGTAGAGGAGGAATTTTTTGGCAGATTCTGGAAAATTGGTTGGAGCACTCAGTGATGGGCTAGGAAATCAACTGCTTGACAGGTTAAAGCAGGTTTGTATGATGAAGATAATCATAAAGATAAAGGGAAGGATGCTAACTTCATATTACAGAATTTTCTGGCACTCCTCTGCCTTCCCATCACCTTAGGTCAGGGGTTCCCAACCTTTTCAACCTGGGGCTCGGGTCACACTCTCTCAGTGAGCTTTGATGGCCGAATGGCCATTTTGCCCTGCATGCATGCTGGGGGTGGTCATTTTGTCCCAACAGCTTCAAAGGGGTAACACTTATGTTTCTCAAATGTCCTTGGAAGGGTGGGGGGGCCACATGAAGTGCCATTGTCCAAATCCGGCCCACAGGCCTTAGGTTGGGAACCCCTGCCTTAGGTCTTGCTTGATTTGAAGTATGCCTTTACCTCTGCCATGTGAGAGCCTGAAAAAACTTTCTTGCCCTCTCCATCTGTGAGAACCTGTTTTCTATATTTCGGTGCCATCAGCAGTCTAATCTGTCTCCATCAATAGCAGGAGCAGTGGTGGCTTTAGGAAACTCAAGTCAAGGCGATATTAAACATGCATTTAGGCACAGATCTGGCTCTGGAGAAAATAATTTCAAAGAACCAGAATAAAATGCAAAAAAGAAAAAAGAAAAAAATCAAGAAATTATCCTACTAAAATGGCTTGACGTTTGGCAAATAAAGAAGCTCATAGCCATAGAGTCAAATATTTGATAAAGCTCTTTTATTAGAGTAATATCATTTAAGAGATAAGTTTCAGAAAAACTTTGCAGACGAGCAAAAATAATACTCTGCTGCTTAATTTCATGGCATCGGTTATAATTCTGACAATGCTTAAGTAACAAGCAGGTTATTGCTTTCTTTGTGTAGAGTGGGTCTGCACAATTGTCACAATTTGAGAACCATTTTTCCTGCTATGGTTCCAGCCTATGGAGTTCTGGGATATGGGGTTTGTTGACTTGCTCAGAATTCTGTGCTGTGGATCTGATCAGATCATGAGATGGAACCATGCTAGTTAACATGGTATAAAATGCCTTGACTGCAGCACTTAGTGGTTAAGACTCTGAACGTTACAATTGGAAAGTTGGCAAGTCAGCAGTTTGAGACCCAACTGCTGCATGACGGAGTGAGCTCCTGTCTCTGTCGCAGCTCCTGCCAACATAGCAGTTCGAAAGCAAGAAATTGCAAGTAGATAAATAGGTACCACTTTGCCGGGAAAGGTAACAGTGTTCCATGTGTCTAGTCATGGCTGCCACATGTCCACGGAAACATCTACAGAAGCAGACAGCGCTGGCTCTTTGGCTGTAAATGGAGATGAGCATCGAACCCTAGAGTTAGATATGACTGCCATTCAAGCAAAGAAGACCATAATCTAAAAACACCTCAAAATATACAGCATGGCTGCACTCTTATCTCTGTTGCAAATCTGTTGGCCAACTGGTGCAAGCACTGCTCTATCTCTGCTCTCTCAACGTGCCTAGCTTTCCAAATACGTATCACATTAGCTTTAAAGTGACTTATGTGTTCATGTTTCAGAAACAAGATGGCCACTCTGAGCAAAATGGGATTCTTCACCTGGGTTGAGGTCATTGTGTGACATGGATTCCATCCTTGGCACCTACCATACAGTGAGCAGGAATAGAAAGAAGAGTTCTCTTCTGAGTTCTCAAAGCAGGGTGAAAGGTACAGAACAATGGAATTTAACCACATTGAATATAGGGGCTGTGGTGGTTTAGTGGTTAAGAAGCATGCCTTGTTAGTTGGAAGGCCGGCAAGTTGGTAGTTCGAGACCCAGGTACTGCATAACGGAATGAGCGCCCATCTCTGTCCCAGGTCCTGCCAACCTAGCAGCTCAAAAGCAAGAAATTGCAAGTAGATAAATAGGTACCACTTAGGCGGGAAAAGATCTTGGGGACATGAAATGAGCCTCATTTGAGTATTCCCTGAGCAGAGTTCCTCCAGCAAAAATCCTTTCAACCCAGAATGATTTCTGACACAAAATTATTATTACATTGCATATGGAGTAGCAATGGGCAAGGAGAATTTTTATCTGTCTGTCCGTCCGTCTGTCCATTCATTCATTCTAGCCAACTACTTTATACAGTAGTAGATCCGTTGAATTGATTTTTGCGTGGTGAGTCAATACTTCAAGTAAACCTGTGTCTTGCCTGTTAAAAGAATCAGGGTTCAAATTATTTTGGTATTTTTTAATTGGTGAAGATTGTCTTGTCAAGCAGGCCAGCACAATTCAAGCCTGATGGACTCAGGTTTCTTTAGGATCTCAGAGACGATATCCACTCAGTGGGTGAAGAAAAGCTTTATTAGACATCTCTCTAAGCAAAACATAACTGAAACAGAAGAGGAAAGAGGAGTTCTCCATACATCAGATGTGCCAGACGCATCCCTGCTACCTGCCCAGGTTTCCAGGTGGCTAGAGAAAGGGCAGAAGGAAACCATGCTTGGTATGCATTGCTTGCTTGTGTTTTTGTTCTTGTTTGGAAAATCGTGAATATGGGTAAAATCTGAGAAATCCAAGGAGAACCTATTGGATCACCATATCCAGTAACTTGACATTGCATCATGAAATAGTACCTGTTCATGGTAAATATGCATGGTTTTAATTTATTTCCTTTTTTAGATCAGCCATGTCTGACTCCTTCCATTCCTGTCAAATTTCTCACCAAAGTGATCCCCAGCAGCGAAAGAAAAGGTTTTAATTCTCAGACCAAGAGATTTCAGCATACTGAAGTAAGAAAGCTTGTTTTCCACATTTTGTGAAGCTTTGTAAATTTCTTATGTCATCACCATTCAGTGAGATTCTTGGGCTTTGAACTTGGAGATGTTGAATCAAAGAATCCAGGTTCTAGAAGCCATAAAGGTATATCTAAGTTGCTCAGTGAGAGACACACTTCCTCAGATTTTAGTGTATCATCCCCCTCCCACATGTATCCCACAGCTCCCCGGGGGCTCAGTGGGTAAAAGCACTGTGCTTGGAGACCGAAAGCACAGGGTTCGATTCCCTGAGAGCCGCACAATAGGGGACATGAAAGGAGCCTCATTCGGGCGTGCCCTGCAAAAATCCTTTCAATCCAGAATAATCTCTGACATGAAAACACACATGTATCATCCCCATCTCAGTCTTTTTATACAGTGGTACAGTACCTCGCTTAAAGAGCATAATGTGTTCCACAGGATTGCTCTTTAAGCGAATTTGCTCTTTAAGTGAAATACCATTGTAAGTGACCGATTGTAACTTCTGGTGGCAGGGTGTGTGTGTGTGTTTGCGAACCCCGATTTAGTTGTTAAGCGAGTTTTTGGTTGGTTTTAGTAAAGCGATGCGACTATTCAGAGAAAATTCTGCTCTTTAAGCGAGTTAGTCTCTAAGCGAGTTTAGTGTCTTGCACGGAAGACAAAGAAGGAGCCGCAGTGGGGGCTAAAACACAGGTTTATTTCAGGATGGTCAGGATGAACATGTGGTAATGGAGGAGGTACAGCTCAATTTATACTGCAGTAATACATTTGAATATTGTTGCACGGTAGCTCATTGGCTGCTACCGGCGTGACGTCATTCTGAGTCACGCCCATCTTCTCCAGGTGATCCTAGCGCGGGAAAGGTTCCCGCGGCTGCCGGCGATTGGGGAATGTGAACCATGTGAGCTGAACGCTCGCAGCTGCCCTCTATGGGCAGCTTACTCGCGTTCCTTAAACAGCTGGGTTACATTGTAATCATTGTCAGGTTACATTCATACATTCTTAAAGTAATACTATTACATACACAACACTCCTCCCCCCTAGGATGAGACGAAGTCCCTCAACCATTGTGGCTTCCCGCACGCGCGCTTGGGGCGTGCGGCTGCTTGGTTTAGCTCAGGGGAACTAGGGGCTCCGAATTCCGCAGAGTCTCGTCCTGCAATGGAAAGGGGGGACTCATTAGTCGTTTGGCGGGGACTCTGCGACAACCTTGCATTGGGAGAAGGGAACGGAACATACAGCTGAGATGTGAACCCCTGCCTGTTGCCCGTGGCGCCCGGGGACCCCCCCAGCACGAACCTTGGAACTGACGAGGAGACCCTTGTTGTCTCGCCCCGGTCCCTTGCGCCTGCAGCCGGCGTACTCGCGCCACCCCTTGCTGCCTGGCCCGGAGTTCTAGGGGATGGGGAGCATGAACTTCCCCCTGCTGCCTGGCTTGGGGGGCTTGGTGATATGGTATACTCTAAAGCAAAAGGGCTGGGGGGACTGGAGGTACCAGGGGCTGAACTGAAACCCCTCTTCTCGCTCGGATGGGTGGGGGACCACTCCGTGACACCCCCCTGGTACGGTAACATAAAGTCAAACTCATTCCACTCTTTCAAGTATCGTCCTCCTCGGCTGAGAATCCAGGGTATGCATTTGTACCCGAGGACGCCGCCGTGTCTCCCACTTGGGTTACGCGGGTGGGGGAGGACCCTAACGCTGATTCCCTTTCACTAGTGACTCGCCTTCTGAGTTGGTCAGCGTGCCTTCTCCAGAGTAGACCCGTACTAGTCTCGACCCTGTAGGATATTGGCCCCGTTTGTTCAATGATCGTCCTGGAACCCACGTTGGTCCCGAGGCCGCATAGTTTCTGCAGTGAACCGGGTCCCCTACCGAAAAGCTTTTGGAACTCTCTACCACTATATTTCTCCCTTCATCCTCCACCCTGGTCGGATCCAACCGATCAAAAAGGGTTACCGGCCGCCTCCTCATGAGGAGCTCAGCCGGCGAAAGTCCTGAAGCTAGAGGAGTTGCCCTATAACAGATGAGGAACTGACACAGTTGGAGGTTCAATTCCCCGGGGCCCATGTGCCGCAGTGCGTCTTTCGTGGTGCACACTTGGCGCTCTACCTGACCGTTTGTGGCAGGGTGAAATGGGGCAGCAGTAATATGCCGGATGGCATTTCTCTCAATAAACGCCTTGAATTCCGCAGAAGTGAAGGTACTGGCGTTATCGCTAACAAGGGTGTCCGGCGGGCCGAAGCAACTGAACACCCTGCGCAACTGTT
The DNA here is from genome assembly GCA_035047305.1 of Bradypodion pumilum. Taxonomy (NCBI): domain Eukaryota; kingdom Metazoa; phylum Chordata; class Lepidosauria; order Squamata; family Chamaeleonidae; genus Bradypodion; species Bradypodion pumilum. Next base: position 30,723,862 of record JAWDJD010000007.1, read on the forward strand.
TAATGGTTGCGGCAGATGAGGTGCTAGTCATGGGGATTACTTCCAGCCATTTGGAATACGAGTCGACTATCAGCAGAAACATGGACCTGCGGAAGGGGCCAGCGAAGTCGACGTGTATTCGGGACCACGGCCCACGGGCCGTGTCCCATTCTCTATGGGGTAGCCGGGACTCCTCGGGCCGAGAGCTCTGGCAGCTCTCACACATGCCCACTAAGTGTTCTATGTCCGTGTCTATTTGGGGCCACCAGAAGTAACTCCTGGCCAGTGCCTTGGAGCGCACTATTCCTGGGTGGCTGGTATGCAGTAGCCTCAGCACCTTCGCCCGCAACTTTTCTGGGATAACTACCCGCTGGCCCCAGAGCAAACAGCCCCTTTCAAGGGAAAGCTCTACTCTACGCCTGAAAAATGACTTGAACTGCTCCTCAGGGGGAGTTGTGGGCCACCCTTTCCTTACCCAGGAACTGACTTGGGCTAGAATTTTGTCGGCCGCCGTGGCTTTGGGGAGGTCTGCCGGGACTATGGGGGGTGAGTCGAGAGACTCGATCAGCAGGACTTGACGGTCCTGCTCTACCTCGCATGCAGGATCTCCTAAACTAGGGAGAGGAGACCGGGACAGCGTATCCGCATGGGAGATCTCCTTCCCTGGAAGGCTGAGTCAACCTTGATCCCTGGTCAGGATTGAACTCACAACCTTTTGGTTGAGTACAGCAGTTTAGCCATTGTACCATCTCTGAGGGCTGAGGGGGATGGTGGAGGACAGAGGCGCCTGGAGGAAAATGGTCCATGGGGTCGCAAAGGGTCAGAGTCGACTGTGCGACTGAACAACAACAACAAAGACAAGTTGTAAGGCATGGAACATCAGTTCCCAGCATACCTGTCAAGTATCCTGTATTGGCTGAGATTTCCTGTTTTTCTGCACTCATTCCTCCCCTTTCCAGCCGCTGTCCCATACTTGAATGGCGGGGAAAGGGCTTACTGCACATGTGTGGACACAGTGCTCATGCGCAAATGGGTTACTGCACATGCACGTCCACGCATGTGCGGTAGTTTCCCATATTTTGCGCGGCTGCGCTTGACAGGTATGGCTCCCGGTATTATGGAAATGTCGCTAAACTGAGAAGCAGTGATGGGCAGCAGCAGGTTTGTACCAATACGCGCGTACTGGTAGTAAAAATGGCCCGCCCACCTCCCCACCCCGCCTACCTCCTCCTCCTCCTAGAAGAGGCTTCGGAGGGGGCTGGCTCCATTTCCCCCTTCATGAAAGGCTTTTCCTGGGCTCCATTTCACCCCAAAGCGCATCCTCAGCCACTCCAGAGTGGTTGGCGAGGCACTTCAGGATGAAACGGAGCCCAGGAAAAGCCTTGGAGGAAGAGGGAAATGGCTTTGGAGGGGGCTCTTCGCTATAGAGCTATGAAAATAGAAACCTCTAAAGCCATTTTCCCCTTGTCCAAGGCTTTTCCTGGGCTCCATTTCACCCCAAAGCACATCCCCAGCCACTCCCCAGCGAAGAACAGTCACATGGCTACAGGCCATGCCCACTCAGTCACATGGCCACACCCACTGTGTGGTGGGAATATTTTTTTGATGCCCACCACTGCTGAGAAGGTTTTTATAGTTATAAGATGCTCTCTGTTGTTCTCTGTATTGGCGTCTGCTAGTCTTCAAATCCAGCTGGGCAAATAATGAAGTCGTTGCAGATGGCAATGGTCCCCAAAGAGGAAGGCAATGAGAAACCAAGAGCAACATGTTACCAAATTTTGATGAGTACACTTCTTCCAGTTTAGCATGGAAGCATCTAACTAATGATGTTCAATGCTCCCATGTCAAATGCCTTTATTTTGTATCTATAGTTTTGAACATTTTGTATCTGTAGTTGCAGCTAAGACCAGAACTTAGTATGAGGGTAGAATTCAACACTTTAAAAGAAACCACCCTTCTGTACTGCCCCAGTGCGCTTAGTGCACTCTATGGGTAGTTCACAAGTTAATTAGCATTTCGCCCCCCATATGCTGGGTACTCATTTTACCGACCTCAGAAGGATGGAAGAATGAGTCAACCTTGAACTCTGGTAAGGATCAAACTCACAACCTTTTGGTCACAGGACAGCAGTTTAATGACTGTGCCACCAGGAGAAAACCAGCTTTCATTTAATAAGTAAAATAGGATCAATCCATGTATGATTACAACTATTGTCCAGTGATTAGAAAACAAAACAAAAGAGAGAAAATAAATATCAAATTACTGAGAAGAAAAAACCCACAGGAATATTAGATACAGAAGATTAATTTGTGACATCATTACAGCTGTATGTTTTGTTGTTCAGTCGCACAGTTCAGTCTGACCCTTTGCGATCCCATGGACCATCGTACGCCAGGCTCCTCTGTCCTCCACCATCCTCATTAGCCCTCACAGATCTACGCCCATTGTGTCAACAATGCCATCCAGCCCCCTCATCCTCTGCCGTCCCCTTCTCCTTTTGACTTCAATCTTTCCCAGCATCAGGGCCTTCTCAAGTGAGTCCTCTCTTCTCATTTTGTGGCCAAAGTACTTGAGCTTCAGCTTCAGTATTTGTCCTTCCAAGGAGTGGCCAGGATTGATTTTCTTCAGGATGGACTGATTTGATCTCTTTGCTGTCCAGGGTATTCTCAAAATCCTCCTCCAGCATCACAGTTCAAAAGCATCTATTCTTGTGCGCTCAGCCTTCGTTATGGTCCAGCTCTCACAGCCATACATTACTACTGGGAATACCATTGCTTTGACTATGCGGACTTTTGTTGGCAGGGTAATGTCTCTACTTTTTATTATGCTGCCTAGGTTTCTCATAGCTTGCCTCCCAAGAAGTAAGGATCTTTTTATTTCATGGCTGCATTCACTATTTGCAGTGATCTTGGAACCCAAGAAGATAAAGATAAAGATACAGCTGCATGTTAATTCTAAGATAATGAGTGGAGCTGGTTCCCTATAGCTTTCTTATTAAACACACCATTGTATAGAATTATGCCACGCTAAGCATAAATTGTAATTTCATTTGTGGTCAGAAAGGAGGAGAAGGATATAAAACCTATAGGGCTGAAGCACTCTCTGGGTGGTTTACAAGGTAATTATACAAACTACAATCTTCACCCCTGGCAAGCTTGCCACTCAATTTACTGACCTTGGAAAGATAGAAGGCGGAGCCAATGATGAGTCTATCCAGATCAAACTCAGATTGTGAGCAGAGTTTTGACTATAGTACTGCACTTTAACCACTGCACCATGGGGGCTATTACCTATAAAATTGTTTTTCAGTTGGAGAAATATGTACGTTTAGGCAATGCATCTCTATAAAATAAACAATATAATATAAAATCTTAAATAGATTCAGCATTGCCTGGTTGACTAGGCAGAGGCGTTAGGAGTCAAGGCTACACAAATATCTTCCTTTCATTTTTAAAAATAAAGGAAAATCAAGCAATAGTCTATCCTTCAAAATGCTAAGATTAGGAGTTGAATGGTGTAAGACTAATGTCATTTTTGTGAGTAAATGAAAATATTTTGTATATACTCACAAAACAAGCATCTATGCATGCCCTATGAGGGAGAAATACAGAAGGGCCATTTGACTGAGTTTTAGTCTTCTCTCCACATTAAAAAAATTGGGACCACAGACGTTCTTTTACTCTCATTCGTTCTAACATGCTCCCATCGGCCTATAGGGAGGGGCCTTTTAAGAAAATCCCGGTCCATGAGCGTACATGTTTCTGCCAAGCTAACAAGATAGAAAACTCTGAACACATACTCTTGGAGTGTCCCCTCTATGCTGATCTTAGAAGAGAGCTCTTTTTAGCAGTCCTGTATTTGGCCTTAAGCAGTAACAGAACCCATTGTCGGACAGATCTAAGGGACTGACAGTCGCTGTGGCCAGGTTTGCTTGGAAATCAACATATTTCCGCAAAAGTAAGGTGATTTGCCCCTTGTGAGCTCAATAGGCTTCTGCAAAAAAAAAAAAATCTAGCCACTGTGAATATGGGGTATGCAGATATATAGCCTCATCCAGTGATTATTGGGTATGTGGTTACATAGCCTTGTTATCTCATTTGTATTTCCGTTTGACAAATATCAATGTTTACAGTATTGGATTATTTTAAGATATCACAATTTTAACACATTATTGTATAAATAGTTATTGTAGATAACTTTTCCTTTTAACTGTATCGAAAGATCGAGTGGATGTATCACCAGGTTCTATTGTGACTGGCCATCGGCCGTAATAATAAAGATTTGATTTGACTGAGTTTTACCTTACCAGGAGGGGTGGGTGAACAATGCGAGAAAAGCCTCTTCCAGTTGATCTTTCATCTAATCTATACCTATAAAAAGGCCCCTTAACCATTGGGTTTGTTCAAAGGCTCCCGCACCACCACCGTAGCATGGGGGGTGGGGAAAGAGGATACCCCTCTCTTCCCCCCCGACCCATGCTTTGGCGAGGCAACGGGGAAAAACTATGTTTTCCCCTGCAGCCTTGAAGGCCTGCCCATGCTGGCCCATAGCTTGGGGGGTGGGCATACCCCCCTCTTCCTCCCCCCAAACCCAGGCTTTGGCAAGGCACTGGCCAGCCCCTGTAAAAAAAATTTAAATAAAAAATAAATCCCACCCACCCACCCACCCCAGAACCAAAACCACCCCAAACCACCAACACACACATTAAAAATGCCCGGCAGGGCCGGGCAAACTGCTAATATAATTATAGAATCACTGAGTTGAAAGGGGCCTTTTAGGCCATTGAGTGCAATCCCCTGCTCAATATGTAAAGGTAAAGGTCGCCCTTGCTCGAAAGCCAGCCATATCTGCCTCTAGGGTTCAGTGCTCATCTCTGTTTATAGCCAAAGAGCCAGCGCTGTCTGCATCTGCAGACATTTTCGTGGAGATGTAGCAGGCATGCCTCAACACTGGAGTGCACAGAACGCTATTTACTTTCCCACCAAATTGGTCCGTATTTATCTACTTGCAATTTCTTGCTTTCGAACTGCTAGGTTGGCAGGAGCTGGGACAGAGACAGGCACTCACTCCATCAGGGAGTAGCCGGGAATCGAACTACGACTTTCCAGTCAACGAGTTCTGCGTCTTAACCACTTGAGCCACTGCAGTCCTGCTCAATGTAGGAATCCAAATCAGAGCAGATCATCTGACCAATGGCTGCTTTCCCTTTCTCTTTTGAATGTTTCCAGTACTGTATTGGAGTACTCACCACCTCTCAAGGCAATCGGTTCCATTGTTGTACTGCTCTAATCATTAAGATGTTTTTCCTGATATTAAGCCTATATCTAGCTTCCTTTGGTTTCAGCTTGTTGTTATGTGCCCTGCACTCTGGGATAATGATAAACAGATCCTTCCCTTCCTCTTTAAGATTATTTTCCAGGTATTTGAAGAGTGCTATCATTGTTGTGGAATGAAAACGAGATAAACCGCTTTCCAAGCTAAAACAAATTAGGAGTTTTATTATTATTTGGCCAAACAAATTCAGAGGGGCTTTAACAAGCTAATAATCCCCTGAATGACAATACATTTTCAGAGCCATCTTTTTATACCATTTAATTAGGAAATTTCCACACATTTCATCACTATGGGATAAGCCAAAATTATTAATTAATCTTTTGACATTGTCATGCAGTTCAGGTTAGAACGTTCAGAATATTTGTTCATGTCATGTCACACAAATATTATTCAGCATTATGGTTTCCTGAGTCTAAAAGAAATCCCTGTCAGCTATACAAACTGTATTTTATTTGCTGGGCTTGTGGACACAAGGCCTTCTGTTTACTTTAGCCTTGTCATCATGTTCTATATTGATTAGGTCAATCTGATCTGTTTAACTTTACAGAGTAGCTGAGAAAATGATTTTTACTTTTAAACCAGAATTAATATTAGAATTAATATCTTAATTCTTTCACTCCTATTTCATCATCATCTCCCCTCTCAGTATCCTTTTCTCAAGGCTAAACATGGCTAGTTCAGTCTTTCATCATATAGCTTAGTCCTCTGATCATCCTTGTTGCCCTTTTCTGGACCTGCTCTAATTTGTTTGCATCTTTCTTAAAGTGTGGTTCCCGGAATTGGACACAGGACTCTAGATGTGGTCTAACTAGTGCTGAATAGACATAGACTAGTATGTCACGGGTTCTGGATACTATATACTTCTGTTAGATCTTATTTTATTTTATTTTAAAAAATTAAACTAAAGACTTCCTAACACAACACACAAAAAGCATAAATAAAAATTGATGCTCAAATACAAAGGACATTGTGCTTCTCATCACCCTCAAGACCAGGAGTCCTCAATCTTTTTAAGCCAGGAGCCAGGTCGCGCTCCCTCAGACAACTTTGGTGGCTGGATGGCCATTTTGCCCTTCCTCCACCACATGGCACTTCCTGGTGTAGTAGAGGCATTGAGGGGGAGGCACATGAAATGGTGCCATGGGGCTCATGCAGCCCATGGGTCGCAGGTTGAGAATCCTTGCTCAAGACTATTGGAGAAACCAAATATTCTCTTCCAATTCTTTTTTTTTCTAATTACTATACAGTACTCCATTTCCGTCAAAAAAATACATTGTTTCTTTCCCTGGTACCTGACTTTTCCATTTCAATAGAACAAATTCTATAAACCATATATCATTAAAATAATTTATTTCCAACAATCCTTTTTTAAAACTTTAATTTACATGTTAATTTATCATTGATAGCTAACTTTCAACTTCTTTATACCAATCATTAAGTTGAAATGTATATTTAACTTTACATATTACTTTGCAATAATTAACCTAGCTGTGGTAGCTCAAGTGGTTAAGACACTGAACTCGCTGACTGGAAGGTCGGAGTTTGATTCCCAGTCCTGCATGACAGAGTGAGCACCCGCTCCTGCCAACCTAGCAGCTCAAAAGCAAGAAATTGCAAGTACTGTAGATAAATAGGGACCACTTCATTAGGAAGGTAAACAGCATTCTGTGCACTCCGGTGTTGAGGCTTGCCTGCCACATGTTCACAGAAATGTCTGCAGACACAGACAGCGTTGGCTCTTTGGCTATAAACAGAGATGAGTACTGAACCCTAGAGTCAGATACGACTGGCTTTCGAGCAAGGGCGACCTTTACCCATACCTGTTAACCTGCAGCTCCAAAAAAACGGGACCTGCGCACATTGCGTGTGCGCAGGTCGCTTTCCACGCATGCGTGGAAGGGTTTTATCCCTTTCACGCATGCGCGGAAGTACTACGCCGCTTGCGCAGCCCCTACGCAAGTGGCGTAGCGCTTCCGTGCATGCGTGGAAGGGGTAAAACCCTTCCACGTATGCGCGGAAAGCATTTTCCCCGCTGCCAAATTACGGGGGATTGGCAGCGCGGGGCAGGTTATGACGTCAATCGACGTCAACTTACGGGGTTTTCTCGGCCAAATCGGGATGGTTGACAGGTATGCCTTTACCTTTAACTCTCAGATTGCCACTTGGTAAAATATTTTTAATTTTGACCAGTAGATGGAAGCACAGTTTCACAAAGTGAACTCCTAGATGTTCTGAGGCTGGGAAAGAACATGAGAAGACAAATATCTTACTGCAGCCAAGCAGGTGTGTTTTGTATACCTGCTAGCCTCTTTGCTCTCTGGGGAGTCCTCCACTGCCGCTGCAGGCCTTTGTAATATTGCCAGGCTCCAAACAGACTCACAGATTTCTTCTGTTGTAAATTCCAATGCAAAATAAAGAGATGAGTCACCGTTACTCCCATTTAGGTGTTTCGGGAGTGGAAGGGAATACGTAACAGATGTTACGTATTCCCAGTGTTGCTATATGGTGTCGAAGGTTGGTCACCAACTAATGCATCTGAAAAGAAAATCGAAGCCTTTGAAATGTGGATCTACAGATGGATGCTAAGGATATCATGGGTTGACCACATGACTAATGTAGAAGTATTGTACCAGATGGACAAAGAACAAGAACTGTTTAAGACCATTAAATAAATAAAGCTCCAATACCTTAGGCATATCAAGAGGAATGACATAAAGTATAGATAAGGTCCAACTCATTAGGCAAAGGGAATATCCTTGGGAAGAGAGACCCTTGTGGCCGAAGAACCTGAGAGACTGGTGTGGAATGTCCTTGGAAGAATTGTTCTGAGGAGTTAAGAACAGGAAGACTATTGCCATGATGACAGCCAATATCCAAAATGGATACAGTACCTGAAGAAGAAGAAGAAGAAAAAGAAGAAGATGATGATGATCAGCCAAAGGTCCTGTATTTGCCTCGTTGATGCCCAAAGGTGTCCACATTCTTTGGGGATTCTCCTTTGTCACATCCATGTCAATGTTCTCTCTGCCCATCAATATCTACCATGGAAATCTTGATATTGACTCACAAAATGCAACCAGGGCCTGGATAGTGTTAGCAAGAGACCCTTCTGCCCTTTCTTTCATCTGTTCCACCTCCCTCCACCAGGAAGACATTGTGCCTCCCTCCCTCTTCTTTCTCCCATCCCTTGTGAAAAGCCACTTTTTATTCTGTCCTCCATTTCCATTGCTTGGCTGTTGAGACCCCCCACTTTTCCAGCCAAATGTTTGAGAGCCAATGTAAGCATTTAATCAGACAGAATTTCTTCTCTGTGCAACAGATGAGTTGGCCGGCTTGCCAGGTTCTTGGAGCAGAAGCCAGAAGGGGTAACCGTAATATCTGAAACTCTGGAATTTGGTTGACAATGTGCTCCTTTCTCCTCCTGAGAATTTCCTGCTTCCTAACCCCAGCAGGCACTAGGCCAAACCACAAGGAATAGAAACGTTTGGCATACTCTTGAGTATCCCTAGAAAACAGTTGCTCCTTCGTGTGTCAGTGAGAGGGCAGGGAACAAAACACCTTAACCTTCCCAGCTTGGCAAGATGTTCACAATATGGTGAAGAGGTTATTTTGGAAAGGTGAGATGTAACATGGGCAACGTAACCCACAGGCCCATTCCAACAAACCCTTGGCCATAGTGATCTGAGAAAGTTGGGACCACCAATTCAGTAAAGATGAAGACCAAAAGAAAAGAAAAACAAAGAATGGAAAACAAAAATATTGTGTAAACAAACAAAGATAGCCATATGGTCTATATACAGAACAAATTTAAGAGGAGGGCAATACCTTTATTGGACCTTTATTGATGACTTTTCTCTAACAGTAACATACTTTCAGCTGTAATCAGAGGTTTTCTATCATGCTTATTTCTGCCCTGAGACCAGAAATAAAGCAGAGCTGGTTGGGAGGAGATAAGATGTTACATGAGATGAAACATCAATCAGTAGAAGGGTTAGGAAGCCCATTGGATCTCCCCTGGAAAGGTCAAGCACAGGTTTGGAAACCTGTAGGACAGGACACAGTCAAGTTCTATGGACAATCTATCTTCTGAAGGGCTTCCAGCTAGTTGTAGAGAAGTCCTTGCCATTCTCCCAGTCTTTGCTGTACTTTTCAGAACCTTCTAAACTAGGGTTTCTCAAACTTGGGCTCCTAGATGTTCTTGAATTTCTATCCCCAGAAGCCCTGATCAGCAGGAGTGCTGACTTGAGCTTCTGGTAATTGAAGTCCCAGAACACCTGAAATTCTAGAGCAGGGATGGCCAACCTTGGCACTCCAGATGTTCTTGGACTTCAAATACCAGAAGCCCAAGTCAGCACTCCTGCTGATCAGGGCTTCTGGGAATTTAAGTTCAAAAACATCTGGAGTGTCAAGGTTCACCATCACTGTTCTAGACCATGGATTGCCCTAAACTTTCCGCTTCCAGGAGCAGCGAGTGCTTTGTGGGGTGGATGAATTGGTGTTGGGGCTGGATCTGGCCCCCAGACTGTATTTTTGGCACCCCTGTTCTAGACCTTCCCCCAGCCTCCAACCGAGAACCAACCCTGGCAGGCTCCTGCTTCACATAAACCTTTCTTTCTCCTCCACATGTGGATTGATTGAAGGTGGTATCTTGGGCAGCCTGCTACTTTTGCTTTTGTTTGTTTGTTCTATAAATAGAAAAGCCACCCAAGGCTAGTCCTGGAATAAAAGAAAAATCATTCTGGAAGGAAGGTTGAGTCAGGGAGGGGTGCGGCATCTTGAAATAATATACTCTGCCCACACGCTGAAATAATTCTGCCCGAATCAGACGTATATGTGGGATTAGCTAGGCAAAAGCTTCGAGCTCCTTTGGTCTCTCTGTGCTGCTGCTCAGACGCTGAAGAAACCTAATCCTCCATTTTAGACCGGTTTCACCATGCAACTTGAGACTCCCCATTAAAATGAGATTATTTTGATTTTGAAACAAGCAAAGTGCCTGCTTAGAGTACAGTGACAATTGACAGAACCCAGCAGGAATATTCCAAGGCATAAGTAATGGAAGGTTAAGCACATTATAATGCCATTGTTTTGCTCTCCACCCATGAGGTTACACTCGTGTCATCCATACCAGGGACTGCTGGATGAAAGAAAATGTCACTCTTATGTTAACGCTAAATGCACAGAAGATTCCTAAACAAGGTCGTGACCATGCTTAGAGAAGCCTTCATGGAGTAAATGGACCAATCAGTTGATTAAGCTTTCATTCATTTGCATATGGGGCAGAATATGTGCTTCCCAACGATGTCCTTATGTGCCATAACATAATGATGTGCTTTGAGATAGGCATGCTTTACTATGCCAGAGTGACAGGGCTCCTTATGGGAACTTAACTCCCCATTTTTGTGATTCTTGTAACGTGATGCTTACCAGCCAAGGTTTTCTAAGCACTTCTCTTCAACGTAGTTAAGTTTAGACCTCTTCGTTGTGACACCTTTTCAATCAGCTGTGATTCCATCAGAATTATGGCTGATGGGTTTAAAAATCCATTCATTTGCTTTAAAATGAATCAGTCCTAACTCTAAATATATGAAATCACAACAATATTTAAGTACCAGTGGCATGAATATGGTAATAGGGAAATGTTTGAGTTTAATCAATTTAACCAATTAGTCCTTGTCTCCAGGAAGCTGAGCCTCACAACCAGAATCATCTACTACAAAAGGGGCTGCTGTGGCTCAGTGGTTAACTCAGTGGTTAAGTGGCTCACCTTGTTAACTGGAAGGCTGGGAAGTCGGCAGTTCGAAACCTGGGGACTGTATGACAGATTGAACACCCATCTCTGTCCCAGCTCTTGGGGACATGAAAGGAGCCTCATTTGGGTGTTCCCAGAGTGGAGTTTCTTCCGCAAAAATCCTTTCAACCCCATGAATAATTTCTGACACGAAATGATTATTATCTACTACAAAAAAATTTATCTTGTATACTGCTGTTTTCATTGTCCACTACAGCTTTAAATGATTTGCAACCTGCTTTGGAAGCAAATTGCTTTGAGAACAGCTTGATTATTCATTAAAATAAATGTAAGGTTTACTTAAGGCTGTGAAAAATACGAGTAGACATTCATGGTGACAATGGTCTAAACAAAGAAACATTTCTCTACTATGTAGGTTGATATAGATCTATAAAAGGACTAGAACCTGTATTACCCTCCAGATTTTGTTGGAGTCTGTGCCAGATGCCAGGTAGCCAGGTCAATAGTGAGGCATGATGGGATCTGTAGTTTAGCACTATCTATGGGCAGCTATAGGGCCGCAGTGGCTTAGTGGTTAAGATGTTGAGCTTAATGACCAGAAGGTCAGCAGTTCAACAGTTTAAGACCCATGTGCTGCATGACAGAGTGAGCTCCCATCATCTGCCCAAGCTCCTGCCAACATAGCAGTTTGAGAGCAAGGAACTGCAAGTAGATAAATAGGTACCACTTTGGTGGGAAGGTAAACAGCGTTTGAGACATGCCTGCCATGTGCCCACAGAAACGTCTGCAGACGTAGACAGTGCTGGCTCTTCTATATCTATAAAACAGAGGTGTGGGTTTGTATATGCTTGAAAGGCTCCCACACCCCTGGACCAATCCCACTGAAATGTGGCACATACATAACTTGGGCTGGCGAGATCAGCACTGCAGGGGTCACAAGCCCCATGGGGGTGTGTATGCCCCCCAAATTGGGAGGCAATTGATTTATACAATGTGAGTGTTTCCCAGTGATGTAATTGAGCTGATGTCATAGTCCCAGGTATGTTGAGATTGTGACATCATCTTACTAGCTCAGTTGTAGCCCTCTGAGCTCAGCTGTAGTTTTCACAGTAGGTGGAAGGCAAATGGGGGGCCTGGTCGGGCTGGCACAGTGGTGGCGATGGAGGCCCTTGAGAGGGCTGGGAGGGCATGGGAGCCATGGAGGAGGCCGGGGCCCCCTCCATAAATGGCCACCCAGCCTCCGTGGCGGAGGTGGCAGCCACAGTGGGCGAAGCCGAGGAGGGAGGGAAGGTCTGAGGGCTCCTCAACAGCTGCGTGCCGGTCTCTCACCAGGTGGCCGGACACATGTATGGGAAGGATAAGGGTGGTAAGTGACTGTCAACGGAGAAGCGGGATGGGTGAGGGAAGAGAGAGATGGAGGAAGGGAGGCAGGGTTGACCCACATACACCCCATGAGGTTTCCAAGAGGAAAGGCTGGCCTACGTTAAAGAAATGAAACATCCGAGCGAAGCGTCAGCTAGTTGGCTATAAACAGAGATGAGTACTGAACCCTAGAGTCGGATAAGACTGGCTTTCGAGCAAGGGTTACCTTTACCTTTACCTTTACATCACCTGAAACAATCTGCATTGCAATGTTTTATTAAATTGCCTATCCCAGGACTTAAAAAATACTATTTCCTCAGTTTGAACTCCTACATAATTATTTAATTTAATATTCACATTTATACACCGCCCACTCAGGCGAATCCGACTCAGGGCGGCATTACAACAACTTTTAAAAACCTATAAAAACACATAAAACCCCTAGTTATCCCAACCACCCACCCCACCCACTGTAAAAAAGAGACAGAGAGGGCTCCTGATTGCTATCTTGTTGTATTCCTATTAGGGCCCCACACCTGCCCTGCCAGCCAGGTCTTCACACCTTTCCTGAAGGGCAGCAGTTTGTAGTCTTAGATCTGTTGGCAGGAGGTTCCAAGGGCTGGTGTGGACATGGAGAAGGCCCTCCTTTGGGTACTAGATAGATGTGCCCCTCTAGTTGATGGCACAACTAGAGAGCCCCTCCAATCCGCTCTAATTATGGTGTATTCAGGACACTGCCCAGTATGTTTTGCTATGGGTGAGTCTCAGCCTAACAAGGTTTGGGAATCTCTTGCTTCACAGTAACATCTGTCATTTCTCAGCCATTTGTTCCACGCTGGCAGAAGAACCTTGTGAAACCTCCACCTTGTCATTGTTATGTATTTGTGTTCTTTCTAGAATGAAAATCCAGGTCCAGGATGCTACAACATCATCCATCAGTCTGCGCTTCTCAACAACGTCTCCCAGTCTCAGAAAGGAACCTGTTTTTTCCCTTCCTTGGTAAGGGAGAATGTTGATCTTTATTTGTTGAGCCAGAGGTGCCCAAACTTTTCAGGCCGCAGACTGGTCACGTGGTTCAGCAGGCCAGTCACATGGTTTAGTGGGCCAGTTACATGGTTTAGCGGGCTGGTCACATGGTTTAGCGAGGTGCCCAAACTACAGCCCACAGGCTGGATCTGGCCCCTGATGCCAATTCATCCAGCCCATGCCACCCTCGTTGCTTCCAGAAATGGAAGTAAAACGGGCCCATATGGGCGTGTTTTACTTCCGCTTCCAGGAGCAACGAGGGTGGCGTGGACCAGATGAATTGGCATCAGGGGCTGGATCTGTCCCACAGGCTGAAGTTTGGGCACCCCTGTGTTAAGCAGTGAGGGAAAATACAAGTAAACGCAAAACTGAAAGCCACTGACAGTATTTCTGGTAATGAAGATAATAAATATTCACACCTTGTGTTCCCTTCCTGGTGGTTCATAAGTTCTTGTAACAATATCGGAGAGGGTACAGTCATCAAGAATGAATCTGTGATAGAGAGATAAATATGAACTCACTGTTGCGATTAAACCTGTATTTTATCTTCAAGCCTAACCTCAAAAGCAAATTCTTGTAATATTAATGGGACTTGGCTTCCTTTCGAAAATTGTGTTGCATTTTGGGTATGTGAATTCCTCCTAAATGAAGAAATAACTTGTGAGGACACAAACTATAAATACTTATTTGCAAAAAAGTACCCATTCTCAAAAATTAAACATGCACCACTTTGGCCCAAGGTAGCGTTGACTTTGTGGTCCATGGCTAAAGTTGAAGCTCAGCTCTTGTGATATTCCTTTCTGATGTTGTGAAAGGAAAGCTACTGAAATGGGTCAGTAAATTATAAGGATGCCCACATACTCCACTTTACATAGGAGGGTCCTCTTCTTCTTCTGCCGTATCTGAATCCAAACATTGGTGATCCTCATGGCGATCAGCCATGACGACTGTCCTGAGAATATAATGCAGTGGCCTTTCATCTGCCTTCCACATCGCAGTATGACACCTGTACCACTGAATCCAGTTCCACAAGTCACTTTCTGGTCCTGAGCCCTTTTGGCACACAAAGTCCTCCTCAGCCCCAGGCCAGTATTGAGAAGCTGCTGTCTTCCATCAAGATGGATTCAAGTGGGATTTAATCCATTTGGGAACCAAAATTCTTCCCTGTGGACTTTGGCACCCAATGTCGTTAGTCTTCAGGGTTGTTGGGTTAGTTAACCACCACCTGACATTCAGCGTTGAGTCGCTGGCAGTATAGTCTACTCAATTACCATAGCAAGATAACCTGGTCAGACTGGGGAAGGTCGTCTACTTGAAAGTATCTCCTTTCTCAGAGATGAGCACTCTCCAGGTTTCAGGGGTATGTGTGACATATAGATCCTTGAATAGGGTGGAATCTCTTTCCCCAACTTCTCAAAACGTTTTTCTCACAAAATTGTAGGTTTCTTAAAGACGGAATAAGCATTTTTGTGTCTTCTGGTGGCCAAATTTATTTTTAAATTAATGTAATGTCAGGGCTGATCACTGCTGTAGAAATCATTACAACATTGCAAAATTATTCCCTAAAAGCCATAAGGTGACTTCATGAGCCCCTTTTGTAATTTATTTTAGTTGGAAGGACTAAGGCAGAGGTTCCCAACCTTTTCAAGCTGGGGGCTGGGTAACACCCTCTCAGTCAGCTTTGAGGGTCAGACGGCCATTTTGCC
Source organism: Bradypodion pumilum (assembly GCA_035047305.1). Classification (NCBI taxonomy): domain Eukaryota; kingdom Metazoa; phylum Chordata; class Lepidosauria; order Squamata; family Chamaeleonidae; genus Bradypodion; species Bradypodion pumilum. Next base: position 30,739,018 of record JAWDJD010000007.1, read on the forward strand.
CTGCCTGCACAATGGGGAGGGTGTTTGGTGGCAGTGGCCATTTTGTCCCAACAGCTTCAAAGGGGTGGCCATTTTGTTTCTCAAAAACCCTTGGAAGGGTGAGGGGGCACAAGAAATGGTGCCATGGGCTGGATCCAGCCCACAGACTTTAGGTTGGGAACCCCTGGACTAAGGCTGCTATAGGAGCTGGGATGCTGCATCAGGGCCCCTTAGGGACTGAACACAATCCACATGCTACATATGGCTCACCACCGCTCTATGTGAAGGACTTTCCAGGCCACTTTACAGGTAAAGAAGTATCAGAAGGATGGGAGTTCATACAGTTTGGGTGATGTAGTGATGGCCATTCCACCTTGTCACCTTGAACCAGATGCCACCTGCACTTCTGTAGCTCCTACGACTTCCAGATTGGCAACTAAAAGATGACTGGCCATTTATCTAATATTGAGTATTCAGAATGCACATGTATAAATTTCCACCTTCAGAACAGCATTAATTAATCATCAGTGCTTTCAGAAGGGGCTGTGGTGGCTCTGTGTTTAAGAAGATCACCTTGTTAGCTGGAAGGCCAGCATGTTGTCAGTTTGAGACCTGGGTACTGCATGACAGTTTGAGTGCCCATTTCTGTCCCAGCTCCTGCCAATCTAGCAGTTCGAAAGGAAGAAATTGCAAGTAGATAAATTGAAACAGAGATGAGCACTGAACCCTAGAGTCGGATATGACTGGCTTTCGAGCAAGGGAAACCTTTACCTAAATAGGGACCACTTTGGTGGGAAAAGATCTTGGGAACATGAAAGGAGCCTCATTCAGGCATCCCCTGAGCGGAGTTTCTCCAGCAAAAATCCTCTCAACCCAGAATAGTTTCTGACATGAAATGATTATTAGTGCTGTCAGAAAAGCTGTATATCTGAGTCAGTCCCGGAAAAATTTAGAAAGGGATGGTGCAGAAGCTTGTAATAAATCAAGCTGAGACTCTACATCAGTGATGGCGAACCTTGGTACTCCAGGTGTTCTTGGACTTCAATTGCTAGAAGCCCAAGTCAGCACTCATGGTGATCAGGGCTTCTGGGAATTGAAGTTCAAGAACACCTAGAGAGCCAAGGTTCACCATCACTGTTCTACATTTTCAGATTAACCCTTATGATCAGGCAAGTTGGAGAGTGTTGTGAAGACAGCTCTTCTGCTTTAGGAAGCCATCATCCAATGGTGAAAACATTACCTTCTTCTCCCACATTTATCTTCACAGGATGTCCGTATCGCTCGACAGAGGATTCCCAAGTATCCTGCTGCAAACGCCTACAATCTCCCGCCAACTCTGAAGTCCAAGCGAGACTTTAGCCTGGGACATTCCAGTATGTTTCATCAACCCATTGCCAGGAAAATCACCAAAAAGGCCACCCCAGCCCCCAACCAATATAACGTAAGTTGTTCCAGTAGAGGTGAGACAGCCACAGAGAGAAGGAAGTTGATACAGTGGGCCCCCGCTTTAAGGAATTAATCTGTTCCATAGGGTTGTCCTAATAGCAATTTTGTCCTTAAAGCATTTCCCATAGGAACGCATTGAAAACCGGGGGGGGGGGGAAGAGACATGGTCCGTATAGCGATTTTGTCATGATTTTTGTCCTTGAAGCGGATCGTCATTTCATATGGATTTCTTTCCTTGAATCGAGATTTCCAGTAGGCAAACCATTTGTAAAGCGGGGTTCTACTGTACAGGGTTTGTAGTGTTAGCAAGAAGCAGGATAAGGAAAGACGGTCATAGTGTATTTATTGTTCCTTCTTTAGCACTTGACTTTTCTTCCAATGATAGTATTCATTCATAAATCAGTCATTCCCATGGAAATACATTCATTCGTTCCGACAGGGGTGGTGATTTCATTTTCTTAGAAGGGCTGAATATTTGAACCCCAAATGATCCAGGAACTTTAGAATTCACTTGTTCTTTCTGCTTTATTATTCATAAGTACAAGCAGTTAATTACAACAGGCTATACATAATTCAAACAAGTTAGCAGTTTGAGACCCAAGTGCTGCACGATGGAGTGAGCTCCCATCTCTGCCCCAGCTCCTGTTAAACTAACAGTTCAAAAGCAAGAAATTGCAAGTAGATCAACAGATACCACTTTGGTAACAGTGTTCACTGCACTCGGGTGTCTAGTCATGCCTGCCACATGACCACGGAATTATCTGTAGATATATATAGAGGATCTCCATATTTTAGAGCCAAAGGATCCTGCTTGTTTCTTATTTTGGCCTGATTTATCTAGGACAGGTATAACAATATAGGAACCATGTGGTAAGTTAGGAACAGGATAGAGCATATCGGTTTTTATACAGCCTTTACTGTTCTTTTCAAACCATTATAGTGTACCTTAATTAAACTCATAGGCCACCACCCTGTTGTGTAGGTTATTATGCCAGTATAAGGGTGAAGATGTCATTGGTGGGTGGAGATTGTTGGCAGCAAGGCTAACTGAGCTTGAGTTATATGAACCTGACTTCAAAGCAAGAATTCCTTAATTACCAGCAAGCTAATGGCAGGAATACAGGAAATGGAAAGAGTGGATACAATTGTCTATTTATGGAGTATGTTAAATGAAAATTGTGATCCCGAGGTAGAGATAAAAATATGAATAGAAAAAGCAAAAGATCTACCTTCATAAAAATGCGACATTTGTTATGCAATAGAGATATAATAGAGAAAAGCAGTAATGGGATACAATCTCAAAAATGACAGAATGATGTCGGTCAGAATTCAAGGCAAACCTTTCAATGTCACTGTGATCCAAATATACGCACCAACCACTGGTGCAGATGAAGCCACAATGGACCAGTTCTATGAGGACTTACAACACCTCATAGAACAGACACCAAGAAATGATGTCCAAATTATATTAGGAGTCTGGAATGCCAAAGTAGGAAATCAAAAAGTGGAGGGAATAACTGGCAAATTTGGTCTTGGAACACAGAATGAAGCAGGGCAAAGATTGATAGAGTTCTGCCAAGAGAACGCACTGGTCATAGCAAACACTCTCTTCCAGCAACACAAGAGGCGACTTTACACATGGACATCACCAGATGGCCAACACCGAAACCAGATTGACTACATACTCTGCAGCCAAAGATGGAGAACCTCCATACAGTCAGCAAAAACAAGACCTGGAGCAGATTGTGGCTCAGATCACAACCTACTGATTGCAAAATTCAGGCTTAGACTAAAGAAAATAGGGAAAACACGGAGACCAGAAAGATATCACCTAGACAGCATCCCTAAAGAATATGCGGTGGAGGTGATGAACAGATTTAATGGCCTAGACTCGGTAGACAGAGTACCAGAAGAATTATGGACGAAGATGAGGGACATCATGCAGGAAGCAGCAAAGAAAATCATACCAAAAGAAAAGAAGAGTAAGAAAGCAAAGTGGTTGTCTGATGAGGCTCTTAAAATAGCAGAGGAAAGAAGGAATGCCAAAGTCAAAGGAGAAAGGAAAAACTACAATCATTTGAACACAGAATTTCAAAGAAAAGCAAGGAGAGATAAGGAAAACTACCTAAAAGAACAGTGCAGAGAAATGGAGGAAAACAACAAAATAGGCAGAACCAGAGATCTCTTCAAAAAAATCGGCGAAATCAAGGGAACATTTAAAGCAAAAATGACCATGATAAGGGACAAAGACGGAAAGGAGCTAGCTGATGCAGAAGAAATTAAGAAAAGATGGAAAGAGTACACAGAGGAACTTTACAAAAAGGACCTCAACACTCCTGACAATCACAATGATGAAGAAATTGAACTTGAGCCAGACATCCTGGAGAGCGAAGTCATAAAGGCCCTAAAGAGCACTGCAAACAACAAAGCTAGTGGAGATGATGGTATCCCAGTTGAATTCTTCAAAGCGCTAAAAGATGATGGCGTCAAATTACTGCATTCAATATGCCAGCAGATTTGGAAAACAAAACAGTGGCCACAGGATTGGAAAAGATCAGTATACGTCCCAATCCCAAAAAAGGGCAATGCCAAAGAATGTTCAAATTATCGAACAATCGCGCTCATCCCACATGCCAGCAAGGTGATGCTCAAGATAATACAGGATAGACTTCAGCAACATGTGGAGAGAGAATTACCAGAGGTGCAGGCTGGTTTCAGAAGAGGCAGGGGGACTAGAGACCACATTGCCAACATACGCTGGATCATGGAGAAAACAAAGGAATACCAGAAACAAGTTTACTTTTGTTTTATTGACTACACTAAGGCATTTGACTGTGTGGACCACAACAAGATGTGGCAAGTAATTAAAGAGATGGGAATTCCAGAGCACCTCATATGCCTCCTGAGAAATCTGTACATGAACCAAGAAGCAACAGTTAGGACAGAACATGGAATAACAGAGTGGTTTGGAATAGGAAAAGGAGTAAGACAAGGCTGCATTTTGTCACCATGCTTATTTAACCTATACACAGAGCACATAATGCGCAGTGCAGGGATGGAGGAATCACAATATGGGATTAAAATCGCTGGGAGAAACATCAACAATCTGAGATATGCAGACGATACCACCCTAATGGCAGAAAGTGAGGAAGACCTAAAGAATCTCTTGATTGGGCTGAAGGAGGAGAGTGCAAAAGCTGGCCTGAGACTCAATATCAAGAAAACCAAGATAATGGCAACAGGCCCAATCAGTTCCTGGAAAATAGACGGGGAAGAAGTAGAAGCAGTGACAGATTTTACTTTCTTAGGATCAAAGATCACTGCAGATGGGGATTGTAGCCATGAAATAAAAAGGCGACTGATTCTTGGGAGACAAGCGATGAGAAACCTGGGGAACATAGTGAAAAGCAGAGACATCACATTGCAAACAAAAATTAGAATAGTCAAAGCAATGGTTTTCCCAGTAGTAATGTATGGATGTGAGAGCTGGACAATTAGGAAGGCTGAACGTAGAAGAATAGATGCCTTTGAAATGTGGTGTTGGAGGAGGGTTTTGAGAGTCCCCTGGACAGCGAGGAGAACAAATAGGTCAATCTTAGAAGAAATTAACCCTGACTGCTCATTGGAAGGTCAAATAGTAAAGATGAAGCTAAAGTACTTTGGACATCAAATGAGAAGGGAGGATTCACTTGAGAAGGCATTGATGTTGGGAAAGGTGGAGGGCAAAAGAAGAAGGGGGAGGCCAAGGATGAGATGGCTAGATGGCATTGTAGACACAATGGGCACAGAGCTGGGAGGGCTGAAGGGGATGGTGGAGGACAGAGGCGCCTGGAGGAAAATGGTCCATGGGGTCGCAAAGGGTCGGAGTCGACTGTGCGACTGAACAACAACAACAAAGAGATATAACTCTCGCTACAAAGATCCAAATAGTGAGATGTTATGCATTTCCAGTGTTGCTCTATGGAGTTGAAGCTTCGGCATTGACTAAAGCATCTGAAAAGAGAATCAAAACTTTTGAAATGTGGATCTGTAGATGGCTGCTAAGGATATCATGGGTTGATTATGTGACTTCTGTAGAAGTACTACTGTAGAACCTAGCAGTTTGAAAGCAAGAAATTGCAAGTCTGTAGATAAATAGGGACCACTTGGGTGGGAAGGTAACAGCGTTCCACGCGCTCCTGTGTCTAGTCATGCCTGTCACATGACCACGGAAACGTCTGCAGAAGCAGACAGCATGGGCTCTTCGGCTTTGAAACAGAGATGAGCACTGAAACCTAGAGTTGCATACTGCTGGCTTTTGAGCAAGGGAAACCTTTACCTTTACCTATTGCGCTGGATGGATAAAGAACAACAACCTTTTAAGACCGTCAAGAAAAGAAAGCTCCAATAAATTGGCCATATTATGAGGAATGACATAAAATATAGAATACTCCTACTTGTTCTGCAAGAAAAGATCCCTGAAAAGAGAAGCCCTGGATGTAACGGACTTCATGGCTAAAGAACCTGAGAGACTGGTGAGGCATGCCCTTGTTAGAAGCAGGAAATGTACCCTCCTCAAAGATTGTGGTAATTTTGAACCACAATTGGGCGTATGTACCCTGGTAACGGCAAGCAGGTGTTGCCAGCTAATCTTTCTCACATGAAGTCAGGTGAAAGGAACTGCAGAATGAACTCACGCAAAGGTGCCTTCATTTGACAGTTTCACATCTGGCCTACACATGGGAGGAGGAGGAAGAGGAGGAAATGTAATTCCGTTTTTTTTTCAATTGCTGAACAGGTTCCCCGGGAAAGTTAATTGTGTTGCAAAAAAACTCCTTTTCCGCTTGCAGGTAACGGTGGAATTTTCAAAGCAAAGCTCTGGCCCTGCTGCCCAGTCAGCGTTTGTCTCCGGAACGAAACGTTCCCTGTCACTTCATGGCAAGGAACAAGTGCCTTCTCCATGTAAGCTGTTCTCCTGCTTTGCTATTTATTTTATTTTAATTTAATTTACACATTTATATGTAGACGGTTTCTTACAAAAGATGGTTTCCCTGCTGGAATTCACAGAGATGGGTTAGAAACCCAAGGCATAAGGGGAAGAAGGAGAATATAAGAACATAAGAACAGCCTTGCTGGAACAGGCCACAGCCCAACCAGTCCAGCATTCTGTCTCACACAGTGGCTCACCATTTGCTTCATGGTATTTCCAAGCAGATGCCTTCACCTGCTTAGGATTCCCTGGAAATGGCATTGAGAGATATCCTGCCTATCTCTCCAACCCGGAGGTTGTCCTTAGGTATCCATAATTATAGCCATTGATACCCTTGCCCTCCATAAACTTGTCTAACCCTTTCTTAAAGCTGTCGAGACTGACAGCTGTCACCACTTCTTCTGGCAGGGAGTTCCATAGACCAGTGATCCTCTGGGTGAAAAGTACTTTCTCTTATTTGTTTGAGAACTAGTACCCAAAGGTTTCATGGAGTGCCCCCTAGTTCTAGTGTTATGCGATAAGGAAACGGTTTTTCCTTATCTACTTTGTCCACACTGTGCATGATTTTATAAACTTCAATCAGGTCACCTCTTAGATGCCATCGTTCAAGAGTGAAGAGGCCCAACCGTTGCAGCCTCAGATGGTAAGGAAGGTGTTCCAGTCCCCTAATCATTCTGGTTGCCCTCCTCTGCACTTTTTCCAACTGCATAATATCCTTCTGGAGGTATGGTGACCAGAACTGTACACAGTATTCCAGATGGGGGCTCACCATAGATTTATAAAGAGGCAAAATGACACATGCAGACTTATTTTATATACCCTTCCTAATGATCCCTAGCATTGAGTTTGCTTTTTTCACTGCTGAGGCTCCCTGGGTTGACACCTTCATTGAGTTGTCCACCAGGACACCAAGGTCCCTTTCCTGGTTTGTCGCAGAGAGTTCAGACCCCATCAGTTTATAAATGTAATTGGGTTTTTTGACCCAACATGCATCACTCTGCACTTTCTAATGTTGAAGCTCATTTGCCACTATTTTGCCCACTCCCCCAGTGTCAAGAGATCCCTCTGGAGCTCCTCACAATCTCTCACAGTTTTCACTACCCTGTATAATTTAGTGTCGTCAGTAAATTTAGCTACTTTTCTATTTACTCCTACTTCTAGATCATTTATGAAGAGGTTGAAAAGCAGGGGTCCCAGTACTGAACCTTGGGGGACCCCACTCTTTACTTCCCTACACTTGGAGAAGTGTCCATTTAGTGCTACTCTCTGTTTTCTGTCCCTTAGTCAGTTGCTGATCCAGGACAAGACCTATCCCTTTATTCCATGACTGGTAAGCTTATTCAAGAGCCTTTGGTGCGGGACCTTGTCAAAAGCCTTCTGAAAGTCCAGCTAAACAATGTCAACTGGATCCCCCTTATCCACATGCTTGCTGCCACTCTCAAAAAATTCCAACAGATTAGTGAGGCATGATTTGCCCTTTCAAAAGCCATGTTGGTTCTCCTTTAGCAGCGCCTTCTCTTCTATGTTCCTATTAATTCTATCTTTTAGGATGGTTTCCATTACTTTACCTGGGACACATGTCAAACTGACCGGTCGGTAATTTCCTGGATCACCCCTGGATCCTTTTTTGAAAATTGGTGTTACATTCGCTACCTTCCAGTCATCAGGCACAAAGCCTAATTTGAGGGAAAGATTATATATTTTGGCTAGGAGATCAGCAATTTCATCTTTAAATTCCCTGAGAACTCGTGGATGGATGCCATCTGGTCCTGGTGATTTGTTAGCATTTAGTTTAACAAGACATGCAACAACCTCCTCCCTGGTTATTTCTATCTGGCTAAATCTTCGGTTTCCCTCCCTATGAAGATAGGCTCTGTTTTGGGCATGTGGTCTCCCTCTTCTTCAGTGAATACTGAAGCAAAGAATTCATTGAGTCTCTCTGCAATCTCTGCTTCCTCTTTAATAACCCCTTGCCTTCCATTGTCATCTAATGGTTCGATGGCCTTCCTGGTTGGGTTTTCACTTCTAATGTACTTAAAGAAGTCTTTGTTATTTCTCTGAGTGTTTTTCACTATACCCTCCTCAAAGTCTTGCTTTCCTTTCCTGATTGTTTTCTTGCATTTGTTCTGCCAGAATTTATGTATCTGCCTGCTGTCCTCATTCGGACAAGCCTTCCATCTTCTAAATGAGCTTTTCTTGCTTTTGATCACTTCCCAAACAGCTCCTGTAAGCCACATCAGAGTCATCTTGGACCTTGCAGTGCCCTTTTTCCTTTTGGGTATGCATTCCAATTGGGCCTCTCTTATTGTTTTTGTAAACAGCCTCTATGCCTCTTGGAGTTTTTGGACTCTCTCAATTTTCCCTTTTAGCTTCTTTTTTACTAGTTTCCTCATCTTTGGGAAATTTCCTTTATGAAAATTTAAGGTCTCTGTGTTAGATTTTATCAGTGACTTGCAGTCTATGATCAAGTTAAACATAATTGAGTTGTGGTCACTGTTCCCTATTGTATCAGTCACATTAACATCTTGCACCAGATCCTGAGTATTACTCAGGATCAAGTCAAGGATTCTTGTACCTCTAGTTGGGTCTTCAACCATCTGTCCCAGGGAACAATCATTTAGCATATCTAGGAACTTCATCTCTTTATCATGTGCTGAACAACAGTTCACCCAGTCTATGTGAGGATAATTGAATTCCCCCATTATAACCAGGCTTCCCTTCTTGAATGCCTCCTTTACAACATTCTCCAACTGCCAGTCTCCCTCAGGAATTTGGGTTGGAGGCCGATAGTAACGAATAATAGATAGATAGATAGATAGATAATGGCAACAGGTCCGATCAGTTCATGGAAAATAGATGGGGAAGAAGTAGAAGCAGTGACAGATTTTACATTCTTAGGATCAAAGATCACTGAGATGGGAATTGCAGCCATGAAATAAAAAGGCGACTGATTCTTGGGAGACAAGCGATGAGAAACCTGGGGAACATAGTGAAAAGCAGAGACATCACATTGCAAACAAAAATTAGAATAGTCAAAGCAATGGTATTCCCAGTGGTAATGTACGGATGCGAGAGCTGGACAATTAGGAAGGCTGAACGCAGAAGAATAGATGCCTTTGAAATGTGGTGTTGGAGGAGAGTTTTGAGAGTACCCTGGACAGCGAGGAGAACAAATAGGTCAATCTTAGAAGAAATCAACCCTGACTGCTCATTGGAAGGTCAAATAGTAAAGATGAAGCTAAAGTACTTTGGGCATCAAATGAGAAGGGAGGACTCACTTGAGAAAGCCTTGATGTTGGGAAAGGTGGAGGGCAAAAGAAGAAGGGAGAGGCCAAAGATGAGATGGCTAGATGGTATTGTAGACACAGTGGGCACAGAACTGGGAGTGCTGAGGGGGATGGTGGAGAACAGAGGCGCCTGGAGAACAATGGTCCATAGGGTTGCAAAGGGTCTGAATCGACTGTGCGACTGAACAACAATAAAACTGTTAGACCATCCTTGTGGCCTGGTACTCTTACCCACAGAGTTTCTAATGGTGACTCCAAATCACCTAGATATTCCAGTTCGTATAATTTTATCACTTCTTTGACATACAAGGCTACACCACCTCCCGTTTGCCCCTTCCTATCCTTCCTGTACAGTTTGTAGCCTGTATCCCATAACTGTATCCCATTGGTTATCATCCATTATTCATTCATTCTCCCCAGCGGGACTTGTTACCCATTATTGCTGACTTATTTATGCTAGTTCGCACGTCATTTGTGAGAAACCAGTGACCTAAAAGAACTTAGGGGTGGGCGACACCTAATGTCTTGTACTGTAAGAATGTTGTTCGCTTACGTAGCTTAGAATAGAGGTAATTCTTATTTTCACCAGCAGCAACCCATCAGGCTGTTTACAAACCTTAAGTAATTATTTGCAGAAGAGAGCATATTGCCAACTTTTCCTGCGTTTAACGTTGTCCACTTTTGTTATGTCAGAATTTAAAGCAGGGGTTCACAACCTTCAAAGCAGGGGCTTGCAACCATGGGCCGGACCATGCTCCCCAGACAGATGTGCGGGCCGGAGGCGTGGTTCTTCCTGCCGCTTCTGTCACTTCAGGTGGCACCGGTAGCAGGTGCATTCATGGTGCGTTTGGGCCCGGTTTCACTGTTTGTGCTACTTTCCGTGGTAGCTAGTAGGAAAAGAGTGGGCCAAATGGTCTCGAGTTCCAAAACAAAGAAAAAAACCATTTGAGGCAATAATTTGGTGGAAGTGGGTGAAAATATGCCACCCTTGCTCCTGCCGCTGCTACTGCCGCTACCATGGGAAGTTCCAAAACAGAGGGAAAAAAATGTTTGAGGCAATAATCACAAAGTCTATGTAGTCTGAATAATAATTTTTACTGGTAAAGAAAATATTTAAATAATCAAAATTCTGGTTGAAGTAATGGCAAAATAATTCACTTGTATTCAGTATATGTAGGTTCAAAACGTAGTATCACCAAAAATAAATCACTTTCATTCAGTACAGTATATAAAAAAAATTAACAAGGCTTTTCCAAAAATCAAAAGTAGAGACATATATACCATTATTAATACATTATATTAATTGTAGTATTGCGTCCTGAGCCTACAATTAATATAATGTATTAATAATGGTATGTATGTATATATTTTTCCTTGTAATTTTGTAACATTTACCTCTTGCCCTTTGTCTATTTTCCAAGGTATATAGTTCAGTTTTGTAACAACAATTTAAATGTTTTAATAATTTTTATTGCATATATTGTTTGTGAGGATTCCATTTTTGTTAATATGATTTTTTGTATTAAATTTAGATATGAATACCCTGATGAAATATCATTGAAAAGTGACTTTTATACCGGATTTGCTTTGGTTCTTCTCAGTCTCTACTTTTGATTTTTGGAAAAGCCTTGTTAAATAATTTTTATATACTGTACTGAATGAAAGTGATTTATTTTTGGTGATACTACGTTTTGAACCTACATATACTGAATACAAGTGAATTGTTTTGCCATTACTTCGACCAGAATTTTGATTATTTGAATATTTTCTTTACCAGTAAAAATTATTATTCAGACTACATAGACTTTGTGATTATTGCCTCAAACATTTTCCCCCCTCTGTTTTGGAACTTCCCGTGGTAGCGGCAGTAGCAGCGGCAGGAGCAATGGTGGCACATTTTTACCCACTTCCACCAAATTTTTGACACGTTTTTAGCACTTCCGCTGCTTTCAGTGGCTGTCCTGGGGTCCTCACCATGGACCGGATTAGGCCTGCGGGCCATAGGTTGTGAATCCATGATTTAAAGGAAGAGAAAAAGTATCTTGACATGGGAGCTACACAACTCAACATCCTACTCAACATCCTCAACCAGTAAGTCTAGTCATTGCTGGTTGGAGGAAAGAGAAGTGGACAATTCTGTCTTCATTTTTGCTTCCCCTAGAATGGAAAATTCGGGGAGGTCAGCTTCGATGATCTTTCCGCATTCCCATTATTTGTGTCTTATTTTTTTAAAAACAATTAGGTCATTACCAAGTTAATGAATCCTTCATTCGGCAGTCGCCTATGGTGCTGGTGTCCTGCTTCAAATCCAAAACGACCCGCGAAACTCATCCAGAAACACTGAGCCCTGGGCCTGCTGCCTATCAGAACCCGGCTGAAGTCCAGCTCACGGCATCCAGAAAGTTTCCTGGCCTGTGAGTTTCCAAACTGCAGTTTAAAAATAATTTCATAGGAACACGAGCAGGTTGAGCAGGTTCAAGTAGCCTAAGAACCCGCTCAATCATAAATGACAGAAAAGCATGCATCTTGGTGTGTTGTTTCTGAAAAATCCCAGGCTAAATCCTGATATTAATCCCAACTAGAATAGACTGCAGTGGCTCAAGTGGCTAAAACACTGAATGGAAGGTGGGAGGTCAGCAGTTCGATTCCTGAGTACTGCAGGACGGAATGAGCTCCTGTCTTTGTCCCAGCTCCTGCCCACCTAGCAGTTTGAAAGCAAGAAATTACAAGTAGATAAATAGGGACCACTTTGGTAGGAAGGTAAACAGCATTCCGTGTGCTCCAGTGTCTAGTCATGCCTGCTACATGACCATGGAAACATCTGCAGAAGCAGACAGCGCTGGCTCTTTGGCTGTAAACAGATGAGCACTGAACCCTAGAGTTGGATATGACTGGCTTTCGAGCAAGGAAAACCTTTACCTTTACCTTAGAAAAGATTACACAATAGTATTTGTTTGGTCAAATTATTTGTTAATTCCCAGGCAAAAAGCAACAAACTTGTTGAAAATTAAAGAAAGGAAATGACAAGGAAAGCAGAAGTGGTTTTTGTGTTTTAAACTCATGTTGTCTGATATTAGATTTCTTCTCCTTCTCCTCATCCTCCTCCCCCTCCTCCTCCAGCATTATTTGGTGTTCTTGTTCTTGTATTATATTATAATAAGATAATTCACATTGTACAATTTTAAATACAATTTTAAAAATGAAGAACTGGAGTAGAGTGAGCAAATCAATGGCAACTTCGTAAATAAATTCAGAATGTCTATTGTAGTTAGGATTAACAACCAGATTAAGGGACAGATTAAACATTTCCCTAAAGTTGATAATATTATATCATTAAATAACGTTTGGGACAATGGTGGGAGACAAAGAATAATACTATTGTATGCCCAGAAGATTGAAGGGCTTCAGGTTAGTGCTAAAGCACTTGGTTTGGCTGAAATTTGTTTTAGGTACAACTCCTGGGAGTCTCAAAATGGGATTGGCAAAAAGGTTTTTCTATGGAACGCTGCTTATCGGTCAATGAAGAAAAGCCCAAAGTAGGTGGAGCAATAGATGAGTTTAGTAAGGTAAAGGTCGCCCTTGCTTGAAAGCCAGTTGTATCCAATTCTAGGGTTCAGTGCTCATCTTTGTTTACAGCCAAAGAGCCAACACTGCCTGCATTTGCAGACATTTCCATGGACATGTGGCAGGCATGCTGTTTACCTTCCCACCAAAGTGATCCCTATTTATCTACTTGCAATTTCTTGCTTTCTAACTTCTATCTTGGCTGGAGCTAGGACAGAGACGGGAGCTCACTCTGTCATGCAGTACCCGGGAATCGCATTCTGACCTTCCAGTCTGCAAGTTCAGTGCCTTAACCACTTGAGCCACTGCAGTTTTTAGTAAAAGCCAGACAAATTCCTAAGCAACTTAGCCCAGTGATATCAGTGCTCAGGATGTAGTTATGTAGAGCAGGCATTCTCAACCTACGGCCCACAGGCCAAACCCGGCCCCTGACACCAATTCATCTGGCCCCCAACACCCTCACCGGCCCTGGAAATGGAATTAAAACGTGTTCTGCGCATGCGCAGCACACATTTTACCTCAGCTTCTGGGTGGGCGGAACCATGTGACCAGCCTGATCAGCAGTCCAGGAGGGTCAGGCCCGTGAACCGAAAACCTTGAGAGCCTAATGTAGAGAGTGATATTCACAGATAGTGTTGTGATAATAATATTGACTTTTCAGCAAAATATAATTTCTGGAGAGAGCCCAGGAAAACATATTATCACAGATTTCGGAAACTTGTACTATCTATGTAGAAGAAGGGAACACAAGACAGGGGAAGGGTTGGAGTCATAGCATCAGGTGTATTTCCAGGGTGTTAAAACCTGGCATGAGGCACTTTATCACCAGTACTTGATGCAGTAGCCCAAGAAAGGTAAAGGCAAAAGAAATCTGGTGGAGAAAGACTACAATGTGGTTGGGCAACCAGTAGCCCTTGGCCTTATCTCATGTGGACTTCACCCTAATTTTGAACTCTTTCAACAAGTTTAAGCTTGTACAAGATCAAGCAGTTACTTTCCTGGCAGTAATGTCAGGTTGGGAGGGAAAGGGAGGGAGAGTATAGAGTTGTAAGAGAATTAGAAAATAGGTAGCCACACCTATTTTGTGGCCTCTGGCCCCAATCCACCACTGGCTGCAGCCTGTTGACTTCAGCATGGGGCCACTGCCTGATTATTCTGGAGGGATGTGGCCCTGGGCAGCAAAAGCTTACATCACCCTCAATTAGAGTCAGACACAACTTGAGTTTCCAGTATTTATTTGAATTGTACCATGGGCACTTTAGATCTTCTTCACTTTCTGCCATTACGGTAGTGTCATCTGTATATCTGAAGTTGTTGATATTTCTCCTGGCAATTTTGATTCTTGTTTGTGCTTCATACAGCCCTACATTACGCATGATGTACTCTGTATAAAGGTTAAATAAGCATGATGACAATATACAGCCTCGTTGTGCTCCTTTTCCTATTCTAAACCAATCATTTGCTCCATATCCGGTCCTAACTGATGCTTCTTGACCTGCATACAGGTTTTTAAGAAGAAAAGAGAGGTGATCTGGTGCCCCCATCTCTTTAAGGACTTGCCACAATTTGTTGTGATCCACACAATCAAAGGCCTTGTTGTAGTCAATAAAACAGAAGTAAACATTTTTCTTGTACTCCCTTGCTTTCTCCAGAAAATGTTGGCAATTTGATCTCTACTTCTTCTGGCTCTTCAAACCCCAGCTTTTACTTCTGTTAGTTCTAGATCCACGTACTGCTACTGCTGAAGCTTAGCTTGTAGGATTTTGTGCATGACCTTTCTAGCATGTGGAATGAGCACAATTGTATAATAGTTTGAACATTCTTTGGCATTGCCCTTCTTTGAAAGTGGAACGTAAATTTGCCTTTTCCAATCCTGTGGCCACTGTTGCGTTTTCCAAATCTGCTGGCATATTGAGTGCAGCACTTTAACAGCATCATGTTTTAGAGCTTTAAATAACTCATCTGGAATACCATCATCTCCACCAGCTTTGTCATTAGTAATACTTTATTTATTTATTTATTTATTTCAATTTTTATGCCACCCACCCAGGTAAAAATCCGACTCAGGGCGGCGTACAACAATTAAAAAAACACATAAAGCAGGTTAAAAACCCCGTCTTCCACCCATCTATCCACCCTCCTGCCCCCACCCCATTTAAAACTAAAAACTAAAAGGGAAGGGAGGAATACAGATACACAGAAGGAGGGCACCAACTGAACTTTAGCTGGAGATGAGCCAACAGGCTGGGGCCGTATTCCCATTAGGGCCCCACACCTGCCCCGCCAGCGAGGTCTTCAAACCTTTCCTGAAAGGCAGCAATTCTGTCTGTAGCCTCAATTCTGTTGGCAGGAGGTTCCAGAGGGCTGGAGCGGACACGGAGAAGGCCCTTCTTCGTGTGCAAGAGAGGCAAGCCCCTCTAGCTGAAGGCACAACTAGGGAGCCCCTCCGGTCCGCTCTGGTTGGACAGGAAGACACTCTTGGGACAATACGGTCTCTCAGGTAACCTGGCCCACTGCTATATAGGGCTTTAAAGGTCAAAACCAGCACCTTGAATTGCACCCGGAGGCAAACTGGCAACCAGTGCAGCTCCCGGAGTAGTGGGAAGGCTCAGGCATAACACCCACACCCCATCACCATCCGGGCAGCCGCATTCTGCACCAGCTGTAGCCTCGAATGGTCGTCAAGGGCAGCCCCATGTAGAGTGCATTGCAGTAATCTAGTCTGGAGGTGACCAGAGCATGAGTGACCATGAGTAAAGAGTCCCTGTCCAGGAGCGGGCGCAACTGGCAGATTACTCTAAGTTGAACAAAAGCCCTCCTGGCCACGGCCGCCACCTGCTCTTCCAGTAGCAGCCGTGAATCCAAGAGGACCCCCAAGTTGCGCACCAGGTCTGTCTGGGGCAGAACTGCCCCATCCAAGACCAGAGGTGGTAACTCTCTGGATAACCCCCAACCCCCAACCCATAGCCACTCAGTCTTGCTAGGGTTTCGCTGAAGCCCGTTGCCCCCATCCAGACCCCAACGGCCTACAGGCATTCAGACAGGACTTTGACTGCATTACTGGGGTCCCCACGGGTCGAGATGTACACCTGGGTGTCATCTGCATACTGATGGTACTGTGCCCCGTGGGAACGGATGATCTCGCCCAGCGCTTCATGTAGATGTTAAATAGGAGAGGAGAGAGCACCGAGCCCTGCGGCACCCCATATTTAAGGGGCCTAGGACTGGATTTCTCCCTCTCCAACCACACCGACTGGGTACGGCCCTCCAGAAATGAGGAAAACCAGGACAACACTGTGCCCTGGATCCAGTCCGTTGAGCCGTTCCAGAAGGATACCGTGATCGATGGTATCGAAGGCTGCTGAGAGGTCAAGGAGAGCAAGGATGGTTGGATGACCGCCATCCCGCTCTCACCTGAGATTATCCACCAGCGTGACCAATGCCGTCTCTGTGCCATGTCCAGGCCTTTCTAGGCCCCACTTGACTTCACACTTCAGGATGTCTGGCTCGAGGTCAATGATCACACCATTGTGGTTGTCTGGGACATTAAGGTTCTTCCTGTAGAGTTCTTCTGTGTATTCTTGCCACATTTTCCTAATCTCTTCTGTTTCCGTTAGATCCCTACCATTTTTATTCTTTATCATGGTAATTTTTGCTCAAAACATTCCCTTGATTTCTCCAATTTTCTTAAAGAGATCTCTAGTCCTCCCCTTTCTATTGTTTTCCTCTATTACGTTGCACCGTTCATTTAAGAAGGCCTCCTTATCTCTCTTTGCTGTTCTTTGAAAATCTGCATGAATCTTTCATCTTTGCCTTTCATTTTCCTTCTTTCTTCAGCTAAATGTAAAGCCTCACTGGACAACCACTTTGCTTTTTTGCATTTCTTTTTCTTTTTCTTTGGGATGGTTCTAAGAACCAACCTTTGGGATGGTTTGCTGCTTCTTGTATATTGTTATGAACGTCTGTCCATAGTTCTTCAGGCACTTTGTCTGTCAAGTCTAATCTCTTAAATCTATTCTTCACCTCCTGAGTGGCTTAATGATTTCCCCTACTTTCTTCATTCTAAGCCTGACTTTTGCAATCAGTCCATGGGGTCGCAAAGAGTCGGAGCCAACTGTGCGACTAAACAACAACAACAAAAGCTCATGATCTGAGCCAAAGTCAAGGCCAGGTCTCATTTTTACTGACTATATAGAGCTTCTCCATCTTTGACTACAAAGTACATAATTAATCTGGAAGGAAGGAGCCTACTGGTCAAGGTACATCATTAAAGCAGGATATATAGATGAAGATCTAAATCTCCCCTATGTCACTTGGAGGACCCTGGATAGGCTGAGGGTTGGAGTCCCTAAATGCAAGACCAACATGCTCAAGTGGGGACTGCTGGCAGACAACAACACATGGTGTAAATGTGGAGAGACACACAGAGTCCAACCCATTTACTGGTCTGCTGATTGCTGCCAGAGACAAGAATGGATGAGGACTTGGGTTTGGGCAATGACAACACAAAGAAAATGGCTTCACTTTGGCAGTCCAAGGTTTGATTGGGAGATGAAAGAATAATAATAATCTGTTGGCCATCTGGTGATGTCCATGTATAGAATTGCTTCTTAGATTGTTGGAAGAGGGTGTTTATTATGAACAGTGCATTCTTTGGACAAAACTTTATTAGCCTTTGCCCTGTTTCATTTTTTACTCCAAGGCTAAACGTGCAGGTTATTCCAGTTACCTTTTGATTCCCTAGTTTGGCATTCCGGTCACTTATGGATGATAAGGATGAGGAGAAAAGGATTATTGAACCAATCAATTAATTGTAGCATTAATAGGTATAGTGAGCTGAATTCCATTTAGCAATCCATTTCTTTCTTTGCTCACAATCTCTTCCCCACTCCTTTGTATCTGCCTCAAGGCCCAATAAATCTATCATCCAGTTACTCAACCGGGACAATTTTATGGTGACCATCCTGTAAACAGCAAAGTCAGTTTGCTTGAGATAAGATTAAGATCTTCCCCCATTAAATTCTTTCTCATGTACTTCCCATTGCTTCCCCCCTCCCGACCCCATGCGAGTGTGACAGTCTTAGCACACGTTCAAGGGTATCTTTACTACATCTCATGCCTCTCTAATGCAGGCCTTGCAGAGGAAGAGGGAGGGAATACTGGCTGTGTGCACTCTGCAATAAACTAACATGACTAAGGAAGATGTAAATCAGTGTTGATGAGTGGAGCCCTTCCATCCACAGCTGGCAAAAAATACCAGAACTATCAACGCTCAGAGGCCAATCCAACTCCCATTTATGTCAAGATGATTAATGCCTCTGGGACCAGAACTACAGATGGTACAGAGTCATTGACCAACACCAGTTTGTTCCAGAAGATTTAACTCAAATCCCTTCCAGCTTATTCTCACAATGTTCCCAGAACACACAGCACAGAATCCTGCACCAGCCAGAACTGTGCCTCTGGTGGAAATGACTTGGTGGAGATGGAAATGTCGTTCTTCTTCTTTCATGTCCAGGTCAAACTGTGGACTTCCAAAATTAAGCCACTTTCTTGGCTTTGTTGTTGGCAAAACCTGAATCCTCAATGGTACATGTTTCTGGCAGTAATTGGCAGACCAGTAAATGAGCCGGATTCGGTATCTCTCCACATTCACACTGCATGTTGTTGTCTACTAGCAGCCCCCACTTGAGCATGTTGGTCTTACATTTAGGGCCTCCAACCCTCAGCCTATTCAGGGTCCTCCAAGGGGATGTAAGGGAGGTTCAGTTCCTCAGCCATATCCTCTTTTAATGTTGTTCCTTGTCCAGTGAGCTCCTTCCTCCATCCTCTAATTTGGTTTTGCTCTTGTGTGCCCTCAAGAATGTTTGCTCTTGCCATAAAGCTCTTCCTGGATCTGAGCCAGAAGAAACATGGTGAGCACCATATTCAGGAGAAACTATTTTTAGTAACATCAGTAGGGAAATATTAATCTTTGTCAGATTTGATCAACCCAATACATGTGGGACACCTTTAGCAGAGCTGGGCCATGATGTCTTCTTCTGTATCTCTGTAACTATGATGATTCTCATAGTTCTTGATCTTTTTCCATCTTATGACCCACCAACCGCTGAGTCAAAGTCCACAAAAGTTCACTTTCCCCAAGAAGGACATTTATATGCTTATAGGCATTTCATTACTATACTTACCATATATTGTAGGTCAGGGGATTGAGAGGTCAGTATCCTATTGTGTTAGTATGGAGCAGAAGGGTAATGGTGTAAATGTAGCTTCCGATTACATGACCTGTTTTGGGGCCAATCGCACAAATAGTGCAAGGATGCGCAAAGGGGAATGCTCTGTTGCTCTGTGTTTAAAAGTAAAAGTCTCCCTTGCTCGAAGGCCAGCTGTGTCTGACTCTAGGGGGCAGTACTCATCTCTGTTTACAGCCAAAGAGCCAGCATTGTCTGTAACTGCAGACATTTCCATGGTCATGTGGCAGGCATAGCTAGACACCTGAGTGCATGGAACACCATTACCTTTACCGCTGAAGTAGTACCTATTTATCTACTTGCAATTTCTTGTTTTTGAACTGCTAGGTTGGCAGGAGCTGGGACAGACAACGGGTGCTCATGCCATCATGCAGCAATCAGGTCTCAAATTGCTGGCCTGCAGTGATTCAATAAGAAACCCCACATTTTGATGTAGTACAACTTTGGGAAGTTCCACAGCCACTAACTCTGATGGAGTTAACAGTGGGTTTAGGTACCTAAACCCACTGTTAACTCCATCAGAGTTAGTGGCTGTGGAACTTCCAAAAGTTGTACTACATCAAAATGTGGGGTTTCTCTATGCTGGATGGTAGATCATGCTTCATCACAAGTGGAAATTACTTTGGATGGTTTCTCCTCTACTTTTGTTTCTCATAGACGAAAGTTCGGCTTGAACTTTTCGGCCCCAGCTGTCCTGCCACCCAAAAACCCCCCTCCACCTGGGCCTGGCCAATACGAGATAGTAGACTTTGACGGTCCTGACAAGCATTACATCTCCAGTGCTGTATTCGTTTCAAACACTGGCCGCTGGGCAGGTGATAAACAACAGAAAGAAATTCCTGGTCCAGGTAAAAATGTAGCCTATTCTTATTATTTTATTTTTATACTGCCCATTTGGGAAATTTCCCACGCTGGGACATATACATACAAATATTAAAATAACATGATAAAACTCGCAACGAATTTAAAATAAACCAACCAAATAAATAGATCTTAAAATAAAATAACTAGCATCTGTGGGCACAGAGAATCAACTGACTGGTTAATTTATTGCTAAGGGGATAACATTCTGAAAGGCTTCCTTGACTAGGAAAGTTTTTATCATGAAGTATTACTTCTGACACAGGAGGCTTCATTATATGAAATGAAATCATCACAAGTCCACCAAACTAGTATACAGTGGGCCGGTGCCGGCCCGAGGCAAGTTTTAGGATGGAGCGAGATACAAAAAGGGCGCCCCCTTGGTCACCCCAAATAAGGTCATTAACATACATCCCATACACTCGCAATAAAAATATCGAAAACCCAAATATATAAACCCAAATATATACCCTCGCTTAACAAACGGCTCGCTTAACACAAAATTCATATAACAAAAGGAAATCCATAAAAAATATTGGCTCGGTTAACAATTTTTCCCCCCGGAACGGATTAATTAGTTTTCAATGCATTGCTATGGGAAACCCTGTTTTAGTTAATAAATTTTGGCTTTCAATGCATTCCTATGGGAAATTTTATTCAATACATTTGTATGCTCAAGTAGATGGGCTGGAATTCTTCTATATTTTAGGGAAGAGGTCTTCCCATTTGGTTACCCAAAAGTCTTTTAAACGATTATGTGTGACAATTCACCAGATACTCCGATAGGGAAGTAGAGCCCCTGACTACCAATGTGAATTACAGTGGTACCTCGGATAAAGTCCAATTCGGATAAAGTCTGATTCGGATAAAGTCGCCGTTTTCATGCAGATGTGATGCATCGCATAAAGTCCAAAACCGCTAAAAAATGGACGTTGTCCGAGGTATTTGGTATAGGAACCTTGGATAAAGTCCATTTTTTGGACGTTATCCGATGCATCGCCCATTTGATTTGGATAAAGTGAAGGTTGCCCTTGCTTGAAAGCCAGTCATATCCGACTCTAGGGTACAGTGCTCATATCCATTTATAGCCAAAGAGCCAGCGCTGTCTGCATCTGCAGACATTTCCATAGACATGTGGCAGGTATGACTAGACATCGGAATGCACAGAATGCTGTTTACCTTCCCACCAAAATGGTACCTATTTATCTATTTCTTGCTTTCAAACTGCATGGTTGGCAGGAGCTGGGACAGAGGCAGGACCTCACTCCGTCATGCAGCATTCGGGTCTTGACCTGCCACCCTTCCAGTTGTCAAGTTTAGCATCTTAACCACTAAGCCACTTCAACCATCATGGGTCTTTTACCCCAGTTCTAATATTCTACAGTACATACTGTATATTTTTCCATGTAAATGCACCCCAGAATAAGATCCTTGGTGTCTGATTGAGGCTGGTAAAAAAAAAAAAATCTTCCTACAGTTCATGATAGCCAAGGCGTATGAGTCATCACATTATCTTTACTTCAGTGACTCACCCTTTTTAGAGGAAGTAAGCGATACAAGAAATATGAGCCTAAGCCTCTTTGACAGATTAATGTGGAATTCAAGAGGCAGACAATAGCAGTTTAGCCCAGTATTTACAGCAAGTTGCAGAGGTTCATTGGAAAGGCTTGTGTCTATGCTGAGAATTTGATGTTGTCAACGCAGACCAAGAATCCTCCATTGTTAGCTCTTTTACAAAAAGTATTACTATCTTTTGTTCTCAAAATAGTAACAAAATAAGCAAACAAATAAAAGAAGAGGGGAAAATTTGTGGCACTATGAAGACTAAACTGTATGTGGCTCAAGTAGCTAAGACGCTGACTGAGAAGCGGAAGGTCAGTAGTTCGATTCCTGAGTACTGCAGGACGGAATGAGCTACCGTCTTTGTCCCAGCTCCTGCCAACCTAAGAGTTCGAAAGCAAGAAATTGCAAGTAGATAAATAGGGACCACTTGGGTGGGAAGCGGTGTCTAGTCATGCCTGCCTCATGACCACAGAAAAGTGTGCAGAAGCAGACAGAGCTGGCTCTTCGGCTTGGAAACAGGGATGAGCACTGCACCCTAGAGTCGGATACGACTGGCTTTCGAGCAAGGAAACCCTTTACCTTTACCTTTACTATACAGTGGCACCTCATTCAACTATTTTAATCCTCTCCACAGGGCTCGTTGTTGTATGAAACAATTGCTATACGATGCATGCATCGTATAGCACCGTGATGGCGAACCTTGGCACTCCAGAAATTCTTGGACTTCAATTCCCAGAAGCCCAAGCACCCTATGAATCCACATGAATGGGTTTACTGCGATTCATCTGGCTCACGCCATCCCCGTCGCTCCCAGAAGCGGAAGTAAAACACGCCCATACGGTTAAGGCTCTTCCGGGTTAATCCTTCCTCTGTACGGGCGTGTTTTACTTCTGCTTCCAGGAGCGATGAGGGCAGCGTGGGCCGGATGGATCGCAGTAAACCCATTCGTGTGGGTTTACAGTGGACATGGGCTTCTGAGAATTGAAGTCCAAGAACATCTGTTGTGCCAAGGTTCGCCATCACGGTGTATAGCGATTTTCCCTATGAGATGCATCATACAACAATTTTTTTTCCTAAGTGGTTTTTCCCATTGAAAAATAGGTGTATGATTTTTGTCCATAGGGAAAATTGTTATGCGGTACACCATTCCCCCCCAAAACCTAATTGTTATGCGATTTCATCGCTATACAGGATGATTGCTGTATGAGGTTCCACTGTATTTTTATTTTAACTTTTTTGGAGTGAGACTCTATAACAGG
Source organism: Bradypodion pumilum (assembly GCA_035047305.1). Classification (NCBI taxonomy): domain Eukaryota; kingdom Metazoa; phylum Chordata; class Lepidosauria; order Squamata; family Chamaeleonidae; genus Bradypodion; species Bradypodion pumilum. The sequence continues at coordinate 30,762,197 of JAWDJD010000007.1, forward strand.
GGTTCCCAACCTCTTTTCTGGCCATGCCTCACCTAAGCATCTCTAAAATCCTGACGCCCCCCTGTGACATATAATTCTTATTATTCAAAAAAAGTGAACTATTCACATGGGGGAAGCCTAAAAGACCATTAAGCACAGCACAGCAAAGCAAGCAATCATACTTATATTCTGCCCCAACATGCTTAGCACACTCTCTGGGTGGCTTACAAGGTAATTAGCATTTAGCCCCCAACATGCTGGGCACTCGGAAGCATGGAAGGGTGAGTCAACCTTGAGTCCTGGTCAGGATCAAACACACAACCTTTTGGTTGCAGCCAAGCATTTTAACCACTTTAGCACGAGGGCTACAAGCGTAGCAAAGCCAGCCCAGCGATCCAGCCAACCAACCAACACCTCTTTTGTGGTTACATGTAGCATTGCTAGTTTTTTTTCTTATAGATCAGGAATTCCCAACCTTTTTGGGTCATGGGCTAGTCACGTGGTTGAGCAGGTTGGTCACGTGGTTCCTCCCACCTGGAAGTGGACGTAAAACATGCCTGTGCATATGCAGAATGCTGCGTGGGTCATTTATGGCAGTGTTTTGCACATGCGGGGTGTGTTTTACTTCCGCTTCTGAGAACGGTGTCGGGCAGCATGGGCCGGATGAACTGATGTCAGGGATTGGATCTGGCCCATTGGCCATAGGTTGGGGACCCCCTGTTATAGAACTTCTGCAGCTTTAGCAGCATTAAAAAAAGAAGTCCAACTGCTGCACTTCTTCTTATCATGGAGGTGAAGCTCTGCCTGCTAAATTTTTATTTGTCCTGCTAAAACTCAGGAGCCCTAAGGGGGGGGGGGGATATAGCAACCCACACAGCTGAATTCCTTCCTCTGAAGAGCAGTTGAGGAAACTTAGCCTCTGTAGCTTCGAATCATATTAGTTAAATATATTGTAGGCAAGTAGAAAGGTTCATGAAGTGGTACCATGCTGTAGTTCATGCTGATGGTAAAAAAAAAAACTTAATGTAAAATTTTACGCCATTTCCTGCTCCTCCAAACCCACCCTGAAGTATTTTACATCGTTTTCTCTTTCTAGGGGCATACAATCTTCCCATCCCGCAGAAACAATCGTTCATCTACAACACCGACAACAAATGGTTGCCAGTATTATGAAACGCTGGGTCCTACAACTTGACTTAGGTGAAAGTTTGGTCTGTTGCGTTCAGCTTTTTTGTTGCGAATTCTGCATCAATCCGTTAAAAAGAGCTATGCATTCCCTTGCCACTAAACAAGAAAATGATACACCTCTGAATCCTGTCCTTTCTTTGAGTGGGTCCCATTTTTGCGTTAGTTCACATGCCAGAAGACGAGTTTTTTGGATTTAACAAAGAGATCTCCGTTATTGTTGACTTTGAGCTGATGATGGATCGTTTGTGCCGGTTGTTATTTATCAAAGTGAAGAATCCCACCATCCCTGACTCTTCATGTCAGTCTGGTTTAAGAAATAAAAATATGCCCTAATTGGGTACAACTAAGATGAGGACATTAGAGAGAATTATAACGTTAAGCTTGTTGAAGAGAAAGTGGACAGAGAGAAAGATACCCAGGACTAGTTTGTACAGCCCTGGATTACCTGAGAAGATTTATTGGCAGTAGATTGGAGATAAGCAAGGAAAAAAATCACTTCTTAAAAAAACACAGTGTTTCTAGAATTCTTCCACGCATTGGATGACCTGATACAAAACAAGACACAGTTCCTGTTCCTGTAATGCAGTGTTTCCCAACCTTTGGTTTTTAGACTTCGATTCCCAGAAGCCTAAGTCAGTACATTGGCTGATCAGTGCTTTGGGGAACTGACTTAGTCTTCTGGGAATTGAAGTCCAAAAACCAAAGGTTAGGAAACATTGCTCTAATGCATTTTTTAAAAAATGTGGGCACACTCCCACCAGAAAATGAGGCAGTGTCTGTTAGATTAGTGATGGCCAACCTTGGCACTCCAGGTGTTCTTTGACTTCAATTCCCAGAAGCCCAAATCAGTACACCTGCTGATCAGGGCTGCTGGGAATTAAAGTTCAAGAACATCTGGAGTGCCAAGGCTGGCCATCACTGTAAAATTTAAATGGGAACAAGGCAATGGGCTCTACCAGGTTATTTCTTCTCCATGATCTACCATCCACATGACATAAGGCTTGTCTCTATTCCAACCATGACAAAATCAAAATCAAAGGCTTTCTAGTTGGGTTATTTATTTATTTATATTTTTTTTGAGGAGGGGGGAGGAAGAGGTCCTTTCTTGTAGCATTAGTTGTTTATCTCAGTTGGTTCCAGGAGGCAGAGTTTACTGCTACCACCTTTCCCCATCAAAGATTCATTTCTGGGTTCACAACCTCCAAGGAGGGACTTTCAATTAGGCTGACAGTTAACTCAAAAAAACAACTCAAAAACAGAGATGGGGAGAGGAAGGAATTCTGAGAGAAGGATTTTCTTTAGATTTTTCTGGCTAGAGGGATTTCAGAAGATGTTGGAGAATCCCAGTGTTCCTTTTCGACTAACCAGTAAAAGGTTGAGGTGGGAGAACTTTTCCTCACACGGAAGAATTCAAAGCTATGGAAATGAATCCTCTCAACAACGGTTATTTGCAATAATAGGATGCAAATCTCCATGGAGTTCCTGGAGGTGATCCCACATTGATGTTGGATCAAGAGCTTCTCTTCTGATCAGTTTCCAGAATGAGAGACAGGTTACTTTGTCTCAGATTGTTGGCAGAATTAAATTTGGTGGGGGACGGGCGGACGGACAGACGAACAAGCCAAAATCCCTCTAGAAATCACCAAGACAGAATATTGTGGAAGTCTGAAGATCAGGAGTGGCCAACCTTTTTGCACTGCGGGCCTGACCAAGCTCCGCTGGACCATTTAGCAGGCTGGATCACACACCTTGGCAGCGGAAGCGGGCACATTTACAGCTGTCATAAATGCTCTCAATTCTGTGTTTATAACACCTGCGGGTGCATTTTACAGCTGATGTAAACACATCTGCTTCCACTTTCGGGTGCAGCAGCAATGGTGGTGGGCCATATGAAATGGTGCTGTGGGCCGGGGCTGGCGCATGGGCCATAGGTTGGGAACCGCTGCTGAAGACTAACAGATTTATATAGCAGGAGCTTTTTGTAGATCAAAATCCACTTCTTCAGATTTTTTTGTGGTGGGGGTGGGGTTAATCTCAGAATGCTCACCCCTAAATCAGTTAGTTTTTTCATGTGCCACAATATTTTGTCTTTGTTTTCCCCATGTCTCTTCTTTTTTTCACTTTGGAGAAAAGGATGCTGGACTATTGTAGGCATTGGTTCTGAACCAAAAGAGCTGTCTGAGTTTGGGAAGTTACTTTTCAAAAGTAATTTGTTCCTGTCACTCTTTCCGCGTTTGAAAAGTAAATTGTTGCTGTTGTCAATGTTAAAAAGAAAGGAATAGCTCGTGACATTTTTTGTATTCTTGAAAAACTTGCAGTTTGTAAGACATCTGAAAAATTCTCAGCAAGGTGCCTCTAAAAATGTATTTAAAATAACTTTGTAAAGAAGGAAGCATTACTAGTTACCGTACAATAACTTCATTTCTCTCCACTGTGTTATTGTTGAAACGGATATCAGTCAAGCAACAAAACAAAACTATAATAATAATCTGCTAAACAGTATTTTAATGTGAGCTTTCATGGATCAAAGCCCTTACTTCCTTGTTACTAAAAAAGAAAGGTAACTGGTTACATGTAAGAAATCTACAGAGTGGCCTGTAAGTCCCTATTGAATCTTTCTCTAAATTTGCCACTTATTGTATCCAGGATGTCACCAGTATTCTTGTGTGCGGTTTCCCCATGCCCATCGGGCATGGAAACGGCCCTTGCAGAGGCCGCTTCAGGAGGACGCTCCTTGAGCCGCGGGCTCTGCGGCCGCCAAATTAAGGGGGGTGAATAAAGTATAGGGTTTAATTCACCCAATTACCGTGACCTGACCTGCGACTCGGCCAAGTAAGCAGATAGCTGACTTCTGTCAAGCATTAAGTACACAGTTCATCTCCCGGCTCGGGAAATCCCTGGCGCAAATAAGCCATGTTTGTCCCTGCCTAATCCCCAAGACAATGAGGTCCCTAAACCCATGTTTGCCCCAGCTGATTAAACTCCCCTTTGAAGAATTCCCCATTAACCCGTGTACGTGAGTGAGGTAATTTTCCTGTCAGATGACAGCCTGCCACCGTTGCGCTTTTTTCCCTATAAATGATGTTGCCTTTTTCCAATAAACTACTGATCTGATCTCGCTCCTGTTGCCTCATGTTGTCATTGATCAGTCTCCTCCGGGCTCTAACGCCGCCCTAGCGGCCAGACATCGCTACAGCTGGTGACCCCGACGTGATTTACTCGTGAGTAAGAGACCCCGGAGAGGTCTACTCGTGAGTAGCGCTCCACGCGGTCCGGTTCTGCGCTTGAGCCGCGACCCGCCAGACCCGGAGGATAGCGCGGCGCTCTGGTCTGCAGCCAGCCGGACAGGGGACGGCCCGCCGCGAGGCATTCCAGAGAGACATTCCTACCGCTTCCTCCCCGCTTTCGAGAGGTTTGCCACAGAGGGAAACGCGTTCCGCTCAGGGCAGGCTGTGAGCCCCTGACATCGCAGAGGCCGATAGAAGGGCCCGTGGCAGAAGGTCCACGCTCCGAGGTCTACCCCAGACACCCGTCGCCCGAACCTGTTGCCTGCAAAGACGCGTCGAACTTCGTCCCGAGAAGGAAACTTCGGAGGACCATCGCAGGTAATATGGGGACTTGTTCTCCTCGACCAAGTCCGTCCGCTAGCCAAAGAACTCGGGAGCAAGAGTTCATAATCCTGGCCAGGGTTTTTCAGTTACGATTTCACAGCAGGGAGCTAGCGAGACTTTTGGCGTACCTCAGGGAACACTGCCTACTTTACCCAGAAGTAGGTACGTTAACCCTGAAGCTCTGGGATCAGATAGGAGACTGCATTCAGCAAGCCCCGAAAGCTCCAGGAGGGATAGTCCGCACATGGCGGAAATGTAGGAGACTCTTAGAGCAGATCGAGCCAGTCCGGGTAGAAGCGGAAGAACCCCCGTTAGAGAAGCCATCAGGCATGCCAGTCGAGCCGACTGCGCCCGCCGCACTCTATCCGACATTCAGTTATCAGCAGAGTAGCGCAGGGAGCCCTCCCGCGGTGACAGCTGCAGACGTCACCGAGGGAACGCAAGGAATGAGAGGCGCTGGCGCTTCTCTGACAGCCCCAGGTTCCCTAGTCGTGAAGAGTGCCCTTCAGCGCACAGCTGAGATAGAACTCAAGAAGGGGGAATTGCCAGTTGAACAGCTAGCTGAGCTCAGACAGATTTGTCCCATCGCTTGGAGATGGACGCGCTCACGGGCGCCCAGCAGATAGTACACTCCCCAGTCCCGTACAAGCTCCTCATGGCTTTACGGAAGGCAATTTCAGAGACAGGGCTCCAAAGTCGTTTTACGAGGGGCACGCTTCAGCAAGTGTGCGAGACCACCATGTGGATTCCTCATGATTGGAAAGCCGTCATGAGGATGATGCTTACCCCCAGCCAGTACATGATTTGGGATAGCGAGTTCCGCCTAGAGGCGCAAGCTCGGGCTGCCAGGATGGGAGGCGCGGTAATCCCTGACCAGCTGTATGGTTCAGGTGCCTTTGAGTCCATCAACGCTCAAATCAACTTGCCTCTCGCCACCCTAGAGATGTCAGCCGAGGCTGCCTATAGGGCATACTTCAAGGTCCCAGCGTCTGGCAAAACGGCCAAAAATTACACCGCTATTAAGCAGGGAGCCCAAGAGCCCTACATGGACTTCATCAATCGCCTGGAAGAAGCAATTAGCAGGCAGATTGACAATGAGCACGCCCAGGAAGAGCTCATGATTAAGCTAGCCAAAGACAACGCCAACTTGGACTGCCGTAAGATCTTGCAGTCCCTGGGCAATCGCCCAGACATAACCTTAACGGACATGATTCGAGCATGCTCCGACGTTGGCACAGACTCTTACAAGATGGGTCTGCTAGCGGCAGCGGTGCAGGGGGGAAGAAGATCCAATGGCAAGAACAAGGGGGCATGCCACACTTGTGGCAAGGTCGGCCACTTCGCTAGGGAGTGCCGATCCAAGGGAAGCGGACAAAAGTCCGGCCGTCCCAAGGCTCCGAACACCCTCTGCCCGAAGTGCAAGAAAGGCTACCATTGGGCCAGGTTTTGTCCGAATTCGGGAAACCGGAATCCGGGCACGTCTCTGGCCCCAGTCCAAACAGAGGCTTCCTTCACCCAGATCCAGAACTCCCCAGACCGAGACTAGATTCTAGGCACATCCCAGGCACTGCGAGGGCACAGGCCAGCCCCAAGGGCAGCACAGGGCTAGAATTGACTTGCCAGGCGGACGTTACATGCGACCTGCCGGGCACAGTCTATCTAGTCGACACCCAGTACATGGGACCCCTGCCCAGAGGCTTTATAGGTTTAGTTTTGCCCCGTAGTGTAGCTGGAGCATGCGGAATTTTCATAATTCCAGGAGTCATTGACTCGAATTTTTCAGGCATTCTCCAGGTCCAGCTTTGGGCGCACCTGCCCCAAACCATCCACAAGGGAGACACGTTAGCGCAACTGATCATGGTTCCTTGTCACTCGCCAGCAGGCAGCCAGGGAAGGCTCAGGGACAGCTCAGAGTCCGGTTCAGCAGACCGCTCGAGCGCGAGTGAGGCAGTGCAAGGATACCAGGTCTTAGCGACAGTGGAGACCAACATTGAGTGGAAACAGCGCCCCGTTATCGAGGTATTTTTGAACAAAAGGGTGTTCTCAGGGTTACTCGATACCGGAGCGGATGTGAGCGTGATAAGCAGGAGCCAGTGGCCAAGAGAGTGGGCCATTGAGCCGGTCTCCGATGTGTGGGGGGTAGGAGGCGTCCAGGAAGCGTTCAGGAGCCGAGAGTGGGTAGAAGTCACAATCCCAAAGGCTGACGGCACAGCGGTAATTCGGCCGCACATTCTTGACGTGCACATCAACCTTTGGGGGCGAGACATTCTCCAGCAGTACGGTGCTACGCTTACCTTCGGGTAATGGCGTTGCCACTTAAATGGCTCACCGACACTCCGGTATGGGTAGAACAATGGCCGGTAGTGGGAGAGAAATTAGTTGCCCTCAAGCAGCTAGTTAAGGAACAGCTAGACGCAGGACACATAGAACAGTCCACAAGCCCCTGGAATTCGCCAATTTTTGTGATTAAGAAGAAGTCGGGGAAGTGGCGACTCCTCCACGATCTCAGAGAGATCAATAAATGCATTCAGCCGATGGGTCCACTCCAATGCGGCATCCCTAATCCGAATATGATTCCCGAGGGGTGGGAGATCCTAGTTGTGGATCTCAAGGATTGCTTTTATACAATCCCCCTAGACCCCAGGGACCGGGAAAGGTTCGCCTTTACAGTGCCGGTCGTGAACCACGGTGAGCCCACGCAGCGTTACGCGTGGAAATTTTTGCCACAGGGCATGCTCAACTCGCCCACCCTGTGTCAAATTTACGTTCACGGCGCACTGGCAAAGTTCCGAAGCCTTTACCCTAAAGCTATTGTTTGTCATTTCATGGACGACATCTTAGTAGCGTTGCCGCAGCTCGGCAGCGAAATGTTTTCTGACCTCCAGGCCAGCCTGGGGGACAAAGGCTTACTTATTGCCCCTGAGAAAGTGCAGAGAACCGAGCCCTTTTCATACTTGGGCCATCGGCTTCTCCGCTCCTTCGCAGCGCCAGTTCTGCCTCAGATAAATTTACAAGACTCAGTCACCCTTGTAGAGTTGCAGCAAGTTTTGGGGAACATCAATTGGGCCAGACCGTATTTTCGTTTAGATACGGATCTTCTAAAACCGCTCTTCTCGCTGCTAACCTTAGGTAAGCAGCCGGCGGACCGGATAAAGATCTCTCGAGACGCGCGCTTGGCGCTCGAGAAAGTGAACCAAGCTCTCAGCCAGAGGTGGGTGGATAGGATCGCTCCGGGGCCATATGCCCCGATCCTGAATTTGTACATCGTACGGTCGGGATCCATGTTCACTGGGGCGCTAGGAGTAGACTCAGAGAAGGGAGCGAAAATTGTGGAGTGGGTCTACTTGCCTAACACCTCTTCTCGGAACATTGTTCCGCCCCAAGAGCTGGTCTCCGCGGTGATCTACCGCGGCAGGCTGAGAGCAAGGGACATTTCTGGGCACGATTTAGCTAAGATCACAGTCCCGTTCACCAAGGAACAAATCCATCAGTTGATGCAGCTCGGTGACTCGCTTCCGATCGCTTTGGAAGGATTCACTGGAAGCTTGGCATACCACTTGCCCAAAGACCCTAGACTCGTCTCACTTCAGACAGGAACAGTCAGTTTGTTCGAAGTGCTTTCGCTGGTCCCGCTTCAGGGGGCCAAGACAGTTTTTACCGATGGGGGACGCACATATGGTGTCCTGACTTGGCAGGAGGGCGAAGCTTGGCACACGCTGCTAACTCTTCCACAGAAGTCCGCGCAGCGGGCAGAGTTGGCAACCGTGAACCTTGCCTTGCGCACCTTCGCCAAGGAACGTTTAAACATCATTACTGACAGCCTGTATGTAAGGAATTTGCTTCACAGTCTACCGGGAGCTTACATTACTCCCGCGATAGACAAGAACTTGCTTAGCCTGTTTCTCACTGCTCAATTTCATTTGCGGAACCGCACAGAGCCGCTCTATATTGCCCACATCCGAAGTCACCAAGACCTACCGGGTCCGATTTCCGTGGGCAATAGCAGAGCGGATGCGGCGGCAAAGGAAATTCAGCAACGTTCAGTTTTGGGAGTTTTCACCACTCCGATCCAAAGTCATGCCTTTTTTCACCAAAATGCCAAGGCACTCGCCAGACAGTTCAATCTGCCACTCTCTCAGGCCCAGGGTATAGTCCGCTCTTGCCAGCATTGCGCAGGAGCGCCGGGGGGGCCCTCGTGGGGGGTCAACCCACGAGGGACAGAGGCAAATCAGGTATGGCAGATGGACGTCACGCATGTGCCGCAGTTCGGCAGATGGCAATACATGCACGTCTGCATTGACACCTTTTCCCAGTTCATTTGGGCAACGGCGCAGAAAGGGGAGGCTGCCACCCACGTGGAGCAGCACCTCCTTTCCTGCATTGCGGCGATGGGCAAGCCGCGGCACGTGAAGACGGACAACGCGCCGGCCTACAGTTCCAGGCAGTTGGCCGCCTTCATGGCTACTTGGGACATCAAGCACACATTTGGAATTCCCTACAATCCGCAAGGGCAAGCGATTGTAGAGCGGGTCAATCGGACGCTAAAGTCCTATATTGACAAACAAACAGAAAGGGGGGAGCCACCAGCCCTCCCCAAGTCACAGGGAGAAGCACAGATGTGTCTCAACAAGGTATTGTTCACTTACAATCACCTTAATGTTTTTTCGGATTGCACGCCGCAGGAGAAGCATTTCCGCCGTTCGGAAGCTCTCCCGCGACCTATGGTCCGGTACCGAGTGCCACCAGACCCTTCTTGGAGGGGCCCGGTGCCGCTCATAACCTGGGGAAGAGGGTATGCTGCAGTTATGTCTCCTACAGGTGTCGTTTGGATTCCAGCTCGGTGTGTCAAGCCTCACTTGGAACCACATGGCGTGGACCCAGGCCGACCCGAGTCCGATCCCGGAGATGGAGGACCTCACGCTGGCCGACAAGACCCGCCGGAGGAGACGGCCACCGGTGGCGCCGAAGATCACCTGGGGGATGGTCAAGGCGCTTTGCAGTAAAGCTGAGGACGCCCTCCAGCGCGGGGAGAAGGAGCCGACACCGGAGAACCTCGTAGCAGCAGTTTTTGCCCAGATTCATGCCAACTCCATGGTGATCATCGTCATCCTGGCCCTCACCCTGCTTCTCGGGGGAGGCGTTCAGGCTGCTCCGATCCAGGCTGACGGTTTGCCGCCTGGGGAAGATATTTCTGCACGAATGCAGTACAACTTGTGGGAAAGGTTGGCGGGTCTCGTCAACCAGTCCGATTTTTGCCTACGGCAGGACATTGGTTCTGCATCTATCCTCAGCACCTGTCTCATCCCCGTGTGCCACGCTCTGGACGCGCGCACCAAGGATGGCGACTGGTTGTTGAAGGCGTTCTTTGGCCCACACACTCCTACCACCTTCTCAGCATCCGCACGCTGGGGGGGACGGCGACTTGCATCAACCTTGCCGGCTGACGCAGCCACTCTTCATACCCCTCGAGTGGCGGTCAGCCCGGACGCTGCTTGCACCCGAATGACCGGCTGCACCTCAGGCGGTCCGACTCGGCGCCGCTGCCTGGACCCCGGCAGCGGCAACTGGACTTGCAATAAACCAGAAACCCTCATTTCGCTGTACGCTCACGTCACCCTACCTTCAGGGTGGTTTTTCACCTGCAACCAGTTCACATGGAACTATATTCCTGCGAATCTGTCGGACTCAATGTGTTGTATCAGCCGTTTGACACTGTTACTCCCTACTAAGGGCATGATTGCCCCAAGCACAAATGATTCTAATGTTTCACATGTTTCCAATGCTTCAAATGTCTCCCCACTCATACGGCACACACGCACAACCCAGTTAGACAGCTCTTGTGACAGCAGCTTCAGAGTAATGAGTCCCGCCGATTATGTATCCCTAGCAGTCAGCCTTGTCGGCGTGCCAGGCTTGGCCGTCGGCAACGCACGGAGGATTGGCCGCTTGGCTTGCGGTTTGGCAAAAGCCATTAACCATACCTCCACAGCGATAGCGCTCCTCAATCAGGAACAGGCAGAACTTCGCCAGGCCGTTCTTGACAATCGAGCGGCTATCGACTACCTCCTCTTGCTGCACCACCTGGGTTGCGAATCCTTTCATGGAATGTGCTGCTTCAATCTTACTGACAACTCCCGTAAGATCCAAAGCCAGATCACGAACCTCCACACCATAGTCCAGGGTATTACGGAGGGTTCCGCATGGGGGGCTTGGTGGAGTTCCCTGTGGAATTGGATGTGGTCATGGATTCCCTGGGGGTGGCTGCAAACGGCGCTTAAGGTAGTGGTGGGGATAACCATACTAGGCATTACGCTTTGTTGTTTTGCTCAGTGCATTCCCTCACTGATCTCCAAGTGCCGCCCCAGAGAGAAACTCCGTGACGTCATACCCGCTCAACAGCTGATGCCGCTCTTGCGCAAGGTCGCCGGTCAGGTCCTTAAATAGAAAATAAAGGGGAGATGCGGTTTCCCCATGCCCATCGGGCATGGAAACGGCCCTTGCAGAGGCCGCTTCAGGAGGACGCTCCTTGAGCCGCGGGCTCTGCGGCCGCCAAATTAAGGGGGGTGAATAAAGTATAGGGTTTAATTCACCCAATTACCGTGACCTGACCTGCGACTCGGCCAAGTAAGCAGATAGCTGACTTCTGTCAAGCATTAAGTACACAGTTCATCTCCCGGCTCGGGAAATCCCTGGCGCAAATAAGCCATGTTTGTCCCTGCCTAATCCCCAAGACAATGAGGTCCCTAAACCCATGTTTGCCCCAGCTGATTAAACTCCCCTTTGAAGAATTCCCCATTAACCCGTGTACGTGAGTGAGGTAATTTTCCTGTCAGATGACAGCCTGCCACCGTTGCGCTTTTTTCCCTATAAATGATGTTGCCTTTTTCCAATAAACTACTGATCTGATCTCGCTCCTGTTGCCTCGTGTTGTCATTGATCAGTCTCCTCCGGGCTCTAACGCCGCCCTAGCGGCCAGACATCGCTACACTTGTGCTCATGTACCCACGTATTTGTCACAATATGCTCTTCAAGTATAAATGGACTTAAATCGGTCATATTTCTCTGAAAAAAAGGGAAAGAAAATAATAATACAGTAATACCTCATACAAAGTCCGCTTCATACAACATCGAATTCATACAACATCGCCTAATTTCTTGAAAAAAGTTACCTCATACAAAGTCACTCGACTTTGTATGAGGCATTGGGTTTTTTCCCAGGTTGCATTGTGCCTGGGCAGTATAAAAGGCAGGACACATGCATGCATTGCTCTTGTGGGTTTTGCACAAGGCGAAGAGTGTTTAGGAGTGGTTTTGAGCGTGATTTTGGATTTTTTGAATTTTTTCATCAGAATTTTTAGAAGCATTCCTGGGATTTTTGCAGCATTCTTCAGGTTCTTGGACAATCAGGGTTGTTTGACATGTTTTTGTAATGTATTTAGCCTTTAGACAATGATTTCTTAAAGTTCTGTCAGTTTCCTGTCTGTTTCCTTGACTTTGCCCTGAAGTCTGTGCTGTTACAGTATAATGTATCTCTATGGAAACGACGTTGTACGAGGCATCGTGGAAAGGATTTGGACGTTGTATGAGGCATCGCGGCTAGGATTTTGCATGCCTCATACAAAGTCCAAATCCGTATAAAGTCCAAACTTGTGGAACCAAGTTTGGACGTTGTATGAGGTATCAGTGTACATATGGATGGGTAGGGACTTACGGGCCAGCCAGTATTTTTAACTTAACTATCTACAAATTCTGTTTCTTCATAGGGTTTCAGAAAGAATGAAAAAAAAAAACTGGGCATGTTTAGCCTTTATCTATCTATCTATCTAATCTATCGTATGATGAACTTCAGTTGTCTACATTAATGTTGATATATACAGTAAGCAGAAATTGTCCATCTCAAGTTTCTAGCTAGAGTTCCGTGTCCAGGTTTGAAAGCCATTGAAGAGCTTCATCTGTGGCACTATGCAAGTCCTCCAGTGTGCCTCCACATGTGCGTAAGGTACACTTAAATATAATGTGGTCCAAGGTTTGCTCTTCTTTAGCCTCGAGGGTGGATATGATAGTACTTTTCAAATATTTGAAAGATAGTCATAAACAGGAGGGGCAGGTTCTGTGCTCAATCATCCCAAATTGCAGGGCACATAATAATGGGTTGAAACCACAGGAAGCCAGATATAGGCTGAATATCAAGAAAAACGTCTTAACCGCTAGAGCAGTTTGACAATGGAACTGATGACCTTGACAGGTGGTGAATGCTCCAACATTGGAAGCATTCAAGAGAGAATTGGAAAGCAACCATCTGTCACATCTGCTTTGATTTGGATCCCTGCATTGAGCAGGGGGTTGGACTGGATGGTCTCATATCCCCCTTCCAATCCAGCTATCCTATGATTCTATGAAATGGGGATTTGGTAAAGCACAGCAAAATGGGGCTGTAAATTTCCATTTTGGAGCAACATTGCATTGAACCCCTTGCCTAGTGGGTTCCAGTGACAAATAAATACATGCAGGAGAGTCAAGCTGGCTGGTAAGGAAAAGATGATCCATTTTAGCCACTATGGAAAGCAAGTGAGCTGCCATGAAAGAGAAGTTTGGGAAGAGAAGCTGAGTTTGGGCACTCAGTCTTTAAAAGGTTCGCCACCATCTGGTCTGCAAACATTCCCCTTAAATCAGAATGTCATTACGGGATGTCTACCAATGCACAGACTCATCGCTAAATGACAACTCCAAGTTATTCAAGGTATCCATACCTGTGTGTCAGCCAAACAGGTTCAACCCTAGGCATTTCCAAACTGGGTTGGGAAGGACCTTTGTTTAAGGCCACCGTGAATTCCTGTGTATACAATTCTGAGCTGTTGGACTAAAGAATGGAATTTTTTTCCTGGCCGTAAAGACTGAGCTCTTTGAAGAGCTGGATTCCCCCCAAAGCAACTATTCCATGGTCATCTTCTCTTCTTCTTTGCTTTCTCTTATACCCCATTGGGTGTCAAGGGAGATGCAAGGTTCTTGTTCTGGCACTTTTAGTGGTCTTCACAAGTGTTATTTGGTATTCTTGTAATATTTCTTGGATGTTATCTCTCCACCTTCCACTGGGTCTTCCTTGTGGTCTTTGGCCTTCTCTTTCCACATATGTATAGTATGGACTATTTCATGGCATAATGGACTAATAATAATTTTGTGTCAGAAATTATTCTGGGTCAAAAGGGGTTTTGCAGAAGAAACTCTGCTCAGGGAATGCCCAAATGAGGCTCCTTTCATGTCCCAAAGAGCTGGAACAGAGACGGGAACTCAATTCACCATGCAGTACCTGGGGCTAGAACTGCCGACTTGCCAGCATTCCAGCTAACAAGGTGAGCTTCTTAACCACTGACCCACGCAGCCCCTTGTAATGGACTAATGGCATATGTGTTTGTTTCTTGAGTGTACGCAATATTTGTGGCCACTTGCACATATGGAACTTCGGTGCTCCCTGAAGGGAACTTGATACAAGGTGACTTACTGACTGCTTGGCCGCTGGTGTTTTGAGAAGCAACTGGCAAGATGCTATTCTTAAACCAGGCCAAACCAGCCATCTCCTGTACTTGACTGACTCCTGCTGCTTCTGCAAGAACCAAGAGTGGTTGACCAAACCTCGGGCCTCCTGAGGTCTTTTGCTGCCCCTCTTAAGACCTCAGGAGGGGTGTTTTCATAATCGCTTTACTAGGTGAGCCTCCTGTGATGTTCAAAGCAATGCTACTGGGAGATGTGGTAGAGGTGAGGGGATTCAGCCCCCAGGTTGGGTGGGGGGAGGTGGTAGTGTACAAACAATGCAGTGTCATCCCCCCCCCCCCCAATTCTGGCATTGAAATTACCACCACCCCAGTATCATAAATGCTTTTGGGTGGGCCAGCATAAGCTCAAGGATCTAGTTTTCAAGTTTGTTCTAGATAGTATTGCTTTTGGATTTTTTGCATTGTGGAGGTAGGAATAAGTTTATTATCAGTAGTATATTGTCTCCTAGCTGGATCATTAATCTTAAATACTAATTCACAGGTGCCCAATTATGGTTCACCTGGTTCCTCCCACTGGAATGGTCCAGGGGTGCCCAATAATAGTCACAAGGTTCCTCCCACCAGAAGCAGAAGTAAAATGTGCATGTGCAGAACGCTGCCATAAATGACCTACGGCTGTCATAAATGTGTTTACGACAGCCAAGGGTCATTTATGGCAGTGTTCTATGCATGTATATTTTATTTCCATTTCTGGGAGCAGCGGGGGTAGTGCAGGCTGGATGAATTGGTTTCTTGCTGTACTATGCTGGTCTTGGACCGTAATAAAGTTTGATTTGATTTGAGCAGTCCTACGGGGAAGCAACTAAGCCCACCCATTCTTACCTTCGGTCGCCCTGTTAGCCTACATTTAAGTCATTATAAATCACCCTGAGGGCATTAGGGTAGCATCTCTGAAAGGGCATCACCTCTGAAAATGAATCCATTGACTTTTATTTATGAAATTGTTGGATGGCATTGCCTGGAAGATTACATCCCCAATCTTGTTGTTCTGTGCAGGACAATGACAATAAAGATCTATCTATCTATCTATCTATCTATCTATCTATCTATCTATCTATCTATCTATCTATCTATCGAGGTGACCTCTGGATGAGTTTCACCTCAAGCAGCCTAGTGGTAATTGTGACCAATTTATGTTGTTTTAATAAATGGAACAACTTCCACCTTCATCCTTGTAATATAAGGGTTCCTGACCTATGGCCTGTGGGCCGGGGCTGGCCTATGGCACCATTTCATGTGGCCCATGTCATCACCACCACTGCCAACAGAAGCAGACGCATTTGCAACAGCCGTAAATGCACCCGTGGCTGTTGTAAATGCATTTACAGCAGCGGGGGACACGTTTTATGGCAATATTTACAGCAGGGAGAACCACCAGTCCAGCCCATGCAGCTGTCTGAGGAGGCATGGTCCGGCCCACAGTGTAAAAAGGTTGGGAACCCCTGTGGCAATACTTTCGACTTGCTGCTCCATTATGTTGCTGACACTACCTGGCGAGTTCTGCATTACCAGGAAAATGATAAAGTGGCTGTGCATTCTGGTTTACAAAGCTAATAGACGGAAATCATCTGTGTTTCAAGGCTGCCTCATGTGGAAAGGCAAAGTGGTTCAAATCTCATTTCACAAATAAAAAAGGGAGCGCAAAAGTCTCCAAGGAAACAGCAAGGTAGTTTCCCCTTATTAACAGGAAAGTAGGCCATGAAGGGGTTGCAGAGGCTTAATTGCCAATACACTGAGCATGATAACCAGAAAGTCGGCAGATCAGCAGTTCGAGACTGGAATGCTGCATGGTGGATTGAACCCATCGTCTGTCCCAGCTCCTACCAAACTAGCAGTTTGAAGGCAAGAAATTGCAAGTAGATAAACAGGTAACTCTTTGGCAGGAAAGGTAACAGTGTTCTTTGCACTCCAGGGTCTAGTCATCCATGCCACATGATCATAGAAATATTAGGCCATGAAAACTTCTGGCTGGGCCTATATCCAAGTGTGCCGCATTCAGGTATCTGTAGGTGTGGGTCTGACCAGCAAAACAGTTGAAGTACAAAAAATCCTAACAATACATTCACTGATCTCAACTTGATCATTAAATTCACTTTGTGATCTTAGGCTAGTAAACTGCCAGTCCCTAGGCTACCTCCCATTTTATTGTAGTAATAAAATGGAAAGGAAGACAACTGTGCACCCCACCTCAAGTTCAGTGAAGGAAAGATAGGCTAGAATTGGAACTAATGCATAAATATAGTTTAAATCTGTATTTGGCCAGACATCCCACTATGGTAATGGAGTAGACCGTACAGCCAGTGATTCAACATTGAGTGTTGGGCGGCGGTAAATAACCTGACTCCCTAAAGTGGCCAACGGCTATGGGCAGATGCCGCTTTAGGTGGGGTGATGACCCTCCTAACGTGGAGGAAATGCCACTGGAAACCATCCTATTGGGCACAACGGCAAAATGAGCAGAGGAGGAACCACTTTCTGATTTTGATTCCTAATGGTCATGGAGGCAGAAGAGGCCATGCCAGATGGACCGGCTGTGAAGGCACACCTTGTTTATATCCTCCAGGCTGCGGCAGTCCATTGCAGTCCTGGTGTTAAATCCTGCATGTCTCATTTCATACATGCTTCAGGAGATGGCTCCATGATCACAGAGTCTGGGTCACTTCATGGGAAGCTGGGATACACCTTAAACAAATTCACGCCCTTCTTCAGGAAAAAAAATGTATTCTCAGATACGAGTTTGCAGCCGACAACAATGCATATAAATTATCGCACACAAATGTTATGCAATTATATGTGCTTTGTTGTCTTCTTTGGGCATGTCTAAGAAGTAGTCCTCTTTCTAGAGAAGACGTGGCCTATGGACACAGTTCTGCTCCCCCCACCCCTCAACTGTATTTAGCAAAGGTGCCATTTTGTACCCAGTGCGAACCTTACGTTGTTGGCTTCCAAAATGTTGCAAAAGGGTTGGTAGGAGCACAAAATGTTCCCATACAGAATACCTGTATGAGAACAGAGCAATCATTATGGAGAAATCTTGATTTACACCCAGTTCTGGAGGTTCTTTCTGGTGCTAAATCTTTATTACCATATAACATTAAAAAAATTACAAAAATGACCAAAGTGGAGAAAAAAACACACACAAAGACAACCCTTGGGAAATGTGAAATAGCCTGGGTTTGAAATGTTCTACTGTCCTGTGTATCATTTCATTCTACAACCAGACTTGACACAAATAGGCACAGCGTTCATGTTTATAAAACAGCAACATGGCGTCGGAAATGTAGAAAACAGTCATTTTGGCCAGGTACTTCAGCTGGACCTATTTACATCCCAGGTTTTGAGGGCAAGAACTAAGGCAGTCTGAGGAGATTCTTTACGTCTGTGGCGGCATTCAAAGGCTGGGATCAGTGGAAGCTTTCAGATAAGGCTAACCTTCACAGAATTTCCCGGGCCAGGAGGTCCTGTTCCGATGACAGTATCTTCTACTTCATAACATTTCCATGCATACTCCTTGGTTCTTCAACTCTTCCCACATCCTTTACTACAGGAAATACATTCAGGAGGAAATGACTGAAAAGCCGCACAATGGCTTTTGACTGGTGATCCTAGAGTCCTTACTGTTTCTTTCCTGTGAATCTGATAGTTCTGTATGAATAACACTTTGGTTTTGCCCATCAAGACCAAGGGTTTACACACACACACACACACACATACAAACACACACAAATTAGTTATATGTTATAGCTCTGTCCAGGCTGTTGCGGAACAAATGCAGATTCTTCCTTGCCTGGAAAAGGTTCTGAATAATAATAAAAATATAAAATAATAATAATTGTTATAATTCTAACAGCAAACTCCTCAATGTATAGAAGTTCCACATTCAGAATGAGAATAGATTTTCCAAGCACTCTTTGCATGGGGAGCCACGGTATTCTCCACTCCAAGCGGGATTATATTCATGTTAAACACCCCCAAAGCAATGGTTGTGGCTCAGAGGCAGTAGTAACTCCTTTCGCTTCACTAGTGACACCTGATAAGAAGTGGAGTCATTTGAGATCTCAGAGTTCCTTAAGTGTCACCTGGAATTTGTCTTCGGCTTCCACCACATCAAGCAGAAAGGCCATGTGGTTGCTGTAGTGCTGGATGATGTTGTTGTCCATATTCACCAGGATTCTGGAACAAAAGCAGAAAAAGATGATAGAAGAATTGCTGAATTCAAAGCTATGTTTCCACAGGTCACCATAAAAGATCTTTCACGGGGAAGATTCCAGCCATTTTTATATGGAAGCAAAGAGAAGGGATATACTAGAACAGGGTTCCTCAAACCTGACTCTCCAGATGTTCTTGGACTTCAATTCCAAGAAGCCCTGATCAGCAGGTGTGCTGACTTGGGCTTCTGGGAATTGAAGTCCAAGAACACCTGGAGAGCCAAGTTTGAGGAACCCTGTACTAGAAGATCAAAACAAAGGGTGAGCAACAGTGTTTCCTTTTCTGGGCTCGAACAGCCATTTTCAGGAAGACACCCCACATAAAGGCACATAACAAAGCATATGTTTGAGGGCGAAAGTGAGGAAGGAAGCTTTTCCAAGATGTAAAAAAAACACTAGATGCCATTTTCTAAAGCAGCATGTATTAAGTGATAAAATGTGACTCTGCAAATGCTTTGGACAATTCCTGAATTTCAAGCTGAATTTGGCATAAAGTATTTGAATTGGATCAGTCGAGTTTGGCTCTAAAGTAGATCAGGCCAGTCCAAGTAGGTATCTCAAACCTAAGGGCAAGTCTCAAGGTCTGTAAAGCCAGGAACTGGATAAAATTATTGTAATAGTTCACATTTCTCAACTGCATTGTTGACCGGTCATTTCTCCCTTTCTCGTTAGTATTTCTCGCTGTTACGTACAGTCAAGTTGCTTCCCAACATGTGGTGACCTAACTATGAGTGTTGAGGTACGTGTGATGGTTAAGGAACATTCAGTCAGGTCTGACGAAGTGGATTCGATCCACGAAAGCTAACATTAAAATACAGCAGTTAGTCTTTAAAGTGCCACAACGTTTTTTGTCGTTTTGTTTTGTTTACTCTAATTGCAAGTAGATAAATAGGGACCACTTCGGTGGGAAGGTAACAGTGTTCCGTGCACTCCGATGTCTAGTCATGCCTGCCATATGACCACAGAAACGTCTGCAGAAGCAGACAGCGCTGGCTCTTCGGCTTTGAAACAGAAATGAGCACTGAACCCTAGAGTTGGATACGACTGGCTTCCGAGCAAGGGAAACCTTTACCTATATATCAATCAATAAGTTTATTGTGCCAGTCAATTGACCGTGGCAAAGTACAACAGTAAAAACAAGGACATAACATGCACACAACAATTGAAATGGACACACTAAAATTGGTACCTATTGAGATTGGATAGATAATAGGTAAAACTTTGAAAGAGAAACAACTCCTGGGAACCTAAAGAAAATTTGGCAGAAACCCACATGTAACAAGAAATGTAGCCCTATTTGCAGTGAAGGCTGCTAGACAAACGGAGAAGTCTTTGGACTCCTTTTTTTATAAATTAGCATCGAGATTCGGAACAACAGTATGATTGAAAGATGATAAACTCCACCAATGACACCCATGACAGTCCCACTACATTTTAATTATCTTTACCTATAAGAATGGGATGTGGCCGTGAGTGTCCGGAATGCGTGTCAGCACACATCCAGCCAATCCCGCAATGAGCCGGCCACACTTACCTTAAGTCCCAAAAATCAACCCCGCAAGGGTCTGGAAGCTGAGAGTGGGGCCAACACCCCATGAACCTGAACAAAAAAAACCTACACTTCCCAGCGTCCTCCACGCCACGCCACCCCTCAGCCAATCAGGCAGGAGAACGCGAGCGCGGAGGAGGTGGGACAGCTGGCTCGCGCATAAAAAAAACAAAAAACGGCCGACGCGTGCCTAAAAAAGCTCAGTTCAGTACATTTCCGGGTGCGTTGGAGGCGGCAATGGGCCATATGGGATGGCATTGGAGGCCGGGGCCGGTCCTCAGGCTATAGGTTGGGAGCCCTTGATCTAAAGCAGTGTTTCCCAACCTTTGGTTTTTGGACTTCAGTTCCCAGAAGCCTAAGTCAATTCCCCAAAGCACTGATCAGTTAATGTACTGACTTGGGCTTCTGGGAATTGAAGTTGCCCTGTGGGGCGTGGGGCCCACATTGGGGACCACTGATCTAAAGCCTTGCTCAGGTGTCTGTGTGTCAGGCACACCCCTCTTGGGCTTCTCAATATGTCTGCCTCTCTTTTAAGATTAAGCCCTGGATTTGGGCCAGTGAAAACAATGAGCTCATCTACCAAGCATCATTTGCAAGGAGGTGCAGGGGAAGAACTTGATCCTATCTCAGTTCACTCCACATGAAGGAGGCTTCAAGCAAACCAATAAGAGAGAAAGCTTAGCAACAAAGGAGGAGACATTCCCCATCTGTCAGGCAAGACTGTGGTTTGGTGGACAACCTGGGGCTGTTCAGAGACACATCTGTTGCTTTCAGAAGCTGCTCTGGAAAACCTCGCCTAGCTTGTTCCCATGGATTTCAACCTGTCACTCCAAAACTGGATGACTTTATTTGCTTCTTCTATAGCTAAAACCAGCTCACTTTTGCAAGTTGTTCTTGTTGTTGTTATTATTATAATTATTAATTGGATTTATACATTGCTCTACTCAAGCCAAAGGCTGACTCAGTGTGGCTACAACAGGATTAATATACATAAAGTTACAATGATATAATAATACACATACTAGGAAATATCAAATAAATAATAAAAAAAAACAATAATACCACATACAACCCCAACAACAGAATGTCAAAATTAATTGTTACAATATAAATTACAAGGGGTAAGAAACATCATGGTAGACTATATCAGAAAAAAATTCAAAATCACAAGGGAAACCTCATTCAGAAGCCCCAACAAAGGACCACCTGTAGCTGAACCGCCCCAAGTGCAACGTCACAGTCAAGTTCAACTGCCCTTGACCTCCTCCTGGCCGATAACAGGCTACGAGGACGCAGCAGCTCACATCGGTGACAATGACTTCCCAATGATGACGGAGCCAGGAGGCGTCCAGGGCAGCAGTGGCGGCTTTTCATGGCCCTGGTAATGATGGAACTCAGCTGGGCTTCGCTCCCACCTTCCGTGACCGGCAGAGCCATGGAAGGGAGCTGAAGGGGCTAGCATCCAGGGCAGCAGCATCTGCTTTTCATGGGGCTGGCCGTGATGGAACTCAGCTGGGCTTCGCTCCCACCTCCCGTGACCGGCAGAGCCACAGGAGGGAGCTGAAGTTAACTATGCTTGGCAGCAGCTCATTAAAAAATGACTAAGATCTTCTTACAAAGCCTATCTAGACAGCACTTTAAATGTCCAATAAATATTCTCCTAATGCTATTGATCTAAATCTCCGCTGGATAGGACCATGGGACAACTGTGGAAAACAGAACTTCAAGCTTTCAATTGTTCAAAGCCAATTGCCTCGTTTCATCATCGTTGGCTGCTACTCGTATCCGCGTATACATTTTTCCTGCAAGTCAATTTTCCACTTGATGGATGTGTCTCTGGTGACTCAATAAACCAATCCTAGCATGAAACATGCGACCACACACATTACACTGAATAGATGGTGGAGTGCGTAATTGAGTTTGTCAAAGCTTTCATGCTTGTCACTTAGCCTCATCATGTCTGTTGGCGTTCTCCTTCAAAGTGATCGGTAGCAGCAGAGATGGCTTGGCACCAAAGTAAGCAACCTATGGCTGCTGCCTCCCAGGTTTGTGAGTTTATACCCGACACCTTCATGGTTTGTTTCAGCTGGTCCTTATACTGTAACGCTCCAAAGGAGCTCCACAAGGTCTTGTATGGGAGCTAAGTTCCCCATAAAGAATTTGATGGGGAAGCCTGGAACCATCCATATGGTGAACATGCCTTATCCATCTAAGACGATGGCCTATGATGGAAGCTTCAATGCTATTTAAATTTGCGTTCTCAAGAACTGCGATGTTGGTGACATAGTCATCCTACTTGTTGTTCAAGATGGACCTTAGCTTGTGTTGGTGAAAGCGCACTTTGCCTCATTTACACATAACAATAAGCCAGAATTCTTGTGAATCTTGGCTTGTTGCTTGCCAACAGTGTGTAAATGGATTGAGATTGTTTCTTCCCAGTGGAGCAAAAAGTAACCAGAAACTAACCAGAAATCCAAAGCTTAGTGTTACATCTAAATTAGGCTCCTGGTTTATCACTCCCCAACAAGCCAAGAATTGGAATCCAACTGAAAACACTGCAGTTACTGTGAGAATATGAATGGGTTGACTCATATGCCACCGTATCCACCACTTGAAGAATCCAATTGTTATAATGACAAAGGTTAAGACCAAAAGCACAAGAACAAGAAACTAAAAAAGAATGTTTTAATAACTTTTTATTTCTAAGAGTGTTAATTTTGTGATTTGGCAATAAAAGGTACTTCTGCTAATAACTTGGATACCTTGGAGTCATTAGTCCACAAGGAGTCTACGCATTGGTAGACATCTCCATAACGACATTCCGCACATGCAAATGGACTTGAGAAATCAAGTCCATTTGTATGTTTTTTTTAGCCATTTGGATATCATGTAAGGCGGACCATGACATGTGCTTTCACCTTGCCCATGTGGGGCTGCGGTGGCTCAGTGGTTAAGAAGCTCACCTTGTTAGCTGGAAGGCTGGCAAGTTGGCAGTTCGATACCTGGTTACTGCATGATGGATTGAGTACTCGTCTCTGTCCCAGCTCTTGGGGACATGAAAGGAACCTCGTTTGGGCATTCCCTGAGCGGCATTTCTTCCACAAAAATCCTTTCAACCCAGAATAATTTCTGACATGAAATTATTATTACCTTGCCCACACAGAGGACACTTTAGTAAGTTTTAGTCCCAGCCTAACATCATTGGCAAGAGATGGGCAACACTGTCTAGTTAGACTGCTAAAGCGCCGATGCCCCGACAAGGCCCTCACCTAGCGGTACTTCTGCTAATACTTGAGGAATATACAAGGTCATTCGATTTAAACAATTTACCAAGATAAAAGGCCAAAAATTATTTCTGGAGCTGAAATGAGACCTATTTCCCATCGCTGAAAGGATGCGGTGAAGATGTATGTGTGGTAGGGAAAAGGACATATGCTTGGAAGAATCTAAAAATTGAAAAGTATTTAAATGTTGAAAAGAAGATTTCATAAAATGAACAGCCAATATTGGGCAGTCTTATTTGTGTAGTTTGTCCTTTTCTGCTGCCTGTAACTTGTTAAACTGCTGGAGAGGCATATTCAGAAACAGACACCAGAAGTACCATCATCAGGAAACCTAACAGTTGGCAAGAGACAACTCACAAACCAACACCAGCCAACATGTCTCCCACATGCCATTCAGTAGACAGACATGATGCCAGCCAGATTAGCTTACTTTATCTTTCATGTGGTCATACTCAGCTGACTGGACTTAAGTGAGAAGGTGTTTAATGCATCTATGAAACACATTTCTTCCAGGTCCTGAAAGTAAGCTGAGATCAAGAGATGCAAAATCTTTTCCTTGCCTGGAAGCTATGCTAGATCCTATTCTTACCAGTCCAAAGGTACTTGGTGAGTATTTTGCCCATTAGCAAAGCAAAAAGAAAGATGGAAGAAACAATAGAAAAAGAACGTGTTAAAAGTGTCTTGTCTTGGAAATGCAGAGGTTGGCTACAGGTGGTCTGGACCTTTTTATGTAAGATTTTATCTTTTCCATTTCAGTTTTGCCCCCAACTAGGTCAGAGGTTCATTTCTGTTTTTGTGAACACATTCTGACTTAAGTCTCTCTTGTTACCTTCCACTTGTGTCTACTCTATGAGTTAACTCTTCTTCTGCCATATCTGGATCCGAATATTTGAGATCATCACGGCGATCAGCCATGATGGTCAGATCACTGTCTGGTGGCTCTAGACTTTCTGGGGGCAACACTTCATTGTAGGGAGGCAGGGTCTATTAAAGTGGCTCGCCCCCAGCAACTGATGGATCCGGATGGATTCCAGAGGGAACTGGGGGATTTTCCCCTGGATCGGCAACACGATTCACCCGAGGCACTTGTTGACCTGTGGTATGGGTTGACGACAGCTGCCTTGGATGTAATCGCTCCACTACGGCCTCTCAGAGCCCGCGGAGGTAGGTCATCCCCGTGGTTCACAGAAGAACTACGGGAGCTCAAACGGGCAAAGAGACGCCTTGAGCGCCGCTGGGTGAAGACCCGGAATGATTCCGATTGGACACTAGATAGAGCCGCTATTAGGGTCTACCTTGTGGCGATGGGGGTGGTGAGGAGGCAATACTTCACCTCCCTTATTGCTTCGGGTGACCAGGTCCCTCCTTGGTAAGGGGGGGGGGGGCTGTGCCTTGCTGGCAGGGATCGGCTGAGGACTTTGCTGAACATCTGGTGGAGAAAATCGATCGGATTCGCTCAGGGTTTAATCTTGGTGTGGATGGGGAGGGTCAGGGGGGAGCCAGTGCACAGTCTTGCTGTGTTATCTGGGATCAGTTTGATCCTGTTGTCCCAGATGAAGTGGACAGGCTCCTTGTGGTGGTCCATGCCACTAATTGTCCATTGGATCCCTGCCCCGCCTGGCTGGTAAAAGCCTCTAAGATGGTGACAGGTGGCTGGGTCGGGGCTATAATTAATGCGTCTTTTCGGGAGGGGATATTTCCTGCACCATTGAAACATGCTTTGGTGCCACCCCTCCTGAAGAAGTCATCCCTCGATCCAGCAGTCCTAACCAACTACAGACCTGTTTCCAACCTCCCCTTTTTGGGGAAAGTATTGGAAAAGGCAGTGGCGTGTCAGTTGCAGGGGGTACTGGAGGAAGCGGAATATCTGGACCCCTTCCAGTCAGGATTCAGACCTGGATATGGTACTGAGACTGCATTGGTCGCGCTGATGGATGATCTCTGGCGAGAGCGGGATGGCGGTCATCCGTCTGTCCTTGCTCTTCTTGACCTCTCAGTGGCTTTTGATACCGTAGATCATGGTATCCTTCTGGAACAGCTCCGAGGACTGGGGATCCAGGGCATGGTATGGTCCTGGTTTTCCTCATTTCTGAGGGGCCGGACCCAGTCAGTTTGGTTGGAGAGTGAGAAGTCCAGTCCTAGGTCCCTAAAATATGGGGTGCCTCAGGGCTCAGTACTTTCTCCTCTCCTATTTGAAGCCGCTGGGTGAGATCATCCATTCCCACAGGGTGCGGTACCACCAGTACGCGGATGATACACAGTTGTACATCTCGGCCCGTGGGGATCCCAGTGATGCAGTCAAAGTCCTTTCCAGTTGTGGTCGAGGTCTGGATGGGGGCGAATGGGTTACAGCTGAATCCTAGTAAGACTGAGTGGCTGTGGATGGGGGGGTCCTGTGCTATCCCGGGAGCTACCATCTTTGGTTTTGGATGGGGCTATTTTGCCCCAGACTGACCCGGTGCGCAACTTGGGGGTCCTCCTGGATTTGCGGCTGCTGCTAGAAGAACAGGTGGTGGCTGTGTCCAGGAGGGCCATCGCCCAACTTTGGATGATTTGCTGGTTGCACATGCTCCTGGACCGGGACTCTTTGCTTATGGTCACTCATGCTCTGGTGACCTCCAGACTAGATTATTGTAATGCACTCTACATGGGGCTGCCCTTGATGACCATTCGGAGGCTGCAGCTGGTCCAGAATGCAGCGGCCCGGGTGGTGATGGGGTGTGGATGTTATGCCCATGCCTCACCACTGCTCCGGGAGCTGCACTGGTTACCCGTTTGCCTCCGGGTGCAATTCAACATGCTGTTTTTGACCTTTAAAGCCCTATATGGTAGTGGACCAGTTTACCTTAGAGACCGCATGGCCCAAGGACGTCTGTCCGTCCAACCAGAGCGGACCGGAGGGGCTCTCTAATAGTGCCATTGGCCAGGGGGGCTCGCCTCTCTGGCACAAGGAGGAGAGACTTCTCTGCGTCCGCACCGGCCCTTTGGAACCTCCTGCCAATAGAACTGCATCTCCAGATGGAGTTGTTGCCCTTTAGAAAAGAACTAAAAACCTGGCTGGCGGGCCAAGTTTGGGGTGCAGGTGGAGGGGTGGCTTCCGTTGGGTGGTTAATATAAGGGAGGATGCCTGCCCCACGGTTTCTTCGGTTCCTGCACCCCTCTCTTTTTTAGGGGTGTGTTCCTATTGCTGGTTTTTATCTGTTTTTATTTGTTTTTATCTGTTTTTACCCACTGTGTGAACCACCCGGAGTCGGCTTTGGCTGAGTGGGCGGTATAGAAATTTAACAATAAAAAAAAAATGAAGACTGTCCTGAGAATATAATGCAGTGGCCTTTCATCTGCCTTCCGCATTGCAGCGTGTCATCGATACCATCGATCCAATTCATAAGAACATAAGAACAGCCTTGCTGGAATAGGCCACAGCCCATCCAGTCCAGCATTCTGTCACACACAGTGGCTCACCATTTGCTTCAGGGTATTCCCAAGCAGATGCCTTCACCTGCTTAGGATTCCCTGGAAATGGCAGTGAGAGATATCCTGCCTATCTCTCCAACCCGGAGGTTGTCCTTAGGTATCCATAATTATAGCCATTGATACCCTTGTCCTCCACGAACATGTCTAATTCTTTCTTTAAGCTGTCAAGACTGACAGCTGTCACCACTTCATCTGGCAGGGAGTTCCATAGACCAGTGATCCTCTGGGTGAAAAAGTACTTTCTCTTATTTGTTTGAGAACTAGTACCCAAAAGTTTCATGGAGTGCCCCCTAATTCTAGTGCTATGCGATAGGGAAAACAGTTTTTTCTTATCTACTTTGTCCACACCGTGCATGATTTTATAAACTTCAATCAGGTCACCTCATAGATGCCATCATTCAAGAGTGAAGTGGCCCAACCGTTGCAGCCTCAGATGGTAAGGAAGGTGTTCCAGTCCCCTAATCATTCTGGTTGCCCTCCTCTGCACTTTTCCCAGCTCTATAATATCCTTCTGGAGGTATGGCGACCAGAACTGTACACAGTATTCCAGACGGGGCCTCACCATAGATTTATAAAGAGGCAAAATGACACTTGCTGACTTATTTTCTATACCCTTCCTAATGATCCCTAGCATTGAGTTTGCTTTTTTCACTGCTGAGGCACACTGGGTTGACACCTTCATTGAGTTGTCCACCAGGACACCAAGGTCCCTTTCCTGGTTTGTCGCAGAGAGTTCAGACCCCATCAGTTTATAAATGTAATTGGTTTTTTTTGCCCCAACATGCATCACTCTGCACTTACTAATGTTGAAGCTCATTTGCCACTGTTTTGCCCACTCCCCCAGTGTCAAGAGATCCCTCTGAAGCTCCTCACAATCTCTCACAGTTTTCACTACCCTGTATAATTTAGTGTCGTCAGCAAATTTGTCTACCTTGCTATTTACTCCTACTTCTAGATCATTTATGAAGAGGTTGAAAAGCAGGGGTCCCAGTACTGAACCTTGGGGGACGCCACTCTTTACTTCCCTCCACTTGGAGAAGTGTCCATTTAGTGCTACCCTCTGTTTCCTGTCCCTTAGCCAGTTGCTGATCCAGGACAAGACCTGTCCCTTTGTTCCATGACTGGTAAGTTTATTCAAGAGCCTTTGGTGTGGGACCTTGTCAAAAGCCTTCTGAAAGTCCAGATAAACAATGTCAACTGGATCCCCCTTATCCACATGCTTGTTGACACTCTCAAAAAATTCCAACAGATTAGTGAGGCATGATTTGCCCTTGCAAAAGCCATGTTGGCTCTCCTTTAGCAGCGCCTTCTCTTCTATGTGCCTATTAATTCTATCTTTTAGGATGGTTTCCATCACTTTACCTGGGACACATGTCAAACTGACAGGTCGGTAATTTCCTGGATCACCCCTGGATCCTTTTTTTGAAAATTGCTATTACATTCACTACCTTCCAGTCATCAGGCACAAAGCCTGATTTGAGGGAAAGATTATATATTTTGGCTAGGAGATCAGCAATTTCATCTTTAAGTTCACTGAGAACTTGTGGATGGATGCCATCTGGTCAATTGTCACTTTCTGGTCCTGAGCCATATTGGCACATAAAGTCCTCACCGGCCCCAGGCCAGTATTGAGGAAGTTGCTGCCCTCCATCAAGATTGATTCAAGTTGGTGTTTGCGTGGCTGTGAGGCGGTGAGTTGTTTTAAAAAAATTTTCGGGTGCCGGCTTCCTCAGAGTTCTGCGCGCTCATGTCGCGCAGGACTCTGGGGCTTGTAGTTATGGGTTTGTGATTTGTGGTTGTGGTGCGTTTTTTCCTGCGGCTTGATTTTGATTGGCCGCGGCGCGTTTCTCAATGTTCTTTGTGGTCGCGCCTCTCAGCCTGATTGGCTGTGGTGCAGCGCGGCACAAAGAATGTTGGGAAATGAAGTTGTTTCCCTTTTTTCGCGTTTGTGGGGCTGTTGCCCCACTGCCGGTTTTCTCAATCCTTCGTTGACCTGCGGACCCAGTTCGACCATGTGCACGAATGGTGGGTGCGGGTCATTAGGGCGAGGCTTAGGAACCTATAGCAAGTTCCAACGGTTAACCTTTGGTTTTATAGGTTAAGATTGTCGGTTTTTTTATTATGTTGTAATATTGTTTAAAAAAATCAATTTAAAAAAAAAGAAATTATTAAGGGTTGAAAGGATTTTTGAGGAAGAAACTCCGCTCAGGGAATGACAAAATGGGGCTCCTTTCATGTCCCCAAGAGCTGGGTCAGAGACAGGTACTCAATCTGCCATGCAGTACCTGGGTCTCAAACTGCCGGCTTGCCAGCCTTCCAGCTAACAAGGTGTACTTCTTAACCACCAAGCCACTGTAGCCCCTACTCTATTACCATAGCAGGATAATCTGGCCAGACTGATATGAGTTAATAGTGCAGCAATTGAGGGAGTGAACTTGTTTCTAAATGAAAGCTCTTAACACTTTGTCTTGTTTGGTTTGCTCAGTTTGCTGTTTCAGGAGGACTTTTCACTTGGGGTGGTTTCTGTTTTGGGTGCAGAATAGTTAAGAGGAAAAACGCAGCTTTTGTTTGGACTCTCAAGATGGGGATCTCCAGCAAAATAGTATTGGTCATCATTTGTTTGCCTTTTATCATGGGTGTGTGGGTGTGGTGGACTGTCTAATGTAAATCAACAGAGTATTTAATGCTTCCCCCATGAAGAGAAGGAAATCAGCAGCTGGGGAGTAGGTTAATCATTTAAGCTTTCATTCCACCAGTTCTCTTCTGAGAATTCTTCCCAAGTTGTTTGCACATTTTTCTCAGCTGGAAAACACCATTGAGCCAAAGTAAGGGCAAAAACACTGTTGCTAACTGGAATAAATTGTACTAGAGCAGGTGATGGCGAACCTTTTAGAGTCCAAGTGCCCAAACTACCACAGCAAAACCCACTTGTTTATTGAAAAGTCCCAACATGGCAGGGCAAACTCTGTGCTGGGGGGAGGGAAGAAGCGCTCCCATTGGGCTGCTGGGCAGAGGAGCGGGGCAAGTTCGGTGCAGGGCTGATGGCGGATGTGCCAACAGAAAGATCTGGGCATGCCACATCTGGCACACGTGCCATAGGTTCGCCACCACTGTACTAGAGTATTCCCACTGAGAGACTGTGGTGGCTTAGTGGTTAAGACGCTGAGCTTGATAACTGGAAGGTTGGCAAGTCAGCAGTTTGCGACCCAAGTACTGCACGATGGAGTGAACTCCCAAATACTGTTCAGTTTTCTGAATCTCTTTCTCCTTGGAGTGTGAAGTCTCTCTCCATGTTATTTTCCTATTTAGACGTTTTGCTAAAGACCGAGGTCTTCAGCATTATTATTAAGTTTGGGGCGTAATGAATTACATTGCCTGGAATGCGTTTTATATGGAAACTATGTGACATAGAAAGAGAAAAGGACTACATTCTTTTAAAAGAAGAAGAGCTCTTCATTGTCTGCAAATGGCCAAAGAAGTACAATTTCCCAGACACAAGATTAGAAGCAGGGATGCAAGAGAACCCTCTATGAAAGCATCCAGTAAGCAGGCTGCTCAATCATTAGGCCTGGAGCAAATGGGAAAGACTACATTGGCAACAGGTGTAAATTCCCAAAGTGGTGTGTGTGTGTGTGTGTGTGTGTGTGTGTGTGTGTGTGTGTGTGTGTGTGTGTGTGTGTGTGTGTGTGTGTGTGTATCCTTAATTGCTAGGTATATTTTGGCTATTAATGGTTAAGATGCTGAACTAAATGACTGGAAGGTTGTCAGCTCAGCAGTTTAAGACCCGAGTGCTACATGACAGAGTGAGCTCCCGTCTTTGTCCTAGCTCCTGCCAACCTAGCAGTCCCAAAGCAAGAAATTGCAAGTAGATAAATAGGGACCGCTTTGGTGGGAAGGTAAACAGTGTTTCATGCGCTCCGGTGTCTAGTCATGCAGACGCAGACAGCGCAGGCTCTTTGGCTATAAACGGAGATGAGCACCGAACCCTAGAGTTGGGTACAACTGGCTTTTGAGCAAGGGAGATCATTATCTTCACCTTTTGAGTCATCTTGGAAACAAGAAAACTCCAATCCCATGGAACAGTATTAAATTTTTAGCTTTTTAGTTAAGGTGGTTCTTGGAGATGAACAGGGCTTGATACAGTGAGGATGTCTTTGGTCTTGGCCCAAGCTATATTGAGAGCACGTCATTCTATAGCCAGGCTCTCTCTCAGTCCCCCATTTTAGGAGGACCATCCTGTTCCAAAACTGTAGATCACTCTAATGTGAATTGAAGTACTGTACAATTCAGACTTATTATGAGATTGGTGTCCTTGTGAGGGAATAAATTGCCTAGCCCAAAAGCAAAGCATAGTAATTATACTTATGCAGTGGCTCAAGTGGCTAAGACACTGACTTACACTGAGGCGGCAGGTCAGCAGTTCGATACCTGAATACTGCAGGACAGAATGAGCACCTGTCTCTGCCTCAGCTTCTGCCAACCTCGTAGTGCGTAAGCAAATAATTGCAAGTACTGTAGATAAATAGGGACCCCTTTGGTGGGAAGGTGTCTAGTCATGCCTGCCATTGTGCAGGACAATGACAATAAAGATTTATCTATCTATCACACGATCACGGAAACGTCTTCAGTAGCAGACAGCACTGGCTCTTCGGCTTTGAAACAGAGATGAGCACTGAAACCTACAGTCAGATACGACTCTACGTTATTCTAAACTTCCCAGAGGATGTGAGGCTGGGGTGGAGAAATTTACTACAACGAAATTTTAATACATGAGGCCCAAGTGAGATAGAAATGAAACTCAACATGGAGATATCAGTTGAGTGCAACATACAGCTCAATTGTTTGGCTCGATTGGTTGTGTTTTAAGGGGAAACATCACTGTGTTAGATCTCATGAAGGCTAATAGCTCTGATGATAGACAGAGTGAGCTGAATAGCTCCTCTACCTTGGACGATAGCCTTTAGACAATGACACAATGCTCTATTTGAATCCAAACTGGCCCCATTGATGGGATCTAACAGATTCCATCCTAGACTGCATTGTTCCTGTGTCATCTGCCTTTGTACGCCAAAGGGGTATTCTGACTTCAAGAAACAAACACTGATGCCCTGATAGCTGAGATAAGCAAAGTCTGTTGTAACGGCAGGCAACTGTCCTGGGAGATCAAAGAGAATTGGCTAAATTACCGGACTGTTCCACTCCTCATGGATTCCTTTTCGGATGGACATTAGGGCCTTTTGAAAGCAAATCTCACTTTGCTTGGGTTTTTCCAAGCACTCTAAGAGTAAACCTTTAGCCCAGCCTTCCTCAAATTAGATCTAAAATATTAAAAACAGCTGAACATTTGAGCCCGGTAGAACCTTTTCCAAGCTAGGCCACATAGGGCATGTAAAAGGAAGAATAGTTCAACATTCTTCTCAACTGGATATTGTATTGTCTATTGGGGAATACCATTTGGGACATGTAATGTAATTCCCAGTAGTAATCTACACTGTATGGTTGTGAGAGCTGGACCATAAGGAAGGCTGAGCGAAGAAGAATAGACGCCTTTGAAATGTGCTGGAGGAGAATTTTGAGAGTCTCCTGGACTGCAAGGAGATCAGATAAGTCGATCCTGAAGGAAATCAGCCCTGACTGCTCCTTAGAAGGACAAATATTGAAGATGAAGCTAAAGTACTTTGGCCACCAAATGAGAAGAGAGGACGGCAGAGGATGAGACGGGTAGATGGCATTGTTGACGCAATGGGCACATAGCTGAGCGGGCTGTGGAGGATGATGGAGGATAGGGGTGCCTGGTGTGCAGTGATCCATGGTGTTGCAAAGGGTCGGACTCGACTATGTGACTGAACAAAAATAACAAAATGTGGTTTTGTTATTATGTGGTTTGATTTAGGAAATACAGCACAGGGCCCATTTCTATGGGCAAATGAACTGTCAATCTGATCTATTCTCTATCCCCATGATGGTGAACCTTGGCACTCCAGGTATTCTTGGATTTCAATTACCAGAAGCCCAAGTCAGCACTCCTGCTGATCAGGACTTCTGGGAATTGAAGTTCAAGAACATCTGAAGTGTCAGGGTTGGCCACCACTGCTTATCCCCTTTCATTGAAGCATATAGCTCTTATTTGGCTAGGAGCAGAGGCACACAGAGTCAGCACAATCTCAATTGTAAAAAACGCTGAAAATTAAATTTAGCTGATGTGCTGGGCCCTACCAACTCTTTTTGGACAACAACACCCATGGTCATGCAATGGCTATACCAGTGATGGTGAACTTTAGCTCTCCAGATGTTCTTGAACTTCAATTCCCAGAAACCCTGATCAGCAGGAGTGCAGACTTGGGCTTCTGGGAATTGAAGTCCAAGAACACCTGGAGTGCCAAGGTTCACCATCATGGGGCTATAGTGTTTGTGGATTTTAGTCCAGCACAGCTGGGAGGACATCAAGCTACGGGAAACTGCTCTAGATGAGGGTTTCTCAACCTTGGGTCCCCAGATGTCCTTGGACTTCAATTCCCAGAAGCCTTGATCAGCAGGTGTATACTCTTAGGCTTGTGGGAACAGAAGTTCAAGAACACCTAGCGACCCAAGGTTGAGAAACATTGCTCTATATCAGTGATGGTGAACCTTGGCATTCCAGGTGTTTATGGGCTTCAATTGCCAGAAACTCAAGTCAGCACTCCTGCTGATCAGGGCTTCTGGGAATGGAAGTTCAAGAACACCCGAAGTACCAAAGTTCACTATCACTGCTCTAGACAGTCTTATCTGGAACAAAATTATTCCCTACCTTTGTTATGGTGATCAGAACTTTCCCACAACTGATGTTGTGATTAGCACACAGATTCGATTAATGGGCAGTATGCTAAAGCAAGAGAAGATACATATTGCTAAACACTTGGGCCAATACCCTGTTACGGGTCCCAGATAGAAAGCAGACACTGTCAAATGAATGACTGAATATGAAGTCCACACATGCATCAATGCCATTGAGGCAACAGGTCTACTCATGTTCGGACTAACAATGGCATATAAGAAGAGCCCTGGTGGTGCAGCGATTAAACTGCTGTACTACTGTCAAAATGTTGTTAGTTCAATCCTGATCAGGGCTCAAGATAGACACAAGCTTCAATCTTTCCGAGGTCAATACAATGAGTGCCCAGCATATTGGGGGTAAAATACTAACTAACTTGTGAACCACCCAAAGATGGGGGTAAAATACTAACTAACGTGTGAACCACCCAAAGAGTGCTCTGGGGTGATATATAATTGCTATTACAACCGACTGCAGGGACATATTTTGGGGGTTTCCAGTTGTCTGTTTCTCTATGGCACATAAGAACAGCCTTGCTGGAAAAGGCCACAGCCCATCCAGTCCAGCATTCTGTCTCACACAGTAGCTCACCATTTGCTTCAGGTGTATTCCCAAGCAGATGCCTTCACCTGCTTAGGATTCCATACCTGTCAAGTTTTGGGAAATTTCTGTCAAACCCCTGTATTTTACACTCTTTCCCGCCATCATCCCTTATTAGTTAGACTGCAATTAGACTGGTCTTAGACTGGAGGTCAGCACAGGAAAAACATAGCTGTCCAGTTTTCCATTTTGGATGAGAAATTTCCCTTATTTGACAGAAATTTACCGAAACTTGACAGGTATGGGATTCCCTGGAAATGGCATTGAGAGATATCCTGCCTATCTCTCCAACCCGGAGGTTGTCCTTAGGTATCCATAATTATAGCCATTGATACCCTTGTCCTCCATGAACTTGTCTAATCCTTTCTTAAATCTGTCAAAACTGACAGCTGTCACCACTTCTTCTGGCCGGGAGTTCCATAGACCAGTGATCCTCTGGGTGAAAAAGTACTTTCTCTTACACAGTATTCCAGATGGGGCCTCACCATAGATTTATAAAGAGGCAAAA
Source organism: Bradypodion pumilum (assembly GCA_035047305.1). Classification (NCBI taxonomy): domain Eukaryota; kingdom Metazoa; phylum Chordata; class Lepidosauria; order Squamata; family Chamaeleonidae; genus Bradypodion; species Bradypodion pumilum. The sequence goes on from JAWDJD010000007.1 coordinate 30,796,960, forward strand.
TGACACTTGCTGACTTATTTTCTACACCCTTCCTAATGATCCCTAACATTGAGTTTGCTTTTTTCACTGCTGAAGCACACTGGGTTGACACCTTCATTGAGCTGTCCACTAGGACACCAAGGTCCCTTTCCTGGTTTGTCGCAGAGAGTTCAGACCCCATCAGTTTATAAATGTAATTGGTTTTTTTTTTTGCCCCAACCTGCATCACTCTGCACTTACTAGTGTTGAAGTTCATTTGCTACTGTTTTGCCCACTCCCCCAGTGTCAAGAGATCCCTCTGGAGCTCCTCACAATCTCTCACAGTTTTCACTACCCTGTATAATTTAGTGTCATCAGCAAATTTGGCTACCTTGCTATTTACTCCTACTTCTAGATCATTTATGAAGAGGTTGAAAAGCAGGGGTCCCAGTACTGACCCCACTCTTTACTTCCCTCCACTTGGAGAAGTGTCCATTTAGTGCTACCCTCTGGTTCCTGTCCCTTAGCCAGTTGCTGATCTAGGACAAGACCTGTCCCTTTATTCCATGACTGGTAAGTTTATTCAAGAGCCTTTGGTGTGGGACCTTGTCAAAAGCCTTCTGAAAGTCCAGATAAACAATGCCAACTGGATCCCCCTTATCTACATGCTTGCTGACACTTTCAAAAAATTCCAACAGATTAGTGAGGCATGATTTGCCCTTGCAAAAGCCATGTTGGCTCTCCTTTAGCAGCGCCTTCTCTTCTATGTGCCTATTAATTCTATCTTTTAGGATGGTTTCCATCACTTTACCTGGGACACATGTCAAACTGACTGGTGGTTAATTTCTTGGATCACCCCTGTGTCCTCTTTTTTGAAAATTGGTGTTACTTTCGCTACCTTCCAGTCATCAGGCACAAAGCCTGATTTGAGGGAAAGATTATATATTTTGGCTAGGAGATCAACAATTTCATTTTTAAGTTCTCTGAGAACTCGTGGATGGATGCCATCTGGTCCTGGTAATTTGTTAGCATTTGTCATCTGTGTCACCAGTGCACACAGGGTTTAACATTGGCTCAGTGGCTCCCATTCAAAGTGTAAAGTAAGTCCAGGTCAGCCATGACTGACTCTCCTAGTACATTTTATTGGCTAGACGTGGGACAGATTGTAATTAAAAGGAATATGTGTTTAACCTCTATGTTCTCATTTGGTGAAGAACAAATTAAAGAACTGGAAAGCTACATTTATCTGGATCAAGCAGTCAGCATGAACAAGGATTTAAAAGAAGAAATATCTAGAAGACGGAGAGCTGCGTGGGCTAAATTCAGAGAAGTGTCGGCCATCTTGAAGCAAAAAACTAAACCAGAAACAAAGGCAAATTTGTTCAATTCTACGGTCTTGAAAGCAATGACATATGGCAGTGAAATGTGGGCTTTGACAGCTGCACAAGAAAAATGACCACAAGTAATACAACGAGCAATGCGGTGGCTCAGTGGTTAAGAAGGTCGCCTTGTTAGCTGGAAGGCCGGCAAGTCGGTAGTTTGAAAACTGGGTACTGCATGATGGATTGAGCACCCGTCTTTATCCCAGCTCTTGGGGACATGAAAGGAGCCTCATTTGGGCATTCCCTGAGTGGAGTTTCTCCCGCAAAAATCCTTTCAACCCAGAATAATTTCTGACATGAAATTATTATTATAATGGAGAGATCAATGCTCGGAATTTCACTTTGCAATAAAGTGAAAAATGAGGATGCTGTATCAGGCGAAGATCACGGCTAAAAGAATTAGTAACAGAATACCTGACAAACAAATTAAGGTGGGCTGGCCATGTTGCACACACAAGTGACAATAGATGAAGTGCCAGAATAATGAATTGGTATGCGAGAGATCATAAAAGACCGAGAGCCGTGATGGCGAACCCTGGCACTCCAGATGTTCTTGGACTTCAATTCCCAGAAGCCCAAGCCCCCATGAATCTGCACGAATGGGTTTACTGCAATTCATCTGGCCTGTGCTGCCCTCATCACTCCCGGAAGCGGAAGTAAAATGCACACGTACAGTTAAGGCTCTTCTCGGCTAACCCTTCCTCCGTACGGGCACGTTTTACTTCCGCTTTCAGGAGCGATGAGGGTGGCACTGGCCGGATGAATCGCAGTAAACCCATTTGTGCAGATTCATGGCAGCTTGGGCTTCTGGGAATTGAAGTCCAAGAACATCTGGAGTGCCAAGGTTCGCCATCATGGACCTAGGGGAAGACAACTAAGCAGATGGGAAGGTTTTCTCAAGAAAAATGTTGTACCAACATGGAGACAAACTGCCAGGGGGTGCACTATGAACAAAAGTTGTGTGGAATGTCTTCACGGAGACATCTGCTCATAGGAGGACACCTTGCTGAAATATGGCTCCAAGGTATCCAAGGTTCCTATTTAAATCATCTTTTCTTCACTTCTGCCCTAGATCTTCTAATTGCTACAGAAACATTTTTAAAATTAAGAAAGTAACAACAACAAATACCTAATTTTAGACCTGCTTACCCTTTAGGCATGACTAATGGCAGTTTCAAGTGATGGGGGAGTGTAATTTCCTCTGGGAAAATGAAAAAAGAAGGAAGCACCGAAGTCTCAGTAACTCTGCTGTGCTTATCTGATCCTCCCCTTGCTTTCCACCAGAGAGAAAGATCTGATTACAGTTTTCCCAGGTCATGCTAACCGGGTCTACAAGTGGGAACTTGAACTTTCCTTCCCCGCATCCAAACTCTCAGTGTAGTTACATCACTAATTTCTTGTTGCAGCTCATCGGTTCTGACTGATCAGAGACAGTTATGCCTTTTGGCTACCCAGTGCTAGACAATGTGAGTCTCAGCGGGTGAGGATGGGGGGTGGACTATTGATCTCAAGACCAACTTTGGGTTTCTTGGAGACATCTGATGGACCAGTGTGTGAGACAAGAGCCTGGACTTCACTTGGTCTCCTACAGACCAAATGTGCCATTTGTTTTACTTGTTGTTCAGTCACACAGTCGAATCCGCGTGCCAGGCTCCTATGTCATCTGCTATCCTCCACAGCCCGCCCAGATCTACACCCACTGTGTCAATGGTGCCAGCTAGCCATCTCATCCTCTGCTGTCCCCTTCTCCTTTTGCCTTTTATCTTTCCCAACATCAGGGCCTTCTCCGGTGAGCCTGCTCTTCTCATTTGGTGGGCAAAATACTTGAGCTTCAGCTTCAGTATATGTCCTTCCAAGGAGCAGTCAGGGTTGATTTCCTTTAAAATTGACTGATTTGATCTCTTTGCAGTCCAAGGGACTCTCAAATATCTCCTCCAGCACCACAGTTCAAAGGTGTCTATTATTCTGCGCTCAGTCTTCCTTATGGTCCAGCTCTCTCAGCCATACACTACTACTGGGAAGATCATTGCTTTGACTATGCAGACTTTTGTTGGCAGGGTGATGTCTCTACTTTTTATGATGTTTCACTGGATGACTCCAATTTTGGAAGTGCTATGTATCCACTCCAGATTCCAGTCCAAACTTCAGTGGAGTTATCCCAGGTGCTGTTCCCTATCCTCCAATAGGTTCCACAGGTTAGATGACTCCTTGTATAGTGCAGTATACCATGGAATTATTCAAAGCATTCTATGTTCTTAGTGAGTTGGGCAGAACAGTTCCTCAATAGTACACTGGTAGTACTGGAAACGGGTGAGGATTTCTGCGGCTTTCAACTTTCCAGCAGTTCCAACTTTCTAGCGCAGCACCTATTGTTTAGGTCAGGGTTTCTCAACCCTGGGCCCCAAGGTGGTTCTTGGACTTCAATTTTCAGAAGCCCAAGTCAGCACACCTGTTGATCAGGGCGTCGGGGAATTGAAGTTCAAGAACATCTGGGGCACCATGATTGAGAGACCATGGTTCAGGTGGTACTACTCGGTCACATAACAGGGAGCCAAAAAAAATCATACAGAGTTAATATGGATTACCCTACGTAGTGGATTGGACAGAGTGATAGACTAGACTAAAATGACTTGGGTTCAAATCCCGGCTTGGTCAGTGAAACTCACAAAGTGTGGAACTGGTAAAACTACTCCTTAAATACCTCACTTACCTTGAAAGTCCTATTAGGGTCACTATAAGTCAGTTTCAATTTCATGGCATATAATAGCAACAATTAATGAAGATGGTCCATTACTTACCCTCGTTTGCATTTTTTGTAGACTTTATAGATGCTTTCTTCAGGCAGACCGTATTTTTCCGAAATCTGCAGAAAGAAAAATACAATGCTACCCATTATATATATATATATATATATATATATATATATATATATATATATATATATATATATATATATATATATATATATATATATATATATATATATATATATATATATATATATATATATATATATATATATATATATATATATATATATATATATATATATATATCACACACACAGTATCACATATTTATTTATTTATTATTAGATTATTAGGCCTTAAAAACGTGGCTATGCCACCAGGTGTGGGGCACAACTGGTGCTACAGCCCGCCCCTGCTAGCTTATTTAGCCCCGCTTGGGGTGTGTGTGTTTATTACCCCTCCCTGGGTGTCCCCCTCTGTGAAGGGGACTGGGGAGGTTTTATGAATGGTTTTATAGATGGTTTTATTGTATTTGGTTTTAAACAGTTTTTAGGGATGGTTTTAATTAATGTTGTGAGCCACTTTGGGTCGCTTAGGCGAGGAAGGTGGCTATACAAATCTAATAATAAATAAATAAAAATTAATCACATATGTTTATGCATGAGGAAAGGTTGGTATGAATGCTCTAAATGTGATGACCCGGCAGCTGCTTCCATACCCTGCCGAGTCTGCAGTTTTATGAGCTGCAAGAGTGATCTGGAAGTTAGACACAGCTCGCCACATTGTATTTCCGAGTATTAAATAGTGTTACAGAACTACAGAGACAGCAATAAGTTTGTGTGATTTTATGGGGGAAATAGACCACAATTTGGACCGTTCTGGGGTGATCTGTTTCAGGTTGATCACACAATTCATGGGGAAATGTGCTCTAAGGTTTCCCTTGCTTGAAAGCCAGTTGCGTCTAACTCTAGGGAGTAGAGCTCAACTCTGTTTACAGCGAAAGACGCTCTCTGCATCTGGAGATGTTTCCATGTTCATGTGACAGTTGTTGAATGTTGTTACTTTTCCTGCCAAAGTGGTACCTATTTATCTACTTTCAATTTCTTGCATTCGAACTGCTAGGTTGGCAGGAGCTGGGACAGACGACAGGAGCGCACTCTGTCACACAGCATTCAGGACTCAAACTGCTGACCTATCAACCTTCGGTCCTCAAGCTCAGCATCTTAACCACTAAGGCACCACAGCCTTCTTTGTGGCTAGCTCACTAGATCCGTGATGGCAAACCTTGGTACTCCAGGTGTTCTTGGGCTTCAATTCCTAGAAGTCCATCAGCACTCTTGCTGATCAGGGCTTCTGGGAATTGAAGTTCAAGAACAGCTGGAGTGCCATGGTTAACCAGCATTACACCAGACCATTTTTGATTCAGCTGTAGGCCTACATCAAGGGTTCCCAACCTAAGGCCCATGGGCTGGATCCTCTTTGAAGCTGTTGGGACAAAATGGCCACCCCCTTCATGCAGGCAGGGTAAATGGCCATCCGTCCCTCAAAGCTGACTGAGAGAGCGTGACCCGGCCCCCCAGCTTGAAAAGGTTGGGCACCCCTGGGCTACATAGTTTGAGAAGCCATCTGGCACGATTCCCTGCAGAGATAGTTGGAATGATGGGAAACAGGATTAAGGTTGGAATAGGTGCTGCTATGCTCACAGATCTAGAAGGACTAAAAGTAGATAAGGATGAGCAAGAATTGATTGCGATTTTTATGTCCACGGGTAGACAGTGTATAGCAAGAAAGTGAAAGGATCCGATGAAATTAAAATTGGAAGATTGGTTTAAGGAAATATGGCAGTTAGCTCTGAATGATAAATTGACGTGGATTTAAATGAAAAGAAAGGAACAGTTAAAGAAAACAGATTTTGGAAGATTTGGAAACCATATGTGGAATATTCACTTTAAAAAAATGGAGAATACAAGCCGGTACCAGAACAATTAAATTTTTGGAAACATTGATTTCTGATGAGACAGGCCGCATCCCTCTTTGGCATTGTAATATATCACTGGGTGATTTATATTGTTTGATTTTGTGTATTTTAAGTCGAAAAAGGGAATGTGGTCTATGGTGAGATGGAGTTATTATAAATGGTTAGATAATGATTAAGAGATTAGTATTTTTTTCATTTCTTTAGAGTATTTAACAACAACAACAACAACAACAACAATAAAACAAGTAGTAATCAAATGTGAAAAATGTTTAAGACCTCACTATTTTCTACAAGTGGGTTTATAACCAGATGATATTATCTTATCTTGATATAATTTGGATGTGTTAATGATACAACCTATACATTTCTTTTTTATTTCTTTTTTATTTTTTTCCTTTTGTATATTAATCTTTAATGTGATGTATGTTTTATTGTTTTTTTTTGTTCCTTATGTATATTTGAAAAATTCTAATTATATATATATATAAAAAGAAGTGGCTTTAGGAGAGATTGCTCCTGTTAAATATATCCAATCTGGTGTAATCAGGTGTCAGAATTGCAGTTGTCTGATCATTAATCTCCTTTCTCAAAGCAGTAGAGATAATGGCAATGCTTCAAATGAACGGGAGCTCATGAGGTGGAGGAAACTCTGTGTTTGCATTGAATTGTAGCATGCTTCCTCTCTCCACTTCAATTCCCAGTCAATTCCCCAAAGTGCTGCTCAGCCAAGGCACTGACTTAGGCTTCTGGGAATTGGTCCCCCTGTGGGGCCTGTGCCCCACATTGGGAACTACTGGGTTAGAGGATTGAATATTACAATATTACAATATACAGATGTGGCCAAACCCAAGAAGTAAACTAATCCCTAAGAACAGATGTATTTTGTTGACAGGGAGGGAGAGATCCGGAAGTCCCCAGTTTAAATAGTTTAGTGTGTCAATTGTGCTGATCACCAGGAAATCCATTACACTGCACAACAACAGTTTTGCTACTGGGAATAACACATGTGATTTACTTGATATTGAGTGTGCCAATTCCACCCTCACCCCAAACCATGAGCTAGCAATATATTCTGGGAGTTGAAGTCCAAAAATATATCATTTCCAAACTCCATGCAGAATGAGCCAGCAAATTTTCCTACTATCTTCTCATTGCAAAGGGTTGGTTTAACGCAGGTTTATTGCATAGTGTTCCGGTGAAGCATGAGGTAATGGCGGTGATACATCTCAATATATACAGTAGCCCTCTACATTTGAATCTTGTAGCACGGTAGCTCATTGGCTGCTACCGGCGTGACCTCGCCCAGGCACGCCTCTTTCTTCTGCTGCTGAATGTGGGGAAGGTTTTCCCGCGGCTGTCCGTGATTGAGCAATGTGAACCATGTGAGACTGAACGCTCGCAGCTGCCCTCTATGGGCTGTCTGCTCGTGTTCCTTTACAGCTGAGATCGTTGGTATTTGGAGTGGTTACATTCTTGCCTTTACAGTATAATGAACATGCACCCATACATACATAACATCCCTCCCCCCTAGGATGGGACGAAGTCCCGCAACCATTGTGGCTTGCCGCACGTGCGCTTGGGGCGTGCCTGCGTCTGACCTAGTACTGGAGAGCCTGTGATCCCTGACTCCGCGGGTGCTTGTCCTGCAACGGGAAACGGGGATTCGTTAGTGGCTCTGTGGGGCGTCCGTGCCTGCCCTGCGCCCGGGGATGGGAATGGAATGAACAGTTGGGAGGTGAATCCCTGCCTGTTGCTCTCGGACCCTGGGGACCCTCCCATTGTGAACCGCGGAACCGATGAGGTCGCCCTTGTGGTTCTGCTACCTTCTGATCCCCGCTCGGGGGATCTTGAGACTGTGGTGGGCGGACTCGCCGTTGCCTCCCGTCTTGGGGGTGTCGGTCTCCGGGAAATTGGCGCTATATTGCATTCTAACTCACAGGGGCTACTGGGACTGGAAGTACCAGGGGCTGAACTGAAACCCCTCTTTTCGCTAGGACGGGTGGGGGACCACTCCGCTAACTCCCCCTGGTACTGTAAATCAACGTCTAAACTTCTATGTGTTTCGGGGGAACTTCCGAGGGGTATGTGTGTGGTCGGGGCTCTTCCTTTCTGCCGCGGACTCCCGCAAAAGATCTCTGTGGATCGATTCCCTTTCCTCCCCCCTTGGTGGGGACCCATGCTCCCCTTTTCCTCCCCCTTGGGCTAAACGGGTGGGGGAGTACCCTAACGCTGATTCGATGCTATTTTTGTCTACGTCCTGCTCTCCGGGGACCCTGCGCCTGAGCTGGTCCACGTGTCGCCTCCACAGGAAGCCTGTACTGGTCTCCACGCGGTATGAGACGGGGCCGGTTTGTGCTATTACGGTGCCCGGCACCCAGGCTGGCCCCGCGTTGGCGTAGTTCCTGCAGTGCACCGGGGCGCCTATGCTGAAACTCTTTGTGGGTTCCACCCCTATGTTCCACCCTTTGTCCTCTACTCTCGTGGGGTCTAGCTTGGAGATTCCCGTGGCCAGCTTCCTGCGCATCAACAGCTCTGCGGGGGAGTACCCTGACGCCAATGGGGTGACCCTGTACCTTAGCAGGAATTGGCACAATTTCAGGTCGAGGTCTCCGTGGCCCATGCGCAGCAGCGCGTCTTTCGTGGTGCGCACGAGGCGCTCTATTTGGCCGTTGGTGGCCGGGTGAAAGGGGGCGGAGGTGATGTGCCGAATGGCGTTGCGCTCCATGAATGCCCCGAACTCGGCGGACGTGAAACAGCTAGCGTTATCGCTGACGAGGGTGTCGGGTAAACCGAACGTGGAAAAGACCCTCCGTAACTGTTTAATTGTTGTGGCCGAGGAGGTGCTCGAGACTGGAATGACCTCCAACCACTTGGAGAACGCGTCCACTACAAGGAGGAAGAGCGTTCCCCTGAACGGGCCAGCAAAATCTACGTGTACCCGGGACCAGGGCCCCCTTGCTGCGTCCCACTCCCTATGTGGCGAGCGGGCCTCTTCTGGCCTGGAGCTTTGGCACGCTTCGCAAGTGCCGACCATGTGTTCGATGTCGGCGTCTAGCTGGGGCCACCAAAAGTAACTGCGGGCCAGTGCCTTAGAGCGGACGATCCCCGGGTGGCTGACGTGCAGCAGTTTAAGCACCCTCGGCCGGAGAGACGTGGGGATCACTACCCGCTGTCCCCACAAAAGGCAACCCCTCTCTAGGGACAACTCTAGTTTCTTTTTGAAAAATGTGTCGAATTCCGCTGCTGGGGAAGACACGGGCCACCCTTTCTGTACCCAGGAGCAAACTGTGGCCAGCGTTTTGTCCTTGCCGGTCGCTTTAGCGATGTTGGCCGGTACTACTGGAGGGGAGTCTAGGACCTCTATCATTAAGACCTGGTGGTCCCTCTCTACCTCGCCCACGTGGCAGCAATCCTGGGGAATGGGGGACCTCGACAGGGCATCCGCATGGCTGATCTCCTTCCCGGGCCGGTATACCAACGCGTGCTGATACGCGTTGAGAAAAATGGCCCACCTGAGCATTCTCGGGGACAGGATTTGGGGTGTGGGCTTATCTGCGGTGAAAATGCCTAGCAGGGGCTTGTGGTCAGTCACTATGGTGAAGGGGCGGCCGTACACAAAATCATGAAATTTCTTGGTCCCCGCAATTATCGCTAGTGCTTCCCTGTCTGTCTGGGCATAGTTTCTCTCCGCTTGGGACAAGGACCTAGAGTAGAACGCTATCGGGGCCTCCCTCCCGTTCTCCAGTACGTGGCATAACACCGCCCCCACCCCCACCGGGGATGCATCACATATTAGGACCACTGGGCGTTTGGGATTGAAGTGGGTCAGTACAGCATCTGATGCCAGGAGTCGCTTCAGGTCATTGAAAGCCTTCTCCTGGACGTCGCCCCACTTCCATGCCTCGTCCTTTTTTAACAATTTGTGTAGCGGTTCCGCCACTGCTGCCTTCCGCGGAAGGAAGGAGTGGTAAAAATTGAGCAGTCCCAGGAACGACTGCAACTCGGGCTTGGAGGTGGGGCGAGGGGCCTTCTTGATGGCGGCCACCTTGGATTGGGATGGCCTGATTCCCTCGGGAGTAACACGGAACCCTAGGAACTCAACCTCAGTTGCGAAGAAAACGCATTTGTCTTTTCGCAACCGCAACCCCGCCTTTTCGAATATTGCCAGGACCTTTCCCAACCTTGTTGCTAATTCGGCCCGGCTCCCCCCTGTAATCAATACGTCATCAAAGTAGGGTAACACCCCCTCTAACCCCTTCAGGAGGCGTTCCACGAGTGACTGGAAAATCCCGGGCGCCGAATTCACGCAGAATTGGAGGCGCGATACCTGGAACGCCCCTTTGTGGGTGACTATGGTCTGTGCAGCAGCTGCGGCGGGGGTCACCGGGAGTTGCTGGTAGGCTTGTGCCAGGTCGAGTTTAGCGAAACACCTCCCCCCGTGTAACCTGGCCAACAAGTGGCTGACTACCGGCACCGGATACGCATTAGGGCGGATCGCCTTATTGATGGTGCACTTGTAATCAGCGCATATGCGGACCTCCCCGTTGGCCTTGAGCGCTGTTACAATTGGAGTTTCCCACTCCGCAGAATCAACAGGAACAAGAATCCCCTGGCCCACCAATTTGTCCAACTCCGCCTCTATTTTGTCCTTTAGTGCGAAAGGCACTCTGCGCGGTTTAAGTCTGATTGGACGTACTCCAGGGTCCAGGTCGAAAGTCACTGGGGGGCCCTTGAATTTTCCGAGCCCCTTTTTGAAAACCTCGGGGTGCGCGTCGCACACGCTCTGTATTGGATCAGTCCCGGTGGCGTGTGCTCCCACGGCGTGCACCCCCCCAATGAACAACCCCAGGGGCTGGAACCATTGAGTCCCGAGGAGGCTGCATTTTCCTCCCTTGAGGACGACTAGGGGAAGCGTTGCGGTGTGCTTTTTAAACTGGACCTGGAACTTCCCAACCCCCAACACTGGGATGCGGTTCCCTTGCACGTCCTTCAGTGTGGCCCTCAACGCTTTGAGCTTGGGCTGCACGCGGGGGGCGATTTTCATGAACTCTCCCTGGGAAATAATAGAGTATGACGAACCCGAGTCCACCTCCATTCTAACAGGGGCCCCTTGTATTACTACCTCAACGAAGTAACAGGGGTGCTCCGTGGAAACGCTGCAAACCGGAGCGTCGTCCTCGCTGTCGTCGGAGATGCGCCCTACGCCGTCCCGCGTCCTCGTGGTCCGGGTGCCGTCCTTTGGCCTCGTGGTGCGGTCCTGCCTCGCCGAGCGGTCTGGAGAACTCCTTGTGGCCTCGCGCCGCTTCCAGCAGACCTTGGCGATGTGCCCGCGCCAGCCGCAGTTGTGGCACTCGGCCTTGCGGAATGGGCATTTGGCGCGGGCGTGGGCGGCGCCGCAGCCGTCGCAGCGCCGGCCCTCTCTCTGGACCCTCCGGACGTCCTCGTCGCCGCCGCTCTCCGCAGATGAGTCCGAAGCTCGCCGGGCCGCGCGCACCGAGCTCTCTGCCTTGGCGGGCTTCGGGCGCCAGTCCTGGAGCTCTTGCACCCCGGCAGTCGTGGCCTCCGCGGCCTGCGCCGTGTCGAGGACTTGTTGCCACGTGGGAGGCGGCTCCCTTTTCATCAGCGCGCGCTGAGTCTCTGTGTCCCTCAGACCGCAGAGCAGGCAGTCCCGGAGGGTGACTTCTGGGGTCTCCCACTTGCATGGGCCGGCGGCCAGCCGCAGGGCCGCGGCGAACTCAGCGACCGATTCCCCGGGCGCCTGGACTCGCCTCCAGAACGCGCTCCGAGCGGGGAACATCGCTATTGCTGGCCGGAGATGGGCGCGCAGTGCCGCCAGGAGCTCTGTGGCTTTGAGGTCGCCCACCTTCCTCGGCGCGATCAGGTCCACCAAGGTCCTCTTGGTCTCGTGTCCGAGCATGCGGACGAAAATGGCCCTCTTCTTGGCCTCATCTGAGACTTCGAGCTCCACCAGCGCTGCGTTGAAGTCTATCTCAAACAGCTCCAAGTCTCCCGGCTTCCTGATCTCGTAGCCGGCGCATGTCTTGGTCCCGTGGGCAGCCATATCCCACCTTCGTCGCCAATTTGGTGTATGGGACCAAAGACAACAGGACAACCGAAGGGTTGGTTTAACGCAGGTTTATTGCATAGTGTTCCGGTGAAGCATGAGGTAATGGCGGTGATACATCTCAATATATACAGTAGCCCTCTACATTTGAATCTTGTAGCACGGTAGCTCATTGGCTGCTACCGGCGTGACCTCGCCCAGGCACGCCTCTTTCTTCTGCTGCTGAATGCGGGGAAGGTTTTCCCGCGGCTGTCCGTGATTGGGCAATGTGAACCATGTGAGACTGAACGCTCGCAGCTGCCCTCTATGGGCTGTCTGCTCGCGTTCCTTTACAGCTGAGATCGTTGGTATTTGGAGTGGTTACATTCTTGCCTTTACAGTATAATGAACATGCACCCATACATACATAACATCAAGACACTGAGCTTGGAGACTGGAAGGTCAGGGTTCGATACCTGAGTGCTTGGGGATATGAACGGAGCCTCATTTGGGTGTTCTCTGAGTGGAGTTTCTCCAGCAAAAATCCTTTCAACTCAGAATAATTTCTAACATGATATTTATTACAAACCTAATGCCTCAGAGAAGGACAGAGGAAACCCCATTCTAACACACACACACACACACACACACACACACACACACACACACACACACACACACACACACACACACAAGGCCCGCTATCAGATCATTTCAGAAAACTGTTTACTCTATTCCCTACCTCAACAAAGAGGAGCACGGGTTATCGGCAATGGCACCGATAGGTATCTCTGAGCTTTGTGCTCCGTACAATGTGCTCTTCAAACATTGAGAAAGGTGTGCAGGGTGCGGTGGCAGTTGGGGAGGGCTGGATGCGGGGAGGCAATTTCCAGCCAGCCTGAAGAAAAGGAAGTGAGAGAATCAGGGGAAAGCAGAAAACTTTCCCCAGGGAAACAGACCCGGGAACTTGACTGGAGGAGGATTTAATGGTGGGAAATATTTATCAGCTATCATCGTTATGATAACCTCATGCTTTGTACTTGTCTGAACTACTCCTAAGTTTATGACCCCAGAATATCCCAGCTAGCATGGTTGGTGGTCATACTGAATGGGAGATTCCGAGGGTTTTAGTCTCAAAAGTAACTCCTCCCTTTTTAAAAATTTTCTCCCGTTTCTCTGCTTGACTAAGAGGTGTGGTTTAAATCATAATAGGACTATCCAGGATCAGATGAATTTGCCTTGGAGGAGTGTGATTTAGCCCAGCCATCTAAGGCCTGTCATCCCAGCCTTTAGGGCATGTACAACAACAGCAACAAAACTTTTAACTTTATGAAGCAAAACGACAGAGGAGTAACTCACAGCATTCCTCAGACCTTTGAGGTCTGGCGTCTTCAGCATGAGAGCATCAAAAACCTCCTCAGACTCCCTCCGCACATAGAGCAAGACTGAAAGATATAACAGAAAGCCATCACATTTCAGTTTGGCTGTGAAGGTTTGGACAGTTCAAATTTTGTCATTCTGATGGGTGCATATAAATACTAATTTTAGTTCTCCTCAATGCCTCCACTTTTCACAGTTCCCTCTTGAAGATATCTTCAAGTCTTTCTGACCATGGTCTGAAGCCCCATTCCTTCTAAGTTCCTCCCATTATTTCACACGTCTACCTTCAGCCTTCTGGTCTCCTCACTCGTTTGTTCCCCTTGAAATTGTCCCTTTCTTACCTAGCATTTGGCTGATTTGTGCTACTATTGGGTGTGTGAGTGTCAGAATCTCTAACGGCAACATTACCTCGTTGGGGGTCTTCCTCCTTTGCTTGTTTTGCAACTAGGGGATCAAATTCATTTGGCAATGTCGGGCAGCTCCTCTTTAAAGGCAACCTGAGTGAGGACAGGGAAAATTAGAAGATATCACAGCATGCTCTGATGTTGGGGTGGGGTGGGGGACAGATACCCTTAAATCTCACCCCTACTGAGCCATGCAACTCATGGGGTGACCTTGAGCTGGTATGACCTATCTCGTTGAGTTGGTGAGGGAAAGAGGGAGCCATGTATGGCATATTGAGTTTGTTGATGGAGTGGCGGTATGTATATACAAATAATAATTAATGGTTGAAATGCCTGGATTATGCCTAGTGGGTCTAACCCTCCTGTTTCCTTTAATGGCATCCAAAATTCAGTGCCTTGCCTTGCCCAAGAGCAAGGCCACCCAGACTGCTGAGTGTTTTCTATTAGAAATTTCCAACTACTTTCTTACAAAGAAGGTTGTTTGTTGTGGCTGCGTTAATTGTCCACCCTTTCTCTTCAGCAAAACGGAGAGCAGGAGTCAGTAAAATCATCATGCCCTCCCATAGCTCTGTTTCATTTTGCTTCAAAGGGCTAAAAGAGTAGAATTTCCTAACATAAATTTACTGTGTTTATGCCCTGCTTTTCCTCCACTGTAAAATTCAACAAGGCCTAAAGGCAGCTGGGATGGTTGCCCACTCAAAGGGAAACAGGTTCAGGTCTGGTCTGTGCCTGGCCCATGGCGGGCCACCTACACAGCTTTGTACTTTCCAGGGAAAAGATGGCATACAGATATTACAAACAAGGAAAAGAGTGCTGACTGTTGGTCTAAACATCTCAAGGAATTCTGAGCAAGAAAGCCAAATGATTTCTCCTTTTTTCTTACCTGCTAGGGTCATGTGGAATACCGGCTGTGGGCAAAGCCTACCAAAAAGACAAGACAGACAAGAGTTTAGGAAAAACCATTTAATAGAAAAAGTGGTTCCAGTTATACTGCTAGACCTATGATGGCGAACCTTGGCACTCCAGATGTTCTTGAACTTCAATTACAAGAAGACCAAGTCAGCACTCCTGGTGATCAGGGCTTCTGGGAATTGAATTTCAATAACAGCTGGAGTGTCAAGGTTCACCGTCACCATGCTAGACCAAGGATGTCCAGCACTACGTATAAAAAGACAATGAGCAAAATGCTGTTGCATAACTTTGCCTTGGCATAATCCTGATTGGACACTAGGTAAAGGTCTCCCTTGCTCAAAAGACAGTCGTGTCCAACTGTAGGAGGTGTTGCTCATCACTGTTTGCAGCCAAAGAGCCTAGCAGTTCAAAAGCAAGAAATTGCAAGTAGATAAATAGGTACCACTTTGGCAGGAAAGGTAACAGGGTTCCATGCACCCTGGTGTCTAGTCATACCTGCCAGAATGACCATGGAAACATTTGCAGACTTAGACAGTTCTGGGTCTTTGGCTGCAAATGGAGATGAGCACCAAATCCTAGAGTCAGATACAACTGGCTTTTGAACAAGGGTGATCTTGACCTAGACTAAAATTATGCCTACAGATTTTTGCTCAATGTGATGCTGTTCTGTCTTTTCCTCCTTAATGATTATTTTCTTCTGGAAAGAAGACGTGGTGGGGAAACATGGTGGATTTACACACAGACACCCTTTCCCTATGACATCTGTGACTACACAACCAAAGCCTCTTTTAGAAGCACCCTGAGAGAGAAAATAACATTTAGATACCCAACACTATCCATCTGTTCCACAGGTTCAATCTAGATCTGAGCAACTCATTGATTCTTCATCTTATATTTGTTGATACAAATAATTAAATGGGAGTACATTTTAGATAAGCATGCTATGTCTACAAAAAACCTTTAGCATTCAACACAAGTCTTTGACTTTGCACTGGTAACACTGCAACGGTTAAGATAAGGTTTAATACAAGAGCAGCAACAGAGCAGGAAGATATTCCTGGCCACAACTTTCAAGTTATCCTTTACTTCTGCCTAAAACAGGCTTTTGATTCTTCCTATAATTCTTCACCATTTTCTCCAGTGAAATGGTATCAAATGGTGCAGTTAAACTCACAAAGATTTCTGCCTCTCAGTTTCATCCTTCCCTTATAAACTCTCCTCTCCTCATAAATTCTTTGGATATTTTCCATGCCTTGCTTTTAAATTCCTCTCAAACCAGGCCTTCTTTCTCAGGTGTATCCCTACAGTAGGGAAATACCTTCACTACCAACTTAGATTTTGCTTTATACTTGTTTAATTCTTGAGGTTTTTCTCCAAACAATCCTAGGAATCGGATTTTTTTTGGGGTGTGTGTGTGTGTGCATGTTTACAAAAGGCTATTAAAGACCTCTGTCTCTTCCCAATCCCCCAATAAATCTGTACAGTATCTACTTCCCAAGGAGAGGGGAAATAAGCATTAAACAAATTGAAGTCTGCAGTGTAGAAGTGCCTTTACGTCAGTCATTTTCTTACACACAATTACATTTCTAGACTTCTTTGTGCACCGCCGAAAATTCAAACTGCATTTTTTTTAAAAAAAAGGATGCTTCCTTCACACAACCACCATCCTACCAAAATCCTTGTTTTCAAATGTTAAAGTGTTCCTTCAAAATAAACTATAATTCAGTCTAATGTTTTTTCAGAGTACTGTGGGAGTGGCAACTCTGAATACTAGTGACCTTGGATGCCGAAGTCCACAGGGAAGGGTGATGGTCCCCAAGTGGATTAAATCCCACTTGAATCCATCTTGATGGAGGGCAGCAGCTTCATCCATCCCGGCCTGGGGCTATTGAAGATATCTGTGTGTCAAAAGGGCTCAGGACCAGAAAGTGACTGCGGAACTGGATCAGTGGTACTATGGGTGTCATGCTGCAATGCAGAAGGCAAAGGAAAGGCCACTGCATTATATTCTCAGGACAGTTATCATGGCTGATCACTATGATGGTCACCAATATTTGGATACGGCGGAAGAAGAAGTACTGTGGAGTCTTGGTTCCATCCCAGCAATACCATGAAGGGAAGGCACTTCTGTCAAACTTGTTGGTTTGGCTAGAATAGGGAGGCCTTTTGATCAAGGTGCAACCGAATTAAAGCAACTTACCATCCCACACCTCTGGAGGTTTGAAAAATGGACATTTGGGATGAACAAAACAGGCTGGGTTTCCAGGTCAGCCTGTGGCTTAAGGTACGTGATTTCATTCCCTCTGAAGCCTGAAACCAAACAGTTTTTCAAACCTGAAAGACAGAAGCAGGGAGAAAAGTTATTTTTCCACCATGTTGGTTGGTACACATTTGTCAAGATGTGAAGACTGTTTAATGTATTGTGGGCCTCATTGATTTTGGTGTTGCTGAGATCCAAAACAGGCAAAATAAAAACACAGAAGATCAGGCACCCCACATTTTTCTGTGGCTTGATGTCCAATGCAACTGCAGGAAGGAAAGAGCATTAAGAACCAAACCATTGCTCTAAGGCAGTGATGGCGAACCTTGGCACTCCAGGGTTCTTGAACTTAAATTCCCAGAAGCCATGATTAGCAGGAGTGATAACTTGGGCTTCTGGGAATTGAAGTCCAAGAACACCTGGAGTGCCAAGGTTAGCCATCACTGCTCTAAGGAAATATGTCAAGACAGCCAGTCTCAAGTCCCACCTAAATATCTCCAGACTACACTCAATCATTATTATGAGGTGTTATGAGCATGTAAGTTTAAGTATGCTCATTTCAATGTTTACTCTGACTTTTGGTCCACAAGAAAGTCTTAAATGTCTGCTTTTCCAAATCATAAAATAATTTGAAGGGAAAACAAACCGGAACTGGCATCAAAAGTCATCAGGGAAACAAGCATCAAAAAAACAGAACACAAAATCCCTTTACTTGATAATGGATAACTTATACCTCAGGCAGGAGATACAAGGATTTTGGCCCTGGCTGCCAAAATTTATGGGGTACAAAAATTTCATGCCAGAGGCACATACGGTAGATCAACCTGTCCCAAGCCCACAAATTGCCTCCAGTCACTCCTCCCCAGATGGCACAGAACAGGAAACATGCAGGCTCAGCACAGAACTAATATAGTTCCCATGTGTTTTTGCAATCCTTCATCTTCTATGTGCACTGATTTCACACAACCACAGCCAAGCCAAAAAGATGGCAAAAGGCCAGTGCAAAAAATATAAGTTACAGTTCTGACTGCAGAAAGAATTCAGTTGATGAAGGTATTTGAGAAAGCCTACATCCAAGAGAGTTTGCCATGGGAATTTTGCATGTGTACCTTGCCAGATCTTAGTCTCAGATAAGAGATTGGATGTGTCTCTGTGTAGACAATCAAGAAAAGTCTAGCACAGGGCATGAAAGTTCCCACTGTGCTTTAGAAGATGCATTGTTAAAGAAATAATAATTTCTACAGCATATTATTCAGAACTTGGATGCCTTTGGGCATGAAATCTAAACAGATTAGAGCAGTGATGCCGAACCTTGGCACACCAGGTGTTCTTGGACTTCAATTCCCAGAAGTCCAAGTCTCTGCGAATCCACGCGAATGGGTTTACTGCACACACGCTTCTGGGAATTGAACACCTGTAAATGCATTTGTGTGGATTCACAGAGACTTGAGCTTCTGGAAATTGAAGTCCAAGAACAGCCGTATGTGCAGTAAACCCATTCATGTGGATTCACAGAGACTTGGGCTCCTAGGAATTGAAGTCCAAGAACACCTGGAGTGCCAAGGTTTGCCATCACGGGACTAAACATACAAGGATAAAACTTGGAGGAAAACAGAGGGTAGGATCAGGACATTAGTGTCTCAGTGAAGAGGAATCCTAAAAAAGTGCCTTGTCCCATATGATCCTGCTGGTCAACCAAAACTTGCAAGAACTTTTCTCTGCACTCCTTCCACCTCATTTACTTGGCCTTGTTAAAACATCTGCTGGAGAAACACCCCTCACCCGTCATGCTCCCAGTGTGGATTCCAATTATGATGCCTTCTCTGACATCCTTTTGGCCCTGAGCAAAAGCTGCTGGATCCTTCACTGGATTTGTTCATGGGACTCCGGTGGCTTAGTCCAGGGGTTCACAACCTTTTCAAGCCGGGGGCCAGGTCACGCTTGCTCAGTCAGCTTTGCGGGTCGGATGGCCATTTTGCCCTGCCTGCACAATGGGGGTGGCCATTTGTCCCAACAGTTTCAAAGGGGTGGCCATTTTGTTTCTTGAATGCTCATGGAGGCCACATGTGGGAGGCCCACATGAAATGGTGTCATGGGCCAGATCCGGCTCACGGGCCTTAGGTTGGGAACCCCTGGCATAGTGGGTGCAGTTTGAGACCAGAAAGCTGCATGACAGTGAGCACCTGTCGTCTATCCCAGCTCCTGCCAACCGAGCAGTTCATAAGCAAGAAATTGCAAGTAGATAAAGAGGTACCACATCAGTGGGAAAGGTAACAGCGTTATGTGCATTCCGGTGTATAATCATGCCTGCCACATGTCCATGGAATCATCTGCAAATGCAGACAGTGCTGGCTCTCTGGCTACAAATGGAGAGGAGCACCAAACCCTAGAGTCGGATATGACTGGCTTTTGAGCAAGGGCGGCCTTACCACTTAGCATCTCGGGACTGGTTTCAACTGCTATTTTTTTTATCTTGTCCGCACATTTCTTGGGCTCTCTTTTTTATTGGTGTTTTTATTTGACATGTTATTTAGTATGTTTTGAACCTGGATTTGTTTTGTAAGCTCCCTGGAGGGCATGTGTCAGTATATAAAATCCCATCAGTAAATAAAGAGAATAAAGGGAAGAGGTTTATTTTTGAAGCAGGTCTTTAAAGCCAGCTGGGACCAGACCGGGGATGAAGGCAGGGGAAACTGACCAAGAGCCCACCAGTCTTCTGGCATGGACCAAAGCTAGGGTTGCAACCTTTTTGCAGTCCTTATGCAACTAGATGTTGCAGGAAGGTCCTTCCCTAGAGGCAAAAGAAAGGTAATAAAACCCACACATTTCCTTCTGCAAAGATGCGTTGTCCAATGGGTCTATCCTGTGTCAAAGTCATACAATTCAAGGAAGCCCCATATTCTAAAGCAGGGGTTCCCAACCTTTTCAAGCCGGGTGCCGGGTCATGCTCTCTCAGTCAGCTTTGAGGACTGGACAGCCATTTTGCCCTGCCTGCATGATGGTGGTGGCCATTTTGTCCCAACAGCTTCAAAGGGGTGACCATTTTGTTTCTAGAATGCACATGGAGGGGTAGGGGGCCACATGAAATGTTGCAGTGGGCTGGATCCAGCCCATGGATCTTAGGTTGGGAACCCCTGTTCTAAAGCTAGTATATAGAAATAGGCTCCAGCAGTTTCCAACCCTTTTAGGTAAAGGTCGCCATTGATTGAAAGCCAGTTGTATCTGACTCACAGTTTCGGTGCTCATCTCTGTTTACAGCCAAAGAGTCTGCCGATGTTTCCATTGTCATGTGGCATGCGTGACTAGACACCGAAGTGCATGGAGCGCTGTTACCTTTCCCACCAAAGTGGTACCTATGTATCTATAATACTTGCAAATTCTTGCTTTCCAACTGCTAGGTTGGCAGAAGCTGGGACAGAGAGAGGCACTCAAACTGTCATGCAGAGGACATGGAAGGAGCCTCCCCGAAGATACCATATAATGGTATTATATGCTGGTGGTGCATCTGACATGATTTTTTTTATTTTAAAAAACCAAACTCTGTCATGCAGCACTCGGGTCTTGAACTGCTAACCTTCCAGTCTTCAAGTCTAGCTCTTAACACCTAGGCCAATGCAGTCTCCTCTCCTAGCCCTTTTACTAACCGTTATTATTGGCATCCAGGCATTTCCCCTTCCTCCTGAATTGTTTCCGTTCATCGTCTCGCATTTTCCTCTCTGCTCCCTGGGGAAGGAAGTTCAAGAAATGGTTAGGATAATCTCATTTACACGTCTTTCACTGCTATTCCCAAATTCTGGAGAGTTTCCTTTATTTCTCAGAACCAGAATACCTCTAGTTACTGCAGGCTGGGAGATATTTATGGTTAATAGGCTGCCAGTATGTCGTTTTTTTGGATCACTTTCAAGACATGACGCAACAGGGATGGTCTAGGGCCGTGATGGCAAACGTTGGCACTCCAGATGTTCTTGTACTTCAGTTCCCAGAAGCCCAAGCCCCCATGAATCTGCACAAATGGGTTTACTGCAATTCATCCGGCCTGCGCTGCCCTCGTCACTCCCGGAAGCAGAAGTAAAATGTGCCCGTACGGTTAAGTCTCTTCTGGGTTAAACCTTTCTCTATACGGGTGCATTTTACTTCTGCTTCCAGGAGCGACGAGGGCGGCGCGAGCCGGATGAATTGCAGTAAACCCATTTGTGCGGATTCATGGGAGCTTGGGCTTCTGGGAATTGAAGTCCAAGAACATCTGGAGTGCCAAGGTTTGCCATCACGAGTCTAGGGCAGTGGGTCCAAACGTGGGGCCCAGGCCCCACAGGGGACCTCCATTCCCAGAAGCCTAAGTCAGTAAATTGGCTGATCAGTGTTTTGGGGAATTGATTTAGGCTTAGTCCCAATACCAAAGGTTGGCAAACACTGGTCTAGGGACGCTGGGAGTAGTAGTCCAGAAAAGTACAGTGGTACCTCGCATTATGAAATTAATGCGGTCTCCGGGACGTTTTGTATTACGAAAAATTCGTAAAGTGAATTTCCCATAGGAATGCATTGAAAAACCAAAATTTGTAATGCAAAATGCTGTTTTCCATAAGAATGCATTGAAAACCAATTAATCAATTCCAGGAAAGACTTGGTAATGCCAGGCAATATTTTTCAATGGATTTTAATTCGTAATGTGAAAATTACATTAAATAAAGTGTTTGCAATATGAGGTACCACTGTAACATGGTCAAGATATGGTCTCATTGTTTGCAGTGTTTGCCAGAAAAATAATTCCAATCTAGGGTTAGGGTGGGTAGCGGGAAGAAGATACAGTCAGGTTTTATTTCATGCATCAGATGAATGGACAGGGATAAGCTTTTGTAACAGGGAAAACCATAGAGAAGGGAACCATTCTCTTTCTAGTTGCTGCTCCATGAAAATCCCACACCCACCCCAGCAGAGGAATTAGGTTGACTGGGGAAAAGGTTCAATTTGATAGAGGATCATGGGTGGAAAGAAAGAGAGGCTATTGGTCAGCTTCCAAAACACTGAAAGCCATGTGTCCCTCCGTTATGGCATAGGCCAGTGATAGCCAACCTTGGCACTCCAGGTGTTCCTGGACTTCAATTCCCAGAAGCCCAAGTCAGTACTCCTGCTGTTCAGGGTTTCTGGGAATTGAAGTTCAAGAATAGCCGGAGTGCCAAGGTTTGCCATCACTGGCATAGGCTGTGTATTTTTAACCTCTACCAGAAACAATCTAGCAGATTGGGTTTTGCGAAGCTTTCCTTAGCACATAGCATCTTCCGTCTTAGGTTGTTTTGGGGTTATCCAGACTTCCCACTCTTATCTGCTGGATGCATTTTTTGTTTGTTTGATTGTGTTGGTCAAGAATGATTAACTTCGACTCCAGAAGCAGAACAATGTTGTTTTGCTCCAACTGGCAGAAGTGGGTTTCTCTCTTCTTCCAGTTTTGGTTTTCAGGGGAAGACTAGCAGGCTGGGAATTCTGGAGCTGAAAACTGAGCCCCAGAGTTTTTGATCCTGACCAAGCCTTGTCTGATGACTTCTAGCTCACCCACTCCCACCGCAAATCTTTTCTGGATCTTCCCCCATCACTCTCCACACAAAGCTTGCCAGGAACAGCTTCAGTCTACCTTGTCACAGAATATTTTGATCTGACAGACAGCTCGGTGGATAAGCCGGTTAGTCCCACTGCTGTAGTCGTAAGTGTCTATCTGGAGGTTCAAAGGGACGCCCTTCACGCCTTTTTGAGAAGAGAAGTCAGTGCTCAAACAGTTCACCCCAATAAACACCTGTAAGGAATGAAGGGATCACAGTTTAATGCACTAGTCTGAAAGACCCACAGAATTCCCAACAGATAAAACACCACAATTATTCGGAAACATCTGTGCTAGCTTGTTAATGGTGAAGTTGTTGGTAATTATGTTGAAAGCGAAGTGGTAAAATCAGCTTTCACAAGTGAGCAATATAGTGTACTAGCTATTTTGCCCGTCCTTGCTGGGCAGGTATAGATTCTGTGTTGGTGGTGGGGTGACTGCCAGCCCTTTGAAACAGCTGAAGGGGTAATGGAAAGATGGCAGCCAGCGATCCGCCAGGGGTAGCGCTCTCCCTGACGAATCGCTGGCTGCCACCTTTGCATTTTCCCCTCAACTGTTTCGAAGGTTGTTTCGTGTCAACCTTCGAAACAGTTGAGGGGGAAATGCAAACGCGGCAGCCAGAGATCCGCCAGAGAGAGCGCCACCCCTGACAGATCACTGGCTACCTCCTTTGTATTACCCCCACCGCTGTTTCGAGAGCTAACACGAAACAGCGGAGGGGGTAATACAAAGGCGGCAGCCAACAATCTGCCAGGGAGAGTGCCTCCCCTGATGAATTGCTGTCTGCCGCCTTTGTATTTTCCCCTCAAATGTTTCGAAGGTTGTTTCGTGTCAATCTTCGAAACAGTTGAGGGGAAAATGCAAAGGCGGCAGCCAGCGATACGTCAGGAGAGGCACTCTCCCTGCTGGATTGCTGGCTGCCTCCTTTGTATTTCCCCCACCGCTGTTTCGAGAGCTAACACGAAACAGCGGAGGGGGTAATACAAAGGCGGCAGCCAGCGATCTGCCAGGGAGAGCTCCTCCCCTGACGAATCGCTGGCTGCCGCCTTTGCATTTTCCCCTCAGGCGGTGCGGAAGGGGCAGCAGGCAGACCGTTCCCTCAGCCTGGGCTCTGTCTGCCTTGGTAAGGCAGGGCCCTGGTCTGAGCTGTTTTGGGTGTGTGTTGGCTGTTTTTTTAATGCGTGCCCCGGCTGTCCCGCCACCTCTGCACTCGCATCCTCCTGCCTGATTGGCTAAGGGGTGGTGCGACACGGAGGATGCTGGGAAGCGTAGTTTTTTTTGGGTTCGTGGGGTGTTGGCCCCACTCTCGGCTTCCGGACCCTTGTGGGAGTGATCTTCGGGAGGTAAGGTAAGTGTACACGGTGCATTATGGGATTGTCTGGACGTGTGCGGACACGCATTCCGGACACGCACAGCCACATCCCATGCTTATAGGTAAAGATAAGTCCAAAGAGGCACCTGAATTCAAGAAGGAAGCTATTGAAGCCTCTTTACTCCGTTCTAGTAAGATAAAGATAAAGGTAAAGGTTTCCCTTGCTTGAAAGCCAGTTGTATCCGACTCTAGGGTTCAGTGCTCATCTCTGTTTCAAAGCCGAAGAGCCAGCGCTGTCTGCTTCTGCAGACGTTTCTGTGGTCATGTGGCAGGCATGACTAGGCACACGGAATGCTGTTACCTTCCCACGAAAGTGGTCCCTATTTATCTACTTGCAATTTCTTGCTTTCGAACTGCTAGGTTGGCAGGAGCTGGGACAAAGACGGGAGCTCATTCCGTCCTGCAGTACTCAGGATTCGAATTGCTGACCTTCTGCCTCCCAGTCAGCATCTTACCCACTTGAGCCACTGCAGGGCTTAATTCTGTGAGCACTAGAGGTGTAAATCTTTCCTTATTTTGTATCACCAGGAGGGGGCAAAAATTTCATAAATTTCCTCCATACTAGATGAGTTCACAGGAGTTTTTGGTTATTGTTTATTTCAGCAAAATTTTCCACAAATTTTTGTTTTGCTCCCAAAGGTTTGCATTTTGCAGAAAGTACCAATTTTTCCATGCAGAATATGAGATCTAGTATTATTTTCTCAAATGCAAAAATGAGCATGGAACACTTTGCTTTGGGACTGACAACCACCAGCCTACAGTTTTTCACTGCTTTCCACTTGCTTAAGGAGCAGTGAATTCTCCCTTATGGATTTGGTGTTAGAAGAGGAACCATAGGCAGAAGAGGCCAAACAGATTCCTCTGCAAAACAACAATTTTTGCTACTGGGAATAATACATGTGGTTTACATGATATCGAGTGTGCTGATTCCAAATCTGAACTCAGAGTTTGCCTGTCACATACAGATTTTTAGGTGGGCTATAGCTCTTCAAATGGCCGATAATTGGGTAATACATTTTTACATGGGAACATTATAACAGTTGCAGCTACCACTATGCCTGCTGCCGCCTCAGCTGAATCACATCCCTTGGTGGCATGCATGTTCCAGCAACGGCCACGTGTGTCTGGGCAAGTCAGTGAGCTGACATCAGAAATAGGTATATAAGGCGAGATAGACCAAGGACTTGTCTCTAGTGCGAAACCATATTGGATAGTACAGCTAGGCCATAGTGAGCCTGTTTTGAGCTAAAGATGAGTAGGGGCAGCTGTGTTAATAAACCGGACAATTTTTGCTACATTTGTGGCAAATATACCCCTTGTGATCAATGCAAGCACCTAACCAGGAGGGTGAGATTTGCTAACTTAAGATCCTGACATCCTAGGCAGAATCAAACTTCAGATTTGGATTCAGCACACATGATTTAGTATAGGACACATGGATTAGACCAAGTAGCAGATAATATTTATTTTTTTGTGTAGCAGTGTTCTTGATACAACAACCATGAATGAAAACCCAGGATTTTTTTAAAAATGCTACTGCTACTGATGATGTGTCAGTCTTTTCATTTTCATGTGCACGCAAAAAAATCTCATAACCGTCGACCATTTCTGCAATATAGTCACTCGATGTTTTGCAACACTCTTTTTCATCAAGAAAGAGAAAATATCCTGTAAATTAATCATTTGCATTCAAGCTGTCTAAAAATTAGGCTCTATCTAATAAGTGACATAATTAATAGCAATAGCAATTACACTTCTCTACCGCCCCAGAGCACTTAGTGCACTCTCTGGACGGTTCGCAAGGTAATTAGCATTTTGCTCCCAACATGCTGGGTACTTACTTTACCAACCTCGGAAGGATGGAAGGCTGAGTATGCCTTCAGTCGTGGTCAGGATCGAACTCACAACATTCTGGCTTTCAGTACAGCAGTTTAACCACTGTGCAACCAGGGCTCAATTAAGACTACAATCATATGCACACTCATCTTAAACTACAAACTCTGTGGAACCTCTAAGCAGACCTTTACAGGATTGCTTTCCCACTTGTAAGGATGCATCTTGTAAACAGAATTGGACTGTCATCTGTCATATCTGCTTTGATTTGGATTCCTGCATCGAGCAGTGGGTTTGATCCGATGGCCCTAAAGGCCCCTTCCAAATCTGTCATACTATGATCTCAGCCGTTTCAGCCTCCCACCCTTTCAGCCTCTACCACATGTCTTAGTATCTTTGCCAAACTACAATTCCCACAGTTGTTTGGGGAAGCCATAACAGTCAAAATGTGCAGTGGTTGGTTTGAAGAGATGTCTACTTCATGCTTTGCATAGGCCATACCTTTGCTTCCTCAGCAACGTTCCAAACAAAGGATAAAGCATTGTAAGCCACCTCCTCAATTTGCTGCACAGTGTTGAAATTCTCTTTACAGTCAGCTAGAAGGCATGAAACATAAGGTTACTTTTTGCCCGAGTGTAGGTGTTGGGTTGAGTAAAGACCATTGTCTTCAAGGAGCATGCCAGACCCCACCCTTCTAAGTCCACTGAAAGCCACTCCCAAATGTTCCCTTGATTCTAAGGTCACAATCTAGATGGATCAATCTATGTAAGAAGGCACTAATTCCCTCTTCTGGATCTTCAGATCCTATATAATGCCATTCTAGGGGTTTTTCAGCAAGGGCGGAGGACAAAAGAAGGGATCTATTACATCATTCTGTCCCTGGAAGCTCTATAGTGAAACTCTGACACCGACCTTGGACGGGATTTTAGAATGGCAAAACAGTTCAGTTTAATACCAAACGTACTGCTGTAAGGATTAAAACTTTACAAGAAAGGAGGTTCGCTAAGTCCATTTTAGAAGAGGTAGCCTTGTTAGTCTATGCAGGAATATCAGGCAAGAAACAAAACATTGGAAAAGAATTGGATATCTTTAAGTAGGAAATGATATGTCTGTGTTGTTAGCTTTAGGCCAGGGGTCAGCAAACTTGGCTCTTTAGGATGTTCTTGGACTTCAATTCCCAGAAGCCCTGATCAGCAGGTGATCTGACTTAGTCTTCTGGTAATTGAAGTCCAAGAACACCTTAGAGGGCTAAGTTTGCTGACCCCTGCTCTAGCCGGAGGCTCCTGCACCCAACGTCCATTGTTACTGAACCAATCTCCACTGGAAAAGGACAGAATATCAAATAGGAGTCTTAAATTGTCACAAGACAGTAAATTCCCACTGACTCATGCAATTTGCAACTTGTGTCTAATCAACCACTGTCTCTTTAACATGAGACCATGTATATACATTATTTCCATGTAGCCTTACTCATATGTCTAAGGCGGGGATGGCCAAACTTTTTGTGCTGCAAGTCAGTCACGTGGTTGAGTGAGCCGGTCACGTGGTCCCTCCCAACAGAAGCAGAAGTAAAACATGTCCACGCATGTGAAAATGCTGCCGTAAATGCACCCATGTCTGTCATAAACGTGTTTACAATAGCTGCGGGTACATTTACAGCAGCATTGTGCCCATGCATGGGCACATTTTACTTTCGCTTCCGGGAGCAGTGAGGGCGGTGCAGGCTGGATTATTTGGCACTGTGGGATGGATCCAGCCCACTGGCCGTAGTTTGGGCATTCCCTGGTCTAAGGAAATGGGCTTGATCCACAAAAGTTCGCATCAGAATAAAGCAGTTAGACTTTAAGGTGCCACAACATTTTGATCTAATTATTTTTTGTTGCTGTTTTTTTTTAACTTTTGTTTTGTTTCTTTGTCTGATATGTCAATTTTCTTTCCCTCCTAGCCAAGCTATATTGAAGTACTGTACTGTATCTCCATTCCGTACCGACATCAATAACTCTCTGCTTGGCTGTGGGTTGCCGTGAATGCCAGTGCTTCCAAAACTTGAGTTGTTCCATTGGAATCTTTTCATTGTCAAAAACCACCATCACGACGCTCTGGAAAGGAAGGAAGACAACAGAGACTCTAGTTAATGTCTGAGTAACCATAGTTCACAATCTCATTTGCAAGATCGAGTCCAGTCGGCAATCACACTTAAAAGCCATCTTTTGAAACCTTCATAACTTGTGATAGTAAATGCTATTAATAAAGACAAAGGGCTGCAATGGCTCAGTGATTAAGAAGCTCGCCTTGTTAGCTGGAAGGCCAGCAAGTTGGCAGTTCAAGGACCCAGGTACTGCATGACGGAGTGAGTGCCCATCTCTGTCCCAGCTCCTGCCAACCTAGCAGTTTGAAAGCAAGAAATTGCAAGTAGATAAATAGGGACCACTTGGGTGGGAAAAGATCTTGGGGACATGAAAGGAGCCTCATCTGGGTGTCCCTTGAGTGGGGTTCCTCCAGCAAAAATCCCTTCAACACAGAATAATTTCTGGCACAAAATTATTATTATTATTATTATTATTATTAATAAAGACAATGCAAATATTTTTTAAAACTATACAATCAATTAAATCAACAAAACTGAGAACTAATAAAATAAGAATCACACAAAATAACACACATCAATAAACAATAGTGCCCCCCACAAATGGGACCTTTTGAGATACCCCAGTGTTTTCGTTTTCATAACTACTGATTGCAAGAGTTCTGGACACAGAAAACCAAAAGCGAAACCTCCATAGTCTCAGCTGTTTGTGAGGAATTTTGGCAGCGGGCTCTAAGAAGGCTCCATACCTACCTTCACTTTATTTGACGACAAGTGCAAACATTTGGCATCTCCAACTGTCTTTAGTGTAACAGGGTAGAATTGTCCTTTGTTGAGGTAGGCCATGGGTGAGTCACCTGATTTGATGTGAATCGCTTTAGGGGATCCCAATGTGTATTCAAAGTCACTTGAATGGAACAATTGAGAGATACAAAGAAAGTAAGCGAGAAGAACAACAACAACCACAGATAATCTGTGCTGTTTTACTCAGAGAGAAACACACAGTTATCCGAGGGCCAAACTAAATATGGCAGGTAGGCACATACATGTATTCCAAAATATTTCGCATACAGGGATGGCAATTGTCCAGTCAACTGGGGGCCAATCGTGCCCATACCTGGATCATGGGGGAGCCATTTCCATGACCCCAACCCTCTTGATTTTTTATTCTTACAAAAATAGGGAGGAGGTTGAAAAGGGCCTTCTTACATCATCTAATGACCAATTTACAAAAAAAATAAAAATCTGGGGTGTGTAAGAGGCTCTGGGATGCTACAGAAATCTCAAAACATGGCAAAATTACTGCTCACAAGAACTCAATAGGATATTTTGAGGGATTTTATTTTTGAGGGAGGATTCAAACCTTTCATATTCTTCCATCATAGAATCATTGAATAACTGAACTGGAAGGGGCCTTTTAAGCCATCGAATCCAACCCTCTGTTCAAGAATCCGACTCCTTCCCCCGCAACTTGACATCGTTGAAGGAAAAGGACTTCTTACACTGAAATTATAACTGAATCATAAATTGGCCATTGGAGTAAGGCTCTCATCCCAAACAGGTTTTGCTTGGAGGGACAATGTTATTAACATTCACCAGAATGTATTCAAGGAAAATTCATAGAGGTTGGAAAATTAATGCAAACAACTGAATTTCTTCCTTCAGAAGTTCTCTGTTGAGACAAATTCCTGTTTTGTTAGCATTAAGCCTCCAAGCAAGCCTGTTTAGAATTGAAACCTCACTCCAGTGGCCAAGTATTTACACTGCACAACAACAATTTTGCTAGTGGGAATAACACATATGATTTTCATGATATCGAGTGTGCTGATTCCAAATCTGAATTCAGAATTTGCCTATCACATACAGATTTTAAGGAATGCTATAGCTGTTCAAATGATAGGTAATTGGGTAACATATTTTTACATGGGAACATTATAACAGTTGCAGCTGCCTCTATGCCTGCTGCCACCTCAGCTGAATCACGTCCTCTGGTGGCATGCATTTCCAGCAGCGGCTGGGCATGTCTGGGCAAGTCAGTGAGTTGATGTCAGAAATCTATATCTATAAAACAGAAATCTATGTTTGTATGTGCTCCAAAGGCTCCCGCACCCATGGACCGATCCCGCTGAAATTTGGCACATATGTACCTTGGGCTGCGAGATCAGCACTGTGGGAGTCACAAGCCCCATGGGGGGCATATGCTCCCCAAATTAGGATGCAATTGATCTATACAATGTGTGTGTTTCCCAGTGATGTAATTGGCTAATGTAATAGTGTCAGGTAGGTTGTGATTGTGTCATCATCTGACTAGCTCAGCTGTAGCCCTCTGAGCTCAGCTGTAATTTTTACAGTAGGTGAAAGGCAAATGGGCATGCGAGATCAGCACTGTGGGGGTCACAAGTCCCATGTGGGGGTGTATGCCGTTGGGCACCACTGTTGAATATTTCTGGTCCGCGTCAATCTCCCTGAAGGAAAATGCACCATGGAACCCGGGGCCTGGTCGGGCTGGCACAGTGGTGGTGATGGAGGCCCTTGAGAGTGCCGGGAGGGCATGGGAAGCATGGAGGAGGCTGGCCCCCCTCCAGAAATGGCCACCCAGCCTCCGCAGCATCCTCTGGGCGCCCGGGTGGGCATCACTCCGAGCTCTGGAGCCGCGGTGGGCGAAGCCGAGGAGGGAGGGAAGGAAGGTCCGAGGGCTCCTCAACGGCTGCATGCTGCTCTCTCACCAGGTGGTCGGACACATGTATGGGAAGGATAAGGGCGGTAAGTGACCATCAACGGAGAAGCGGGATGGGTGAGGGAAGAGAGAGACAGAGGCAGGTTGGCAGGAGTGACCCACATACACCCCACAAGGTTTCCAAGAGGGAAAGGCTGGCCTACATTAAAGAAAAGAAAAACCTGAGTGAAGCCGGGTAATCAGCTAGTAGGTATATAAGGTGAGATGGAACAAGGGCTTATCTCTAGTGCAAAACAATCTTATTGGATAGAACAGCTAAGCCATAGTGAGTCTGTTTTGAGCTAAAGATGAGTAGGAGCAGCTGTGTTAATAAACCCGACAATTTTTGCTACATTTGTGTCAAATACAGTGGTACCTCAGATAAAGTCTGATTCAGATAAAGTCACGGTTTTCATGCAGATGTGTTGTATCGCATAAAGTCCAAAACCGCTAAAAAATGGACGTTATCTGAGGTATTTGGTAAAGGAACCTCGGATAAAGTCAATTTTTTTGCACGTTATCCGATGCATTGCCCATTTGATTTGGATAAAGTCCAAAATTGGATAAAGTCCAAACTTCTGGAACGGAGTTTGGACTTTATCCGAGGTTCTACTGTATACCCTCTGTGATCAACGCAAGAACCTAACCAAGAGGGTGAGATTTGCTATCTTAATATCCTGACATCCTAGGCAGAATCAGACTTCAGATTTGGATTCAGCACATTTGATTTAGTATAGGACACATGGATTAGACCAGTGGTGGGCATCAGCAGGTTTGCACCTGTTAGCCAGAACCAGTAGCAGAAATTCTGGCTGGCCCTGCCCATCCAAGTTTTGAAATAAAGTAGTCCTAATTTGGGTGCCACACAGGGTTTTCCACTTGGCCACGCCCACCATTCCACACCCACGGTGTGGTAGTAATTTTGTTTGGAGCCCATCACTGGATTAGACCAAATAGCAAACAATATTAATTTTTTTGTGATGCAGTGATTCAATGATATCATACATGAAGCTCACTAAATGGTTGTGCTTTACTCATTTTACTGGGCAGTTGTGATTATTTTTTAAAAGGAGCTATAAATACATGCTTTGTCAGGAAGGGCGGGTTCAATTTTTAAAAATAAAAATGGTTTTGTCTTGAATGCATCTGCAATAGCATGGCAAAAGTCATGGGAATTACCTCTTGTTATCACTGACAGAATATCCCTCTGAACAAGGTGCTTCTGCTTGAGATTTTAGGATGTCATTGAAGATCAGGGACTGCAGAGACAGAAAATGATCACAGCTCTGTATGAATTCTTTTGCATTCTTGTTCACGCCAGAAAAAACAAGCCGCTTCACTCAACAGCCAAAAGATTCTTGTCCCTTTCGGACCAAGTCCACCCTTGCCGAAACATTCTGAATTTGGAGGAGTGGCAAGTTGGAATGCCTCGCCAAGATTTTATCAACCTGCAGAAAAATGCAGCAGGTGAAGCTCTGCTTGGCGTACAGAGAGAAGTGTTGAGAAAATGGTTTGACCGCTGGACTATATCAGTTAAACTAATACATCGCAAGGCCAATAAAAAGATAAAGCTGTCATCCTTAGTTGGGATTTATTGCCTACTTGAGTAGAAGTGGTGGAATCAGGTGCTGAATAAGGAACACAGTGCTATAGCGTAGCTCATTGGTTTCCACCCTTGGGTCCCCAGATGTTCTTGGACTACAGTTCCCAGAAATCTTGGCCAGCACAGCCAACGCTGAAGGCTTCTGGGAACTGTAGTCTAAGAACATCTGGGGACCCTAGGTTGAGAACAACTGGGTGGCTTTTGCTCAGCCAGCTCTCAGATAAAATTCCAGAAAAGGAGGAATACAAGATGGTTGTGTGAATAAGTAATTATACAGAAATTATGAACCACATCTTAAGCCATTTGTTGGTTAGCCATTTGCCAATAAGACATAGAGTTAGCAGGAAACCATGAGATGGTTTGTCTACCTATGGTGGGCACTGCCTATACCAGTGATGGCCAATCTAGGCACTCCAGGTATTCTTGGACCTCAATTACCAGAAGCCCAAGTCAGCACTCCTGCTCCAGAAGTGTCACCAATAATTGAGTTAAGTGATATGAAAACATTCCCAGTAAGAATAAACAATAAGATGTAAGATGTAATTAATAGGAATAATGTGATGAGTTTTAAAAATTGGATAAAGGTTTGTAGTATTGAGTGGATATATTTCAACAAATGAACTTAAACTGGTTGCAAATTGCACAAGTAAACACTTGGAATAAAAAACAATTGGGAGAAGCAAATTTAGGTAGAAATAGAACATTATTTGAAGACAGTATACAGTTTAAGGACAGATCGAATAACAATTAAAGGAATAGTTAGTAAAATATATAAGATATTGAACAATGATGATAAACCGCAGGATACATTAAAGCTAATATGGGAGCAAGATATGAATATTAAAATTAGTGATGCAGGTTGGAAAAGCAAATGGAAGAGTAGAGTTATGCGTATACTCTCAGTTAAAGTTAAAGAACATAATTATAAATTAATATGGATATGATATTTAACACCAGAAAGACTACATCGGGTCGATAACACGAAATCAAATTATTGTTGGAGATGTAATGATGCCACAGGGTCATACATACATATGTGGTGGAAATGTATAAAACTGAAGCCCTTTTGGACTAAAATTAACAGGGAAATTAATGAAATACTGGATATTGATTTCAATTTGGATGCAAGTGCGGCAATATTATCTGAGATTGATAACTTGAATTTGGATAAATACAAAAAAGATTTATTATTAATCATGTTAACTATAGCAAGACAATGTATAGCTAAAAATTGGAAAAATGAAATTATAATAAAAATAGAAGATTGGTACAAGGAAATGTGGACATTAGCAGTGAATGACAAGCTAACGGGAGTTAAACATAAGAAAGGGTATAATAAAAGAAAACAAATTTCATGAGATTTAGAAATGCTTTATTGAACATGTGTTAATTAAGAAACAAGGTTGTACACCGGCGCCTGAATACCGTTCATTTTGGATACAAAATAGCAATAAATAATAAACTCATTCTCCGGAAGCAGTGTAAATATCACTGGGTGAATGTAACTGTCTCTGCATACAGCAAAAGATGTTATAGTTAAATGATAAGGGCAGCGATAAGAGTAGATATTACATATAGTTTTAAAACAGAGATTAATTTAAATTGAAGTACAGTGATACCTTACTTTCTAATTTTACATCTCGCTGTAATTTGGTTTTGTAAGATGTGTATTGTCTTTGAATTTTTGCTATGTGATATTCTGTTTTTTTGAAATAGTTTTTCTTCTTTTTTCCTGTATATTGTCATTTGATAATAAAATTAATTTTAAATTTTTTTTTTTAAAAAAGAACACCTGGAATGTCAAGGTTAGTCATCACTGACCTATACTTTCTAAGCAGCCGAAGCCAAAAAGTAAGAGACTGGCAGAGTTTGGGAAATCTGCATGTTTAGGTTACAGGTTACTGAATCCCACAGCCTACGCAACCACCAAGATTCAGAGTCCAAAATCTAGCTTTTCAAAGCCCTGGGAAACTGTCTTGGAAACAGCAACTAGCTGAACGCAGTACATCCTTCAAAAGTCCAGCCACTCATGTATCATTTTGAGATGGGGATTTGCATTATTACTTTCCTAACTCAAACCCAATCCAAACATGTAGCTATGGTGTTGAGACTTTTTAAAATCCTTCTGAACACTAAATGGTAGGGAGAGATTTCTGGAATAAGGGGACGATGGTTGAAAACAGGGATTGCTGAAGAACAATAGGAACCAAGTCTTGGCCATCTGTTGTGTCCAAAGGGTTTTATCAATGTCTTTGTAAAAGACGTCATTATGTCTCGCCCGATTAGTGCGCGTTCCTTAAGGCGCGAGTTTCAAAGAGTTGTCAGAAGAAGCTGATTCGCTAGTGCGAACTTTCCACATTTTGATGGTCCGGGCAAATGTATCCACTTCTGTAACTGACATTCACAATGTATATAAGCAAGCCACCTTGTATGTATTTCAGTCTGTCCGAGCCTGTTGGTACGAGCTGTTAATAAATCACTGAGCTGTTTCCCCCAACTATTGCTGGCACGTCTGCTTATTGGTTCTGGACTCAACACCATCTTTCCTAATTTTTCAACAGTTAGCTGTTCTACACCAGTCTAAGGTACATTTATCCTCTGATGTGATAGGGCCGTGCTGATGAACCTTAGCACTCTAGCTGTTCTTGGACTTCAGTTCCCAGCATACGTGCAGTAAACCCATTCGTGTGGATTCACAGAGACTTGGGCTTCTGGGAAATGAAGTTCAAGAACAGCTGAAGTGCCAAGGTTTGCCATCACTGTGATAGGGAATAGTGATTTGGCAGTAAAGTTTAAGAGTGGGAAATGTGTAACTTATAAAGAGATAATTTAAGGAGGCAGAAGATCTGAAGAAAGGAACATTAAGGAGTTCTTTCAACAATTCAAGACTCTTCATTCTGCTGAATCTCTATGGTGGCAAAATAGGGATAGTCTCTCTCCACATCTAATTAGTGTAATTTGTACTACTCCCATTTATACCATACCTGTCACATCCTGCACTGAGATGGGCAGGTCTCAGAAGCTCACCTAATTATGATATTATAGTAATCTAATAAAGATATTGATCACTCTCATTTAACAGTTTTACCTAGGCGTCACCTTAGTGCATTTATTTTTAATCTGACAGGCAGATAATACCCCAAATAATCTATGTGGGGCAGTATTAAACCTAGAGCAAGAAGCTCTACCATCTCTCAGAAGAGACTGTTCCACACTGGGGACTCCATCATCCCCTGTCCACTAGGCAATTCTCTTCTTTCAACTGATCTTTTTTTTTAATGAATATGCTACTTAATTTAATCTCTGTCTTTCTGATGTGAGGTGCCATGTTCCCAAGTGCTTCTACTCTCCACCAAATCCAGAGCCATGTGCTTAGACTTGCAACAAAGACTCTACGATGAGCATTTCTCCATCTTTAGCAGTGTTTCCCAACCTTTGGTTTTTGGACTTCAGTTCTCAGAAGCTCAAGACAATTCCCCAAAGCACTGATCAGCCAATGTGCTGACTTAGGCTTCTGGGAATTGAAGTCCTACTGTGGGGCCTGGGGCCCACACTGGGAACCACTGTTCTACATAGAAATGAACCACTTACTATATCCCCTGCGGTGATTATAATATTATAATAATATAACCCTATCAGCAAACCTCCAGCTAGTTCCTTAAGTTGGAGGCCTCCATCCTACAATTTTAGTTGAACTCAAGCTTGAACCACCTAGCCAGGTTGTTTTTTTTTTTTTTTACTTATTTGCAAATTTCCTCTCCTCACCTAGAAAGGCAGGACTCATATGTCTGCCTGTTTACAACATTGTCTTGGTTCAATAAAAGTATTATCTTTGCTTTTTCTGGATTAGCACCCCACACGGCTAGCTAATCATAAACAGGTTGTGTCTCCCTCAACCTTTATGGTCCCATCAAGACATGAGGTTGGGTGATTATATTCCCAGAGTTCTTACCTCCTGAGGGTCTTCTTTAAAGGTGCTGTCCGGCTGCCATCTCTGCTGCGGTGGAGCGACATGGATTGCGTCAAAGAGAGAGTTGAGCGAGCTATTGTCATACACATCCCCAGAGGTTATCATATAGTTCTCAGGAAGGGTTTCCAGCTTGCTGGTGCCAGGAGGCAGAACTGGTGGCTTGTGAGGAGAAAGGATTCCCTCCAGACACATGCCATTCTTCTTGGGCAGGTCTGGATAGTCTTGGTTCATGGAAACATTTTCAGCCAGGAGCTTCATGAGATGAGCGGAGTTTTCAAAGGAGGAAATGTCCGGTTCGTACTCCATTGCGTGACAGTGCCTGGAAGGGATAAAAGAACAGGGCAAAAGGGGCTATTAATGCAAGATGGACAGGCACACATCTGCACCTGATACTCACAGACCACGTGAATCATATTCACAGACTGAAGGTGTAAGTGGGGAACATTTAGCATTTGGGGTGTCACTGGATTTGCAGAAGCCACGAGCAGCCAACAGTACCAATGGCATGCAGGTGGGTGAATAGTAAGCCAAAACATCTGGACCACCAAAGGTTCCCCTCCTATGGTTAGAGAATAAAGGTAAAAGGTCTCTCCTGTCCAGTCGTGTCTAACTCTAGAGGTCCAACTCATCTCCGTTTACAGCCAAAGAGCACTGGCTGCATCTGCAGGTATATAAATATAGTATTATAATGACAACGACGATGACGACAATAATAATAATAATAATAATAATAATAATAATAATAATAATAATAATAATAATAATAATAATAATAATAATAATAATAATAATAATAATAATAATAATAATAATAATAATAATAATAATAATAATAATAATAATAATAATGTGGCAGACATGACTAAATGCCAGATCGCATGCATGACTAAATGCCAGATCACATGGAACGCTATTACCTTTCCTGCCGATAAGGATTTAAGTTTGTCCAATGACAAAGCCAAGAAGGTGGCTTCATTTTAGTAATTAAAGTTTGACCTCAACATGGAAGAAGAAGACAAGGAAGAGGAAGAAGAAGATGATGATGAACACTTCTGCTGTTGCTATAAATCTCAGGACCAAATGCTTCTAGGAGCCACTCAGATGTTCTTCAGTGACCACAGGACCTCCCATGCAAACACTGCCCTCTCCCCCCATGCCCCGGCTCAGCCAAATCATAGCACACGGTTTCCAATGCCAGTCTACTTATTTTGACACCTGAGATTAAAAATCATCTAAGCAACTCTTACCACCACTACCAAGCCAGCTTCCATTATAAAATAACTATACACATAACTGACAATTTGCTTCCCTTTCATGGCATCATCAACCAGTGCCTCATTCAGTCCCATGGTAGGGCCACCTAGGCACTTTCTCTGGTTTATTTTTCAATCTATGGCTCCAGTCTCCCCACCCCACCCCAGTCAAATGTTTCACAATTGACCTGCTACTGATTGGAAACTATCTAGAAAGTGAAATGCATTGAGTTCAGTCATTAAAATACCCGAGAGGCAAGCACAACAGAATTCAATGGGCCACCACCACCACAGGCTGTTCTTGTTATGTGCCATCAAGTCAGGACCAATTTATAACATCCCTGATAGAGCTTTCAAGATAACTGAGATATTTATGGAGTGGTTTTACTAGTTCATCCCCACCTCTAAGAGTTAGCATGTCTGAGTGGGGATTTGAACCCAGGCCTCCCAAGTTCTAGTCTAGTCCATCACTCTGTCTGCTACACCATGGGTTCCCAAAACAGGAGTAGGGTTGAAATCCAGATTCTTGCCATCATTTCTGTCATGGCCAGTAAACTATCATTTCTGACATGGCCAGTAAACTCAAAACTGTGGTTCCTTGGCATGGTTTCTCAAACTTGGCTCTCCAGGTGTTCTTGGACCTCAATTACCAGAAGCCCAGGTCAGCACACTTTCTGATCAAAACTTCTGGGAATTTCCACATCTGAGTGGGGTTTGAACCCAGGCCTCCTACGTTCTAGTCCATCACTCTGTCTGCTACGCCATGGGTTCCCAAAACAGGAGTAGGGTGGAAATCTAGATTCTTACTATCATTTCTGGCACGGCCAGTGAACTCAAAGCTATGGTTCCTTTACCTTGTGCCTCCAGGTGTTCTTGGACTTCAATTACGAGAAGCCCAAGTCGGTCGTCGACTGCAACTCGTATCCAAGAATGTATTTTCCTGAAGCAGGAAAAATGTCATGGGCGTGAATTTGTTTAAGGTGGATCCCAGCTTGCCATGATGTGACCCCCATACTATGATCTTGGAGCCATCCCCTGCGGCACACATGAAATGAGATGTGCAGGATTCAACACTGGGACTGCAATGGACTGCTGCAGCCTTGAGGATATTGACAAGGTTCGCCTTCCCAGCCAGTCCATCTGGCATGGCCTCTTCCACCTCCATGACTATTGGGAATCAGAGTTCCTCCTCCGCTCATTTTGCCATTGGACCCAATATGATGGTTTCCAGTGGCATTTCCTCCACAGGGGGACCATCACCCCACCTAGGGCTTCTGGTAATTGAAGTCCAAGAACATCTGGAGGCCAAAGGTTGAGAAACCCTGCTTTATGGTACTAACCCACCTCATATTTGGTCTATTTCTGCTGCTTTCAACTTTTCCCAGCATCATTCCAGCAAATCTTGCCTTCTCATGATGAGACCCAAATATGGGTCCTCCTGGATTCGCGGCTACTGCTAGAAGAACAGGTGGCGGCTGTGACCAGGAGGGCTTTCGCCCAACTTCGGGTGATTCGCCAGTTGCGCCCACTCCTGGACCGGGACTCCTTGCTCATGGTCACTCACGCTCTGGTCACCTCCAGACTAGATTATTGCAATGCGCTCTACATGGGGCTGCCCTTGACGACCATTCGGAGGCTACAGCTGGTCCAGAATGCAGCAGCCAGGGTGGTGATGGGGTGTGGGTGTTATGCCCATGCTTTGCCACTGCTCCGGGAGCTGCACTGGTTGCCAGTTTGTCTCCGGGTGCAATTCAAGGTGCTGGTTTTGACCTTTAAAGCCCTATATGGTAGTGGGCCGGGTTACCTAAGAGACCGCATCGCCCTGAGGACGTCTGTCCGTCCAACCAGAGCGGACCGGAAGGGCTCTCTAATTGTTCCATCAGCCAGAGGGGCTCGCCTCTCTGGCACAAGGAGGAGAGCCTTCTCCGTGTCTGCGCCGGCCCTCTGGAACCTCCTGCCAACAGAGCTACGTCTCCGGACGGAATTGCTGCCTTTCAGAAAAGAACTTAAAACCTGGCTGGCGGGTCAAGTGTGGGGTGCAGGTGGAAGGGTAACCTCCATTGGGTGGTTGGTGTAGAAGAACTCTTCCCCATGGTGCCTTTGGATCCTGCAGCCCTTGTTTTTAGGGGGTGGGTAGTTTTAACTGTTTTTAACATGTGTTTTTTAATTTTTATTGTGAACCGCCCTGAGTTGGCTTTGGCCGAGTGAGCGGTATATAAATGTGACAATTAAATTAAATTAAATTAAATGACAGTCTAGGTTTCATCATTTTATCAAAAATATCTCTCTTATATCCAGTACAACAGTTACTGTACATGATTAAACTCCTCTACTTGTACTATTTCCTACATGTATGAGATCAAACAGCTTTCCTCAATTGGTTTTTTCCAGATGTTGTGGACAATCATATCCATTACCTTCACAGGTTGGTCCTCCTGGTGGGGACTAATAAGATATTGCTCAAAACATCTGGTGCTGTTGTATGTTGGCCTAAAGGAATGTCACTTCTCCCAAGAGAAATGTAGGGCACATCATGTACCCAAATGTTCTTCATCATTCTTCCCTCCCTCCCCTGGATGAGTGGGTGGGAAGTTGTGAGAAGGGGCGGGGGGTGGGGGTGGGGGGTGGCCAGTGCTTTACAAACCCACTACAGACACAGTGGCTCAGAAATAGATATGCTAAAAACATAGCGAAGGGGTACACCGAGTCCAGAAACTGAGTCTGAACAGAAAGATCATGACAGACCATTACCTTATTTTGTGGAGGGTTATCTCAAACATTTGGGAGCCACAGAAGATGAAAGGTAGAACACAGCTCATTTTTGGAAGCAGTTGAAACAAAAAAGCATGCTTATCGTTTTTTCCCCACTAACTGCAGAAAGACCATGAGGCTCAGTCACTCCTAGTTCTCTGTGTCCCTTGTCAGTACCACCAAAGAGGGAAAAGATAAAGGTCGCCCTTACTCGAAAGCCAGTCGTATCCGACTCTAGCATTCGGTGCTCATCATTTATAGCCAAAGACTAGATACCACATGACTAGATACCACACAGTTTCTCATTCCAGTCCTGTTTTGGTGTGCCATGAATGCTGATCTGATAACCAATCTGGAATCTCCATCCTTGAACACATACCCACAAAGTTTTAGTACATAAACCGAATATCCTTAGCAAATACAGGTTTATGTGTGGTGCAGTGGTTAAACTACGTCACTGCAGCCAAAAACTGCTGCTGACGTTGCGAGTTTGATCCTGATGGGGGATCAAGGTTGACTTTCTTATGGACCAAAAGTCAGAGTAAACATCAAAATTAGCATACCTAAACCTGCACGCTCATAAAACTTCTCACCGACCGATAGCTTTCCCAATGTTTGTCAGCGGTTAATGTGTCTTCCCAGGTGGATGTATTTTCTGTTTATGAACCTTGCAAATAAGCCTGGCATGGGACTGACTTCTAAAGAGCCCTTGGTGGTGCAGTGGCTAAACTGCTGTACTGCAACCAAAAAGTTGTGAGTTCAATCCTGACCAGAGCACAAGGTTGACTCAGTCTTCCATCCTTTTGAGGTCAGTAAAATAAATACCCAGCACTACGGGGTGGCATAAAAGTGCCATTGCTATTGCTATTTGTGTGTGGCCTCTTGTTGGCCAGAGCCAAGCTAAGGCGACCCATTCTGCTTGCAACCATTCAAGGAACAACACACAGACAGGGGTCGTCTTCTTCTCACCTCTTCCCAATTTCATTGCGTCCTGTTGTTC
Organism: Bradypodion pumilum; assembly: GCA_035047305.1. Taxonomy (NCBI): domain Eukaryota; kingdom Metazoa; phylum Chordata; class Lepidosauria; order Squamata; family Chamaeleonidae; genus Bradypodion; species Bradypodion pumilum. The sequence goes on from JAWDJD010000007.1 coordinate 30,838,201, forward strand.
CAGACGGAAGGAGTGTCTTATGCTTCGGAATCTGCCAAAGGAAAAAAAAGAAATATTGCTCGCATAACTGGGGCGGGGCATTCTTCTGGGCTGGTTCTCTATGGAGAAAATATGTTGATCTGCTTATTTGCAAGACACTAAGAACAGTGGTGGCAAACCTATGGCATGTGTGCCAGAAAGGACACTCAGAGCCCTCTCTGTGAGCACACATGCTGTTGCCACAGCACAGAGTTCACCCCGCCCCTCTGCCCATACCTGTCAAGTATCCCGTATTGGCTGGGATTTCCTTTATCCTAGTGCCAATTTTCCTCCTTTCCCGCCCGGAGCCGCCACCATCCCACAATTTGACAGCGGAGGGAAAAGTAGTTACTGCACATCCCCTTCTGTGCAGAACCTTTCTACGCATGCATAGAACCCTTCTACGTATGCGCAGAAGGGTTCTGCACAGAAGGAGATGCACAGAAAGCTTCTACGCATGCGTAGAAGAGACCTGCGCAGAACGGAGCCACGCTTGACAGGTATGCCTCTGCCCAGCAGCCCAATGGGAACACTTCCTCCCTCCCCCCAGCAGTTTGTCCCACCCCTCTGCCCAGCAGCCCAATGGGAGTGCTTTCTTCCTCCTCTGTTGCCGTGATGGCACTTTGTGATAAATAAGTGAGTTTTGGGTTGCAGTTTGGGCACTCAGTCTCTAAAAGGTTTGCCACCACTGCACTATAGTTTCATTTCTACCTTCTTCTCCGTGTCAAGACTTGCAATAATGTTTTGCTTCCTCATGGCGCGACTCACACTCTCCCATCTGAGAAAAGCCATCCACTCAGAATGGATGATAAGCATAGCTGCTTTGTCAACAGTTTGTTTATAATGAATCTTCTGAGGAAGCAATACTGTTTAAGACACCATGTCTGCCCATTCCTTAGATACACTTGTTCTCGGTAGGACTCAAACAAAATAATGAAATTAAGTCAGTAAAACAATCATCAGTCTCTCTGTAGGAGAGAAGACTGGGAAGAATTTTCTGTACTCTGTTAAGGCCATAATTCACGGAAATCGTAGCCAGGGCAGGTTAGGGCATGGGGAAGTTATGACAGTCCAAGATGATTAAATTCAACAAAGCTTTTACAGAAGGTCAACAGTAGTGGCACAAGGCAGTCCTCATAATGTGGAGCAGAACTTTTATAGATCTTTAATGGCCTTAGTTGCCCATTCAAATTCAATTTGCCTTCAGTTACTTTACATTACAACAGAGGGGGGATGTAGTGATTTACAGAGGAGACTATGAAGATTGCAGCAAAGCTAACAGAGAACAGAAAAGCCAGAGAAAGGTGGCAGTCCAGGGGTGCCCAAACTATGGCCCATGGGCTGGATCCGTCCCCCAATGCCAGTTCATCAGGCCCACACTGCTCTCGTCACTCCCGGAAGCGGAAGTAAAATGCACCCATACGAAATAATGAGGGCGGTGCAGGCTGGATGAATTACTGTCAGGGGACGGATCCGGCCCACGGGCCATTGTTTAGGCAGAGAGAATGACAGCCTAAAATCTATCTCATCCTGTTGCAAAACAGACTACAAGGTGCGTTTTATTTCTGCTTCTGGTGGGAGGACCCACGTGACTGGCCCGCTAAACCTCATGACCGGACTGCTGAACCACGTGACTGGCTTGTGGCCCTAAAAGTTTGGGCACCCCTGTCAAACTCCCTGCTGGTCAGAAAGTCCCAGGGCTTTGACTCTGTGAGCCCCTGGTTTCACTACACCACAGGGTCAACAAGCCATCCTTTACCTCAGCCATTCTTCATAATAGTAATTTCGATGCATATTATATATATGGGTAAAGGTCTCCCTTGCTTGAAAGCCAGTTGTATCTGACTCTAGGGTGTGGTGCTCATCTCTATTTATAGTCAAGGAGCCAGCACTGTCTGCATCTGCAGACATTTTCATGGTCATGTGGCAGGCATGACAAGACACCAGAATGCTCTTACCTGCCCACCAAAGTGGTACCTATTTATCTGCTTGCAATTTCTTGTTTTTGAACTGCTAGGTTGGCAGGAGCTGGGACAGAGACAGGCCCTCACTCCATCATGCAGCACTCAGGGCTTGAGCTGCTGACCTGCCAACCTTCCAATCGTCTATTTCAGCATCTTAACCACTAAGCCAACACAATCCCTTATTATATATAAACATTATAAAAACTCTGGTCATTTTCAAATCATAGATTTATAGTTCTCAAGCAAACTCCTGTCTCACTGTTTTTTAAAAATGAATGGGGCCAGTTCAGACCAGTATATGGCACAAATTCCAGTGCCCATATGGGGCCATTCAACAATTATGTGATCCATTTGGGGGGGGGAATTGACCCCCTTCCCCCCTTTAAAATTACGTAATCCAGAGCTTTTGTATCAAAACTCTAATTTTTAGAGCTTTTCACTATTGGTGCCTAATGCACAACAGCTCCAAATGGATTATGTAATCTTTGACCTGCCCCCCCTGCCCCCCACGTAATTTTTCTGTAATACAGATAGCAGACCCCCTCCCCCACCTTAAAGCATCATGTAATTGTTGAATGGCCCCTATGTTACCCTGAACTTGCTGAAGGAAATATTCCAGATTAACAAACCAGTGGCCAACCTTTAACCGTCTTAATTCTCATTGGGAGCGTACACACATGCAACAAAACACTTGTTTAGGGACTGCACCAGTTGTGTGGTTTGCCCATTTGGAGAGAATGTCTTGGAATTCCATACCACACAAGGCCTATGTGGAAAGAGAAGAAGGACAAAGACCACAAGGCAGACCCAGAGGAAGGTGGAGAGGCAACATGAAAGAAGTATTACAATAACACCAAATAACACCGATGGAAGCCACTAGAAGTGCCAGAACAATAACCTTGTATCTCCCTTGACACCCGAAGGGGTAGAAGAAGAAGTAAAGAAGAAGAAGAAGAAGAGGAGAAGACCAATTGTGTGGTGATGTTATGTTTACTATCGGCCAGGGCAATACTGGATGCCCGGTAGGGCTAGAGCAGGGGTCCCCAACCTTTTCAAGCTTGGGGCTGGGTCACACTCTCTCAGTCAGCTTCGAGAGCCAGATGGCCATTTTGCCCTGCCTGCAAATGGGGGTTGCCATTTTGTCCCAACAGCTTCAAAGGGAAAACCATTTTGTTTTTCAAATGCCTTTGGGGGGGTGGGGGGCACATGAAATGGTGCTGGGGCCCAGATCTGGCCCATGGGCCTTAGGTTGGGAACCCCTGAGCTAGAGCCTTCATCCTGAGAGAATCTGGACACGTTTCTGGGCACTTAACCCTGTGGAAAACGTAAATGGTGAACAACCCATGTTAACTTTGTGGCAGAGCCTCGCCTTCTGCCGTCGGCCATCAGTACCATGTAGTAGTCGTAGAGGAGGCTTAGGGCAGCCACGCTGTCATCATCTCCGTTCACCCTCATCATTGCCTTCGTGGCTGCCGTCAGGGGGTTCTCCAGGTAGCTCTTCCATGCTTCATCTTCATTCATACAGGAGTATTTCTGGAAGCCCATCCCGTCATTCTTCAGAAGGCGCACAGACCTGAAACTGAGTGGAGATGAAGGGGAAGGTTGATCTTTGGGATGCTTCCAGGCTAGGTTGCCTGAAGGGTGGAAGAGGAGGGGAGAGGGGCAAAAATCTCTGGTAAAGCCTTACAAAGATCGGTGGGGAACCCCATGTGCTTTTGAAAGCAGAGGTCTTATACTTATAAAGAGATCGACATCTTGCCTTCTCTTGCATTTTGTGGAAGCTACAGATTATGTACTGCATGACGGAGTGAGCTCCCGTTCTGCCCCAGCTCCTGCCAACCTAGCAGTTCGAAAGCAAGAAATTGCAAGTAGATAAATAGGGACCACTTTGGTGGGAATGTAAACAGCATTCCATGCACTCTGGTGTTGAGGCATGCTTGACACATGTCTATGGAAACATCTGCAGATGCAGACAGCACTGGCTATTTGGCTATAAACAGAGATGAGCACTGAACCCTAGAGTCAGATATGATTGGCTTTAGAGGAAGGGCAACCTTTACCTTTACAAATTATGTAATTTACTCTGTTTTACATTTTTAAAGCTATGATAACTCAAAATCAAACTGGAAGACAGAACAAGGAGTTCACTGGATAAGGAATAACATTAAAAGAGGACATGGATGAGACAACTCCCCAGGGACCTCCGAGCAGATGTGTAAACAGTCGGTGTAAATTCAAATAGCAGCAATAAAAGAAGGTTGATACTGAAAGCACAGCAAACTAAGCTCCAAACAATAAAAGCTGCAGTAAAATATTATTCACTAAGAGTTAGAAAAATAAAGTATTTGTTACCTGGTTGTGAATAGGAAAGCAAAGTACAGTAAGTACTATCAGAATTGTCTCTGGCATAAGTATTTTGCATTTATTTATTTATTTTTATCATTTGTAGTCCACCTCTCTCCTAGTGAGGAGAATCAAGGTGGCTCACAATGTTAAAACAATACTAAACTAACTACAATACTAATTAAAAAGATGATAACTTGGTAACTAGTACTGGTAATGTCGTTCCTCACAAATAAGGCTATTCCATACTTGGCATGGTTGTTGGCAGACACTAGGTTAAACCCTGGTATTTTCCCTTTGGTTTGTAAGTCATTTTCAGCGTGGCTTAAGAAGCTCACCTTGTTAGCTGGAAGGCCGGCAAGCAGGCAGTTCGAGGCCCGGGTACTGCATGATGGAATGAGCGCCTGTCTCTGTCCCAGCTCCAGCCAACCTAGCAGTTTGAAAGCATGGTCCCTATTGATTTACTTGCAATTTCTTGCTTTTGAACAGCTAGGTTGGCAGGAGCTGGGACAGAGACAGGTGCTCATTCCATCCTGCAGTACCCTGGTCCCTATTGATCTACCGTCATCTTGAGTACCTCATCTCTTTGGGATTAGGGGGAACAATTTGAAGGTCCTTTCCTGGGAGCCCACAAGATTTTGAATTTAGTAGATAAATAAGGGATCACTTGGGTGGGAAAAGATCTTGGTGATATGAAAGGAGCCTCGTTCAGGCATCCCCTGAGTGGAGTTCCTCCAGCAAAATGCTTTTCAACCCAGAAAGCACCTTTGTGTGCTTCTGACATGATTAAAAATAATCTCCAAAACTAGAAGAAAGTTCAGAAATAATTTGCTAAATCATTAACCTCAAATTAATTGTTTTAAAAAATAAGTACTCCAAAATCATTAGTTAAAATCATTAAAATCACAGTGACATTAACAGATTGTTGCAGTTATACTTTTCATATTGTTTTATCCTACAACAGGAGTTCCAAACCTTTTAAAGCCAGGGGCCGGGTCACGCTCCCTTAGACAGCTTTGGGGCCTGGACAGCAATTTTGCCCTTCCTCCACCACATTACATTTCCTGGTGTGGTGGAGGCAGGTGGAGGGGGGGCACATGATATGGTGCCATGGACCGCATCCGGCCCACGGGCCACAGGTTGAGAATCCATGACCTACAAGTTTGCTGCAGATACCATGGGCATGAATAAGAACAAACTGATTTTCTCAAGCCTGTAGCAGCAAATATTCTTGCCTTACAATTCCCAGAAGTCTAGCTTCATCCCAGCTGGCTTCTTCTTCTGTGTCTAGGCTGGATGTGAAACTGCCAAAACGAAGGCACCTTTTGGTGAGTTCATTCTGCAGTTCCTTTCACCTGACTTAGTGTGAGAAAGATTAGCCGACAACACAAGGTGGCCGTTACCAGGGTACGCCCGATAGTGGATCAAGAATACCACAATCTTCAAGGGAGCTCTTTTGGCTGATGAGAACTTCAATCCTGTAAATATCTGGAGGGTCCCCACTTGTGTACCCCAAGCTTAGTGTGCTACTCCAAAATGCTCAAGTGAATCTGGTTTGAACTGAATGGAAAGTTAATTGGATCCCTCCATTCATGTCTGTGGTGGCTTAGTAGTTAAGACGCTGTACTTGATTATTGGAAGGTCAGCAGTTTGAGACACAGGTGTTCCGTGATAGAGTGAGCTCCCGTCTCTGTCCCAGCTCCTGCCAACCTAGCAGTTCAAAAGCAAGAAATTGCAAGTAGATAAATAGAGACCACTTTGGTGGGAAGGTAAACAGCATTCCATGTGCTCTGGTGTCTAGTCATGCCTGCCACATGACCACGGAAACATCTGCAAACGCAGACAGTGCTAGCTCTTCGGCTATCAAACAGAGATGAGCATTGAACCCTAGAGTCGGATACGACTGGCTTTCGAGCAAGGGTGACTTTTACCTTTACCTCCATTCAAGCCGCTGCAGAGTGGTGAAGTTAATTGGATCATTTACCGCCTCTCTATCTAGTTTATTGCAGGGAACCATCAAGGGCTAATGCAGGGAGGAGGGAAGACTCCTTACAGCTTTCATTTTCAGCTGACGAGGAAGAGGGAAATCAGAAGAACAAACACAGAGCTACAACGCCGGAGGGGACAAGACCAAATTCATCTTTGCCAAGCCCTATCCTTGGGTGCTTAGGTAACAAGAGGCGCCGTGGCCTCAGGGACAAGAAAATTTCTCAGATCATTTGTGACTCTGCCATCCCAGAATCAAACTGTGGATGTGGTTGTGTACAATTTAAAAAATCACAAACGGAGATCGGGCATTTTAATAAACCTAGCTGGCCCATGTCAACTTAGACCATTTCCTGCCATCCTAGAACCACTTGAGTAGTGAAATCTTGAAAAGGACCAAAAGCCTGCCACGGTCATGAGCTTTCAATGGTAATTCATCCCGCAAGCATGAGTTTTATTTGCTACTTGGTGATAAGTATGACAATTCAAGGCAAATCTTGGTTGACACTGTTGCTAAAAGCATAGCTTGATTTTTAGGAGGGAGGCAATCCTAAGGCCATGATGGTGAACCTTGGCACTCCAGCTGTTCTTGGACTACAAATTCCCAGAAGCCCAAGCCCCTGTGAATCCACACGAATGGGTTTACTGCACAACTCCACCTGTTCTTGAACTTTAATTCCCAGAAGCCCAAGTTTCTGTGAACCCATATGCATGGTTTTGCTGCGTGTACCCATGCGCATGGATTCACAGAGACTTGGGCTTCTGGGAATTGATGTTCAAGAACAGCTGGAGTGCCAAGGTTCACCATAACGGCCTTAGACCAAGGTTAACTATGTGCTAGCTTGGCTATAAACAGAGATGATGGTTCATCATCACTGCCCTAGGGCCACTGATTTCCTTGGGGAATAAACAGATAGGATAGGAAGGCTTCATCTTGCCAGTTCAACTATAACTACTGTATTGACTTGCTGTTTTCTTTCTTTAGGGACTGCAGTGGCTTAGTAGTTAAGATGCTGAACTCGACAACTAGAAGGGCAGCAGGTCAGCAGTTCGAGACCAGAGTGCTGCACGATGGAGTGAGCTCCCATCTCTGTCGCAGCTCCTGCCAGCCTAGCAGTTCGAAAGCAAGGCATTGCAAGTAAATAAATAGGGAGGTAACAGTATTCTGTGCACTCTGGTGTCTAGTCATGCCTGCTGCATGTCCATGGAAACGTCTGTGGATGCAGACAGTGCTGGCTCTTTGGCTAAAGGCAGAGATGAGCATTGAACCCTAGAGTTGGATATGACTGGCTTTCGAGCAAGGGTGACCTTTCTTTCTTTCCTGCTTTCCAAAGGTAACATTTTGTGGCATCTTTGCCTTTTGGTCGCATTCGGCTGGTCTTTGCTCTCCACCCCAACTCTGGCCCATCAAAATAAAGAAGGAAAATCCAGCAGGAGCTTTTTCAAGGGCAAAAAAAGTTCCCAAGTTTGGTTTGTTCCTTTTATCATCTTAGCTATACATACACACACCATCTGCCTCCACTGCTAATGCCCCTCCCATTAGACCTTGGCTTAATTCTGGTTAGTTTCACTCAACTGCATGAAAGGTCTAACAGGTGGGTTTTCCATGTCATTTTTTTTCAAAGTGTGAGTTTCGTTGTCTTTAACATTTTCTCACGCGCCCTCCCTCCCCTTCAGTGCCGCCCTGACTGTCTCCAAGGAGCACATGCTAGGATGACTCAGGTTTCGCCGATGCCAACTATGTCTAATCCTGTTCAGACAAGAACCTTCAACCAGACGGACTCCAAAATATTCACATGAAAAGCAGTGCGGAGAACAGTCGGCAATAGGGCTGTTGATTCTAGCCGCAAACGTCTTGCCTTTCCATGGTCTACCTTTTCTGATTCTTTTATTTATTCTTTAATTAGACTCCCTGTGGTCTATCAATGCATCTTTAACTGGCATAGTTAAGAGTGTCTATGCAGAATGCATAGTATAATGCAGGGTTGCCCAAACTTTGGCCCGTAGGCTGTATCCAGCCCCCAATGCCAATTTATCCAACCACAAAGCCCTCGTTGCTCCCAGAAGCGGAAGTAAAACGTGCCCGTATGGGCGCGTTTTGCTTCTGCTTCTGGGAGCAACGAGGGCTTCGCAGGCCGGATGAATTGACATCAGGGGCTGGATCTGGCCCACAGGCCGGTATAATATATAGCTAAATGTATAATTTAACTGGTAAATAATCATGAATATGAATTGTTGTTTATGAACTTGCAGTTCTCCAGAATCTGCAATTCAGCTAGTTACAGCGGCAGGGCCAGCCCAAAGTATTTTGCTGCCTGAGGCAAAGCAGCAAATGATGCATCCACACACATATCCAAAGTACCGAGTAGTCAAAACCAACCACTTAATTTTGGTACACGAGGGAGCAAAGTACCCACTAGTAAGGTAAAGGTCTCCCTTGCTCGAAAGCCAATTGTGTCCAACTCTAAGGGTTGGTGCTTATCTCTGCTTACTACCAAAGAACCATCACTGTCTGCATCTGCAGTCGTTTTCATGGTCATGTGGCAAGCATGACTAGAAGACGGAGTGCATGGAACGCTGTTACCTTTCCTGCCAATAACAGTACTTATTTATCTACTTGCAATTTCTTGCTTTCAGACTGCTAGGTTGGCAGGAGTTGAGACAGAGATGTGAGCTCACTCCATCATGCAGTACTCAGGTCTTGAACTGCTGACCTGCCGACCTTCCACTCGTCAAGTTCAGCATCTTAACCACTAAGCCACCACAGTATATAATATACTCTACTGTATTTTTTAAAAATAATAATACACGCAATGAATCATTTTCCCTATCCTTTAAAAGACAAAAGAACCAAGGTGTAAAGTCATGTTACAAGGACAAGCCAAATACAGTAAAAACTCGCATAAAGAGCACCTCACTTAGAGACTAACTTGCGGGGGGCGTGGCTAAGATGCCGATGCATTAACACACTTTCCTCGGAGCTTGCGCTTCTCAATGAGAAAAACAATGAGAAAATAAACATAGAGAAATACAAATTTTCAAAGATTGGCAAGAAGAAAGTTTATAGACCTCGTAACTGAAAAGGCTTGATCCGGAAGGTTGGAGTTCGGGTGCGTTTTGGCTGGGAGGCTAGCGGCGCAAGCGGCAGCCTCATCAGCTGAGTCGCGGCGAATGGGACTGCCAGGAGATCGGGAGAAACAATGAAAATGTGAGTTGTTGAAAATGAAGACACGAATTTGGAAGTGGTGGCTGGCGCGGCTGAGGGGGTGAGAAGGAGAGTGAAAATGAAGGAAAAGCAAGTGTGTAAAGGAGTGAGGAGGAGTTAAGAGGGAGAGCAGAAGAGAGAACATTTGTGAAAGGAGATTAATGGCGGCGGTGAAGAAGGAAATCGAAAGTTAGAGTGACTGAAGACGGGAGGGAAACAACTGGAGACGGTTTCTGGAGCGATTTTTGGAGTGTTGTGGAGAGTCTGAAAGGAAAGGAGAGAAGGAGAGGAGAAAGATAAAGAAGGAGAAGTGAAGGAACGGAGAGGGTTGCTGAAGGACGGGAGGTGTAAGAACAGAAGAAGTATGGAGGTTGGAGTGCTTGGAGGAGAAGGGAGGCGGGGCCCCCTTGGAAGCCGCAGCCTAGGCTGGAGACTAATGGCGCAGTTGTAATTTTACTTCGTGGACCAAGCAGTTAAGTACCGAGTAACATAAACTCTTTAAATACCTTGGATTTCCCTCCTTCCTTTGCAGAACAATTTTTTTCCCTTTTTCTTTTGTAATTAATTTTTCAGACCCCTCGGACTCTTTTGCCCCTTTTATGTTCTTTTTTTCTCTTTCTTTTTTGCTTATTTGGGGTACCTGACTCTCCTTTCCCTGTTACCTTTGTTCTTCTTGGTTTTTTGGTTTCAATTTGTTTTGCCTTCCTCCATCAAGATTTTGGACATACAGTTACTGTTTTTTTCAATTGTTTTTGGGCCTTCTTTTCCCCGCTTTTTGACGCATTGTTATTGTTTTGGTTAATACATGAAAATCTTCAATCAAGTTTTGGGCTTTTGAAATTATCAACCCTTTTTTTCATTGGATAACAGTAAAGCAGCAAAGCAGCAACGCAGTTTAGGAGCATTTTTTCTTGGATTACAATCTTATTAATGGTTTGCTATACAGAAGCTGATCTGCTCTGTCTGGGCATAAAGTAAAGGGACTAATATAGGGGCTGAAAGCCTGAACTAATTGACATTAAAAACTAATTGAGAATCTGGATTTGGTGGAAATCAAGTAAGTGGACATTTGGATTATAAATTGAGTGGGATTTGAAGATTTGGCACACAGGACTTGAGGTTGGGCATAATTTTTGCTGAAGACGTCAATGCAGATTGGATTACAAAGTTACTAAAAAAATTGTTATAAGATATTAACCCACAATTAAGGCTCCGAACATAAGTGAATTGGGAAAGGCCAAGAGCTGGAATTAGAAGATAATAAAAGTTTGATTATATTGAAAGAATTGGTTGAAATTACAATGGATAAATTTGTGAAGGGAAAGGCGACAAAGGAAGAGGAGGTGGTGAAGCCTAAGAGGAAGGAGAAGGAGAAAAATGAAACTGAGGATAACCCCCATCATCTATATGATCGGAATCAGTATTATTGGACCAAACACAATTAATGGTTGAGATGGGTAAATTGTTTAAGAGATTAGATAAAACGGAGGATGCAAATGTGAAGGGTTTTCGGGAAATGAAGGAACTAAGAGGGAAAGACAAAAATGAAATTATGGTGAAACAAGATAAAATGTACACAATGTTTCAGGATTTTGCCCACAAAGTTGATTTTACTTTTCAGAAGTTGGAAACAAGTGTTAATTTGATGCAAAAGGATGTGAAATTGATGCAGGCTGAAGTGAAGGGGTTGCAAGAGGAAGATAAGGAAATCAAAATAAAGGTAGAAGGACAAGGGAAAAGGATAGACATGGTGGAAGAGATGATGAGGAAACAGAATATTGTGATACGCAATTTACCGGAGAAAACGCCAGACCATTTGAAAGACAGAATAATTGATTGGCTGAATAATTTGAAAACGGGGAAAGATTATGTCAATGAAGACAATGCAAGTGTTTATAGACTGGTATCGAGAAGAGGGAGGAGTGTTCAAAGGAATGTCTTGGTTAAATTTGCAAATTGGGGCGATAAATCAAAGGTGATGGCTTTTTAAAAACAAGCTGGGTCTGGCGCTTTAAAAATTGATGGAAATGATGTGGAAGTATACAACGATATACAACTGCAGGCATCAGGGCAGCCTCCAACACCGGCGTCCTGAGCCCTCCCTCCCTCCTCCTCCCTATGACTTGGCCTTGAGCAGGGGTTTAAAGAGAGGCTATTCTGGAGGGGCTTCTACATTGCCTGGGACTCTGGAGGCCAGCTGGAACAACTGCAGGCATCAGGGCAGCCTCCAACACCGGCGTCCTGAGCCCTCCCTCCCTCCTCCTCCCTATGACTTGGCCTTGAGCAGGGGTTTAAAGAGAGGCTATGCTGGAGGGGCTTCTACATTGCCTGGGACTCTGGAGGCCAGCTGGAACAACTGCAGGCATCAAGGCAGCCTCCAACACCGGCGTCCTGAGCCCTCCCTCCCTCCTCCCCCCCCCTATGACTTGGCCTTGAGCAGGGGTTTAAAGAGAGGCTATGCTGGAGGGGCTTCTACATTGCCTGGGACTCTGGAGGCCAGCTGGAACAACTGCAGGCATCAGGGCAGCCTCCAACACCGGCGTCCTGAGCCCTCCCTCCCTCCTCCTCCCTATGACTTGGCCTTGAGCAGGGGTTTAAAGAGAGGCTATGCTGGAGGGGCTTCTACATTGCCTGGGACTCTGGAGGCCAGCTGGAACAACTGCAGGCATCAGGGCAGCCTCCAACACCAGTTGAGGGCTCAAGATAGATTTGGAAGAATGCCCCACCACTTCCATCACTGCCGGAGCCTTGCGGGGGGTGGTGGGGGGAGTGGGTGGGGCGGTTTTATATGGGGGTGGGAGGGAGGGAGGGAGAGACTGCCCGGCCAGCCAGGAAGGAGAGGTAGCATTCTGTCCAAGGCAACCAGGGAGGCTCCGGAGGCCAATATAGAGGTTGTGATGGGCATGGGACGATATAGCGGGTACCGAGGGGCGGGCCGCACTCGGGGAATGCGGGGCAGATGCTTAGTATCTGTCCCTCGTTCCAGCCCCCCGGTTACACCTCTAGGTCCTGAGCAGCTGACCCAGGGTGACCCTGCCCTTAGGCTGCTGCTGATGAATGCCAGGTCGGTATGTAATAAGGCCCCCCTGATACAAAATTCCATTATGGGGGAGCGGGCCGACCTGGCATGTATCACTGAGACCTGGCTGAGACCAGAGGATGGGGTTCCTCTGTCAGAAATGTGTCCAGCTGGGTTCAGTATTTGGCACCAGCCTAGGGATGAGGGTAAGGGCGGTGGCGTTGCCATCATAGCCAGGGAGTCACTGGGAGTCACCAGGGCTACCGCTCCACAAATTCTGGGTTGTGAGGCCCTGCTTCTGCGTCTGGGCTCTAAGGGTCAGTTGGGAGTCTTACTCCTGTACCTGCCCCCTTGCAGGGTAAGGGACTCCCTGCCTGAGCTCCTCGAGGCCATCTCAGCGTTGGCGTTGGAGTTCCCTAGACTGATGGTTCTGGGGGACTTCAATTTGCCTTCGCTGGGGACTGGCTCCGAGGTGGCTCAGGAGTTCATGGCTTCCATGGCAGCTATGGACCTGATTCAGGTAATTCAGGGCCCGACCAGGGGCAGTGGCCACACACCAGATTTAATCTTTTTGTCGGAGCGGTGGCAGAGTGATCTGATACTACGGAAATTAGACATAACACCTGTGCCATGGTCAGATCATTATTTGGTGGCTCTAGACTTCCTGGGTGCGACGCTTCATCGTAGGGAGGCAGGGCCTATTAGAATGGCCCGCCCCCGGCAACTGATGGATCCTGATGGATTCCAGAGGGAACTGGGGGATTTCCCTCTGGATCGGCAACACGATTCGCCCGAGGCGCTGGTTGACCTGTGGAACAGGATGACAACAGCGGCCTTGGATGAAATCGCACCACTACGGCCTCTCAGAGCTCATGGAGCTAGGTCATCTCCGTGGTTCACAGATGAACTGCGGGAGCTCAAACGGGCAAAGAGACGCCTAGAGCGCCGCTGGGTGAAGACCCGGGATGACTCCGATTGGACACTAGCTAGAGCCGCTATTAGGGCCTATCTAGTGGCGATGGAGGTGGTGAGGCGGCAATACTTCACCACCCTTATTGCCTCTGCTGATAATCGCCCAGCCACCCTCTTCCGGGTTACCAGGTCTCTCCTTGGTAGGGGGACCCCGGTGCCTGGTTGGCAGGGGTCGGCTGAGGACTTTGCTGACCATCTAGTGGAGAAAATCGATCGGATTCGCTCGGGGTTTAATCCTGGCGTGGATGGGGAGAGTCCGGAGGGAGCTGGAGCACAGTCTTGCCATACCATCTGGGACCAGTTTGATCCAGTTGACCCTGATGAAGTGGACAGGATCCTTGCAGCTGTGCGCGCCACTACCTGCCCATTGGACCCCTGTCCCACCTGGTTGGTGAAAGCCTCCAAGGCGGTGACAGGTGGCTGGGTTGGGGCTATGATCAATGCATCATTGCGGGAGGGGGTGTTTCCTGCACCTTTAAAACATGCCTTGGTGCGCCCCCTCCTGAAGAAACCTTCCCTCGACCCAGCTGTCCTAACCAACTATAGGCCTGTCTCCAACCTCCCCTTTTTAGGGAAGGTGTTGGAGAAGGCAGTGGCGCGTCGGCTGCAGGGGGTACTGGATGAAGCGGATTACCTGGACCCCTTTCAGTCAGGATTCAGGCCTGGATATGGTACCGAGACTGCATTGGTCGCACTGATGGATGATCTCTGGCGGGAGCGGGACGGTGGTCACCCATCCGTCCTTGCTCTTCTTGACCTCTCAGCGGCTTTTGATACCGTTGACCACGGTATCCTTCTGGAACGGCTCCGAGGATTGGGAATCCAGGGCACTGTGTGGTCCTGGTTTTCCTCATTTCTGAGGGGTCGGACCCAGTCGGTGTGGTTGGAGAGTGAGAGGTCGAGTCCTAGGCCCCTAAAATATGGAGTGCCTCAGGGCTCGGTGCTCTCTCCTCTCCTATTTAACATCTACATGAAGCCGCTGGGTGAGATCATTCGTTCCCATGGGGTGCGGTACCATCAGTACACGGATGACACTCAGTTGTACATCTCGGCCCATGGGGACCCCAGTGATGCCGTCAAAGTCCTTTCCAGGTGCCTGGAAGCTGTTGGGGTCTGGATGGGGGCTAACGGGCTACAACTGAATCCCAGCAAGACTGAGTGGCTATGGATAAGGGGTCCTGCGTTAACCCGGGAGCTACCATCTTTGGTTCTGGATGGGGCTATTTTGCCCCAGACAGACCCGGTGCACAACTTGGGGGTCCTCCTGGATTCGCGGCTACTGCTAGAAGAACAGGTGGCGGCTGTGACCAGGAGGGCTTTTACCCAACTTCGGGTGATTCGCCAATTGCGCCCACTCCTGGACTGGGACTCCTTGCTCATGGTCACTCACGCTCTGGTCACCTCCAGACTAGATTATTGCAATGCGCTCTACATGGGGCTGCCCTTGACGACCATTCGGAGGCTACAGCTGGTCCAGAATGCGGCAGCCAGGGTGGTGATGGGGTGTGGGCGTTATGGCCGTGCTTTGCCACTGCTCCGGGAGCTGCACTGGTTGCCAGTTTGTCTCCGGGTGCAATTCAAGGTGCTGGTTTTGACCTTTAAAGCCCTATATGGTAGTGGGCCGGGTTACCTAAGAGACCGCATCGCCCTGAGGACGTCTGTCCGTCCAACCAGAGCGGACCGGAGGGGCTCTCTAATTGTTCCATCAGCCAGAGGGGCTCGCCTCTCTGGCACAAGGAGGAGAGCCTTCTCCGTGTCTGCACCAGCCCTCTGGAACCTCCTGCCAACAGAGCTACGTCTCCGGACAGAATTGCTGCCTTTCAGAAAAGAACTTAAAACCTGGCTGTCGGGTCAAGTGTGGGGTGCAGGTGGAAGGGTAACCTCCATTGGGTGGTTGGTGTAGAAGAACTCTTCCCCATGGTGCCTTTGGATCCTGCACCCCTTGTTTTTAGGGGGTGGGTAGTTTTAACTGTTTTTAACATGTGTTTTTTAATTTTTATTGTGAACCGCCCTGAGTTGGCTTTGGCCGAGTGAGCGGTATATAAATGTGACAATTAAATTAAATTAAACGATATTGCTGTGGATGAACGTGTTTGGCATTATAAAATGAAGCCTGTGACCAAGTTGTTGATTGCACGTGGGATAAAATACAATTGGAGGTTCCCACAGCAATTAAGATTTTTTTACAACAAAAAATGCATACAATTGATGCTGACACTGATGCACTATATTATCTTAGTACAATTGAAATGATAGATTTGTCTTCAAGAGAGGGATTGACAATAAGAAAGGATTTGTTGGAATCAGGAGGCATAAGAAGAGAATATGGAGGTCAGGAGCAGGAGGGGGCAACAGGAGGGAGGGAGGAGGGGTCCAAAATTGATAATGTGGCAAAGGAAGGCTGAAGTATAAGGATGGAGGAATTTAAGGAGAGGCTGAGTGGTGTTAGGGAGGTCTTGGGAATGTATGTATAAAAGTGTTAAAAAAGGAATTGTATTAATGAGAGTGTGCGTGGGCAGTTTGAGGCTTGCAGTTACATCTTCCACATTCCCCCCTCCTCTCTTTGGTTGGCAAAGGCGGATTTTTCTTTAATATTGTAAAGGAAAAGGGTGGGGAGGGTAGAGTAGAATGTTTGTTGTGTTAGTTTTAGTTTTAGCTATGGGAATAGAGGTTGCACATTCATTGGAGAGATTGGAGATGACAGAAGATCGCTTTTTGGTAAATTATGAGGAGTATTAAAGTAATATCCTGGAATGTGTAAGGTACAGGATCTCAAGTAAAGAGGAAAAGAATAGAATTAGCTTTAAGAAAGGACAGGCCGGGTGTAGTCTTTTTGCAGGAGACCCACCAAAAATCTCAAGATGTGAATAAGATCTTTTTGAAAGGGATGCAATACTATGAGAAATCATTTGGTACCTCAAAGGCAAGGGTGTGGCTACTTTAATTTCGACTAGGTTGGGCTTTGAGATGACATGTAGTATCTCCGACCCTGAGGGAAGATTCTTGATAGTAAAAGGGAAGATTGACGATGAGGAAATGACTTTTGTGAATATATACACCCCAAATGATCATCAAGAGGACTTTTTGGAGAAAATGTATAAAATATTGGTAAAAGAAAAAACAACAAGAATGATAGTAGCTGGGGACTTTAATCTAATTAGGTCAAATTTAGATTGTACAAATATTTTAAGAAGTGGAAAAGGGGTTAAAAAACAAATTTTGGATAAATGGATGGAAGATATAGGATTGAAGGACATGTGGAGAGAGCTTAAGGGATCGGAAAGGGTTTATACTTATTTTTCGCACGTTCATAACTCATACTCTAGAATAGATTACATATTCGTAACAGAAAATATGATTGGAAAGGTAGATGAGGTAGAAGTGGGAATATTCAAAGAATCGGATCATGCGAAAGTGTTGTTAGAAGTGGGGATTGAAAATATAAGAAAAACAAGGAGGAATTGGAGATACGACTCTAAATTATATAAATGTAAGGAACAAACATCTGAGAATTGGAAGGAAAGTTGGCAATGGAATGATACGGAGGAGGTGAGTTTTAATGTAGTTTGGGATACCATGAAGTCGGTATTTAGAGGGGAGAGTATAAAGTCTAGTTTTAGAAATAAGCAATTCAAAGTGGAACAAGATAAAATTGAGAAGGAAATAAAACAGCTTCAAGAAAAAACATACAAGGACCAAGGATAAGAAGGTTTTTGATAATATACAAAGATTGAAGACTGAACTGTTAGGAAAGGACATAGAAAAAGTAAAACGAGACTTGGTGTATTTAAAAAGAGAATATTTTGAATTTAGCAATAAAAATTCAAAATTGTTAGCAAGGGCCGCAAAAGAAAAGAGAGAAAAAAGAGAAGTTGGAACTTTGGTCAATAAGGACGGAATAAGATGTAATAAGATTGGAGATAAATGTAAAATTGTTAAAGATTTCTACCAGGAATTATATGTGAAAAAGAACATAGATATTCCAAAATTGAAAAAACAATTGGAGAAACAAATAAATAATAAGATATCGCAGGAACATAGGAACAGGATGGAAGAACGAATAACAGAAAAGGAAATAAAAGAGGTTATAGCTAGCTTAAAAACAGATAAAGCACCTGGAGAGGACGGATTACCAGCCGAGTTTTACAAGGAATTTGAAGATATAGTGGTTCCAAAATTGAAAAATGTTTTATAACTATATATTAGAAGGAGGGCAAATCCTGACTTCATGGTATAGGACTATAATTATTCTGTTGCCAAAGCCAGGAAAAGATCTAGAAAAAATTGAATCATACAGACCAATAAACCAAGATGCCAAGATCTTCACAGCAATACTAGCTAATAGGTTGAATAGTTTTATAGGCACTTATATAAATGAGGACCAGGTGGGATTTTTGAAGGGTAGACATATGTCAGATTTGATAAGAAGAGTTTTAAATTTAATTGATAAGGTAGAACAAACAAAAGAGATAGTCGGACTATTATCTTTGGATATCTTCAAGGCATTTGATTCTTTACAATGGGTAACAATTAACGAGATAATTAAATGTTATGGATTTGGTGATAAATTTAAGAAGATAATTGGACAATTATATCAGCAAGGGAAGGCAGTAGTAAGGGTAAATGATGTAGTTACAAAAGAGGTAAAGCTAGAAGCAGGTACAAGGCAGGGTTGTCCTTTGTCTCCAATCTTATTTATTTTGGCAATGGAGATGTTGGCAAAGGAGGTAAGGGAAGCAAAGGAGGTAAGGGAAGACAAGGAGATAGAAGGGGTTCTAGGTAACAAGATAAGTTTATATGCCGATTATACTTTAATAACAGTTAAACACCCTGGAAAGGCATTGGATAGAATACAACTGCAGCTGAAAAATTTTGAGGATATAACGGGTTTGAGAATAAACTGGGATAAATCTGAAATGATATTGTGTAATATGGGTAAAGAAGAACAGAAAAGGATAAAGGAAAAATGTAATTTATGAATTAAGGATGATTTGAAATATTTGGGGATTAATATCTCGAATAAATTTGATGAATTTAAGAAATTGAATTATGTAAAGTTGAAAAAGGAAATTAAAGATAGAATACAACAATTGCAAAAATTGGTTTGGAAGAATTGCAATATGTAAAATGATGTTGTTACCAAGAATTAATTTTTTATTTGATGCTCTTCCAATCCAATTGAACGATAAAGAAATTAAGGAGTTTCAAAAATTGATTAACAATTTTTGTAATGGGGGGAAAAGGCCCCGATTGGTTAAGTTTTTTTGGTATTTATCCCAGAAGGAAGGGGGATTAGGAATGCCAAACCTGGTGGCATATTATCGAGCTTTCCAAATTAAAAACGTTATGAGGATCCTGGCTAATGAAAAGGCAATTTGGGAAGAATTAGAAATGAAAGATTTTAAACATATTGGAAAAGTGGTCTTTTTAGAAGGCAATATGAGTAAAATGGTCACTAAAAACAGAATGATGAAGGCAACTTTGGGGGTATGGAAAAAAGTAAAAAGGGACTTGGTACCGGACATTTCCCCTATTATAGAGTTGGAGGATATAGCAAATTTTCCAATAAAAATTGATAAAAGGGTCAAATAAGTATTTAATAAGAATGAGGTATTCCTGCTGAGAGACTGGATACGGGCCTGTAAAGACAGAGAGAGGAAAATAAATTTGTATGGACAGTTGAAACTGAATTGGTTCCAGACTGGGATGGTTAATAGCTGGAATAGTAAATATTTAAATGAAGTTGGATTAGAAAGAGACAGGACTGAGTTTGAAGAACTGATTTGGAAAATAAGAAGGGGACAAAGTGGTATAAAGGGACTGGTTGGTAAAATATATAGAATGATAAATAAGGTAGGTAATCCACAAGAAGAACTAAGATTAAGCTGGGAACAAGATTTGAATATAAAAATAAAAGAACAGAATTGGAAAAATAAATGGAGGAAAAGAATCATGAGAACTATGTGGGTTAGAGTTAAGGAACATAATTATAAAATGCTGTGGAAATGGTATTTGACTCCAATGAGGTTACATCAGATAGATAAGAAAAAAGATAAAATGTGTTGGCGTTGTAAGAAGGAAACGGGAATTTATGAACACATGTGGTGGAGATGTACTGTGGTAAAAAAATTTTGGAAGAAAATTGAATACGAGATAACCGAAATTATGGGGGAGAAAATTAAATTGGGTCTTAGCACGATTATGTTGACAGAAGTGGAAAATATAAACCTGAGTAAGAATAAAAAGGAGTTATTGGAAATAATGTTGTCAACGGGAAGACAGTGTATCGCTAGAAAATGGAAAAACGAGGTAAATTTGAATATTGAGGAGTGGTATAAGGAAATGTGGGGCTTAGCATTGAATGATAAGTTGACATGGGAAATAAATTTTAAAAAGGGATTTGTTAAAGAGAATAGATTCTGGAAGGTTTGGCAAGCTTTTGTGGATTACTCACTGAGGGGGAATGATTTGCAAAGACCTGTACCTGATCACAAGATTTTTTTGGGAAAATCTCAATGAATATCTCTGAGCTCTCCAGTCCATTGTAAATAACACCGGGTGATTAGTATTTTATTTTTATTTTTGTTTATCTTGTTGTTGTTCTTTGTTTTGTCTTTATATTAGTAAACATTATTGGAAAATGAGGCATAGAAACCATACCTTATTGGTTTGATTTGAAATAGCATATATTATAAACAATGTGGTTTCGATTTGTTGATGTTTAATTTTACATATATACGTAATTTTAATTTATATACGTAAGTCTCGTTATATTTGTAATTTTGATGTTCTTTTATTGTTTGTATTATTTTTGAAAATTTAATAAAAAATATTTTTTTTTTAAAAAAAAGAGACTAACTTGCTTAAGGAGCAGAATTTTCTCTGAATGGTCGCCTTGCTTAACAAGCAAAACCAACCAAAAACTCGCTTAACAACTGAATCGGGGTTTGCAATCCCCCCCCCCCCCCGAAGTCTCAATCGGTCACTTACAATGGTTTGCTTAAATAGCAAACTCGCTTAAAGAGCAATCCCGTGGAACACATATGCTCTTTAAGCGAGGTACCACTGTAAGTCCAAAGATTCTTTGATTTCCCGCTGTGCCTCTTGGACCAGGGCTGGACTCAATGGTCAATAGGATCCTTTCCAGCTTATTAAATTATCTAAGTTCAAGGCAGGCAAGGGCAGAACTGCATCACTCCATTTATCTTCTTAATTTTCTTCTGGCCTGAAACTGCCAGAAGAAGGCTGAGTCCCAGGTGATGTTCTCAAACCCTGTTCTCATCCCACCCATCCCCTTTGGAGTTATTTCTCTTGCTAACCTTGAAGTTTTTCTGCTTGTGGACGGTTCTGTCTGGCAAAACAAACATTCTCCCCCCTCCCTCCTCCCAAGCTTGTTCTTTTTGTGTGTGTGTGTGGCTGTTGGATTCAAAGGGGTGGCTCAAACGCACAGAGGTAGGGGAGACGTCTATGGGAACTCCACGGTTGTAAACACAGACCTCAGGCAAGGTGGCTCGTCTTCAAGTTTCCCTGGAGATAACTCTGTGCTCCTTCCAAGAAGAAAAAGGAGCAGAGAGCTTTTGAAAGTCACTAGTGGTGACTAGACTAGTGGTCCCAGACGTTTCCACCATTGCCCTAGTCCAGTGATGGCCAACCTTGGCACCCTGATCAGTAGGAATGCTGACTTGGGCTTCTGGGAATTGAAGTCCAAGAACAGCTGGAGTGCCAAGGTTGGCCATCACTGCCCTAGTCAGCCAACAGGGAAAGATTTGCTGGAAAATGACTTTTCCCAAGTTCTAGCGTGAAAGACTGGCTAGGAATGAAGCACTTGGGCAAGGACTTTGGAACAAAAGCCAACAGTTTTTCAATAGACACTAAGAGAAGGAAGAAACATTTCCACAGGGGATCCAGTTTTATCAACTTCTGCAAGGCTCCCACTATCAACTTTGCAGTTAAAGGAGCACATCAAGACGCAATAGATAACATCTCTAGCCCAGAGGGAGAGGCTGGAAATTCACATTTGAGAGGCCAGGAGGTCCACCTTTGGCCCACAAACCAGAAGTGTCCTGTTCTTTTTGGAAGGGACTAAATAGTAGCTGTTTCTTCTGCTCCAAACTCCTCAGAGGAGACAGATTTGAGGGCAGTGGTGGGACTTTGTTAATTTGGCTCAAAGTGTCTTTTTAAAAAACATGACCCAGGAAGGGGAAAGGCTTGATTATCTAATAATAAGGAGTAGAATGGAGTTGGCAAGGAGGCCTACTAAAGCCATGAGTGGGAGTTTGGGGAAAGTGTGCCACAAACCCAGAATCCCCAACAGCTTCTTTTCCCAGATGTGGATTCTAGGAGTTGTTGTCCAAAATACAACCTCTCCAATTTCTCTTGGATTCTACTGGAAGAAGGAAACTGGAAATCAATTGTTCTCGTAATACAAGAGTTCTCAACCTTTTTAAAGCTGGGGGCCGGGTCATGCTCCCTCAGACAGCTTTGGGGATCAGAAGGCCATTTTGCCCTTCCTCCATCACATGGCACTTCCTGGTGTGGTTGAGGCAGTGGGGGGCCACATGAAATGGTGCCATGGGCCGCATCCGGCCCATGGGCAGCAGGTTAAAAATCCCTGCCTTTAATAGGTCAAGGCCTCAGCAACTCAGGAGCTACTATCTTTGGTTCTGGATGGGGCTATTTTGCCCCAGACAGACCCAGTGCGTAACTTGGGGGTCCTCCTGGATTCGGGACTACTGCTCAAAGAGCAGGTGGCAGTTGTGGCCAGGAGGGTTTTTGCACAACTTCGTGTGATACGCCAGTTACACCCGCTCCTGGACTGGGACTCTTTGCTCATGGTCACGCATGCTCTGGTCACCTCTAGACTAGACTACTGTAATGCGCTTTACATAGGGCTGCCCTTGATGACCATTCAGAGGCTGCAACTGGTCCAGAATGCGGCTGCCCGGGGGGTGATGGGGTGCGTGTGTTATGCCCTGCCTCGCCACTGCTCCGGGAGCTGCACTGGTTACCGGTTTGCCTCTGGGTGCAATTCAAGGTGCTGGTTATGAGCTTTAAAGCCTTACATGGCAATGGTCCAGGATACCTAAGAGACCACGTCACCCCAAGAACATCTGTCCGTCCCACCAGAGCAGACCGGAGAGGCTCTCTGAAGATACCATCAACTAGAGAGGCTCAACTCTCCAGCACTAGAAGGAGGGCCTTTTCCGTGTCTGCTCCAGCCCTATGGAACCTCTTACCAACTAGAATGCGCCTCCAGGTGGAGTTGTTGCCCTTCAGGAAAGAACTAAAAACCTGGCTGGCAAAGCAGGTGTGGGGCACTGGTGACATGGTGACCCCACCCTGCTGTGGCTGAGTGATCTGAAGTTACAGCATATAGAGATCACGCCAGTGCCATGGTCAGATCACCACCTGGTGTCTCTTGACTTTCAGGAAGCGACACCTTATCATAGGGAGGCGAGACCACTTAAATTGGTCCAACCCCAGTGACTGATGGATTCTGATAGATTTCAGATGGAGCTGGGGCCGTTTCCTCCGGATCAACTGTGCAAGTCTGCCGAGACCCTAATCGCTCTTTGGGATAAGGAAGCGACGCGGGTCCTGGATATAATCACCCATTGTGTCTACATTACCATTTACTTGATCTAACTTATTCTCGAATTGCCCTCCCCCCTAAAAATCAACTACCCCCCCCCATGGGGCATGTGCCCCATGTTGGGAACCACAGCAATAGAGAGAATGGCAAAGCTTCAAGTGAACATGGCCTCATGCAGATCATTATACTCTCTATGTCCTCTTTCTACACATCTGCCTGCAACCTACAAGCTATCCAATGTATTGGAGAAGGTTGTTAAAAATCACAGCTTTGTATATATATAAAAAAGAACAAGCATGAAGTCCTTTACTTACAGTGTTAGACCAGATTAGCACTAGAACAGTATGAGCATTGGTGATTAGCACTAGAGTCAATTGTGAAAATTTAAAAATATTGGGCTTCACGTAAGGCATTAAAATGCCTTTCAGTGGAATTAGTAGATCTTAAAAGCACAGTAGAAACAGTTCTGGAACCAATATGTCATTGTCCCATCTGTGATCCCAATTGCTCTGGTTGAAACAAGAAGTTTGCAGGTAGTGCCAAACACAACATGGAGAGCGCAAAGGGACATGGCAGGGTGTGATGGGTGGAGAAATGGGAGAAGCAACATGAAAAAGAGTCAGACAGAAGAGGAGGGTGTGGAGGCCAAATGATGGAAAGGTTGCAGTTGAACTGATGTGGGTACAAAGAAGAACATCCAGGACTTCCCTAGTCACAGCAATAAATAATGAGGAACAAGTAAGAAACATATGAGGATTGCAGAATAGCACAAGTAATTTTACTTTGTCTTGAGCATGCCAGGGATACTGGATAATAGAAGCCACTAAACCCTGTGGATCATCCTTAGTTTCACAAAATGTACCACTTCAAAACTGTGTGTAAAGTAATCAGTGATAGCGCCCTTGGTCAACCCCAACCCCAGATATCCAGGTGAGACCCTCAGAACTGGCTGTTGCTGGAAATGAGGAAGCTTGGGATGGAAACCTCTGACCTAGGTAGGAGAGGAGACTGTAGCTGAGGAGAAATATATGGAGAGAGGTAAGGATGGGCTATAAGAGAGGCCTTAAACAAAGCTGAGGGGCAGTCTGTGGAAAGGACAAAGGCCACATGCAGGTGATTCATTAGATCTGGATCAAGAAGGAGCACAGGGTGATGCCTAGGAGGAGGAGCACAAGTCTTACTTCAAGTCTACTTGGAGACTTAATTCATTTCAGGACAGTGGTGGGGGAAATCTGGAGAGTAAATACAGAGGGGGTGGGGGTTATCCCAAAGCTATGTTTGTTGCGTGGGTCCCCAGACAGTAGTCTTTGCTGAACTTTGTGTGCCCTAAGAGCAAGACAGCACACCAAGAAATCCCTGCCAAAATGGGTGCCATAGGTTTCAAGGCAGGGATCACCACCACCATTGATTCTATGATCAACCTGAGCTGAGCCAAGCAAGCCCGATGCCTACACAGAGTCAATACTGGAAGCAAAAGAAGCAGGAAGATCGGCAACATTACCACCACTTCAACTCCCGGTGATCGATGTTGGCAAACCTTGAGCTTTGGTCTCTTGGCGGTCTTACAAGGTTTTCTCCACCAACACCCACCTTTCAACCTCCCTAGAGGCTACTGCGAAATGTCACTAGAGACTGAAGGGCCCTAATGAAGCTAATGGAAGGTCTGGGTTTTGCCGGGAGGTATGTAGGGGCAAGTGCAGTCAACTTCGCTCCCAGGACAAATTTCAGGAATGGAATAATCCCCCTCGCTCTGCCACAATCAGTCATGTTGACCTTAAGCTGGACCATTTAGAGTTGATAGGTGTGGGCGTAGAGGCTGTATAGGGTCAGCGGGGCTCACACTATAGCAAGAAAGAGTCGTATCTGTTCACTAAGTTGCCATCCTGGTACTTTTAAAAAAAAACCACAAAATTAAAAAAACCAACCTGCTACCTTCACATAACCTTTGAGGTTCCTTCATACCTCACTGATCACTCATAGAGCAAACACTCAAGACCTAATGCTAAGGAAAGTGTATGCTGTTTAACAAACACATGATCTAATGAAAAAGAGCTACACCAAATCCCTTTAAGAAGCTCAATCCTCTTGCGGGCTACACCTAAACATTTAGATTCTGAAATGTAAAACTCGTGGGTGTGGCTTGCATATACTAAGGGCCTCTGCACATACTTTGGGACAACTTATTTGAATATTTGCAATATCATCTAAGACAGAGCTATGCAAAATCTGGACTCACTGATTTATTCCAAGGTGAACATTTATGGATTCCAAGTCACTTTCTATAAATGGATATTTATTTAGAAGTTCACACTGAAAGAACTCAAAAATGCCACAAAAGTTTTGTTTGCTCATTTGTCTGAATGAGACATATACTGTAGTCCAGAATCAATTCATAGCTTGAATTTGTCCTCAGAGCTGAAATCAGTTTCTATGAGAAGTTATCCAATAATTTCATCTGCAGAAGTTAGAATGTATACATCCCCTCCCCAACCAATGTGCGAGTCAAATATTTGCAAATTTGGAAGCTTTTGGACTTAGGGGCAATTTGAAATCAAAATGTTGAAGTCTTGAGTACTGATCTGTTTTATAACAGGTTAAGCTTTGAATAGTTTAAGGTTATCGCTCAGTGCCAAATGTCAGAGGCCAAATTTGGAAATGTCTGGAATTCACAAGGTCAGCCTTTAATTCTAATGGTTTGCTCAATTCTGGAACTTTGCACAAATATCTGTCACTGGTCTTGAACAAACAAAACCACCCCTCAAAGCAAGAAAGCCATATTTGCTGGATTTCTGCCTCAGAGAAGCTGTTCACAGGCAAGAGACCACTTTCAACATTAAAAAAAAAAGATTCTGGCACTGAAGAAGAAGAAGAAAGGAGGAGAAGGACAAAAAGAAGAGGAGGAGGAGAAGCCACCACACCTATTATTCTAATTGAACCCTGATCTTTTAAAAACCCTGTAAGGATTATGTTTGCCTGAATTACACTGCCAAAGAAGTACATGGTACATCACAAGCACAAACACTGTTACTAGGTAAGGTGTCTGGATTAATCCTAGCATACAATTTTTATTAATTAGAGATTGCAAAAAGGGGAGAGCTTGCCAGTCTAAGATGTTCTAACTCAGGAGTTCTCAACCTATGGCCTGGGAACCAGATGCAGCCCGTGACACCATTTTATGTGCCCCCCCACTGCCTCCGCCACACCCGGAGGTGCCATGTGTGGCAGGCAAGGCAAAATGGCCGTCCAGCTGTCTGAGGGAGTGTGACCTTGCCCTTGGCTTGAAAAGGTTGAGAACCCCTATTCTAACTCTTCATAAGAATTCCTTAGGCCTCCTTTATGCATTAAACACCTAAAAGGATGTAACACAAAAAAACAAACACATACAAAGCCAGAGGTATTGTGGCAACTGACAGACTGATAGGCTTTTCCTAACCTACTTTCTCTGATGCAACTGAAAGGGGCATTGTATGGATAGCAGGCTGTCACATGCACACTGTGCACCCAAGATGCATGTGTGGTCTCAGTTGTGTGTAGTACAAGACGTACTATCCACTTCCCCTTAAAAGTCCCCCAATGCCTTCATGAAGGTCTCTTTCCTGCTCCATCTGGATATTCAGATACCCCACGTGGAAGCAGGTGCTTGGTCAAAAGCTACATCTGACAGAAGATAGGACAAGGATACAAAGAGCAGTGATGGTGAACCTTGGCACTCCAGGTGTTCTTGGACTTCAATTCCCAGAATCCCAAGTCAGTACACCTGCTGATCATGGCTTCTAGGAATTGAAGTCCAAGAACAGCTGGAGTGTCAAGGTTTGCCACCATGGACCAAGAGTGTAGATCTGCCAGATAATTGCTTTATAGTAGGGAACAATGTATCCCATAATGTCTCCACCTGCCCTGGTGGCTTGGGAAGATTTGGAGAGCTTTTAGAGCTCTGTCTTTTCCCAAGTACTGTACTGTACTCAAACATTTAGGTCTAATGAAACCTGAAAGACTACCTCCTCCAGCTTGGAGCCCGAGATCTTCAGGAAAAACCCTATTGTGTGTATGACCACCATGAGAGGTCAGGTTGGTGGATACACAGGAGATCACCCAAGGCAGGGCATTCTCTGTGGTACAGTAGCTCCATACTTGGGGCAGTCCTTGCTGAGCAAGACAAGGTTGCCTCCATCCCTGCTGAACTCTGCTCTCCTGAAGGACCTTTAGTTTCTAGAGCAGTTTCACAATGTGAAATTTTATTTGTCTTATCCTGAAAACCTTATCCTTTGTTTATGAACACAGAAGGCTATATATGTGTTTGGGAATTGTGCAGACCTAAAATCAATTGGTTCAGTTGTTCCAACAGTGATGCTTATGTAGCTGTTGAGTCTGTCCTGTAATGTCTAGAGCCGTGTTTCCCAATGCAGGGTACATGCCCCAAAGGGGGACTTCAATTCCATGAAGCCTAAGTCACTACATTGGCTGATCGGTGCTTTGGGGAATTGACTTCGGCTTCTGGGAATTGAAGTCCAAAAACCATAGGTTGGGAAACGCTGTTCTAGAGGTTTTTTTTTAATGACTTTTAGAGAATATGTTGGATTTGCTTTTAGAACATGTTGTTTGAAATGTATTTTAAATATTTTGATAATTTTACTGTAAATCATTTTGAGGCAATAAAGAAAGGGTGGATGATGATGATGATGATGTCCAAAAACCAATTAGTGTGCAAATATGTCATTTCACCAGCACGTTTTTAGAACTTGACTTCTAATTTTTAGGCTTGATCTTTGGGGGCTCACATCTCAGTAATGTTTAGAAATAAGAAATGCAATATGATAGTAACAGTAATATTAATTAATAGTAATAGTAACTTCAAAGGAAGAAATTAAGAGAAAAGCAAGACTAGATCATCCTCTTCCCCACACTAATTTCAGCAGGTGGAGTTGGTCAAAAACTATTGGCTTCCAATTTAAAACAATCGCCAAGAGCTTCTAATTCTCTTCCTGACATTCAAAACCTAGTGATTTTTGCAAGCCTGTCCTTTCGCCCACAGGTTTTTAGGACCTGGTACCTAATTTTTTTGTTAGGCTAGACCTTTTGATCTGTTTCCAAACATCAGCAGTGTCGAGAAACGAAAAGTATTAACAACAAACAGCAACACAACCAATAGTAATATGTAATTGTGCTCAAGAATACAGTGGACCCTAGCTTAACAAGTGGCTCGCTTAACACAAAATTCACATAACAAAAGGAAATTCATAGAAAATAGTGGCTTGGTTAACAATTTTTATTCCCAGAACGGATTAATTGGTTTTCAATGCATTCCTATGGGAAACCGTGTTTTGGTTAACAAATTTTGGTTTGCAATGCATTCCTATAGGAAACTGCATTCAATGCAGTCCTATGGGAAATTCACTTTACAATTTTTTTTTGTAGTACAAAAGGTCCCGGAGAATGCATTACATTTGTTAAGTGAGGGTCCACTGTATAAGTATCAGATCTTGGTCAAGTTCGTTTCTTTGGACTAAAATTCCCAGGTTCCTCAGCGGTGCCAGTGAGCCTGCTGGTTCAGAGGTTATGGGAGCTTTAATCCAGAAAAGGAACTTCTCCAAGATCCAGGATGCTCTTCAAGAATCCTGCACCACGCAGATGTAAAGGGGTCCTATGGACACTGGCCAAGTGGCTCAGTAACCAAGTGTGATTTACCTTTTGCCACGGCTGTCTTCCTGCTGTATAATGAACTGTCAAAGCAAAGCTATTAGGAATCCCATGCAATAAGACATTTTCTTTAAAAATAGGTCCACTTGCAAGCTGCTTCCCTTGCTGCGATATTACCCCCTCCAAACAGAATTGTATATAATTTTCTCTTTTATAAAAAATAAAATAAAAGTGGAGTTGAGAAATATGACAGAGCCCTTTCTGTCGAGAGGACGAGCCCTCCTCCTCCTCCTCCTCCTTAATAAAAGGGTTTAAACTTTTTCATTCACCAAAAAGCATAACTCAACATTTTAATAGCACGCCTTGTTGCATGACAGAAATTTGCTCCTGGCAATCATGGTTTCGACCACAAAACCACAGCAGGGAGCAGCTCTTTGTTAACTCTTTCAGGGCCGCACGATGCCGGGGTAGGCAGGCAGCTCATCTATGGCAAAGGTTGCGTGTGTTGAACATTAGACCTCACTCAGTTCACGCACCAAAATGTCCATCAAATGTGGTGAGGAGAAAGTTGAAGGCCACCTGTTTCGTTTTGCCGTTGCTGTCAAGTGCTTTTCACACATTATGGCAGGCCGTAATACAGAGTAAGACCCCTCCCTTCCTGGCTTAAGAATGTAGGTAAGTAAAGGTAAATGTTTCCCTTGCTCGAAAGCCATTCGTATCCATTCAGTGCTCATCTCTGTTTTAAAGCCAAAGAGCTAGCGTTGTCTGCTTCTGCAGACATTTCCATGGTCATGTGGCAGGCATGACTAGACACCGGAGTGCATGGAACGCTGTTACGCATGGAATGTAAAGAGCAGAATTTGGTGAAGTTCTATTTTTGGACTAAAATTCCCATATTCCCCAGCATTGCCAGTGAGCTCGATTGCTCAGAGTTGATGGGGGTTGCAGTCCAGAAAAGTAATATTTTTGAGATCTACAGCCACACACCCTGACAGGTTTTGGGGGTGTGAGATAGTTCACACATGCACGTGCGCATCCCAAATGCTCAATGCTGGGTTATTTGGTACAGTAAAACCTCTCATAAAGAGCACCTCACTTAGAGACTAACTTGCTTAAAGAGCAGAATTTTCTCTGCATGGTGGCCTCGCTTAACAACTAAAAATAACCAAAAACTCACTTAACAACTAAATCGGAGTTCACAATCCCCCCCACCAGAAGTCACAATTGGTCACTTACAGTGGTGTTCCCATGGAACACATTATGCTCTTTAAGCGGGGTACCACTGTATACTGAATGGAGAGGCAGATTAAAGTGTGAAATAACTCCTTGAGAGCACCCTTTAGTTCAGCGGTATTCAATGTTTTCCTGCCACGGGCCAGACCACGCCCCCTCCATCAGCTGAGCAAGCTAGACCCAAGGCTCCCCCTGGTGTAAACGTTGCCGTAAACAGCAGCGGGCACTTTTACAGGTGTTGTAAATGCATCTGCTTCCAGGGTCATTGCTGTGGGCCAGATGATTTGCCACTACGAGCTGTAGGTTGCAAACCCCTGCTTTAGTTACTGGTTATATTGGCATCCTGCAGTTTTTCCTATGGACACAAGGTGGCATACCTGCCTCTCATCCTTCCCGCTGTATCCTCCCACTAGCAACCTTGCAAGGTAGGTCAGGCTGAGAGGGAAGGTTTCACCCCGTGAAATGGATGGTTCATCTGGGACTGCCCCCTGTCTCTCCCAAGTCCCATTTAAGAAACCTGATTCAGAGCATCACTTGATCCTCAACAAAAACAAACAAAGCATAACTTCAACCTGGCAGTGAGTAATGGATGGCTTAATCTTCCTTGGAGGAGAAGGGTAGGAAGCCCTTCCTGCAGAAACCAAAGCACCACCACAGAGATGAACTGACATATAGACTTTCTTTGAGAGCTAGCTTTCTGCTCGCAAGGAATATCCAAAAATGGAGATGGGTGCTCAGAATAGCATTCAATACCTGCATTGGTATAGTCCAGTGATGGGCAGTCTTGGCCCTCCAGCTGTTCTTGAACTTCAATTCCCAGAGGCCCTGATCAGCAGGAGTGCTGATTTGGGCTTCTGGGAATTGAAGTTCAAGAACAGCTGGAGGGCCAAGACTGCCCATCACTGGTATAGTCCAAACTTTCAACTCCTTTTGTCAAACGTATGCTATATAGTCCATCCATTATGGCTTCTTCACTACCTTATTTTCCTTATATATTTATAAATTGGAGTTCAGATGTATTTAGGCCTGATCAGAAATCTGGGGAAGAAGCTTGTGATTAAACTAGGATAATCTTTCTATTTGACTGGATTATGGAAATGACCATAGACAGCCTGGTGTACTGAGCAGAAAAGGGAATAATTCCAAAATTCAAGGAAACTATGAGCAACTGTTATAGATCAACAAGTTATCCCAGGTCGAATGAACTCGCTCCAAAGTAATTTGGTTGCCTATATTGGCTCATACATTGTGTTGGCAGCCCTTTGTTCAACAGACAGATCTGTCTTCAGGAGATTTCCTTTCAACTCCAATATTGATTTGTCATCGCTTTTAGTGCAAATCAACTGAACTCCAAAATGTTCTATCTAATATCTTCTCTGGCTGAACATCTTTGCCATCGGCTCATCCCATCATTTTCGGGGTCTGCCTGGTGGTCTTTTATGGTCTGAATACAACATTCCTTTCAACTCACCTAGGAAGACCCATGTCTGGGATTGTTTCGTCTTAAGGGTAACCTGATAAATTGATTTTGGTTTTTATTGCTCTTGATACAGACTGACACCATTGCCTCTCTGAATGATCAAAGCAGGTCTATTATCATGGGAATTGTTCTTCAATAACACTGCCTCCAGCTCTCTTGAGAGGACATTATCCCTGGCTCTTGTCTGAACATCCTTCTTCTTCTTTTTCTTCCCTGAAGACATTACCTTTATTGAAGCTGAGCCAGTGTTTAGTCAAAACCTCTGTCTGATCTGACCTTGATCGGTCAATCTAAAACGGTTTGCCAGTATGAGAAAATCAAAAGATCCAAGCTATTCTTTATAGCTGAAGGCCTCAAAACAAACTAAAACATCTAAAGACAAAAAAGGGAGAAAAATGAATTTCTTTTATCAGCTTTTAGAGCTTAGCATCACAAAAGAGAACTTGCAGCACACAGCCCTATGGGATGGCAGCAACAAAGCCATTCATTTTCAAATGAGATACAAAGAAACAACTGGGTCACAAACAATCTTAATTGGTCTGAATTCCTTGTAGGATAAAGGGAATGAAAACAGAAATCATAATTACAAATGTACAAACATTTTTGAGGGTAAACAAGAGCAAAATCAAATAAGAAGATGGAGGAAGGAGCTCACTGAACAAGGAATAACATTAAAGGAGGATATAGTTGAGGAACTCAACCTCCCGTACATCACTTGGAGGACCCTGAGTAAGTTGAGATTCAGAGATGATAAATGTAAGACCAACATGCTCAAGTGGGGGCCACTGGCAGACAACAACACACTGTGTGAATGTGAAGAAATACAGAATCCAGCTCACTTGCTAATCCGCTGGTTACTACCAGAACTATGTACCGATGAGGACTTAAGTTTGGCCAACGACAAAGCCCAGAAGGTGGCTTCATTTTGGCCACTTGAAGTCTTACTTGGACAAGAAAGAAGAAAATGATGATTACCTGTGCACAACCGGGGTTGTGGTGACTTAATGGTTAAGACGCTTGCCTTGTTAGCTGGCACGCCGGCAAGTCGGCAGTTCGAGACCCGAGTACTGCATGATGGTTTGAGCACCTGACTCACTCTGTCCCAGGCCAGCTCCTGCCAACCTACCAGTTCGAAAGCAAGAAATTGCAAGTAGATAAACAGGGACCACTTCAGTGGGAAAAAATCTTGAGGACATGAAAGGAGCCTCATTCAGGCGTCCCCTGCGCAGAGTTTCTCCAGCAAAAATACTTTCAACCCAGAATAATTTCTGACATGAAATTATTATTATACCTATGCATAGGAACTGGTTGAAAGGGAAGATCTTTGATAAAATGATTCCCAAATCTTATCAAAACAAAGATTTCACCAGGGGAAATGTCGAAACATTATTGCCAGATCAAACAAGAAGCTCCTAAAGGTTTCTATCTTTACAGTGTCCTCATTACATCATTTATGGTAGCATAATAATTCATACTATAAAATAGAAACATATGTAGAAATCCTTGTCTTACAGCCTGCATGCATCTTAACATTTTGTTTCTGGACTACAAAGCAGGCTGAAGTTCTTGGCTGGCACTAGTTAGCACTTAGGTTCAAGTGGTTAAGACGCTGCACTTGACGACTGAAAGGCTGGCAGGTCAGCAGTTCAAGACCTGAGTACTGCATGACAGAGTGAGCTCCCATCTCTGTCCCAGGTCCTGCCAACTTGTCAGTTAGAAAGCAAGAAATTGCAAGTAGATAAAGAGGTACCACTTTGGTGGAAAGGTAAACTGCTGAACACAGACATTGGAGTGGAACAGATACCTCTGTACATAGAAGAAAGCAGGAATAAAATATCAGGAGCACTGGGTCAAACTGGCAGAATGGAAAGTCCCTTCTCTCTTCGTAAAACCATTTGCATGTCAGAAGGCAATAATCTACAACATGTCTTAAATAAACAGAAGTAGGAAACGTTGTAGGAACAGACGTGGTCCTGGAGCATCAAAATAACAGGGGCGAAGTCATCAGGTGTTCTTTAAGAGGGCTGAGACTACATGTGTAAAATGCTTGGAGCATTTTTAAAAAAATGCTGTGTAAAAATATAAGAGTTGTTATTATGAGAATTACAGAGTTCGGGTGCTCGGCAGGAAGGGACCTCAGTCATGGCTATGATTTTAAAGGTTTAGAAAGTTGCCCCATCGAAAGACATGAAACAAGACGGTACAAGGCAGATGTAAAGCAGGGTTCCCACCTTCCTCCTTTCTCAGCTCCTATTTTGCTACATCTGAGCCAACAAAACTGAATTAAGGAAGCTGTTCCTGTAACTTCCACAAACAAGGGAGCCAATTGTTTCAAACTGGCCGCTGTTAAAGATGTAGCAGCAAAACTGCGAGAAATAGTTGGCAGGGATAACCTTAGATTTTCAGGACAATCTTCATGGCGGATCACCATGAGGACCGCCAATATTCGGAATCAGATACATCACAAGAAGGAGAGGATAACCTTAGATGCCATGACAATCAATACTCATCTTTGTTTTTTAAATATATATATATCAGAGAATAAACAAAAACAAAACAAAAACTTGTAGCACTTTAAAGACTAACTGCTGTTTTTTAATTTTTGCTTTCGTGGATCAAGTCCACTTCATCAGATCCACAAAAGCTAATGTTAAAACACAGCAGTTAGTATTTAAAGTGCTACAATTATTTTGTTTGGTTCATTCTCTGATATGCTTGAAACACAGACTAATATGGTTACTATTCCAATTTTTTTTTAAAAAAAATAACACACAGAAACAAATGAGTCAGTTCAAGCGGACTTTGTTTAAAGAAGTGAAATTTGTAATCTGGTTAGACATTTAGTTGAACCCTGAGGCTTTGTACATTTCTTTTTTTCACGGATGTTCCTCCAATCACCAGCCATTTAGGCTCAAAGATGCTTAGAGTTGTAATCCAAAAGAATAAACTTTTCCAAACTGTGCTTGAATGGAAGACGGCATTTTCCTTCAGCCAATTTCTCACCCCCTGGTGGTCAATGCTTTGCCAGCCCACTTCCCCAATAAAGACACGGACACCAGTAATGGATTTAAAATTTTGGGCCATTTTATTGATTATAACCTCATCTTAAACTTAGAACTTTAAACTTTCCTTAACACTGTTAAGGTTAACGGGCTGCAATAGCACTGGTAAGGAACCAACCTTAATTGCTAATCATATTTGGCTACTTTGTATCCAATTGTAGCAATTTGTTTACCGATGAAACAAATTGTTGACCCAAGTCAGGATGCTACTTGTTGACTCCAGCATCTGACGTATATCCGGTAAAATGTCAAGGTGATGCAGGCTGCATAGATCATAGCATCACCCTGTTCATGGTCCGCCCTTGATGAGCCAGCCCCAGTTTCCCTGTACCTTGTCCTTGGGGTGGCCAATCAACTGCATACCTGCCAGATACCTATGGGTCATCCACTTTCTCCTTACCAGTGCTACCTGCCAAAGTGACCTGTAAAAGTGAAAATATTACCCCATATCTCAACCATCAGCAACAGTGTGGGATGGGCGAAAACGGCAAGAACCAAGGGGCCAATACAGGTTCAAGCAAAAATTTCCATCCGGCCCCGAAGCGACCAAAAGTAGTCACACTGTCACCTAGGGAGGGGGTGGAGGGCAAACCCGCTCTTGGCCCAGCCAATCCAATTAAAATGACGGCGGGTGAAAGCGTGGCCACCCCTTTTATAGGGGATGCAGCCAGCCCCCCCCCGCCGAGCCCCAGGTGCCCGTATCTGAGGGGGCGGGGCTGGCAAAGAGTGCGACGGCCATATTGTTGCCGCCGCGCTTCCCTTATGTGCTTGTACAACTACCTGCTTCTTATTGTGACCTCAAAGGTCTTCAGCAGGGGTGCCCAAACTATACCCATGGGCCAGATTCACACACACACCCCCATGCCAATTCATCAAGCCTCCGAAGCCCTCGTTGCTCCCGGAAGCGGAAGTAAAATGTGCCCTTTGGGGCGCATTTTACTTCCACTTCCGGGAGCGATGAGGGCGTCGGAGGCTGGATGATTTAGCATTGGGGACTGGATCCAGACCATAGGCCATAGTGACCGGTCCCCTGAACCACATGATCGGCCCATGGACCAAAAGGTTTGGGCACCCCTGGTCTAGAGTATATTTGGCCACAGCCTCTCTGAAGCAACACCACTTCATTTTTTCATAGCGGAGTCAGTTGAGCTTTGCATATTGATGGAAGCTAATTGCATTCCACACAGAATCACTGCATAACCTGGATGTTTGCATGTCAATTTCCCAATAAAGATTCCACCCATTAAGAAGAAATATCTTCTTTTTTAGCTTCAGTAATAGCACACACACTATCCAGTTTGGTATAGTAGAAACAGTGATGCAGTAGGATTCAGGAGGCCTGGGTTCGAATCCCTACTCCTTGGGGAAGGTAAAATTGTTCAAACTACTGTACTTCTTAATATCTCATCTACCTTAAACACCCTGTTAGGGTTGCTATAAGTCAGTTCCAACTTTACTGCACATAACAAACAAACAATAAGATCATCGACTGCAACTCGTATCCAAGAATGATTTTTTTCCTGAAGCAGGAAAAATACCATTGGCGTGAATTTGTTTAAGGTGGATTCAATTTTGCTATGAAGTGACCCACACACTATGATCACGGAGCCATCTCCTTCGGCACACATGAAATGAGGCATGCAGGGTTTAACACTAGGGCCGCAATGGACTGCCGCAGCCTTAAGGATATGGACAAGGTGTGCCTTCATAGCCAGGCCATCTGGCATGGCCTCTTCTGCCTCCATGACCATTGGGAATCAGAGTTCCTCCTCCGCTCATTTTTCCATTGGGCCCAATATGATGGTTTCCAGTGGCATTTCTTCCACTGAGGGGGCCATCGCTCCACCTAAAGGAGCTCATCCACCCGTAGCCATTGGCCCCTTTAGGGATTCAGGTTAGTTAACTGCTGCTTGACACTCAACGTTGAGTTGCTGGCTGTACGGTCTACTCCATTACAGTAGTGGGATGTCTGGCCAGACACAAAACAATAAGATATACAAAGTGAAATAGCCAAATTTGTCTTATCTGGGGAGACACTTTTATTTAAGAATCCTGTGTGTCAGACCCTGTATTCACATTTTGCTGGAAGCTAATACCAAGATCTAAAAATGCTGTGAAATTTTCTTCTTCTTCTTCTTCCTTGTCTAGGTCAGACATGAAACTACCAAACTGAAGGCACCTTTTGGTGAGTTCATTCTGCAGTTCCTTTCTCCTGACCCAGTGTGAGAAAGATTAGCCAGCAACCCATGGTTGTTGTTACCAGGGTACATCCGATTGTGGTTCAAAAATACCACAATCTTCGAGGAGGCTCTTTCTGTGTACCCTTAAATGTATATTGATTTGAAGCACATATTCACCAAAAATTTCACCTACAACTTCCCAAAGTTTTAAACTTTCTTCTTGTTTGCTCACTCATACCCAGACGCGTGCCCACACACGCACATACATAAGGTTGGGTTCAGTAGTAGTTTACTAAGAACCACAGCTGCCCTGCTATGAAAGTACTTTTGAGTGTATCTCAACTTCAAAGCTACAAAGATGCTTCCATTTGACTTCAGGTTATGTTATTACTTGAGTCAGCACAACTCAGCGATCAGCCCTTCTTTCTGGAATTCTTCCAGAGCACTATTCCATATGCCATGTGACCAGGTAAGACACTAACCTACAAACCCTTGTGATGCCATAAGTGTCTTGGTCCTTCAGGCATTACAGAGTTCTTGGTTACATTCACCATGACAGAGCCAGGAGCAGATAAAAATTATTTCAGGGACTACAGAATCCCATACTAGGAGCTATAGTTGTGGCAAACACTCTTCTTTCCAAATCTCTGAACAAAGGTAAGCATGTAATCGTATGCCCACTTATGCAACCAAGTTCCAGAAAATTCAGTGAAGTTTAATTCCAGGGGGGAAAAACACCATCTATAGAATCCTACACTTCTGGGCATAATCCATAAAAGACTACTAATAACGAAAAGATTCCTTAGTAACGCATTTCCATTACTATTATCCAAAAACTTTCAACTGTAATACAGAACTGCTGAAGATAATTTCTAGTAAATGTATATCTCTAATTTATTCTATAGTGGCAATGGGATATATGGCACTACAGTATAAACTTTCAAATCAATGTTTGCAGCACATTTTGGATCTCTAAACTTTTCTATTTTCATTTATCTAACACACACTTTCCTTACAAGGGACCTGGAACCATTCTATTTCCAGGTTCTCCTCCCTAGCGAAAGCATTTCTTTAGAAGTGCACCATCCCATTGTAACTGTCTACAAGCTGGAAAGAATCCTTTGTATCCCATCCAAAATCTACATGCACGGGGGCAAAATTTCATTGAGAAACAACATCTCCAAAATGATACAAAACCACAACTTCTCAGGGAAAAGAAACATACACGACATTTTCAGAGAAAAGAGAGAGATGGCCAACATTGAAAGCAACTTTTCATTTTTCACGCTGTTAAACAGCTATTAGAAAGCGCTTAGTCCTGCCAGAGTTTTGGCCAGAAAAGTTTTGGCAGAAGTTGTTTAATGCAAAACCAGAATCAAATTTCAAAGCAGCAGCCAGAAATAAAAAAACAAAACAAAACTTGTGGCTTTTAAGAAAACCAACAGAGATTAACAAAACTGCAAACCCTCTCAAATCCAGACATTCCCTGTTCTTTAACTTCATCGGTTTTAAGGCAGAAATGATGGTCTTAAACCGTACAACCTTGAAATCCGTCTCCGTTTAAAACCTCTGCATACATTTTGGGGGAATTACTCAGAGCAATAGAAAACAATCCACTTACTCAATCTCATTAGACATGTTCCACCAACGTTTTTCCAGTCCCTTGCCAAGAGTAAAAATCTTCCCGGTTGCTCTTCCAAACCTCACCTAGTAGCTTCTAAACAGAGTCATCACCTGTGAAGTGAAAGGTTTGATTCAGGTTAGAGGTTTATGTTGTACAGGTATTCTGCTGACAGGTTGGTTATCTCAGCATCTCGCTTGCGATTGGCTGGAGGAGACAGGTGCCAGAAGACAGGTACACTTCAACAGGTGCAGAAACAGTTAACCCCTTCAGGACCGGGATGGGACGGTGGAAGAGCTGCAGTGAGGAGGCGAAGGAGACGGACACAGAGGAAAATTCTTCAAGGAAGGAAGGAAGGAAGAAGGGAGGTTCCACTTATGAAATTACTCTCTTGCTGTCCCCATTCTCCAGACATGCCGATTTTAAGCAATGTCACAGTAAACCGACCCATGACCTGGCAAGAAGCAAAAGTGTGTTTCTTAGTTGCTGGGCTCTCTGTTAGAAAGGATTAAACTCAAAGGGAATGAGAAATAAAAGGTGACTCAAAAGGAGGCAAGGGTTCCCCCCCTCTTTTGTTAAGGAGATAAAGGTATTTTATCAAGCACAATTTCCTCCCCATTTCTGCTAGATTTCAGACAAGGAAGTTACATGAGATAAACTTCGCATTTTTGCAAATAATACTTTTTTGATTGTGCTTTGTGTTGTAGCTGCATTTTCTGCAGAGATTGTCTCATTTCCATCAAGATTTCTTCTTCTTCCTCCCCCTCCTCCTCCCCCCATCTGGCTCAACATCCTCTGACCCTCCCCACCCCACTGCCTGCCTAGCCCAGATGTGTCCTTGGACTATATCTCCCATCAGCAACAGCCCTAAGAAGGTGAATCAGGCTAGGGATGGATGGGGACAGAAGTCCAATTGATCTGGAAAGTATGAAGGCAGAGGAATCTGTCCACATTGTTTCGCAACAGCTTGCTGCTGTTTCAGAATTTTTTTTACTTACTTACTTACTGTATTTATAAGACCACTTTCCTCACCTTGAGTGACCCAAAGCGGTTTACAAACATCAGTTAAAGCCCCTATCTAAAACCGATTAAAATCAATTAAAACCAATGGAACAAAACTGTCTAAAAACAACCCTGAACCCTCCCCAATCCCCTTAAAAGGACACCCTGGCAGAGGTAGTTAAAAACCCCGACGGAAATCCATTTCCCTCAAATCCTAAAATAACAGAATTGGAGGGTACTCAGAGGACATCTAACCCAACCCACTTGAAGATTACAGGGGTGTGCGTTGCCACATGAATAATTTTTGTAGCCCATCTTCCAACAAACTGTCCAAATGTAGGATTTGAAGTCTGTCCCCCCGCCGCCGCTGCCGCCGCCGCCAAAGGAGCTTTTCTGAATTCTGAGCCCATAGAAACAAGTTTGTGGAAGGGGCTTAAACTTTTGCAACTATGAATCAGAACAAACCAATCCAATCGTTGGGATGTTGGTGGTGGAGGAAATATTTTCATGGACTCTATAAAGATTTATCAGTTTTTAAAGGAAAAAAATGACTTGGCTTTTTCTGTTCTAAGCACTTTCCAGTTTTTGAATACATCTCTGGTTGTGGAATTCACCAGTTCAGGGTAAATGTTTATGGGCATTCTTTTCTGGATAACACTCTTAGTCCTTTCTTCTCTTTCAAGGCACAGACAACTAAAGTTATAGGTAAAAGGTCAA
The DNA here is from genome assembly GCA_035047305.1 of Bradypodion pumilum. Classification (NCBI taxonomy): domain Eukaryota; kingdom Metazoa; phylum Chordata; class Lepidosauria; order Squamata; family Chamaeleonidae; genus Bradypodion; species Bradypodion pumilum. The sequence continues at coordinate 30,878,232 of JAWDJD010000007.1, forward strand.
GGTCACCCTTGCTCGAAAGCCAGTCATATCCAACTCGAGGGTTCAGTGCTCATTGTTGTTTATAGCCAAAAAGCCAGTACTGTCTGCGTTTGCAGACTTTCCGTGAACATGTGGCAGGCTTTCATGTCAAAAATTATTCTGGATTGAAAGGATGTTTGCTGGAGAAACTCCACACAGGGGACGCTCGAATGAGGCTCCTGCCATGCCCCCAAGATCTTTTCCCCACCAAAGTGGCCCCTATTTACATCTACTTGCAATTTCTTGCTTTCGAAATACTAGGTTGGCAGGAGCTGGGACAGAGATGGGTGCTCATTCCATCGTGCAGTACCTGGGTCTTGAACTGCTGACTTGCTGGCCTTTCAGTTAGCAAGGCAAGCTTCTTAACCACTGAGCCACCACAGCCGCATGCCCTTCGGTGAGGGAAGTCTAAATATACTGACACCAGAAATGATCGAAGCAGCTGGAAAATAGGGTATTTGAAAGTCCACCTGATTCTTATTCTATATCTGTTTTGACCAAAATTCATTCATTTGAAATAAGGTGATAGAGGTGAGCTTTGCTGATATCCTGGACCGCCAGAAAGACAAACAAGTGAGCCCTTGAGCAAATCAGGCCTGAACTGTTGCTGGAGGCAAAAATGATGAACTTGAGGCAAAAATGATGAACACTTTAGACCCGTGATTCCCAACCTTTTTTTGGCACACCCCACCTAGGCATCTCTAAAATCCTAATGCTCCCCCACTCCCAGTGACATATCATTCTTATTATTCAAAAAGTGAACTCCTATCCAGGTGGAAGAATCCTAAAAGGCCACTCACTGTTAATAACTCATTCACGAATTGTCCCCCTTAAAAATCAAATTGGCCCTCCCTCTGTGGGGCACAAGCCCCACGTTGGGAACCATAGCTTTAGACATATCATGAGAAGGCAGGATTGACTGGAAATGTCAATATAGTAATACTAAAAAATTGTTTGAAGGCAGTAGGAAATGAGGGCAAGTCTGGCCAGGTTATCCTGCTATGGTAATAGAGTAGAGCCTACTGCCAGCAACTCAACACTGAGTTTTCAGGTGGTTAACTAACCTGAAAACCCTTAGGACTAACAGCCATTGGTGGCAAAGTCCACAGGGAAGGATGATGGTCCCCAAGTGGATTAAATAAATCCCACTTGAATCCATCTTGGTGGAGGGCAGCAGCTTCATCCATCCTGGTCTGGGGCTGATGAGGACTTTGCGTGCCAAAAGGGCTCAGGACCAGAAAGTGACTCGTGAAGCTGGATCAGTGGTACGGGGGTCATGCTGCGATGCGGAAAGCAGATGAAAGGCCACTGCATTACATTCTCAGGACAGTCCATATGGCTGATTGTCATGATGATCGGAATCAGATATGGCACAAGAAGAAGGAGGAGGAGAAGGAGGAGGAAATGAGGAAGACAAAATACAAAATGGATTAACCCCAGAAAGGAAAGCACAGTCTCGAGTTTGTGAAAGCTGAGCAGGGCTGTTGAGGACGGGATATTCTGGAGATCATTCATTCACAGGGTTGCCTTAAGTTGGAGGTGACTTGACAGAACATAACTGTAGCAACAACAGCTACTGGTTTCTCACAATTATCGTGTAATGCCTACACTGATGCCCCACATTTCTAAACTTGTCTGCGATGATCCACCAAATGGGGAATAAATGTTTCGCACTTTTTTCCCAGCGTTACGGCATCAAGTCAAAATGGATGCTTTCCCTCCAAGCATCTATCTACTAAATCCTCCTGTCCCTTATCTGTCTGCTAGTTCATTTGCTTTTCATTGCATTGTATATTATGATTAGCTTGGATTAGTTCTTAAATTGTACTCTATTTATTTTCTTAATGTAGGGTGCTAGACACAGGGAGAAGTACAAGGACCGTGTGCTTACATTTTAGCATTGATATTCGGAACGACAACATGACGACTGGAAGGTGATAAAACTCACCAATGCCACCCTCAATAGTCCTATCTCCATTTTAATAATACTAATTCATTGTCGTCGGCTGCTATTCATATACAAGCATACATTCTTTCCTGGAAGTCATTTGATACTAAAGTCAAAATAATACTAATTATTTTGTATATAAAGCTTTACCACTTACATATTCAATCTTATTATTATAAGTGGGAAATGATCCTAGATGCGTGAGATATAAATGTAATAAATAAAGAAATAAAAATAAAATAAACAATCTTACTGTGTCAATTTTGATTGTTGTGTTTCTGTTGACTCCTATTTTGACTGTTTTACTTCTTATAATTTGCCATGGTGTGTTTGAATACAAATTATGCTGTAACGTTTGTGAACTATTTAGGATCATTACGATCCTCCATTTTGTCTCCTTCTTCTTGGTCTTGTAAATATCGCGGGACTGCGTTCCCGCCTAAACTATGTAGTTTGTACAGTTTTCACTCCGGTCCGATAACCTCCAAGTTACCCCTTCCTTTTCTGCCTCTTCCCGCTCAAATGTATTCATTTCTCAGTGTATATAAGGAGCAGTGCTGCGCCACTGTTCTCCGTGTTCTGATTACCCAATAAATGATTTAGCCCTGTTATGCCGGCTGCTTCGAGTTTCTGACAGAACATCAAATTGGCAACGAAGGTGGGATAATGGCGTCCCATACACCTACCCTCGCTCCTTTGAATGTTGCTGCTCCAGAGAAATGGCTCTTGTACGAGTGGCAGTTCCGCCATGCCATGGCGGTGCAGGACATCGTTGACGAGGACAAGAAGCACTCCTGCTTCTTGTTGCAGTGCGGCCTGACCACCCTCGAACTGGTCATGCACCTCATCTTGCCCAGGGACATCGACATCATCCCACTGGCTGAAATCTTGGCGGTGCTTCGGACACACTTCCAGCTGAAGGTGTCTATCTTCCTGGCCTGGGTGGCGTTCCACAGACAGGATCAATGCCCCGGGGAGTCTGTGGCTGACTACACTGCAGCGCTGAGGCTGGCCGCTGCTCCGTGCCAGTGGGACAATCTGGAGGAGGCGTTGCGGGATCGTCTCCTGGCCGGGTTGCGAGATGAGGAGACACAACGCCGGCTCATGGTCAGGGATGTCCTGACCTTCAAGTCGGTCCTCCGGGAGGCTCTGGCGTCCAAGGCTGCCAGGTCGCGCATCAAGTCCTTTAAGCAGAGGCCTGCCGCCTCCAGTGCTGCAGAGTCCGCTGTGCAAGCCCATCGCTGCTCATCCCCACACTCCTCCATATCTTCAGCATCGCTGGCGTCTTCCTCTACGTCTGGATACGGGTCTAGTGTCGAGGACGGTGAGGTCCGGAAGGTCCACAAGAAGGCAGCGGACAAGCGCACCACAGAGACGGCCCCGCACAAATGCGCCCAGGCACGACCACCGTCAGTGCCCCTTAAGGAGTGCCAAATGCCATCATTGCAGCAAGAAGGGCCACATCGCCAAGGTTTGCAGGTAGCGCCAGAAGCAAGCCCTAGAGCCGCACAGCTGACTAAGCCAGAAGGGTGCCCAGGCGTCGAAGATCTCAGCCGACGAGCCATCCGTCCGCCGGGTGTCCAGCATCGCCCATCGGTTCTTCACAGAGGTTCAACTACATGGCGTTCTGGTCAGGATGGAGGTAGACTTGGGGACATCCTACTCCATCCTCCCTCAGAGGGATTTTTTGAGAATCCCCCCAAAGCTTCGCCTGAAACTTCGGGCTCTGAAGACGTCTCATCGACATGTGCAAGGTTCCCTGATTCCAGTCCTGGGGGTGGGGGATTGCTCTGTTGTTTTCAAAAACATTTAAACTAAACTGCCCCTTGTAGCGGTCAAATACGGCATGAACTGTTTGCTGGGGGTGCAGTGGTTTGACCAGTTAGGAATCAAGCTGTCTGGCATCAATGCCGTCAATGCTGACCCAGTGCAGGACGTCTGTAATGCGCACGTGGCAATTTTTGAAAAGGGTATAGGACAGTACAGAGGTCCCCCAGTGTCCTTCAATCTTGACCTGGCCGTGCGGCCAATCTGCCTCAAACCTCGAAGGGTACCATTCGCTTTGAAGAACAAAATTGAGGTTGAACTGGACAAGCTGGTGAGCCAGGGGATTTTGGTCCCAGTGGACTCCATGGAGTGGGAAACCCCTATCGTGACTGCGATCAAATCTAATGGGGAGGTGAGGATTTGCGGAGATTATAAATGCACCATTAACAAGGTGATAAGGCCTAATGCTTATCCGGTGCCAGTGGTTAGCCATCTATTGGCTGTTTTACATGGGGGCAAATGCTTTGCCAAATTAGACCTAGCGCAAGCCTATCAACAATTATCAGTCACACCTGCTGCTGTGGCAGCACAAACAATTGTTACACACAAGGGGGCTTTCAAGGTAACGCACCTTCAATTTGGGGTGAATGCAGCCCCGGGGATTTTTCAGTCACTTGTTGAGTGTTTACTGAAGGGTCTCCTGGGGTCCTCCCATACTTTGATGATATCCTTATAATCGCTGGGAGCGAGTCCGAACTCGCCAGCAGGATAGATCAGGTGTTGCAAGTTTTCAAAAATGTGGGGTTATGTCTTACGAGGGACAAATGTGTTTTTCATGCAAGGGAAGTCAAATTCCTAGGGTTAAAGTTCACTCCTGAGGGAGTTAAACTCTCTGATTCAAAGGTTGCCCCCCGTCCAACCACAAAGTCAGAGTTGCAGTCCTTCCTGGGTCTGCTCAACTTTTATCATTTATTTCTGCCAAGGAAGGCTTCAGTGGCAGAGCCGCTACACCAGTTGCTTAAAGAAGATGCAGTCTGGCGGTGGAGGCAGGTTTAAGATCGTGTATTCAGTGAGTTAAGAGAGCTTCTTTCATCTGAGGCGGTCTTAACTCACTTTGATCCCCGGAAACCCATGGTTTTTGTATGTGATGCATCACCAGTGCGGGTGGGGGCTATTCTTTGTAATGTCTTGGAAAATGGGAAGGAAACCCCGATTGCATTCTATTCAAGGTCCCTATCTAAAACTGAGAGCAACTATGCCCAGACTGATAGGGAGGCTCTGGCCATAGTTGCTGGAATGAAAACGTTCCATGACTTCCTCTATGGGAGGGAGTTCACCATTGTAACAGACCACAAGCCTTTGCTGGGGATTTTCATAACTTCCAAACCAACTCCCCAGATTCTTTCCCCCTGTATGTTACGTTGGGCCATTTTCTTGAATGCTTATCAGTATACTCTTGTGCACCATCCAGGCAAAGATATCAGCCATGCTGACGCGTTGTCACAGTCTCCATTGCCAGATTTGGGTGAGGCGGATTGTGAAGTTGAGCAGGATGTTCAGGTGCTGTTAATCGAGTCTTTTGACTCACCCCCATTGTACCTTCCGACATTGCTAAGGCAACTGCATGTGACAAACTCCTATCCCAGGTAATCTCCTGGGTTAGTAAGGGCTGGCCCACATCCCCTCTTGGGGAGGAGTTTAAAGTGTTCTTTAGGAGATGGTTCGAGGTCTCACTCGAGAGAGGTTGCCTTCTATGGGGTCAAAGGGTGGGCATCCCTTCTGCACTACGTTCTAAGGTACTGAGGCTTCTACATATTAGTCACCCTGGTATTGTACGCTCAAAAGCCTTGGCCAGGAGTTTTTTCTGGTGGCCCCAAGTAGAGCATGACATTGAGCAATTGGTAGGCACATGTCAGAGCTGCCAGAGTTCCTGTCCCGAGGAGTCCCGGCTTCCCACTAGGGAGTGGGACACTGCCCGTGGTAAGTGGTCACGGATCCATGTTGATTTCGCAGGCACTTTTTGGGGCACGCTGTTCCTGCTGGTGGTCGACTCATTTTCTAAATGGCTGGAGGTAATTCCTATGCCTAGTACCTCTTCTGCAGTCACTATCAAACAACTCCAGAGGTTGTTCAGTTGTTTTGGGTTACTGGATGTGCTAGTATACGATAACACCACAATGCTCACCTCTGCCAAATTTCAGGCGTTTCTGGAGAGGAACGCTGTTTGGCATGTAACCTCTGCCCCTTTACACCCTGCCACCAACGATCAGGTGGAACGTCAGGTTCACACTACTAAAGAGGCACTTCACCGCATGGGTCAGGGGGACATTGATGTACAGCTTTGCTAATTCCTAGCATGTTACCAGACAACGCCCCTGGCGTCAGGGCTGTCGCCAGCTGAACTCTTAATGTGCAGGAGGCCGGTCACATTGCTCGACCAGTTGGATCCTTCCAGGGTGGAGGATAGGGGTGTAAATGTTGAAATTGCACACCAAAAGGTTTTTTTCTGCTGGGGATCCGGTGCACTGCCGGAACTATGTGGCTGCAGGTCCAGCTTGGATTCCGGGCATTGTGGTGGAACAAACGGGGCCAGTATCCTATCAAGTCAAAACAGGTTCAGGTTTGCTTTGGCAATGCCACGCCGACCAGCTCAGATACAGGGTCACAGAGTTTTCAGAGATATCAGGCAACTCTTCATGCGGTAATTCCACATTAGGGTCGTCCCTCACCCGTTTACGCCCAGGGGGATGCGAAGCAGGTGGATTGGCAGTCAGCCATGATTCCTGTCTCTTTGACTCAAGCCAGCCTTTGATGTAGGCAGATTGATTGCACAAGAGCCAGCAGATGGGCTAAACACTACTTTATTGTAACATGGTCAATCTGTACATGAGGCAATGGCAGAGCTTTGCCTCCTTATATATGGCACATAATACATTTGAATTTATTTATTTATTTTTGCACATTTATATCCTGCCCTCCTGGTGGGTACACCACTCAGGGCAGCTAACAATATAATAAAAATTACAATAAAAACAATTCAATGACAATAACTAAAAACAAACCTAACACCCCAATTAAAACCAGCATTAAAACACAAACAAATCGTCATTAAAAAAACAATCTTGCTCGAAGGTGCCTATTGGTTACAGTATTGCGACATCCTTCTGACGTAATGCATACCTGACATAGTTTCGCCTGTGGCAGGAAGGTTTCCCGCGTTAGTTACTCATTGGGTGAATTGGAGCCACGTGAGCTCCATCAGCTGTGCTAATGGCGAGTAGCTGAACTGCATGTATACACAACATCCCTCCCCCCTAGGATGGGACGAAGTCTCTCAACCATTGTGGGGGCTGGTGGGCACACTGCGGTCAGCCGGTCGATTCAGCGGTGTTGCCGGAATCAGCTGTTGCGCCCGAACCTTCCCCCCAGGAAACTGAAGTGTCCCATCGATCCCCAGCAAGGGCAGGGATGGGGTATCTCTGTGTCTCCGCAAATCCTCCCCCCCCCATCGTCCTGCATTAGAGTCTACCTCAACTCCCACCCAAATGAGGCAAGCTTTTGTTGAGTTGCCCCCTACTCATGATTCTCAAAGGCGGGACTTTTCATTGTGTTTAACCTCTCCTGATTCTAGTTTTAATTTCGAGCGATCCCCAGCTCCAGCTGCATTCAAACAGGATTTTGAGTTGGCTCGTCCCCCTCCTGACGCCCATTCTGTGGCGGGTCAATGCTCCCTTAATGCAAATGGGTCAGGTCAAGCCACCAGCACGGGGTATCACTCTATGGAGCCAAGTCTACCTCAAACATCCGAGTTCAGCCAGGTACAAGCTCGACCCAAAAGGGTTTGTAAGCCACCACAATGGCTGGAGGACTTTGTCCCATCCTAGGGGGGAGGAATGTTGTGTTTGAATACAAATTATGCTGTAATGTTTGTGAACCATTTAGGATTATTACGATCTTCCATTTTGTCTCCTTCTTCTTGGTCTTGTAAATATTGCGGGACAGCATTCCCGCCTAAACTATGTAGTTTGTACAGTTTTCACTCCGGTCTGATAACCTCCAAGTTACCCCTTCCCTTCCTGCCTCTTCCTGCTCAAATGTATCCATTTCTCAGTATATATAAGGAGCGGTGCTGCGCCACTGTTCTCCATGTTCTGACTACCCAATAAATGGTTTAGCCCTGTTATGCCGCCTGCTTCGTGTTTCTGACAGAACATCAAACATGGTGAATGTCTAGTGCAGTGGTGGAGAACCTACAGCACGTGTGCCGTAGGGGACACTCCCTGCCCTCTCTGTGGGCACATGCGCCATCACCCCAGGACAAAGTTCACCCTGCCCATCTGCCCAGCAGCCCAATGGGAGTGCTTCCTCCCTCCCCCCCAGCACAGAGTTCGCCCCGCTCCTCTGTTTGGGAACTCAGTCTCTAAAAGGTTCACCATCACTGGACTAGTGCAATAAACTATATTTTATTCTATTCATTTAATGTCTGAAGTGGACTTGATCCACAAAAACTCCCATTCGAATATAGCCATTACTCTCTAAATTGCTACAATATTTTTGTTGTTTTGTTTTGTTTCATTTCTGGTCTGATATGCCTGCACAGATTAACATGGCTGCACAGTTTGAAAACTATTTTCATTTCTTACAACTTACCCCAATTTTTATAATCTGCTCTAAAGGCTTGGCAGAAAGCTTTCATATAAATGCATAAAATCAAATCAAACAAGGCTGCCATTTGTACAGCCCAGTATATAATTACTCAAAAACAAAACGTCCCGTTAAGCAAAATGAAATTTATTTCCTACTGATTTAATTTAAATTGCCTGATTAATCAGCTGTACTGGTTGAAGAAAAATAGTCATTTGGCTGGAAAAGTGCAATTAGACAATAAAAGCATTCAATTCAAATTCTTAACCTCTCCTGCTCCTCAGGGTTGTTCTGAAGATAAATAGAGCAGGGATCCCCAACCTAAGGCCTTCAGGCCAAATCTGTCCCATTGTGCCATTTCATGTGACCTCCCCTCCACCCATCCAAGGGCATTCAAGAAACAAAATGGCTACCCCCTTTGAAGCTGTTGGGGCAAAATGGCCAACCCCACCCCATCGTGTAGGCAGGGCAAAATGGCCAGCTGGCCCTCAAAGCTGACTGAGAGTGTGTGACCTGGCCCTTGGCTTGAAAAGGTTGGGAACCCCTGAAATAGAGGGCAACAGCCACGCACACAACTTGGAGTTTCTTCTTCTTGTTTCACGTCCAGGTAAGACTTTAAAATGCCATAATTCTTGGCTTTATCGTTGGCCAACCCTAAATCCTCATTAGTACAAGTTTCTGGTAGTAATCAGCAAACCAGCAATTGGTTTGGATTCTGTGTCTCTCCACATTCACACTGGGTGCTGTTGTCTGCCATTAGCCCCCACTTGAGCATGCTGGTCTGACACTTAGGGACTCCAACCCTCAGCCTATTTAGGGTCCTCCAAGTGACGTAGGGGAAGTTGAGTTTCTCAGCCATAGCCTCCTTTTATGTTCTTCCTCGCTCAGTGAGCTCCTTCCTCCATTACTTGGAGCTTATTGAAGGAAAGAATGAGCTGTTTTGTTTGTTATGTTGTTTAGGGTAATCTGATATTGTATAGCTTATGCTCTTGACATTTTGTATCTTACTTGCATATTGCTTTGTATTATTTGTATCGTATTTTGTATTGTTTAGCATTATTATTGTAAACCGCTTCGAGTTCCCTTTATGGGGAGTAAAGCGGTATAGAAATCTAAACAATAAATAAATAAATAAATAAATAAATAAATAAATAAATAAATAAATAAATAAATAAATATAATAAACAAAGAAATACACACTGGGCAGAAATATGACAGATGTTAATTACCCCAGTAACGTCATTGAAGGTACCACTTCAGTGGGAAGGTAAACTGTGTTCCATGCACTCCAGTGTCTAGTCATGCCCGCCACATGTCCACGGAAACATCTGCAGATGCAGACAGTGTTGGCTCTTTGGATATAAACAGAGATGAACACCAAACCCTAGAGGCAGATATGATTGGTTTTTAAGCAAATGCAACCTTTACCTAAAAAAGGATACATATCATTACTAGAATTTAGATTTTCTGGTGGGGGGGAATAGTTCTGCTTATTTTTATTTTAAAGGGTTTTAAATTACGTTTTGGTGTTGGCTTTTAAATTTAAATTCTAAACTGATTTTTTTCTTAAAGGAGGATTGAATGGTGGTTAATAATAGTAATTTCATGTTAGAAATTATTCTGGGTTGAAAGGATTTTTGCGTAAGAAACTCCCCTTAGGGAATGGCAAATGAGGCTCCTTTCATGTCCCCAGAGATGGGTACTCAATCCGTCATGCAGTACCCGGGTCTCGAACTGCTGACTTGCCAGCCTTACAGCTAACAAGGCAGCTTCTTGTTGAAGAGATGTGAGGAGGTGTGTATATTTCTCAGAACAAAACAGAATCACCGGAAGAGTTGGATGGTGCCTAAAAGCTTGGGAGCTAGTACTCTACAACTTCCTTGTGAGATAAATCTATACAATGTACATCCTGTATCGGTTCCAACAATCGTTTTATACAAATATTATTACAAAGTGTAACGTTAGAAGCTTTTCCCATTCCATTCCTTGCAAAGTGTTGGTGTCTCCTTGTGTCACACATATACTTCCTCTAAACAGCAAAAGGTACCACCTCCAACTATGATTTTAGATCTATGAAAAGTAATTTATTAATAGATTAAATCGGCATTAATTTAAAACTCATTTGATTGACTATCTAAACCATCCTAATCTCCCAGAGTAGATAGATGTTCAGCTTGTGGACTCCCTTGATGTCGCAGCCACTTCTTGGCAAACCTGGTGATTAAAGAAGTAAGATTTATGCAAGACAAACAAAACTCATTGAGTATTCAAGCACTTCTCATCCTCCTAGTTAGTTTCTGTGTCACCCACACGTTGTGGACGAGATCAGGCAAAGGATGGGCTTGGTGTGTGACTCATTTCGGCTGGGTATAGAAGGGAGCAGAGAATCCCAGAAGACATGTTGGAACAAGTGGACTCTAAAAGAAGGGGAAAACATTCCTATCGCTCCTTTTCTCTACACCTACTGGTGTTTAGTCTACCTTAACTCACCCACCGCCCACAACATACAACCAAGGAGCAAAAACACATCTGTTTTCCCTCATTGGTAAGAGAAGGATTAGACCTTGGAGACATTGATTCCTGGGCTCGTCACACACACAACTCACACAACTGCAGGATTCTGGAAGTTGGAGTGAAAAAAAGGAACTTTTCTAAGCTCTTGGAAGGATGTAACTTAAGGGATATTTCAAGAAGAACACAATTCACTCCCCCCCCCCAAAATACCACAAATTGATGTATTAATTTGAACTTGGGGTGGGCGAGATGTTGGTCAACACTAATCTGTCACATATTTCTTAACACAAATGGTAGCTTGGATCACATCCTCCAAAGATCTATGTCTATTGCTTGTTTATAATGCAAATGCAATGCAACTTTAATGTTGCTAATGAAGAAATTGAGATATTAAAAAACTCTTAAAACTATCACTGGCTATGGTAAACAACCATCTTATGTAGAAGGAAATCAACAATTGGCAGATAATTTAAATGCATTTTATTGCAGGTTTGAAAGGAAAGCACAGGTATCTACCTGTGCAACTGTTGCCTTAGATGTAACAACAAGAATTAAACCGACGGAACTTTATAATATATCTGCAGGTCTATCACCTCTGGTGATTATGGAGAGAGAGGTGCAAGAGCTGTTTTATAGGCTAAATCCAAGAAAAGCACCAGGCCCGGATAAGATAACTCCCTCTTTCCTAAAAACCTGTGCTGAACAACTAGCTCCCATCTTCTCTCGTATTTTTAATAAATCATTAGAAACGAGTTATGTTCCGTCCTGCTTTAAATATTCTACTATTATTCCAGTACCAAAAAAAAACTTCTACTAAGGAACTAAATGATTTTAGACCGGTTGCCTAAACATCTGTGGTTATGAAAACTTTGGAGAGGCTCGTGTTGGCACATCTGAAATCCATCATAGATCTATTATTGGATCCGCTGCAATTTGCTCATCGTGCAAATAGATCAATGGAAGATGCTGTAAATATGACTTTATATTACATATTAAACCACCTTGAATCTCCAAAATTCTATGCAAGGGTCCTTTTTGTTGACTTTAGTTCAGCATTCAACACCATCCTTCCGGACATCCTCATAGCTAAATTAAGACAGCTGGCTGTACTGGATCATATTTGTGAATGGGTTATGAGTTTCCTAACGGACAGGAAGCAGCAGGTGAAGCTGAGTACAACTAGATCGGAAATTAGGACAATCAGTACGGGAGCTCCTCAGGGCTGCATGTTCTCTCCACTTCTCTTCTCCCTGTACACCAACGATTGTGTCTCAAAAGACTCTTCGGTTAAAATAGTTAAGTTTGCAGATGACACCACAGTGATTGGACTCATTAGGGACAACGATGAGTCCATATACAGAAAAGAAATTGAACAACTAGTCCTGTGGTGTAGCCGGAATAATCTTGAACTGAATGCAGGCAAAACTGTAGAAAAGATAGTGGACTTTAGGAGGCTTCGATCTCTACATCCACCGCTTATAATATTAAATAATCCAGTATTAATAGTGGAGTCCTTCAAGTTTCTAGGTACTGTCATATCCCAAGACTTAAAATGGTCATCTAACATTAGGAACATCATTAAGAAAGCGCAACAGAGACTGTTTTTTCTGCGTCAACTCAGGAAGCTTAAGTTGCCTAAATTGCTGCTGATTCAATTTTACAGAGGGATTATATATATCATCTGCACCTCTATAATTGTCTGGTTTGATTCTGCATCCAAGCAAGACATAAACAGACTCCAATGAGTAATCAGAACTGCAGAAAAAATTATTGTTATTAATCTACCTTCTATTGAAGATCCATATATTACACGAGCCAAAAAGAGAGCAGAAAAAATATACAAAGACTCCACACATCCTGGAAATAATCTGCTCCAGTTTCTACCATCAAAACAACATTTCAGAGCACTTCATACTAGAACAACCAGATACAAGGACAGTTTCTTTCCAAATGCTATTAACTTGCTGAATAACTAAATTGTGTGTTTTATTGCATTTTATCATTAGGGGGAGCATATGTACCAAAGACAAATTCCTGGTGTGTTATAGCACACTTTGCCAATAAAGGATTCTATTCTATTGTATACCTTGGTTCAATCCTCAGGGTAAAATCAGTGGTTCCCAACCTTTTTTTGGCCATGCCCCACCCAAGCATCTCTAAAATCCTGATGCCCCACCACCACCACACCACACCCCATGACGTATAATTCTTATTGTTCAAAAGGTGAACACCTATTCACATGGAGGAATCCTAAAAGGCCATTAACTTGATCTAAACAAGCTTCAAATTGCTATTAAAAATCAAATTGCCACCCATGGGGCGTGTGCCCCACATTGGGAATTATGGGTCTAAATGAAGACTGCAGCCAAGAAATCAGAAGAATACTGAGGGTTCAGAAGGGCAGCAAGGAAGGAATTAAGAAAGCTCATTAAGTGTCTGGAGGTGTGGAATTAAAACAATCAAGTGCAGGTATATGTCATTGGAGACCAGGACAAAGAGCACCCACACTCTTGTATAGGGGTTTCCAACGTAAGGTCTGTCGACCAGATCCAGCCCACGGTGCCATTTCATGTGGCCCCCACCCCTCCAAGGGCATTCGAGAAACAAAATGGCCATCCATTTGAAGCTATTAGGACAAAATGGCCACCCCCATCGTGCAGGCAGGGCAAAATGGTTGTCTGGCCCTTGAAGCAGACTGAGAAAGCATGATCCACCCCCGGCTTGAAAAGGTTGGGAACCGCTGATCTTGCACTCCTGATCACTATGGATGGTTGTGAAAACTGGACAGTAAAGAAAGCTGGTAGAGAAAACAATTGATTCCTTTGAAATGTGATGCTGGAGGAGAGATTAGTGGATATTCTGGACAGCCAAAAGGACAAATAAGCGGGTCCTAGAGCAAATCAAACTGGAACTGTCTCTAGAGGCAGAAATGAAGCCGAGGCACTCTCCTACTTTGGTCATATCATGATAAGGAAATGTTCTCTGGAAAAGACAATAATGCAGGAAAACATGGAAGGCGGCAAGAAAAGAGCAACTCCAAACATGACATGGCTTGTCTCCTTGGCTTAAAGCAAGGGTTCTCAACCTAAGACCTGTGGGCTGGATCCTACCCGTGGCGCCATTTCCTGTGGTCCCCCACCCCTCCAAGGGCATTCAAGAAACAAAATAGCCACTCCTTTGAAGCTGTTGGGACAAAATGGCCACCCCCATTGTACAGGCAGGGCAAAATGGCTGTCCAGCCCTCAAAGCTGACTGAGAGAGTGTGACCCATCCCCAGCCTGAATAGGTTATGAAACCCTGGCCTAAAGGAAGCCACAGGCTTGAGTTGACAAGAGCTGAGCGAGGTTGTTGGAGTTATCTAATTCATAAGGTGACCTTAAATCAGAGATGGCTTGATGACACATCACAACCAGAAGCTTGGAAAATGTTAATGTGTGAATGAGAAATGTGTTGGGCAAAACATGAATCTCATAAGAACATAAGGCCATAAGAACAGCCTTGCTGGAACAAGCCACAGCCCATCTAGTCCAGCATTCTGTCTCACACAGTGGCTCACCATTTGCTTCAGGATATTCCCAAGCAGATGCCTTCACAGAAGCAGACTAACTGGAGAGCCAGAATGCAAAGATTCTTGAAGAGTCCAAGAAGTGGCAGACCGGATGTGAGAACAGTAATATTATTTGCTCGAAAGCAAGTTCGTTCCCACCCCGAAATATTCATCCTTTTGCACACGTATTGATGTGTTCAAACTTATCCACTTGCTTAAATTACATGCATTCTTTGGCAATTATCCAGGAGGTCCTAGCATTTTTTTCTCCACATTCTACCTTTGTTTTACCTGTAGACAACACATCCATCAAGGTTTTCAAACGTTTGATTCTTCGTGATATTTCCAGCATGGAAACGAATTTTCGTTGTTCCTATAATCTCTCTCGTGAAGATATCAATCTCTTGATGAACTTAGGCAATGATCCGAATATCATCATTAAGGCAGCAGATAAGGGCGGAGGAGTGGTGGTAATGAATAGAACAGATTACATCAAAGAAGCTCACACTCAATTATCCAATGTAACTTTTTACCACCATCTTGATAGGAATCCCACCACCCATGTATCCATTATTATTTCTGTTGTGTTGCAAGAAGGGCTTTCTTTGGGCTATATCCCTGACACTACTTACTGGTTTCTTTTGAATAAATTTCCACGGGTACCCATTTTCCACCTTCTTCCCAAGGTACATAAAATCACTCCTCTTTCTAATAACATCCCATGCAGGCCTATCATTTCCGCCAATAACTCTTTATTAGAACCCTTATCAATTTACATAGATCATTTTATCAGACCCTTTGCCTCAGATACTTCTTCTTACGTTAGGGATGCGGCCCACTTTATTCATCTGCTAGAACATAATACCATCCCTGCTGGTTCTGTCTTACTCACCCTTGATGTGTCCTCCCTTTATACGAACATCCCATTTCAAGAAGCACGCACTATTATAGCTCATCTTTTGTCTACACGTACCGATCTTGCCCCCCCCCCAATCATTTTCTGTTGGACCTTATTGATATTTGCTTTGAACACAATTTTTTTAGATTTAAAAATACTTATTATTTACAGGCACAAGGGGTGTCAATGGGTTCAAATTTTGCACCATCTGTTGCTAACATTTTTATGATCAATTATGACAAAACATTCATTCTCAATCACTCAGTCAATCCATTTTTTCGGAAATAGTCATTTACAAAAGATATATAGACTACTTCATTTTTGTATTTAGAAATCCATCATTAGTTTCCGATTTTATTAAATGGATAAACACACAACACAGCAGTTTAATTTTTACCCATTCCATGGATCCCCATTCCCTTCCATTTTTAGACTTCACAGTTTTCATCTCCAATAATTCTTTAAAAATGCGACTTTACCAAAAACCAACAGACAGACAGGCCTATTTGCAGTTCACCTCATTCCACCCTCATTCATTAAAGACCAACATTCCATTCAGCCTCCTTCTCAGAGCCAAGCGAAATTCTACTCAAGATCAAGATTTCATCCAAGCAGCCAATAAGATAAACGCTTCCTTACAGTACAGAGGTTATCCAACCCGAATAATCAATACTGCCCTTGCCAAAGTTAACACATGCCCCAGATGCACTATGTTCCATCATAGAGATAGATCTTCATCTTCTAACATCTTCTGGTCGTTGAATTTTACACCTTTGGCTAACAACATTTAAAAAACAGTCTTGAAACATTGGCACATCTTGGAGTCCATCCTGGGCTGCGCCGACCATCTGACTGTTGGTTTCCGTAGAACTAATACAATTGCCAACTTGATCACTCGCACTGATGGCCTGCCACGGCAGATGAGGAACTCTACATTGCCTTCTGGCCACCACCCATGTGGCCATTGCAAATTCTGTAAGTACATGTGGCAAATTGACAGGGTTGTCATCCCTAGTAGCAATTTCATATTAAAGTTACCAGATTTCACAAATTGCAATACACACGATTGCGTGTACATGATCCTATGCACCTGTGACCTGGCATATATAGGACAATCCAGGTGGCCACTCAAAGTTAGACTTGGCGAACACCAATCCCGTGTTAGAAATTTGATTACACAAGCGCCTATGGTTTCCCATTTTCACGAACAAAAACATAGCTTTAATGACATGAGAATAGTGGTCCTAGAATCCCATTGTCCACAAAAACATCAGTTAGTTGACATCGAATGCTTCCTTCTCCAAAGGGAAGCGTTTTATATACACCGATTTTCTTCACTCATTCCTCATGGATTGAACACCATCTTGGATTATTCAGCCTTTCTTTAACTCCAGCATTATTATTTTTTGACTAATGGTTTTCTAGCGTTATATTCCCTTTAAGATTTTTATCCTAGCTCTTTTCTGTGGTCCCTTTAAGAATTCCTCTTATAAAGATTTCCCCTTGAATAAATCTTGATTAGATCTACACCACACATGTGCCCCGTTTTACTCTTTAAATACCTCGTTTACATTACCCCTTTAATGCATCAACCCAAGATGAATTGCATGAGAGAGGTTGTTTTTGAGCGCGTTGGTATTTCATACTTTACAGGTATTACTTTGTAGTATGTATATTATTGTTAAGATTTTTATATTCTCGCATATTGTACTTTGTGTCTTTTCTATGGGTGTGGCATATGTTTTATATATAATTCAATTGTTGCAGATTCTTGAAGAAGAACTCGAAATATCCAAATAATACCAGATGGATATTGACTCTGACTGTCTGCACTGCACCATTCGAACTGCATAGAGCTGATTTACATTTTTGGTCCGCATGGGTTTCCAGCCACCGCGGCGTGGTTATACAATTTACCTTGAGATTTTCCATATTGCATAACAGGATTATTTTCCTAGCAAACATTTATTGTGATTGTTTACTAATATGTATTATTATCATATGTGCTTTGCACACATGTTTGTCGTTCTCATGTATTTTTAAGAACTGTTATATCTATGCACTCACTGTGCGGTATTTATTGGAAACAGCCTTGTGCAATCACACTGTATTAACGTTATTGCTACTCAACTGAGCTCTGTTCACCTCGTGCAGTTCTTGGTTGCTCTTTTCTATTTTTATACACCACGTAATCAGTAAAAGTATTTTTCACGTTGATATTCTCCCCTGCGCGTTCTTGGGTGTGTTCTTCCTCCCTCTCCGGATTTAAAGGTCAGCATCTTTTGGGTCATGAGGTGACGTTAGGCATCTTCGTCCCTCATGCCGGCCAGCAGACGGTCACGGAGTGCCTCTTCGATGTTGTTCTGCTTGCAAGGGGCAGCAGCAAGGCGAAGCGCAGCGGCGTACTCAGCGATGGATTCTCCTGGGCGCTGCTGCCTCTGGTGACATGCCACCCTGGCTGGGAAGATCGACACCTTGGGCTGCAGATGCTTCCTCAGTGCTGCCAGGATCTCAGCGAGCGGCACTTCATCCACATCCCGAGGAAGGACGAGGTGGATTGCCAGCTCCAGCATCTTGGATCCGCACTGGGCTAGGAAGTAGGAGTGCATCTGAGCCTCTTCTGTGATCTTTTGGGACAGCAAGGCATGGCAGAACCAGCACTCGTAGATCGCCCACTTGTCCGGATGGGCCAGGTTGAAAGGACCGATGTTGCTTCCTTGTGGGGACGCCATTCCATCCTCATCGCCAATTTGGTGTTCAAAAATTGGAGCCGAAAAGCATTGAAAGTGAAATACAGCTCTTTATTTGGAGGGTCTGAACACAACTTGGATGGGGCAAAACACGAACTTTTATACATACACAGAAAGATACATTTCCAACAGGGAACAATGCTGATTGGTCAATTAACCTTTGTACACTTCTTAATCCCTTCATTTGCATGAAAGAGATACATAGCGTGCCTGTCAAAGTTCAAACTGCGCACTCTCCGAAAGCTCGCGAGACTATGCTATTTGATGAGATTTTGTGGCAGTCAAACAGAGACGCTGTTTGACAGCATTTTGTGCGGGAACTCGGCGGTTTCAATCTTTGACAGTTTAATATCACAGTTATCATACATAACAGGCATGTCCACCGTATGGACAATTCCAGGCTTCCTTGTCAAATTCTTTATGGGGAACTTAGCTCTGGTACAAGACCTCACAGAGCTCCTTTGAAGTGTTATAAGGATCAGCTGAAACAAACCATGAAGGTGTCAGGTATTAACCTACCAACCTGGGAGGCAGCAGCCGTAGATTGCCCATTTTGGTGCCAAACCATCTCTGATGCTACCAATCACGTTGAAGGAGAATGCCGCAGACATGAAGAGGTTAACCGACAAGCACGGAAGCTTCATCAAACTCAACCATGCCCTCCACCATCTATTCCAGTGTTTCCCAACCGTTGGTTTTTGGACTTCAATTCACAGAAACCTACCCGTAAGTCGATTCCCCAAAGCACTGATCAGCCAATGTACTGACTTAGCCTTCTGGGAATTGAAGTCTCCCTGTGGGGTGTGGGGCCCACGTTGGGAACCACTGATATATTCAGTGTAATGTGTTGGTTGCATGTTTCATGCCAGGATCGGTTTATTGAATCACTAGAGATACTTCTATCAACTGAGAAAATGACTTCCTGGAAAAATGTATGCTTGGATACGAGTAGCAGCTGGTGACGACTTTATGTTTCCCTTGCTCGAAAGCCAGTTGTATCTGACGCTAGGGTTCAGTGCTCATCTCTGTTTCAAAGCCGAAGAGCCAGCGCTGTCTGCTTCTGCAGACATTTCCGTGGTCATGTGGCAGGCATGACTAGACACCGGAGCATACCTGTCAAGTTTTGGATTTGAAAATAAGGGAAACACTGTGGGCGGGGCTACTTCAGTGGGTGTGGCCAAATCTGTGGGTGTGGCCAAATCTGACCATGTGACTTGCTGGGCTCTAGTCATGCCTGCCACATGACCATGACAACGTCTGCAAACAGACACACTGGCTCTTTGGCTATAAATGGAGATGAGCACTGCACCCAAGAGTTGTATATGACTGGCTTTTGAGCAAGGAAGACCTTTACTAAGCACTTGCATAAACAGGGCCAAACTTCACAGCAAATTTGAATACCATTCAGGGATTTTCTGTTATTAGGTTATTAGGTTGCCCTTGCTTGAAAGCCAGTCATAGCCAACTCTAGGGTTCTGTGCTCATCTCTGTTTATAGCCAAAGAGCCAGTGCTGTTTTCTGTGGTCATGTGGCAGGCATGACCACACACACATACACACACACATACACACACACACACACACACACACACGCACACGCACACGCACATGCACACGCGCGCGCACACACACCTGATGGGTGTAGCCATGTAAGCAAAAACCCTTCCTGCTCTTTCTCTCTCTGTGCCGTCCAGGTCCAGCTTTTTTCCCCAGCACTGCAGTCCCTCGATCTCTCTCCCTCTTCTCTTCTGTTTCCTTATGCTGCCCAATGGAAACCCAGAGGCCATTGGGAGGTGTAGTCCTGCTCCTTATGCATCTCATTGGGGCTGCCCACCCAAACAACTGCGGCTCCCAGGATGTACCGGGGCCGCTTTGCCCCCAAGCACAAAGGGTACTGGGAGCTGTAGTCCCACTCTCCATTCTCCTCAATGGGGGCTACCCACCCAAAGAACAACAGCTCCCAGGATGCTCCGCTGCACTTTCCAGGCCAGGGGAAGTCTGTATTGATCACGTGCCAGCAAAATCACCATCTTGGAACGCCCCACCCCTTATTCAAAAACATAAGGGAAAATATTTTAAAATAAGTGCAGCCGGGAAGAGGACTGAATTATGGGGAAATCCCGGCCAATACGGGGCACTTGACAGGTATGCACCGGAGTGCACAGAACGTTGTTACCTTCCCACCGAAGTGGTCCCTATTTATCTACTTGCAATTTCTTGCTTTCGAACTGCTAGGTTGGCAGGAGCTGTGACAAAGACAGGAGCACATTCCCAGTACTTGGGAATCGAACTGCTGACCTTCCGCCTCCCATTCAGCGTCTTAGCCACTGTAGTCCTGGTGACGATTTTAAAGTCTTGCAAAGAAAATCAAGGACTTTGGTGTTCCTCATTTCTGAGCACCGTTGAGGCCAGACATAAGCCATGTTCACCTGCCACAGCCTTCCCTGATAACTGTGATATGTGTTGCATATCTATTTAAATGACAGCAATTATTACTAAGTGTATAGTGATTCATGTAAATCACCACACACCGTTGAATGCAAATCTGTGTCCTCATTTTTTTTTTTTTGAGAAGGCGTAAGAGGCCAACTCTCCTCCGATGGGTGCCAAGGGATGGTAAGCCACCAGGATCCTAATGATTCTCATTAGCAAGTCACAGGGTATTTGTCCCGTGGCTCAAATGGACATCATCAGATGGTAAGGCAAAGGTCTCCCTTACTCGAAAGCCAGTCATATCGTATCGGACTCTAGGGTTTGGTGCTCATAAGAACATAAGAACATAAGAACAGCCTTGCTGGAACAGGCCACAGCCCATCCAGTCCAGCATTCTGTCTCACACAGTGGCTCACCATTTCCTTCAGGGTATTCCCAAGGAGATGCCTTCACCTGCTTAGGATTCCCTGGAAATGGCATTGAGAGATATCCTGCCTATCTCTCCAACCCCGAGGTTGTCCTTAAGTATCCATAATTATAGCCATTGATCCCCTTGTCCTCCATGAACTTGTCTAATCCTTTCTTAAAGCTGTCAAGACTGACAGCTGGCAGGGAGTTCCATAGACCAGTGATCCTCTGGGTGAAAAAGTACTTTCTCTTATTTGTTTGAGAACTAGTACCCAAAAGTTTCATCGAGTGTCCCCCAGTTCTAGTGTTGTGCAATAGGGAAAACAGTTTTTCCCTATCTACTTTGTCCACACCGTGCATGATTTTATAAACTTCAATCAGGTCACCTCTTAGACGCCGTCGTTCAAGAGTGAAAAGGCCCAACCGTTGCAGCCTCAGATGGTAAGGAAGGTGTTCCAGTCCCCTAATCATTCTGGTTGCCCTCCTCTGTACTTTCTCCAACTCCATAATATCCTTCTGGAGGTATGGCGACCAGAACTGTACACAGTATTCCAGATGGGGCCTCACCATCTTAACCTATAAAACCAAGCATTAACCGTTGGAACTGGCTATAGGCTGCTATGCGTCGCCCTACTGACCCATACCCACCCTTCGTGTGCACGCCCGAATTCCCTACGCAGGTCAACGAAGGATTTAAAAATCCGGCACGGGGGCCTCAGCCCCACAAACGGCAAGAAAGGGAAAGAACTTCACGTCCCAACAGTCATTGCGCCGCGGCGCGCCAGAGCCAATCAGGCTGAGAGGCTCATGCACGCCGCAGCGTTCGGACACGCGCCGCAGCCAATCAAACGAAAAGCATGTTAAAAAAACGCAGCACAAACACAAAGCACGAACCCATAACTACAAGCCCCAGCGTCTTGCGCGCCATGAGCGCGCAGAACGCTGAGGCAGCCTGCGCGCGAAAACAAAACTTAAAGAAAGCCAGCTCCGCCGCCATTCATCCCTACGGGCGAGCCAGCATGGCCCGTGGGGGAAGAAAATGAAACAAACCTGCCGCCCCTGCTCTTCCGTTCGAAGGGACTGCCACCGCGCCAAAAATAAAAACAATCAACCCACCACCCCTCCCCCGCAACTGCCCTTCTTCCCAACGGGAAAACAAGCATGGCCCGTGGAAACGAAAGGCACCCTCCCCGCAACAACGCTCCCTTCCCAAGGGCCATCCAGCATGGCCCATGGGATCAAAAGGCACCCCCCGCTGCAAGTGCCCTTCCTAACCATGGGCAAACAAGCATGGCCAATGGGAAGAAAAGGCACCCCCACTGCAAGTAGCCTACCTTCCCACGGGCCACCAAGCATGGTCCGTGAGAACAAAAGGCACCCCCCCCCCTAAAAAAAGGACACACCAAAAATCAAATCAAAACCATTCAAAAAAAGAAATCTAACCTTTAAAAAATAAACACAAACAAAGACAGGAAAAACATACAACAAAAAACAACAGCCCCCCCCCAACAAAATTAATATCCCAGCGTCCTTTTCACTTAAATATCGGAGATCACAACTAACCAACACAGGTCCAGCCATGCCGAGAAACAGAATTGAAATGGCAAAAGAACAGGAAGAATACACAGGACAGGACAAACATTACGCAACAGCACCACCAAGTGGCCACAGGAAAAATGTCACTCAATGAATTCGAATTACACTTACACATTTTTTAAAAAATCTTATCCAAAGTACACCTATCACCAAAAAAAAAATGACAAATTATTTTTAAAAATGCAATTATTGGGAAAAAATATATATCAACCTTTCCACTTTTAAAAATCCAAATTTATTTATAACAGTTTAAAAAACTACCTATGTATAAAAAAACAATATTTTTTAAAAATAACATAACTCATTTAAACACACATACAACAAACATAAGAACATAAGAACATAAGAACAGCCTTGCTGGAACAGGCCACAGCCCATCCAGTCCAGCATTCTGTCTCACACAGTGGCTCACCATTTCAGGGTATTCCCAAGCAGATGCCTTCACCTGCTTAGGATTCCCTGGAAATGATATTGAGAGATATCCTGCCTATCTCTCCAACCCGGAGGTTGTCCTTAAGTATCCATAATTATAGCCATTGATACTCTTGTCCTCCATGAACTTGTCTAATCCTTTCTTAAAGCTGTCAAGACTGACAGCTGTCACCACTTCTTCTGGCAGGGAGTTCCATAGACCAGTAATCCTCTGGGTGAAAAAGTACTTTCTCTTATTTGTTTGAGAACTAGTACCCAAAAGTTTCATGGAGTGTCCCCTAGTTCTAGTGTTATGCGATAGGGAAAACAGTTTTTCCTTATCTACTTTGTCCACACCGTGCATGATTTTAGAAACTTCAATCAGGTCACCTCTTAGACGTCGTCGTTCAAGAGTGAAGAGGCCCAACCGTTGCAGCCTCAGATGGTAAGGAAGGTGTTCCAGTCCCCTAATCATTCTGGTTGCCCTCCTCTGCACTTTTTCCAGCTCCATAATATCCTTCTGGAGGTATGGCGACCAGAACTGTACACAGTATTCCAGATGGGGCCTCACCATAGATTTATAAAGAGGCAAAATGACACTTGCTGACTTATTTTCTATATCCTTCCTAATGATCCCTAGCATTGAGTTTGCTTTTTTCACTGCTGAGGCACACTGGGTTGACACCTTCATTGAGTTGTCCACCAGGACACCAAGGTCCCTTTCCTGGTTTGTCGCAGAGAGTTCAGACCCCATCAGTTTATAAGTGTAATTGGGGTTCTTTGCCCCAACATGCATCACTCTGCACTTACTAATGTTGAAACTCATTTGCCACTGTTTTGCCCACTCCCCCAGTGTCGAGAGATCCCTCTGGAGCTCCTCACAATCTCTCACAGTTTTCACTACCCTGTATAATTTAGTGTCGTCAGCAAATTTGGCTACCTTGCTTTTTACTCCTACTTCTAGATCATTTATGAAGAGGTTGAAAAGCAGGGGTCCCAGTACTGAACCTTGGGGTACCCCACTCTTTACTTCCCTCCACTTGGAGAAGTGTCCATTTAGTGCTACCCTCTGTTTCCTGTCCCTTAGCTAGTTGCTGATCCAGGACAAGACCTGTCCCTTTATTCCATGACTGGTAAGTTTATTCAAGAGCCTTTGGTGTGGGACCTTGTCAAAAGCCTTCTGAAAGTCCAGATAAACAATGTCAACTGGATCCCCCTTATCCACATGCTTGTTGACACTCTCAAAAAATTCCAACAGATTAGTGAGGCATGATTTGCCCTTGCAAAAGCCATGTTGGCTCTCCTTTAGCAGCGCCTTCTCTTCTAAGTGCCTATTAATTCTATCTTTTAGGATGGTTTCCATCACTTTACCTGGGACACATGTCAAACTGACAGGTCGGTAATTTCCTGGATCACCCCTGGATCCTTTTTTGAAAATTGGTGTTACATTCGCTACCTTCCAGTCATCAGGCACAAAGCCTGATTTGAGGGAAAGATTATATATTTTGGCTAGGAGATCAGCAATTTCATCTTTAAGTTCCCTGAGAACTCGTGGATGGATGCCATCTGGTCCTGGTGATTTGTTAGTGTTTAGTTTAACAAGACATGCAAGGACCTCCTCCCTGGTTATTTCTATCTGGCTTAATTCTTCGGTTTCCCTCCCTACGAAGATAGGCTCTGTTTTGGGCATGTGGCCTCTGTCTTCTTCAGTGAATACTGAAGCAAAGAATTCATTGAGTCTCTCTGCAATCTCTGTTTCCTCTTTAATAACCCCTTGCCTTCCATTGTCATCTAATGGTCCAATGGCCTTCCTAGTTGGGTTCTTACTTCTAATGTACTTAAAGAAGTCTTTGTTATTTCTCTGAGTATTTTTAGCTATACGCTCCTCAAAGTCTTGCTTTGCTTTCCTGATTGTTGCCTTGCATTTGTTCTGCCAGAATTTATGTTGCTGCCTGCTGTCCTCATTCGGACAAGCCTTCCATCTTCTAAATGAGCTTTTCTTGCTCTTGATCACTTCCCGAACAGCTCCTGTAAGCCACATTGGAGTCCTCTTGGACCTGGCAGTGCCCTTTTTCCTTTTGGGTATGCATTCCAATTGAGCCTCTGTTATTGTTTTTGTAAACAGCCTCCATGCCTCTTGGAGTGTATGGACTCTCTCAATTTTCCCTTTCAGCTTCTTTTTTACTAGTTTCCTCAACTTTGGGAAATTTCCTTTTTGAAAATTTAAGGTCTCTGTGTTAGATTTTATCAGTGACTTGCGGTCTATGATCAAGTTAAACATAATTGAGTTGTGGTCACTGTTCCCTATTGGATCAGTCACGTTAACATCTTGCACCAGATCCTGAGTATTACTCAGGATCAAGTCAAGGATTCTTGTACCTCTACTTGGGTCTTCAACCATCTGTCCCAGGGAACAATCATTTAGCATATCTAGGAACTTTATCTCTTTATCATGTGCTGAACAACAGTTCACCCAGTCTATGTGAGGGTAATTGAAGTCCCCCATTATAACCAGGCTTCCCTTCTTGGATGCCTCCTTTACAACATTCTCCAACTGCCAGTCTCCCTCAAGAGTTTGGGTCGGAGGCTGATAGTATATGCCTACTGTTAGACCATCCTTGTGGCCTGGTACTCTTACCCACAGAGCTTCTAATGGTGACTCCAAATCACCTAGATATTCCAATTCATACGATTTTATCACTTCTTTGACATACAAGGCTACACCACCTCCTGTTTGCCCCTTCCTATCCTTCCTGTATAGTTTGTAGCCTGGGATAACTGTATCCCATTGGTTATCATCCGTCCACCAGGTTTCAGTGATACCAATAATATCAATATTCTTATCTATTGCTAAGTATTCCAGCTCCCCTATTTTGCTCCGGAGGCTTCTGGCATTTGTATACAAGCATTTATATATGCTTTTCTGACACAGTCTTTTGTGTCCAGTTGCATTGTTAGACTGCCTCTTGCATCCTTCTGCTAGAATGCTAGTGACTAGTTCCTCGCTCTGCTCAGTAGTTTTTGCATCCTCCTCACTACTCAAGTACACACTTTCCCGAACCGGATCCTGCCCAGTTCCTGTCGGCTTTCCCCCAGTTATCAGTTTAAAAGCTGCTCTGCAGCCTTTTTGAGGTTGAGTGCCAGCAATCTGGTCCCATCATGGTTCAAATGCAACCCATCCCTCCTGAACAGATTTGGGTTGTCCCAAAATGTTCTCCAGTTCCTGACAAATCTGAAACCCTCCTCTCGACACCACTGCCTCATCCACGCATTGAGGCTTCTGAGCTCTGCCTGCCTGGTAGGTCCTGCGCGAGGGACAGGCAGCACTTCTGAAAATGCTACCTTGGAAGTCCGGGACTTCAATCTTCTTCCTAACAACCTGAATTTGGCTTCCAGGACAGACCGCTTGGCCTTCCCAACATCATTGGTACCAACGTGTACCATGACAACTGGCTCGTCCCCAGTTCTCTCTAACAATCTATCTAGATTTCTTGTGATGTCTGCAACTTTTGCACCTGGCAGGCAAGTCACCATATCGTTATCATGTGCATCACAAATCCATTTCTCTGTATTTCTAATTATTGAATCGCCTAGTACAAGGAGCCTCTCTCCTGCAATCTGTTCATCTACATGCACCTCATCAACCATATTAAGGGAGAGAACCTCAGTTTGTTCCTGTTGTTTATCTTCCTGGATCTCATCAAGTGTGATGAAGGAGAGATCATCAGGTGGAACCAGTTGTTCCTCTGTGTGTTCCTCATCAGGTGTGATGAGGGAAAGAGCCTCAAATTTATTCTGCAATTTCAGACCATTTCTCATATTTTTTTAAAAACAAAACCCCAAAAAAAGCCCGGCAATGCCGGGCAACCCTTGCTAGTAGATTTATAAAGAGGCAAAATGACACTTGCTGACTTATTTTCTATACCCTTCCTAATGATCCCTAACATTGAGTTTGCTTTTTTCACTGCTGAGGCACACTGGGTTGACATCTTCATTGAGCTGTCCACCAGGACACCAAGGTCCCTTTCCTGGTTTGTCGCAGAGAGTTCAGAACCCATCAGTTTATAAATGTAATTGGGGTTTTTTGCCCCAACATGCATCACTCTGCACTTACTAATGTTGAAGCTCATTTGCCACTGTTTTGCCCACTCCCCCAGTGTCAAGTGATCCCTCTGGAGCTCCTCACAATCTCTCACAGTTTTCACTACCCTGTATAATTTAGTGTCGTCAGCAAATTTGGCTACCTTGCTTTTTACTCCTACCTCTAGATCATTTATGAAGAGGTTGAAAAGCAGGGCCCCCAGTACTGAACCTTGGGGGACCCCACTCTTTACTTCCCTCCACTTGGAGAAGTGTCCATTTAGTGCTACCCTCTGTTTCCTGTCCCTTAGCCAGTTGCTGATCCAGGACAAGACCTGTCCCTTTATTCCATTACTGGTAAGTTTATTCAAGAGCCTTTGGTGTGGGACCTTGTCAAAAGCCTTCTGAAAGTCCAGATAAACAATGTCAACTGGATCCCCCTTATCCACATGCTTGTTGACACTCTCAAAAAATTCCAACAGATTAGTGAGGCATGATTTGCCCTTGTAAAAGCCATGTTGGCTCTCCTTTAGCAGCGCCTTCTCTTCTATGTGCCTATTAATTCTATCTTTTAGGATGGTTTCCATCACTTTACCTGGTACACATGTCAAACTGACAGGTCGGTAATTTCCTGGATCCCCCCTGGATCCTTTTTTGAAAATTGGTGTTACATTCGCTACCTTCCAGTCATCAGGCACAAAGCCTGATTTGAGGGAAAGATTATATATTTTGGCTAGGAGATCAGCAACTTCATCTTTAAGTTCCCTGAGAACTCGTGGATGGATGCCATCTGGTCCTGGTGATTTGTTAGCGTTTAGTTTAACAAGACATGCAAGGACCTCCTCCCTGGTTATTTCTATCTGGCTTAATTCTTCGGTTTCCCTCCCTACGAAGATAGGCTCTGTTTTGGTCATGTGGTCTCTGTCTTATTCAGTGAATACTGAAGCAAAGAATTCATTGAGTCTCTCTGCAATCTCTGTTTCCTCTTTAATAACCCCTTGCCTTCCATTGTCATCTAATGGTCCAATGGCCTTCCTAGTTGGGTTCTTACTTCTAATGTACTTAAAGAAGTCTTTGTTATTTCTTTGAGTATTTTTAGCTATACGCTCCTCAAAGTCTTGCTTTGCTTTCCTGATTGTTGCCTTGCATTTGTTCTGCCAGAATTTATGTTTCTGCCTGCTGTCCTCATTTGGACAAGCCTTCCATCTTCTAAATGAGCTTTTCTTGCTCTTGATCACTTCCCGAACAGCTCCTGTAAGCCACATCGGAGTCCTCTTGGAACTGGCAGTGCCCTTTTTCCTTTTGGGTATGCATTTCAATTGGGCCTCTGTTATTGTTTTTTGTTTTAAAACAATATTGTTTTTTGTTTTTGCTCATTTCTGTTTATAGCCAAAGAGCCAGCACTGTCTGCATCTGCAGATGTTTCTATGGTCATATGGCAGGCATTAATAGTCACCAGAGAGCATGGAATGCTGTTTACCTTTCCCACCAAAGTGGTACTATTTATCTACTTGCAATTTCTTACTTTTGAACTGCTAGGTTGGCAGGAGCTGGTACAGACAGGAGCTCACTCCGTCATGCAGCACTCAGGTCTTGACCTGCTGACTTTCTAGTCATTTTTTAAAATATTTTTTATTTCTTTTATTGTTTAAAACAAAAGACAAACATATATATGCACCAAACAATATATATAAAAAAACAGAAACAAAAAAATACAATACAACACTACAAAACTAAATAAATATACTTATAACTAACTTACTCTATTTAATATATAAATAATGTCATCTATCAGATACAAATTGTGTATTTCATAAAGAAATGTACACATAAACATTAACACTCGTTCCAAAATGATAATTGTTCCTTTGGAGGCTTGCTCCCTTTGCCTTTAATTATAGTGTGGTCTAGAAAGGGTTTCCAAACCTCATAAAATTTATTTTTCCTTGTGATGCCTTTTTAAATATTTATTTCACATGTGAGTTTATCATTTAGTGCAATTGTCCAATTTTGAATCTACCAATCTTCAATTTTTAGTTGATCTCCTCCCTTCCACTTGGCAGCTATACAAATTCTCGCATTTGCTATTAAAATAGATAATAAGTCTGCTTTATAATGATTTAATACAGCATTACCAAATTCAAATACTAGCACACTTGGTGCATCCAATTTAATACTGGTACCAAACATTTTTGTTATCTCTTTTTCCACTGATGTCCAAAATTCTTTTACTTTTTCACACTCCCACCACATGTGAAGATAAATCCCAATCTCTTTTTTACATCTCCAACATAGATTAGATTCCTTTTGATCCATCAAATTTATTTTTACTGGGGTTAAGTACCATTTCCAAAATACTTTGTAATTATGTTCCTTTAATCTAATTGATAAATTTCTCATTACTCTATTTTTCCATTTTTGGTTCCAGCTTTCTACACTAATATTTATATTTAAATCACTTTCCCATGTCTCTCTCATAATATCATTGGTATGTTCCATATCCATTAACAGTTTATATAATTTACCAATTAGTCCTTTTAATTCTGTTTTTCCAGACCTTACATTACATACTAATTTTTCAAAATTTGTTAAATTTCTATTTAGGTCTGATTCAATGACTATACGTGAGTTCCAATCATTAACTGCTACCACTTGTATCCAGTTTAAGTTCATTTGTGTGAACAAATTTGTCTTTTTTTCTTTATTTTTGCAAAAATCTATCCACTCCTTTAAGAGCTCTATTTTGTAATGTTGGAGTAGGGCTTTATTTTTACTAGTTAATGATATTGGAAAGGATTTTATATCCCCTAATTCTATTATCGGCGAAATTCCCGGAACAAGTTTATTTTTAACAGAATGCCAAGAGTGCAAAATATTTTTTAAAATTCTATTATCGTTGTTAATTTTAACTTTGTCCTTACCTAGAAATATTACTTTTCCAATTTTATGTAATTCATTCATGCCGATGTTTTCCCATAATGTGTCAGTGTACGTTAGAATTTTTAGAATGTTTTTTAATTGACATGCCATGTAGTATTTCTTAATATCTGGTAATCCTAACCCCCCGCTCCTTTGATCTTTGTACCATAATGATTTTGGAATCCTCGATCTCTTTCCGTCATTACAATAATCATTTAACAAATTTTGTAATTTCTTGATATCCTTGTCTTTAATTTCTACCGGTAATGCTCACTCCGTCATGCAGCACTCAGGTCTTGACCTGCTGACTTTCTAGTCATAAAGTTCAGCATTTTAACCACTAAGACATCTCATCAAACAGTATGGTAACGTCTAATCTAGTTAGAGAACATGCCACGTAAGGAATATTTTTGTATGGAGTAATGCTTCATTGTAACTAGCATGTTAGAGGGAAGACAGGGCTAAACGCCTTCTTGGTCACATCTTGTTTTGTACACAGAACCAACATTTTGCATTATTTATACAAGCCTCAACCGGCAGCCAAGATATATGCAACCCACTGCAAGCATTAAATGCAGTGGTTTTGTGTTGAACAATACCCAGAATCCTTGGCCAGCACAATCAGTGCTACAAACCACATTTGAGTTGTAGCTCTCTAAAAGTAATTTTCTAAGCTATTGCCCAGATTTATATATGTCTGACCAGGTTATTCTGCTATGGTAATAGAGTAGACCATACTGCCAGCAACTCAGGCAGTGGTTAACTAACCTGATAACCAATGGCCTTGGGTGGTGAAGTCCACAGGGAAGGGTAATGGTCCCCAAGTGGAATAAATCCCACTTGAATCCATCTTGACGGAGGGTAGTAGCTTCATCAATCCTGTCCTGGGGCTGAGGAGGACTTTGTGCGCTAAAAGGGCTCAGGACCAGAAAGTGACTCAAGGAACTGGATCAGTGGTATGGGTGCCACACTTTGACGTGAAAGGCCATTGCATTATATTGTTCCCAGGACAATCTTCATGGCTGATTGCCATGTTGATCGCCAAGATTTGGAATCAGATACAGCACATGAAGAATAGCCCAGCCACAGGTTGAGAGCAGAATAGTATCATCATCAGAGGAGTTATACATTTACTTGTCGCATCAATCAGGTGTGCCAGTGAGAAAGTAGATGCTCTTCTAAATTTCCCATCAAGGGCCATAGCCAGTGGGTGGCTGAGGGGGGAATCAGCCCCCCCCCCCAGCCAACGCTGTCCGCTTTTGCAGATGTTTCTGTGGTCATGTGACAGGCATGAGTAGAAACTGGAGGGCACAGAATGCTGTTTACCTTCACACCGAAGTGGTCCCTATTTATCTACTTGCGATTTGGAGGTCAAATTCATCAGCCATATCCTCCTTTAATGTTATTTCTTGTCCAGTGAGCTCCTTCCTCCATCTTCTAATTTGGTTTTGCTCTTGTGTTCCCTCAGGAGTGTTTGTTCCTCCCACAAAGCTCTTTCTGGAACTGAATCAGTGGGCTTGAGGCTCATATATCCATTCAGTGGATTTCAAAGGTCTTTCTCTTGATTAGTTCTCTCGGCATCTGCTGCTACTTCTCTTCTTATCTCAGGTGGAGCGAGACCTACAAGAGGGCATATTTTCTCAACCAGTGTAGGTTTGAGGCATCCTGTCACTATGGGCATTGAGGGAACTGGGTGAAGAATTAAGAGCAACTTTGAAAAAAATGCAGAGCTTGGAAATGACACTTTTCAGAATTACATGGCCCATGCTCCATCATTAGCAATGCAGGCTAGGGGATCCTGGGAACTGTAGTCCAAAAATCAGCCTGCTGAAGAATAAGATGATGTTCTTTATTCCTGATGTGATTCAAAAGCAGCCAAAGCCCTCACAGAACTAAAGGAAGGAATGGAGCTGGTATCTTTTTAAAGGGACAGCCATCAGTAAAGTGCTTTATTTCAGTCTCTGGCAGTATTCTGAGAACCCTCGTCCTTCCATGGCCAGCCCTACTTTAATGTTCAGTAAATAATAGGCAGCAGTCAGCAATACGGGCCAAACACACAACTTTATTCAGAATAAGAATAGGTGACCAGAGCTAACAACACACCTTCACATTCCTTATTTATCTCTGATCAGAACTGACAGTTGGAAAAAAAACGTTAGAACTGTTGACAGCTCTGTCTCGTGCACTTCTCATTCAGAACCTTCCTGAAGTCTCACAAGACTTCGGACCATAGTAAATCAAATATATATTAAACTCTATCACAATAAAGACAAAATGGCAAACACATTTCCTTAAATAGTAAAATAAAGAGTACTTTAATTGACTTTATAAATCCAAAAGAACAGATCCAAATTCCATCCGGTAATAAGAAGTTTCAGTGTAAACTTTCCTCAGGGATCTATAAAAAAATAAAAGAATATCACTAATACTACGTAGTTATCATCTACATATACATATTTACAATATTTACAACAGTTCGGATTCATAATACCTTCACTACAGAAACCAAACAAAGGGATTACCTGTAAATTCTTGAAAAATGCTATAATACAATTCAGTCTTATATTTCTTTTTATCTTTCAATATTTTTCAATTGCGTCCCAAGCCTCACAAGTTCATTCTTTTTGTGCCAATGGACATTGAAAAACCAATTCCTAAGCACTAAATTTAAAGAAGAGCAATACCCTACCAACAGGTGTGTTTACAGTACCGATAATTACAAGAAACAGGAGTAGTCAATCTCTATGTTAAGACCATGAGGGTAAAGCATGTTAAAGCAATGGATGTAAAAACATTCTCTCCGCAATAGCATCTGTTTGATATCGCTATAGGAGTAGGGATCAGATTTACAGCATTCCAAGATCACAAATTTAAAATTGTGGCCATTGTGTCCTACATCAAAGAAGTGATTAACCAAGGGTGCTGTAGTGTTGCCAGCCTGAATTTTAGAGCGATGTTCTCCCACCCTGGTTCTCAGCTCATGAGAAGTTACATCCACGTAACCCAAGCCACATTTACACACAAGTAAATATATGCAATTAAAGCTTTTACAATTAGTTAACTGGCCGAGTTGCAAAGTAAAATCACTACTCGCAAGAGAAACCACCTTAGTTTGCCAAGATAGAAAGCAATGCACACAATCATTACATCGGTAATGTCCCACTAAACTGGAACGAAGCGGACGTAATCGAGACTCATGGTCAGAGAAGGTTACCATCTGTCTAATAGATCTTGTTTTTCTTAGACCAATAATAAGTTTAATTTTTTAATATTTTTTATTAATTTTAAAGTAAAAAAAAGGACAAAATTACAAAAAAAGCATACATAAACATATAAAACACATTATTTCATTAAAGTATTTAAATTCCATTGTAATAATATCGTAAAACAATATTACTCTAGAACCTTATATTTATCAATTTTTTTACGTTATGTCTAAAATTCCAAAGCTTTATAAGGTACAACTTATTATATTAAAAAGATAATAATGATAATAATAATAACAACACCCAATGATATATACATGCCATGAAGATCATTATTTTGTTTTAATCACTCCAAAAATTCAAATGTTGTGATACTGGTTTATCTCATTTATCACATATTAAAACATATTCCACAAAAGGTCTCCATATTTCCCAAAATTTGTTTTCTTTCAAAATACCTTTATTCACATTCAGTTCACATGTCAATTTATCATTCAAGGCAATTTCCCACATTTCTTTATACCATTCATCTATTTTCAATATTGAATCACTCTTCCATTTCCTAGCTATACATAATCTTAAAGCTGTTAACATTATAGATAGCAATTCTTTATTATTTATACTCATATTTATATTATCCATTTCTGTCAATAAGGCGATACCTGAGCCTAGTTTAAAATCAATTCTAAAAATGTTGGATACTTCTTTCTCAAATATTTTCCAAAGAGCATTTACCACTTTACAACTCCACCACATACGTTCGTATGTTCCAAGATCGCTTTTACATCTCCAACAATTCTTTGTTTTACTATTATCCATTCGAAATAATTTTACTGGAGTCAGGTACCACCTCCACAATATTTTATAATTATGTTCTTTTAGTCTAACTGAAAGATTCTTCATAACTCTTCTCCTCCATTTGCTTTTCCATTGGGATTCTAAAATTTTTATGATTAAATCTTCTTCCCATAATTTTCTCAAAACCTCTTGTGAATTTTCATCCTTATTTAAAATCTTATTATTTTACTTACTAACCCTTTTATCCCCATTTCTCCTTTTCTTATTTTACAAATCATCTCTTCAAATTCCGTTTTACCCCTCTGTAAATTAAGTTTATCCTTATATTTCTTCTCCCATTTATTTATTAAAATTACTTGTAGCCAATTCAGTTTCATTTGTTCAAATATTTCAGCTCTCAGTTCTAGATCATCAGAGATTTTTATCCAATCTTTCAACAAAAACACATCATTCCTCAGCATTATATCTTTTATTCTTTTATCAATTTTTACGGGAAACATCTTTATATCGTCCATGTCCATTATTGGAGATACCCCTGGGGCAAGTTTCCCTTTAATATTTCTCCAAACTGCTAACATTGCTTTTGTCAGTTGATTATTTGTCTTTATCTTTACATCTTTGTCCAAAAAAATTGCATTGCCGCTTCCTTGTAATTCCTTAATCTCTATCTCATCCCAGATAACTTCTGACCTGGCTATAATCTTAACAATATTTTTTAATTGAAAAGCTCTGTAATAATGTTTAATGTTTGGAAGGCCTAAACCACCTTCTTTTTGTGATGCATACCATAAACTTTTTGTAATTCTTGGTCTTTTTCCTCCATTACAAAAAGTGTTTATTACAATCTGAAAGTCCTTTAAATCTTTTTCCTTTAATTGGATAGGGAGGACATCAAACAAAAAAATTATCTTTGGCAACAACTTCATCTTGCATAACGCAATCCTACCAAACCAGGACAAATTCAGCTTAGTATATTGCTTTATTTTCCCTTTAATTTCTGTTATTTGTTTATCATAATTCAATTTCTTAAGGTCTTCAATTTTATTTGTAATGTTTATTCCTAAATATTTCACACTATTTTTAATTTGTATATTGTATTTTTCCCTAATCTTTTCTTGTTCTTCATCACCCACATTACAAAGAATCGCTTGTGATTTATCCCAGTTCACTTTCAATCCTGTCATTTCCTCAAAATCTCTCAGATGTGTATAGATTCGTTCCATTGCCTTCAGGGGATTTCTCATTATAATCATTGTATCATCTGCGTATAAATTAATTTTTATTCCTTCAATTCCCTCAATCTTTTTATCATCTCTTATTAATGTTGCTAATAATTCCATGGCCATCACAAATAATATTGGTGATAATGGACACCCTTGTCTAGTCCCCGCTTCTAATTTAATATCCTCTGTTAATACATCATTAACTTTAACCCTAGTTGTACCTTTCTGATATAACTGATCAATTAAATTTATAAATTTTGTACCAAAACTGAATTTTCTTACAATTTCTTTGATCGTAATCCATTGCAAGGAATCAAAAGCTTTAAAAATATCTAAAGACAATAATCCAATCCTTTCCCTTTTTTGCCCAGCAATATCTACCAAATCAATTACTCTTCTTGTAAGATCCGCCATATATCTATCCTTCATAAATCCTACTTGATCTTTATTTATATATTCCTTCATGAATTCATTTAACCTATTTGCTAATACTGCTGTAAAAAAAATTTGCATCCTGATTTATCAATGAAATTGGTCTATATGACTCTATCTTATCTAAATCTTTTCCTGGTTTAGGAATCAAAACAATTACTGATCTATACCACGAAGTCGGTAATAGTCCACCATCTAGTATATAATTAAACAGCTTCAAAAGTTTCGGCACTACGGATTCTTTGAATTGTTTATAAAATTCAGCTGTGAATCCATCTTCCCCCGGAGCTTTATTCGTTTTCAACTTCTGTATCACTTCTTTTACCTCTTTCTCTGTTATTAAAGCTTCCATTCTATCTTTATGATCATCTCTAATTTTAATTCCCTTCCAATTTTCTAAATATTCCCTTAATCGCCCTACTTTTATATTTTTCTCAGAATAATAATAGGTTTAAGAGAGCAATCAGGTAAGTGTTGGACAATATGCCAATGTTGAAAAATAACAGATCTTATTTTCTCTGCCAAAGGTGAGTATTGGAACGAACAATGTAATCGGTCTTTAATATTCCTGGTCTTTTTAATGAACAGCTGTTTCCTGGAGACTGCCTGGGCTTTCCTTAAATTGGCTAGAACTACTTGCTTCGGGTAACCTTTATCATTTAAAAACTGACAAATATTCGAAGCCGAATTTATGAAATCAGTTTCAGTGGATGAATTGCATTTGGCTCTTAAAAAGAACCCAAGTGGTAGATTATTCCTAAAATGATATGGATGATATGATGCATAATTCAGGTAAGCATTTCTATCCATATTCTTCCTGTAGACCCTAATCCTGACATCACGTTTGGAAGACAAGTAAGTAGTTACATCTAACAAAGGAATCTCTGTTTTGCTCAAGCTATGGGTAAACTTTAAATGAGGATTCAGACTGTTAATCCATGAAACAAATCCTAAAGCAAATGACAGATCATCAAAAATAAAATAAAGATCATCAATAAACTGTTTGTAAAAAGTAATATGTGTTAAAAAAGGATTAACATAACCGTCAAAAATAAACTCATCTTCAAAATTAATCATATATGCATTTGCCAAACTGGGTGCCACAGAACTCCCCATAGCCAGACATAGCCAGACCACAGACCTGTAAATAAAAGGTGTTACCAAATCTAAAAAAATTGTGATCCAAAACAATATCTAAAAGATCCAATAAAAATGTGTGGGAGGGTTAAGTCCTGTCGGGAATCCAAAAGTTTCTGTACAATGGCCCTGATCTCCTCCAAAGGAATATTGGTATACAGTGCTTGGACATCTAAAGTAATAAAACCACCACCTTTGGGAATGGGGAAACCCTCCACCTGAGAAACGAAATCTGTAGTGTTCTGAATAAAGGAGGAGGTATTACAGGAAAAGGGATTAATAAAGTGATCCATGAATTGAGAAATGGGCTCCAGTAAAGAATTTATGGATGTTACAACAGTTCTCCCTGGAATCAAACCATCACGCATACGATCTTTATGAATTTTCGGGAGCAGATGAAAGACGGGTACTTTCGGATATTTATTGAAAAGAAAATCGTGTTCTTTTTCTGAAATGAACCCCATGGCTACACCTTCAAAGAGCACTGTCTTAATCAAATTAGTTACTTTAGCAGTAGGATCTAAGGCAAGTTTTCTATAAAAAAAAGTTCATTAGAAAGTTGTTTATGTGCCTCAGCAATGTAATCTACAGTGTTTAAAATAACTACACTGCCACCCTTATTCACTTGCTTAATGAGAATATCTTTGTCCTGTACTAATCCTTCAAGGATGGAAATATCGTCTTTAGAAAGATTCAACCTAGACCTAATCTTCCGTTTCTCCCATAGTTCGATATCACACAAAATGAGTCTATGGAATACCTCTATTGATGGGCCATTCACTGAAGGCGAAATATTCGATTTAGATTTAAAGCGTTCCGCTGGTCCCGGTACCTTATCCTGAAAAACAACAACACAAGTCTCAATAAACGAACCAATTTATATATATCAACTCTAGTATTGAACGGGTTATAGGTTGGTGTTGGAGCAAATCCTAAACCTAACGACAATAAATCCAAGACCCATTGAGATAATTGTTTACTAGAAAAATTAAATACTAAGTCTTTTCCGGGATGCTTTTCTCTGGGGTAAAAAAGATGAAGAAGTGGGTGGTTGCTGGGTAGATGATCCTGACATGGAAGAGTGTGTGGCAAGAGTTCTCAATCTCGGAGCCCCAGCAGATTCTCCGTCACTTGACATGGAAGTACCGTCCGAATCAGAAGTATCTGTAGAAACCAGAGGCTCTTGCCATGTCACCTTCTTGTTTGTAAATGACCTCTTCTTCTGATAATGCCACTTGTAAACACGTGAGGTGGCGTAATCGCGTATATCTCTATCAATTTTTTTGTTTTTGAATTCTATCAAAGAGTCCTGGAATTTTGGTAAATTGGCTTTGAGGTCCTCATAATTCTTGTCAAAATCGGTTCCAGAGGAAGCTTGAATATTAGATTTAAGGTCATTAATCTCATCAGTAAGGATGTCCACTTGATGATTAGAGTGTTCAATAATTAATAAAATGGGCAGCAATCAAAAATGGCTGCCCATTTATCACAAAAGTCCTTATCCTCACTAAACAAAGTAGGGCCTTTGTGAATGCAAAGCCCATGGGGTATCTGAGCCATTTTGTGATAGTCAGCTAAAAAGGATGAATGCAAAACAAATCTTATTTTTTTTTCTTTTCGAGGGTCTCAATGGTGGAGAAATCATCCCTGTTGGGTTCTGTAGATTGTCTATAAGAAATAATATTCTGCAAATTGCGATCTCTGTCTGCAGTAGAATAAGTGAATCCAAGTGCACAGGATCTCCTGCTACAAAGACCTTTCTCTGCCTAACTTCCAGATTCCCACCCCACCCCCATCCTCCACCCTGGAAGGATCTAACCTGTCCAGCAGGGTGGTAGGCTTCCTTCGAATGAGGAGGTCAGCAGGAGACAGGCAACGGGGACCTGGAGAGAGCATCAGCGTGGCTGATGTCTTTCCCTGGGCGATGAATCAAGGTAAACTGATAAGCATTTAGAAATATTGCCCATCTCAGCATACGGGGGGAGAGTGTTTGTGGAGTGGGCTTTGAAGTGACAAAGATTCCCAATAAGAGCTTATGGTCCATCACAAATATCTGCCTCCCGGTCTGTCTGCACATAGTTTCTCTCAGCCTTGGAAAAGGACCTTGAATAAAAGGCAATCGGGGCTTCTTTCCCATTATCCAATATGTGGAAAAGAACAGCCCTCACCCCCACTGGTGATGCATTGCATACTAACACCACGGGCTTTGGGGGGTTGAAATGGGTTAAAACTGCTTCATAGGATAACAATTCCTTTAACTCTTTGTATGCTTTTTCTTGGTTCTGCCCCCACCTCCAAACCGCGCCTTTCTTAAGGAGGCGATGAAGTGGCTCGGCTACAGATGCTTTCCTGGACAGGAAGGAGTGGTAAAAGTTTAGCAGGCCTAGTAAGGACTATAACTCTGACTTGGAAGATGGTCATGGGGTGTTACAGACAGCAGAAACCTTAGAATCAGAGGGTTTGACCCCCTCAGGAGTTATTTTGAACCCAAGAAATGCAACCTTTTTAGCAAAGAACACACACTTATCTCTACGTAATCAGAGCCCTGGCTTTTCAAACCTTTGCAAAACTCGGTCCAACCTCTCTGCAAGTTCGAATTTGTCTCCCGCAGTAATTAAAACATCATCAAAGTAGGGGAGAACCCCAGGGAGACCCTTGAGTAGCTGCTCCACGAGCGATTGAAATATACTAGGGGCTGCATTCACCACGAACTGTAGGCGTGTGACTTTGAAAGCCCCTTATGGGTGACTATCGTTTGCATTATAGCAGCAGCAGGTGTAACCGTCAGCTGCTGGTAGGCCTGGGCTAAATCTAATTTAGTGAAACACTTTCCCCTGTGTAATGAAGCCAGCAAGTGACTTACAACAGGGACCGGGTATGCATTGGGCCGAATGGCTTTGTTGATCGTGCACTTGCAGTCTGCACAGATCCTAACCTCCCCATTTGACTTTATTGCTGTCACAATAGGAGTTTCCCACTGTGCAGAATCAATGGGAACCAAAATACCTTGACCCACAAGCTTATCTATTTCCGCCTCTATCTTGTCCTTAAGGGCGAAAGAAACACGGCGTGGCTTAAGGCAGACTGGCCATACGGCCTGGTCAAGTTCAAATGAGACCAGGGCCGCCACATAAGTGCCAAGCCCTTTCTTGAAAACCTCCGGGTGTGCGTTGCAAACGTCCAGCACCAGGTCAGAACTCACAGCATTGATTCCAGACAGTCTTATTCCCAGCGGGTCGAACCACTGGACTCCCAGCAAACAGTTAGTTCCTTGCTTCACCACTACAAGGGGCAATTTGGTGCAAATGTTCTTAAAATGTACAGTGAAACCCCCCACCCCCAGAATTGGTATGAGGCACCCTTGAACATCTCAGAGGGACATCTTCAATGCCTGCAACTTAGGGCGCGAGGCGGGGGGAATTTTTAAGAATTCTTTTTGGGGCAGAATGGAATAAGACGCACCTGGTACACCTTGCAATTGAAAGTTAGCAAAGAACCGGCTGTATGAAGTCTCTGACGTGGAGGGAGATCTTGGAGATATACACTCCTGACTTCCTCGGGCGCTGGCCCAATGCTGGGGATTGCCTGCTCCTCTGGTGGAACATCTTTGCAATGTGCCCTCGCTTGCTGCAATGGTGGCAATCCACATTTCGAAAGGGGCACTTCCGATGGTCGTGCTTGCTTCCACAGCCATCACACCTTTTCAAGACTTTTGGGGCATGTTTCTCCTTTTTTCTTTGGACCTTCTCGACCCCTCCATCCTCATCGCTGGACCCAGACGAGCATGATGGTGAGGAGCGGTGGTGGGTCTGTACAGTGGACTCCGGAGCCCCGGAGGCCACAGGCCGTAGCTTGAAGGACTTTACCCCCGACCTGGCTGCCTCAGATGCCAACGCTTCCTTCAGCACAGACTTGAAGGTGAGCGTGTCCCTGGTCATCAGCCTGCGTTGGGCCTCTTCATCTTGTAGTCCGGCTAGCAGGCGGTCGTGGAGGGCTTCTTTAATGTTCGGCCACTGGCATGGGGCAGTTGCGAGTCGAAGGGCGGCAGCATAGTCGACCAAAGACTCCCCAGGGCATTGGTCATGGCGGTGAAACACCACCCGGGCGGGAAATATGGAGACCCTCAGCTGGAAATGGCTTTTCAGGGCCATCAGGATATCAGTGAGGGGAACATCATCAATATCCCTCGGCAGCACCAAGTGAATGGCCAACTCGAGAGTAGGCAGGCCACATCTCGCCAGGAAACATGAACGCTTCTGGTTCTCCTCTACAATGTTGTCAGCCACCATGGCATGCTTGAACTGCTTTTCATAGAGAACCCATTTCTCTGGTGCTGAGATATCGAAAGGGCCAATGGAATTCTGTTGGGACGATCCCATCCTCATCGCCAATTTAATGTTCTGTAAATAATAGGCAGCAGCTAGCAATACGGGCCAAACACACAACTTTATTCGGAATAAGAATAGGTTACCAGAGCTAACAACACTCCCTCACATTCCTTATTTATCTCTGATCAGAACTGACAGTTGGAAAAAAACGTTAGCTCTGTCTTGTGCACTTCTAGTTCAGAACCTTCCCGAAGTCTCATGAGACTTCGGACCATAGTAAACCAAATACATATTAAACTCTATCACAACAAAGACAAAATGGCAAACACATTTCCTTAAATACACAACATCTGCCTTCCATACAAATGTTACCCCTGATCCCTAGAATTTTACAATTTTAGGTACATTCGGGATGGAGATTTCAGGACACCATTTTCCAAACTGGACCTTCTTGGTGTTTTACAGTGGGTATGTGCTGGACATGTTGCACATGGCTATGCTTGCAGGGGATGAGATGGGTTATAGTACAACACATTGGGAGGACACCAGGTTTCTTTAAAGTAAAAATTCCACAAGTATTATAAAGGGGCTGCATGTGTTGTATTATAAAGGGGCTGTGGTGGCTCAGTGGTTAAGAAGCTTGCCTTGTTAGCTGGAAGGCTGGCAAGTTGGCAGTTCGAGACCCTGGTTCTGCATGATGGATTGAGCGTCCGTCTCTGTCCCAGCTCTTGGGGACATGAAAGGAGCCTCATTTGGGTGTCCCCTGAGTGGAGTTTCTCCAGCAACAAATTCTTTCAACACAGAATAATTTTTGACACATAATTATTATTACAATAGAATAAATTCTGTTAACAATTGCCAAGATTACCGATTACCTAAATATTATTCTCTGCTCCTCTTTTTATGGTTTTGGTATCATAAATCAGTGCTTTCTGTCTTTTCAAATGGCGTCTACTAATACAACACCTTTGGGGAGTGTTTGGAAGAATGGTTGGAAATTACTAGACTTAGAAAGGATGACATTCTCCACAGATACGGTTGATCCACTCCCCTTCCACTCCCCTGCTAAATATATACCTTAGAACAAAAGTCCTTTATGATATTCTAAAAACAAAAATGTGAGGCAAGCAGTCAAGGTGAGTTGAAGCAAGGCAGAGTTTGGATTACAAAGGGAATCTTGGAGAAATGGAACCAGTCAAGGACATTTCTCAACAAATCTGGAGGCTGCATAACCCTTTTAGAGCACTTGCTCAAGAAAATGTAAATTGCAGGAAGTTTGACACAAAAGTGACATGTTACAGCCTTGCATGTGGATCAAAGGTGGAACTTTTTCTTTCATGTCTGGATCAAACCCTGGACTGCCAAAATGAAGCCACTTTCTTGGCTTTGTCATTGGCCAAACTTAAGTCCTAATTGGTGCACGTTTCTGGCAGTAATCGGCAAACCAATAAATGAATCAGATTCTGTATCTCTCCACATTCACACAGCATGTTGTTGTCTGCCAGCAACTTGTTGGTCTTACATTTAGTCACACCAACCATCAACCTATTCAGGGTCCTCCAAGTGAGGTAGGG
This sequence comes from Bradypodion pumilum, assembly GCA_035047305.1. NCBI lineage: Eukaryota > Metazoa > Chordata > Lepidosauria > Squamata > Chamaeleonidae > Bradypodion > Bradypodion pumilum. The sequence goes on from JAWDJD010000007.1 coordinate 30,920,862, forward strand.
GATGTTGAGATCTTCAGCTATACCTTCCTTTAATGTAGTTCCTTGTCCAATGAGCTCCTTTCCTCCATCTTCTAATTTGGTTTTGCTCTTGTGTACCCTCAAGAATGTTTGTTCTTGCCACACATCTCTTCCTGGATCTGAGTCAGTAGATTTGAGGCTCATATCCGTTCAGAGGACATTGAGGGTCATTCTCTTCCTTAGATCAAACCAAAGGTGGAACTAATCACTGCTGATGAACCAGTGACCTAATTAAATGGCAATTACACTGCCAGTCAGTGGAGCTAGAGAATCTATGGGGCAATAGACAGATGGTAGTGCTGAAATGTTAGCCATGGAAGGTTGGGCAAGGGAAAGGTGAGCCTGGAAATAAGATTGCCCTTTCATGATCATGTAATGCTACAGGATACGGGCCAAAATGTTTTGGTTTGAACAATACCAGGGGATTTTAATCTCTTATTAGATATATTAATCAGGTCACTCATTAGCTCCTCAACAGATCATCCATGCAGGTTTATTTATATTACTTGCCTACAATATATTGTTGTCATCGACTGCAACTCATATCCAAAAATGTATTTTTCCCCCTGAAGCAGGAAAAATGTCATTGGCGTGAATTTGTTTAATGTGGATCCCAGTTTGCCATGAAGTGTGTGGGTCACAATATATAGCATAAATGATATTTCCAACAAAACTAAAAACAAAAGAGGGAACTTCTGGCTTCAGCTAAAAGATGTACTTTCCTGAAATCAAAAACATTGCTTTAACACCCTGGAGGGTAATTGATTTGTACAAGTGATCTCACTGCGGCTAGGATGGAAAAAAGACCTTTGAAAGTTTATAATAATACATTTGACATTTTCTGTTTTCTGCTTCATTCTGTCTCAGTCCCATAGTCATAGCCAACGAGCATATAAAGCAGGGGTTCCCAACATATGGCCTGTGGGCCGGACCTGGCCCACTGCACCATTTCATGTGGCCTGCACCGCCTCCACCGCACTTGGAAGTGGAAGTGGCTGCATTTAAGTCAGCTGTAAAATACACCCGTGCATGCGTAAATGTGTCCGCGACTGTCGTAAATGCAGGAGTGGCCAGAGGGCTTTTGCACAACTTCGTGCCATACGCCAGTTACGTCCGCCCCTAGATGGGGACTCCTTGCTTATGGTCATGCATGCTCTAGTCACCTCCAGACTTGACTACTGCAATGCGCTCTACATGGCGCTGCCCTTGATGACCATTCAGAAGCTGCAACTGGTCCAGAATGTGGCTGCTACAGTGGTGATGGGGTGTGAGCGGTATGCCTCGCCACTGCTTCAGGAGCTGCACTGGTTGCCAGTATGCCTCCGGGTGCAATTCAAGGTGCTGGTTATTGTTAGTTTTGAGTGAGTGTTGTAGCAATCTGAGTTGCAATAGGCTCAAGAAAGAAGACTATACACCAGATTTAGTTTAAATCAAACTGGTATATTAACAACATTTACAGACAAAATAAACTAGCATTACATCCAGCACTGTTCAGCTCAGCTCAGCTCTGCTCTGTTCTGCTAAACAAGCTCTGCAAGCAACTTCTATTTCTACAGCCAGCAAAACACTTAAGGTTACAATGTATCTTATTAGTTGTCAATCACAGCAGAGCTACAATGATTGCTTGCACCTGTTCCTTGTTAACTGACCTCAGCCTGTCCTTGACATTATCTCTGCACTTTCTTGCCTCACTATGTACATATTATTGACACTCCTCCTAGGCAATTTGAGAAATATTTAACCCATCTCTGAATTTTTTAAAAACTACTCTAGTTGAGAATCATTGTCATATATGGACAAGACATCATCCACAAAAACTAAAAGTTGTGCCTCTGTACCATTTACCATCTTGGTAAAACTGCAGGTTTCAGCAACACCTTGTTCAAAACCAACATCTTTCAGTGCTTTGGACAAATGCTGGAACCATGCTCTTGCACTTTGACGAAGACCGTATAGTGCCTTATTGAGTTTCAGAACTGTCTTTGCACCAGCAAATTCAAAACCTGGTACTTGTTGCATATATAACACCTCCTCTAATGGAGCATGTAAATATGCTGTTGTAAAATCAAAATGGTCCACTTTTTTCTTTGAACCCCTGCTTTGGATTAAACAATTTTCAGTGACTCAGATTTTACACAGGGTGAGAACACTTGGTCATAGTCAGACCCTTGTACTTGGCTAAAACTCATGGCTACTAGCCTGGCCTTATATTGCATTTCACCATTAGTAAGCCATTTTAGTTTGTACAACCATCTACATCTAATTACATTTGTGTTTTCTGGTATCTTTTGAACAGGAGTAAACACATTATTTTCTGTCAGAGAATCAAACTCCTTTTGCATTGCTTTTAGCCACAATTGTTTTTCTTTTTCTTCAAGAGCCAGTATCTCTTTGTAATTGTTAGGTTCCTTTGCATAAACATTATTTACAGCAACACTATAACCGAACCTTTGTGGAGGAATACCTTTAGTTGACCTAGTAGACACCCTCACTTCAGGAACAGAACGTTGAACACTTTTAGGTTCATGCTTAATTGGAGATTGCATCTCCCTTTCTTCAACATCTGAAACAGGTGTTTCACAGCTTTGTTCTAAACCAGTGTTTCCCAAACTTTAGTTCTTGGACTCCATTTCCCAGAAGCCTAAGTCAATTCCTCAAAGCACTGATCAGCCAATATACTGACTTAGGCTTCTGGGAATTGAAGTCCCCTGTGGGGTGTAGGGCCCACTTTGGGAACCACTGTTCTAAACTCTGATCACATTCACTTAAAGGCAGCACTATTTTTTGTGACTCTTCATATCCATGAATACTTTGCCAATTAGCATTCTCATGTATACTGGCTGACCTACTAAAGGTTAGTTTCTTTTGCTCATTTGCAAACCTGTAGGCTTTCATATTACTTTGGTATCCCAAGAATGTAAGTTTCATTGTTTTGGGCCCTCCTTTGCACCTGTGCTTTAATGGAATATGAACCCATGCTTTCATACCAAATACTTTAAGGAAGCTTAAACTTGGATTCCTTTTGTACAATAAACAATAGGGGATATTATCAACAGCTATGGTATATAAATGATTAGAAACAAAACATGCTGCTGATAAAGCCTCAGCCCAATAACTCATTGACAAACCAGCATCTGCTAACATAGCATACATCATTTTTTGCAATATTCCCCCCTTTCTCTCAGCTAGACCATGCTCTTGAGGCACACAGGTATTTGTCATTCTGTGAACTATACCATTTCCCTGTAACCATTGGGCAAATTATTTTGACATGAATTCACCCCCTTGATCTGTTTGAATGGCTTTGAGTTCTAGTCCCAGATGCTTTTGTACTCGTTTGACCCAGTATTTGAATGTTTTAAAAGTTTCTGATTTTTGTTTCAAAGCAAACACCCAACTGAACTGAGTACAAACATCAGTTATGATCAATGACGTTTAGGATAAGGACCAATTAAAACTAGATGCACCAAACCTAAAGGCTCATCAGTAACTCTATTACTCTCTTTTGCCACTGGGTATGCTTTTGTTTTTACCTGTTTGCAAACTGTACTATCAAGAAATTCTTTACACTGTGACATTTTCTCATTATTCAACAGAGCTAAAGTCTTTCTTATAGTATTAAAACTAGCATGTCCTAATCACCTATGCATTAAATGAATGCAATTCTTATTCTTATTAGTCATCATCACATTTTTGACTGCTGCATTATTAATTACATAAACATTGTTGTGTAACATTCCCTTAACCAGCACCTTTCCATTTCTTGAGATAGTGCATTCTCTTTTGGCAAACGTTACAACAAAACCTGATTTTGTCTGAGAACTCACAGATAATAGATTATTTTCCAAACTAGGAACACATAACACATTCTCAAAATTGACACGTAGTGAAGGAAAACAAATTGTGCCTTCACTAATGACTTTTGCAGCACTACCATCAGCCAAATTGACATGTGCTAATTTAGATTGTCTTGGCTCAGTCAGTAAATTCTCAGACTTTGCAAAATGCTGACTTGCTCCCCTGTCGAGCAGCCATAAATCATCTCCAGCTGGTTCTGTAGTCACCAACTTAGCCTGCACATCTCACCTTGAACTGCAAATAGCTTGCTTCTTCCGGAGTTGGGGGCAGGAAGGACGCAGATGATTTGTTGAACCACATAAATAACATTTTCTCACTCTGGAAGCTGACTGCTGTAAAATACTGGCAGTAGCAGGTCTGTTGTCTCCCACAGAATTCCTTTGCTTAGTCTCACAGCTGGGCTCCTCTTTAGGACGTTGCTTATTTACTGTTTGTCTTTTGGCATTGACTCTTGTTTGTTCCTCCAACAAATGCGAAGAAACATAATTCAAAGATAATTGCCCAGAGCCAACACTCTCTGTTGTTGTTCAGTCGCACAGTCGGTTCCGACCCTTTGCGACCCTATGGACCATTGTTCTCCAGGCGCCTCTGTCCTCCACCATCCCCCTCAGCCCTCCCAGCTCTGTGCCCATTGCGTCTACAATGCCATCTAGCCATCTCATCCTTGGCCTCCCCCTTCTTCTTTTGCCCTCCACCTTTCCCAACATCAATGCCTTCTCAAGTGAATCCTCCCTTCTCATTTGATGTCCAAAGTATTTTAGCTTCATCTTTACTATTTGACCTTCCAATGAGCAGTCAGGGTTAATTTCTTCTAAGATTGACCTATTTGTTCTCCTCGCTGTCCAGGGGACTCTCAAAACCCTCCTCCAACACCACATTTCAAAGGCATCTAATCTTCTGCGTTCAGCCTTCCTAATTGTCCAGCTCTCACATCCGTACATTACTACTGGGAAAACCATTGCTTTGACTATTCTAATTTTTGTTTTCAATGTGATGTCTCTGCTTTTCACTATGTTCCCCAGGTTTCTCATTGCTTGTCTCCCAAGAATCAGTCGCCTTTTTATTTCATGGCTACAATCCCCATCTGCAGTGATCCTTGATCCCAAGAAAGTAAAATCTGTCACCGCCTCCACTTCTTCCCCATCTATTTTCCAGGAACTGATTGGGCCTGTTGCCATTATCTTGGTTTTCTTGATATTTAGTCTCAAGCCAGCTTTTGCACTCTCCTCCTTCAGCCCAATCAAGAGATTCTTTAGGTCTTCCTCACTTTCTGCCATTAGGGTGGTATCGTCTGCATATCTCAGATTGTTGATGTTTCTCCCAGCGATTTTAATCCCATATTGTGATTCCTCCATCCATGCACTGCGCATTATGTGCTCTGTGTATAGGTTGAATAGGCATGGTGACAAAATGCAGCCTTGTCTTACTCCTTTTCCTATTCCAAACCACTCTGTCATTCCCTGTTCTGTCCTAACTGTTGCTTCTTGGTTCATGTACAGATTTCTCAGGAGGCATATGAGGTGCTCTGGTATTCCCATCTCTTTAATTACTTGCCACATCTTGTTGTGGTCCACACAGTCAAATGCCTTAGTGTAGTCAATACAACAAAAGTAAACTTGTTTCTGGTATTCCTTTGTTTTCTCCATGATCCAGCATATGTTGGCAATGTGGTCTCTAGTCCCCCTGCCTCTTCTGAAACCTGCCTGCACCTCTGGTAATTCTCTTTCCACATGCTGCTGAAGTCTATCCTGTATTATCTACTCTCTACTGTAGTAATTAAAGGGAAAAGGTCCTCAGAAACAGAGCTCAGTATTATATAGACTTTGTTAATATCTTGGAAAGTTTTCCCCCGGTCCTGAAGCTGTTGAAATATTTCAGTCAAGGCATTTAAGTGCCCTTGAACTGAATCTCCTTGTTGCATAGAAAGTTTATACAGATGCCTCGTTAAAGCTTTAACAGAGCAAGCAGAAACTCTAGCATATACATCTCTGAGTGAGTCCCAAGCTTGCTTAGCTGTATTCTTCCCACGCAAATACAACAGTTGGTCATCTAAGACTGACAACACAATATGTGCTAAAGCCTTCTCATCCCCCACAGTCTCTGCAGCCATTGGAGCTGCTGGTGGATTATTTACATACCTCCACAGTGACTCTCTTTTCAGAAAATGCTCAATTTTCAAAGACCAAATAGAATAATTGCTGGAGGTTAGCTTATCTACCAGTACCATCGTGGACTGCGCCATTTCATCTCCCGATGCAGGTAACCCCAAGCCATCTGTTACCTCCTCCTCACCATCAGAAGCACTTTCACTGTTGGACTGGTTCAGGAGATCACTCTCCTCCTCAGCTTCACTGTCAGACACAGACATTCAATTCCAGCTCAGAAAACTTTCTTCCTTGGTAGCAGAGCCAAGTGCAGTTTAGCTGACTGGGCCCATAACCCTGTTAGTTTTGAGTGAGTGTTGTAGCAGTCTGAGTTGTAATAGGTCCAAGAAAAAAGACTATACACCAGATTTAGTTTAAATCAAACTGGTATATTAACAACATTTGCAGACAAAGTAAATTAGCATTACATCCAGCACTGTACTGTTCAGCTCAGCTCAGCTCTGCTCTGTTCTGTTCTGCAAAACAAGCTCTGCAAGCAACTTCTATTTCTACAGCCAGCAAAACAATTAAGATTACATTGTATCTTATTAGTTGTCAATCACAGCAGAGCTGAGCTACGATGATTGCTTGCACCTGTTCCTTGTTAACTGACCTCAGCCTGTCCTTGACATTATCTCTGCACTTAGCCTCACTATGTGCATATTATTGACAGTTATTACCTTTAAAGCCCTACATGGTAGTGGGCCAGGATACTTAAGAGACTGCATCACCCCAAGAATATCTGTCCGTCCCACCATAGCGGACCGGAGAGACTCTCTAATTGTTCCATCTGCTAGAGAGGTGCGTCTAACCTGTTGCCAACCAAGTTGTGTCTCCAGACAGAGTTGCTGCCCTTCGGGAAAGGTTTAAAAACCTGGCTGGCAGAGCAGGTATGGGGCACTGGCAGTGCTGTGGCCCCAGCTTGCTGGCTGATTTAAGAACGCTCTCTCCCTCTTTTTAAACTGGTGGGAGGGTAGGGAATGTTTTGTGGTAGTTTTTAATGGGGTTTTAATTGTGATTTTAAAATTGTGATGGTTTTAATATCTGTACGCCGCCCAGAGTCTTTGGAATTGGGTGGCAATACAAATCCTAAAAATAAATAAATAAAATTTACAACAACTGTAAATGTGGAAGTGGACGCATTTATGACAGCTGTAAATGCGCCTGCTTCCGCTTCCACTTCTACAGGTGTGGTCCAGTCCACTCAGCTGCCTGGAGGCGTGGTCAGACCCACAGTGTAAAAACCCCTAAAATAAAGCTCTGACATGAGTACTGTGCTCCATGCAGCTGAAGAAGGGAACTCTGTCCACAAAAGCCACATGTCAAATAAAACTTGTTCATTTTAAAGGTCTTACGGAATGCTTGCTTGAACCCTGCTGGCACAGTGGTTAAACTGCTGTACAGCAACCAAAGGTTTGTGAATTTGATCCTGACCTGGGCTCAAGGTTGACTCAGCCTTCCATCCTACCAAGGTTGGTAAAATGAATACCCAGCATGCTGGGGGTAAAATGTTAATTAATGTGTGAACCGCCCAGTAAAGGTAAAGGTAAAGGTTTCCCTTGCTTGAAAGCCAGTCATATCTAACTATAGGGTTTAGTGCTCATCTCTGTTTCATAGCCAAAGAGCCAGCGCTGTCTGCATTTGCAGACGTTTCCGTGATCATGTGGCAGGCATGACTAGACACCGGAGTGCACAGAACGCTGTTTACCTTCCCACCGAAGTGGTCCCTAGGGTGCACTAAATGCTATGGCAGCGTTTCCCAAACTATGTTCCGCAGAACGCTGGTGTTCCATAGAAGGTCAATAAGTGTTCCATGAAACAAATAGGAAAATCTGGTAAATTAGTAGCCTTGTATGATTTTAAATACTGTACTAAGCTGTGTTTTAAATGTGTGAATTGTAAATGTTATTTTGTTTTTTAAACTCTTATACATTTAAAAAGTTATTTGTTATCAAAAAAATCCAAACCTATCTTTCTGTTACAAAACCGAAACTGTTATGTTAAAACTTTAGGATTTGTTTGGGTAAAATCAGGGGAGTGCTTTTCATCCCTGAAATTCCATTCAATGTTTTAGCCACTGTGAAACTACGCAAGGATACAAAAATAGAGGTAATGTTCAAAGGTGACACGGTGAATGTGAAGAACAATGGTAACGATAGATATGGGTTCACATACACTCTCAAACACAAAGGAGAAACCTTGAATAAATTTAAAGGATTCTGCAAGAGAGTAGAGACTCAAAAGAATGTAAAAGTTAAACAGATAATGACAGATAGAGGTTCAGAGTTCCTATCTAAAGACTTCAAAGCCTGGGTGGTAGAACAAGGTGTTATACACTACACCTTTTCACCTTTTCAAAATGGCATAGCTGAACGTAGGAACGGAGTGTTACAAACTATGATGTGATGCGTCCTTGAAGACACTGGCCTAAGCAATGGTTATTGGGGGGAAGCACTCTTATATTGCAACTACTGTATACTTTGAACAGAACATGGTCCAGTGTGATTAATAAAACACCATACAAGGCCATGTACAATAGAAAACCAAAACTGTCACATCTCCACATTTTTGGAGTATACGCTGAGGTCCACGTACCCAAATAAATGAGAAAAAAGGGTGACAAGGTCTCGCAGAGGCTAAGATTCATGGGGTATGAGCCGGGGTCAAAAGAGTATAGGTTCATAAATGATCATTCAAAAATAATTGTGTCCAGATCCGCAAACTTCAATGAAAATGCTAATTGGAGTAAAATACATTCCAACGAAGTCAATATAGACAAGGATGATAGCGCAAATAATCATTCCCAACCAGTGACACATAAATCAAAGGAATGCCAAACAGATTACATAGCCAATAGCGAAGAAGACAAATTTGACCCACTTGAAGATGGGGGCGTAACTGAGACACATCTCAGGAGGTCAGACAGGTCCAATAAGAACAAATTACCTGCCAAAATGGGAGACTATATAATGGCCATTGATAACATCAGCACTACACCGAGAGATTACCAAGGGATACTTTCACTCCCACATGATGAACAAATTAAATGGAATGAAGCCATAGAAAGGGAGATGAAAAGTATAAAGGAGTTAAATGTATATACACCTACGGAACTTCCAGAAGGTCGCAAGATAATAGGTACAAAGTGGGTCTTTAAAATCAAGCCACTAGGAAACAACAAGACCTTCTATAAAGCAAGGTTGGTGGCCCAAGGGTTCTCACAAACATACCCAGATGATTTTACTGACACATACTCGCCCACTGTGATGGCTGAGAGTGTCAAAACAGCTCTAATCATTCCATCCATAAAAAATGAACATGTATATCAATTTACATAAGAACATAAGAACATAAGAACAGCCTTGCTGGAACAGGCCACAGCCCATCCAGTCCAGCATTCTGTCTCACACAGTGGCTCACCATTTCCTTCAGGGTATTCCCAAGGAGATGCCTTCACCTGCTTAGGATTCCCTGGAAATGGCATTGAGAGATATCCTGCCTATCTCTCCAACCCGGAGGTTGTCCTTAGGTAGCCATAATTATAGCCATTGATAGCCTTGTCCTCCATGAACTTGTCTAATCCTTTCTTAAAGCTGTCAAGACTGACAGCTGTCACCACTTCTTCTGGCAGGGAGTTCCATAGACCAGTAATCCTCTGGGTGAAAAAGTACTTTCTCTTATTTGTTTGAGAACTAGTACCCAAAAGTTTCATGGAGTGTCCCCTAGTTCTAGTGTTGTGCGATAGGGAAAACAGTTTTTCCTTATCCACTTTGTCCACACCGTGCATGATTTTATAAACTTCAATCAGGTCACCTCTTAGACGCCGTCGTTCAAGAGTGAAAAGACCCAACCGTTGCAGCCTCAGATGGTAAGGAAGGTGTTCCAGTCCCCTAATCATTCTGGTTGCCCTCCTCTGTACTTTCTCCAACTCCATAATATCCTTCTGGAGGTATGGCGACCAGAACTGTACACAGTATTCCAGATGGGGCCTCACCATAGATTTATAAAGAGGCAAAATAACACTTGCTGACTTATTTTCTATACCCTTCCTAATGATCCCTAACATTGAGTTTGCTTTTTTCACTGCTGAGGCACACTGGGTTGACACCTTCATTGAGCTGTCCACCAGGACACCAAGGTCCCTTTCCTGGTTTGTCGCAGAGAGTTCAGACCCCATCAGTTTATAAATGTAATTGGGTTTTTTTGCCCCAACGTGCATCACTCTGCACTTACTAGTGTTGAAGCTCATTTGCCACTGTTTTGCCCACTCCCCCAGTGTCAAGAGATCCCTCTGGAGCTCCTCACAATCTCTCACAGTTTTCACTACCCTGTATGATTTAGTGTCATCAGCAAATTTGGCTACCTTGCTATTTACTCCTACTTCTAGATCATTTAAGAAAGAGGTTGAAAAGCAGGGGTCCCAGTACTGAACCTTGGGGGACCCTACTCTTTACTTCCCTCCACTTGGAGAAGTGTCCATTTAGTGCTGCCGTCTGTTTCCTGTCCCTTAGCCAGTTGCTGATCCAGGACAAGACCTGTCCTTTTATTCCATGACTAGAAAGTTTATTCAAGAGCCTTTGTTGCGGGACCTTGTCAAAAACCTTCTGAAAGTCCAGATAAACAATGTCAACTGGATCCCCCTTATCCACATGCTTGTTGACACTCTCAAAAAAATTCCAACAGATTAGTGAGCCATGATTTGCCCTTGCAAAAGCCATGTTGGCTCTCCTTTAGCAGCGCCTTCTCTTCTACGTGCATATTAATTCTATCTTTTAGGATGATTTCCACCACTTTACCTGGGACACATGTCAAACTGACCGGTCGGTAATTTTCTGGATCACCCCTGGATCCTTTTTTGAAAATTGGTGTTACATTCGCTACCTTCCAGTCATCAGGCACAAAGCCTGATTTGAGGGAAAGATTATATATTTTGGCTAGGAGATCAACAATTTCATCGTTAAGTTCCCTGAGAACTCGTGGATGGATGCCATCTGGTCCTGCTGATTTGTTAGCATTTAGTTTAATAAGACATGCAAGGACCTCCTCCCTGGTTATTTCTATCTGGCTTAATTCTTTGGTTTCCCTCCCTACGAAGATAGGCTCTGTTTTGGCCATGTGGTCTCTGTCTTCTTCAGTGACTACTGAAGCAAAGAATTCATTGAGTCTCTCTGAAATCTGTTTCCTCTTTAATAACCCCTTGCCTTCCATTGTCGTCTAATGGTCCAATGGCCTTCCTAGTTGGATCCTTACTTCTAATGTACTTAAAGAAATATTTGTTATTTCTCTGAGTGTTTTTAGCTATACGCTCCTCAAAGTCTTGCTTTGCTTTCCTGATTGTTGCCTTGCATTTGTTCTGCCAGAATTTATGTTTCTGCCTGGTGTCCTCATTCGGACAAGCCTTCCATCTTCTAAATGAGCTTTTTTTGCATTTGCTCACTTCCCAAACAGCTCCTGAAAGCCACATCGGAGTCCTCTTGGACCTGGCAGTGCCCTTTTTCCTTTTGGGTATGCATTCCAATTGGGCCTCTCTTATTGTTTTTGTAAACAGCCTCCATGCCTCTTGGAGTGTTTGGACTATCTCAATTTTCCCTTTCTGTTGCAATGAGACATGGGAGGCGGCATGTGGCGAAGTCCAGCCCCAACCAGAGTTGGGAGCAAGTATTTATTCCCTGCCTAGGGGCGAAGACACGTATCTAACATAATCGCACCATCCCCTGTACAGAAGGCTTGTGTGCATGAACCCCGTGATCAGAAGGCTACTCCTGAGGTTAATGGAAAACCCACACTTAATTGCCTTGGGCTGGCGAAACCCATTGTTCTTGCCCTAATCTCGGGGTCTATGTGGATTGACCCCAGGCACCTAGCTTTGTCCCTTGTTTGCCCCTGTGTGCTTGCCTAACTCTATTTGCCCCAAGACTGAGCCATTGTTTATTCCTAGCCTGCCCACTTATCTTCCCAATTTCCTCTTTGGCCGAGCATAGCCCCAACCAATTTGGGGACAGGCATGCGGGTCTGTGGACACTGGGCGCACCCCTCGGGAGAGGTTTAATATCCAATTAATGTGAGCAACCCCCACCTTTCAGCTTCTTTTTTACTAGTTTCCTCCTCTTTGGGAAATTTCCTTTTTGAAAATTTAAGGTCTCTGTGTTAGATTAATGTGAGCAACCCACATTTCCCCCCTTTTTACTGTTTAAATCGGCCTGGCAGAGGGCTTGATGGATGTAAGGTATGATCTGCTTGGGCATAAGTCTGTTTTTGGGCTTCCACCATGAGGTGCACTTTGAAATGAGTGATGGGATGCACTGTGCAAAGCAGCAAAGCATGATTCCAACAATTATGATTATAGCTATGGCCTGGAGTGCTGTTTGCATCCACCCCCAGGGCACCCAAGACCACAGCGCCCCCCAGCACATCCAAATTGTGTCCTCTTTGATGTTTTTTACTAAGGCTATTTGACTCTGGACCTTGCGATAGTTGTCCATCAGGTTGAAGCAACACATGTCGCAGACTGATTCGCAACCCAAATGGTGTAACAGCAGCAAATCATCAATAGCTGCGCGGTTGTCTAAAACTGCATGTCTAAGTTCAGCCTGCTCCTGGTTTAACATTGCAGTGGCTGACGAGGTGTGGTTTATTGCTTTGGCTAATGCGCACGCTAGTTGGCCAATTCGGCGCACGTTGCCTGCCGTTAACCCCGGTACCCCCACTATGCTGATGGGTAAGGAAACATACTCTGCCTTACTGAGTAGGGAGATGTTGCTGTCGCATGTCTCGTCCAGTTGGACCACTCCCCGCTCAGGCCGTCCGGGTTTTTGGGTCACCATATCTCTCCCTGGGAGTACCAAAGTCAGGCGACTCACACAACAGTATGAGTCTGACAGATTGGCCGGTATGTAGTTCCATGTCCTTTGATAAAGAACCATCCCAAAGGCAGAATGATGGTGGCATACACATAGCTAATTGTCTCTGGTTTGGCACATTTCCAAGTCTTTTTCCCTGAGTTCAGGCAACGGTGGTGTGGGTCTTTGGCTGTGGAACAACCCATCATCCTGGTACAAGTGGTGTTTTGGCCGATGGCCACCTGTGGTGTGTAAAGGGTGATCGCATCGGCTGGCAAAGTCTTTGTCACCTGAGTACCCCAGTTTGCATAAGTCCCGTAAGTGATTTTGTGGTGGTGGTGGAATGACCGCCAACCACTCAGTGTCCCTGGCCTGATCTCCCAGCGCTCAGCATGCCGGAATCAGGCAAGTACTCAAAAGAGATGCAGTGTCCATAGTCTGTTGCAGGCAAAAGTCAGATTGGTTGACAAGTCCGGCTAATTTCTCCCAAATGTTATATTGCATTTTAGCTGTTAAGTCCCCACTAGATGCTTGGACTCCTCCCCCTGCCATCAGGAGGAAGATCATGACGATCATCAGTGAATTGTAGGTGATTTGTGCTAGCACTGCTGCCACTATGTTTTGGGGTGTGGGTTCTGCGTTCTGCTCCTTCAGAATTGACAAAGCGTCATCTCACAGGGTCTTGACCATCCTCCAGGTCACTCTTGGCTCCAGTCTCGCTCTGGGTCATCTGCTCCGCCTCCGTCCCATCATCAGGCTCACTCCTTCCATCTCGGGCAAAGGGTTATGCGTCGCTCTGGCCCACGCCATCCTGCTCGAAATGCGGTTTCACACAGTGACTCGGAATCCAGACCGGACCTGTGGGGGACATAATCGATGCATACCCTCTCCCCCAAGTTATTAGCGGTGCCGGACCCCTCCAGGAGGGGTCTGGTGGCACCCTGAAGCTGACCATAGGTCGCAGGAGGGTCTCCTGTTGCCTGAAGTGCTTCTCCTGAGGAGTGCAGTCCGAAAAAATATTGAGACAATTGTTTGTGAATAATACTTTGTGCAGGCGCTGCTGCGCCTGAGCCTGATTTTTGGGGGTGCTAATCTCTTCCCTTCTTGTTTGTTTTTCTTTTTTTTTTTCTTTTTCTTTTTTAAATTTTTTATTAAATCTTTAATAAACATACAGAAAAAGAAAAGAAAACATTAACAATACATTTGTTTGTTTTTCAATGTAGGACTTTAACATCCGATTCACCTGCTCGACAATTGCTTGTCCTTGAGGGTTGTATAGAATACCGAATGTGTGCTTCACATCCCAAGTGGCTAGTAATGTTGCCAATTGTTTGGAGCTATAAGCTGGCCCGTTGTCCATTTTTATGAGGTCAGGCTTGCTCATGACCATGAAGCAGGTTAAAAGATGGAGCTCAATGTGAGCGGCGGTCTCTCCTTTCTGGGCTGTAGCCCAGGCAAATTGCGAATAAGTGTCAATGGAGACATGCATATACTGCCATCTCCCAAATTCTGGGACGTGCGTGACGTCCATCTGCCAAATCTGGTTAGACCCCATCCCTCGTGGGTTGATCCCCCACAAGGGCCCCCCGGCACCCCCGCACACTGCGGGCAGGAGCGCACAATACCCTGTGCTTGTGACAGTGTAAGGTTAATCTGCCGTGCCAATGCCTTGGTGTTCTGATGAAAAAATGCATGGCTCTGTATGGGGGTTGTAAAGATGCCCGCTGCCAGTTTCTGGTGGATTTCCCTAACGGTCGCATCAGCCTTGCTGTTTCCCCCTGAGATGGAACCAGACAAATCCTGGTGGCTCCTAATGTGGGCTACACACAGGGGCTCCCTGCAATGCCATAGGTGAAATTGCATGGTCAAAAATAGGCTCAAAAGATTCTTGTCAATGGCGGGAGTTATGTAGGCTCCTGGTAGGTTCTGAACCAAATCCTTAATGTACTGACTGTCTGTGATCATGTTTAGGGATTCCCTAGAGAATGTCTTTAAAGCGAGATTTACTGCTGCCAATTCCGCTCTGTGCTGATTTCTGCGGAAGTGTCAGCAGCGTTTTCCAAATTGACCCTTCTTGCCAAGTGAGAACTCCATACACTCTTCCCCATCGGTAAATACCGTCCTGGCCCCCTGAATGTGGATAATGGACAGCATGACCTGTAGCCTGATGGTCTGGGTCTGAAGTAAGACAAGTCTGGGGTCCTTAGGCAAGTGGAATGCCAGGTGAACCCTTCTAATGCTATCGGTAGGGTGTCTCCCAACTGCATTAGCTGCTGAATTTGCTCCTTATTGAATGGCACAACTATCTTAGCTAGGTCGTATCCTGAAATGTCCCTAGCTCTTAGTCGCCCTTTATGAATAACTGTCGCTACCAACTCTTGGGGGGAAACGATGTTATTGGATGTGGTGTTGGGTAAATACACCCACTCCTTGATCTTCGTTCTCCTGTCCGAGTCTATGCCTAGTGCTCCTGTGAATAGGGTCCCTGTCTTTATGATGTACAGATTTAATATGGGGACATGCAGTCCCTCATCTATTCTGTCCACCCACCAGTTGCTTAGGATCCTGTTTACTGCCGCTAATGCCTCTTTAGCCTCCCTTGGGACTTGTATTCGGTCGGCTGGCTGTCTCCCTTGAGTTAACAGCGCAAAAAGTAGACATGAGATCCGTGTCTATTTTGAAGTAGGGCCTTGCTCAATTAATGTTCCCTCGAATCTGCTGTAGCTCTATGAGCGTGATTGTGTCCTAAATGTTGATCTTTGGCAGCACTGGAGCTGCAAAAGATCGGAGCAATCTGTGCCCTAAGTATGAATATGGCTCGGTTCTTTGCACTTTCTCTGGGCTATGATTAATCCCTCCTCCCCTAGTGTGCTCTGGAGGGTTTGGAACATGTTGTTGTCCAATTTTGGCACTGCGACCAATATGTCATCCATATAATGGCAAACTATGATCTTGGGTGCAGGTTCTGGAACCCCGCTAAGGCCTCGTGGACATAGATTTTGCACAGGGTTGGCTAATTGAGCATTTCCTGTGGCAAATATTTCCACGCGAACCTTTGGGTGGGTTCCCTGTGGTTAGTGGCTGGCACTGTAAATGCGAACCTTTCTCTGTCCCTAGGGTCTAAAGGGATCGTGTAAAAGCAGTCTTTTAAGTCTACAATCAAGATCTCCCATCCTTCGGAAATTAT
Source organism: Bradypodion pumilum (assembly GCA_035047305.1). NCBI lineage: Eukaryota > Metazoa > Chordata > Lepidosauria > Squamata > Chamaeleonidae > Bradypodion > Bradypodion pumilum. The sequence continues at coordinate 30,936,908 of JAWDJD010000007.1, forward strand.
GTTTGGATTGGGTATGCTGCATTGAAGCAGTCCCATTGGCTGAATACATTTATTAATTTCCCTTAAATCGTGAAGAAGTCACCACTTCCCTGACTTCCTTTTAATGATGAAAATCGGTGAATTCCAAGGACTGGTTGATGGCTCGATATGTCCTGAGTCTAGTTGCTCTTTAATGAGCTGCTTTAAAGCTTCTAATTTTTTCCCTATGATCAGCCACTGCTCTACCCAAACTGGCTCGTCCGTGAGCCATTTGAGCGGTAGGGCCATTACCCAAAAGTTAGGGTGGCTCTATACTGCTGTAGAATGTCTCTCCACCAGAGATTTATCGGCATGTCTAGGACGCAGGGCGGATTACTGCTGCTCTGTCTGTCCCTGGGATCATGACTTCTACCCACTCTCTGCTTCTGGTGGCTTCCAGAATTCCTCCTACTCCGCACACGTCTGAGACTCTTTCGATTGCCCACTCATTGGGCCATAACTTCTTGCTAATCATGGTGACATCAGCGCCTGTGTCCAGAAGGCCATCAAAGGGCTTTCCATGCAAAAATACCTTAATCACCGGACACTGTTTCCACTCTATGGTCTGTTCCACTGCCGCTATGATCTGGTATCCTTCTACTGTCCCTTCCTGGTCCTGGTGGTCTGTCGAGCTGAATCCAGAATCTCCTCTGATTACCTTCTTACCCCAACCTGGCAGATGATATGGAATCATGATCAGTTGTGCTACTGAGTTCCCTTTGCTGACTGTCTGGGGTAGGTGCATCCATAACTGCACCTTGATGATGCCTGTGTAATCTGAATCTATAAATCCCGGGATCACAAAGATCCCTTTTCCCCCTACACTACTGTGAGGCAAGACTAATCCTACTGTTCCTTGGGGCAGGGGACCTTTATACTGGGTGTTAACCAATTTGACTATGCCTGGGAGATCTCAAGTAACGTCCTCCTGGCACTCTAGGTCTAACTCTGCACTGCCCTTGGTTTCTGCCTGTGCCTCGGAAATGTTGGGGGTGATTATTGGGACATCTCCTCTGGGGCTTCCAGAGCAGGAATCACCTCTGTTTGGACCAGGGCCAGAGACTTGCCCGCGGTCCGGTTTCCCAAAGCCGGGCACTTGTTGGCCCAATGATAGCCATTGTGGCACTTTGGACACTGGGTGGATGGTTTGGCTGGGCAGCCCCCTGAAGGGCCCCCCTCCCTTGCTACGTTGATTTGACCTACATTCTCAGGCGAAATGCCCTATCTTCCCGCAGTGGAAGCAAGCTCTCTTGGGTTTGTTCCCTCCTTGTACGGCTGCTGCTAACAGCCCCATTTTTTAGGAATCTGTCCCTCCATCCGCGCAAGCTCGGATCATGTCCGTAAGCGTCAAATCGGTTCTGTGGCCCATTGCCTGAAGTATTTTGCAGCAGTCTAGATTGGCGGTGTCTTCATCATGAGCTCTTCCTGAGCCTCTGGGTTATCTATCTGCCTACTGATTGCCTCTTCTAGTCTGTTAATAAAATCCATGTAAGGCTCCTGAGCTGCCTGCTTTATGGTTGTGTATTTTTTTGTGCTCTTGCCAGTGGCGGGCACCTTGAGATATGCCTTGAAGGCAGCCTCTGATGCCAATTGAAGTGTGGCGGCGGGCAGGACAGACTGCGCCTGGATGGTATCGAACTGCCCCGTCCCATATAGCTGGTCGGGAATTACTGCGCCTCCCATCCGGGCAGCCCTAGCCTGCGCCTCCAGTCTGTACTCGCTATCCCACAATAAGTACTGGCTGGGGTTGAGCATCATCCTCATCATCACTTTCCAGTCATGAGGAAGGAGCATCATAGATTCCCACAGCTGTTGTATTGTTCCCCTAGTGAACCTACTCTGAAGCCCTGTGTCCGTAATGGCTTTGCGGATTTCCGCAAGCTGCTTGTACGGAATGGGCATGTAGACGGCGACTTGATTGCCTGTGAGTGTGTCTGCCTCTATGCAGACTGGGCACAATAGCTGAAGTTTGGCCAGTTCTGCTGCCGATAATTCCCCCTTGAGTATCTCTGCCTCTATCATTTGCTGAAAAGGACTCTTGCCAGCCCTGGAAGCGCCTGCACTTCCTAGGCTTCCACCCACCCCAATGCCCCCTGCAGTGGCCACAGAGGGGGAGTTCTCCAAGCCCCCATGCTTAAATTTGATGGTCGGGTAGAGACGTGGTGGGGCTGCTGGTTCTGTATAGGCTGCGGGGTTCTTGGGCTCTACCCGGGCTGTACTCATGGCCGTGATTATTTGCCAACACTTGCTCCAAGCCCCTATGATTTTTGGCAGGACTCTGGGTTCCTCCTTCAGACACCTTCCTACTATGTCCCATACCTCTGTATCCATTGTACATGCCTCTGGGTAAAACAAGCAATGCTCCCCCATGTACACTATTAGACCCGTTAGCTCCATTTTCCTCAACTCTACTTTATGTTGCCTGGCCAAGTCTTTAAGCTCCCTCACGTGAGCTTGCTCCCTAACAGATGAAGAAGCCCCCATACTACCTGAAAGGACCCTCGAAGTTTGCCTTCGCATGATGATTTGGCGCGCCGGAGGTAGTAAGTCAGGGCAGATGCACAGGACAATGTCCCTCGGGTATTGGTAGATCAGGATCGTGGCGATGGCTCTCTGCTGTGGGTCGTCGGGTCTGCCTTCACTACTGTGGATTGCATCTCGGCTCTTCCTTCGCTTCGGATCGCACTTCCGATCACTTTGGGGTCACCATATGTTGCAATGAGACGCGGGAGGCGGCCGTGTGGCAAAGTCCAGCCCCGACCGGAGTCGGGAGCAAGTATTTATTCCCTGCCTAGGAATGAAGACGCGTATCTAAGGTAATTGCACCATCCCCTGTACAGAAGGCTTGCGTGCATGGTACTCTCATGAATCCCATGATCAGAAGGCTACTCCTGAGGTTAATGGAAAACCCACACTTAATTGCCTTGGGCTGGCGAAACCCATTGTTCTTGCCCTAATCTCGGGGTCTATGTGGATTGACCCCAGGCACCTAGCTTTGTCCCTTGTTTGCCCCTGTGTGCTTGCCTAACTCTATTTGCCCCAAGACTGAGCCATTGTTTATTCCTAGCCTGCCCACTTATCTTCCCAATTTCCTCTTTGGCCGAGCATAGCCCCAACTAATTTGGGGACAGGCATGCGGGTCTGTGGACACTGGGCGCACCCCTCGGGAGAGGTTTAATATCCAATTAATGTGAGCAACCCCCACCTTTCAGCTTCTTTTTTACTAGTTTCCTCCTCTTTGGGAAATTTCCTTTTTGAAAATTTAAGGTCTCTGTGTTAGATTTTATCAGTGACTTGCGGTCTATGATCAAGTTAAACATAATTGAGTTGTGGTCACTGTTCCCTATTGGATCAGTCATATTAACATCTTGCACCAGATCCTGAGTATTACTCAGGATCAAGTCAAGGATTCTTGTACCTCTAGTTGGGTCTTCAACCATCTGCCCCAGGGAACATTTATTTAGCATATCTAGGAACTTTATCTCTTTATCATGTGCTGAACAACAGTTCACCCAGTCAATTTGTGAGGGTAATTGAAGTCCCCCATTATAACCAGGCTTCCCTTCTTGGATGCCTCCTTTACAACATTCTCCAACTGCTGGTCTCCCTCAGGAGTTTGGGTCAGAGGCTGATAGTATATGTCTTCTGTTAGACCATTCTCGTGGCCTGGTACTCTTACCCACAGAGTTTCTAATGGTGACTCCAAATCACCTAGATATTTCAATTCGTACAATTTTATCACTTCTTTGACATACAAGGCTACACCACCTCCCGTTTGGCCCTTCCTATCCTTCCTGTACAGATTGTAGCCTGGGATAACTGTATCCCATTGGTTATAATCCGTCCACCAGGTTTCAGTGATGCCAATAATATCAATATTTTTATCTATTGCTAAGTATTCCAGCTCCCCTATTTTGTTCCGGAGGCTTCTGCCATTTGTATACGAGCATTTCTATATGCTTTTCTGATACAGTCTTTTGAGCCCAGTTGCATTGTTAGACTGCCTCTTGCATCCTTCTGCTAGAGTGCTGGTGACCAGCTCCTCGCTCTGCTCAGTAATTTTTGCATCCTCCTCACTATTCAAGTACACACTTTCCCGAATCGGATGCTGCCCAGCTCCTGTCGGCTTTCCCCCAGTTATCAGTTTAAATGCTGCTCTGCAGCCTTCTTGATATTGAGTACCAGCAATCTGGTCCCATCATGGTTCAAGTGCAACCCATCCCTCCTGAACAGATTTGGCTTGTCCCAAAATGTTTTCCAGTTGCTGACAAATCTGAAGCCCTCCTTTCGACACCACCGCCTGATCCATGCATTGAGGCTTCTGAGCTCTGCCTGCCTGGTAGGTCCTGCATGAGGAACAGGCAGCACTTCTGAAAATGCTACCTTGGAAGTCCGGGACTTCAATCTTCTTCCTAACAACCTGAATTTAGCTTCCAGGATGGCAACCCTTTTCTTGACCCTATCTATCTATCTATCTATCGATCTATCGATCTATCGATCTATCTATCTATCTATCTATCTATCTATCTATCTATCTATCTATCGATCGATCTAGATCTAGATCTAGATCTAGATATAGATATAGATATAGATATAGATATAGATATAGATATAGATATAGATAGAAAGGGAGGGGGGAGAAGACCCAGTAGGACAGGGGTCCCCAAACTATGGGCTGAGGCCCAGATCCGGCATCCGATGCCAATTCATCTGGCCTGTAGGAAGGCATCTGGTTTCTGTCTTGCCTGTCTCTGACACATTTTGTAACCAAAAGCCTCTTTGCTTGCATGCGTAGAATAGTGAAAAAGTATTCTCCTTATTTGGGCTCTGACACTTCTGATTGGCTGTGGGCCCTCAGTTTTGTCTCTGTTAAGTTTCGTTTCTGATATACATTGCTTGCTTAAGTTTCGTTTCTGAGACTCTCTGCCTGAATAAAGAGAAGGGATGAGTATCGTTTGTCAGCCAAGGACTGGAGTCGTGTTTTTTCTGTCTCTACCTCAAAAGATCTGAGGATATAAACTGCTGCTAATGAGGCTGACTGATTGAAGAGATCTTTACATGAATCAGATTTCTACAAGTGGTGCCCCGTGTGAGGCTTTGAACTACAATGAGAGAGCCTTCTTTGAACTCTGCTTCAGCAATTAACACCTCATAATTGGCGACCAGGGACAAGGTCTTCACTCACTTCGACCAGAGGAAAGGTCATAAATCGAGCGTTCGAGAATCATCCAAAGTCAACTTTGGGTCCCACATTAGGTGAGTGACGAAAGAAAAAGAAAAATATTATTTTTTTATCATGGGGTGTATTCTGGCGTCGCAAATGAATGAACTTTGTAAAGATATCTCAGATCTTTTGATTAACAATGGGCGAAAGGCTGATGAGAAGAAGATACAGCAGCTGGTTAAAGCTATAGAAAAAATCAGTCCTTGGGTTAAATATGATCAATGTCTGGACTTACAACAGTGGAAACAGATTGGGAGAGAAATGCAGAAGCATAATGGAATTCCTATATCAATATTATTTACATGGGAGGAAGTCAGAGACTGCCTTCAGAGACTCACTCCAAAGAATATGTTATTCTCTCAGAGGCTTGATGGCCCCCTCCCAAAGCTTTTGCCACCAGACAAGGGAGGGGCTATGGCAACTGCTCCTCCATCATATGAGAAACAACAGCCCCCTGATGGGGGTGGAGGTGGAAAAGGAGATGGGACATTATATCCTGCCTTGCAGCAATCAAGCACTTTTAGCCCTACCAAAACACAATTCTCTGCTGCTTTAACGGCAGCTGTACTGGATGTGGAATCTCCTGAAATATACCCAGTGATAAGGGGGGCTCCGGCTGTGGGCAATGCATTGGCAGTCCCAGATAGATATGAAACCCTCCATTACAAATATCTGAAGGAACTAAGAGTCAGCATACGTGACTATGGGTTTAATGCACCTTTTACGAAAGCTTTGTTGGAAGCCATTGCTTCTCAAAAATTGCTACCAGTGGATTGGAAACAGATGATTAAAGCACTCCTGCCTCCTGCAGAAGCAATGCTCTGCTTGCAAGAGTGGAGGGATATGGCTTGGGAGGTAAATCGCACACGCCCTGCACTCACGATGGATATGTTATGTGGGGAGGGAAATTTTGCCAACCCCACACAGCAGTTGGCACTCACTGATGCCCAGCTGGGAGAGATTGCACAGATAGTCATGCGTGCCTGGAATAAGATTCCTTCCAAAGGGGATAGCTCAGTTGCTGGATTTGCAGCAATAAGGCAGGGCCCTAAAGAGGATTACACTGAGTTCATTAACAGACTCATGACTGCTCTCAGCCGCCAGGTGGAAAATGTGCCGGCACGGGAAATGCTCATGAAACAACTGGCTTTTGAAAATGCCAATGAGGATTGTAAAGGGGCTCTGACAGCTGTTTATGCTAGGCCAGGAACATCTATAGCAGACATGATGAAAGTTTGTCAAAATGTGGGGACTCACAGTTACGAGGCTCAACTTCTGGCAGCTGCAGTTCAGTTGCCCACAACTCAGGCTCAAAAAGAAGGACATTTTAAAGCACAATGTCGCTTCTCTCAAAAGCAGGCAGCACGCCCTTCAAGGAAGTGTCCCATTTGCCAGAAAGGGTACCATTGGGCCAATCAGTGCCGCTCAAATCCTAATGCCAATCCCTCAGCTGCTCAGCACAAAGACTCTGACTTTTCTCCACGGCAGCAGGGAAATGGGAGTGCGGGCCAGGCTCGGGCCCAGGCAAAATAATAGGGCTACCAGAGGTCAGTGAGGAAGCAATAGCGGAGGTTTTGGCAGAAGATATGGAACTTGCCCAAGAAATGATTTCACGATATAGAAAAAACCATCCTCTAAAAGAAGGACTTTTATTGAGGTTATCTAAGGACTGTACTTTTACTATGCCAGGGTGTGTGGAGGCTCTTCCCACAATGGTTGATGATGTTAATTTCCAGGGCATGATGGGCATCATTCTTCCTTGCCCAGACGCCTTACCCGCTTCTGTACACATTGCAGCAGGGTCAGTTACATTGGGTCACCAAGAAATTGTCGTCCCTGCATCAGCCACGCAACATCTCACCCTGCCTAAGGGACAACCTGTAGGACGCCTTCATCTGCTCCCACTAGGGACCACTGTAACTCCATCCCAGGAGGCGACTGTAACAGCAGCTATGGCGGTGATACAAATCACCGAGGATAGACCGACCCGCTCGCTGCTTATGGGTGGACGTTCAGTGTCTGGATTGGTTGATACAGGAGCCGATATTTCAGTGGTGGCAAAAAAAGATTGGCCGACTGGATGGGCCGTCCGCCCCTGTAGGGAAGTTTATGGGGTGGGCGGGTACGAGCCAGCACAGCAGAGTGTTCATCCAATCGTCTTTGAGACCTCAGGGGGAACAAAAGTTTCTCTTCACCCCCTGATTATGGATATTCCTATTACTCTGTGGGGCCGGGATCTCCTGGCTAAAACAGGGTGCACCTTGCAGACAAATTTTTGATACGGGCCTCCCCTGCAGCGCCGTTGCATGCACTTCCACTACAATGGAAAAACACCCCACCAGTGTGGACGGATCAATGGCCGCTCTCAAGAGAAAAGCTCCAGGCGGCGGAGGCCCTTGTACAGGAGCAATTAAATCTGGGACATATTCAACCAACCACTAGTCCTTGGAACTCTCCAATTTTTGTGGTGAAAAAGAAGTCTGGAAAATGGCGATTGTTACATGATTTGAGAAAAGTTAATGAGCACATCTTGCCAATGGGACCTCTACAATCTGGACTTCCTAATCCGAACATGATTCCGGAAGATCATCAACTCATGGTCATAGATTTGAAGGACTGTTTTTATACAATCTTGCTAGCGCCACAAGACAGAGAAAAATTTGCATTTACATTGCCAGTATACAATAATGAACATCCTACTCAACGGTTTGAATGGTGTGTCTTGCCTATGGGTATGGCCAACTCGCCGACTCTATGCCAACATTTTGTGAACAAGGCTTTGGAACCTTTCAGGCAACGTCATCCAGAGGTTAAAGTCTATCATTACACAGATGACATTTTATTGCATGGTCCACAAGTCACGGAGAAACACCTGCAGGACCTAGCAGACATTTTGCAACAAGCGGGCTTGATCATAGCTCCTGAAAAAGTACAGCGGATGTATCCATTCCAATATCTGGGACATAGGCTCTCAGCTACAGCTTCGACTCCGCTATTGCCAACAATAGCTATTCCAGAGCAGTTCACTCTTGTACAATTGCAACAGTTGCTAGGGAACATAAATTGGGCTCGTCCTTTCTTGGCCCTGAGCACGGAGGAACTGTCACCACTCTTTGCTGCTCTTTCTGGACACACTTCTCCGGCGGACATCATTCCCTGCACAACGGAGATGCGTACAGCTCTTCAACGCCTCAACGAAAAGCTGCATACCATCGCTGTGGATCGGGTGCCCTCAGGCACCGTTGCGCTGGCATGCGCTCTTCTTCCCACACCAAGGCTGCCCACTGCGGTTTTGTTTGCACCTGTCAACGCTCAGAAGGTGGCCATCGTGGAATGGCTACACTTGGCGCACACTCCCTCGAAAAACTGTTATCGCCTGCCTGATGCGATTGCTGATCTTTTCCTCAAATGCCGTACTAGGGCAAAGCATTTGACTGGCTATGACGTTGACTTTGTTTGTTTTCCTTTTTCGCAGGATCAGCTAACCGCCTTGCTACAGCATTCTGAGGCATTTCAGGTGGCCATGGCGGACTTTGTGGGACAAGTTAAATTTAACCCCCCCAAGGATAAGCGGTTTACCTTGCTGAATCTCACTTCTTACTCCCTGTCATCCCCGCTTTGCATGCAACCTATCTTGCATGCCGTTACTCTTTTCTCGGATGGCTCCCCCTCCAGTGGAGTCCTTACATGGCAGGGTCCTACTGGGGAATGGGAGGTTGTTTTTACAGGACCTCAAACATCGGCCCAGCGGTCGGAACTGGCAGCGGTCATACTTGCTTTCTCTACGTTTTCTGATGTGCCTTTTAACCTGATTGTGGATACTCAATATGTTTACCGCCTTGTTTTTACTTTAGCTCAAGCTTATTTGTCTCCATCGATGGATAGGGATCTTTTTGCTTTATTCCAACAGCTTCAAGGTTTTCTTTCCAACCGTACGGTCCCATTCTTCATTGCCCACATACGCTCTCACACAAGGATCCCAGGTTATTTGACGGAGGGCAATGCACGAGCAGATTCTGCTCTCCGAGACTCTGCTGAGGTTTTTTCTCTCTTTGACAACCCCATTGACAGTCATGCAATGTTTCATCAATCTGCTAAGGTTTTGCATAAACGATTTTCCATTCCTATGTCACAGGCTAGAGACATTGTGTCATCCTGTGCTTCCTGTACGAAGTCTCCTATATTCCTGCCATTTGATGCTGTTAATCCTCGAGGAACAGAAGGTAATCAGCTATGGCAGATGGATGTCACGCAAGTACCTGCTTTGGCTCCGCTTTCTAAGTTACATGTGACTGTTGATACCTTCTCTGGATTTATATGGGCTACACCCTTACGGGGTGAAACATCCAGACATGTTATACAACATTGCATTCGTTCATTTGCGGCAATGGGTAAACCTAAAAGCCTTAAGACAGACAATGGGTCATCATATGTTTCTTCTGCCTTTCAGGACTTTTGCCGTCAGTGGGACATTAAGCTAACCCATGGAATACCCTATAACTCGACTGGACAGGCGATTGTTGAAAGAGCCCACCTGACATTCAAAAATTTGTTACACAAGCAAGTGGGAGATAGAGGGGTTCCTGTGGCTGAAATACCTACAGCTGTTGCTAAAGTACTGTATACTCTTAATTTTCTTCTTGCTCCCCATAACAGGTCACACTCTCCAGTCGAATTGCATTTCAGGACCGAGGAGTGTCTTCCTAAGCCATTGGTCGTTTATCGGCAGCAACGCGATCCTGAGTGGAAGGGTCCTGTACCTCTAATCACCTGGGGACGAGGATACGCAGCGGTTTCTACAACCTCAGGACCTGTGTGGATTCCTGCTCGAGCGATCCGCCCATGGAGAGAGAAGAAGGTTACTCAGCTCCAGGATGGTGGTTCACCAGTAGACTAAATGTGCTGACATTTGTTTTTTTCTTTCTTGCTGTGCTTCCAGCTGTAAGAACAATACCTCATGGGGGCAACCCCAACTTTTGGATTCGTCATGCTAACTATATGTTTGAAGTTCATGGTAAGAATGCAACGTTATACTATGAGCATCCACTGGCAGTGTCTCAAATGGCCTTTCTTCCGGCATTGTTCAACACGCCAGAGTTGGTTATTGGACATTTGCAACATCTTGATAGATCTACACTCTTCTCTAATCCTCCAGAACAATTTAACAACACCCGCTGGCGAAGCATGACATTCAAGAAATACACTAAAGGACTTTGTTTCTGCTGTCATAGTTCTGGAGTCTGGAATAGTAAATGGAAGTACTGGACTCAAGCAAAAAGGGTTTTGTGGAATGTAGGCAATTATACGGGTTGTGACGATTATTTTTGGTTATGGGGTAGTTATAACAGTTCTTATAAGCTTAATTATACCTTGTTTAACACTACTATTGAAGATATATATGATGTGTTTCCTATGTTTACTCCTGATTATTCTGCTATAGATAGTGGTTCAATTTGCAATGGATGGCAAATCAAGGATCCTAACATGTGGTTCTTTTTTAATGGAGTTGCCACGAATTTCCATCCAGGACAATATCAATGTGCAGCATTGGGTTATTTTACCTTACCCGTACAAGTGCAAATGCCGCCTCGGGCAGATGCACGGCGCCGGAGAACTGCTGCCGGCCCGATGGGTCATAGATTACCTGTTAGCAAAATCCGGAGGATTTTGTAAACTGGTCGGGAACCAGGGATGTCGGGTAAAATTCCAGGATCTGAATAATACTATTGAGAAAGAACTTCAGAATTTACAGGAGAGCATTACTAACAATGTACGCACTGATGTTAATCTCTTTGATTGGGTGACTTCTTGGTTGCCTGATTTGTCTGTCCTTAGACAAGTTTTCTTTTATGGGTTCATTATTATTATCTGCTTTATACCTTTGTATTTTTGCATTACTTGTATTCCTAATCTTATTTCTATGTGTAACACATGTCCATTGCGTAGAAGGGAGACATCGAGTTTTGCACGACGGCAATTGTACTCAATGAGGTATCATCCTCCGGAACAAGGTACCATGAGTCAGGAGGGGTACGATGTCCGGGAGGACAGTGATGATGTATATGGAGGAGTAGTTATGGAGTATGATGACATGCAGGGGTATGATTAGCCGTCTGTCCCTCTCTCAAATTTAAATGAAAAAGGAGGACATGTAGGAAGGCATCTGGTTTCTGTCTTGCCTGTCTCTGACACATTTTGTAACCAAAAGCCTCTTTGCTTGCATGTGTAGAATAGTAAAAAGTATTCTCCTTATTTGGGCTCTGACACTTCTGATTGGCTGTGGGCCCTCAGTTTTGTCTCTGTTAAGTTTCGTTTCTGATATACATTGCTTGCTTAAGTTTCGTTTCTGAGACTCTCTGCCTGAATAAAGAGAAGAGATGAGTATCGTTTGTCAGCCAAGGACTGGAGTCGTGTTTTTTCTGTCTCTACCTCAAAAGATCTGAGGATATAAACTGCTGCTAATGAGGCTGACTGATTGAAGAGATCTTTACATGAATCAGATTTCTACACTGGCCCACGAAGCCCTTGTCGCTCCTGGAAGCGGAAGTAAAATGCGGCCATACGGGGTGACGAGGGCTTCGTGGGCTGGATGAATTGGCATCAGAGGCTGGATCCAGACCCCAGGCCATAGTGACCGGCTCCCTGAACCACGTGACTGGCCCGCAGCCAGAAAAGTTTGGAGATCTTCTAGTTAGCAACAGAGTTTTGTATGATTCCGTCTTTTCCCATTTGAGGAAGGCAATGGGAAAAACTCTGCAAAACCCCAGGTGAGTCATCCTTAACACTTATCAATGGGATTATGACTAATTGATAGAGAAATACAAAACAGTTGGCTAACATCCCAGCTGCTCCTGGGAAGAAGAGGCCAGTCAGTTTACAAGCCCTTTCTCAAGGATGTCAATTTGGGCCTTCAAAACCCAGGGCCAGCTGGTGTGAAGAGATCAAAATCTGTCTGTTTGGAGTCTTTGTTGTGTTGGATTTTTTTAAAAAGTCCATTTGATTTCAAAAGCCTTTGTCAGGATTTTCCCGTTAGGGACATGAATGTGTCTGGATGGCTCAGCAATAATTTGTCTCTCTGGGGAACCTATTCAATGCTTTTTTTTCAGGCCAGGAATCATAGAACAGCTGGAAAGAGATAGCCTTATTTTAATGGCCCACATTGCAGGTCAGTTTGGGGTAAATTCCTATAATTTACCTGCCTGCCTGCCACCCTACCTATCTACCTACCTTCCCATCTACATTTGTTTAAAACACTAGCAGTCCCCATTTATAAAAGTCCCCAGGTATGTAAAATAGTCCCCAGGTATATTTAAAAACTAGCCTTGGGCTCATTTGTGTAATTGAAATTTCTTACTTACAACATTCATTCGTTCATTCATGTTCATCTTAGGGTGTAGAAATACAAGGTTCTTGCTCTGGCACTTCTAGCACCATCCATCTAACTCAGGTATTCACAACCTATGGCCTGTGGGCCAGACCTGGCACCCAACACTAATTCATCCAGCTGTCCTCGCTGCTCCCATAAGTTGAAGAAAAACGTGCCCCGTGCATGTGCAGAATGCTGCTAAATGTGTTCTGCGCATGCACGGGGCATGTTTTGCTTCTGCTTCCAGTGCGAGGAACCACATGACCGGCCCAATCAGCTATCCGGGACATGTGGTCAGGCCACAAACTGAAAACATTGAGAAACGCTGATCTGTCTGTCTGTCCGTCTGTCCGTCCATATATATGTTCAAATTATTACTAGTAGATTTGCTTTTCAAAAAACGGAGGCCAAATGACAAATGTGCTTAATATGAGGTGGGATCTACTCTGGAGGGCCTGAGATTTAATTTTTAATTTAATTTAATTTAATTGTCAAATTTATATACCGCCCACTCAGCCAAGGCCGACACAGGGTGGTTCACAATCACAATTTAAAAACATGTTAAAAACAGTTAAAACTACCCACCCCCTAAAACAAGGGGTGCAGGATCCAAAGGCACCATGGGGAGTTCCTCTACACCAGCCACCCAATGGAGGTTACCCTTCCACCTGCACCCCACACTTTGCCCGCCAGCCAGGTTTTAAGTTCTTTTCTGAAAGGCAGCAATTCTGCCCGGAGACGTAGCTCTGTTGGCAGGAGGTTTCAGAGGGCCGGCACAGACACGGAGAAGGATCTCCTCCTTGTGCCAGAGAGGCGAGCCCCTCTGGCTGATGGAACAATTAGAGAGCCCCTCTGGTCTGCTCTGGTTGGACGGACAGACGTCCTCTGGGCGATGCGGTCTCTTAGGTATCCTGGCCCACTACCATATAGGGCTTTAAAGGTCAAAACCAGCACCTTGAATTACACCCGGAGACAAACTGCAACCAGTGCAGCTCCCAGAGCAGTGGCAAAGCGTGGGCATAACACCCACACCCCATCACCACCCGGGCTGCTGCATTCTGGACCATCTGTAGCCTACGAATGGTCGTCAAGGGCAGCCCCATGTAGAGCACATTGCAATAATCTAGTCTGGAGGTGACTAGAGCGTGAGTGACCATGAGCAAGGAGTCCCGGTCCAGGAGTGGGCGCAACTGGAGAATCACCCGAAGTTGGGCGAAAGCCCTCCTGGTCACAGCTGCTACCTGTTCTTCTAGTAGTAGCCGCTAATCCAGGAGGACCCCCAAGTTGCGCACCGGTTCTGTATGGGGCAAAATAGCCCCATCCAGAACCAAAGATGGTAGCTCCCGGGATAACGCAGGACCCCTTATCCATAGCCACTCAGTCTTGCTGGGATTCAGTTGTAGCCCGTTAGCCCCCATCCAGACCCCAACAGCTTCCAGACACCTAGAAAGGACTTTGACGGCATCACTGGGGTCCCCACAGGTCGAGATGTACAACTGAGTGTCATCCGCATACTGATGGTACCGCACCCCGTGGAAACGAATCTCACCCAGTGGCTTCATGTAGATGTTAAATAGGAGAGGAGAGAGCACCGAGCCCTGAGGCACCCCCCATTTGAGGGGCCTAGGACTGGACCTCTCACTCTCCAACCACACCGACTGGGTTCGACCCCTCAGAAATGAGGAAAACCAGGACCACACAGTGCCCTGGATCCCCAATCATCGGAGCTGTTCCAGAAGGATAGATTCCCTACCTCGTTTATACACATTCAAAATGACACCTTTCCCAATTTCATGCTGGCACTTGTTTCCAAAATGGGTCGGGAAAATTTGTCAAATGCATCCTGCAGTGTAAGATCTCTTTTCAAATGCCAAGTATTAAACCTTGTGGTGCTTTTCTGGTTTTTTCGTTTATCAGATTTGTATTCCTCCCTTCCTTCAAGGACATCAGAATTAACACAGATGTATCTTCTTTCTGTTAAAAACAATCTCTTCACACGTTGTAGGACAAACTTCACAGAAGGTGAGGCCACAAAATGTAGCAAAGGCTATGCAGGCTAATTAGACAGATTCATGGAAAATAAGAGCTACTGTATTAACAGCTGGTTTTTGGGTAGTTTATATCATACTTTTCTTCAAGAGATTCTTCTTCCATGTCTGGGCCAGACTTTTAAACTGCCAAAATGCAGGCACCTTTTGTTGAGTTCATTCTACAGGGTGGCTCGTAAGTCCCTCCCCTTTAATATGCTATTCTGTTATATTCAATTATGCATGTAGTATAAATATTTCTTTATTTTCAGAGATATATGGCCAATTTAAGCCCATTTACACTTGAAGTGGCCCATTTACACTGCAATGGCTCAAGTGGTTAAGACACTGACTGGGAGGTGGAAGGTCAGCAGTTCAAACCCTGAGTACTGCATGATGGAATGAGCATCCGTCTCTGTCCCAGCTCCTGCCAACCTAGCAGTTTGAAAGCAAGAAATTGCAAGTAGATAAATAGGGACCACTTTGGTGGGAAGTTAAACAGCGTTCCATGCACTGCCACATGTCCATGGAAATGTCTGCAAATACAGACAGCGCTGGCTCTTCGGGTATAAACAGAGATGAGCACTGAACTCTAGAGTCAGATAGGACTGGCTTTTGAGCAAGTGTGACCTTTACCTTACACTTGAAAAGCGTATTGTGACTAGTATATGGGTACAAAAATACTGGTGACACCCTGGATACAATAATGGAGACTTACTGGCCACCCTGTACAGTGCCTTTCGCCTGACATATGAAATTATGACACTAATTGGGTATCCTTTGGATTTTCCTTGTCAGAATGACGGACATCAGAGTTCATTCCGCAGTTCCTTTGGCCTGACCAAGTGCGAGAAAGATTAGCCAGCAACACAAGGTTGCCGTTACCAGGGTATGCCCAATTGTGGTTCAAAAATACCACAATCTTCAAGGAGGCTCTTTCTGTGTAACTCTTCATGAGACTACACAGGGCTATCTTCTTTTCTACTTCAGCACCATAACAGTATTGTGATGTTGG
Organism: Bradypodion pumilum; assembly: GCA_035047305.1. Taxonomy (NCBI): domain Eukaryota; kingdom Metazoa; phylum Chordata; class Lepidosauria; order Squamata; family Chamaeleonidae; genus Bradypodion; species Bradypodion pumilum. The sequence goes on from JAWDJD010000007.1 coordinate 30,952,558, forward strand.
TCAGCCTAACAAGGACAATCTGAAGGACATCCAATAAGTTTCATAATTCATTGGGAATTTTAAAAAATATGGTGCTGGAGGAGAGCTTTGCAGATACCCTGGACTGCCTGAAAGATAAACAAGCGGTCCTAGATCAGAGTTTCCCAACCTTTGGTTTTTGGACTTCAATTACCAGAAGCCTAAGTCAATTCCCCAAAGCACTAATCAGCCAATGTACTGACTTAAGTGTCTGTGAAATGAAGGCCCCTGTGGGGTCTCGGCCCCATGTTGGGAACCACTGTCCTAGAGCAAATCAAGCTAGAAATGTCTCTGGAAAGGGGGGAAAAAGAACTCTTTAAGACCATCAAGCAAAGAAAGCTCCAATACCTTGGTCATATCATGAGGAACAACATAAAGTATAAAATACTCCAACTTGCTCTGCAAGGAAAGATACCTAGAAGAGAGGCCCTGGACATAGACGGACTTCATTCCTGAAGAACCTGAGGGACTGGTGTGGCATGTCCTCACAAGAACTATTCCAGGGAATTATGAACAGGAAACCTATGATGATAGTCAACATCCGGGATGGATACGGCACCTGACGAAGAAGTAGAAGAAGATGACAAAAAGGATGAAATGAAGGCTGTCATACTTCAACTGTATCATGAGAAGACAAGACAATAAAGGTGGGTAGAAGGTAGCAGGAAAAGAGGAAAACCAAATTTGAGATGGTTCAACTCCCTCAAGGAAGCCACAATTTGGGGTTTTTAAGAGGTGTGCAGGGCTGCTGAGGACATTTTGTAGATCCCTCATTCATAAGGTTCTCATACATTGTAGGAGACATGAAGGCACATAACAACAACCGCAATGGAGAATGAGAAGATTCTAGGGATAGGTCAGATTGAAACAGAGAATGAAGTTCCAGTTCCCAGCCCAAACACTCTAACTACCAGCCATGATAGCTAAATGAAACCTCCATGTTTAAGAGTAGCATAGCTATAACTATTAGACCCAACCACTGGCCCTTTGAGTGTAAACAGAGATGAACACCGAACCCTAGTCAGATACAACTGGCTTTTGAGTAAGAGTGACCTTTATAGAGGAAGGTTTCTCCTCCTCCTCCTCTTCTTCTTCTACCACAATCTTTGAGGAGGCTTTTTCTGTTATTTCTTGAAATATTATGTAATGAGGATTGTGTTGTCCTCTAATAGGCATTTTCCACCAGAAGGGAAAATCCCTGTACCCTTAGGGGCCAGCAGTGATTGTTCAGTCACATAATGAATTCCAACCCTTTGCGACCCCATGGACCATCGCACACCAGGCACCCCATATCCTCCACCATCCTCCACAGCCTGCTCAGCTCTACACTCATTGTGTCAACAATGCCATGTAGCCATCTCATCCCCTGCTGCCCCCTTCTTCTTTTGCCTTCGATCTTTCCCAGCATCAAGGCCTTCTCAAGTGAGTCCTCTCTTCTCATTTGGTGGCCAAAGTACTTGAGTTTCACCTTCAGTATTTGTCCTTCTAATGAGGATTGGTTTCCTTCAGGATTGACTGATTTGATCTCCTTGCACTCCAGCACCACAAGATCAATGTGTAGCTGCCACCAAAAGCTACAATTCTCTTTTGCAATTTCCCTCCCTCCACTGTAAAATATTTCATACTACTCATATAATAATATCCTACAATTTTCCCAGCCCTAATTATTTTCCACCTACTATTGTTTTATCTTCTAACCACCATTTGAAGTATGTTAGGCTGAGAGAGAGAGGGATTGGCTGAAGGGTTACCCATTTAGTTTTATTGAGGCTCCAGCTTCACGGCTGAGAGGAGATTTGAACCTAGATCATCCCATTATGCTACTTGACACATTTACATTACATCACATTGGTTCATTGCAACATAGTGAAATAGGCAGGGCCGGATTTAAGCATAGGCTACCTAGGCTGCAGCCTGTGGGCCTGCACCAGAAAGGGCCCCGCACCACAAAACCCCCCAAAAATGAAGGCAGGCACCAGGCAAGCAAGAAAGAGCATCTTTCAAAGAGGTGCGCGGGCAAAGGAGAGAGCAAAGGAGGGACGGGAGGGAGAGTGACAGCCACCCATCTGACTCAGTGGATTGGCTGGTGTGTTGCCTCAGCGATGGAGGTGATGAGGCAGGACCCGCGTGTGCGCCCCCTCCCTCACCTCCCCCCCCCGCTCCGCGTCATCTCCCCTCCTTCTCGGAAAGGGAGGCAGGTGCAAAAAGGCATGAGGAGAAAAAGAGAGGGAAGAAGGAACATAAATAGAAATATTCAGGTGATGGTCTGCTCTGCTCTGCTTAGGTATTGCACAATAGCAGATTAACCTGAAAATATTATATATTAAAGTAAAGGTAAAGGTTTCCCTTGCTCGAAAGCCAGTCGTATCCGACTCTAGGGTGCAGTGCTCATCTCTGTTTCTAAGCCGAAGAGCCAGCGCTGTCTGCTTCTGCAGACGTTTCCGTGGTCATGTGGCAGGCATGACTAGACACCGGAGCGCACGGAACGCTGTTACCTTCCCACCGAAGTGGTCCCTATTTATCTACTATTATATATTAAGTTTAGATTTAAGAGGCTAGTCATGTTTAAGCTATTTGTAATGGAAACTACTTCTCTGGATTAGATCCCAATTTTTGATACTGCTTTCAAATTATTGCCATTTCAGCTCAGACTACTTGATCGCCAAAATTAAAATACAAATTTAATAACAATGCTGCCATTTCACATTATTAAATTTGATGGCATATAATGAAAAGATTTCAGTTTGGTGCCCAAAATTCCCATGTGGTAAGCAGGAAATGAAACAGTTTGATTAAAGACTATGGGATTTTCCAACCTGAATTCTTAACTGCAAAGAAGAAAAATAATTGACATTATCTAATTTTGATTCTTTAGAAAGATAAGCGTAGGAAGCTTTTTAGAGTGACCCAAATTCTCCATTCAGAACATGTTCTCAGCCAGACATTCAAAGGTATAAATATTCAGTGCATAAACAATAGCAATAACAATTACACTCACATACTGCCCCATAGCACTTAGTGCACTCTCTGGGTGGTTCACAAATTAATTAGCATTTTGCCCCCAACATGCTGGGTACTCATTTTACCTACATTGGAAGGATGGAAGGCTGAGTCAACCTTGATCCCTTTCAGGATGGAACTCACAACATTTTGGTTGCACTAGGGAAAAAAGAGAGAGCAAGAGAGAAAGGGGGGATGGAGAGAAAGGAAAGGAGGAAGAAGGGATGGGGAGATGAAGAAAAAAAGGAAGTGAAAGAGAGATGGACACAGCAGACTTTCTCTACAGCAAAAAAAGTGTTTTTGTTTTTGCTGTGGTGATATGAAAGTCTGCTGTGTGGTCATGATTATGTTCTGTTGTTCTGGATTGTGAATTATTAAATGTGTTTGTTTTTGCTATGTTGATATAAATTTAAAATAAATAAATAAAATTCTGCTTTGTGGGCATAATGTGGCACCTTATTTTTCTTATTTAGTCATCATTATTTATTCAAGTCAAATTTTTTATATTTTTCAATTTTTCCATTTAATCTAGTATTATGGACACGTTAATGGTTGTTTTCCTAATATTGAGATTGCCTTAACAATGTACCTGTCACTTATGGTCACAAACAGCAGTGGAGAAAGGTCATTTTCAAAATCGAACCTCCATGTTAGAAGACAGGCTCAACGCTTTAGCTTTACTCAGCATTGAAAGTGACATTTTAAGACAACAAAATTATGAAGATTTTATAAGTAACACAAGAACATAAGAACAGCCTTGCTGGAACAGGCCACAGCCCATCCAGTCCAGCATTCTGTCTCACACAATGGCTCACCATTTCCTTCAGGGTATTTTCAAGCAGATGCCTTCACCTGCTTAGGATTCCCTGGAAATGGCATTGAGAGATATCCTGCCTATCTCTCCAACCCGGAGGTTGTCCATAGGTATCCATAATTATAGCCATTGATACCCTTGTCATCCATGAACTTGTCTAATCCTTTCTTAATGCTGTCAAGACTGACAGCTGTCACCACTTCTTCTGCCAGGAAGTTCCATAGACCAGTGATCCTCTGGGTGAAAAAGTACTTTCTCTTATTTGTTTGAGAACTAGCACCCAAAAGTTTCGTGGAGTGCCCCCTAGTTCTAGTGTTATACGATAGGAACAGGCCACACCGTGCATGATTTTATAAGTAGCTTCATTAATACAAAGTGTAGGCGTAAACTAATTAGCCATTAAGATTATGTGACACTTTCGTTATAGTTAGATTGTTTGGAAAAGTTCTGTATTTGAATTAAATAATATATTATGTATGTTGTATAGGTTAAGTGAATATTGCTTGTTCATTACATTCCTTTTTGTTATCTTGCATTTTGCATTTTTAACATGTTTAATTAAAATTACGATATGTTATTTTTTAAAACCGTAATACTCATATTTGCATATTTAGAAACATAGACTTGAATCACAACTTTGTATTCTTTTTTAATAATATAGTTGTTTGTAGCAATGTTAATAAATCATGTTAAATACAATTAAGATATATTACCTTAATGATGTTCAGTTCTTTTCATTTTTATCTTCTCATGAATTCATCAAATTGTAAATACTGTATAGGAATGTCGTACATAAAATTTCTATAATTTAATAATAAACTTTAAACCTTTATTTTTCAGTTTTTAATTGGATAATTGCTGAAAATGTGGTTTCTGTAGGTTAATTTTAGAAAAATACTTTCCCTGGTAGGGCCCGCGCCACAGGTTCAGCCTAGGGGACCACAGATCCTAAATCCGGCCCTGGAAACAGGGAAAAGTTAAGACAGAGCTCACCACAAAATGAGAGCCCATTTAGATGTTATTTAGATGTGCTCTATGGACATAGTTGCTTATGTTTACATGGACTGCATAATCCTCCCTGCCCTGTGTAGGCATATTCATGTTTTTAAAAAACATTCCAGTCGCCTGATTTTTCATACTTATGTAGGCAGGGTGTTATCACGACAGGGATGAAAACAGGTTTGCAGGAAATGCTATAGCCAACAGCATACACCACACTGTTACTATGAAACACAAATATATTAACGGTTCCATCACACATGGTTTTATGTGCTACCGGAGCTTGTAAAAGTACCTTTTTCAGCTACAGTGCTTAGAATTTCCATGGCCATGCTGACTGTCCAAAAAGGTAGCTTTTCCAAGCTCATGGGCCTCTCAGGTACTTGACAGAACCAATGTATGTTCTATTGGTCAAGGATTAGAGAAAGATGAATTTGATCTGGGCCACAAAACCCCTTATTGATTCCCAGTCACACTCTTTCAGCCAGATGATCAACAGAAGATGGATGTTACAGCTTGCAGAGTTTTGAATTTTTAAAGTGTCCTAGAAGAGGTATCGTCTCACTCCTGCGTTTGCTATAATAATTTTGTGTCAGAAATTATTCTGGGTTGAAAGGATTTTTGCTGGAAAAACTCCGCTCAGAACGCCCAAATGAGGCTCCTTTCATGTCCCCAAGAACTGAGACAGAAACAGGCCCTCAATCTGCCATGCAGTACCCCAGTCTCAAACTGCCGACTTGCCAACCTTCCAGCTAACAAGGCGAGCTTCTTAACCACTGAGCTGCCACAGCCCCTTTATAATACAACACATGCAGCCCCTTTATAATACTTGTGGGATTTTTACTTTAAAGAAACCTGGTGCCCTCCCAATGGGTTGTACTACAACCCACCTAATCCCCTGCAAGCATAGCCATGTCCAACATGTCCAGCACATAGCCACTGTTACACACCCAGAAGGTCCAGTTTGGAGAATGGTGTCCTGAAATCTTCATTCAGAACAGCACCTAAAAGTGCTGTAAAGGTCTAGGAATCTGGGGGATAACATTAATATGGAAGGCAGGGCTGGCCATGGAAGGACAAGGGTTCCCAGAATAGTGCCAGAGACCAAAATAAAGCACTTTGCCAACGCCTGTTCCTTTAAAAAAAAAAGACACCAGTTCCATTAACATCAACTCACTTTAGCTCTGTGAAGGCTTTGGCTGTTTTTGGAATAAAGAACATCATCGTATTCATCAGCAGGCAGATTTTTGGACTACAGTTCTGTTGTGTTCTGTAAAGCAGTGCCTTTAACAATGTACCTTTGCCATGTGTTATCAATGTAACCTTTCTGTGTGCAACATTATAACCATCACCTGTATCAATGTATGCTTAATAAGGGGACGCGAGCTAGTGACCACCAGAGGGCAGTAGCGAGTGTCCAGCTCTAATGGATCAAAGCCACCTGGATCAGCAGCGCGGGAAGATTCCCCGCGACCTCCTCACCTGGTCAAGAAGGGCGTGACCTCCTACGACGTCACGCAGGCAGCAACCAATAGTCTGTCAACGAGCCACATTCAAATGTATAGCCAGCTGTATATATTGAGCAACCCATCCGCCATTACCACATGTTCCTCCGGATCATCATGCAATAAACCTGTGTTAAGCCAACCCTTCGGCTGTTGTATTGTCTTTGGTCCCTTACACTAAAAGTTCCCAGGATCCCCCAGCCAGCATTGCTAATGATGGAGCATGGGGCATGTAATTCTGAAAAAGGTAATTTCCAAGCTCTGCATTTCCCCCCCAAAGTTGCTCTTAATTCTTCACCCAGTTCCCTCAATGCCTCTAGTGACAGGATGCCTCAAACATACACTGGTTGAGAAAATATGCCCTCTTGTTGGTCTCGCTCCACCTGAGATAAGGAGAGAGGTAGCAGCAGATGGCAAGAAAACTAATCAAGAGAACTACCTTTGACATCCGCTGAATGGATATGAGCCTCAAGTCCACTGATTCAATTCCAGAAAGAGCTTTATGGGAGGAACAAACCTTCTTGAGGGTACACAAGAGCAAAACCAAATTAGAAAATGGAGGAAGCAGCTCACTGGACAAGGAATGACAATAAAGGAGGATATGGCTGAGGAATTTGACCTCCAAATTACAAGTAGATAAATAGGGACCACTTCAGTGTGAAGGTAAACAGTGTTCCGTGCACTCCGGTGTCTATTCATGCCTGCCACATGACCACAGAAATGTCTGCAAAAGCGGACAGCGCTGACTCTTCGGTTATGAAACAGAGAGGAGCACTGAACCCTAAAGTTGGATACGACTGGCTTTCGAGCAAGGGTGACCTTTACCGTCACCTTTATATCACTTGGAGGACCCTGAATAGGCTGAGGGTCAGAGTACCTACATGTAAGACCAACATGCTCAAGTGGGGAAAGAGATTTCACACTTTGTTAACAATAAGAAAAAGCGGTAGAACAGTATAGCATATAACCTCTAGTTAAAAGTTTTATGTAATTAAGTGGCTTGATAAAAATATTTGGCTACCTGGTGCGTGAGTGTAGGATCCGCGTCCTTTAGAAGAAATTGAACATAAAATCTATGGCCTACAAATTTGGAAATAATGGGCAATTAAAACATCTCTTGGGACTTCATAAAAAACGGCATTGTAATACGAGGTGGGCCAGGGTTTCTAACTGCCTGGATGGAATCTTTTTCTATTGTAAAGACTGGTCAAAGACTATAAAAAAGTGAGTAATAATAATAATAATGCTCAAGTGGGGGCTGCTGCCAGACAACAACACACTGTGAGAATGTGGAGAGACAGAGAATCTGGCTCATTTACTGGTCTGCGGATCACTGTCAGAAATATGTGCCAATGTGGATTTAAATTTGGCCAATGACAAAGCCAAGAAGGTGGCTTCTTTTTGTCAGTTTAAACTGTCTGACCTAGACACAAAAGAAGAGGAACCCAGTTTCCTTGCTCTAACATAAAACAATGACCAACCTGCCCTGTGCAATGATTACTTTAACCAAAGGGATGCCTGACAGGTGTCAGTTGGTTCTCAGCAGGGAAGAAGCTTAACTCTTTGCCGAAGCCCCTCAGATATTAATAGCCTCTGGCCACTGTCTGGGCTCTGAGACCAGCCCGCCCCAAAGGTATGGAGATCAGAGGCAAGATACTAAATGGCAAAGGACCTGGATGTGGTGGTACTGCCGCTGATCACTCTGTTTGATCTCTCAATCACTCTGTTTGATCTCTCAATCCAAGACAGGAGGGCTGGTGACAGGAAAGTTCACACAAAGATCTGGCTGTCCTTATCTGCTGTTTGGTCTCACTTGTACTGGTTCAGCAAAAGGACAAAAAAAAGGGAGAGGACATTTTGTCCCCCAAGGGCATTTCACAGAAATGCAAAGAGGATTGATGCCACTGAATGAATCCTATTTGCATTTCTGTGCCGTGCCCCTTAGGGGACAAAATAGGATTCATTTAAGTGGCATTCAATTCTCTTGGGCTCCAGAGAATTCTCCTCCTTCTTTCCAAGGATAATAATAACTTCGTGTCAGAAATTATTCTGGGTTGAAAGGATTGAGGCTCCTTTCATGTCCCCAAGAGCTGGGACAAAGCTGGGCACTTAATCCGTCATGCAGTACCTGGGTCTCGAACTGCTGACTTGCCAGCCTCCCAGCTAACAAGGCGAGCTTCTTAACCACCGAGCCACTGAAGGACAAAGATGCATGAAAGAGATTAGGGATAAATTCGCACCACACAAGAGACAACAGCTAGGCTGCCTGGAGGATTCTGGGATTCGTTGTCTAAGCAAGAAACTTCTCAACTATCCCAGCCCTGCCCTCTAGTTCCACAACACTTTCTCCCAGGCACTTTCTCACTTTGACAAGAACTCAAAAGTGTGCAAAAATCTCTACTGAGTTTCCTTACAGTTCCTGCTGAAACCACCCAGCAGTGACAATGAGATTATCTCTGCCTTGTCTTCAGGCTCAGCTAAATTAGCCATGATAAGGAATAGCATGATAATCAACACTTGTGTCAACCTACTTCAATTAATTCTCTCCCCCACCCACCCACCCATCCAACCACCCTTGATATGACCCTCTCGTAAGTCCTTCCTCATACTGTTCGATGAGATGGAAATGCAACCAAGCACCATGTTTCGCTTCGGACCAAGTCCAAGCGTTGAAAGATTGTTTCTGAGTTGGACAGAAGCCTTTGTTAGGAGAACATGCAACCAATTGACTGAACAAACACACAAGTTAGCACAAAGCAAGTTGAAAGCCACTTTGGATTATGTAACAGTCATTAAATGGTGGTTGAGGAAGCTCCTTGTAGGCTAATTCATGCTGCAGTCCTAGGAAATAAACATTATTTAAACAATGGTAGTGTTTCCTTCTGAATAAATATGCACAGGGTTTATTCTATAGCCGTGATGGTGAACCTTGGCACTCCAGCTGTTCTTGGATTTCAATTCCCAGAAGCCCAAGCATCCTGTGAATCCACATGAATGGGTTTTCTGCGATTTATCCGGCCCGTGCTGCTCTCGTCACTGGGAAGCGCCGTACGGGAGCGTTTTACTTCCGCTTCCGGGAGCGACGAGGACAGCATGGGCCGGATGAATTGCAGTAAACCCATTTGTGTGGATTCACAGGGTGCTTGGGCTTCTGGGAATTAAAGTCCAAGAACAGCTGGAGTGCCAAGGTTCGCCATCAGGGTTCTATAGGTTTGTATCCGGTGATACTTTTTGGCTATAGTAAAATGTAAGAGATTCCAGTCAGACAGCTGTGTTAGTCTGTTGTGGCAAAAACAACAAATGGCTGTAATATCTTACAACCTAAACAGTGAGGTCAAATGTCATGAAACGCAAACATGTACATAAAAGTACACAGACTGTACATCTTATATTTGTACATCTTCTTTGTACATCTTCTTTGTACATCTTCTTTGGAGCCCATAGTTTCACCTTGTCTACATGTGTGTCTGTGTGTTATCTGTCAACATGAAGATAATATTTTATATACCTGATGAAAGTGAACTCTAGTTTGGAAAGGCTTTAGTCACAATAAATTTGTTTGTATTCAAGGTGCTGTGAGAATCTACTTTGTTGTTCAGTTCAGAGTAAGAGTCCAATGCTTTTAAGGTGTTTTTCTCTTTATCATTCAATAACAAAAGTATAGTCCCATAGGTGGAGCTCAAAAGAATTTCCTGGACCAGAAAATTCCTTTGGGGAAGTTCATCCTAAAATGAATGATAAAAAGTGGTGTTTTTAATTTAATAGCCAAGTGTCACACAAGAAGAAATGTAACATAATTAAAGATCCAATATGCAAGTATGGGGTGAGTTTCTCTTCTTCTTTCATGTCCCGATCAAACCCTGGACTGCCAAAATGAAGCCACTTTCTTGGCTTTGTTGTTGGCCAAACTCAAGTCCCCATTGGTGCATGTTTCTGGCAGTAATCGGCAGACCAGTAAATGAGCCAGATTCTGTATCTCTCCACATTCACACAGTGTGTTGTTGTCTTCTAGCAACCCGCACTTGAGCACGTTGGTCTTACATTTAGGCACTCTGACCCTCAGCCTATTCAGGGTCTTCCACGTGACATAAGGGAGGTCAAATTCCTCAGCCATATCTTCCTTTAATGTCATTACTTGTCCAGTGAGCTCCTTCCTCCACCTTCTAATTTGGTTTTGCTCTTCCATACTGTCAAGAATGTTTTTGCCATAAAGCTCTTCCTGGATCTGAGCCTATCGACTTGAGGCAAATATCCCTTCAGAGGATGTCGAGAATCACTCTCTTGCTTAGTTCTCTCATGGGGTAAGCTGGTAAACAAATACACCTTGAAATCTGGTTGAAATGAACAGTGGAGTCATAGCCATGCCATAAAAGAACAGAAATGGTGCAGAGCAGGTTCCAAGTATGGAGAATATACTATGCAATTAAAATGTAAAATTGGTTTTGAGAATGCCACTTTTATGGTGCTTTTACAGTAGAGTGCAATGCATGTTTGGGTTTGTTACCTGACAGAGAATTATGATTTTGGGACTACTTTGAGAAAAAACAGAAGAATTAGGAATGTGGCTTTATTTGCAGGATGCTAAAAAAAAAATGGATCTAGAATGTGACCTACAAAGAATAAGTAAAAACCTGGATTACAACCACCTTGGTTTAAGTTTGCTCCGGCTTACAATGGCAAATCCTATGGAAATGCCATCCCGGTTTACAGATTTTTAATGTATTTGTTTTGGTTTACAATGATCAATTCAGGACCATCTTTTTAAATTTTCCAATGCATCCCTATGGATATTTCAGGTTACATGGATGTTTCAGGTTGGATGTTTTAGGTTAGAACGGACCTCCATCGTACATTTACTGTACTTCAGTCACATAAAGTGTGACAGAAAGTACAGGCTTATAGCTGATCATTCAAGGCAGGAAGGAAGTAGAGATATGCAAAATGGATTTTGCCTCCTAGACTTGGAGCAGATAAAGAATCCTTTCTCCCTGGGAAGAGCCATGAATCTCGGGCCCTTCTGAGAAATTAGCAGGTTGGTTAATTTCCCAAGGATGATAGGAGGAATAGATCCAGGAAAGTCTTTGTAATTCAAAAGCAGGATTGATTAATTTGCATTGATATTGCTTGGTGTGAAATCATTAATCAGCCCAGTGATTAAATCATGAGAGAGCTAGGGTGGAATGTGTCCATTGATAAGTGCGAAAATTAAATTTACATTAATATTCTATCTAGGAAAATGATACTTTAGCTTCTATCTAGGACAGTTGAAGGAGATGGCATGACAGACAGAGCCATTGAGGTGCTGCATACTTGCCTGTTGAGCTACAATCAGGAAGGATCCTACACTTTAATCCCTGTTCTCCAAGCAAAATAAACAAGTCTCTAGTCCTCAAGATGGTGGGGGAAGCAGCCTGGAACCTGTGAGTCATCTGCTAAAGTTTCGTTTCCAGACTGGCAAAACGAGAATCAACCTTCAAAGCTGTCTTATGGCCCTAATGCCAAAATCAAATCAAATCTTGGGAATAAGTAATCTTCTGTTCTTGGAAGCCTGAAGTGGGGAGTCCCTCCCCTCTGAAAATCCCCCAAAATCACAACAATGAAATTGGAATCAGACTTCCATCAATATTGGGTTGCCATTTCCCCTCATTTGTGTTCATTTTTGGAGTTGGTATGGTACATAGAGAGGGCCATGGTGGCTTAGTGGTTAAGATGCTGAGCTTGATGATTGGAAGGTCGGCAGGTCAGCAGTTCAATACCCGAGTGCTGTGAATGCCCATCGTCTGTCCCAGCTCCCGCAAACCTAGCAGTTTGAAAGCAAGAAATTGCAAGTAGATAAAGAGGTACCACTTTGGTGGGAAAGGTAACAGCGTTCCATGTACTCCGATGTCTAGTCATGCCTGCAACATGACCATGGCTTGCTTTTTGACTGCAAACAGAGATGAGCACCGCCCCCTAGAGTCAGACACAACTAGCTTTTGAGCAAAGGAGACCTACATAGCACGTTCTGGGTGTGGGAAATTATTCCTCGGGCCTTCCAATGTTGCCCATTCACATCTAGATAATATTATGGCATCTAGATTCTTTACTCCACATGTCACTACACCTCTCCCCAGCTCTATATTTGTTCCTTGAATCCCCGCTGACTTTTTTTCAGAGACCTCAATTCCCAACAAGGTGGAGAAAATATCCTGCAGGCAAATGAAAGTTTCATGGGCTGCTGTGGATTGCCCGCAGGAATAATTGGCAATTAAACCTCTCCTCAGGGGTTCGCACGGTGTCAACAGATCCGGGAATCAACCGGGCTCGGCGGGAAAGGAAATTGGGTAGATAAGTGGGCTAGTTAGAGATGAACCATAACCCAGGCTGAGGGCAAATAGAGCAGGGCAAGCAAGTTGGGGCAAACAGGGGGCAAAGATTAGGTGCCCGGGTCAATACACATAGACTCTGAGATTAGGGCAGGAGCAATGGGTTTCGCCAGCCCAAGGCAATTAAGTGCAGGTTGTCCATTAACCACGGGGAAACTTCCAAGAGGTGGCATTGTAGATGGATCACCGGAAAACGCCACGTACGCAAGCCTTCTGTGCAGGGGTGGCACGAGTGCCCTAGGCACGTGTCCCAACCCCTAGACAGGGTAATAAATAGGTACCACCGCCACTGGTCGGAGCTGAACTTCGCCACACAGCTGCCTCCACGCGTCTTCCTTCCAGACAGCCATTGCAACATCTGGTGACCCCAACGTGATTCTGAAGCAAGAAGCCGATGTGATCTGAAGCAAGAGAAACCAGACGTGATCTGAAGGAAGAGAAGCAAGACACGATCGTAAGTCCCGGCAGACCCCACGCATCAGAACAGACACATTCCAAAGCAGGGGGAGAGCCGTGATCCTCAGCAGCAAAGGCAGACCCAATGACCCATGGCAGAGAACTGCCACCGCGATCCTGACCAGACCCGATACCCGAGGGACATCGTCCTGTACACCATCTGCCCTGCACTTACTACCTCCAAGGCGTGCCGACTCATCCTGCGGATGCAACTCCGGGGACCCCCTCAGGTAGTATGGGGGTATGCATGGGGGAGCATAATTCATCCGTTAGGCAGCGAGCTCAGGTGAGGGAGCTCAAAGACCTGGCCAGGCAGCATCAGACAGGGTTAAGGAAGAAAGCCCTGATGGATTTAATGGTGCATATGGGAGAACCTTGCCTGTTCTACCCAGAAGCAGGCATGATGGATCCAGAAATATGGGAGAGAGTAGGAAGGTGTCTGAAGGAGGAACCCCAAGCCCCACCTAAAATCATAGGGGCTTGGAGCAAGTATCATCAGGTAATTGCAGCCGTGACTCCAGGCCGAGTAGAGACCAAGAAACTCCCAGAACCATCTGCCCCAGCGTGTCTCTACCCGACCATCAAAGTCCAACATGGGGGCTTGGAGGATTTAGGAAGTGCAGGCACTTCCAGGGCTGTCAGGAGTCCTTCCAAACAGATGATAGAGGCAGAACTACACCAGGGGGAATTGTCAGCAGCAGAACTGGCCGAACGTCAGTTGTTGTGTCCAGTCCGCCTAGAGGCAGACACACTTTCGGGCAAACAGACCACTGTCTACATGCCAATCCCATACAGGCTGCTTGCGGAGATCCGCAAAGCCATTACGGACACAGGGCTTCAGAGCAGATTCACTAGGGAACTCAGAAAGAGAGCAGAAACAGGAGTGGCAGCAGAATTTGGGTAGGGACACCCAGAAGCCAAGTTTAAAGTTTAGATCGGATAGGAAGGTAACTGAACTGGAAAGGAAACTAACTTCTAAGCAAAAAGCCCAGAGTGGTTGTAAAAGCCACCTGAGAACAGGGAGGAACCATTTCCTCATGAGTAGAGTGAAGCATTGCAAACCTGGGGAGGGGGAATGTCCCCAGGAAGGAATACGGATGTCTAAGGTCTGAATGTGTACGTTTGAATGTGTCATGAATGAAAGGTGGTGCACCAGTATGAATGTTGAAAGTGACAGAGTTGTTATGTGTTTGCATGGTTGTGCTATAATGATGCAACATTAAAAGTGAAATGTCAAGAATTGTGTTCTAGAAGTAATAAGAAAGATGACAGTTAACTCTATTCATGGGTTGGATACATTGTTCTCAATGGGAGGAAGAAAGTAGCCCCAGCCCTGATTCATTCAAGCAGTGGGCTAAAGTATGAGAAAGAGCGGTGGGCAAAAAGTCCTTTGTTTCCTGTCTGCCTGCCTAGCAGATTAAGTGCCAGGGATGAAAGAGGAAGAAGGAGGGGGAAATTCTAGGCCACAAAGACAAAAGGATGACAAACTTCTTTAGGATGGCAACAGAGAGCTTCTTTATAGGCTGTACATTTGTGTTAGCTGAACAAAGTGGCTAAAACGTTCCATGTTAGTCTCGATGGAAAATGCTGCATCAAAATGGTCAAAAAGGGGTAAAAGTGACCCCCCTTCCTCCCAACCAAGCCTGCTTTTAAGTGTGCCAAAGAGGCTTTTCCTGGTTGCTGATCTCTTCACAAGAATCAAGTCACAATGTCCACTTTCTTAAACTGGCTTAGCAATTAGTGCTGTTACAAAGCAGTTAATTGGGGAGAGAAAAATAGGGAAGAAATTGATTCATTTACATTAAAGAAACTTTCGCTGGAAGAGACAATTTTTACGGCCTCGCGAACCTGAAGAATTGTCTCTGAGTTTCTCACCTGGTAAGAGTGCTCTAAAAAAAAAGTGTGTGTGTGCGGGGGGAAATCCTGTTCATCTTCACATTCTGGAATTACTATGCGCATAGGTTCTGATACATGCTGCTTGTAAGAACGGCAGTAGAGGAAAATGGGGCCCCTATTTACAAATGACATGTCTCATAACTGGTTAAATAATAGGTAATGAATAGTAAGTCTTGTCTAGTCTTGTCTAAATGTTTTAAGAATATAGTAAAGTCAGATTGCCTGAAATTGAGGTTCTGAGCATGTAAAATTACAGGTTCAGGTTTTGCGTTAAAGTATGACACTGGCAATTGAGTTAAATAGAATCTTGATCAAGGTAAAATGTCACTAATCCATTACATTATGAACAGCCTAATGACTTGGATTTATTCCCACAGCTTCTGCTATAACTATGCCTAATCCCTTTTCATAACATAAACAACACTTCGATTTTTGCAAACCTCTCTTCTAGCACCACAATTCAAAGGCGATTTGCTTTTCTGCAGTCAGGACATGCCTAGAACTGAGTTCCAGCCCTTTTGTGAATTGTATAGTGTTTTTCCACAGCCTCCTTAGTTAATTAACTCTTCATTGACGGGGTTGCTATCTCTTTCCACAGGAACAATGAACTCAAGGGAGCGTTACATTCTAATTAACTGATAAGACCTGTATGGGCCTTGTCATTAGAGTAACAATGTATGTAATTTTTAGCTTGTTTCTTCATTTTGATGTTTTTCCACCACAGCATTGCGCATTAAGACTGTCTTTTTAGCTTGTTTGTCCTTTTATTCTAATTACTGATTTGGTCTACATCCACCCTTTCCCTTGAGATATGCATGATTTCATGATAATCCCTTTTTCTTGATCTAACATTTTTTGTTTTCTGGCAGACCATTCTAGCAGGACCCAAACCAGATGATGTTCTGATTATGCCATTCTAATAATAACCTTGAATCAGGAAGTTCTGCATTTAATGGCACTTTTTACAATTCCAGGTCAAGCAATTGTGGAATGAATTAACCTACACTGTCTTTTCTTTTAGTTAAAAGAAGGGGGGAGGCCGCCCTCGGATTCTCAGCTTAGGCGATATTTACCTATAATTACAAAAACTAACTCTCTCAGACTTCTTCCCTCAGGACTTCCAAGGCTGCATCGGCAGCCAGTTTTTATCTCCTCTGCAGGTCCATTTCTGGATGCCAGCCAGACCAGGCTCAGATGCCAGAACCAGGCTCCAATCCTAGAAGTCCAGGATATGTTAGATGCCAGCATCAGTCTCAGCAAAAACGTAGCAAGCGCAGACATCAGCCAAGATGACACCAGCCATCCATTTTTCGATGATTTTGGCATGCTTTTATCCCAAGGGGGGAGGATTTGGGACACACACACACATGGACACCACACACACATACACACAAGCTATGCAGACCAGGACTGAATGTTACCCACCAATTGGGACTTCGAAGAGCATCATGCTCAATTAAACACAGTTCTGACATCTGGACATGCACAGGACACAGCCTTGTTTTAGAGTCCTGTCACCATTTCTATAACACAGACTCTCCATCCATTTTAAGCACAGCAGTAGCAATGAAGCTACCAATGGACAGAGTGGGTCATTTAATCCACATCAAGGGACAATTTATGGCTTCACCACATATAACCCTACCTCAAGGATCAGCGTCAGAAGAAGCAGCTAAATGTTTTTGTATATGTTTCATTATTTGCTATTGCTTATATTGTCTTTGCATATCTTTGAATTCTTTGCCTTTATACAATGCTCAAGATGGGATTTTCAAGAGACATATGAACTAGATTGTGAATTTTGCATACACCTTTTTGCATATTACCCTCACATCTGCCACCCCGACGCTACCCATTGCTTCACCCATGGATGGAAGAAAGGAATCAAAGTGGGCCACCTCTACACACACTTGTAAAAGTTGATCATCTCACAGCCAAGGAAATCCCTGACTATTGTAATCGCTTGATTATTTTGTGTTTGCTTATGTCTGCACCAATCACACCTCTCTATGTGTGAGGAAATGTTTGCTGCATTGCCAGAGAGCCCTTTTTGCAGGATAGTTAAGGATTACCTTAGAAAAACAATTTCTATCACTGGGGAAAAAGTTAGCTCCTCTAAGCAGAATCAGAGGCACTTGAATGTACTCACGCAGCACAGGACTGCTTAGCAAGCAGAGTATGTCTCCTAGCCACCAGCATAATTGGGGTACTGGGATTGACAGCCGGCAACGCATGCAGAATCGGCCTACTGGCGTGCGCGCTAGCCAAGGCAATTAATCACACCTAGTCAGTCCGAGACATGTGCTGTTTCAACCTGACGGACAACTCTCGCAAGGTCCAGGACCAGATTACCAAACTAGTCAAAGAGGACAGAATTGGGCTTGCTCTGTGGTCATGATCCCCTGGGGGTGGGTGCAAACAGCGCTACAGACCATAGCTATCATCATAGCAGTGGGGCTTATGCTCTGCTGCTTTGCACAATGCATTCCATCGCTCCTGTCAATGTGCACCCCATGGCAAAGACCCTGAGAAACATTCACGCCCAAACAAATCATGCCCTACATCTATCGTGCCCTCAGCCAGGCTGACTTAAATAATAAAGGAAGGGGAAATGTGGGTTGCCTGCATGAATAATTGGCAATTAAACCTCTCCTCAGGGGTTCACTTGGTGTCAACAGATCCGGAAATCAACCGGGCTCGGCGGGAAAGGAAATTGGGTAGATAAGTGGGCTAGTTAGAGATGAACCATAACCCAGGCTGAGGGCAAATAGAGCAGGGCAAGCAAGTCGGGGCAAACAGGGGGCAAAGATTAGGTGCCCGGATCAATACACACAGACTCTGAGATTAGGGCAGGAAGAATGGGTTTCGCCAGCCCAAGGCAATTAAGTGTGGGTTGTCCATTAACCACAGGGCAACTTCCAAGAGCTGGCATTGTAGCTGGACCACCGGAAAATGCCACGTACGCAAGCCTTCTGTGCAGAGGCGGCACGAGTGCCCTAGGCACGTGTCCCAAACCCTAGGCAGGGTAATAAATACGTACCCCCGACTCTGGTCGGAGCTGGATTTCGCCACACAGCTGCCTCCATGCATCTTCCTTCTGGCCATCCATTGCAACAGGCTGCAGTCACAGAAATGTGGATCTACAGATGGCTGCTAAGGATACCATGGGTTGAACTTGTGACTAATGTAGAAGTGTTGCACTGGATGGATAAAGAACAAGAACGGTTTAAGACCATTAAGCAAAGAAAGCTCCAATATCTTGGCCATATCATGAGGAACAACATAAAGCATGGGTTCCCAACCTTTTCAAGGTAGGGGCTGGGTCATGCTTTCTCAGTCAGCTTTCAGGGCCAGATGGCCATTTTGTCTTGTCTGTACAATGGGGTGGTGGTGGCCATTTTGTCACAACAGCTTCAAAGGGGTGGCTATTTTGTTTCTCGAATGCCCTTGGAGGGGAGTGGACCACATGAAATGGTAGACTGACTTAATGGCTCAAGAACCTGAGAGACTAATGTGGCATGTCCTCGGAAGAACTGCTCTGAGGCATTAAGAACAGGAAGACTATCACCATGATGATAGATAATATCTGGAATGGATACAGCATGTGAAGAAGAAATCACAGATCTCATAACTGCTTAACCTTGAAGTCAAAACTGTTGGATTGGCCAATGCAGTCGCTTCCCACTTATGAGATTCCCAAAGGCATCTACTTGACTGCTGAACTAGATGGAATTTTGGTCTAATCCAGCCAAGCAATTTCCAAGCTGCAAAATCACTGCTAGGAGGGAAAGTAAAGGTAAAATGACAGGATCAGGCACGATGATGAAATAACTTCTCTGACAATCTTCTGTCTGGACGACCTCCAGCTATCACATGATGCTAAAAATGCCAAGCCTTATCATGTTTTCTTGATCGCATTTCCTTCTCTCCTTCTTTATCCCAGTGTGCCTCTCCTTTGTACATGAACAGCTGATGTAATAATCAAGTACAGTATGTGACAGCATTTGCTGGAGTGCAGCTTCATATAAATAAGAATCTGGACAATACAGCTATCATCTGGAAACTCTTGAGTGCCATCATCATAGTCCTTGATCTTTATCAACTTGTTGAAAGTTTCGGTCTTAAGAAGAGGAACACCTTCCGACGTGGCAATTAACACACAAGCTATTTTTACCTGCTGTTCCCCCATTCTTGATCAGCCCTGCAGTCTACATCTTTGTAGATTTTTTTAAAAAAGCCACTCTCCAGTTCTCATGGTTTGGGAAGAATATTTAAAGAATGATTGTTGGTTTGTTTGGTTGTGTGGAGGTTTTTTTTTTTTTTTGGCAATGGAAGAATACCTATTGTGCATGTAAAAGGTCACAGTTTCAGTACGTGGCACCTCCGGGTCAAGATGGAGGAAAGGACCATCATAAGAACCAAGGAGAAGACTTGCCTCTCCATGCAGAACATGGTGACCTAGCTGGACCAATTTTTCTTCTTTTGTGTCCTGAGCAAACCCTGGACTGCCAAAATGAAGCCTCTTTCTTGGCTTTGTCGTTGGTCAAACTTAAGTCCTCATTGGTGCATGTTTCTGGGAGTAATTGGCAGACCAGTAAATGAGCCAGATTCTGTATCTCTCGACAATTCACACACCGTGTTGTTATCTACCAGTAGCCCCCACTTGAACATGTTGGTCTTGCATTTAGGGACTCTGACCCTCAGTCTTTTCAGGATCTTCCAAGTGATGGAGGGGAGGTTGAGTTCCTCAGCCATATTCTCCTTTAATGTTTTTCCTTGTTCAGTGATCTCCTTCCTCCACATTCTAATTTGGTTTTGCTCTTGCATACCCTCAAAATGTTCGTTCTTACCATAAAGTGGGAATTATAAGCCATTATAATGCATTATAATGGATGTGTACTCCACATTTTCTCCTTTCACCTCTAGGCAGGACAGCTATTTGTTTTTGAGGAGGAATACGCTTTCCTGCAGGGGTTCCCAACCTTTTCAAGCCGTGGGCCGGGTCACACTCTCTGTCAGTTTCGAGGGCCAGATGGCTGCATGAGGGGGGTGGCCATGAAATGGTGCCATGGGCCGGATGCAGCCCACAGGCCTTAGGTTGTGAACCCCTGCTTTACTGCATCAGCCTTAGCCAGACAGCTTACGTATCATGTTCACAGGATGTATCATTGTGGCCTGATTTGAAATTTTAAAATGAGAAACAGTACAAAATTGTGATGGGGGAGTGTGTATTTAGACATGTGTGCTCAGCTGTGGTAGGCTGTGATGTGAAGCCAACACAAGACTGCCAAAGCGCTCTCAGTGTATTTTGTGAATTTTTCTCATTATTTAGAATTTTATACATTCTACTTACTAGTCCCTTTGTCAGCATTTCCCCTTTCCTTACTTTACAAATTATCTCCTCAAATTCAGTTTTAGCTCTCTCTAAACTAAGCACTTCTCTGTATTTTTCATTCCATTTATTTACCAGAATCATTTGTAACCAATTCAATTTCATTTGTTTGTACATTCAGTTCTTTGTTCAATTTTATCACAAATCCTTATCCAATCCTATAACAGGAACACATTATTTCTAATAAATATATCTCTCATTCTTCCATCTATAGTTAAGGGAAACATCTTAATATCTTCCATTTCTATAATCGGAGACACATCTGTGCCAATTTTCCTTTCACATTCTTCCATACATCTAACATTGCTTTTTTCATATTACTTTTTTCTTTATTCTCAGGTTCTTATCCAAGAAGATTGTGTTACCAAAAGGGACAGGATGTAAATATAAATCTATGGTGAGGCCCCATCTGGAATACTGTGTACAGTTCTGGTTGCCATACCTCCAGAAGGATATTATGGAGTTGGAAAAAGAGCAGAGTGATTAGGGGACTGGAACACCTTCCTTACCATCTGACATTGCAATGGTTGGGCCTCTTCACTCTTGAACGACGGCATCTAAGAGGTGACCTGATTGAAGTTTATAAAATCATGCACGGTGTGGACAAAGTAGACAAGGAAAAACTGTTTTCCCTATCGCATAACACTAGAACTAGGGGGCACGCCATGAAACTTTTGGGTGCTAGTTCTCAAACAAATAAGAGAAAGTACTTTTTCACCCAGAGGATCACTGGTCTATGGAACTCCCTGCCAGAAGAAGTGGTGACAGCTGTCAGTCTTGACAGCTTTAAGAAAGGATTAGACAAGTTCATGGAGGACAAGGGTATCAATGGCTATAATTATGGATACTTAAGGACAACCTCCGGGTTGGAGAGATAGGCAGGATATCTCTCAATGCCATTTCCAGGGAATCCTAAGCAGGTGAAGGCATCTGCTTGGGAATACCCTGAAGGAAATGGTGAGCCACTGTGTGAGACAGAATGCTGGACTGGATGGGCTGTGGCCTGTTCCAGCAAGGCTGTTCTTATGTTCTTATGATCCCAGAAATGAATTGGAAAAATAAATGGAAGAGAAGAATTATGAGAAATTTGTCAATTAGGGTAAAAGAACATAATTATAAAATGTTATGGAGGTGGTACTTGACTCCGATTAGACTTCATCAAATGGATAATATTAAAACAAGGAATTGTTGGAGATGTAAAAGCAATCTTGGGACATATGAACATATGTGGTGGAGTTGTAAAGTGACAAATGCTTTTTGGAAACAAAGAAAGAGATTGTGGGAATTTTGAAAGTAGATATAAAACTGGAGTCAAGTGCCGTCTTATTGACACAGATAGATGATATGAATATGTGTATAAATAAAAAAGAATTGCTTTATATAATGTTGACTGCTGCAAGACAATGTATAGCAAGAAATTGGGAAAATGATATAATTTTAAAAGTCGAAGAATGGTATAAAGAAATGTGGGAAATTGCATTAAATGATACATTGACATGTGAATTGAATATATAAAAAAAGGAATAATGAAAGAAAACAAGTTTTGGGAAACATGAAGACCCTTTGTGGAATATGTACTGATAGATGATAAAGGGAACAAACCAGTACCATTCCATATGAGTTTTTAGAAAAATTAGAAATATAAAAGACTGTGATCCTTAAGGCCTGTATATATCATAGGGTGTTATTATTTTGTTTAGCTTAATAAAATGATACATGCTTCTTTACATAACATTAAGATAATAGATAAATATAATGAAATGATAAAATATGAATTTATAGTTATGAGAGATAAATAATAGAAATGTTGTTTACTAAAAAAAAGATATATTTGATAAGATGAAAGAGTTAAAAACAAGGATGGATAGAAATGGAGGAGCATGATAAAAGTGATTTTATAAGGTTGAAATACTTTAGTATAAATGTTGTTATTATTATTATTATTATTATTATTATTATTATTATTATTATTATTATTATTATTATTATTATTATTATTATTATTATTATTATTATTATTATTATTATTATTATTATTATTATTATTTCTTTTTTCTGATATTATTATTATTGTACTTTTACTGTGTAATGTTTATTATATGTATGTTTATTTTTATTAAAAATAATAAAAATTATTATTAAAAAAAGAAAAAAGACTGCCAGAGCGCTGATGTACAACGACGGTTGTACTCCTTTCTTAGCCAAGATATCTCTCCAAACGGTTTTTTCACTAGTTGAGCTCTTCACCGTTTGCGCCCCTTTCTTCTCGTGCTCTGCTATCTAGCCTGTTCCGTTCTTTCAAATCTACCTTTTCCATCCACCTCCTTGGAAATATGTTTGATGTTCCAAGCTGGGAAATAAATATGACTCTGGAAATTTCCCAGCTTGGAAAAGAAAACATTATTTTAAAACATCAAGGTCTTACATGACCTTTAGGGCTAATTCTGTGCCCTGGTCTACCTGGTGCTTGAGGCAGGTGCCCCTATTGTTCAAACCTAGTTAACAATACTGGGTCAACTAAGAGGAAAATGAGTCAGATCTGCAGGAATGTGTTTTTAAAAGTACTGTGTGAGTGTTTGCGTATGTACACAGGATGGCTGGAGAAGGAACCACTGTATTTAAAAATATGGTAGAGCACTTTAAAAAAAAGCAGAATCTCTGTCCCTTTAGATGCAAGGAGGCAGGAAGAAATTCAACAGTGACAGCTTCTCTGTGTATTTCGTCAACAAGTGTTTTTAAACCAGTTGAGCGTTTTGCTCTATTTTGTTGTTCAGTCGCACAGTCGAGTCCGACCCTATGCGACCCCATAGACCACTGCATACCACGCACCCCTATCCTCCACCATCCTCCGTAGCCTGTTCAGCTCTATGCCCACTGCGTCAACAATGCCATCTAGCCATCTCATCCTCTGCCGCCCCCTTCTCCTTTTGCCTTCGATCTTTCCCAGCATCAAGGCATTCTCGAGTGAGTCCTCTCTTCTTATTTGGTGGCCAAAGTACTTGAGCTTCATCTTTAGTATTTGTCCTTCTAATGAGCATTTTACCTTCATCTTCAATATTTGTCCTTCCAAGGAGTAGCCAGGGTTGATTTCCTTCAGGATCAAATTATTTGTTGTCTTTGCTGTCCAGGAGCATACCTGTCAAGTTTTGGGAAATTTCTGTCAAACCCCCGTATTTTACACTCTTTCCTGCCATCGTCCCATATTAGTTAGACTGCAATTAGACTGGCGTTAGACTGGAGGCCAGCACAGGATAAGCATAGCTGTCCAGTTTCCCGTTTTGGCCGGGAAATTTCCCTTATTTGACAGGAATTTCCCGAAACTTGACAGGTATGTCCAGGGGACTATAAAAATTCTCCTCCAGCACCAAATTTCAAAGGTGTCTATTCTTCTGTGCTCAGCCTTTATTATGGTCCAGCTCTCACAACCATACATAACTACTGGGAATACCATTGCTTTGACTATGCAGACTTTTGTTGGCAGGGTGATGTCTCTACTTTTTATTATGCTGCCTAGGTTTCTCATAGCTTGCCTCCCAAGAATTAATCGTCTTTTTATTTCATGACCGCAGTGACCATCTGCAGTGATCTTGGATCATACCTGTCAAGTATCCCATATTGGCCGGGATTTCCCATATTTCAGTGCTCGTTCCTCCCCTTTCCTGCCGCCATCCCATACTTTGAATGGTGGGGAAATGGGTTACTGCACATGTGCGCCCATCAGAGGCAGTTCTGAACATGTGCAAAGGGGTTCTGTGCATGTGCAAAGGAGTTGTTGTGCATGCGCACCAGGGCTGGAGCAGGTCCCGTATTTTCTGGAGCCGTGCTTGACGGGTATGTCTTAGATCCTAAGAAAATAAAGTCTGTCACTGCTTCCATTTCTTCCCCTTCTATTTGCCAGGGAGTGATGTGGCCGGATACAATGATCTTGTGGGTTTTTTTTAGGCTTAGTTTCAAACCGGCTTTTGAACTCTCCTCTTTCACCCTAATCAAGAGGTTCCTTAGGTCTTCTTCACTTTATGCCATTAGGGCACTGTTAAAGGTCTGAAGGAGAGGAAGGAAGGAAAAAGTGGCGAAGCTCTTTCCAGAATTTGATGTCAACAACCCCCCCCCCCAAAAAAAAATTTTTTTTATTGTTCCTGATTACATTTCCCCAGAATCTTCTGGCTGGCATGGTCCCCAAATTAGATCTGGGATATGTAGTTTGAAAAAAACCCATGCGTTCAAAGTCTTATGATCAGCTGTCCATTCCACTTCAAGACCATCCATTGAGTGTCTAATATAGGAGATGTCTTTATTTCATTGCTAGACAATCTTCTCTTATTTATTTATTTATTTATTTGTTTATTTATTTTCAATTTTTATGCCGCCCACTCAGGTAAAAACCCGACTCAGGGCGGCATACAACAGTTAAAAACATATAAAACATGTTAAAACCCCATCATCCACCCATCTATCCACCCTCTTACTCCCACCCCATTTAAAACTAAAAACTAAAAGGGAGGGGGAAAATGCAAAACCACAGAAGGAGGGCACAATGGACTAGCTGGGGATGAGCCAGCAGGCCGAGGCCGCATTCCCATTAGGGCCCCACACTTTCCCCACCAGCCAGGTCTTCAAACCTTTCCTGAAAGGCAGCAATTCTGTCTGTAGCCTCAATTCTGTTGGCAGGAGGTTCCAGAGGGCTGGAGCAGACACGGAGAAAGCCCTCCTCTGTGTGCCAGAGAGGCAAGCCCCTCTAGCTGAAGGCACAACTAGGGAACCCCTCTGGTCTGCTCTGGTTGGATGGGCAGACATTCTTGGGATGATGCGGTCTCTCAGGTAACCTGGCCCACTGCCATATAGGGCTTTAAAGGTCAAAACCAGCACCTTGAATTGCACCCAGAGGCAAACTGGCAACCAGTGCAGCTCTCGGAGTAGTGGGGAGGCGCGGGCATAACGCCCACGCCCCATCACCACCCGGGCAGCCGCATTCTGCACCAGCTGTAGCCTCCAAATGGTCATCAAGGGCAGCCCCATGTAGAGTGCATTGCAGTAATCTAATCTGGAGGTAACCAGAGCATGAGTGACCATGAGCAAGGAGTCCTGGTCCAGGAGCGGGTGCAACTGGCGAATTACTCTAAGTTGAGCAAAAGTTCTCCTGGCCACGGCCGCCACCTGCTCTTCCAGCAGCAGCCGTGAGTCCAAGAGGACCCACAAGTTGCGCACTGGGTCTGTCTGGTTAGGGGTCCAGATAATCCACTTCCTCCAGAGCCCCCTGCAGCTGGCGCACCACTGCCTTCTCCAATACCTTCCCCAAAAAGGGGAGATTGGAGACTGGCCTGTAGTTGGTTAGGACAGCTGGGTCAAGGGTCAGTTTCTTCAGGAGGGGTTGCACCAAAGCATGTTTTAACGGTGTAGGAAACACCCCCTCCCACAAAGATGCATTTATTATAGCCCTGACCAGCCTCCTGTCACCACCTTAAGACGCTTTCACTAACCAGGAGGGATAGGGGTCCAAAGGACATGTAGTGGCCCGCACTGCTGCAAGGAGCCTGTCCACTTCATCAGGGGCAACCGGGTCAAACTGATCCCAGATCACACAACAAGACTGTGCTCCAGCTGCCCCCCCCCCCGCCCCCGGGGACCTTCACTGCCTATGCCAGGATTAAGCCCCGAGCAAATCTGATCGATTTTCTCCACCAGATGGTCGGCAAAGTCCTCAGCCGAACCCTGCCAATCGATCACCAGCCCCTCCCTGCCCAGGAGGAACCTGGTCACCCAAAACAGGGTGGCTGAGTGATTATCAGCGGAGGCAATAAGGGTGGTGAAGTATTGCCACCTCACCACCCCCATCGCCACTAGGTAAGCCCTAATAGCAGCTTTAGCTAGTGTCCAATCAGAACCGCTCCGGGTTTTCACCCAGCGGCGCTCTAGGCGTCTCTTGGCCCGTTTGAGGTCCCGCAGTGTTGTGTATAAGAAAGTATGCCTTCAAACAATGTAACAGAATAACTACCAGCTGTAACTCTGTAACCTCCTGTATTAGGACATGAGCTAATGTCCACCAGATGGCAATAGCGAGCGTCCAGCTCACATGGTTCCAATTCCACAAATACCTACAGCGCGGGAAGATTCCCGCCACCACTCACCTGGACAAGAAGGGCGTGACCAGAAATGACGTCACACAGACAGTAGCCAATGGGCTACCGAGGAGCCACATTCAAATGTATAGCCTCTGTATATATTGAGCTGTTCTTCCACCATTACCACATGTTTCCCCGGACCACCATGCAATAAAGATGTGTTAAGCCAATCCTTCGGCTGTTCCTGTGTCTTGGTTCTCATATACTAAATTGGCGACGAGGATGGGATAATGGATCCCCACGAGATCAAGACACACGCCGGTTTCGACATCAACAAGCCGGAAGATTGGGAGCTCTTCGAAATGGACTTCCAAAGCGCGCTGGTGGTGTCCGACATTACGGACGAAGGAAAGAAGAGGGCCATCCTCACCCGGATGCTGGGACGTGCCGCCATGAGAGTACTGGTGGACCTGGTTTCGCCGAAGAAGGTGAGCGAGGTGTCGGTCAAGCAGCTCCTGAAAGCGATGCGCGATCACTTCCAGCCCTCGGTCTCGATGTTTTCGGCTCGAGACGCGTTCTGGAAGAGAGTCCAAGCGCCTGGGGAGTCCATCGCAGCCTTTGCAGCGGCCCTCCGGTTGGCCGCCGGCCCTTGCAAGTGGGAGAACCTGGAAATCGCCCTCAGGGACCGCATGCTCTGTGGCCTGTGGGACGAGGAAGTTCAGCGAAAGCTGATGAACCAGGAGCTGCCCCCGACGCTGCACGAGGTCGTGAAGGCGGCGCAGGCCGCGGAAGCCACGAGGGCCGGAGTCAAGGGGTTCAGGGAAAGGCCCCCACAACCCGACAAGGCAGCGGGCTCGGTGCACACGGCCAGGTGAGCGCCACAATCCTCCACGGAGAGCAGCGAGGACGAGGACGTCCGGAAGGTACGGAAGGATGGCCGATGTTGCGACGGCTGCGGGGCGGCCCACGACCGCTCCAAGTGCCCGTTCCGGAAGGCTGAGTGCCACAACTGCGGACGTCGAGGGCACATAGCCAAGGTTTGCAGACGGCGGCGCGGGGACCAGAGAGGCTCGACAGACCACCCACCGAGATTCCAGGAAGGCACCCGGCCCTCGAGGAAGCAGGATGGCGTGGGCCACATCTCCAACGGCAGCGACGACAACGCCCCAGTTCACAGCGTGTCCTTAGGACACCCCCGTTACTTTGTTGAGGTACTGGTGCAAGGGGTCCCCATTAGAATGGAGATAGACTCGGGGTCTTCATATTCAATCATTTCCCAGAGGGAGTTTTTGGGAATTTTCCCCAACTTGCGGCCCAGGCTCAATGCGCTGAGGTCCACGCTGCGGGACGTACAGGGAAATAGCATTCCGGTGTTGGGGGTTGGAAAATTCAAGGTCCAGTACTAGTGGCATGCCGCGGAACTGCCCCTGGTTGTCCTCAAGGGGGGAAGCTGTAGCCTTCTCAGGACTCAATGGTTTAAGCCCCTGGGTTTGTTCATCGGAGGGGTGCATGCCATTGGGACTGACCCTATACAAGAGGTGTGTGACGCGCACCCCGAAGTGTTCAAGAAGGGACTTGGAAAATTCAAGGGACCCCCAGTTGCGTTTGACCTGGACCCGGAGGTCCGCCCAATAAGACTCAAACCGTGCAGAGTGCCTTTTGCACTCAAGGACAAGATAGAGGCGGAACTGGACAAATTGGTGGGCCAGGGGATTCTTGTTCCTGTTGATTCCGCAGAGTGGGAAACTCCGATTGTAACAGCGCTGAAGGCCAACAGGGAGGTTCGCATATGCGCAGATTACAAATGCACCATTAATAAGGCGATACGCCCAAATGCGTATCCGGTACCGGTGGTCAGCCACCTGTTGGCCAGGTTACATGGGGGGAGGTGCTTTGCAAAACTTGACCTGGCACAAGCATATCAGCAACTATCGGTAACCCCAGCTGCGGCTGCTGCGCAGACGATAGTCACTCATAAGGGGGCGTTCCAGGTCACGCGCCTACAGTTTGGCGTGAACTCGGCGCCAGGTATCTTCCAATCGCTCGTGGAACGCCTCTTAAAGGGGCTAGAGGGGGTCTTACCATACTTTGATGACGTGTTGATAACGGGGGGGGGGGGAGTGAATCTGAATTGGCTAAAAGATTAGACAAAGTGCTGACGATATTCGAAAAGGTGGGGTTGAGGCTGTGGAAAGACAAATGCGTCTTCTTCGCCACAGAGGTTGAGTTCTTGGGTTTCCGGGTAACCCCTGCAGGAATCAAGCCCTCCAAATCAAAGGTGGCCGCCATTCAAAATGCTCCTTGCCCCACGTCCAAGCCCGAATTGCAGTCGTTCCTGGGGCTCCTAAACCTCTACCATTCCTTCCTGCCTCGGAAGGCATCGGTGGCGGAGCCGCTTCACAAGCTTCTAAAAAAGGACGAGGCATGGAAATGGGGCGAGAGCCAAGAGAAAGCATTCAATGACCTGAAACAACTCCTAGCCTCAGACGCTATACTAACCCATTTTGACCCCAAGAGACCAGTAGTCCTGATATGTGATGCGTCCCCAGTGGGGGTGGGGGCGGTTCTGTGCCATGTGATGAAAAACGGGCGGGAGGCTCCGGTGGCGTTCTACTCCAGGTCCCTGTCTCAGGCAGAGCGAAATTATGCACAGACAGACAGGGAAGCGTTAGCAATAATCGCTGGGACCAAAAAGTTCCACGATTTCCTCTATGGCCGCCCTTTTACCATCGTGACTGACCACAAGCCCCTGCTAGGCATTTTCACTGCGGACAAGCCCACGCCTCAAATCCTGTCCCCTAGGATGCTCAGGTGGGCCATTTTTTTAAACGCATACCAGAACGCGCTGGTGTATCGCCCTGGAAAGGACATAAGCCATGCGGACGCCCTGTCGAGGTCACCCCTCCCCCACACAAGCGGCCACGTGTGCGAGGTGGAGCAAGACCACCAAGTGCTCATGATAGAGGTCTTGGATTCACCCCCCGTATTGCCCGCAGAGATCGCCAAGGCGGCAGGCAAGGACGAGATGTTGGCCCTGGTTAGTTCTTGGGTGCAGAAAGGGTGGCCAACGTCCTCCCCAGCGACGGAGTTCGCCCCATTTTTTCGGGAAAAGCTTGAATTGTCCTTAGAGAGGGGGTGCCTCCTGTGGGGGCAGCGGGTAATTGTCCCTGAAGCACTGAGAGCGAGGGTGCTCAAACTGCTGCACGTCAGCCACCCCGGAATTGTCCGTTCCAAGGCGCTGGCCAGGAGCTACTTCTGGTGGCCTCAGTTGGACGCCGATATCGAGCACATGGTGGGCACTTGCGCAAGCTGCCAGAGCTCCCGGCCCGAAGAAGCTCGTCTTCCGCACAGGGAATGGGACACGGCAAAGGGGCCGTGGTCCCACGTGCACATTGACTTTGCGGGCCCTTTCAGAGGATCTCTTTTTCTCCTCGTAGTGGATGCTTACTCCAAGTGGCTGGAGGTTCTCCCGGTTGCGAACACCTCCTCAGCCACAACTGTTAAACATTTGCGGAGGGTGTTCAGCATGTTCGGCATACCAGACACCCTTATTAGCGATAACGCTAGTTGTTTCACGTCCACTGAGTTTAGGGCATTCACCGAGATCAACGCCATCCGGCACATCACCTCCGCACCTTTCCACCCGGCGACAAATGGCCAGGTAGAACACCTCGTGCGTACCACCAAAGACGTGCTGAGGCGCATGGGCCCCGGGGATTTAAACCTGCAGTTGTGTCAGTTTTTACTAGGATACAGAGTTACCCCCCTAGCGTCAGGGTACTCGCCCACAGTACTCCTAATGCGCAGGAAGCTGACTACGATACTGACCAGGCTAGACCCCACTAGGGTGGAAGACACTGGGAGGAACATCGGGGTAGCGGGCACGAAGAGTTTCGAGATAGGCGCCCCGGTTCATTGCAGAAACTACGCTAGCGCAGGGCCAGCCTGGGTTCCGGGCGTAGTCATTGGGCAGACAGGCCCCGTGTCGTATTGCGTAGAGACCAGCACAGGTCTACTCTGGAGGCGACACGCAGACCAACTCCGGCGCCGGATCTCCGGAAACCAGGGCGCTGACAGCGCAGAAAAGGATTCAATGTTAGGGTTCTCCCCCACCCGTTCAGCCCAAGGGGGAGGAGAGGGGGGCCGGTGGTCCCCACCACGGGGGGAAGGGAATAAGTTTGTCCCCGTAGATATCCTGTCAGATACTCCCACAGATTCCCCAGTAGATGAGTTTGAGTTTGAATTACAAAACCGGGGGTTTTTTTCGGAGTGGTCCCCCACCCATCCAAGCGAGAAGAGGGGTTTTGCGTTAGCCCCCAGTGCCCCCGGTTTTCCCACAATGGAGTTCCTCCCTACCCCGCGGCAAGTCGCTAACGAGTATCCCTCTCCCATTGCCGGTATTCCCTTTTAATATCAGGGGGTGGGGTGGATTCGATCCACTCTCCTGGGTCCCGTGGGTCCATGAGGGTTGGGGGGACAAAAGGGGTCTGTCCCCCCAACCCTTCTGGCCCCAGGGGAGCCAGTGGAGATGGGGATCGCAACCCCTCACCCACTGATATTAAAGGGGAAAGCCCGATCAGGTTTTCCCTTTTAATATCCGGGAGTGGGGTGAGGAGGAGGAGGAGGAGGACCAGCTAAGCAGCCCCCGACTCCGGAGGCCCTGCGGTGGCGGCGGTAGCTGGCCTTCCCTCCTCTCAGTTGCTGTTCCTCCTCCTCCTCAACCCCGGCTGGGGGTGGTGGTCTCTGGTCCGGGCGGCCCCCGCCCAGCTCTGGACGGAGAGAAATAAGGGAAAATACAGGGGAATTAATAAAACGGGAGGGGGCGGGAAGAGGGGTAAAAATAAGGGGTTTTCTTGGGTAAAACGGGATGGTTGACAGGTATGGGGTAGATGCCAACCTTCACCTGTTCTGGCACTAAGCATTTTCAGTTCCGTCCTCCTCAGAGCTTTTCAGGATTGCTTTGCCATATGAAAAGCCAATATTTGGCCTTCCAACTGTTGTCAGAGCCATACCTGTCAAGTATCCCGGATTGGCCGGGATTTCCCATATTTCAGCGCTCGTTCCTCCAATTTCCCACTGCCATCCCATAATTTGACCAGCCGGGAAAGTAGTTACTGTGCATGGGTTCTGTGCAGAAGGGTCCTGCGCATGCTCAGAAGGGTTTTGCACAGAAGGAGTTGTTGCTGTGCGTGCGCGGCCGGGCCAGAGCAGTTCCCATATTTTCCAGAGTATGGTCTGACTGGTATGGTCAAAGCCCAGTTCCCATTAGCTTTCGCCGCCATAGCCAGCGGTGATGGATGGTGGGAGCTGGAACCCAACAACATCTGGAGAACTTCAGATGGCCACTCATGACTTAGATCAGGAGTTCTCAACCTTTTAAAGCTGGGGGCCGGCTTGGTAACACTCCCTCAGATAGCTTCGGGGGCAAGGAGGACATTTTGCTCTTCCTCCACCACATGGCTCCTCCTGGTGTGGTGGATGTGTGGGGCCACATGAAATGTTGCCGCAGGCTGCATCTGGCCCATGCACTCTGGTGTCTAGTCATGCCTGCCACATGACCACGGAAACGTCTGCAATAGCAGGCAGCGCTGGCTCTTCAGCTTTGAAACAGAGATGAGCACTGAACCCTAGAGTCGGATACAACTGGCTTTCGAGCAAGGGAAACCTTTACCTTAGAGATCCAAAACAAGTCATGGAAACTGAAATTCTTTTTTCATCAGAAATGCAATTCACCTTTAGGACCTGGTAGTCCAAGCTGCAGAAATATAGACAGCTATTGTTATTTTCCCCATCGTTTTATCTTTGGCTATATAGAGGGAGAGGCTAGAAAGACCAAATATAATTACAGATGCTTCATTTTGATGGTGCTTGAGCAATAGATCACAAAGGTAATGTTATAATTTTGAAATCAAGTTATATCCACCCATAGGCAGCTTATAAACAAAGTACACACCCCTTTTTAAAAAAATGGGGAGGGGGGGGAGACACATACTTTCTGTTCAGTCTATGAACAACCCATTCCAACTGAAATTCCAGTAATTGAAGCCTATGGCGTATTCTCCCTGCCTCACATTTTAAGACAGAGTGTGAAAGGTTTTGGGCAGATGTCCAGGTTGTGAACAGTTAGGCTGTGTGTGGTCGTGTGGGCTGCTTTTGTTACCCGCTGAATGGAAAGGTTAGCCTCCTGAATTAGCAGTAATGTAAGGTCATTTAATTTAACCCTATGGGAGGTCTTTGAGAAAGGAACAAAAGCAGAATAACACTCACACACCCCTCCAGACCCAGAACAGAACCACGAGCAGATAGGCCCTATGGGAATGAATGCCACTGCCAGCTGTTGTATGTCGGTGTTCAATATGAACAAAAGTAACAACTATTGTCACATATACAAATATATATACATCTTAAAAGCAGCTACTTACAGCAACTGTGGGCCTCTAGATTCACCTGAGAGGAAGCTCTTTGTTCGTCTAAGTAGGTGGAAGGCCACCTACAAAGTAACTTAGGTTGCCCTTGCTCGAACGCCAGTTGTATCTGACTCTAGGATTCATTGGTCGTCTTTGTTTACAGACAAAGAGCCAGTGCTGTCTGCGTCTACAGATGTTTCTATGGGGCATGTGGCAGGCATGCCTCGACACCGGAGTGCACAGAACACTGTTCACCTTCCCACTGAAGTGGTCCACTTGCAATTTCTTCCTTTCAAAGTGTTAGGTTTGAACTGGAACAGAGACGGGAGCTCACTCTGTCATGCAGTACTCAGGTCTCGAACTACTGACCTGCCAAACTTCCAGTCTTCAAGTTCAGCATCTTAACCACTTGAGCCACCGCAGTCCCTACAAAGTAACTTACTATTTCACATGGCTTCAGAATGGATTCTAACCAACTTTGAAAGTTTTAATACTTAAACGATTTCTCTCTCTGTGTGTGTATGTATCAGCATTCTCCAACTTGACATTTTCCAGAAATGCTGCAGTACAATTCCCATCATCTTCTCACAAGCATTATTGGGGGAAAGTAGTGGGAGCTTTGACAAATCATTTGTAGAAGGTGGCAAATTAGGGGAAACTGGCATGATCAATAATGGTCAAGGTTTCCAGAATAGTGTAATCAATGAAAATCACCAGCCCATCTCTTTCAAGATTGGGGAAAACAGTGTTGCAAAAAGTGGATCATGCAGACACACTGTGTCAAACCTAAAGAAGCTTGAAGATCATAACAGTGTTGACCAAGGGTGGCCAACCTTGGCACTCTATGTGTTCTTGGACTTCAATCCCCAGAAGCCCTGATCAGCAGGAGCGTTGTTACCTTTCCCGCCAAAGTGGTACCTATTTATCTGCTTGTAATTTCTTGGTACCATCATGCATCTGGCTACTAGCTCTTCCCACAAGGGTTGAAGGTGCTTACCTAAGTTCCAACTGTCACTTCCAACTGTCATTCTGTATGTAGTTATACTGAGTTAATGTTCCTGTAATTATAAAGAAATAAATAAACAGTGATTATTATTAATTACTATTGTTAATCATCATTGTTCAACCTCTAACAAAATGGTAGCAGAGAACTGGTTTTGAGAAACTAATTAAAAATTAAATTAAAGAAGATTTCCAACTCTGAATTACCAACATGTCAAAACCACCAACGAGAGTTAGGACCAGGCGTATTGCAGCGCAGCTAACTCCAAGTGACAAAAATATAAGCGGGAACTCAGCGGACACAATTGCCGATGATGATGGGGAGAAGAACAGAAAATTACAATTACTAAATTACCCGATGTCTACACCTATAAATGATGAAGAGGCAAGATGTGAGTCTAGAGGGGAAGATTTCCAAAAAAATGAGATTCTGTGGCCAGCAGTTCTAAAAATAATAAATTCAGCCACAAAAGGCAGCAACCCTATTGCTGATCTAAGAAAACTATTGTTTAACACAGGTAAAGTAAATAACATAGAAAATCTCACTGGGAGGAATGATGAAAGTAAAAATGAGGAAATGGCTGAGCCAAAAGGGACAGGGGAAAGATCAGCAAGATCAAGCCCAAAGTATCATTTTTTTTAAATTTCCAGCCGAACGAAATGACAGGATGGCAACAAACGAAGCCATTAGTTTCAAACCGAGAGGCGGAAGAATGGCAAGATAACACAGAAGTAATAGATTACGTTCATATAAATGAACCTACAAAATTAGACTTTTAGAATGGCAAATCAAAATTTTGCCAAGGTACTAGGCAAAGGAAAAAAAATTATTCCAGGTTTGGAAATTTTGAATGATGTACTTTATGTTCCAGAAACACCTATTAATGTATTAGCAATAGTTAAATTATCAAATGAAACAAATGTAAAAGTGTTCTTCCAAAAGGGAATGATAAAGGTCACAGAAATGTTGAAAAAATTTAAACAATAGATGGGTTACCATATTTGATATTTGTTGTTGTTCAGTCGCGCAGTCGGTTCCGACCCTTTGCGACCCTATGGACCATTGTTCTCCAGGCGCCTCTGTCCTCCACCATCCCCCTCAGCCCTCCCAGCTCTGTGCCCATTGTGTCTACAATGCCATCTAGCCATCTCATCCTTGGCCTCCCCCTTCTTCTTTTGCCCTCCACCTTTCCCAGCATCAATGCCTTCTCAAGTGAATCCTCCCTTCTCATTTGATGTCCAAAGTATTTTAGCTTCATCTTTACTATTTGACCTTCCAATGAGCAGTCAGGGTTAATTTCTTCTAAGATTGACCTATTTGTTCTCCTCGCTGTCCAAGGTACTCTCAAAATCCTCCTCCAACACCACATTTCAAAGGCATCTATTCTTCTGCGTTCAGCCTTCCTAATTGTCCAGCTCTCACATCCATACATCACTACTGGGAAAACCATTGCTTTGACTATTCTAATTTTTGTTTTCAATGTGATGTCTCTGCTTTTCACTATGTTCCCCAGGTTTCTCATTGCTTGTCTCCCAAGAATCAGTCGCCTTTTTATTTCATGGCTACAATCCCCATCTGCAGTGATCTTTGATCCTAAGAAAGTAAAATCTGTCACTGCTTCTACTTCTTCCCCATCTATTTTCCAGGAGCTGATTGGGCCTGTTGCCATTATCTTGGTTTTCTTGATATTGAGTCTCAAGCCAGCTTTTGCACTCTCTTCCTTCAAACCGATCAAGAGATTCTTTAGGTCTTCCTCACTTTCTGCCATTAGGGTGGTATCGTCTGCATATCTCAGATTATTGATGTTTCTCCCAGCGATTTTAATCCCATATTGTGATTCCTCCATCCCTGCACTGCGCATTATGTGCTCTGTGTATAGGTTGAATAGGCATGGTGACAAAATGCAGCCTTGTCTTACTCCTTTTCCTATTCCAAACCACTCTGTCATTCCGTGCTCTGTCCTAACTGTTGCTTCTTGGTTTATGTACAGATTTCTCAGGAGGCTTATGAGGTGCTCTGGTATTCCCATCTCTTTAATTACTTGCCACATCTTGTTGTGGTCCACACAGTCAAATGCCTTAGTGTAGTCAATAAAACAAAAGTAAACTTGTTTCTGGTATTCCTTTGTTTTCTCCATGATCCAACGTATATTAGCAATGTGGTCTCTAGTCCCCCTGCCTCTTCTGAAACCAGCCTGCACCTCTGGTAATTCTCTTTCCACATGCTGCTGAAGTCTGTCCTGTATTATCTTGAGCATCACCTTACTAGCGTGTGGGATGAGCGTGATTGTTCGATAATTTGAACATTCTTTGGCATTGCCCTTTTTTGGGATTGGGACATATACTGATCTTTTCCAATCCTGTGGCCATTGTTTTGTTTTCCAAATCTGCTGGCATATTAAATGCAGTAATTTGACGCCGTCATCTTTTAGCGCTTTGAAAAATTCAACTGGGATACCATCATCTCCACTAGCTTTGTTGTTTGCAGTGCTCTTTAGGGCCTTTATGACTTCGCTCTCCAGGATGTCTGGCTCAAGTTCTACTTCTTCATCATTGTGATTGTCAGGCGTGTTGAGGTCCTTTTTGTAGAGTTCCTCTGTGTACTCTTTCCATCTTTTCTTAATCTCTTCTGCATCAGCTAGCTCCTTTCCTTCTTTGTCCCTTATCATGGTCATTTTTGCTTTAAATGTTCCCTTAATTTCCCTGATTTTTTTGAAAAGATCTCTGGTTCTGCCTCTTTTGTTGTTTTCCTCCATTTCTGTGCACTGTTCTTTTAGGTAGTTTTCCTTATCTCTCCTTGCTTTTCTTTGAAATTCTGTGTTCAAATGATTGTAGTTTTTCCTTTCTCCTTTGGCTTTTGCATTCCTTCTTTCCTCTGCTATTTTAAGAGCTTCATCAGACAACCACTTTGCTTTCTTACTCTTCTTTTCTTTTGGTATGGTTTTCTTTGCTGCTTCCTGCATGATGTCCCTCATCTCCGTCCATAATTCTTCTGGTACTCTGTCTACCGAATCTAAACCATTAAATCTGTTCATCACCTCCACCGTGTATTCTTTAGGGATGCTGTCTAGGTGATATCTTTCTGGTCTCCGTGTTTTCCCTATTTTCTTTAGTCTAAGCCTGAATTTTGCGATCAATAGGTTGTGATCTGAGCCACAGTCTGCTCCAGGTCTTGTTTTTGCTGACTGTATGGAGGTTCTCCATCTTTGGCTGCAGAGTATGTAGTCAATCTGGTTTCGGTGTTGGCCATCTGGTGATGTCCATGTGTAAAGTCGCCTCTTGTGTTGCTGGAAGAGAGTGTTTGCTATGACCAGTGCATTCTCTTGGCAGAACTCTATCAATCTTTGCCCTGCTTCATTCTGTACTCCAAGACCAAATTTGCCTGTTATTCCCTCCACTTTTTGATTTCCTACTTTGGCATTCCAATCTCCTAATATAATTTGGACATCATTTCTTGGTGTCTGTTCTATGAGGTGTTGTAAGTCCTCATAGAACTGGTCCATTGTGGCTTCATCTGCACCAGTGGTTGGTGCGTATATTTGGATCACAGTGACATTGAAAGGTTTGCCTTGAATTCTGACTGACATCATTCTGTCATTTTTGAGATTGTATCCCATTACTGCTTTTCTCATTCTTTTATTGACAATTATGGCTACTCCATTTCTTCTAAGGTTTTCTTGTCCACAGTAGTAGATATGATGGTTTCCAGAGGTGAATTCACCCATCCCTGTCCATTTTAGCTCACTGATGCCCAAGATGTCAATGCTTATTCTTTCCATCTCATTTTTTTACCACTTCCAGTTTACCTTGGTTCATTGATCTCACATTCCATGTCCCTATGCAGTATTGCTCTTTACAACATTGCATTTCCCCTCCCACTTTCCTGTCCCTCCCATTCCTCCCCTCTGTGGTGTTAAGCATCCTGTATCACCTAGCCTGCCCTTTTGTTTTGCCTTTTGTTTTGGTCCATAGGGTTCTCTTGGCAAGATTTGTGGCGTGGTTTGCCGGTGTCTACGCCATTTTTCTCTCCTCATACATTTGATATACTTGAATGAAAACAAAGAAAGGGTGTGTGCTAACTCTGTTGACATCAATAACGATGCTGGGTCCGAATCAGAAGGGGAAGGTGAAATTACAGATAGTGCTAAACCTTATAAGGAAGGAGAAGCAGAATTAATTGTAGAAAATGAAAAACGAGATAAATTTGAAGGTACAAAAATTGAAGTTAATGAAATTTTTTGGGGGAAAACCAGTTCATGGTGAGTGTGCACACATGCTCCATAGAAGACTTGGACATGTGAGTTTTCCTGTAATTGGGCAAATGTTGTGTTGTTCTGATGGGTTGAAAATTAAAAGTTGTAAAAATTATCTCGAATGTTCCATATGCAAATGTTCAAAGACAAAAACTTCACCCATACAAAAAACTTCATTAAGAAATACTTCCCAACAATTTCAACTCATTCACTTAGATCTGGTAGGGCCACTAAATGAATCATTAGGAAAAAAGAAATATTTTTGACAATAGTTGATGACTATAGCAGGTATGGGTTTGTCTACACCCTCAAAAACAAGGCAGAAACTTTTACAAAATTTAAGGAATTCCATAAAAGAGTTGAAACACAAAATGATGCTAAGATTAAACAAATTATGACAGACCGGGGATCTGAGTTCTTATCAGGTGAGTTCAGGGCATGGACCATCAAACAAGGTATCATACATTATACTACTTCCCCATTCTCTGCATTTCAAAATGGCATTGCTGAAAGGAGAAATGGGGTATTACAAACAATGCTAAGATGCGTGTTGCAGGATGCAAATTTGAATCAATCATATTGGGGTGAAGCCATACTTCACTGCAACTATACTTTGAACAGGGTGTGGTCTAGTGTAATAAATATGACACTGTACGAGGCATTATACAGACGCAAACCAAGGCTATCTCATCTGCATGTATTTGGTGTATCGGCCGATGTTCTAATACCAAAGCAGATGAGGAGAAAAGGGGATAAAATATCCAAATTATTAATATTTATGGGTTATGAACCTGAGTCCAAAGCGTACAGATTTTTAGACAAACAAGGGAAAGTAATAGTTTGCAGGTCTTCGGTATTCTATGAAAACAGCAACTGGAGTAAAATTCATTCCAATGAAGTAATTATAAACGAACATGACATCAATTGTAATAGTAAAAAAAGAAAGACACATTCTAGCATTTCACAAGAAAGCCAAATAGATGAAGTTGACTTGCATACTGAAACTACAAATAATTCAATTGATATAGCCCCCGAAAATGATAAATTTAGTCAACAAACAGATAATAATTTAACTAATTCATACCTAAGAGCGTCTGCAAGAATCAACAAAGGCAAATTATCCAAAGAGTTCGAAGATTATGTGATGACAATTAAACATTCTTAGATCACCCCAAATAATTATCAAGACATATTAAGACTTCCCCTAGACGAACAATTGGAAAATTGGAAATTCGCTATGCAGATTGAAATGAGCATTTTAAAGGAAATGCAAGTATATACACCTGTGAAAAATAATCCTGAAGAAAAAAACCTGATAGGAACAAGGTGGGTATTTAAAATTAAACCTCTCGATAATAATCATGTTCTCTATAAGGCTACACTAGTGGCTCAATGATTTTCTCAAACTTTTCCTGAGGATTATACAGAAACGTATGGTCCAACTGTAAGAGTTGAGAGCATAAAAACTGCCTCCATATTAGGAGAAAAAGTGTATCAGGTTGATGTCCAGACAGCTTATTTGCATGCTGAACTGGACAAGGAAATTTACATAAAAGCTCAATTAGATATTGACAAGGAAGAGGGAGATGTATGGTTATTGAACAAAAGCCTATATGGTTTAAAGCAATCTGGAAAAAGATGGTATGACTGTCTATCTAAGGAATTGGAAGCAATGGGTTTTATAGCTTCAGATGCAGACAAATGTGTTTTCATCAGAAGGTGAACAAATAATGTGGAGAAAGTTTTAGTATATGAAGACGACATTTTATTCATAAGAAAGGACAAAATACAATGTGATAAATTCACAAATGATTTAAAGAAACATTTTTCACTCAAGGCTTTTGGC
Source organism: Bradypodion pumilum (assembly GCA_035047305.1). Classification (NCBI taxonomy): domain Eukaryota; kingdom Metazoa; phylum Chordata; class Lepidosauria; order Squamata; family Chamaeleonidae; genus Bradypodion; species Bradypodion pumilum. Next base: position 30,992,570 of record JAWDJD010000007.1, read on the forward strand.
AAGGTAGATAAATATCTTGGAGTAAAAATTACAAGAACAATTGACGGATTCACTTTTTCGCAAAGAGATAAAATATTTGAATTAATTAAAAATTGTAATATGTTAGACTCTAAACCTTGTGACTCTCCTATGCAGACTGATTTTTTAAAAAATAATCATAATGAGGATGAAGATTTCAATGAAAACACATTGTAAAGATCTGTAATAGGGTCAGTGTTACACATTGCAAAATGGACATGACCAGACATTAATCTGGCTGTGAATTTACTATCCAGATATATGAATAAACCTAAAATATATCACTGGAATGCAGTAAAAAGAATATTAAGATATCTTAAATTTACAATAGACGCAAAAATGTCACTTGCCCCTAAACAGGTTGATTTCCCCAAGAGTACGTGTTATGCTGATGCTGATTGGGCAGGAGATACAAAATCGAGGAAAAGTACCTCAGGATATATAATAATGTTAAACGATTGCCCAGTATATTGGTACACAGGAAAACAAAAATTGGTGTCAACTTCGACTACTGAAGCTGAATATGTATGCTTATCACAAGCAGCTAACAATTTAATTTGGTTTAACGATCTAATAATTTTTATTTGGAAAAAACCTGTCAATTCCATAACAATTCATGAAGATAATAAAGCTGCCATTGAAATATCCAAAGCAGATGTAATTGGTCACACATTGACATAAAATACAAATATGTATGACAACTTTCAAAATTGGGATTAATTGAAACCATACACTGTGTTACCAAAGAACAAATAGCAGACATTCTTACAAAACCTATTCCTTCAAAACAGCATTTATATTTGTCTCGAAAACTATGTGTAAATATGTAAATACTGTTGTTGTAACACTACTGTACTTTGTTTTTCAATAAGTTTGATGTTAAGGGGTATTGTTAAATATAAACATCAAACCTATATTATGGAATACAGGTACCATCATGCATCTGGCTACTAGCCCCTCCCACAAGGGTTGAAGGTGCTTACCTGAGTTCCAACAGTCACTTCCAACTGTCATTCTGTATGTAGTTATACTGAGTTAATGTTCCTGTAATTATAAAGAAATAAATAAACAGTTATTATTATTAATTACTATTGTTAATCATCATCATTCAACCTCTAACATGATTCCCTAACGCCATGCTGGTTGCAAGGATGTAGGAGTTGTTGTTCAAAAATGTAACTTTCTTAAGTTCAACTTCCTTTCCCCATTTTTGCCACTTGTAGACAGTTTTCTCCTACGGTTTGAGTCTCTGTCCCAGCTCCTGCCAACCTAGCAGTTCAAAAGCAAGAAATTGCAAGTAGATAAATAGGGACCACTCCAGTAGGGAAAGATCTTGGGGACATGAAAGGAGCCGCATTTGGGTGTGACGGGTGTCCTCTGAGCGGAGTTTCTTTAGCAAAAATCCTTTCAACCCAGAATAATTTCTGACATGAAATTATTATTATGCTCCTCTCTCTCTCTCTCTTTTAAAAGGGAGCGATATTTACTTATTTATTAAATGTGTAGCTCGCCTTTGCACTGGAAACAGGGGAGAAAGATAACCAGATAGAAACATAAACATGTTATTGTTTCTGTTGAGTAAGTAAACATCTGGAGCTATCTTGACATCGCTAATGACAGGATGAATGGGCCTGTGAGCTTCCGGCATGGTGTACCATAGGGTTGTACTACAATCACCGATGCAATTAGTGTGTGTGTGTGTGTGTGTGTGTGTGTGTGTGTGTGTGTGTGTGTGTGTGTGTGTGTGTGTGTGTGTGTGTGTGTGTGTGTGTGTGTGTGTGTGTGTGTGTGTGTGTGTGTGTGTGTGTGTGTGTGTGTGTGTGTGTGTGTCTCCAATTTGCCTTGCCAAGTTGACAAGCAGAATTTCCTCTTTGGAAGGACATGCAATTAATCACCGCTGCCATCCAAATAGCTTCCAGCTTGGTGTGGAAACTGCTCTTTCAGCAGAGCTTCTCAAAAGATGCCAGTGTGTGGTTCCCACAGAGTACTTGGAAAAGGAAATAACCAATCAGTGACCGGGAATAGGAAATAACCAACCAGGGATCCTGTAATTTTTTTGGTATTGCTTGGAGGCTTCCATAGCCTATACTCCATTATATATTTCCCTCCTAATATTTGGTTATTCCCCCTCCTTAAAAACAACACCTAGAGCTAGATTGGACAACCGGGGCAGTCCAGATGTTTTTGGACTCCAGTAAAGGTAAAGGTCACCCTTGCTCGAAAGCCAGTCGTATCTGACTCTAGGGTTCAGTGCTCATCTTTGTTTATACCCAAAGAGCCAGCACTGTCTGTGTTTCCGTGGACATGTGGCAGGCATGCCTAGACACCGAAGTGCACAGAACGCTGTTTACCTTCCCACCAAAGTGGTCCCTATTTATCTACTTGCAATTTCTTGCTTTTGAACTACTAGGTTGGCAGGGGCTGGGAAAGAGACGGGCGCTCAATTCTGTCATGCAGTACTCAGGTTTTGAACTGCTGACCTTCTGCCTCCCAGTCAGCATCTTGACCATTTGAGCAGTGTAGGTCAGCAATTCGAGACCTGAATTGTTCCCAGGCATTAGAACTTCCTGCCAGATGTGGCCAGGTATACTCCATCTCTATCATCCTTCCTGCTGTGATGGCTCAGTGGTTAAGAAGCTCACCTTGTTAGCTGGAAGGCCGGCAAGTCGGCAGTTTGCGACCCAGGTACTGCATGAAGGACTGAGCACCCGTCTCTGCCTCAGCTCCTGCCAGCCTAGCAGTTCAAAAGCAAGACATTGCAAGTAGATAAATAGGGACCACTTTGATGGGGATGGAACTTGGGGACTGTAACAATATGGTGCCTTACTCTCAGGTAGTTGTTGCAAAAAAGACTTTCATTCATTGTTTTTAGAGTTATCCTTAATAAGTGTGACCTACTTATGTCTGAAGAAGGTAGTTATCCGAAACCGGTCACAGATTGCTTTGTATTGGAAGATTTCAAAACTTTATAATGTTAATAAATAGTCATTTCATCATGTTTTCCCAGCCTCAAATGGTTTCTTTCTTCTTCTTTTTTTTGGCAACATTTACTGTACCGTTTGGCCACTGTTTCTACGTCGTGACTCTCAGGTAGGACTTGGTAGTCCTCTGGCCTCCCTGAGTAGGCCTTATTGTTCTTCTGAGTTGCAGCTCCCTGGCTGGACAACCCAGGCATCCAGATATGTGCAGATAAGGTAGCGCTGAGCCAAGTAATCACTCCAAGTCTCTTCAGGCATTTTAGAAATATATTGAAAGCATAGCAAGATGTAGGAATCGGGGCCGCAGAGGGCCGGAGGTCCCGGAGGAGACTGATCAAGAAACGATACGAGGCAGTATGGAGGAGGATAAGATCAGTGGTTTATTGGGAAAAAGGCATCATCATATATAGGGGTAAAAGCGCAACGGTGGCAAAAACAGTCATCTGACAGAAATCACATCACCTGTTTACTCGGGTTAATTGGGAATCTCTTGGAGGGAAGTTAGTTAACTTGGCCAAACACAGACTGGGGAAAACACCATTGTTTGGGGATTAGGCAGAGGTAAACATGGCATCTGTTTACACCCGGGGTAAAGTTGAGCTTGGAGATGAGTGATTATTCTAATGGGTAACTGGGTTAGCTATTCGCTCTCTCAGCAGATCCGCTGGTCAGGTCAGGAAATTGGGTGAATCAAACCCTATCATTTATCCACCCCCCTAAATTTATCTGCCTGCAAAGCCCACGGCTCAAGGAGCGTTCCCCCGAAGTGGCCTCTGCGCGGGCCGTTCCATGCCACTGGGGCATGGGGAAACCACATCTCCCCTTTTAATTTCATTTAAGGACCTGACTGGCGACTCTGCGTAGGAGAGGCATCAGCTGCTGAGCGGGAATGACGCTTCGGGGTTCCTTCTTGGGGCGGCACCTCAATGTCAGTGAGGGGATACATTGCGCCAAGCAGCAGACTGCTATGCCTAGCAGGACCACCCCCACGACCACCTTGAGTACCGTCTGAAGCCACCCCCATGGAATCCACGACCACATCCAGCTCCACAATGAGCTCCACCAGTCTCTCCATGCAGAGCCCTCTCTGATGCCCTGGACTATGGTGTGGAGGTTTGTGAGCTGATTCTGCACTCTGCGGGAATTATCAGTAAGGTTGAAACAACACATACCATGGAAAGACTCGCAACCCAAATGATGTAGCATTAAGAGGTAGTCTATGGCCGCCCTATTGTCAAGTATGGCATGGCGAAGCTCCGCCTGCTCCTGGTTGAGCAGCGCGATCGCCGAGGAGGTGTGGTTGATGGCTTTGGCTAATCCGCAAGCCAATCGACTAATCCTCCGAGCGTTGCCGACGGCTAAGGCTGGCATGCCGACTATGCTGACTGCCAGCGAGACATAGTCGGCTGGACTCAAAACTCTAAAGCTGCTATCACATGAGCTGTCTAACTGGGTGGTACGAGTGTGCCTTATGGGTGCTGAAACATTTGAAACAATTGTGCTTGGGGTGATCATATCCTTAGTAGGGAGTAACAGTGTCAACCGACTTAGGCAACATGTGGAGTCTGATACATTTGCGGGAATGTAGTTAAAAGTATACTGATTACATGTAAAGAACCAACCAGATGGTAACGTAACATGGGCATACATTGAACCAAGTGTCTCTGGTTTATCACAAGTCCAGTTGCTGCTGCCGGTATCGAAGCAGCAGCGCTGAGTTCGGCCGACTGCAGCGAAGCCGACCATTCGAGCACAAGTAGAGTTCGGGCTGGCCGCCACTCACGGAGTGTGAAGAGTGGCTGCGTCAGCCGGCAAAGTCATGGTGAACCGCAATCCCCCCCAGCGAGCGTAGGTTGCAAAACTTGGAGGGAGGTGCAGTCCGAAAATCCTCTTCAGCAGCCAGTCGCCATCCCTGGCGTGCGCATCTAGAGTGTGGCACACTGGGATGAGACAGGTGCTCAGAATTGAGGCAGAACCAATGTCCTGCTTTAGGCAAAAATCGGACTGCTTGACGAGACCCGCCAACCTTTCCCATAGGTTATAATGCATCCGGGCGGAAAGGTCTCCGTCTGGCATCAAGCCACTGGCCCCAAGTGGGGCGGCCTGAACGCCTCCCCCCACAAGTAGGGAGAGGGTCAGGATGATGATGGCTGCCATGGTGTTGGCGTGAATTCGGGCGAAGATTGCAGCCGTGAGGTTCTCCGGTGTCGGCTCCTTCTCCTCGCGTTGGAGGGCGTCCTCGGCCTCACTGCAAAGGGCCTTGATCATTCCCCAGGTGATCTTCGGCGCTGTCGGTGGCCGTCTCCTCCGACGGGTCTTGTCGGTCAGGGTGAGGTCCTCCATCTCCAGGACTGGACTCGGGTCGGCCTGGGTCCACGCCATGTGGTTCCAAGTGAGGCTTGACACACCGAGCTGGAATCCAAACGACACCTGTAGGAGACATAACTGCAGCATACCCTCTCCCCCAGGTTATGAGCGGCGCCGGGCCCCTCCAGGAAGGGTCCGGTGGCACTCGGTATCGGACCATCGGTCGCGGGAGAGCTTCCGAACGGCGGAAGTGCTTCTCCTGCGGCGTGCAATCCGAAAAAACATTAAGGTGATTGTAGGTGAACAATACCTTATTCAGACAATGCTGTGCCTGAGCCTGTGACTTGGGGAGGGCTGGTGGCTCCCCCCTTTCTGTTTGTTTGTCAATATAGGACTTGAGCGTCCGATTGACCCGTTCCACAATCGCTTGCCCCTGCGGATTGTAAGGAACACCAAAAGTCTGCTGAATATCCCAAGTGGCCATGAAGGTGGCCAGCTGCCTAGAGCTGTAAGATGGGGCGTTATCGGTTTTCACGTGCCGAGGTTTGCCCATGGCTGCAATGCAGGAAAGGAGGTGCTGCTCCACGTGGGAAGCAGTCTCCCCTTTCTGCGCCGTTGCCCAAACGAATTGTGAAAAAGTGTCTATGCAAACATGCATGTACTGCCATCTGCCGAACTGTGGGGCATGCGTGACGTCCATTTGCCACACCTGATTGTCCTCCGTCCCTCGTGGGTTGACCCCCCACGAGCCCCCCCCCCGGCGCCCCTGCACAATGCTGGCAAGAGCGAACTATGCCTTGGGCTTGAGAAAGTGGCAAATTAAACTGTCTGGCAAGTGCTTTGGCATTTTGGTGAAAGAAAGCATGGCTCTGGATTGGCGTAGTAAAAACACCCAAAACTGAATGTTGCTGAATTTCCTTTGCCGCCGCGTCCGCTCTGCTATTGCCCGCGGAAATCGGACCCGGGAGGTCCTGATGACTGCGAATGTGGGCAATATAGAGCGGCTCCGTGCGGTTACGCAAGTGAAATTGAGCAGTGAGAAACAAACTAAGCAAATTCTTGTCTATCGCGGGAGTAATGTATGCTCCCGGTAGACTGTGAAGCAAATTCCTAATGTACATGCTGTCCGTGATAATGTTTAAACGTTCCTTGGCGAAGGTGCGCAAGGCAAGGTTCACCGCTGCCAACTCTGCCCGCTGCGCGGACTTTTGTGGAAGAGTTAACAGCGTGCGCCAAGCTTGGCCCTCCTGCCAGGTCAAGACACCATATGTCCGACCACCATCAGTAAAAACTGTCCTGGCTCCCTGAAGTGGAACCAGCGAAAGCAACTCAAATAAGCTAACTGTCTGCGTCTGAAGTGAGACAAGTCTGGGGTCCTTTGGCAAGTGGTATGCCAAGCATCCGGTGAATCCTTCCAAAGCTATCGGAAGTGAGTCACCGAGCTGCATTAATTGCTGAACTTGTTCCTTGGTGAACGGGACTACGATTTTGGCCAAATCATGCCCTGAAATGTCCCTAGCTCTCAACCGTCCGCGGTAAACCACCGCGGAGACCAGTTCTTGGGGAGGAACGATGTTTCGTGAAGAGGTGTTCGGAAGGTACACCCACTCCACGATACTCGCCCCTTTCTCGGCATCCACGCCGAGCGCTCCAGTGAACATGGATCCTGACCGTACGATGTACAAATTCAAGATCGGAGCATATGGCCCTGGGGAGATCCTATCTACCCATCGCTGGCTGAGAACTTGGTTGACCTTCTCGAGAGCCAAGCGTGCGTCTCGAGAGATTTTTATCCGGTCTGCTGGCTGCTTATCTAAAGTTAGCAGCGAGAAGAGCGGCTTCAAAAGATCCGTATCCAAACGAAAATACGGTCTGGCCCAATTGATGTTACCTAAAACCTGTTGCAATTCTACCAGGGTGACTGAGTCCTGTAAATTGATTTGAGGCAAAACTGGTGCGGCGAAAGAGCGGAGAAGCCGATGACCCAAGTATGAGAAGGGCTCGGTTCTCTGCACTTTCTCTGGGGCAATGAGTAAACCTTTGTCCCCCAGGCTGGCCTGGAGGTCAGAAAATATTTCGCTGCCGAGTTGCAGCATCGCGACCAAGATGTCATCCATGAAATGGCAAACTATGGCTTTAGGGTAAAGGCTTCGGAACTTTACCAGTGCATTGTGAACATAAATTTGGCACAGGGTGGGCGAATTGAGCATGCCCTGTGGCAAAAACTTCCACGCGTAACGCTGCGTAGGCTCGCTGTGGTTCACAACTGGCACCATAAAGGCAAACCTTTCCCGGTCCCTGGGGTCTAAGGGGATTGTGTAAAAGCAATCCTTGAGATCTACAACTAGGATCTCCCACCCCTCGGGAATCATGTTCGGATTCGGGATGCCGCATTGGAGCGGACCCATTGGCTGAATGCATTTGTTGATCTCCCTGAGATCGTGGAGGAGTCGCCACTTCCCCGACTTCTTCTTAATCACAAAAATTGGCGAATTCCATGGACTCGTGGACTGCTCTATGTGTCCTGCATCTAGCTGTTCTTTAACTAGCTGCTTAAGGGCGACTAATTTCTCCCCCACTACCGGCCATTGTTCTACCCAGACCGGCGTGTCGGTGAGCCACTTAAGTGGCAACGCCATTACCCGAAGGTAAGCGTAGCACCGTACTGCTGTAAGATGTCTCGGCCCCAAAGGTTGATGTACACGTCAAGAATGTGCGGCCGAATTACCGCCGTGCCGTCAGCCTTTGGAATCGTGACTGTCACCCACTCTCGGCTTCTGAACCCTTCCTGAATGCCGCCTACCCCCCACACATCGGAGACCGGCTCAATGGCCCACTCCCTTGGCCACTGGCCACTGCTTATCACGCTCACATCTGCTCCGGTATCTAATAAGCCTGAGAATATTCTATTATTCAGAAATACCTCGATAACCGGGCGCTGTTTCCACTCAATGTTGGTCTCCACTGTCGCTAAGACCTGGTATCCTTGTACTGCCTCACTGGCGCTCGAGCGGTCCTCTGACCGGGGCTCGGAGCTGTCACTGAGCCTTCCCTGGCTATCTGCTGGCGAGTGTCAAGGAACCATGATCAGTTGCGCTAACGTGTCTCCTTTGTGAATTGTCTGGGGCAGGTGAGTCCACAACTGAACTTGGAGAACGCCTGAAAAATTGGAGTCAACGACTCCTGGAATTATGAAAATTCCGCGTGCTCCAGCTACACTACGGGGCAAAACTAAACCTATAAAGCCCTTGGGCAGTGGACCCATGTACTGGGAGTCCACCAGATAGACCGTGCCTGGCAGGTCGCATGTAACGTCCGCCTGACAAGTCAAGTCTAACCCTGTACTACCCTTGGGGCTGGCCTGTGCCCTCACGATGCCTGGAGTGGGACGGGGATCTAGTCTAGCTCTGGTGAGCTGAGGGAAGCCTCTGTTTGGACCGGGGCCAGAGACATGCCCGCGTTCCGGTTTCCCGAATCCGGACAGTCTCGGGCCCAATGGTAGCCTCTTTTACACTTCGGACACTGGGTTTTTGGAGCCTTGGAACGGCCGGACTTTTGTCCGCCTCCCTTGGATCGGCACTCCCTAGCGAAGTGACCAACCTTGCCACAATTGTGACACGCTCCTTGGGTCTTTCCTCTCGGTCTCTTACCCCCTTGCACTGCTGCCGCTAGCAATCCCATCTTGTAGGATTCTGTGCCAACGTCGGCGCAAGCTCTAATCATGTCCGTGAGTGTCAAGTCGGGACGATTGCCTAGTGACTGCAGGATTTTACGGCAGTCTAGATTGGCATTGTCCTTGGCTAGCCTCATCATGAGCTCTTGCTGGGCTTGCTCATTATCAATCTGCCTGCTAATTGCTTCCTCCAGGCGATTGATGAAGTCCATATAGGGCTCCTGGGCTCCCTGCTTGATAGCGGTGTAATTTTTAGCTGCTTTGCCAGTTGCTGGGACTTTGAAAAACGCCCTGAAGGCGGCCTCGGCCGACATCTGGAGAGTGGCAAGAGGCAAGTTGATTTGGGCATCGATGGGCTCGAAGGCACCTGAACCATATAACTGGTCAGGAAGTACTGCGCCTCCCATTCTGGCAGCCCTCGTCTGCGCCTCTAGGCGAAACTCGCTGTCCCAAATTAAATACTGGCTAGGGTTGAGCATCATCCGCATGACGGCTTTCCAGTCATGGGGAATCCACATGGTGTTCTCGCACACTTGCTGAAGCGTGCCCCTTGTAAAACGACTTTGGAGCCCTGTTTCTGAGATGGCTTTCCGTATGGCCATGAGAAGCTTATACGGAACTGGGGAATGAATTATCTGTTGGGCGCCTGTGAGCGCGTCTATTTCCATGCGGATGGGACATATCTGACTAAGCTCAGCTCGTTCTTCTGCTGGCAACTCCCCCTTCCTAATCTCCTCTTCAATTGTACGCTGAAGGGGACTTTTGGTAACTCGGGAACCCGTTGCTGTCAGAGAAGCGCCTGCGCTCCTCATTCCTTGCATTCCACCGGTGACGTCTGCAGCTGTCACCGGGGGAAAGCTCCCTACGCTACCCTGCCTAAATTGGAGTGACGGATAGAGCGCCGTAGGCGCCGTTGGCTCGGCTGGCGCTTCTGGCAGATTTGGGGGTTCTTTGGCCTCTACCCGGACTGGCTCTATCTCCACTAAGAGCTTCCTACACTTTCTCCATGTGCGAATTACGCCTCCTGGAGCTTTCGGGGGTTGCTGAATGCAGTCTCCTATCTGATCCCAGAGCTCGAGGGTTAACATACCTACTTCTGGGTAAAGCAGGCAGTGTTCCCCTAGGTACACCAAAAGTCTCGCTAGCTCCCCGCTGTGAAAACGCAAATTAAATATCCTGGCCAGGATCTTGAACTCTCCCTCACGAGTTCTTTGGCTAGCGGATGGACGCTGTCTCTGAGGACAGGTCCCCATATTACCTGCGATTGGGTCCTCCGAAGTTTCCTCCTCGGGACGAGTCGACGCGTCTTTGGCAGGCAACAGGTTCTGGCGACGTCGCTTTCTGGGTAGAGCTCGGAGCATGGACTGCGGCCACGGGCCCTCGGTGGCCACTGCGCTGTCAGGGATTCACAGCTGTTCCTGCGGAACATGTTTTTCCGTAACCTGCAAGCCGCCGCGAAAGCCGGGAGCACGCTGTAGGATGCCTCTTTGGACTGCCTCACCGCAGGCCGTCCCTCCGCTCGGCTGGCTGCCGGATGGAGTGCCGCGCTGTCCTCCGGGACGATTCGGACACGGTTCAAGCGCAGAACCGGACCGTGTGATCGCTACTCTGAGGAAGCCCGCTTGCTTACTAACGAGTAGATCACGTCGGGGTCACCAGATGTAGGAATCGGGGCCACAGAGGGCCGGAGGTCCCGGAGGAGACTGATCATGAAACGATACGAGGCAGTATGGAGGAGGATAAGATCAGTGGTTTATTGGAAAAAAGGCATCATCATATATAGGGGTAAAAGCGCAACGGTGGCAAAAACAGTCATCTGACAGAAATCACACCACCTGTTTACTCGGGTTAATTGGGAATCTCTTGGAGGGAAGTTAGTTAACTTGGCCAAACACAGACTGGGGAAAACACCATTGTTTGGGGATTAGGCAGGGGTAAACATGGCATCTGTTTACACCCGGGGTAAAGTTGAGCTTGGAGATGAGTGATTATTCTAATGGGTAACTGGGTTAGCTATTCGCTCTCTCAGCAGATCCGCTGGTCAGGTCAGGAAATTGGGTGAATCAAACCCTATCATTTATCCACCCCCCTAAATTTCTCTGCCTGCAGAGCCCACGGCTCAAGGAGCGTTCCCCCGAAGTGGCCTCTGCGCGGGACGTTCCATGCCACTGGGGCATGGGGAAACCACAGCAAGATACAGGATACAATCCATCAAAAGATAAGGAAGCATTTCAAAGCAAGGAAATAAAGCAAAGTGGTTCTCTAAGGGATAGCCCATGGGCCCCCCTTTCTCCCAAGTGTCTACATTTCGGCAGTTTGCCAGCACAGTATTCCAGAGAGTGTCTCTGTGTCAGCATGTGTGCGTGCATGAGTCTCTGGGTTATATCTCCTCCCACAGGGTCCACCTTTGGACCAATGATCTTACAGCAAGACATGTCAATCACACCTAAGGTTTCATTTTTTCTACACCATGAGGCTCACATTGTTTACATACCATTTTCTCTCTCCCTGCTCTGAAATCGCCATATTGAATGAGAATAAAGAGCAGGGTATACTTCATTCTGTTACAGGAACATGAAAGGAGCCTCATTTGGACATTCCCTGAGCAGAGTTTCTCCAGCAAAAATCCTTTCAACCCAGAATAATTTCTTGCACAAAATTATTATTATTATCCTTCCTTTAGCTGTGAGATACATTTTCGTTCTGGCAGGTTGTTTTATTTTTAGACCAACTGTTTGCTTGTCTAGGTTTTAGACTAGTGAATGGAACTTATTTCTATTTCACTGAAATGCTTTAATCATCGCATTTTTAATAGCTGTGTTTTTATGCTGTAATTATAATTTTGTATCAGTGGTATTTTATTGCTTGCTACCTTAGGCATTATTTTTAGAGGAAAGGCAGGTTATGAAATTAATTAATAATCAAACAAACATGTGCTCTTGGAGATGAATACCTTCCCCTTCATATATAACCAAGTTTCTAAGTTTTATTGGGGAAATGAGAAGGACTGTTAAACTAGTTTAAAGCTGCAGTCTTAGTTGCATACATTTATTTACTTGGGAATAAATCCCATGGAATTCTTTCCCCCAAAAAACCATGCATATTATCGAGTGGCAACCTGACCTCTGGATATAGTGGGAATGGCAGTGAATAGAAACAGAACTCAGAAACTGGTGGCTGCAGCTTCAGCAAAAGTAATGTTTGTAAGTTCTGCATAGAAGGGCTAAGAAGAAGAGGTTTGTCAGGATTGCCCAAAGAAATACCATTTCCAAGTTTAACATATGAAAACTATATGAAATCTAAAAGGATTGATTTTTCAAAACAACAACAGCAATCACTTCTTCTTCTTCTTCTTCTACTACTACTACTACTACTACTACTACTACTTTATCTTCCTTTTCTTCTTCTTCTTCCTCCTCCTCCTCAGCTCACTGGTTAAGAAGCTCACTTTGTTAGCTGGAAGGCCGGCAAGTCGGCAGTTCGAGACCCAGGTACTGCATGATGAAGTGAGTGCCTGTCTCTGTCCCAGCTCCTGCCAACCTAGCAGTTTGAAAGCAAGAAATTGCAAGTAGATCAATAGGGACCATTTTGGTGGGAAAAGATCTTGGGGACATGAAAGGAGCCTCATTTGGGCATTCCCTGAGCAGAGTTTCTCCTGGAAAAATCCTTTTGACCCAGAATAATTTCTGACACTAAATTATTATTAATACCAACCCACACAGACACACAAATGGATGCAAAGTACACTGATACAAGTCTTGGTATAAAGACTGTGGGGAAAGACTGAAAGAACTGGGCATGTTTAGCTTTGAGAAAAGGAAACTGGGAAGGGATAGGATAGGACTTTCAAATACTGTACTTGCAAGGTTTTCATTTAGAGGAAGGGCAGGTTCCCTTCTCAATCACCCCAGAGTCCTGGACATGTAATAGTGGGCTGAAACTACTGGAAACCAGATGAGAAACAAGGACAAGAATGCATCTATTTATTTATTTATTTATTTATTTATTTATTTGTTTGTTTGTTTATTTATTTATTTATTTATTTATTTTTCACGCTTATATACCGCCCACTTAGGTACAACCCAACTCAAGGCGGTTTACATAGCGGACAGTAAATACATAAAAGACACATGATAAAACAAAGTTAAAAGTTAAAAAACCCACCCCTAAAAGGTGCGCAAGAACCGAAGGGACCTTGGGGGAAGGCACACTTCTCTATACCAACCACCCAACGGTACCCCCATCCCCATCCCCACCCGCACCCCAAACTTGGCCCGCCAGCCAGGTCTTTAGTTCCTTCCTAAAGGGCAACAACTCCGTCTGGAGACGCAGTTCCACAGGCAGGAAGTTCCAAAGGGCCGGTGCGGACACGGAGAAGGCCCTCCTCCTTGTGCCAGAGAGGCGAGCCCCCCTGGCTGATGGCACAATTAGAGAGCCCCTCCGGTCCGCTCTGGTTGGACGGACAGACGTCCTTAGGGCGATGCAGTCTCTAAGATACCCTGGCCCATTACCTATGGTACATCTTTGGATCATCTTCAAGAATCCCAGAATTACATCAGATTAGGCAGGTCAGTGGCATCCCATTCCGATATCCAAAGCCTTAAAGTTAGGTAAAAGTTGCCCTTGCTTGAAAGCCAGTCATATCTGACTCTAGGGCTAGGTGCTCATCTCTGTTTGTAGCCAAAGAGCCAACGCTGTCTATGGCTGCAAACGTATCTGTGGACATGTGGCAGGCATAACTAGACACCGGAGTGCATGGAACGCTGTTTACCTTCCCACCGAAGTGGTGCCTATTTTTTGTTTTTGAATTGCTCTGTTGGCAGGAGCTGGGACAGAGATGGGTACTCACTCCGTTATGCAACACTTGGGTCTCAGACTACTGACCTGCCGACCTTCCAGTCATCAAGTTCAGCATTTTAACCACTAAGCCACCTCAGTTAGAGGACCTCAAAATCATAGTCTCAGACCCAAATCTACAATGTGAACCTCTACCCTCCTTACACTCCTGAGAAATCTCCTATGAGTTGGCCCTGGACAAGATCCAGGAAAGAACATTCCACAGTTCTCCTGTGCAATTCCTTCCTCTTGGCTCCATTCCAACCATCTTTAGAGTATTACAAAGCATTTTCTGACCTGTTGCAATTTGAACCCAAAAGCCTTTTCTCCTTTCACTTTACGGTTCTGGTAAACACCAGTACTTTGCCTCTTAGATAGGTCCGCCTGTTGTTACCCTTTCCCCCACCTCACTAATTTCTTTATGTTACTCATGCCCTTCAGCATTTCCTTATGCATCATGCTCTCCAAACTATGCTTGCAACAGATGAATCTGGTTTTGTCTTGCATTCACAATTTGGAAAGACCATTGCCCAAACACTTTAGAATGCTCTGTGTTTTGTGTAATTTAACATTTGGCTTAACTGTGACCCCCCCACACACACACACACACATTTCATTCAGAGAGTAAAGGTTTCCCTTGCTCAAAAGCCAGTTGTATCCAACTCTAGGGTTCAGTGCTCATCTCTGTTTCAAAGCCGAAGCCAGCGCTGTCTGCTTCTGCAGACGTTTCCATGGTCATGTGGCAGGCATGACTAGACACCGGGGTGCACGGAACGCTGTTACCTTCCCACCAAAATGGTCCCTATTTATTTACTTGCAATTTCTTGCTTTCAAACTGCTAGGCTGGCAGGAGCTGGGACAAAGACGGGAGCTCATTCCGTCCTGCAGTACTCGGGGATCGAACTGCTGACCTTCCGCCTCCCAGTCAGCATCTTAGTCACTTGAGCCACTGCAGTCCCATTCAGAGAGTAAATGTTCACAATCAAAAATAGGAATTCAGTCCTGTCCATTAAAATTGGGATGCTCATACTAGAAATGTTGGGGCATTCCAACATTTCTCAATATTTTGAGCAACTATTGAAATCTCAAGATATTAGCATGAGGTAACAACCAAAGTGTGACCATCCAAACTTACTGCCGGGAAATGTGGGAGGGATGGGGGGAAAGTACTTCATTGCATAGCATTGTTATTCCACCATGAAATTCACTGGCTGTTTGTAGATATCTTCCAACTGGGAGTCTGTCCACAGGGAACGTTAGGTCAACTTTCCTTGCACCAACGAGACTACCACTGCCTCCTGGTGTCTATACAACACAGGAGTAAAACTAGTGTCAAAAGCAGGGGTTCCCAACCTAAGGCCTTTGGGCCAGATCCAGCCCATGGCCCCATTTCATGAGGGCCCCCACCCCTCCAAGGGCATTCAAGAAACAGAATGGCCACCCTTTAGTGTATGGGACCAAAGACGACCGGACAACCGAAGGGTTGGTTTAACACAGGTTTATTGCATGAGGTTCCAGTTAAGCATGAGGTAATGGCGGTGATACATCTCAATATATACAGTAGCTCTCTACATTTGAATCTTGTAGCACGGTAGCTGATTGGTTGCTACCGGCGTGGCCTCGCCCAGGCACGCCTCCATTCCTGCTGCTGAATGCAGGTCTTTCTTCAGCTGCTGAATGCAGGTCTTTCTTCAGCTGCTGAATGCGGGGAAGGTTTTCCCGCGGCTGTCCGTGATTGAGCAATGTGAACCATGTGAGAGTGAACGCTCGCAGCTGCCCTCTATAGGCTGTCTGCTCGCGTTCCTTTACAGCTGATATCGTTTGTATCTGGAGTGGTTACAATCTTGCCTTACAGTATAATGAACATGCATACATACATAACATCCCTCCCCCCTAGGATGGGACGAAGTCCCGCAACCATTGTGGCTTGCCGCACGTTCGCTTGGGGCGTGCTTGCGCCTGCCCTAATTCTGGAGAGCCTGTGATCCCTGACTCCGCGGGAGCTTGTCCTGCAACGGGAAACGGGGATTCGTTAGTGGCTCTGTGGGGCGTCCGTGCCTGCCTTGCGCTTGGGGAAGGGAATGGGATGAACAGTTGGGAGGTAAATCCCTGCCTATTGCCCTCGGACCCCGGGGACCCTCCTAGTGTGAACCGCGGCACCGATGAGGTCGCCCTTGGGGAATGGCTACCTTCTGATCCCTGCTCGGGGAACCTTAAGACTGTGGTGGTGGGCGGACTCGCTGATGCCTCCGGTCTTGGAGGTGTTGGTCTCCGGAACATGGGCGCTATGTTGCATTCTAACTCACAGGGGCTACTGGGACTGGAGGTACCAGGGGCTGAACTGAAACCCCTCTTTTCGCTAGGACGGGTGGGGGACCACTCCGCTAACTCCCCCTGGTACTGTAAATCAACGTCTAAACCTCTATGGGCCTCTGAGCCTCGGGGGGACTTCCGCGGCTTCCGCGGGGTATGAGTGTGGTTGGGGCTCCTCCTTTCTGACGGGGACTCCCGCAACCCGGGGCTCCTCCTCTCTGGCGGGGACTCCCGCAAAAGATTTCCGTGGATCGATTCCCTTTCCTCCCCCCTTGGTGGGGACCCATGCTCCCCTTTTCCTCCCCCTTGGGCTAAACGGGTGGGGGAGTACCCTAACGCTGATTCAATGCTGATCTCATCCGCGTCTTGCTCTCCGGGGACCCTACGCCTGAGTTGGTCCACGTGTCGCCTCCACAGGAAACCTGTACTGGTCTCTACGCGGTATGAGACGGGGCCGGTTTGATCTACTACGGTGCCCGGCACCCAGGCTGGCCCCGCGCTGGCGTAATTCCTGCAGTGTACTGGGGCGCCTATGCTGAAACTCTTTGTGGGTTCCACCCCTATGTTCCGCCCTTTGTCCTCTACTCTCGTGGGGTCTAGCTTGGATATTCCCGTGGCCAGCTTCCTGCGCATCAACAGCTCTGCGGGGGAGTACCCTGACGCTAAGGGGGTGACCCTGTATCTCAGCAGGAATTGGCACAATTTCAGGTTGAGGTCTCCGGGACCCATGCGCAGTAGCGCGTCTTTCGTGGTGCGCACGAGGCGCTCTACTTGGCCATTGGTGGCCGGGTGAAAGGGGGCGGAGGTGACGTGCCGAATGGCGTTGCGTTCCATGAATGCCCTGAACTCGGCGGACGTGAAACAGCTAGCGTTATCGCTGACGAGGGTGTCGGGTAAACCGAACGTGGAAAAGACCCTCCTTAACTGTTTAATGGTTGTGGTCGATGAGGTGCTCGAGACTGGAATGACCTCCAACCACTTAGAGAACGCGTCCACCACGAGGAGGAAAAGCGTTCCCCTGAATGGGCCAGCAAAGTCTACGTGAACTCGGGACCAGGGTCCCCTCGCAGCGTCCCATTCCCTAGGTGGCGAGCGAGCCTCTTCTGGCCTAGAGCTTTGGCACGCCTCGCAAGTGCCGACCATGTGTTCGATGTCGGCGTCTAACTGGGGCCACCAAAAATAACTGCGGGCTAGTGCCTTAGAGCGTACGATCCCCGGGTGGCTGACGTGCAGCAGTTTAAGCACCCTCGGCCTGAGAGACGTGGGGATCACTACCCGCTGTCCCCACAAGAGGCAACCCCTCTCCAGGGACAACTCCAATCTCTTTTTGAAAAATGTGTCGAATTCCGCTGCTGGGGAAGACACGGGCCACCCTTTCTGCACCCAGGAGCAAACTGTGGCCAGCGCTTTGTCCTTGCCTGTCGCTTTGGCGATTTCGGCCGGTACTACTGGGGGGGGAGTCTAGGACCTCTATCATTAAGACCTGGTGGTCCCTCTCTATTCCGCCCACGTGGCAGCAATCCCGGGGAATGGGGGACCTCGACAGAGCGTCTGCATGACTTATCTCCCTCCCGGGCCGGTATACCAACGCGTGCTGATACGCGTTGAGAAAAATGGCCCATCTGAGCATTCTCGGGGACAGGATCTGGGGTGTGGGCTTGTCTGCGGTGAAGATGCCCAGCAACGGCTTGTGGTCAGTCACTATGGTGAAGGGGCGGCCGTACACGAAATCATGAAATTTCTTGGTCCCCGCAATTATTGCTAGCGCCTCCCTGTCTGTCTGAGCATAATTCCTCTCCGCTTGGGACAGGGATCTAGAGTAGAAAGCTATCGGGGCCTCCCTACCGTTCTCCAGCACGTGGCAAAGCACCGCCCCCACCCCCACCGGGGATGCATCGCATATCAGGACCACCGGGCGTTTGGGATTGAAGTGGGTCAGTACAGCATCTGATGCCAGGAGTCGCTTCAGGTCATTGAAAGCCTTTTCCTGGTCGTCGCCCCACTTCCATGCCTCGTCCTTTTTTAA
The DNA here is from genome assembly GCA_035047305.1 of Bradypodion pumilum. Lineage (NCBI taxonomy): Eukaryota > Metazoa > Chordata > Lepidosauria > Squamata > Chamaeleonidae > Bradypodion > Bradypodion pumilum. Next base: position 31,010,721 of record JAWDJD010000007.1, read on the forward strand.
CAATTTGTGTAGCGGTTCTGCCACGGCTGCCTTCCGCGGGAGGAAGGAGTGGTAGAAGTTGAGCAGTCCGAGGAACGACTGCAACTCGGGCTTGGAGGTGGGGCGAGGGGCCTTTTTGATGGCGGCTACCTTGGATTGGGCCGGCCTAATTCCCTCGGGAGTAACACGGAACCCTAGGAACTCAACCTCTGTAGCGAAGAAGACGCATTTGTCTTTCCGCAACCTCAAACCCGCCTTTTCGAATATTGTCAGGACCTTTCCCAACCTTGTTGCTAATTCGGCCCGGCTCCCCCCTGTAATTAATACGTCATCAAAATAGGGTAACACCCCCTCCAACCCCTTCAGGAGGCGTTCCACCAATGACTGGAAAATCCCGGGCGCCGAATTCACGCCGAATTGGAGGCGCGAAACCTGGAACGCCCCTTTGTGGGTGACTATTGTTTGTGCAGCAGCTGCGGCGGGGGTCACCGGGAGTTGCTGGTAGGCTTGGGCCAGGTCGAGTTTGGCGAAACACCTCCCCCCGTGTAACCTGGCCAACAAGTGGCTGACTACCGGCACCGGATACGCATTAGGGCGGATCGCCTTATTTATGGTGCACTTGTAATCAGCGCATATTCGGACTTCCCCGTTGGCCTTGAGCGCTGTTACAATTGGAGTTTCCCACTCCGCAGAATCAACAAGAACAAGAATCCCCTGGCCCACTAATTTGTCCAATTCCGCCTCTATTTTGTCCTTTAGTGCGAAAGGCACTCTGCGCGGTTTAAGTCTGATTGGACGCACTCCAGGGTCCAGGTCGAAAGTCACTGGGGGGCCCTTGAATTTTCCGAGCCCCTTTTTAAAAACCTCGGGGTGCGCGTCGCACACGCTCTGTATTGGATCAGTCCCGGCGGCGTGTGCTCCCACGGCGTGCACCCCCCCAATGAACAACCCCAGGGGCTGGAACCATTGAGTCCCGAGGAGGCTGCATTTACCCCCCTTGAGGACGACTAAGGGAAGCGTTGCGGTGTACTTTTTGAACTGGACCTGGAACTTCCCAACCCCCAACACTGGGATGCGGTTCCCCTGCACGTCCTTCAGCGTGGCCCTCAACGCCTTGAGCTTGGGCCGCACGCGGGGGGCGATTTTCATGAACTCCCCCTGGGAAATAATGGAGTATGAGGAACCCGAGTCCACCTCCATTCTAACAGGGGCCCCTTGTATTACTACCTCAACGAAGTAACGGGGGTGCTCCGTGGAAACGCTGCAAACCGGCGCGTCGTCCTCGCTGTCGTCGGAGACTCGCCCTACTCCGTCCCGCGTCCTCGTGGTCCGGGTGCCGTCCTTCGGCCTCGTGGTGCGGTCCTGCCTCGTGGTGCGGTCCTGCCTCGCCGAGCGGTCTGGAGAACTCCGGGTGGCCTCACGTCGTTTCCGGCAGACCTTGGCTATGTGCCCGCGCCGGCCGCAGCTGTGGCACTCGGCCTTGCGGAATGGGCACTTGGTGCGGGCGTGGGCGGCGCCGCAGCCATCGCAGCGCCGGCCCTCTCTCTGGACCCTCCGGACGTCCTCGTCGTCGCTGCTCTCTGCAGACGAGTTCGAAGTCCGCCGGGCCGCGCGCACCGAACTCTCTGCCTTGGCGGTCTTCGGGCGCCAGTCCTGAAGTTCGTGCACCCCGGCCGACGTGGCCTCAGCGGCCTGTGCCGCGTCGAGGACTTGTTGCCACGTGGGAGGCGGCTCCCTTTTCATCAGCGCGCGCTGAGTCTCTGTGTCCCTCAGACCGCAGAGCAGGCAGTCTCGGAGGGTGACGTCGGGGAGCTCCCACTTGCATGGGCCGGCGGCCAACCGCAGGGCCGCGGCGAACTCATCGACCGATTCCCCGGGTGCCTGGACTCGCCTCCAGAACGCGCTCCGAGCGGGGAACATCGCTATCGCTGGCCGGAGATGGGCGCGCAGCGCCGCCAGGAGCTCTGTGGCTTTGAGGTCGCTCACCTTCCTTGGCGCGATCAGGTCCACCAAGGTCCTCTTGGTCTCGTGTCCGAGCATGCGGACGAAAATGGCCCTCTTTTTGGCCTCATCTGAGACTTCGAGCTCCACCAGCGCTGCGTTGAAGTCTATCTCAAACAGCTCCAAGTCTCCCGGCTTCCTGATCTCGTAGCCGGCGCATGTCTTGGTCCCGTGGGCAGCCATCTATCCCACCTTCGTCGCCAGTTTAGTGTATGGGACCAAAGACGACCGGACAACCGAAGGGTTGGTTTAACACAGGTTTATTGCATGAGGTTCCAGTTAAGCATGAGGTAATGGCGGTGATACATCTCAATATATACAGTAGCTCTCTACATTTGAATCTTGTAGCACGGTAGCTGATTGGTTGCTACCGGCGTGGCCTCGCCCAGGCACGCCTCCATTCCTGCTGCTGAATGCAGGTCTTTCTTCAGCTGCTGAATGCAGGTCTTTCTTCAGCTGCTGAATGCGGGGAAGGTTTTCCCGCGGCTGTCCGTGATTGAGCAATGTGAACCATGTGAGAGTGAACGCTCGCAGCTGCCCTCTATAGGCTGTCTGCTCGCGTTCCTTTACAGCTGATATCGTTTGTATCTGGAGTGGTTACAATCTTGCCTTACAGTATAATGAACATGCATACATACATAACATCAGTTTAGTGTATGGGACCAAAGACGACCGGACAACCGAAGGGTTGGTTTAACACAGGTTTATTGCATGAGGTTCCAGTTAAGCATGAGGTAATGGCGGTGATACATCTCAATATATACAGTAGCTCTCTACATTTGAATCTTGTAGCACGGTAGCTGATTGGTTGCTACCGGCGTGGCCTCGCCCAGGCACGCCTCCATTCCTGCTGCTGAATGCAGGTCTTTCTTCAGCTGCTGAATGCAGGTCTTTCTTCAGCTGCTGAATGCGGGGAAGGTTTTCCCGCGGCTGTCCGTGATTGAGCAATGTGAACCATGTGAGAGTGAACGCTCGCAGCTGCCCTCTATAGGCTGTCTGCTCGCGTTCCTTTACAGCTGATATCGTTTGTATCTGGAGTGGTTACAATCTTGCCTTACAGTATAATGAACATGCATACATACATAACATCCCTCCCCCCTAGGATGGGACGAAGTCCCGCAACCATTGTGGCTTGCCGCACGTTCGCTTGGGGCGTGCTTGCGCCTGCCCTAATTCTGGAGAGCCTGTGATCCCTGACTCCGCGGGAGCTTGTCCTGCAACGGGAAACGGGGATTCGTTAGTGGCTCTGTGGGGCGTCCGTGCCTGCCTTGCGCTTGGGGAAGGGAATGGGATGAACAGTTGGGAGGTAAATCCCTGCCTATTGCCCTCGGACCCCGGGGACCCTCCTAGTGTGAACCGCGGCACCGATGAGGTCGCCCTTGGGGAATGGCTACCTTCTGATCCCTGCTCGGGGAACCTTAAGACTGTGGTGGTGGGCGGACTCGCTGATGCCTCCGGTCTTGGAGGTGTTGGTCTCCGGAACATGGGCGCTATGTTGCATTCTAACTCACAGGGGCTACTGGGACTGGAGGTACCAGGGGCTGAACTGAAACCCCTCTTTTCGCTAGGACGGGTGGGGGACCACTCCGCTAACTCCCCCTGGTACTGTAAATCAACGTCTAAACCTCTATGGGCCTCTGAGCCTCGGGGGGACTTCCGCGGCTTCCGCGGGGTATGAGTGTGGTTGGGGCTCCTCCTTTCTGACGGGGACTCCCGCAACCCGGGGCTCCTCCTCTCTGGCGGGGACTCCCGCAAAAGATTTCCGTGGATCGATTCCCTTTCCTCCCCCCTTGGTGGGGACCCATGCTCCCCTTTTCCTCCCCCTTGGGCTAAACGGGTGGGGGAGTACCCTAACGCTGATTCAATGCTGATCTCATCCGTGTCTTGCTCTCCGGGGACCCTACGCCTGAGTTGGTCCACGTGTCGCCTCCACAGGAAACCTGTACTGGTCTCTACGCGGTATGAGACGGGGCCGGTTTGATCTACTACGGTGCCCGGCACCCAGGCTGGCCCCGCGCTGGCGTAATTCCTGCAGTGTACTGGGGCGCCTATGCTGAAACTCTTTGTGGGTTCCACCCCTATGTTCCGCCCTTTGTCCTCTACTCTCGTGGGGTCTAGCTTGGATATTCCCGTGGCCAGCTTCCTGCGCATCAACAGCTCTGCGGGGGAGTACCCTGACGCTAAGGGGGTGACCCTGTATCTCAGCAGGAATTGGCACAATTTCAGGTCGAGGTCTCCGGGACCCATGCGCAGTAGCGCGTCTTTCGTGGTGCGCACGAGGCGCTCTACTTGGCCATTGGTGGCCGGGTGAAAGGGGGCGGAGGTGACGTGCCGAATGGCGTTGCGTTCCATGAATGCCCTGAACTCGGCGGACGTGAAACAGCTAGCGTTATCGCTGACGAGGGTGTCGGGTAAACCGAACGTGGAAAAGACCCTCCTTAACTGTTTAATGGTTGTGGTCGATGAGGTGCTCGAGACTGGAATGACCTCCAACCACTTAGAGAACGCGTCCACCACGAGGAGGAAAAGCGTTCCCCTGAATGGGCCAGCAAAGTCTACGTGAACTCGGGACCAGGGTCCCCTCGCAGCGTCCCATTCCCTAGGTGGCGAGCGAGCCTCTTCTGGCCTAGAGCTTTGGCACGCCTCGCAAGTGCCGACCATGTGTTCGATGTCGGCGTCTAACTGGGGCCACCAAAAATAACTGCGGGCTAGTGCCTTAGAGCGTACGATCCCCGGGTGGCTGACGTGCAGCAGTTTAAGCACCCTCGGCCTGAGAGACGTGGGGATCACTACCCGCTGTCCCCACAAGAGGCAACCCCTCTCCAGGGACAACTCCAATCTCTTTTTGAAAAATGTGTCGAATTCCGCTGCTGGGGAAGACACGGGCCACCCTTTCTGCACCCAGGAGCAAACTGTGGCCAGCGCTTTGTCCTTGCCTGTCGCTTTGGCGATTTCGGCCGGTACTACTGGGGGGGGAGTCTAGGACCTCTATCATTAAGACCTGGTGGTCCCTCTCTATTCCGCCCACGTGGCAGCAATCCCGGGGAATGGGGGACCTCGACAGAGCGTCTGCATGACTTATCTCCCTCCCGGGCCGGTATACCAACGCGTGCTGATACGCGTTGAGAAAAATGGCCCATCTGAGCATTCTCGGGGACAGGATCTGGGGTGTGGGCTTGTCTGCGGTGAAGATGCCCAGCAACGGCTTGTGGTCAGTCACTATGGTGAAGGGGCGGCCGTACACGAAATCATGAAATTTCTTGGTCCCCGCAATTATTGCTAGCGCCTCCCTGTCTGTCTGAGCATAATTCCTCTCCGCTTGGGACAGGGATCTAGAGTAGAAAGCTATCGGGGCCTCCCTACCGTTCTCCAGCACGTGGCAAAGCACCGCCCCCACCCCCACCGGGGATGCATCGCATATCAGGACCACCGGGCGTTTGGGATTGAAGTGGGTCAGTACAGCATCTGATGCCAGGAGTCGCTTCAGGTCATTGAAAGCCTTTTCCTGGTCGTCGCCCCACTTCCATGCCTCGTCCTTTTTTAACAATTTGTGTAGCGGTTCTGCCACGGCTGCCTTCCGCGGGAGGAAGGAGTGGTAGAAGTTGAGCAGTCCGAGGAACGACTGCAACTCGGGCTTGGAGGTGGGGCGAGGGGCCTTTTTGATGGCGGCTACCTTGGATTGGGCCGGCCTAATTCCCTCGGGAGTAACACGGAACCCTAGGAACTCAACCTCTGTAGCGAAGAAGACGCATTTGTCTTTCCGCAACCTCAAACCCGCCTTTTCGAATATTGTCAGGACCTTTCCCAACCTTGTTGCTAATTCGGCCCGGCTCCCCCCTGTAATTAATACGTCATCAAAATAGGGTAACACCCCCTCCAACCCCTTCAGGAGGCGTTCCACCAATGACTGGAAAATCCCGGGCGCCGAATTCACGCCGAATTGGAGGCGCGAAACCTGGAACGCCCCTTTGTGGGTGACTATTGTTTGTGCAGCAGCTGCGGCGGGGGTCACCGGGAGTTGCTGGTAGGCTTGGGCCAGGTCGAGTTTGGCGAAACACCTCCCCCCGTGTAACCTGGCCAACAAGTGGCTGACTACCGGCACCGGATACGCATTAGGGCGGATCGCCTTATTTATGGTGCACTTGTAATCAGCGCATATTCGGACTTCCCCGCTGGCCTTGAGCGCTGTTACAATTGGAGTTTCCCACTCCGCAGAATCAACAGGAACAGGCAGGGCAAAATGGCCATCCAGCCCTTGAAGCTGACTGAGAGAGCATGACCCGGCCCCTGGCTTGAGAAAGTTGGGAACCCCTGGTCAAAACTATCAAAGTAAGACACCCCCCCCCCTTATTTTTTATCCACTTTGGTCTGTTTTTCCCCACAGCAGGATCTGCTCTTGTGAACTCCACCACTGTGGTTTTTCTGTACTGATCTGTATATATATTTTCAGGAGGGGAGCAGGTGTCATTGGGTGAAGTTTTTTAATTGTCATTTTTTACCTGATCCATGATTTCTACACTTGGTGGATAGATATAACAAAAAGGGAAAGGAGGGCGGAGTTAAATTTAAAGGGAAAAGGCACAGAAGATGGAGCGAGACATCAGGTAACAGTTCCAGATATATGTGGACAGGCAGTACTAGGATAATACAGTAGATTACAGTATACATAAAGGTAAAGGTCGCCCTTGCTCGAAAGCCAGTCATATCCAACTCTAGGGTTCAGTGTTCATCTCTGTTTATAGCCAAAGAGCCAGTACTGTTTGCATTTGCAGACATTTCCATGGACATGTGGCAGGCATGCCTAGACATCAAAGTGCATGGAATGCTGTTTACCTTCCCACCGAAGTGGTCTCTATTTATCTACTTGCAATTTCTTGTTTTCGAACTGCTAGGCTGGCAGTAGCTGGGACAGAGACGGGTGCTCATTCCGTCATGCAGTACTCCGGTTTGAAACTGCTGACCTTCTGCCTCCCAGTCAGCGTCTTAACCATTTGGGCCACTGCAGTGCAAGGATAGATTACTGTATACCGAGCAACAAATATTCTCCCCGTAGGCAAAAGTAAAGCTCTCCCTTGCTAGAAAGCCAGTTGTCCAACTCTAGGGGATGGTGTTCATCTCCATTTACAGCCAAATTGCCATCATTGACTACATCTGCAGATGTTTCCATGATCATGTGGCAAGCATGAATAGATGCTGGAGTGCATAAAATGCTGTTACCTTTCCTACCAAAGTGGTACTAATTTATCTACTTTCAATTTCTTGCTTTTGAACTGCTGGGTTAGTAGGAGCTGAAACAGATAATGGGCTCTTGCTCCATTGTACACCACTAAGGTCCTGAACTGCCTACCTGCTGACCTTATGGTTATCAAGCTCAGCATCTTAACCACCAAGCCACCATAGCCCTCCTTAGTTATTTTTTAGAAAAGGCCTTAAGTGGATGCAAATATCAGGCTGAGCTATTTAAATCTGCAACAAGAGAAATATCAGATTGATCCAAAACAATCCAGAACAAACAAGGATGAGCTCTGGAATGGAGGTTAAATAATGATGGCATTATATCATCAGAAGTAGAATGCCTTTCAGTAAAAATTGATAGGGAGCCAACCACATCTGTAGATCTATGTACAGTTTGCCTGAGGTCTCTGTTTGGACACTGGTACGTTGAAATATTGGGCTATTTAGCCCTCTAGTCTGATATAGCAAGGCTATTTTAAAAAAAGGTTTTCATAGTAATGGACAGAAACTGACATAACTTCTTTGAAACAAAAGTTTCCTGATCTATAACTATTTATGGCACCCTTAAGAGTCAAAATCCTGTTGCAAAACAGACAACAATTTACTCTCTCTGGAAGTCTGGCCTTCACATGAATGGTCAACCAACTTCAGGGCTAATGCATACAAAGGACACCCTTCCAGATGGGAAAAATTGTCCATGAAACTGCCCTTGTGCCCTTTGCTTCCCCAACAGGATTCTGGCAAAAGATTGTAAGAAAATTGAAGAGCAACTCTCTCTCAACACTACATCTTATCCCTGGAAAACTGTTGTGTTCTGTAAAGCTGTGCCTTTAACAATGTACCTTTGCCATGTGTTACCAATGTAACCTTTCTGTGTGCAACATTATAACCATCAGCTGTATCAATGTAACCTAATAAGGGGACGCGAGCTAGTGACCACCAGAGGGCAGTAGCGAGCGTCCAGCTCTCATGGATCATAGTCACCTGGTTCAGCAGCGCGGGAAGATTCCCCGCGACCTCCTCACCTGGTCAAGAAGGGCATGACCTCCTACGACGTCACACAGGCAGCAACCAGAAGTCTGTCGACGAGCCACATTCAAATGTATAGCCAGCTGTATATATTGAGCTACCCATCCGCCATTACCTCATGTTCCTCCGGATCATCATGCAATAAACCTGTGTTAAGCCAACCCTTCGGCTGTTTCATTGTATTTGGTCCCTTACACTAAACTGGCGACGAAGGTGGGATTATGGCAGCCCACGGGACCAAGACATGCGCCGGTTTCGAAATCAGGAAACCGGGCGACTGGGAGATCTTCGAGATGGACTTCCAGGCCGCACTGATCGAGTCCGAAGTCACGGAAGAGGCGAAGAAAAGAGCCATCTTCACCAGAATGCTCGGACAAGAAACAAAAAGGACCTTGGTGGACCTGATCGCACCGAGAAGGGTGAGCGAATTCAAGGCCAAGGAACTCATGCAGATGCTGCGTGAGCACGTCCGGCCCGCCACGGCGATGTTTCCCGCTCGGAGTGCGTTTTGGAGGCGAGTCCAAGCGCCCGGGGAGACGGTCGCCGCATTCGTGGCGGCCCTGCGGCTGGCGGCCGGCCCGTGCAAATGGGAGAATGCCGAAATCACCCTCCGAGACTGTGTGCTGTGCGGCCTGAACGACGCCGAAACCCAGCGCACATTAATGAACCAAGAGCCGCCTCCCACGTTGCAGGAGGTCATCAGAGCGGCCCAGGCCGCAGAAGCTACGAAGGCCGGGGTCCAAGAACTTCAGGACTGGTGGCCAAAGGCGAGCAAAGCAGAGGCTCCGGTACAGGCGGCCCGGCGAACTTCGAGGTTGTCCACAGAGAGCAGCGACGATGAGGACGTCCAGAGGGTCCGGAAGGAGAGCCGGCGATGCGACGGCTGTGGAGCGGCCCACGACCGCGTGAAATGCCCCTTCCGGAAGGCCGAGTGCCACAACTGCGGCCGCCGCGGGCACATCGCCAAGGTGTGCAGGAAGAAGCGCGAGACCTGGAGGAGCTCCGCAGACCGTTCCACGGGACAAGACCGCCCAACGAAACCCAAGGATGGCGCCCAGGCCACGCGGAAGCAGGACGGCATGGGCCGCATCGCCGACGGCAGCGAGGACGACGCCCCAGTGTTCAGCGTGTCTACTAGACACCCCTGCTACTTTGTTGAGGTACTAGTCCAAGGGGTCCCCATTAGGATGGAAATTGACTTGGGGTCCTCATATTCAATCATTTCCCAGAGGGAGTTTTTGGGAATTGCCCCCCACAAGCGACCCAAGCTCAAAGCATTGAGGTCCACACTACGGGACGTGCAAGGGAACAGTATTCCAGTGTTGGGGGTTGGAGAATTTCAGGTCAAATTCAAGGAGCACGCCGCGTCCCTTCCCCTAGTCGTGCTCAAAGGAGGAAATTGCAGCCTCCTCGGGACTCAATGGTTCCAGCCCCTGGGGTTGTTTATTGGGGGGGTGCACGCCGTTGGGATGCACGCCGTTGGGACTGATCCAATTCAGGAGGTGTGCGAGGCGCACCCCGAAGTCTTCAAAAAGGGACTGGGGAAATTCAAGGGGCCCCCAGTGACTTTCGACCTGGACCCGGAGGTCCGCCCAATTCGCCTAAAACCACGCCGGGTGCCGTTTGCACTCAAGGACAAGATAGAGGCGGAACTGGACAAGTTGGTGGGCCAGGGGATCCTTGTGCCTGTAGATTCTGCGGAGTGGGAAACTCCAATTGTAACCGCTCTAAAGGCCAATGGGGAGGTCCGTATATGCGCCGACTACAAGTGCACCATCAACAAGGCGATCCGCCCGAATGCATATCCGGTGCCGGTAGTCAGCCATCTGCTGGCCAGGTTACACGGGGGAAAGTGTTTCGCTAAGCTCGACTTAGCACAGGCCTACCAGCAGCTCACGGTGTCCCCTGCCGCCGCTGCTGCGCAGACCATAGTCACCCATAAGGGGGCGTTCCAGGTGACGCGCCTCCAGTTCGGCGTGAATTCGGCACCTGGAATTTTCCAGTCACTCGTGGAACGCCTCCTGAAGGGATTGGAGGGGGTGTTGCCTTATTTTGATGACGTGTTAATAACGGGGGGGAGTCGGGCGGAATTGGCCAAAAGGTTGGGGAAGGTCCTGACGATATTCGAAAAGGCGGGGCTGAGGTTGCGAAAGGACAAATGCGTCTTCTTCGCAACCGAGGTTGAGTTCCTAGGGTTTTGTGTGACTCCTGAGGGAATAAAACCATCCATGTCCAAAGTGGCAGCCATTAAAAAAGCCCCCCGCCCCACCTCCAAGCCCGAGTTACAGTCGTTCCTAGGACTGCTCAACTTCTACCACTCCTTCCTTCCCCGAAAGGCAGCGGTGGCTGAGCCGCTACACAAACTGCTAAAGAAAGACCAGGCATGGAAGTGGGGCGATGACCAAGAAAGGGCATTTAGCGAGCTAAAAAGCCTCCTGGCGTCCGACGCTATACTGACCCATTTCAACCCCAAGCGCCCAGTAGTTCTGATCTGTGATGCATCTCCAGTGGGGGTGGGGGCGGTGCTGTGCCATGTGTTGGAAAGCGGAAGGGAGGCCCCGATAGCATTTTATTCCAGGTCCCTGTCCCAAGCAGAGAGGAACTACGCACAGACGGACAGGGAGGCACTAGCAATAGTCGCGGGGACGAAAAAATTTCACGATTTTCTGTACGGCCACCCCTTCACCATTGTAACAGACCACAAGCCCTTGCTAGGCATTTTTACCGCTGATAAGCCCACCCCACAGATCCTGTCTCCGAGGATGCTCAGGTGGGCCATTTTTCTCAACGCGTATCAGCACGCATTGATCTACCGGCCCGGGAAAGAGATCAGCCATGCGGACGCCCTATCTAGGTCTCCCCTCCCCCTAACGCCCAGCCAGGTGAGCATGGGGGAGCGGGACCATCAGGTTCTCATGATAGAGGTGCTGGATTCGCCCCCCCCCCCGTAGTGCCCGCCGACATTGCCAAAGCAACAGAGAAGGACAAAACGTTAGCGACAGTCAGCTCCTGGCTGCAGAAAGGGTGGCCCGCGTCCTCCCCAGCGGAGGAGTTCGCTCCATTTTTCAGGAAAAAGCTAGAACTGTCCCTAGAGAGGGGGTGTCTCTTGTGGGGGCAGCGGGTGGTGATTCCCACTTCCCTTCGGCCGCGGGTGCTCAAACTGCTGCACGTCAGCCACCCCGGCATCGTGCGATCCAAGGCGCTGGCCCGGAGTTACTTCTGGTGGCCCCAGCTAGACGCCGACATCGAGCACATGGTCGGCACTTGTGAAAGTTGCCAATGCTCCAGACCAGAGGAGGCCCGCCTTCCCCACAGGGAATGGGACTCGGCTAAGGGGCCGTGGTCCCGGGTGCACGTAGATTTCGCGGGCCCGTTCAGAGGCACTCTGTTCCTCCTTGTAGTGGACGCTTTCTCCAAATGGTTGGAGGTTATCCCAGTCACGAGCACCTCCTCGGCCCAGACCATTAGGCATTTGCGGAGGCTCTTTTCCACGTTCGGCATACCCGACACGTTAATTAGCGACAACGCTAGTTGTTTCACGTCCTCCGAGTTTAGGGCATTCATGGAGATTAACGCCGTTCGGCATATCACCTCCGCCCCTTTTCACCCGGCCACCAACGGCCAAGTAGAGCACCTCGTCCACACCACGAAGGACGCGTTGCGGCGCATGGGCCCAGGGGATCTGAACCTACAAGTGTGTCAGTTTCTGCTCGGGTACAGGGTGACCCCATTGGCGTCAGGATACTCCCCCGCAGAGCTCTTAATGCGCAGGAAGCTGACCACCATCCTTACTAGGCTAGACCCCACGAGGGTAGAGGACAAAGGAAGGAACATCGGGCTAGAGGTTACAAAGAGTTTCAGTATAGGCGCCCCCATGCATTGCAGGAATTACGCCAGCACGGGCCCAGCCTGGGTGCCGGGCGTAGTTGTGGAGCAAACCGGCCCCGTGTCGTACTACGTGGAAACCAGCACAGGGCTCCTGTGGAGGCGGCACGCGGACCAGCTCCGACGCAGGGTCTCCGATGAGCAGGGCACTGATCAGGCAGGAAATCAGTCAACGTTAGGGTTCTCCCCCACCCGTTCAGCCCAAGGGGGAGGGAAAGGGGACCGCGGGCCCCCACCAAGGGGGGAGGAGGATGTTCTCGTAGATATCCTAGGGGATCTTTCCGAGGAGGAGTAACCCGACCCCATACATATCTCGCGGGAAGTCCCCACAAATGCGGGTACCCCTACCAAGTTAGATTTTGATTTTCAGAACCGGGGGGGGGGTTTTCGGAGTGGTCCCCCACCCATCCAAGCGAGAAGAGGGGTTTTTCGTTAGCCCCGATGGCCCCCGGTCTGCCCACAATGGAGTTTTTCCCTTCCCCTAAGGCCGCCAGACAGCGGCAAGCCACTAACAAGTCTCCCTCTCCCATTTCAGGACAAGGGACCAGGGAACAAAGAAGCAATAACGCCCCCGGGGGGGCAGCCCTCTTCACGGCCCAAACGCACATGCAACAAGCCATCTTGGCTGAGAGACTTCGTCTCATCCTAGGGGGGAGGGATGTTGTGTTCTGTAAAGCTGTGCCTTTAACAATGTACCTTTGCCATGTGTTACCAATGTAACCTTTCTGTGTGCAACATTATAACCATCAGCTGTATCAATGTAACCTAATAAGGGGACGCGAGCTAGTGACCACCAGAGGGCAGTAGCGAGCGTCCAGCTCTCATGGATCATAGTCACCTGGTTCAGCAGCGCGGGAAGATTCCCCGCGACCTCCTCACCTGGTCAAGAAGGGTGTGACCTCCTACGACGTCACGCAGGCAGCAACCAATAGTCTGTCGACGAGCCACATTCAAATGTATAGCCAGCTGTATATATTGAGCTACCCATCCGCCATTACCACATGTTCCTCCGGATCATCATGCAATAAACCTGTGTTAAGCCAACCCTTCGGCTGTTTCATTGTCTTTGGTCCCTTACACTAAAAAAACTCTTTGGGAAAATGTGCTATATACAATGACCAGAACTTGGGAAAATTACTTTTGGAGGGCTATACCTTCCCAGATTTTAGACGACACCTCCTACGGCTATACTGCCTGATGGATTCTGGGCTCTGTAGGCTGGATAATTCAGTGGTATAGGTATCTGGCTGTGGAGCCAGAGGTTGGGAGTTTGATACCCCGCAGTGCCATATGGTAGAAGACCCATCCTTTGTATCCTCGGGCAAACTGTACAACCCCAGGGTTCCCCTCAGAACAGAGGTGGCCACCTTTGGTGCTCCAGGTGTTTCTGAACTTCAATTCCCAGAAAACCAAGTCAGCACTCTTGCTTACCTGGTCTTCTGGGAATTGAAGTTCAAGAACACCTACAACACCAAGATTGGCCACTCCTGCCCTAGAAGAAGGACATGGTAAACCACTTCTGTTTATTTTCTACCAAGAAAACCCTTGAAAAGGTCACAAAATTATTATTATTAATCCAAAAAACAAAGTCTACAAAATTATAGTTTCTAGACCAGTGATGGCCAACCTTGACACTCCAAGTGTATTTGGACTTTAATTACCAGAAGCCCAAGTCAGCACTCCTGCTGACCTGGGCTTCTGGGAACTGAAGTCCAAGAACAGCTGGAGTGCCAAGGTTCGCCACCATGGACCAAGAGTGTAGATCACCATACAAGACAATCATGTGGTGATTGCAGGGCAAGTTGACAAAAGGTATGTTTAATATTCATACAAAAAGGGGATAGTTCTTCCTCTGTCGACAGATACTGGAGCTCAGCTCATGTCTTGTAAGGAGGTGCCTAAAGCATCTTTGAGTTTCTCTGAACATATTTCCCCAACAACCTCTCTAGTTCCCAGGCAAATGAAGTAAGTATGGCCATAAACAGGAGCCTATATTTTTATCACTGGACACATCCTTATAGGTTTCTACTGCTGCCTCAGGCTCCCGCATAAACCTCTTGATCCCGGAGGCCGTATATAGGACAGCTGCAGGTAACACCCAAGCAAATGCCCTTCCCTCTCCCTTCCCTCCTCAGAGATTACAAACTGCAAAGATTACAAACCTCTGAGGCGAGAGAGTGAGAGAAGATGGATTTATACACACATGAGGCAAAATTTTGTCCTTTCCCTCTCAGAAATGGAACATACCCCCAAGCAGGCACACCTGTGCAAAGCTTAGGAATCTTTCTCTTTGGGTGTGTGTGCTGCATGTGTGCATGTATTTAGGACACAGGCCGCCATTTTGAGTGACTAAATTGCACTATGCCTGAATAATTCTGGGTTGATCCTGGGGATCAAACAGCCACAAACTCTCTTATGTACTGAGACCCTGAAGGATGCTTGGTATTAGGGTCGTGAGGCCACACTGGGGGAACTGGACAGGATTTGTTGTTGTTGTTGTTGAGTTGCATCATCTTGTCCAGACCTTTGCGACCCCCCCCCCCATGAACCACGGCATGCCAGGCTCCACTGTCATCTGCCCAGATCCACACCCACCATGTGTCTATAGCCATTTCATCCTCTGCCACCCCCTTTTCTATTTGTGTTTCCTAGCATCAGGGCATTGAGTCCTCTCTTTTCATTTGGTGGCTAAAGTACTCGAGCTTCAACTTCAGTATCTGTAGTTCCAAGGAGCAGTCAGGGTTGATTTCCTTTGTTGACTGATTTGATCTCCTTCCAGTCCAGGGGACTCTCAAAAGTCTTCTCCAGTTCAAAGGCGTCTATTCTTCTGCGCTCAGCCTTCCTTAGGGTCCAGCTCTCACAGCCATACATTACTACTGGGAAGACCATCGCTTTTACAATGTGGACTTTTGTTGACAGAGTGATGTCACTACTTTTTATTATGCTGCCTAGGTTTGCCATAGCTGGCATCCCAAGGCGTCACCATCTACAGCAGTGGTTCCCAACATGGGGCCCATGCCCCACAGGGGGACATCAATTCCCAGAAGCCTAAGAGAGTAAATTGGTTGATCACTGCTTTGGGAATTGACTTAGGCTCCTGGGAATTGAAGTCCAAAAACCAAAGGTTGGGAAACACTGGTCTACAGTGAGCTTGGATCCCAAGAAAGTAAAGTCCATCACTGGTTTAATTTCTTCTCCTCCTATTTGCCAGGAAGTGCTGGGGACAAATGCCATGATCTTGGGGTTTGTTGATATTATCTTTTAAGCCATCTTTTATGCTCTTCTTTTTCACTCTCATCAAGAGACTCTTTAGATCAGGAGTGCCCAAACTATGGCCCGTGGGCTGGATCCGGCCCACAGAGCCAAATCATCCACCCTGAGCCACCTGTTCCTGGAAGTGGAAGTAAACCACACCCATGCACGTACAAAATGCTGCCGTAAATGCACCATTGCTGTCGTAAATGGTGGGAGGAACCATGTGACCGGCCCATAGCCTGAAAAGTTTGGAACCCCTACTTTAGATCTTCCTTTCTTCCTCAAGGATCGTTGCCTTGCCATGGCAACCCCAGCAGGGTTTTCAAGGGACGTGAGATGTTCAAGGAGTGGTTTGCCATTGCTGCCATTGCTCATTGAGCTTCTATGGCACAGTGGGGATTTGAAACCAGGACTCCTGGGAACCTAGTCAAATGTTCTACTCATTTATTACACTGGTTCTTCCTTCCATTTGAGAGAGGGGTTGGATTAATGTGTTTTCATATCTGACTTGGAGGGGGTGCCAATCTGGTTGGGAATTATCTGGAACCCAGTTGCGAGAGGGCACAACAGGAAACACCAAAGACAATGAAGAAAGGACTCGCGACAGATTAGTAGATGCTGCCCCTGACCTCTGTACAAAGTCAGTTTAAAAGATTTTGCTCCCTGATGTAGTAAAATAGTGTCTCTTACCTATACATGTCAAAATGTGTAGTAAGGTAAAGGCCGCCCTTGCTCAAAAGCCAGTTGTATCTGACTCTAGGATTCAGTGATCATCTCTGTTTATAGCCAAAGAGCCAGCGTTTTCTGCATCTGCAGATGTTTCCATGGACATGTGTGTTGTTATGCAAGCAATTCATCAATCACCACACGCAACTCAGCTGCCAGCAATAGCGCAGCTGAGGAAGCTCAGCCCATGCGTCCCCAATCACCCTATCAACAACTAGCACGGGAAACCTCCCCGCTATAGGTGATCTTTAGGAAGGTTGCAACAAGCCTTAATGAGATTAGGCAGACCTTAGGAAGGTTCGCAGTACGTCCCCCGATGACATCACTGTGACTGCAACCAATGAGTGTCTTTGGGGGGAAATTCAAATACAGTATATAAGGAGCTGCGTCTCCTACATGTGCCCATGTACAGATTGACCATGCTGAAATAAACAAGTGTTTGGCCCGCCTGCCGGCTCCGTGTGCATTCAATCTGCCTACATCAAATTGGCAACGAGGATGGGATAATGGCTTCCCACAGAATAACCCTCGCACTGTTCGACACCCTGAAACCCGTGTCATGGGACCTGTACGAGGAGCAGTTCCTGTATGACATGGATACTGAGGGCATCGAAGACGAAGCTCAGAGACAAGCCTGCCTACTGGCGCAGTGCGGGTTGCCAACCCTGGAGTTGGCAAGGAACCTCCTGATGCCGAGGGCCCTAAGGTTGATCCCCCTCGGCGAGATCCTGAACGCGCTGCTGGCACACTTCCTGCCAAAGGTGTCCGTGTTCTTGGCACGACTGGCCTTTCACCAGCGCGATTAACGGCCAGGGGAGAGCGTGGCAGAGTATGTTGCCACGCTGAGACTGGCGGCCATCCCTTGCCACTGGGGAGCCTTCCTGAGCAAGGTGCTGTGAGACCGCCTCCTCCTCGGCATGCGGGATGAGGAGGCCCAGCGGAGACTGTTGGCCCGGGACGAAGATATCACCTTTGAGCAGGTCCTCAGGGCTGCCCAGGCTGCAGAGGTGGTAAAAGACAGGGTGCGGGGCATGTCGGGCGAGAACTGGTGCCTCAGGGAACCCGTCTTCCGCCGTGCAGGCCCACAGCTGCTCATCTCGCAGGGAGCGAGAACAGAGAGCCGCGGCAGCCACCGCCACATCCTCATCCGACTTCAGCGAGAGTGAAAACGAACCCGAGGTCCAGAAGGTGAGGAAAAGACCTTCCGAGAGGAGAGACACCGCCAAAGCAAGCAGATGCTGCAAGGGGTGTGGGGGCACACACAACCAGAGGAAGAGTCCCTTCAAGAAGACAGAGTGCCACAACTGCGGGCGTTTGGGCCACATCGTGAAGGTGTGCAGACAACGCAGAGACCAAGACCCCGACTGGACCAGCCACCGGAAGGACCAGAACATCGGGAAGGTGCATGTGGGAGACACAGTGGTGAGACGTGTGTCGGACCGGTGCACCCATTTCTTTGTTAAGGTACTGTTGCAGGGGGTCCAGGTGAAGATGGAGGTAGACTCAGGGACTGCCTACTCCATAATCTCACAGACCGAGTTTCTGCGTACACCCCCTAAGGACCAGAGAATGGGAGGACCAACTGCATTCTATTCGAGATCCCTCTCGAAGGCAGAGCGCAATTACGCCCAGACAGACAGGGAGGCCTTCACGATCATCGCAGGGACAAAGAAATTCCACGACTTCCTGTACAGGAGGGAGTTCACTGTTGTCATGGATCATAAGCCCCTCCTAGGTATCTTTGTCACGGCCAAGCCCACCCCACAGATCTTGTCCCCTAGAATGTTAAGGTGGGCGATCTTTCTAAACACATACCAGTTTACGCTGGTGCATCGCCCAGGGAAAGACATCACACACGCGGATGCACTTTCCAGGTCTCCCCTACCAGAGCTGGGGGAACCCGAGTGTGAGGTTGAGCAAGAGCACCAGGTGCTGCTAATCGAAACCCTCAAATTGCCCCCAATTGTGCCTGCGGATATCACCAAGGCAACCGCCAAAGACAAGGTTTTGTCCCAAGCGCTGGCTTGGGTTAGGAAGGGTTGGCCCTTAACGTCCCCTTCCGAAGAACTCGCACCGTTCTTCAGGAAGCGCTTCGAGCTTTCGCTCGAGAGAGGGTGCCTCCTCTGGGGCCAAAGAGTAGTAATGCTTGAGGTTTTGCGAGCCAAGGTGCTCTGTCTGCTCCACACGAGCCATCCGGGAATCGTTAAGTCAAAAGCTCTAGCAAGGAGCTACTTCTGGTGGCCCAATATAGATGAGGATATAGAGAAACTGGTGGGTCGGTGTGAGAGTTGCCAACAATTACGGCCTGAAGAGCATAGGTTACCCCCCCAGGGAGTGGGATGCAGCCCGCGGTCTGTGGTCCAGAATCCACGTGGACTTCGCGAGGCCCTTCAGGGGCACAATGTTCCTACTCACGGTCGATGCATCCTCGAAATAGCTTGAGGTCATTCCATTGCACAACACGTCCTCCGCGGCCACAATCAAACATCTAAAAAGGATGTTCGTTTGTTTCGGTATCCCCAACGTACTAATTTTGGATAACGCATCCACTTTCACGTCCGCGGAATTCCAGGCATTCCTCGAGTGGAACGCAGTCAGACACGTCACCTCCACCCCTTTTCACCCGGCCACTAATGGCCAAGTAGAGTGCCTGGTCCGCACCACGAAGGAGGTGCTAAGGAGGATGGGTCCGGGGGACCTGGAGCTACAGCTCTGCCAATTCCTCATAACCTACAGGGTCACCCCACTAGCCTCGGGACAATCTCCCTCGGAGCTCCTAATGTGGAGAAGAATCCCAACGTTGCTCAGCCGCCTGGATCCTTCTAGGGTGGAGGATAGGGGTACGAATGTGTCAGTAGAGCAGTGAAAAGTGTTCAGGGCAGGAAACCCGGTCTACTGCAGGAATTATGTGAGCTCAGGACCAGCATGGGTGCCTGGGGAGGTGGTACAGCAAACCGGGCCAGTATCATACGAAGTTATAACAGACTCAGGGTTACTGTGGCACAGACATGCTGACCAGCTTAGGAGAAGTGTCACGGAAGCCACTCGGGGGTCTGATCCAGAGGAACCCACTGAAGGGAGTGACAGAGGATCCAACATTAGGGTTGCCACCCACCCGTTTAACCCAAGGGGGGAATACAGGATTCAGTATGACAGGCTGCATGGATCCATGAGAGTCAGCCTTTCAGCCCAAGGAAGCAGATCCCCAGTTTGATTTTTTGTCTCAGGATGAGGGGAGTTTTCGCGAGGGTTCCCCCACTCGTCCCAGTGAGCAGTGGGGCTTTGAGTTCTCCCAACGGTCCCCTCATCCCCCCCCACCAAGCCAGGAATACCCCATCCTTCTCCCTGCCAGGATTCGATGGGACTCTTCAGTTCTCTCGAGGGGAGAGCCCCGGCGCCCCGGGCAACACCGCTGAACCGGCGGGTCGGCCGCAGCGAAATCACTGGCCCCCACAATGGTTAAGGGACTTCGTCCCATCCTAGGGGGGGGGGATGTTGTGTATTCAAACAATTCATCAGTCACCACACACAACTCAGCTGCCAGCAATAACACAGCTGAGGAAGCTCAGCCCATGCGTCCCCAATCACCCAATCAACAACTAGCGCGGGAAACCTCCCTGCTGTAGGTGATCCTTAGGAAGGTTGCAACAAGCCTTAATGAGGTTAGGCAGACCTTAGGAAGGTTCACAGTATGTCCCCTGATGACGTTACTGCGACTGCAACCAGTGAGTGACTTTGGGGGAAAATTCAAATACAATATATAAGGAGCTTTGTTTCCTACATGTGCCCATGTACAGATTGACCATGCTCCGCATTTTGTCGAATTTGGCCATTCTGATAAAGTTATTAAATTTGTAGTTCTGGAACAGGTTCGTCCTTCTAAATATGAGAAAATTAATATACGAAAAAAACTTTTGCAGCATGAAGCTTTCTATATTCATTTTTTTTTTAACACTTTGGCTCCGCAGGGACTTAATTCCGAAATTGAACTTCCCTCCTTTCTTTGAGCTTCAGGTTGTAAGTATCAGTAGTCCTTTTCACTTTTCCCGCGCAGGTGTTTTCTATTTTATACCTGTTAGTAATATTTTCTCTATATAAGTGTTAGAGGCACCAGACCTAAGTAACGTCCCAATGCACATTATACAGTTTTCGAAGAGAGGTGATGGACGCGCATAAATAATCATTAAAAATGTTGTAAGCCTTTTTTCATTCATTAATGCTGCCTTTTAAGTTGTTTTTGATTTATTACTCATAGATCTGGTGATTAATTACTCATAAGAACTGGTAATTTTCTCCCCATATGCTTCCAAATTTATAGAGGTTATAACTAACTGAGTAGTCTCTGGACTTATATTATCTTGTAACATATCATATATAGTACAGCTCCTTTTTGGTAAGCATTGTAGCATGCAATATTATAAGCTGCCAATGTTGTATATATACTATAATTATTATTTTTTATTAATTGTTTGTAGATTCCTTGATAAAAGACCACAAGTCTGAAAAGCTAATAAACCGGATAGCTTCGGAAATATCCTCACTTCTATATATCTATCTACAAGTTGTATTTCGTGGACCTTCAGCTTTTACTTAGGGTCCCTTATACCAATATATATTTTGTATTTTCTACATAATTTTTGCATATGTTTAGAAGTATTTTCTTTTAATCCCTGACCTTCCTCTTCTGAGAGTTTATTATTTGCTGTATATCTGATTCTCGGGACATTTAACTTTCAATTTTTGAACCAAAATATTTTTGTATCATTATTAGGACTTGAATTGTCCCCCTTGCACTCATTGACTGTACCTCATTACTTGCTTTAGTAAAGATATTTTCTACAAATGGTTTTCTTGCTCCTTTTCACTGTTACACCGTTTGGCCCCACTACCTTTTTCCAGATATTTCAAAAGCCATGTCCCAAAGACCATAAATCAGCAATGCCACAGTTAGCATGACCATATTGGGGAGAAGGAATTAAAAAAAGTAACATTTCTAAACTCTGGATTTGTTTAAGTATGTATTGAATCTGTTTTATAGCATTAATAATAACAATGTATTTCAAGAATTTATGCTCCATCCACCTACAGTCAGAGCACTTAAGAAGGCTCAAATGTTGTCTTCTTCAGTAGAAGACAAATGATACTGTAGCTACATCTCTGGACATGGTGTAATAGATCTAGAACTGATATCTGGAATCCTATTGCATATTTATGCCAGTGTAACTAAATCATTGTAAATCTTTGCAGTGACTTGCTGCAAGTTAAGAAATCATCACAAGCATTTGCTGTTCCACGCCAAGTTGGCGTGCAGCAAAAGTAGCCTATTCTGACTTATTAAATGATGGCTGTTTGTCACAGATATGTATGCCAAATGAGTTATGTCAGTTGGAGAAACAAATAGGTATCTACTCAATGTGTAAAATCTTGGGCAGAGAATTGGCATGAATATTAGCTAGACTACATCTTGAACATTGTTGTCCAAGCTTCGGAAATATCTTTATTTCAAGGATTTATACATTTTTGATTATATACATTGTTGACTTTATACATCTTTGAAACAATATTATTCTATTGAATTTTTCATTTTCGGCAATTGGCCTTCTTTTGAGCATTGAACTTCCACATATTGTGTTTCCGCATGGAACATTATTTTCTTGGATACGTACCTACAAATAAAGGAATGTAAGTTACTATATTACCACTTTAGTTTTTGAACTGATACTACAGCTTATGAACATTATCGTGAGCCCTTTGTATTACCCTCACAAATGGTTTTTTGCATACTCTTGACTTCATACTGTTTGGCCCTACTCTCTTCTATTTCGGTCTTTTTTTTTTTTTTTTTGCAACAATTCCTGCATGCATCGCTAAGTGCAGATTCTGTCTCTTGGGTCTGTTGAAGTGACAGTGACTATGCTAGGCATGACAATGGACAGCAGGTTCCAGGCATATGAGGTGGGAACATGAAGGGAAAGGAGATGATTGGTGGGCCATGATCATTTCTCCCCTTCTCTCTCATTCGGTGATGTCAGCAGCAGGAGAAGCAAGGGACACCACAGCTTCTTCCACTGTGGTCTCCCTGCTTACTCTCAGCTCTAGTCCACTGTCATGATATGCACATGTGCACTGACTCAACAGCACATGATCTGAAATCAAGAGGTATTTTCACCCCAGTTTCAGCATGGTGTTTTCAGCCAGTCAACATGTACCGGTGGAGTCGAAAGTTCCTTCAAGTGCAAGTCTGCTCTTGACCAAGAAATTCTGAAGATGACCTTAAGATAGTTACTAACTCTTTGACAGAGTTATTACAATGATGGCAACCTTAAATCAACTTGCGTGTCCCAACTAGCAATGACCTACTGAATCAACTGCTTAAAAAAGTAAGTCAACGTTGATGTCATTTCCACTAATTCAACGAGATTCCTCTGTGTCTTGTGTTATGTGCCACCAAGTCAAAAACAACTTAGGCAAAGGTCTCCCTTGCTTGAAAGTCAGTCATAGCCAACTTACACCAACTCTAATAAGGCTTTCAAAGAAAGTGAGATATTTAGGGAGTTGTTTTCCTGATTCTACACACAAACGTTAGTTTCCATGCCCAGGCGTGGATTTGAACCCATGTGTCCTGAGTCGTAGCCTATTGCAAGGAGCTAAATAGAGACCACTTTGGTGGGAAAAGATCTTGGGGACATGAAAGGCATCTCATTCGGGCATCCCCAGAGTGGAGTTGGTCCAGCAAAAATCCTTTTCAACCCAGAATAATTTCTGACACAAAATTATTATATATACAGGTAAAACTCGGAATATCATGCAAAAGGTTCATTCAGTTCAGTAATGCAACTTAAAAGGTGAAACAAATATATGAGATAGACTCATTACATGCAAAGCGAGATAGTTCAAGCCTTACCTTGTTATAATATTGATGCTTATGGCTTACAGTTTATGAAAACCCCAAAACCCCAATCTCATGTACCCCATAATCATCACATAATCTCATGTAAGATGTATGCCATGATCATCATAATTATAACGAATTAAGGCATGACCTCTCTTACTTTGCATGTAGTGAGTCTATCTCATATATTTGTTTCACCTTTTAAGTGAAATGAATGAACATTTGCACAATATTCTAATTTTCCGAGTTTCACCTGTAAGTTGCTACAATATTTTGACTATCTCTTTCTTTTGGCTTTTCTTCTTTTTTCTGGCTAGCAGAGAAATGTTGGGAGTGTTTTCTTTTGCACCAGGTGAAAGGGAAATGCACAGTCGATACCGCATAAGAAACACACTGGGTGTATGCACACAAAGTTGGTTTCGCAGGAAAGTATGCTGTTTTAAAATCCTCCCCCTGTCTCTTAATCCATGACTTGCCCTGAAACATTGGCCAAAAACACATGACACACACTGTAATACCTGTTGCAGGTGACAACAGGTGGACTTCCTCAGATAGCTGGCAGGCCAGTACTTGTTGCACTGGGTGGGGTTCCTTCCACTTCTGCATTCAAAAGTGTCCAAATGTTGTGCCATGGCAGAGTGAGACAAATACAATTGATAGAAGCCCAAGAAAGTTAGTTCCACCCCATGAAGAGCAGGTGGTAAGATGCTGTACATGCCAGAAGCCTTCCAGGAATGGGTGGCAATTACATTTTGTACATCAGGTGAAAACTCACTGCTAGGCATTGGAGTGATTTCCATAGGCATTGGAGTGATTTCCATGTCAGAAATTATTCTGGGTTGAAAGGATTTTTGCTGGAGAAACTCCACTCAGGGGACGCCCGAATGAGGCTTCTTTCATGTCCCCAAGATCCGTCATGCAGCACTCGGGTATCAAACCCCAACCTTCCAGTCTCCAAGCTCAGCGTCTTAACCACTAAGCCACCGCAGTGCTGCTAGGGCTTGGAGTGCCATAAATATAGGCAAATGAGAAGGAGAAAAAAGGTAGTCCATCAAAAATGACAACATGCCACATTGACACTGGTTGGCTTGAACTACGTATTTGTTTCTTCAGTTTATCTTCCAGTTATTATTTTGATTCTTTTTAATCTTGTAAGCCACCTCAGGTGCTCTTGAGGGAAAAGGTAAGGTAAAGGTAAAGGTTGCCTTTGCTTGAAAGCCAGTTGTATCCAATTCTAGGGTGGAGTGCTCATCTCTGTTTACAGCCAAAAAGCCAGTGCTGTTTGCATCTGCAGACATTTCCGTGGACATGTGGCAGGCATGACTAGACACCGGAGTGCATGGAATGCTGTTACCTTCCCACGAAGTGGTCCCTATTTATCTACTTGCAATTTCTTACTTTTGAAATGCTATGTTGGCAGGAGCTGGGACAGACAACAGGAGCTTACTCCGTTGTGTAGCACTCGGGTCTCGAACTGCTGGCCTACTGACCTTCCAGTCGTCAAATTCGGTATCATAACCACTTAGCCACCGCAAAAATATCTCTAAATAAATAATCAATATTTTCACAGAAATTGCACTCTTGAATGACAGACGGGCGTTGGACAGCAGCAGTCACTGAGTGGTATTCCAGGAGAGTAAAAAGACCCCTTCCTCAAAGATGGGAAGATCAAATTGTGAAAGATTTTTGTCAAAACTGGAGAAGAAGAGTGTGGCAGAGAAAGGGATAGAAAGCAAGTTGCAACCAACAAGAATTCACTCCTTGATAGTCTGGTCAATCGAGGAAAAATTATTCACGTGAATTGCTCTTTCCATCATTTTCTTTAGCGAGCAATACAGGCCCTGCTGGTGTGCTGTCAAGAAAAGCAGCCTCCTATACACTGTGGTGGCTCAAGTGGTTGAGACACTGAATTCAACGACTGGAAGGTCAGAGTTCGATTCCCGAGTACTGTACAACAGAGTGAGTGCCCGTCATCTGTCCCAGCTCCTGCCAACCTAGCAGTTTGAAAGCAAGAAATTGCAAGTAGATAAATAGGAACCACTTTGGTGGGAAGGTAAACAGCATTCCATGCACTCTGGTTTTGAGGTATGCCTTCCACATATCCACGGAAATGTCTGCAGACGCAGACAGCACTGGCTCTTTAGCTATGTGAGTTTTTGTGTCAGAGATTACTCTAGGTTGAAAGGATTTTTGCAGGGGATGCCCAAATGAAGCTCATTTCATGTACCCCATCGTGCAGCTCTCAGCAGAGATGAGCACTGAACCCTAGAGTCGGATACAACTGGCTTTTGAGCAAGGGTGACTTTTACCTTTATCTATACCAAGGGTGCCCAAACTTTTCAGGCCATGGGCAGGTTACGTGGTTCAGCAGGCCAGTCACGTGGTTCCTCCCACCGGAAGCGGAAGTAAAACACACCTTGCAATCTGTTTTGCAACAGGATGAGATAGATTTTAGGCTGTCATTTTCTCTGCTTAAACCAAGGGTACCCAAACAACAGCCCGTAGGCTGGATCTTCCCCCCCCCCCCCCCGTCCAAACACCAATTCATCCAGCCCACGCCGCCCTCATTGCTCCCAGAAGTGGAAGTGAAATGCGCCCGCACACTTCTAGGAGCGATGAGGGGCGGATGAATTGGTGTTGAGGGCCGGATCCAGCCCATGGGCCGTAGTTTGGGCACCCTTGACCTATACAAATCCTGCTAGGAGGGAATAACAAGGAAGAGGCAGCTTCAACATTTCTGTGCTTGGCATTTCTACAAAAGCAAGAGGCAGCTCGAATTGAACTTCCGTCACCAAGTATTAAGCTGTTTAGAGTTACCAAGCAACCTGAAATTAGGAAAAACAAACATTCAAGCACAGCCCACTCCTGTGCCTTTAGTAATAGCTTGTTGTGCAGAAATTAAATTAAATTAAATTAAACCTAGCACATCAAATATTCTTAAGGCAGCAAGAGAAAATGATTTCCTGGCATCAGGGCACCAAGAGAGACCAGAAACATTTTTATTTGCTAGTTTTTCTCTTATACTGTAATTGTATTGTGTTTTATTAGATTTTATTGCCCTTTACTGTTCTAAGCTGTCTTGAGAAGCTTGCATTGAAAGACCAGATATACAGGCTATAAAAGCGAATAAAATACAAATAAAGTTGACATGCTGATACACTTTTTAAATATTTTGAGCAAATTCCAAATGTCTTTTAGTACCAACTGGATTTGGACCTCTAAACCTGGCACAGAATTTAATAGCAATTAGTTACAAGTTAGCAACTTGCAACTAATTCAGTATAGTTACTTGTAGCTCATTGAATGAAGCTCCATTTCTAAATGTGAACTAGGTTACTTTTCTGGTATACAAACAGTGTCTTCCAGTTCCTTTAGAACAGGGGTCCCCAACTTCCATGCTAAACAATTTTTCCTCTCTCCATTTGCTGGGCAGACCTGGCAGAGCACGTTGAGGGCAAAGGTCATTGGAGCTCCCAGTGCCATGGCCTGGTTCGGGACAGCCTGTGGCCTAGTACCAGCCCACGCCCTGGGGACCACTGCTTTAGAAGACATCTGGACGTATTTTAGAGGTATTTTATGTAGGACTGTAAAATCAAGAACTGTTCCAGCTTCTTTTGTATTAGACCTGCGCATCTGGTGTGATGCAACGAAAAGGACTCATCAAGATCTTTGCAAAAGCGTTCTGTTGTGATGTTGTCTTGCCACGATCTAAAATAGTGTCTTAAATATTCTGTGCACCTGCTGTTCAGATGCTCTCTCCATCCACACCCCAGACAGTATATAATCTTCAGCTGGCCTAAGGTCAATGAACCATATCTACTCCATCTGGACTCAACAGTTGGGCCCATCCTTAACAATTTGTTAGCTGAGCCTCCAGAAGTCTGTTCGAATGGCAGCCCCACACACACCCCACCGAATTCAAGGCAGCCTCCAAGGATTTCCTCTTATAGAATCATAGATCACTGCATTGGAAGGGGCCTCTTGGGCTTTCAAGTCCAACCCCCTGCTCAATGCAGGAATACGATTCAAAGCAAATCTGACATATCGTGGTCCAATTCTCTCTTGAATGCTTACAACAGGGATGGCCATCCTTTGGGCTCCAGGTGTTCTTGGACTTCAATTCCCAGAAGCCCAAGTCAGCACACTTGCTGATCAGGGCTTCTGGGAATTGAAGTTCAAGAACATCTGGAGCACCAAGGTTGGCCATCCCTGGCTTAAAATGTGGAGCGCTCACCACCTCTAGAGGCAGTTGCTTCCACTTTCAACCATTTCCTTCTCAAAATAAACCTGTGAGATAAGACAGGCTTAGTGAAAGCAGCTGGACCAAGATCCCTCAGTAAATGTCAAAGCTCATGTGGACTAGAACCTGGATTGCCCCAATTCCACTCCAGTATTCATACCATTATTCCATACAGACTTTTAAGTTCGATGCTCTTGGCAGAATTACATCAAATCAGAGAGATGCAGAACAGGCCCCAAAAAATCTCAGTTAACATCTTGCTTGCTGTCACTCCCTAACTGTAACCCAACAATTGTTTTTCAAAAAAGTGGCTACAATCGCCTCTTTCTCAGGTGCACAGCTCTTTGCTTCAATATTCAGTGATAAAAAAATCCCAGAAAATTAGTAAAAATCAAGCTCCCCCTTGCTTGAAAGCCAGTCATATCTGACTCTAGGGTGCGGTGCTCATTCCTGTTTACAGCCAAAGAGCCAGCGCTGTCTGCATCTGCAATGTTTCCAACATCATGTGGCAGGCATGAATAAATGCAGGAGCACATGGAACACTGTTACCTTTCCCATCGAAGTGGTACTGTACCTATTTATCTACAGTGGTACCTCACTTAAAGAGCATGATGCGTTCCACAGGATTGCTCTTTAAGCAAGTTTGCTCTTTAAGCAAAACACCATTGTAAGTGATTAATTGTGACTTCTGGTGGGGTGGTGGTGGTTGTGAATTTCTGCTCTTTAAGCGAGTTAGTCTCTAAGCGAAGTGCTCTTTATGCAAGGTTTTACTATACTTGCAAAGTATTATTATTTTTGCTTTTGAACTGCTAGGTTGGTCAGCACCTCGAGTCTCGAACTGTTGACCTGCCGACCTACCGGTTATCATGTTCGGCATCTTAGCCACTAAGCCACTGCAGTCCACACCCCAGTCAATTGGAATTAGCCAATTGATCTGCCCATTACCAGGATCCTTATGTATATTCAAAAGTTCATTAACAGCATCAATCAATGAATTGTTATCTACTGTATCATCTTTTGCTCTTCTGCACCTCAACAACTATGCGCAGCATGAACATAAATGTGTGTGCATTTATTTAGTCAAAAAATAGGGCAAACTTTTCTAACATTCAAAAGATAATGAAACAAAGATAAGGAGACAATAATAATGGAACAAGGAGCCTATACCAGTGGTGGCGAACCTATGGTATGTGTGCCAGAGGTGGAATTCGGAGCCCTCTCTGTGGGCACCCGTACAGTCGCCCCAGCACAGAGTTTGCCCACCCCTCTGCCCAGCAGCCCAATGGGAATGTTTCCTTCCTACCCTGTTGTTGTGTTGGCACTTTGCAATAATTAAGTGGGTTTGGGGTTGCAGTTTGGACACTCAGTCTCTAAAAGGTTTGCCATCACTGGCCTAAAACAATTTGTTACTGCACAAACTATGAAACATAAATAATGAAACTGTTTACTCTACGTTTAGAGACATCTAAGGGAGAATTACACATTTTTGGCTTGTTTGCTTGCTTAAAGTGGTCCTTTCCTCAAGCAAACTTCTGTGAGGGGATGTTGTTGTTTTGTGTGCTAAGGATGTTGAAGTGTCAATTATCTGCAATCTGAGTCACCGAGGGACCATGAGACTTGGCACATCTTTGCACAATACTGCAAAGAGAGAGAGACCCAAAGAAAAAAGGGGTTATGGCAGAATAGGTGGAGTCCAAACAGTCCTGGAAGATGTGTGGTTCAGATATGTCAACCTGTGGCATTTGCAGTCACAGGAAAATCACCTGACATAGAGAAATAACAACTCTGTCTCAAGAGCTACAAAACGGGGTGGAAATTTTTTACAACCGCAAAACAACAACTGTACAGGAGAGATCAAAGGGTAGGTTAAGAGCTGAAGGAGGCAACCTAAGCTTCTGCCATAGGGCATGTAGTGGCAGCCTACAGGCACACGCAAGAAAGGATTACTTCACCTGTGCCCAAGCATTACTCAGACCCATGAATGGATTCTGACAGGACTGAACCTTCCTTATTAGCAACACTCAAGGTTTTGATTCGCCTGATGTTGAAAGCCAAATACTGAGACGTATAAAACATGCTAGTGGTTCTTCTCAGGAGCTGATGCCCATGAGGGCAAGGCAGCCCTTTTACAATAAATCAGGGGTGCCCAAACTTTTCAAGGTGCAGGCTGGTCACCTGGTTCAGGGAGCTAGTCACTATGGCCTGGGGGCCAGATCTGGCTCCTGATGCTAATTCATCTGGCCCACAAAGCCCTCATCGCTCCTAGAAGCGGAAGTAAAATACGCCCATACGGGAGCGTTTTACTTCTGATTCCAGGAGTGATGAGGGCTTCGCAGGTCAGATGAATTGGCATCAGGGGGTAGATCTGGCCCCAGGCCGTAGTTTGGGCACCCCTGCAATAAATGTATTTCTTTCTATTTAGTTTTGCTCCACCTGTACCCAAAGTAGCCTTCCCACATCAAGAATTGGTACAAATACAATGAACAGAACGGTCACTCATGCTCTGGTCACCTCCAGATTGGATTATTGCAATGCGCTCTACATGGGGCTGCTCTTGATGACCATTTGGAGGCTTCAGCTGGTCCAGAATGCTGCTGCTCGGGTGGTGATGGGATGCGGTCATTCTGCCCGTGCCTCGCCACTGCTCTGGGAGCTGCACTGGCTCCCAGTTTGCCTCCGAGTGCAATTCCAGGTGCTGGTTTTGACCTTTAAAGCCCTTCATGGCATTGGTCTAGGGTATCTAAGAGACCACATCTCCCCAAGGCTTTCAACCCTAGGGAAGACAGGAGGGGCTCAGTTGTGGTCCCGTCTGCAAAAGAAGTCCATCTTATAGGGACCAGGAGGAGAGCCTTCTCCGTGTCTGCCCCAACCCTGTGGAACCTCTTACCACTAAAACCCCTGTCCAGTCGGATCCCCTATCCTTTACGAAGATGTTAAAGACATGGTTGTGCCGCTGGCTCGTATAGCCTGCCTGAGGGATCCTGTGTATTTCTGTTGTTGTTTTTTTATCTTGTGGGGAGGGAAGATCGGGGTAGCTTGTTAATGTTTGAATGTTTTAGGTTTGTTCTGGGTTTTTAATATACTGTTTTAGTGGGACTTGACTGTTTTTAGCTTTTGCTGTTTTTAACTGTTTTATTCATGTTGTTAGCCACCCTGAGTGGTGTTCCCCACCAGGAGGGTGGGATATAAATTTATAAATAAATAAATAAAATAAAAAACCATGCAAATACACTCAGCCTTTGATCTTCAGATGGTCTGGACTTCAATTCCCAGAAGCTCCGGCCAACATGGTCAATGATAAGCGATTCTGGGAGGAGGAGTTCAAAACATCTAAATTAGGGGTCAGCAAACTTGACTCTCCAAGTATTCTTAGACTTCAAGTACCAGAAGACCAAGTCAGCACTCTTGCTGATCAGGGCTTCTGGGAATTGAAGGCCAAGAACTTTTGAGAGCCAAGTTTGTTGACCCCTGATCTAGAAGGTCAAAGGCTGAGAACTATTAACTTTAATGGCCTGTCACTGGGAAAGAAGGGATACCCCAAATCTGGGGTGAGGTGCTTTCTCTCCTAGATCATGATTTGCCTTAAGACTACATGTCCCACTATCTCCAATCAGTTGGTTGGAGATGTTGGACAATGTAATCTAACCAATTTGGTTGAGGCTGTAGTATCTCGTGTTCTGAAGATCACATGAGTACCAGTGCATTTATTTTTCCAGTAAATGTTATTCCCATTGTTTTAAGTATTGGGCCAAAGCTTCCAAAAACTGCTGGATAGCTCAGTGGTTTAAATATAGCTGGGAATTCCATGCCCCAACAGCTATCTCCTTGGAATGGACAGGACTCAATGATCCATAGGGTCCTCTCCAGCTGTGCACTTCAAAGATTATTATAATATAGATTAATACAAGGGACCCTCCCTGTAGTGTACCTGGCTCTAATGAACCAGAAGAAGTCCCCCACCCCAGCATAACTCCCAGTATTTTCCCAGTTATGGTGCTGTTGAAAATATTACAAACGGCCACTCAGTAATAGATTGACTATCAGAAGAAGATTTTCCACAATCCGAGAGGGCCTACATGATAATGAGGACTTCCACTGTCTCAAAGGTCTTTGTTGTTATGCTCTGTCAAGTCATTTCCAATTCATGGCAACCCTATGAATTAATGAACTCCCAAAAAGATGTGTATTAATAACATTCCTCAGGTTTCTTAAAGAAAAAGATAATCTTTTTTTAAGGCTAGCATACCATCCCAGGAACTGTGGTGGCTTAGGGATTAAGATGCTGAACATGATGACTGGAAGGTCAGCAGGTCAGCAATTAAAGACCCAAGTACTGCATGATGGAGTAAGCTTCCATCTCTGTCCTAGCTCCTGCCAACTTAGCAGTTCAAAAGCAAGAAATTGCAAGTAGATAAACAGGGATTCTGACAGGATTGAACCTTCCCACTTTGGTGGGAAGGTAAACAGCGTTCTGTACACTCCAGTGTTTAGTCATGCCTGCCACATGTCCACAGAAACATCTGCAAATGTGGACAGCGCTGGCTCTTTGGCTATAAACAGAGATGAGCACCAAACCCTAAAGTTGGATACAACTGGCTTTCGAGCAAGGGAAACCTTTACCTATACCATCTCAGTTTAATCTCCAGCTCAATAGAGACACAGCATGGCCAATATACCAGCGCTGATGTTTTATTTGTGTGTGCGTATGTGTTCTCTCTCTCTCTCTTTGTTGTTATACCACCATCCTTGGAAGATCCTAGGAGTTCATTCCATTTTTAACAGTCACATGACACCATTTCATTGCTTCTTAATAACAAGTGTTAACCAAACTGGTGTTTTGTGGTATCCCCAAATAACTTTCCCAAGCTAGGACTTTCTCATAAAAGTAAATAAAGTGACCTCCATTATCACCATGAATGGGGAAAGACAGGAAGACAAACATAGGGGTTAGGAAGGTGTCACTTTGTAATTATTGGATCTAGTCTTTATGAATGTGTGATGGAACACCTGGTGGTAAAGCCAGGAGTTTGATTCCCCAGGAGAAAAGCCAGCCAGTGTAGCCATGGGCAAGCTGTATGGTCGCAGAGTAACCCCAAAAGAAGGGAACGATGAACAGTGTCTGAGCACTCTGTACCTAAAATACTCTGAGAAAGGTTTCCATAATCAACTTGTCAACATACAATTATTACGTAAACCCTTTGAGTAAGAACTGTCAAAGTGATGAGAATTTCCAAATCAATGAAAACTGTATCTCAACAGGTATGGATGACTGTGTTAAAAGAAAGAAAAGTTATTGAAGGAGTGGTTTAATATTGTCCTCCTTTAGTGAGTTTTCATGGCTGGGCAGGGATTTGAACCCAGGGTTTCTAAGTCCTTGTCAGAAAGCCTATCCACTAGGTCCATGGTGGTGAACCTTGTCACTCCAGCTGTTCTTGGACTTCAATTCCCAGAAACTCAAGTCTCTGTGTGAATCCACACGAATGGGTTTACTGCGCATACTGTCCACCTGCTTCTGAACTCCTTTGCCTGGTTTATCAATAGACTAGCTGAATGCCCGGCTAAGCTCGGGGTGTATGGGGGTGTGTTGGCCTAACCCCCATGGTTGTATTGGCATGCGAGTCGGTGGTGGTGGTGTGTTTTTTCTTTTTTTGCCGCTGGTGGCTGGATGGCCGGTCTCGGGGCCTGTGCCTGTGCCCCTTCTGGGAGGAGCCCTATCCCTGCGTGAGGGGACATTCTGTCCCAGTGCACGTGGGTGCTGAGGCTGCTGGGAAGTGTAATTCTGGCAGTTTTTACACCCACCTTCCAGCCTCCTTTTCCATTTTGCCTGTTCTCTAGGCAACTACACCTCCCAGCAGGACCTCTCTTTTGCGCGTGTACTGCTGGGATGTGTATTCTGTTGGATGGCAGGCAAAAGGGGAATGGAGGTTTGGATTTGGGGCTGGCCCGGCTCCCCCAATAGTCCGCTCAGTTTTGCATAGTTGGGCCAGGCGAGGAGGGCTGCCGCCGGCGCCGCTGCCGCTGCTGGAGCTGCCCCTTGATGTGTTTCACCCCGCGTCCCACACCTCCACCGCCTCCTCAGCCACAGCAGGCTGTGGCAGCCCAGGGGAGGAGGTGCCAATCCCACGGCTGACGGTAGAATTGGCCCAGGCCCTGGTCTGTTGGCCGGAGGGCTCAGCGGGAGTTCGAATTGCAGTGGTGGCAGATGAGGGAGATCCTCCCTGTTCAGGTAAGGTGGGCACGGTTTTCCTCCATGCATCCTGCCATGGGGGAGCCGGCTCCCTCATCACCCCTAGCCCCTGTTCTCCTGCCACATTGTCCCGTGGCCAGTGCGGCGCCTTCCGCACAGGGCTGGCATCCCCATCATCCCATCATCCCCGGCCTGCGCCGTGTTGTCCCATGGCCAGCAGTGCACCCTTCTGCGCCACTGCCATGTTTACCATTGGTTAGCCTGACTTGCGCAGTGCGACTCCTCCATCATCACGGCCTCCATTGCTCCTGGTGTGATGGCCCTTGGGCGGCTTGGGGTCTTGTCTTCTGCTGCTGCCTCATGCCACCTTCTCCGGCTTTTTTTCCTGTTGGGGTTTTGGGGGCATTGTGGCCCTCCTGTCGTAAGGCGCCTCTTTGGGTGGCTGTGAGTGGCCATGGTTTAGGTTTATTGTGGCCGGCGTCTGTAGTGGTGAGGCAGGCTGGCAGGCAGGTCGGGATCCCCATACCTCCCCAGCTTCCCTCTGTCTTTGTCCCTATTTCTCAAGGCCGCTGTTTGTTTTTGTGGGCCGGCGTCTTTTGTGGCTGTTGGTGTGGTGGCCAGGTGGCCATTGCTCCGCCCCTTGCACACTGGCACTAGGTGTCCCTATTGGCTGTGGCATGCTGCAGGGGTCGCTGGAACTTGTAGTTGTTGTTTTTTTGTGGGGCACAGGGCCCCCCATTGCGGTCCGGACCCTGATGTTGACCTTCTCTGTCACGTCAGGTAAATGTGTGCGAAGTTTGGTCATGGACAGTTAAGGGGTGTGGATTTGTATTTAGGACCCACAATGGGACAGCTCTGCTTTATAGATATAGAAGATAGATAGATTAGGCAGGTCATTGTGTACAACCAAATTAATTTGTCATATTGGGAATCAAACTGCTGACCTCCCGCCTTCCAGTCAGCGTCCTAGCCACTTGAGCCACTCCACTCGATTGCCTGGAAAATCTGGTGCCCTCCTGCCAAACCAATTTGTCAGCAGTTAAAAGGATGGTTTTTTCCTGAGCATAAAGCAAAACAACTGGAAAGAAGGGCAAAGGAGAGAATATTAAACACACTACCCCAAACCTATCATTAGTCAGCCCTAATCAGTAGATGGGATTCTGGGAGACCCAAGGCTGCTTGGCGAAGCTAAGGAAAGTACACAGATTAATTTTAAAAAACTTATTTCTTAAAAAAAAAACAATGCAATAATTAAACAGAGATTTAGTTGCTTGTTTGTGTTTGCTGGCAATCTTCTTTTTTTAAAAAGAAAAGAAAAATCTGCATAAAAGAGGTAGTACAGATTAATTGCATAATATAACCAGGCAGAGCAACTGCAATTTGGAATTGCTGTTATTGAGATTATTATGCTATGCTGCAGGTGACTGGAGTAAATCAGCTGTAGGATGTCGTAAAGGACAACGCCCTTATCTTACTTTTTTTAAAAAAAGCTCTTACAACGGCCTCTATGAGCACCATAGAGGCTGTTGTAAAAGCTTTTTTTTTTAAAGGACTGGTTATAAAGTCAAACATTATTAATCATCAATACAAAGCATTTTGCATTCAATATGCCAGCAAATTGGGAAAACAAAACAGTGGCCACAGGACTGGAAAAGATCAGTGTACATTCCAATCCCAAAAAAAGGCAATGCCAAAGAATGCTCAAATTATCGAACAATTGTGCTCATCCCACATGCCAGCAAGGTGATGCTCAAGATAATACAGGATAGACTTCAGCAACATGTGGAGAGAGAACTACCAGAGGTGCAGGCCGGTTTCAGAAGAGGCAGGGGTACTAGAGACCACATTGCCAATATACATTGGATCATGGAGAAAACAAAGGAATACCAGAAACAAGTATACTTTTGTTTTATTGACTACACCAAGGCTTTTGACTGTGTGGACCACAACAAAATGTGGCAAGTAATTAAAGTAATTAAATCCTGCCAACCTAGCAGTTCGAAAGCAAGAAATTGCAAGTAGATAAATAGGGACCACTTCGGTGGGAAGGTAACAGCGTTCCGTGCGCTCCGGTGTCTAGTCATGCCTGCCACATGACCATGGAAATGTCTGCAGGAGCAGACAGCGCTGGCTCTTTGGCTTAGAAACAGAGATGAGCACTGCACCCTAGAGTCGGATACGACTGGCTTTCGAGCAAGGGAAACCTTTACCTTTAATTAAAGAGATGGGAATACCAGAACACCTCATATGCCTCATGAGAAATCTGTACACAAACCAAGAAGCAACAGTTAGGACAGAACACGGAATGTCAGAGTGGTTTGGAATAGGAAAAGGAGTAAGACAAGGCTGCATTTTATCACCCTGCTTATTCAATCTATACACAGAGCACATAATGTGCAATGCAGGGATTGAGGAATCACAATATGGGATCAAAATTGCTGGGAGAAACATCAAAATTTGAGATATGCAGACGATACCACCCTAATGGCAGAAAGTGAAGAAGACCTAAAGAACGTCTTGATCAGATTGAAGGAGGAGAGTGCAAAAGCTGGCTTGAGACTTAATATTAAGAAAACCAAGATAATGGCAACAGGTGCGATCAGTCCCTGGAAAATAGATGGGGAAGAAGTAGAAGCAGTGACAGATTTTACTTTCCTAGGATCTATGATCACTGCAGATGGTGACTGTAGCCATGAAATAAAAAGATGACTGATTATGGGAAGACAAGCTATGAGAAACCTGGGGAATATAGTGAAAAGCAGAGACATCACCTTGAAAACAAAAATTTGCATAGTCAAAGCAATGGTATTCCCGGTGGTAATGTATGGTTGTGAGAGCTGGACCATTAGGAAGGCTGAGCGCAGAAGAATAGATGCCTTTGAGATGTGGTGTTGGAGGGAGGAGAGTCCTGAGAGTCCCCTGGACAGCAAAGAGAACAAATAGGTCAATATTAGAAGAAATCAACCTTGACTGTTCATTGGAGGGACAAATAGTGAAGATGAAGCTAAAGTACTTTGGACATCAAATGAGAAGGGAGGACTCACTTGAGAAGGCCTTGATGCTCAACAATTTCTGTTGAGTTCGATTATTGAGTTAAATAGGCATGCTGATTTCAGAACTGTAGTCAGTTTTCTTCTACCACATCAAGTTTTTTCTCTACACCTTGTGTGAATGTGAATGTGACCACTT
Source organism: Bradypodion pumilum (assembly GCA_035047305.1). NCBI lineage: Eukaryota > Metazoa > Chordata > Lepidosauria > Squamata > Chamaeleonidae > Bradypodion > Bradypodion pumilum. The sequence goes on from JAWDJD010000007.1 coordinate 31,047,339, forward strand.
TCTGCCGTGTGGATCATAAGAAGCACTATTGCTCTCCTATTGGCTGAGAGCACCAGTAGAGGGACCACGCCCACCAATTTGGCCACACCCACAAACTTTCCGTTATTTCCAAACTCCAAATTTGAAAAGTATGAGCGAGACATTGTGTGTTGTCGAGGAGTTCGGCTGGGCTGCAGAGGACTTCGAACGCTTCAGCTGGGTGTGAAGTGCTGTCCCACTTCTGAACTTTGGCTTCTACTCTGTCGGGGGTTGGAAATTATTGTCCTTGTTCGTTGAAAGTTAACTATGGTATTGCGGTATTTTTGCTATTTTCAGGATTGTTGTATGGTACTTGTCTTGTCTATGCATTGGCTGATACTGTATGACTATTGAATTTTTTTGATATTGTATTTGATACTATAACTTGGATTGATGCTTTGTTGCTGTAACACAGCTTTTTGCTTTATTTTTGTATTGCATTTTACATGTGTTCTGTAGATTGTAATAATTTGCATTTATATTGTTTATATTTCTTATTGTATTGTTTAACATGTTGGGAAACCGCTTTGAGTTGCCTTCGGGCCAAAAATAGCAGTATATAAATTAAAATGATGATGATGATGTGATAGACAAAAACTGCGGTTATTTTTAGATCCAGAGGCCAGAAGTTAGTCTAAAACAGGTCACATATCTAAGACAACGAAATTGCTGTTCCCCAGTCCACTACATCAGATGCAAGCCTCCTCAAACTCAGGGACCAAATCTTGACACAAATGTTGGCTGGGGCAAACATTATTGTTACGTACCATCAAATCAGAAGTGACTTACAGTGACCCTAGTAGGACTTTCAAGGGGAAGAAGATATTTAAGGAATGGCTGTACAACTTCCCTCCTGCCAACCTAGCAGTTGAAAAGCAAGAAATTAAGGTAAAGGTTGCCCTTGCTTGAAAGACAGTCGTATCTGACTCGAGGGTTCAGTGCTCATCTCTGTTTATAACCAAAGAGCTAGTGCTGTCTGCATCTGCAGACGTTTCCATGGGCATGTAGCAGGCATGCCTAGACAGAAATGCTGTTTACCTTCCCACTGAAGTGGTCCCTATTTATCTACTTGCAATTTCTTGCTTTCAAACTGCTAGGTTAGCAGGAGCTGGGACAGAGATGGGAGCTCACTCTGGCGTGCAGTACTCAGGTCTCGGACTCCGACCTTCCAGTCTTCAAGTTCAGCATCTTAACCACTTCACCCACCGCAGTCCCCCCTCCTCCCAACTTTGCAGTTCAAAAGCAAGAAATTGCAAGTAGATAAATGGGTACCACTTTGGCAGGAAAGGTAACAGCATTTCATGTGTTCTGGCATCAAGTCATGCTTAACATGTGACCACAGAAATGTTTGCAGATGCACACAGCATTGGCTCTTTGGCTGTAAATGGAGATGAGCAACGAAGCCTAGAGTTAGACACAACTAGCTTTTGAACAAGGGAGACCATTAACTTTACAACTTACAAACACACACACACACACACAATGTGCTTCCATGACTGAGCGGGGATTTGAACCCAGCCCCTTCACTCTATCCAGTGTACTGCACTGAGGACAAACAAATCCTGCAACTAAGGAAACATATTTTTTTTCAAATGGATTGACAGTCATGTGAAATATGAATCGACGCTTATGTCCATGACTAAACTCTTCAAATCTTTCTCTCTCCTTCCTTACCACTGCCACAACTCCAAATTCCCTGTCTTCCTAGTCCTTTAATCTGTCCACTACACCACACTGGGTATCTGGGAGAAACAAACCCTGCATAATCCCCCAAATCTCTAAACTTAGTGCAGACACCCTGCCAGCTCAGTGACTAAGGCTTTTGCCCTGAAACTGTAGTTGTACAAGGTGGCCCGTAAATCCCTACCCGGCCACAAAGATATTAGGACCCTGCTGGGAGGAGGGCAGAAACTCTCCCATTGGGTTGCCGGGCAGAGGGATGGGGTGCATGCCCACAAAGAGGACGGGTAGAGGACTTACGGGTCGGGTAGGGCCACCCTGAAGAATGAAAGAAATGCACCCTATATGCAAAGATTTATGCTGGGACAATGAAGGACAAAATTGGAACACTATGAAGAGATAGTTCTACAGCTGTGATGGCGAACCTTGGCACTCCCGATGTTCTTGGACTTTAATTCCCAGAAGCCCCCGTGAATCTACACGAATGGGTTTACTGCAACTCATCCGGCCCACGCTGCCCTCATCGCTCCTGGAAGCAGAAGTATAACGCGCCCGTATGGAGGAAGGGTTAACCCTGAAGAGTCTTAACCGTACGGGCGTGTTTTACTTCTGCTTCCAGGAGCGATGAGGGTGGTGTGGGCCAAACGAATCGCATAAACCCATTCGTGTAGATTCACAGGGGCTTCTGGGAATTGAAGACCAAGAACATCTGGAGTGCCAAGGTTCGCCATCGCGGTTCTACAGTTTCCATCAAGGATGGACCAGGACCTTTTAGCAAGGCCAGTTGCTATTTTCTCCTCCCTGGAGTCTTCCTGTGTCAGCCACCCTTCTGGTTAGGCTAGTTAATTCTCTTTCTTTCTGTCTCCCCCTTTTTTTTTACTAGGGGTGGGTTGTGGGATGGCTGGTTGAGATTTCTGAGTTGTTTTCATGCTGTTGAAAGCATGAGAGTGGATTACATCAGATAAAATGTATTACTCTGTCATTGATGTAATTAAGCGTAGTGTTCTGCTGCTGGAGGGTGGAGAGGTAAAGGAAGGAGACCAAGGTACCAAAGGATGCCCGAGAAATTTGTGGTGCTCTTCAAGGTGGACCTTGGATGGTCAAGGATGCACAAGACTAGCTCCCAAACACCCACCCACTGGGCATTTCTTCTTTCGTGTCCCAAACAAACCCTAGACTGCCAAAATGAAGCCATTTTCTTGGCTTTGTTATTGGCCAAATCAACAGAGCAGTAAATGAGTTGGATTCTGTCTCTCTCCACATTGACACAGTGTGATTTTATCTGTCAGCAACCCCCACTTGAGTATGTTGGTTTTACATTCAGGGACTCCAACACTCAGCCTATTCAGATTCGTCTGAGTGACGTAGGGGAGGTTGAGTTCCTCAGCCAGATACTCTTTTAGTGTTGTCCCTTGTACTGTGAGCTCCTACCTCCATCTTCTAATTTAGTTTTGCTCTCGCAGTGGTTCAAGTGGTTAAGAAGCCAAGAGGGAGGCAGAAGGTCAGCAGTTCAAAACCCAAGTACTGCAAGATGGAATGAGCACCTGTCTCTGTCCCAGTTCCTGCCAACCTAGCAGTTTGAAAGCAAGAGATTGCAAGTAGATCAATAGGGACCACTTCGGTGGGAAGATAAACAGTGTTCTGTGTACTTCGGTGTCTAGGCACACCTGCCAGAAATGTCCACAGAAATGTCTGCAAATGCAGATAGCACTGGCTTTTCAGCTATAAACAGAGATGAACACTGAACCCTACAGTCGAATATGACTGGCTTTTGAGCAAGGGTGACCTTTACCTTTACCTTACCCTCAAGAATGTTTGTTCTTGCCAAAAAGTTATTTCCAACTCAGCACTCCTGCTGATCAGGGCTTCTGGGAATTGAAGTCCAAGATTATCTGGAGAGCCAAGTTTGAGGAACCCTAGTCTAGAATAAATGCAACAGTCTGAAAGGGCAACTCAAAGATGTCATCAGAATGGTTAAAAGAAAAGGATGGGAATGTGAGTCTGGAAGAAAGTTTTTGAAGAAATTCTGGTGTGTCCCAGAATTGCCTTATTAATAGATTTTGGAAATACTGTAGTACCTTAAAAAGACATAAGAAAGAAATGATTACAACCATGGTAACAGCCATGAGACTACTTACTGTAAAAGGATGGAAAATAGATTATGAATTCAAGCTAGATGACTGGTATAAAGAACTATGATATATTGTGCTAAATCAGAAGTGGACAACCTACGGCCCACTGGCTGGACCCTGCCCACACTGCCAAATCATTCAGCCTGAGCCACTGCCACTGCTTCCACCAGACGTGGACGTGTTTATGACAGCTGTAAATGTGCCTGAAACTGTTGTAAACACATTTGCGGCAGCCATGAATGCGCCTGCAGCTGTCGTAAACTGTGCATACATGTAGTAACCCATTGGTGTGGCTTCACAGAGACTTGGGCTTCTAGGAATTGAGGTTCAAGAACACCTGGAGTGCCAAGGTTCGCCATCACTGGTCTAAGAGCTCTTCCTTGTCCCTTCGAAAGCTGCCCAGAGCAAGTGAACAGGCAGGGAATGGCTTGCAGTCAAGCAAGTGAATAGATTTTATTATGACAGAGAGTCCTTCCTCTGTAGAGAATAAAGGTCACCCTTGCTCGAAAGCCAGTCGCATCCAACTCTAGGGTTCAGTGCTCATCTCTGTTTCTTAGGCGAAGAGCCAGCGCTTTCTGCTTCTGCAGATGTTTCTGTGGTCATGTGGCAGGCATGACTAGACACCGGAGCACATGGTATGCTGTTTACTTTCCCACCAAAGTGGTCCCTATTTATCTACTTGAAATTTCTTGCTTTCGAACTGCTAGGTTGGCAGGAGCTGTGACAAAGACGGGAGCTCATTCCGTCCTGCAGTACTTGGGAATCAAATGGATGACCTCCTGCCATCCAGTCAGCATCAGTTACAGACCTTGGAACTTTAGTTACAGATTCTGCAGTTTGAACATCTGGCCAGGATTTTTGGTTTCTCCATCCTAACCCTACCAAGTGCTCCAATACCCCAAATGATACATGAGTCCTGCAGGTGCAAGGAAAGGCATGACCGCCATGATTCCACTGCAAATCTTTTCTTTTTGTTTGCTTGTTTTCTTATGCTAAGAATTTCCCAATTGAGAGGGTGACCACAGAAGAAATACTAAAATGAAAACCTAAAGACCAAGAAATAATAATATATATCAAAAGCAGAAAACGAAGTTCCTCTGCTCGTATAATGGGAAAACAAAACATTCAGAGTGGTACAGCTGATCATGAATGGTGGGGAAGTGCAAGAACAAGAAGCATCTATAGCTCAGGGGTTCTCAACCTTTTTGCACCATGGGCCGGACCACACACCTTTAGACAACTGAGCAGGCCAGATATGTGGTTTCCCTCGCCGTAAATGCTGCCATAAACTGTGGCAGGTGTGTTTGCACAGGCACGGGCATGTTTACAGCTATTGTAAATGCGTCTGATTCCACTTCTGCCACTGGCGGAATTGTCACCATGGGATGGGTGACTTGCCACTGCGGGCCAGGGCCAGCCCATGGGGCGTAGGTTGCAAACCTCTGTATTAGCTGAAGAAACTGGAGGACTCATTTATATACAAGACAACATCATTATCCAGAGCTCAAATACTGAAAATTATGTCCAACCTTTGATAGAAGAGCAACAAGAAAACCACAATAATGTGGTATCTACTCTCCCATCTCCTCTTCCATTTCCTTCCTTCCCTCCCACCCAGTTTTCAGGGTTTTCGCCCACTCCAATCCAGCAGTCCATTGTATTCTTCACTGAACATGTTCAGGCATTACTGGGTTGTTTTTAGGGCTTTCCCCTACCTGTGGAGGCCACCCCAGCTGTTCCCATTTCTTTCTTTCCCCCCACAGTTTTGATATGTTGACTAAATAGGCATTCAAAGAGTGGAATCAGACTGTGAATTTAGGATGATGATGAAGAGTCATTTGCCTGTGCGCACAATCACCCGGAGTCAACGCCAACATCAGTTGTTGAATCCAGATTAAACACCAAGTAAGAAGTGCAGCAACTACTGTAGCTTTTCAGTTATTGCATGTATGCAAATAAATTCAAATGCATATTCTCTTCCCCCACCTCTCCCAACGGAGTACCAAAACAGCCTATGCCCATCAAGATATGAGAAATTTGGCTATGATTCATTCACAGCGCTATCGTTTTACACAAGATCAGAAACAGAGGTTACTCAACACCAGATTTAATTACTCAAGGAGCACTTCAAATTACCACATCAATAGAGGCTAATCTCTAATTCTTTGACCGTCTTTGCACGTATGGCACACCCCATGCATATAGTAACAGGATGCCTCAAACATACACCAGTTCAGAAAATATACCCTCTTGTTGGTATCACTCCACCTAAGAGAGAAGTAGCAGTGGATGCTGAGAGATGCAAGAGAAGGACCCTCAGCAGCCTCTGAACGGATTTGAATCTCAAGTCCACTGGCTCAGATCCAGGAAGAGCTTTATGGCAAGAGCAAACACTCTTGAGGGTACACAAGACCAAAGCCAAATTAGAAGGTGGAGGAAGGAGCTCACTGAACAAGGAATAACATAAAAGGAGGATATGGCTGAGGAACTCAACATCCCCTACATCACTTGGGGGACCCTGAATAGGCTAAGGATTGGAGTCCCTAATTGCAAGGCCAACATGCTCAAGTGGGGGCTGATGGTGGACAACAACACGATGTGTGAATTTGAAGAGCTACAGAAGCCAGTTCATTTACTGATCTGCCAGTTACTGCCAGAAACATACACCAATGAGGACATATCTAGACCTGGTCATTTAGTTGAAGACTATTTCATCAGAGGCCTTTAGGCTGAGGGTTGGAGTCCCTAAATGCAAGTCCAACATACTCAACCGGGAGCTGCTGACAGACCATTTGCTGGTCTGCCAATTGCTACCAGAAACATGTACCAATGAGGGTTTAGGTTTGGCCAATAACATAGCCAAGAAAGCGACTTCATTTTGACAGTCCAGGGATGGATCAGGACATAAAAGAATGATTTTGTTTCAGCCACGTCAACCCTTTTTGTGTATCTCACCTACATGATAATGGAATTAGTGCAAAACAACACAGCCCCATCAACTCTTTTATTAGCTCTAGAATGATATATTGAGACCAGAGTAACTGAAGACTTGTAGAAAAACGTTGCTGAGTTGATGTAATTGTGAAAACCTTCCAATTTAATTAATTTGGATTGACAACAGAGATTATCAGAGGATCAAGAAGTCACACACCTGTAAAGATGAGCTGAGGTTTGAAGAATTAAAGAAGTCCTCCTTTCTACCTCACTTTAGTCACCTAGAGAGAAACTCTAGACTTTTCAGCAAGTGCTGGCAAGTTCTCATACAGCTAGATTTGTGGTTCACTTTTACACATCCCCCCCCCCCCAATGACATCTGGAAGAACATTGAGGAGATGCTCATATACAATGTTTTTTCTTGAGCTTGTGCGTTGGTGGTTACATTTCAAGTGCAGACAGCAGATAAAGCACTTGTTGCACATGCCAATACGACCACTTCCAGAACTTGGAAAATTCCTTGATAAAAATATCCCATCCCTATTGTTTGTCAGAAGAATATTCTGTTGACAACATGCATTGTGATATAGATAGTACCATTGTTATGGAATACTGAACTAGACAAAATCACATTCCACACGCTAAGACAGATTTTGGAGTTTTATTATCATTATTTGGCCAAACAGATTCAGGAACGCTTTTTTCAAGCTAATAATCCCTGAATGAATATACATTTTCAGAGCCATCTTTTTATGGCATAAAATTTCTACACATTTCATCACTATGGGATAAGCCAAAATCATTAATTAATCTTCTGACATTGTCATGCAGTTCAGGTTAGAACATTCAGATTTGTTCATGCCATGTCATATAAGGAAAATATCATGTCTCATGTCACATCATGTCATTTCACAGAAATATCCTGTCAGCTGTACAAACTGTGCTGAGCTTGTAGACACAAGGCCTTCTGTTTACTTTAGCCTAGTCATTATGTTCTATTTGATAGGTCAATCTGATCTGTTTAACTTTACAGAGTACTGAGAAAATAATTTGTACTTTTTAAACCAGAATTAATATCTTAATTCTTTCACTCCTATTTCATCCCCCCCTGATTCCTTGAAAATTATTAAAGTTTAATAACTTTTCACATTCTTTATTGCAATAAATAAACATTTCTATCATGTTGATTGCTGATTCCTCAAGCTTCGGCTGGGCGTTTTGACAGCATCCAGTTTGTGCCTAACGCCAAGCTGCCGTCTTCTTTCTTGCGTTGATTATTTAAGCAAAATCTATGCATTTCACTCCTTCCAAGGTTTTAAACTGCAAGAGAAAAAATACTACCAACAGTATATAGTTCTTTTTGGTTTTGCAATAATCCATCCCATCAATGTTTAACTATAGACCAAACTTGCCGTACTTTGATTCAAATTTTGATTTATACTGCAGTGACTGAGTTAATGATTTCCTAACTTCCATTTCCCTTCTATGTGGGCCATCTCTGGCCATCTCTATGTGTTTAAACAGAAATTCAAATGGGGAAATAGGATACTTTGTACAGAGGGGAGTTTTCATTTCATGCATTGTCATTGGCTAAAACCTGGACTTATTGATTTAGGCTTTCATACAATTCCGCAATGCTTTCAACAATTCCACTTGCTTTCTCAACCTCTTCCTATCTGTGGATTAAATGCACAAGGATGTTTCCACTAACCCTCCCTGCTTTAAGTAAGTATTCCCTTACTGGCTTTTTTATTTTATTTTCGTGTACTTCAGATGTTTTATACTTTCAAGTCCTCAAATTCTTTAATCAAATACAACTCCTGTGTTTGTTTTGGCTGTTTAAACATAGTTGTTCTTCACTTCACTTGTGCCCTTCTGTTCCTTTTTGCCAACTGTGCCTTCTGTTTTCTGAATTATTGCAAGGGATCTAGGCATTCTGGGCAGCTTTGATTAGTCTTTGATTACTAACCCATAACTGTCCCTTATTTTCCAAATCATCTGGAGGGCATTGCCAGTATTTACTCGTACGTCTGCAGAAAAAGTAAACTTCCTTCTTGCGCAGGCCTTCAAGTTCCTTTGGAGTTAGGCAACTGGCCTCTACATTTACACTTTTATTTCTGCGTACTTTCACATACTGCCTGAAAAAGTTGGGACAAACCTAGAAGCCTTAAAGCTTGGGGCTGACTAGGGATTCAAAATCTTGGGGTTAGCTATCAAGTGCTCAGCTGTTTTTTCTTTCTTTTTTTCTTGGATTTCCCAAATTCCTCTGGTTTCTTCAATCATCCCATTCCATCTCAACCAATTCGTCATGTTCTTTTTGTCTGTATCCATAACTTCCTCTCTCGGGGCAATTTCTCTGCCAATTGCCCTCTTGCTTGCAGTAAGCACACTGAGTGTAATCAAGTGTTCCTTTGCCTCTTCCCAAAGCAAGGGCGATCATCTCAGCTTTCTTATATTCTCTCATTTTCTCCTTCTTCTCTTCCTCCTCCTCCCTGTTTAGATAGATCTTCTTGGCCACTTCTAGTAGTTCGCTAGTATTCTTTCCCAATGCTCCTTCCAGCTTTTGTAATTTCTTTCTTACATCTGGCGCACTTTGAGTAATGAATCTTTCATTTAACATCTGGCAGTTTTCAGGATCTTCCATATTTATCCCTGTGTTTACTTCATATGCCTCTATTAATCTGGCTAAGAAACTTTCAGGGGATTCTTCTTTCTCTTGAATTATATTAGCAGGTTTGCTAAAATTGACAGGACCTTTTGCTGCTTCCTTTAAGCTTTCCAAAATCAAATATCTGTACTGTTGAAGACTTGTCCTGTGTGTTGGATCATTAGGATTCCAATTTGGATTTTGTTCAGCAGCTGCTGCCATACGCACTACAGTCTGATCTGCGTCTGGGAAATTTCTACAGAGTATTTTGTCTTTTGCCAGTTTTAATTTTTGCTTATCTTCCATATTAAGGAGTGTATTTATTATTTGCTGCATATCACTCCATGTGGAGTTATGTGTTTGGACTATGGTTCCAATTAGTTCAATCACCTCATTCGGCTTGGTACTAAAAGGTCCATAATGCTGTTTCCAATTTAACAAGTCTGTTGTGGTAAATGGTACATATTGGAAGATTGACTGATTTACTGGCTCATCATATTCCCTCATATGGCTGGTTATCATCTCCCTCAGTGGGGCCATCATCTCCTTTCCTCCTTTGGTTACTGGTGAGAAATATGCTGTTGCTACTGTGTTTGGAGGATGTTCTCTACCCATTTTATTGTTATAGGGAGAAGGTTGGCTGTACCTTTTGAATTTTTCTTCTCCCTGTTCAATTATATCTTTCAAGATTTCAGTTACCCTTTTCAGTTTTTCTGTGGTTGGAGAAACCATGTTTCTATCAGGGGTTTGAAATCTTCCTGTGCTTGCTAATGCAAGGTCTGGATAAATGCGTGGAACTTGGCCATCTTGTGGTGCTGATTTTGGCATGACATAAATTGGAGGTCTTTGAAACAGAATTTCATCATCTTCTTTTCTGCTTAAAATTTTCAATCTTCCTTCTGTCTGCCATTCTACTTTTGGGGTATTGGGCGTTTTGACCACTTTCCTTCCTAATTTAGATTTCTCATCTTTGGACTTCTTTTCTTTTATTAAATATGCTTTCACACATTCAGCCTGGCATTTCAGTAGCCAAGGGGGGGGTCACAGCTTTCTGCATTACAGCTTGCCATGCTGATATATAGGGATACTGATCCCATTGTTTATTCTGCGTTATCCTTTGAAACACTCTATTTATAAGACCCAAATCCAAGGAGCCTTCCGGAGGCCACCCTACTTGGAAACTGGGCCATTCATATTCACAAAACTTTTTTAACTCAAGTTCTCAAGGAAACACCGTAGTGGCGTTCTTGGAACGCTACTACCACCACCCATTCTAAATTAAACACTACCACAGGCCTGGGGCACCCGAAAAATCAAGGGCTACCATCAGGGAACGTGATGGTTTAACCACCCACACAATATAAATTTTTACACACACAAAAATCAGGTTCGCCGCCCTGATTTTTCCAGGAACACTGGGTTATCGCCTGCGGTTCATTAAGGACTTAGGAATCGCCGTCCCATCCCCTTGAAGGTGATCAGGCTCCACTTCCACTCCTCAAATGAGTGGGCACACATAAGTATACTTCATACAGTTTCATACACTTTTATACTTGCCTGTAGGCTTTGAAAATCCCGCTCCTAGGAGTGTTCTCCGTCTGTCTTAGCCTTCCGGATCCTTGACTGGTCTGTTTCTCTGATAGTTACTTGCCACCTCTTCACTGATTTTCTAGAGTAGATCAAAGGTCTACTATGCCGGCATTTAGGTTATCCCTGGAGAGGCGCCATTTTATCCCATCAGGAACAGCCATCTGGAGTGACAATGGCACCTGCTGTTTGTCAAGTCAGTCCCCAGCGGAGTTCGCCAAAAATGTTATAGAATACTGAACTAGACAAAGTCACATTCCACACGCTAAAACAGATTTTGGAGTTTTATTATCATTATTTGGCCAAACAGATTCAGGAACGCTTTACCAAGCTAATAATCCCTGAATGAATATACATTTTCAGAGCCATCTTTTTATGGCATAACATTTCTTCACATTTCATCACTATGGGATAAGCCAAAATCATTAATTAAAATCTTCTGACATTGTCATGCAGTTCAGGTTAGAACATTCAGATTTGTTCATGTCATGTCATATAAGGAAAATATCATGTCTCATGTCACATCATGTCATTTCACAGAAATATCCTGTCAGCTGTACAAACTGTGCTGAGCTTGTAGACACAAGGCCTTCTGTTTACTTTAGCCTCGTCATTATGTTCTATTTGATAGGTCAATCTGATCTGTTTTACTTTACAGAGTACTGAGAAAATAATTTGCACTTTTAAAACCAGAATTAATATCTTAATTCTTTCACTCCTATTTCACCATGCTTGTGCAGTTTTGGAACAAGGTTGGGAATTATTGCTTCCACGTCTCTGTTCTGGATCCATCTTTACAGAACAACTAATCCTAGGATTCCCTAGGGCGAGGTAATGATAATAATAATAATTTCATGTCATAAATTATTCTGGGTTGAAAGGATTTTTGTGGGAGAAACTCCACTCACGGGACGCCTGAATGAGGCTCCTTTCATGTCCCCAAGCTCTTTTGCCACCGAAGTGGTCCCTGTTTATCTACAGTATTGTACTTGCAATGTCTTGCTTTCGAACTGCTATGGTAGGTTGGCAGGATCTGGGCCAGAGATGGGCGTTCAAACCACCATGCAGTCCCCAGGTCTCGAATTGCCGACTTGCAGGCCTTCCAGCTAACAAGGCGAGCTTCTTAACCACTGAGCCACCACAGCCCCGAGGTAATGATTAACCAGTTAGATGTGGTGGCCACATAATTGAAAATTCAATTAGAGGCAAAGGATTAACAAGTATCTTCATTATTAAAGCAATAGACAAGTACTGAGACCACAGCAAAGTGTTGTTCCAGTTTGATATTCGAATGTGTACATCCAACACCAAGTCATCAAACCTTTTGTATACAAAGCCTTCTCCCTCCTACCCCCCAAAATTGGCAACATCTATCAAAGTTTTAGAATATGTTCCAAAAAAAAGTTTTTGAAATATTTTTTTACTTTATGGATTTGTTTAGAACAAGAATCAGCAAAGGGTAATAGCAATGGTCTCCCTTGCTCAAAAGGCAGTCATGTCCAACTCTAGGGGGCAGTGCTCATCTCCGTTTGCAGGCCAAAGAGCCAGCACTGTTTCAAATGTTTCTGTGGTCATGTGGCAGGCATGAATAGACATTGGAGCACATGCAGTGGTGGGCTCAAAAAAATACTACCACATTGTGGGTGTGGTATGGTGGCCGTGGCCAGGAGGAAAGCCCTGTGTTGCACCCGAATTAGGACTACTTTATTTCAAAACCTGGATGGGCACGGCCAGCCAGAATTTCTGCTACCGGTTCTGGTGAACTGGTGCGAACCTGCTGATGCCCACCACTGAGCACACAGAATGCCATTACCTTTCCTGCTGAAGCAGTATCTGTATCTACTTGCAAATTCTTTTTTTTCTTACTGCTAGTTTGGCAGGAGCTGGGACAGACGATGGGCGCTCACTCCATTGTGCAGCACTCAGGTCTTGAACTGCTGGCTTGCCTCTGGTTGCCAAGTTCAGCATCTTAACCAGTAAGCCACTGCAGACACACAGCAAAGAATAGCAGGTGACCAGCAGCCACAATTTTGGATGAGGTCTCTTTCCTAGCCTCCCTTGGACTTCTATGGCAGCCCCCAGTGTGGCACAAACAGCCATCCTTTCGCAAAAAAGGAGTCATCCCTAACCCCCACCCTTTAAAACTACTGTCTTGTCTCTGTTTAATAGTTAGGTTTCTTTAAAGGGAAAGCAAAAAGTCTTATAATAAGATACTTTAAATCTTTCACCGTTAAGCTAAAAATGAGCTCTAGGCTATGTGTCCACATAAATCTGAAACATCAGAAAGGACTTAAATAAGATTTTCTTTAAACATCCAAGAATTCAAATCTGTCTTTCATGTTTAACAACCTTCAAAGAACCAGCACTCTTCTTCGATATCATTTCATCGTCATAGCCGCCGCCGCTGTCATCGTCGTCATATTCTTCTCTACCTCCACCACCACCACCTACTACTACTACTCAGTGAACACTGTCTATGTGAGCAGCAGTAAATTTAGAGTTCCTGCTACTTAGAAAGTCCCAGGGATTCGACCCTGCAATTTAAGCCTCCACTATGTCACTGCATGTAAGCCCCATAGATGAATAGAATTCCATTAAAGAATCACTTTGAAATCTGCTTCTTCTTCCGTGTCTAGGTCAGACTTTAAACTGCCAAAGTGAAGCTTTTTGGTGAATGCATTTTGTAGCTCCCTTTGCCTGACCTAGTGTGAGAAAGCTTAGCCAGCACTACAAGGTTGCCATAGTGCTGAGCACTGGCTGTAGGGCTCAGGAACAGCAGCAGGGGCGTGCTGGCTACACTAAAAGGGCTCTGGACAGGGAGGGAGGGGCAGCGCCTATGGTGGTACTGCATGACGTCATGGATTGTAGCTGCCAGGTGTCATACTTCTGCCCACCTCAGAGGGGCGCCAGTCACTGGGGCACACCGGGACTTGTCCCTGTGTCTCAAATGGCCAGCACCGGCTTGAATAGCAGAAAACAGTCTGCAAAATTATGTAGTCCTGTTGATCAGTAATTATTAAATGCAATGGTAATAGAGTAGAGCCTACTGCCAGTGACTCAAAGCTGCTCGTCAAGCGGTTAGCTAACCTGACAACCATCAGGACGAATGGCCTTGGGTAGCGAAGTCTACAGGGAAGGGTGATGGTCTCCAAGTGGATTAAATGGTACCACTTGGATCCATCTTGATGGAGGGCAGCAGCTTCATCCATCTTGGCCTTAGACTGATGAGGACTTTGTATGCCAAAAGGGCTCAGGACCAGAAAGTGAACTGGATCAGTGGTACGGGTGTCACAATGCGATGCAGAAGGTAAATTGAAGGCCATTGTATTATATTGTTCCCAGGACAATCTTCATGGATGATCATCATGGGGATAGCCAATATTTGGAATCAGATACGGCACAAGAAGAAGAAGAATGCTTGGATTACAGAAAAAAAGAAATACCACAAAAACATCTGAAGTCAAAGTATGTGGGTTTTTTAAAATCCATCATAGGAAATTAAAATAAATTTGTCCCATTTCCCTCTTAGTGCTGAATGGAAGAGAAAATACCCACCCCGGAGCTAGAATACACTGATGGTATAGATGTCACAGGTTATTTTGAAGCCTGAGGCTCATTTAGAGGGCCATGGCATTTACCATTCTGCCTTCCACGAGAGTAAACAGTATGTGGAATAGCTGATGTCTCTGATAGTTGTTCCACTCTGTCCAATAGTAGGGCCAGCCCGGAGAACATTCAGAACTTTGAGCACAGAATAGTCTAGCTGTACTAAACTTTGGTGGATAAGATGATGAACTTGAAGTCTGGAAGATTGGCAGGTCAGCAGTTCAAGACCTGAATGCTGCATGATGGAGTGAGCTTTGGCCATCTGTCCCAGCTCCTGCCAACCTAGCAATTTAAAAGCAAGAAATTGCAAGGAGATAAATAGGGACCACTTTGGTGGGAAGGTAACAGCATTCCGTGCACTCCAGTGTCTAGTCATGCCTGCCACATGTCCACAGAAATGTCTGCAGACACAGACAGCGCTGGCTCTTTGGCTTTAAATGGAGATGAGCACTGAACCCTAGAGTCAGATATGACTGGTTTTTTACAAGGGAGATCTTATTAAACTTTGAGGCGATGGAATATTTCTGATTTACTGCAAAACTGGGTGTACTGTATCTTTTAATTTATCTGCACCAGTAGGAAGATTTAACTACTAATTAACTCAGGAGTTCTCAACCTTTTAAAGCCAGGAGCCAGGTCCCTCAGACAGCTTCAGGGGCCGGACGGCCATTTTGCCCTTCCTCCACCACATGGCACCTCCTGGTGTGGTGGAGACGGTGTGGACCACTTGAAATGGTGCCGCAGTTCACATCCGGCCCATGGACCGTAGTTTGAGAATCCCTGAATTAACCAATCCTAGCACATACTGAACAAATTAATCCTTTGAGATTTCTTTGGCCAGGTGCAGCTTTATTCATTTGCAAAACCAAGGATCAACAGATGACCTCTCGCTTTAAATGCACCAATCCTGCAAAACATTGAGCATTTCTCACTCTGGGTTTCAGGGTTGCTGACAGTTGAAGGCGAACTAGGCCTCCCAAAATCAGGCCCTAAAGACAGAAACCAGGGAGAGAGGGAGAGAGAGAAAAATCTCTAAGCGCTTTTAAAAAGCCTTTTTCCCACAGGAAACTTCCATCACTGTTTTCTTTTGCCTAAGGTGAATTTCGTATCTGTCATTAAAAGTTACAGCTGTCAAGCGTAATGCATCGGGAGGGAAGGAAGGAGGGGAGACGGGATGGGTTTGGCTCTGAGGGTCTAAAGGTAGGATTTTAATATTTGCTCTTTCTCTCTCCCTCCTCCTCTGTTAGTCATCAGTGTCGCCTGAGCCTTAGCAAACACACTCGCTTTTTAACAAGTGAGATGGAGATGAAAAATTCAGTTTTGCACAGAGAGACAAGGTTTCCCAACTTAAGGCCTGTGGGCCAGATCTGGCCCATAGAACCATTTCTTGTGTGTCCTCCAACCCTCCAGAGACATCCAAGAAATAAAATGGCTGCCCCTTTGAAGCTGTTGGGACAAAATGGCCACCCCCAATGTGCAAGCAGGGCAAAATGGCCATCCAGCCCTTGAAGCTGACTGAGAGAATATGACCAAGCCCTCGGCTTGAAAAGGTTGGAAACCCCTGCTCTAATAGATGTTTATGAGTAGGTGATAGATTTTGGCATAAATTTGTAGAGTACGTTAAAAAAAGGTAAAGGTAAAGGTCACCTTTGTTCGAAAGCCAGTCATACCCAACTCTAGGGTTGAGTGCTCATTTCTGTTTATAGCCAAAGAGCCAGTGCTGTCTGCATCTGCAAACATTTCCGTGGACATATGGCATGCTTAGACACCAGGGTGCAAAGAATGCTGTTTACCTTCCCATTGAAGTGGTACCTGTTTATCTACACTAATACCTCGTACAACGTCCAAACTTGGTTCCACAAGTTAGGACTTTGTATGAATTCTGACTTTATATGAGGCATGCAAAATCCTAGCTGCAATGCCTCATACAACGTCCGAATTATTGCCACTGATGCTTTGTATAACGTCGTTCCCTTGGTTGTGAGCGGGGAAGGGGGTGCTAGAGGCTGGCCCCAGCTGTAAGGTGGCCGGCGTGGCCCATAAGAAGACCTGCCACACCGGAGTCTGGCCCCCACCTCCCCACTCTCACTGGGAGGGGAAACGACCCTTGGGAGCAAGACTGGCCCCAGCTGTGAGGCGGCCGGTGTGAGCAAGAGAAACGACCGTGGGCGAATCCCCCAAAATATCCAGCGCCGACCACCGACTCACCCTTGGTCCTGCTTGTTCTTGCCTCCAATGGCTGCCACCCACCGACGGAGCCAAGCGGCCCTGACCTCCCTCACCCGGTGGCGCACAGGAGAGGAGGAATGGGGCGAGGAGGAGGAATGGCGCTTCTGGGCTGGAAGGAAGTTGGTGAACTAAGGGGCGTCAGCGGGAGACCCGACCAGTCTCCTCCTCTTCGGGCATGACAACAGCAGCGCCGCCCTGCTTGAGAGGAGCGGTCCCTGGGAAGAGCCCCAAGGACAGACCGTGGCTGGCCGGCCTCCTAAGCAGCACTTGCTTTCTCTCTCTCTCCCTTGGTGAGAGTGGGGACCACTTCGGTGGGAAGGTAACAGCGTTCTGTGCGCTCCAGTGTCTAGTCATGCCTGCCACATGACCATGGAAACGTCTGCAAAAGCCACCCCGCTCTCACCGGACACTTCCCTTGGTGAGAGCCATGGGAGGCAAGAACAAGCAGTGGACCAAAGGTGAGTCGGTGGTTGATGCTGGATATTTGAGGGGATTCCCCCACGGTCGCTTCTCTTGCTCATGCCAGCTGCCTCACAGCTGGGGCCAGTCTTGCTCCCGAGGGTTGCTTCCCCTCCCGGTGAGAGCAGGGAGGTGGGGGCTAGACTCCGGCGTGGCAGGTCTTCTTATGGGCTACGCCATACGCCTTACAGCTGGGGCCAGCCTCTAGCACCCCCTTCCCCGCTCACAACCAAGGGAAGCGTAAAAACCCTAATGCCTCATACAACGTCCGGCGACGGTGTATGAGGCATCTTTTTTCCAGGAATTGGGCGACGTTGTATGGATCCGACGTTCCGTGAAGCGGACGTTGTATGAGGTATTACTATACTTGCAGGGCTGTGGTGGCTTAGTGGTTAAGAAGCTTGCCCTGTTAGCTGGAAGGCTGGCAAGTCAGCAGTTCGAGACCCGGGTACTGCACTACAGATTGAGCACCTGTCTCTGTCCCAGCTCTTGGAGACATGAAAGGCACCTCATTTGGGTGTTCCCTGAGGGGAGTTTCTTCTGCAAAAATCCTTTCAACCCAGAATTGTAGGAATCCTTGGCTGTCTTCAAAAAGGTGGAAGTGGCTTACGAAGACGAGGACATGGAAACTTGGCCGAAGATCAGCCCTATGACTCATCTCCCCTAAAATAGAGGGTCACCTAATTTCCTGTTATTGCAAATTGTGTTCATGAGCACACCTTATGAGTAATATATAATCCCACATGACTGCTTGCACCAACCAGCACCTTCTCCACCCCATTTCCTGCCTTGTTATTGTGCAATTAATAAAACAAGCTGGGAGGGCTTTGTTTCAGAGATCTCTTTCCAGCCCCACGAAAAGTCGACTCTGGGTCTGTCTGTGTTTGTTTGTTTGTCTGTTTGTTTGTTTGTGCATGCATGACTGTGATCTGTGTGTGAATCCATCAGGGAGGCTGGTGTGAAGGCCTCCCCCATTACAACATTCTGGCAGCCGAACAGGGACAAAGGAAAACCCTTCCACATGAGGGGACACCTTTTATCCATGGCTTATCCGTCCGGCAGAGACCGAAAGTGTACTTAACACTTTCTCAGGAACTCCTCAGGTAAGCCACAAGGTTGCAGAAGGCTCAGGGGAAGAGCTTTCTTTCTTTCATTTCCCTTTCATCCTTCATAGAAGTGGCTGGTTCCCTTCTATTCTGGAATTCAGGGAAACAGATATAGGTGTTCATTCACTCTCAGGGGAAAAACCTGAGAGTATTGGAATGGCTCCATATGCTGGCTGGAGGGCCAGAATGGAGTGGGCATCACTGCATGTTCCATTATCCCCTCAGATGCATTCCTCTCTTGTCCTGACCCTTCCTCTTCCCTTCCTTCCTGTCATCTGTCCAGCGAAATAAGGCTCCCCTGATGAGGGAAGAGAGCAACTGTCTGAAACAGAGAGAGAGAGAATTCATAGGCAGAGCAGGCAGGGGGAGGGGGGAGTCTGCGTACAGGGAAAGGATTTGCTGCTGGAGTGCTCTCCAGCAAAACAGACAGAAAAAATAGAAGGAAATTTGAGCACAAGGGAGTGAGGCAAGGCCCTCGCCCTTTCCTGCCCACAACAGCTCATTAGTTGAGAGCACATTCCAAGCTGTGGAAGAGGGGGGTTGGCAGAGAGTGAGGCAGAGAACAAAGGGAAGACAGTGGGCACGGCTTCTGTGCTGGAACAATGTGGAAAGGAGACACACCCAAGAATAAGCAATGTAATAATAATACTATAGGTTCAACTAATCAATATTGTTATGGCAAAGATGATTAACTGTGTAATAACATGCACAAATGTCTTTAATATATCACATATAAAAAACGAGTAAACTAATTACACAGAAACAACGAGCAGTGAGTTGCTAACGTTCGAACTCCCGAATTACAAATAACACCCACCCGTCTTCAAAGCCCTGCATACAACTGAGGTAAAATAATCACAAAGTTCGACAATGACGAAGTCTGATAACACCAAAATCTCCCTGTGAGCTATGTCCATATCCTATGCAGCCCCTATGTGCAATGGTATCAAAGCTCATTGTAGACTACCAGTCTATAAACAGTCTTAGAATGATGGATAAGCTGCAAAGCCACGTCCAGATGTCATCGGCGTGGCGTTAAACCTTAAGGGAGAATAAGAGAGAAACATCCGTGCAGGCAGAAGAACAGTGTGGGGTGCTCAGACTCAAGCCTCGATGTCATTCCGGTAAATAGACATTTCGCACATCTTTGTCAAGAGCCTAGAGAAGTTTCATAACGCGCCACAAACCTCTCATGGTTTCATTCTTATTGGGCTAGTCCTCCTCCCTCTGCCTTGGCCTTGAGCAGGGGCTTAAAGGGAGGCTATGCTGGAGGGGCTTCTCCATTGCCTGGGACTCTGGAGGCCAGCTGGAACAACTGCAGGCATCAGGGCAGCCTCCAACAAAGGCGTCCTGAGCCCTCCCTTCCTCCTCCTCCCTCTGCCTTGGCCTTGAGCAGGGGCTTAAAGGAGGCTATGCTGGAGGGGCTTCTCCATTGCCTGGGACTCTGGAGGCCAGCTGGAACAACTGCAGGCATCAGGGCAGCCTCCAACACCGGCGTCCTGAGCCCTCCCTTCCTCCTCCTCCCTCTGCCTTGGCCTTGAGCAGGGGCTTAAAGGGAGGCTATGCTGGAGGGGCTTCTCCATTGCCTGGAACTCTGGAGGCCAGCTAACAACTGCAGGCCAGGGCAGCCTCCAACACCGGCGTCCTGAGCCCTCCCTTCCTCCTCCTCCCTTTGCCTTGGCCTTGAGTGGAGGAGGCGGGGAGTTGAAAGTTCTACGGCCCACTGGGGGCGATGGGGGAAGATATGGGCCAAAAGGGGGGAGGAGATGGTGGAGGGAGGGAGGGAAAGTTAGAAGGATTGAGGGACTAACTTGCCTGCCAGGGAATAGAGGCAGCAGTCTGTCTGGGGCTGGCTTGGAGGTCCATGGGGATAAAATTAAGGTGGCAATTTGAGATGGCTTTGAAAAGCCGGCCCACCGCCGTCGCTATTGCAGGTGGAATGTCTCACCCCAGTTGAGTGTTAGAGGTAGATTTGGAAGAATGCCCCACCACTTCCATCACCGCCGGAGCCTTGCGGAGGGTGGGGGGGAATGGGTGGGGCGGTTTTATATGGGGGTGGGAGGGAGGGAGGGAGAGACTGCCCGGCCAGCCAGGAAGGAGAGGCAGCATTCTGTCCAAGGCAATCAGGGAGGCTCCAGGGGCCAATATAGAGGTTGTGATGGGCATGGGGCGATATAGCGGGTACCGAGGGGCGGGCCGCACTCGGGGAATGCGGGGCAGATGCTTAGTATCTGTCCCTCATTCCAGCCCCCTGGTTACACCTCTAGGTCCTGAGCAGCTGACCCAGGGTGACCCTGCCCTTAGGCTGCTGCTGATGAATGCCAGGTCTGTATGTAATAAGGCCCCCCTGATACAAGATGCCATTATGGGGGAGCGGGCCAACCTGGCATGTATCACTGAGACCTGGCTGAGACCAGAGGATGTGGTTCCTCTGTCAGAAATGTGTCCAGCTGGGTTCAGTATTTGGCACCAGCCTAGGGATGAGGGTAAGGGCGGTGGCATTGCCATCATAGCCAGGGAGTCACTGGGAGTCGCCAGGGCTACCGCTCCACAAATTCTGGGTTGTGAGGCCCTGCTTCTGCGTCTGGGCTCTAAGGGTCAGTTGGGAGTCTTACTCCTGTACCTGCCCCCTTGCAGGGTAAGGGACTCCCTGCCTGAGCTCCTCGAGGCCGTCTCAGCGTTGGCGTTGGAGTTCCCTAGACTGATGGTTCTGGGGGACTTCAATTTGCCTTCGCTGGGGACTGGCTCCGAGGTGGCTCAGGAGTTCATGGCTTCCATGGCAGCTATGGACCTGATTCAGGTAATTCAGGGCCCGACCAGGGGCAGTGGCCACACACCAGATTTAATCTTTTTGTCGGAGCGGTGGCAGAGTGATCTGAGACTACGGAAATTAGACATAACACCTGTGCCATGGTCAGATCATCATTTGGTGGCTCTAGACTTCCTGGGTGTGACGCTTCATCATAGGGAGGCAGGGCCTATTAGAATGGCCCGCCCCCGGCAACTGATGGATCCTGATGGATTCCAGAGGGAACTGGGGGATTTCCCTCTGGATCGGCAACACAATTCGCCAGAGGCGCTGGTTGACCTGTGGAACAGGATGACAATGGCGGCCTTGGATGAAATCGCACCACTACGGCCTCTCAGAGCTCATGGAGCTAGATCATCTCCGTGGTTCACAGAAGAACTGCGGGAGCTCAAATGGGCAAAGAGACGCCTAGAGCGCCGCTGGGTGAAGACCCAGAGAGACTCCGATTGGACACTAACTAGAGCTGCTATTAGGGCCTATCTAGTGGCAATGGGGGTGGTGAGGCGGCAATACTTCACCACCCTTATTGCCTCCGCTGATAATCGCCCAGCCACCCTGTTCCGGGTTACCGGGTCTCTCCTTGGTAGGGGGACCCGGTGCCTGGTTGGCAGGGGTTGGCTGAGGACTTTGCTGACCATCTAGTGGAGAAAATCGATCGGATTCGCTCGGGGTTTAATCCTGGCGTGGATGGGGAGAGTCCGGAGGGAGCTGGAGCACAGTCTTGCCATACCATCTGGGACCAGTTTGATCCAGTTGCCCCTGATGAAGTGTACAGGCTCCTTGCAGCTGTGCATGCCACTACCTGCCCATTGGACCCCTGTCCCACCTGGTTGGTGAAAGTCTCCAAGGTGGTGACAGGTGGCTGGGTTGGGGCTATGATCAATGCATCATTGCGGGAGGGGGTATTTCCTGCACCTTTAAAACATGCATTGGTGAGCCCCCTCCTGAAGAAACCTTCCCTCGACCCAGCTGTCCTATCCAACTATAGGCCTGTCTCCAACCTCCCCTTTTTAGGGAAGGTGTTGGAGAAGGCAGTGGCACATCGGCTGCAGGGGGTACTGGATGAAGCGGATTATCTGGAGCCCTTTCAGTCAGGATTCAGGCCTGGATATGGTACTGAGACGGCATTGGTCGCACTGATGGATGATCTCTGGCGAGAGTGGGATGGCGGTCATCCGTCCGTCCTTGCTCTTCTTGACCTCTCAGCGGCTTTCGATACCGTTGACCACGGTATCCTTCTGGAATGGCTCTGAGGATTGGGAATCCAGCGCACTGTGTGGTCCTGGTTTTCCTCATTTCTGAGGGCTCGGACCCAGTCGGTGTGGTCGGAGAGTGAGAGGTCCAGTCCTAGGCCCCTCAAATGGGGGGTGCCTCAGGGCTTGGTGCTCTCTCCTCTCCTATTTAACATCTACATGAAGCCGCTGGGTGAGATCATTCGTTCCCATGGGGTGCGGTACCAACAGTACGCGGATGACACTCAGTTGTACATCTCGGCCCATGGGGACCCCAGTGATGCCGTCAAAGTCCTTTCCAGGTGCCTGGAAGCTGTTGGGGTCTGGATGGGGGCTAACAGGCTACAACTGAATCCCAGCAAGACTGAGTGGCTATGGATAAGGGGTCCTGCGTTAACCCAGGAGCTACCATCTTTGGTTCTGGATGGGTCTATTTTGCCCCAGACAGACCCGGTGCGCAACTTGGGGGTCCTCCTGGATTCGCGGCTACTGCTAGAAGAACAGGTGGCGGCTGTGACCAGGAGGGCTTTCGCCCAGCTTCGGGTGATTCGCAAGTTGCGCCCACTCCTGGACCGGGACTCCTTGCTCATGGTCACTCACGCTCTGGTCACCTCCAGACTAGATTATTGCAATGCGCTCTACATGGGGCTGCCCTTGATGACCATTCCGAGGCTACAGCTGGTCCAGAATGCGGCAGCCCGGGTGGTGATGGGGTGTGGGCGTTATGCCCGTGCTTTGCCACTGCTCCGGGAGCTGCACTGGTTGCCAGTTTGTCTCCGGGTGTAATTCAAGGTGCTGGTTTTGACCTTTAAAGCCCTATATGGTAGTGGGCCGGGTTACCTAAGAGACCGCATCGCCCTGAGGACGTCTGTCTGTCCAACCAGAGCAGACCGGAGGGGCTCTCTAAATGTTCCATCAGCCAGAGGGGCTCGCCTCTCTGGCACAAGGAGGAGAGCCTTCTCCGTGTCTGCACCGGCCCTCTGGAACCTCCTGCCAACAGAGCTACGTCTCCGGACGGAATTGCTGCCTTTCAGAAAAGAACTTAAAACCTGGCTGGCGGGTCAAGTGTCGGGTGCAGGTGGAAGGGTAACCTCCATTGGGTGGTTGGTGTAGAAGAACTCCTCCCCATGGTGCCTTTGGATCCTGCACCCCTTGTTTTTAGGGGGTGGGTAGTTTTAACTGTTTTTAACATGTTATTTTTATTTTTATTGTGAACCACCCTGAGTTGGCTTTGGCCGAGTGAGCGGTATATAAATGTGACAATTAAAATAAAATAAATTAAATTAAAGAACAGAATTCTCTCAGCTCTAGCAGGATTTGCACAAATGCCCTTCTAGTATTTCAATATTTTACATTTTGTGGAAACTATTGCCTTTTGCTTACAGAACTTTGTGATACGGATGCCATGGTAACATCTAAGTATTGCAAAGAATACATGAAATAATACTGTAGCTTTAAGAGACACAACTGTGTAGCACACAGGTGAAATGATTGAGTGGGTGACTCTGCTTGATATCCAGCATAAAATAGGGCTTTGAAAAAGGCTTCGTTGCTAGGGTTTGATTTACCTTTAGCCAAGATGCTGTCTGAAGGGGTTCTCCACCTGTAGCAATGCTGTTGGACACTGAGGTTTGTTGCAGAGCCACACTGATGGAAGCTGAGCTCTGTTGTCTATTGCTGGATGCTGAGGTTTGTAACCTTGTGCTACATTGCTGAACTATAATCCCAGTGTGCATGAACTGCTGTGTGCCGGAGAACCAAGGAATCCTGGATGCAAGCAAGTAAGACGGTTTCCAGTTTAACTATTGTTCTGCTTTGTGTACTCAACTGTTTGCCTGGAAAGGAAGGACCGCTGGTTTTGTGTTCGCTCTTGGAAAGAGAGAAAGTGCCAGCACTGTCTAGATAAGACTGAATCTTATCTCACAAGCAAACAAGGACAAAAAGGCTTTGCCAAACTTGCAGCCAGCCAGGAGAGAGAGAGAGAGAGCTGGAGTTGCAGTGAGCACACTTGCTGTTGTATAGGACTTGCGCAACGAAAGTAACAGACTGTTTATCTGAGCTTAGAACTCACAGAGAAGAATCTGCTGTTTGTGTTAACTTTATTTACATCATTTCATCGTTTCTGCTAAGTAAAAGTTTTTTCTGTTTACACCGTTAACCTGAGCCAGCGACAGTTATTGTCTGAGAGAGGGATAAAAATCAAACAGGCACCCTGCTGCTAAAAGTTAATAACTTCACTCTGCGTAACTCGAACCCAGATCTCTTAACCTATCAGTTTGTACTGAAAACATTATATTTCATGCAGTGCACAAGGTTTTTGACACACACTTGAAGTATTGCACATAGATGCTTTTGCAAAAAAAATTCCACAAAAAGCTTTGAAATTCAAGCAGTCCTCCGAAACTGTAATTGTATTATCCAGCAAACCTTTGGGAAAGTTTTCATTCTTGCCTTCTTCTGCTGCTGCTGTATCCAATTTTGAATATTGGTGATCATCATGGCGATCAGCCATGAAGACTGTCCTGAGACAGTATAATGCAGTAGCCTTTCATCTGCCTTCCGCATCACAGATTGACACCTATTGTACCACTGATCCAGTGGTCCGGTTCCATGAGTCACTTTCTGGTCCTGAGCCCTTTTGTCACGCAAAGTCCTCCTCAACCCCAGACCAGAATTGATGACACTGCTGCCCTCCCTGAAGATGGACTCAAGTGGGATTTAATCCACTTGGGGACCTTCACCCTTCCCTGTGGATTTCAGCACCCAGGGCCCCTAATCCTCAGGGTTGTCAGGTTAGTTAACTGCCGCTTGATGCTCGGCATTGAGTTACTCGCAGTGTGGTCTACTCTATTACCATTGCAGGATACCCTGGCCATACTAGCTACAAAAATGAAATAGGCAAATATTTTTATCCCCTCAGTTTCTTTTATACCAGAGATCCCCAACCTACAGCCCACAGGGTGGACCAGGCCTACAGCACTGTTTCATCCAGCCCGTCGCCACCGTACCCACACCCGGAAGTGGAAGCTGGCAATTTACACAACAAAGGCACGTCTTACGTCAGTCATAAAATGCGCTCACACATGTGTAAAGGCACCTGCAACTGTTGTAAACATGGAAGTGAATGCATTTATGACAGCTGTAAATGTGCCCGCTTCCACTTCCAGGGGGTATGGTCAGGCCCCCTCAGCTGTCCTGCAGCATAGTCAGGCCTGTCACTGAAAAAAGTTGGAATCCCCTGGTTTATACCAAGGGCCATGGTGGCTTAGTGTTTAAGATGCTAAGTTTGATGACCAGAAGGTCAGCAGGTCAGTGGTTCAAGACCTGAGTGCTGCATGATGGAGTGATCGCCCATCATCTGTCCCAGCCTCTGCCAACCTAGCAGTTCAAAAGGAAAAAAAATGCAAGTAAATAGGTGCTTCTTCAGCAGGAAAGATCACAGCTTTTTGTGCATGTCTGCCACATGACCACAGAAACATCTGCAGACACAGACAGCACTGACTCTTTGGCTGTAAACAGAGATGAGCACCAACCCCTAGTGTCAGACACAACTGGCTTTTGAACGGGGAGACCTTTACCTTTCTTCTTCATCATCTTCCTTATCCGAATCTAAATATTGGTGATCCTCACATGGCAATCAACCATGAAGACTATCCTGAGAATATAATGCAGTGGCCTTTCATTTGCTTTCCACATCGCAGCATGACACTGTGGTATACTGATCCAGTTCCACGTGTCACTTTCTGGTCCTGAGCTCTTTTGACACACAAAGTCCTCCTCAGCCCCAGCCAGCTTGGGTTTCTGGTTTCCACAGAGATCTGGCTCAGCACATGCGCATGGAGATCTGCACCCGCTCATGCATGAGAGCACAGGGAGGGAACTCCCCATGCTCTCGTGCATGCATTGAGGCAGATCTCTGCATGCATACGTGAGGCAGATTTCCGCTTGCAAACCAAAGCCGGTCGGGTGGGTTTCAGTGGCGGGCACCGGCCAGGTGACCTGTGGGCAGGTGGGCGTGACCTTCCAAACACTTTGCTACCGGTACGCACTGCTTGGTTAGTGTCTCTTTACATGTCTGCCTTGTCTTTTAACTACAGTAGAACCTCGGTTAATGTAATTAATGCATTCTCCGAGATGTTTCTTACAGCGAAAATTACTTTAACTGAATTTTCCATAGGAATGCATCGAATGCAATTTCCCATAGGAATGCGAGTATGGCTCCGCCAGAGCAGGTGGGTGGCGCCCATGCCCGCGCGGTTCCTTAGGCCCTCCTTGCTGCCCGAGGCGTCCCCCAGGAGGGCGGAGGAGTTGGGCCGAGGTGGCCGCTGGACAGAGTGAGGCGAGACGGAAATGGGCGGTCAGGCAGGGGCCACCCACGCCGCCGCCTGACGCAACCGGCCAGGCGGCTTCATCTGCCACCCCATTGCTGGCCTCGCACGGACAGACGCATGCCGGGGGGGGGGGCTTTTGCGTGCCCCCCCTCCGGCACGTAGACGTCGCCAGGTAAGGTAGGCCCACCTTACCTGCCCAGGGGAGTCTCCCTCCTCCGCCTCCAGGGCTCCCACTCAGGCCTCCTGAGCCCGGCCCAGGGCCTGCTCCGACGACTGGGACACCCCAGGCTGCGGTGGCGGCAAGACCGAGTAATTGGGGGTCTGTGTGTGTGTTGAATGAGCGTGTTGTGTCGAGTGTCGGGTGTGTCTGTGTAGGGTGTGTGCCATGTGGGTGTGTTTTGTGGGTGTGTTGAGTGTCAGTGTGTGTCGTGCCATGTGGGTGTCAGTGGTGTCAGTGGGTTATGTGTAGGTTGTGAGTGTGTATTGTGTGGGTGGGGTGTATTGTGTGGGTGGGTGTTGTGTCAGTGTGTGCTGTATGGGTGTGTTGTGTCGTGAGTGTTGTGTCTGGGTGTGGTGTGTCGGGGGGTGTTGTGTGTCTGGGTGGGTGGATGTCGTGCGAGTGTGTTGTTTCCTGTGTGATGTCTGTCACCTGTGTATTGTGTGGGTGTGCTGTGGGTGTGGGTGTGTTGTGCACATGTGTTGTGTCATGTGTGCTGTGGGTGGCAGTGGTGGGTGAGGGTTGTGTGTAGGTTGTGTGTGTCCTGGATGTGTGTTGGGAGTGTGTATTGTGTGCGGGGTATATTGTGTGGGTGTGTCGTATGTGGATGTGTTTTGAGTCAGAGCGTGTTGTGTAGGTGTGTTGTGTCTTGAGTATTGAGTCCCGGTGTGGTGTGTCAGGTGTTTGTGGTGTGTGTCTGGGTGGGTGTTGTGCGAGTGTGTTATGTCATGTGTGATGTCTGTCGCCTGTGTGTATTGTGTGGCATGTGTGTGTATTTGTGGGTATGGGTGTATTGTGCGGGTATATCATGGGTGGGTGTTGTATGGGTGTGCTGTGTTGTGTCTAATGTGACGGGGGGGGATTAGGCCACCTCCAGGCCTGTCTGGCGCCCACGGGATCACTGAGAGAACAACACACAGGCGCACAAATGTAAGTCACCACGGGGCCCTGTCCAGGTCACTCCTTGCCCCGGGTTGGGTCCCCCACCTGGGCAATGTTGGGTACCCCTGCTAGTTTCCTTTTATTTTATCTGTTACAGCTTAGTGGTTAAGATGCTGAACTTGATGACATGAAGGTTGGCAGGTCAGCAGTTTGAGATCCGAGTGCTGCATGATCCCAGCTCCTGCCAACCTTGCAGTTTGAAAGCAAGAAAATGGAAGTAGATAAATAGGTACCACTTTGGTGAGGAGGTAAACAACATTCCATGTCTAGTCGTACCTGCCACATGACCACAGATACGTCTGCAGATGCAGACTGCGCTGGCTCTTTGGTTGTAAGTGGATATGAGCACTGACCCCTAGAGCCGGAAACGACTGGTTTTCGAGCAAGGGCAACCTTTACTTTTACTATCTTTTATGCCAAGCCAGATATTTTATCTTTTTACCTATTTTATTTATAAGCCACCTTTCTTCCCATAGAAGACTCAAGCCATGTAAATTTGCCATAGTTTCAAGGTTTTTAGTTACTATGATGCTTATATTTTAAAACTATTTTTTAAGTTAAAATGTTAAGGTAACTAAATCAGTTACCTTAAAAAAACATGCCTAATTCTTGGTCAATGTCGTGTAAGGGCAGGATTGCAAAAATAATCAGCTATTTGCATGTGGGAAAACATGCTTCCCACTGGTGAGGCCTCATACTACCTTTTATCTCGAAATGAAGTAAAGGTAAAGGTAAAGGCCGCCCTTGCTCGAAAGCCATTCGTATCCGACTTTAGGGTTCAGTGCTCACCTTTTTCATAGCCAAAGAGTCAGCGCTATTTACATCTGCAGACGTTTCCGTGGACATGTGGCAGGTGTGACTAGACACTGGAGTGCACGGAATGCTATTTACCTTCCCACCAAAGTGGTCCCTATTTATCTACTTGCAATTTCTTGATTTCGAACTGCTAGGTTGGCAGGAGCTGGGGCAGAGATGGGAACTGACTCCATCGTGCAGTACCCGGGAATCGAACTCTGACCTGCCAGTCAGCGAGCTCAGCATCTTAACCACTTGAGCCTCCACTGTCCCTCGAAATGAAGTACAACACAGTTAAAATTAGACTGCTGAAGAAAAGGAATTATCCTATGCTCTGTACAATTCTGATGTTATTTGACTGTCTTAATTATTGCAAAAAGAAAAAAGGAATTAATTATGAAAAATTTGTTATTTGCAAGTAGTTCTTTCTGAGCGGATATCACCTCCTTCAGAAGTCTTCTGTTCCTACATCTGCTTAAACGGCACAATTTGAATCTGCAAAACAATGGAAGGCATTGTTAATTAAGTGTCAGAGGAGGCCTTTGAACAGGGCTGTGGTGGAATATAAGAGCACAGTTAGCTACACTACTAGTAATTATTAGCATGTGATTATTATCATAACTGCTCCCCATAGGTTAGAACTCACCCTCTTCTCTGAGATGCATTAAAGATATTGGCAACACCTTCTTTAGCTGAGGTTCATTGTTGCTTAATGCCAGCTTTGTATGCTAAGAATGTTTTTTGCGCAAGAGCAAAGGCCTCCAACGCCCGCAGGCTAGTTAAACATCTGATGTTCTTCCTCTTTGGGACGGTGGTTATAACTCCAGAATGCAATGTTCTTTACTTTGAAAGGTAGCGCTATATTGGGAAAACAACCATCACTCAGGCCTTCTGACACATCTGTCCAAATACTATCAGCATTAAAGGCATTATCTCTGGCCTCACATGTTCTAGGATGAATGTTTCCCCACTGCCATCCTAGGCGAGAAAGAACCAGACTGCATGATGTGGTCAATGAATTATATGTGACAAAAAGGAGATGGGCAGGCCATATCAACCTCCTAAAATATAACAGATGGACCTGTAAGCCAGTGATGGCAAACCTTTTAGAGACCGAGTGCCCAAACTCAACAGGCTGCCATCTGCACCACAGAGGGGCGGGGCGAACTCTGTGCTGGGGGAAGGGAGGAAGTGCTCCCATTTGGCTGCTGGGCAGAGGGGCTGGGCAAACTCTGTGCTGGGACGATGGTATATGTGCCCACAGAGAGGGCTCTGAGTGCCCCCTCTGACACGCATGCCATAGGTTCGCCACCACTGCTCTAGGCTAACAGTCTGGATACCAAGGGACCACAAATGAACACTAGGCAGACCCCGAAAATGATGGGAAGAGCCAATGGTAAAGCTGTTTGGCCAGAGACGGAAACAGAAGGTTTTTATTTTATGTTGAATGTCAAGCCAACCTTTGCACTCTGCTCTTTCACACTCATCAAGAGGATCTTTGGGTCTTCTTCACTTTCTGCCATTAGTGTTTGTAATACAGATGTAATACAAATAACTAAAGAAAATTAGCAAAGCAATCACACTTCTCTGCTGCCCCATAGCTCTTAGTGCACTCTCTGGGCGGTTCACAGGTTAATTACCATTTTGCCCCCAACATGCTGGGTTCTCATTTTACAGACTTTGGCAGGATGGAAGGCTTAGTCAACTTTAAACCCTGGTTAGGATCGAACTCGCCGCCTTCCTCCACACTGACCTCTTCACTGGCCCCTTCACCGGCCCAGGCGTCAGGAGAGAGGACGTCTCGCTGGGGGGTTAGGGTGGCCCCAACACCGCCGCCTTTGCCGCAACCTCAGCTGAGTGGGCTCCGGACTCGGACATGGAGGAGGCAGAGAGGAAGCGAGAGACAGCAACACGTGGGTGGCTCAGGCGGTGTAAATTGTGCCGCCGTCACAGCCACCCCTGCCGCCCCTGCCACCCCTGCCACCCCTGCTTCACTGCCTTCCTCCATGCTGACCTCTTCACTGGCTCCTGCGCCGGCCCAGGCGCCGGGAGAGGAAGTCTCGCCGGGGGCTTCAGGCGGCCCCAACACTGCCCCCTTTGCCGCAACCTCAGTTGAGCGGGCTCCAGACACGGACATGGAGGAGGCGGAGAGGGGGCAAGAGCCAGCAACAACCGGGCGGCTCGAGCGGTGTAAATTGCGCCACCATCACAGCCGCCCCTGCCTCGCCGACTTCGTCCACGCTGACCTCTCCACTGGCCCCTTCACCAGCCCAGGCGTCGGGGGGAGAGGAAGTCCTGCTGGGGGCTTTGGGCAGCCCCAACACTGCTGCCTTTGCTGCAACCTCAGCAGAGCAGGCCACGGACATGGAGGAGGCGGAGAAGGGGTGAGAGCCAGCAACACCTGGGCCTCGGGCGGTGTAAATTGTACCACCGTCACAGCTGCCCCTGCCGTGCCTGCCTTGCCGCCTTCCTCCACACTGACCTTTTCATGGGGCCCCTTTGCTGGCTCAAGCACCGAGAGGGAAGAGGACCTGGTCGGTACCTCAGGTACCTGTCCCAACTCCCCTCACAGTAGAAGTGTTGCCTCCTGTATCTTCGGTGGCCACTCTGCTGAATGTAGGGGCTGAGCTACAGCCTATTAGGGAGAGTGGGAGTTTGACAGCTCACAGTTTGGGAAGTTCTACTTGTTCTGGAGGCGGACACGAGGTTCCCGGGGCCCATATTGTTGTAGTGACTGGTATGGGGCGATATAGTGGGAACCGTGAGGCGGGCCGTACATGGGGAACGAGGATCTGATGTTTCCTACCTGTCCCTTGTTCCAGCCCCTCTGTTCGATCCCTGGTTCCTGGACAGTAGGTCCAAAGTGAGCCCTCCCTTAGGCTGCTGCTGGTGAATGCCAGGTCAGTTTGCAATAAGGCTCCCCTTTTGTGTGATTCCATCTTGGGGGAGCAGGCCAACCTGGCATGCATCACTGAGACCTGGCTGACACCGGAGGATGGGGTTCCTCTTTCAGAAATGTGTCCAGCTGGGTTCGGAGTGTGGCACCAGCCTAGGTGTAAGGGGAATGGCGGTGGTGTCGCTGTTATAGCCTGGGAGTCGCTTGGGATCACCAGAGTCACCGCACCACAGGTGCAGGGCTGTGAGCTGCAGCTTCTTCGGGTGGGCCCTAAGGGTCAGTGGGGAATCCTACTCCTGTACCTGCCCCCTTGCAGGGTAGTGGATTCCCTTCCTGACGTTCTCGAGGTGGTTGTGGCACTGGCGTTGGAGCTCCCAGGGCTTATGGTCCTGGGGGACTTCAATTTGCCATCATTGGGTCTGTCCTCTGAGGCCGCTCAGGAGTTCATGGCTTCCATGGCAGCCATAGGATTGACTCAAGTAATCCAGGGCCCTACTAGGGGTAGTAGCCACATCCCTGACTTGGTTTTCCTGTTGGAATGGTGGCTGAGTGATCTGAAATTACAACATATAGAGATCATACCAGTGCCATGGTCAGATCTGGTGTCCCTTTACTTTCAGGCAGCGATGTTTTACCATAGGGTGGCGGGTCCATTTAAACTGACCCAACCCTGGTGACTGATGGGTTCTGATAGATTTCAGAAGGAGCTGGGGCTGTTTCGTCCGGATCAACTGTGTGAGTCTGCTGAGACCTTAGTCGCTCTTTGGGATAAGGAAGCGACACGGGTCCTGGACATTATCGCACCACTGCGGCCTCTTTCTTCCCGCAGGCAGCATAGCACTCTCTGGTATACAGATGAGTTGAGAGAGCTGAAGCGGGTAATGAGACGCCTAGAGCACTGTTGGGTAAGGACCCGGAGTGAGTGCGACCAAACACGAGTTAGAGCCGCTATCAGAGCCTATCTCGTGGCGATGAGGGTGATGAAGCGCCAGCACTTCACCACTCTTATCGCCTCTGCTGATAATCGTCCAGTGGCCCTGTTCCGGGTCACCAGGTCCCTCCTTGGTAGGGGGCGGGACCTGGGTGGCAGGGGTCAGCTGATGATTTTGCAGACCATCTGGCAGAGAAAGTTGCTCATATTCGCTCAGGATTTAAGCCTGACGTGGAGTTGGATTGCCTGGAGAGGGCCGGAGCACAGTCTAGCCACGTTATCTGGGATTGGTTTTATCCCATTGCCCCTGAGGAAGTGGACAGGCTCCTTGGAGATGTGCGTGATACCACCTGCTTATTGGACTGCTGCCCTGCCTGGCTGGTTAAAGCTGCCAAGGCTACAACGGGCAGCTGGGTCGGTGTGATGGTGAATTCTTCCTTATGGGAGGGGGTGTTTCCAGCGGCTTCCAAACATGTGCTGGTTTACCCTCTCCTGAAGAGGCCATCGCTCAATCCTACTGTTGTTTGAAATTTCAGACCAATCTCCAACCTTCCCTTTTTGGGGAAGGTGTTGGAAAGAGTGGTGGCTCGGCAACTCCAGAGGGTTCTGGATTATACGGGTTATTTGGACACATTTCAGTCAGGATTCAGGCCCGGTTATGGTACTGAGACTGCATTGGTCGCACTTTTGGATGATCTCTGGCGGGAGCAGGACAGAGGCAACCCCTCTGTTCTTGCTCTTCTTGACCTCTCAGCTGCTTTCAATACCGTCGACCATGGTATCCTTCTGGGCTGGCTCTGACGTCTGGGGGCCCATGGCATGGTGTTGTCCTGGTTTTTCTCATTTCTGAGGGACCGGTCCCAGTCAGTGTCTTTAGAGAGCGAGTTGTCCAGCCCTAGGCCACTCCTTTGTGGGGTTCCTCAGGGCTCAGTACTCTCGCCTCTGCTGTTTAACATCTATATGAAACCACTGGGTGAGATCATTCGTTCCCATGGGGTCAGGTATCATCAGTATGCTGATGATACCCAACTGTACATCTCGGCCCCTGGGGACCCAGGTGTTACAGTCAAAGTCCTAACCAGGTGTCTGGAGGCTGTGCGGGTCTGGATGGGGGGCAGCGGGCTTTAGCTGAATCCTGGCAAGACTGAGTGGCTGTGGGTTCGGGGCCTCGTGTTGGCCCAGGAGCTACCAGCTTTGCTTCTGGATGGGGATTTTTTACCCCAGACAGATCCAGTGCGTAATTTGGGGGTTCTCCTGGACTTGCGACTACTGCTCAAAGAGCAGGTGGCAGTCATGGCCACGAGGGCCTTTGCACAACTTCGTGTCATCTACCAGTTACGCCCGCTCCTGGACTGGGACACCTTGCTTATGGTCACTCACGCTCTGGTCACATCCAGATTGGATTATTGTAATGCGCTCTACATGGGGCTGCCCTTGTCGACCATTCGGAGGCTTCAGCTGGTCCAGAACATGGCTGCCTGAGTGGTGATGGGGCGGGGGGGGGGGGGTTATGCTCATGCATCACCGCTGCTCCGGGAGCTGCACTGGTTGCCAGTGTGCCTCCGGGTGCAATTCAAGGTGCTGGTTTTGACCTTTAAAGCCCTTCATGGCAGTGGACCGGGTTACTTATGGGACCGCATCTCCCCAAGGCATTCTATCCGTCCTACGAGGGCAGACCAAAGAGGCTCTAGCGGTGGTCCCCTCGACAAGAGTAGCACATCTGGCTGGGACCAGGGGAAGAGCCTTCTGTATGTCTGCCCCAGCCCTGTGGAACCTCTTACCATCAGAAGTGCGCCTCCAGAAGGAGCTGCTCCCTTTTCGGAAGGCCCTCAAGACCTGGCTGTGCCAGAGGGTTTGGAACCCATCCTGTGGTACAGCCCAGGTCCGCTGGCTAGTCTAGCTGCCCAAGTTTGCAGTTCATTGCTGGAGCTGTCAGATGTTTTTTATGTAGCTGTTTTTATGAATTTTTGTATGGTTTTAGCTATTAGCTTTTTATACTGTTTTTTATTTTGTCTTAATGGGTTGGAGAGGGTCTGGGCTGGGTTTTTAGATGTTTTTATGATTGTATGTATTATCTTATGTATATGTTGTTAGCCACTCTGGGTGGCGCACGCGCCAGAAGAGCAGGATACAATTATGAATAAATAAATAAATAACCTACCTTTTTGGTTGTAGTACAGCAGTTTAACCACCAGGGCTCAGTTTTGCACGACTAACATCAGTTTTACAGGACTAAACTAAATGAAGCAGGGGTTCTCAACCTAAGGCCTGTGGGATGGATTTGGCCCCCAGTGCCATTTCATGTGCCCCCCCTCCAAGGGCATTTGAGAAACAAAATGCCCACCTCTTTGAAGCTGTTGGGACAAAATGGCCACCCCCACCATGCAGGCAGGACAAAATGGCCACCTGACCCTCGAAGCTGACTGAGAGAGCGTGAACCGGACCCCGGATTGAAATGATTGGGAATCCCTGGACTGAAGTGCTTTGTGGCTTGTCTGTAGAAATGCACAACAACAAGGAAAACGCCCTCCATTGAAATGTGGAACACGCTCACAAAGCATTCTATACAATTAAAATGAAGCAGCACTTTACGAAG
Organism: Bradypodion pumilum; assembly: GCA_035047305.1. Lineage (NCBI taxonomy): Eukaryota > Metazoa > Chordata > Lepidosauria > Squamata > Chamaeleonidae > Bradypodion > Bradypodion pumilum. The sequence continues at coordinate 31,082,486 of JAWDJD010000007.1, forward strand.
TACTGTGGGCTCGTAGGGACTGAAAGCAATGGGCGGGAAGCTGCTTAATTGTGTGATGGAAGTGCTGCCGAAATGCTGCCGTACGCAAAGAAAAGCTTGGACATGGAAGCCAACTTTAGCCAGGGAGAGATGAATTTCACAGCCTCTCAGTCTCCGAGCGAAACCAAGAAAGGAGTCACTCCCTTCTCCTCGAAGCAAAATTTCTCCCTGGGAGTTTTTTGCTATCCCTGAGAAAGCTTTCAGAAAAAATCTCATGGATTTCTTAGAAGTTTCATGGTTCTTTTTTTTTTTAATCCCCCTGGGAAAATGCCAAACTGTGTAGAGTTATGACACTTTCTCTGCAGAATGGCATCCTTTCTGCTCAGAGTTCACCCAGGAAAAGCAACAGAGACTCCAGCCTGCACAAGACTTTACCAGTCCTGCATAGGAAGGCATCGCCTTCTAGTTCAGACTGAGCAGGAAAGCTCATTAAGCTGTGCCATTTTCGGAGTGTTTGGTGGAGGAAAAAGCATGAAAAGTCAAGGTTAGAACTAGAGAAGAGAAAAATATGAAGCAAATCTGGCTGTCTGGAAAAGTGCAATATTTTGTTGTAGATCTCACTTGTTAGTGTTATGTATGTATGTATGATTGCATGTTCATTGTACTGTAAAGGCAAGAATGTAACCACTCCAAATACAAGGTATCTCAGCTGTAAAGGAACGCGAGCAGGCAGCCCATAGAGGGCAGCTGCGAGCGTTCAGTCTCACATGGTTCACATTGCTCAATCACGGACAGCCGCGGGAAAACCTTCCCCGCATTCAGCAGCAGGAGAAAGATCTGCATTCAGCAGCAGAAGAAAGATCTGCATTCAGCAGCAGGAAGAGAGGCGTGCCTGGGCAAGGCCACGCCGGTAGCAGCCAATGAGCTACCATGCTACAAGATTCAAATGTATAGGGCTACTGTATATATTGAGATGTATCACCGCTATTACCTCATGCTCCACCGGACCATCATGCAATAAACCTGTGTTAAGCCAACCCTTCGGCTGTTCTGTTGTCTTTGGTCCCATACACTAAATTGGTGACGAAGGTGGGATTATGGCTGCCCACGGGACCAAGACATGCGCCGGCTACGAGATCAGGAAGCCGGGGGACTTGGAGCTGTTTGAGATAGACTTCAATGGAGCGCTAGTGGAGCTCGAAGTCTCAGATGAGGCCAAGAAGAGGGCCATCTTCGTCCGCATGCTCGGACACGAGACCAAGAGGACCTTGGTGGACCTGATCGCGCCGAGGAGGGTGAGCGACTTCAAGGCCACAGAGCTCCTGGCGGCGCTGCGCACCCACCTCCGGCCCGCGATAGCGATGTTCCCCGCTCGGAGCGCGTTCTGGAGGCGAGTCCAGGCGCCCGGGGAATCGGTCGCTGAGTTCGCCGCGGCCCTGCGGCTGGCTGCCGGCCCATGCAAGTGGGAGACCCCAGAAGTCACCCTCCGGGACTGCCTGCTCTGCGGTCTGAGGGATACCGAGACTCAGCGCGCGCTGATGAAAAAGGAGCCGCCTCCCACGTGGCAACAAGTCCTCGACACGGCACAGGCCGCGGAGGCCACGACTGCCGGGGTGCAAGAGCTTCAGGACTGGCGCCCGAAACCCGCCAAGGCAGAGAGCTCGGTGCGCGCGGCCCGGCGAGTTTCGAACTCGTCCACGGAGAGCGGCGACGACGAGGACGTCCGGAGGGTCCACAGAGAGGGCCGGCGCTGCGACGGCTGCGGCGCCGCCCACGCCCGCGCCAAATGCCCATTCCGCAAGGCCGAGTGCCACAACTGCGGCCGGCGTGGGCACATCGCCAAGGTCTGCCGGAAACGGCGCGAGGCCAAGAGGAGTTCCCCAGACCGCTCGGCGAGGCAGGACCGCACCACGAGGCCAAAGGACGGCACCCGGACCACGAGGACGCGGGACGGAGTAGGGCGCATCTCCGACGACAGCGAGGACGACGCTCCGGTTTGCAGCGTTTCCACGGAGCACCCCCGTTACTTCGTTGAGGTAGTAATACAAGGGGCCCCTGTTAGGATGGAGGTGGACTCGGGTTCCTCATACTCTATCATTTCCCAGGGAGAGTTCATGAAAATTGCCCCCCGCGTGCGGCCCAAGCTCAAAGCGTTGAGGGCCACACTGAAGGACGTGCAAGGGAACCGCATCCCAGTGTTGGGGGTTGGGAAGTTCCAGGTCCAGTTTAAAAAGCACACCGCAACGCTTCCCCTAGTCGTCCTCAAGGGAGGTAAATGCAGCCTCCTCGGGACTCAATGGTTCCAGCCCCTGGGGTTGTTCATTGGGGGGGTGCACGCCGTGGGAGCACACGCCGCCGGGACCGATCCAATACAGAGCGTGTGCGACGCGCACCCCGAGGTTTTCAAAAAGGGGCTCGGAAAATTAAAGGGCCCCCCAGTGCCTTTCGACCTGGACCCTGGAGTACGTCCAATCAGACTTAAACCGCGCAGAGTGCCCTTCGCACTAAAGGACAAAATAGAGGCGGAGTTGGACAAATTGGTGGGCCAGGGGATTCTTGTCCCTGTTGATTCTGCGGAGTGGGAAACTCCAATTGTAACAGCGCCCAAGACAGGAGGCAACAGCGAGTCCGCCCACCACAGTCTCAAGGTCCCCCGAGCGGGGAACAGAAGGTAGCAGAACCACAAGGGCGACCTCATCGGTTCCACGGTTCACAATAGGAGGGTCCCCCGGGTCCGAGAGCAACAGGCAGGGGTTCACCTCCCAACTGTTCATTCCATTCCCATCCCCGGGCGCAAGGCAGGCATGGACCCCCCACAGAGCCACTAACGAATCCCCGTTTCCCATTGCAGGACAAGTACCCGCGGAGTCAGAGATCACAGGCTCTCCAGCACTAGGTCAGGCGCAAGCACGCCCCAAGCGCACGTGCGGCAAGCCACAATGGTTGCGGGACTTCGTCCCATCCTAGGGGGGAGGGATGTTATGTATGTATGTATGATTGCATGTTCATTGTACTGTAAAGGCAAGAATGTAACCACTCCAAATACAAGGTATCTCAGCTGTAAAGGAACGCGAGCAGGCAGCCCATAGAGGGCAGCTGCAAGCGTTCAGTCTCACATGGTTCACATTGCTCAATCACGGACAGCCGCGGGAAAACCTTCCCCGCATTCAGCAGCAGGAGAAAGATCTGCATTCAGCAGCAGAAGAAAGATCTGCATTCAGCAGCAGGAAGAGAGGCGTGCCTGGGCGAGGCCACGCCGGTAGCAGCCAATGAGCTACCGTGCTACAAGATTCAAATGTATAGGGCTACTGTATATATTGAGATGTATCACCGCTATTACCTCATGCTCCACCGGACCATCATGCAATAAACCTGTGTTAAGCCAACCCTTCGGCTGTTCTGTTGTCTTTGGTCCCATACACTAAAGTTAGCTGGAAGGCCGGCAAGTTGGCAGTTTGAGACCCGAGTACTGCATGACAGTTTGAGTGCCCGTCTCTGTCCCAGCTCCTGCCAACCTAGCAGTTTTGAAAGCAAGAAATTGCAAGTAGATAAATAGGGACCATTTCAGTGGGGAAAGATCTTGGGGACATGAAAGGAGCCTTATTCGGGAGTCCCCTGAGCAGAGTTTCTCCACCAAAAATCCTCTCAACCCAGAATAATTTCTGACACTAAATTATTATTACTTGTACAGGATTGTCTATGGGGAAATCCTACCACCCCTACTTGTTCTGTTGGTTTGACTGGACTTTCTGCTTCCTTAGAATTTATTTTTCTTTAAAGTTATTTCTGTACACACACACCCCAAAAGCTTGAGGTCCCTTCAAGCATGCCATATAAGAGTGATGGCCAACCTTGACACTCCAGGTGTTTTTGAACTTCAATTCCCAGGTGCCCTGATCAGCAGGAGTGCTGATTTGGACTTCTGGGAATTGAAGTCCAAGAACACCTGGAGTGCCAAGGTTCGCCATCACTGCCATAGAAGGCCTAGCATCAACCAGCCTTGCTCAGCCTGGACAATGTTTTCTTAATACTCAATATAGGGTACACAGAAAGAGCCTCCTCAAAGATTGTGGTGTTTTTGAACCACAATCAGGTGTACCCTGGTAGCAGCAGCCTTGTGTTGCCGACTAATCATTCTCACACTAGATCAGACTTGCTCTACACAGAATAGAATCAAATCTGGATTCTGCAACAAGGCAGAGCTTTTCCCACATGAATCTTGGAAATTAATTTTCTTTCTTTCTTTCTTTTTTTCTTCTTGTTATTGTTCAGTCGCATAGTCGATTCCGACCCTTTGCGATCCTATGGACCATTGTCCTCCAGTCACCTCTGTCCTCCACCATCCTCCTCAACCCACCCAGCTCTGTGCCCACTGTGTCTACAATACCATCTAGCCATCTCATCTTTGGCCGCCCCCTTCTTCTTTTGCCCTCCACCTTTCCCAGCATGTTGTGTATTCAGGCACATTTGCAAGAAGCGCGGGCAACGCCTTTGCAAGAGGAAAATGGCGGTTTCCCGCCATCCAAATTAGGAACACAAAGTGGCGTGAAAACCCCTGCACAGGGCGCACTTATTATGCTAATCAAAGTCCTGTGATTGGCTACACTTTTGGATCCTGTTCTCCATTGGTTAAATATATATATTCCCTGTTATAATTGGTTAATTACGGTTTTCGTACTTTGTATCAAGGAGCCACCGCCGGGGAGACACTATATAAGCCCCACGGGTAACCAAGGGTGGGGCCGGACCAGATCTATATTTCCCTCTCCGTACAGGTAGCCAGGAACATGCTAGCCTGGGTCTCCTCCATTATGCTACGCTCCTATGCTAGCTAGTATATTGCCACACTATGGCAAGAGTCAGGAGGGACTGATTCCATGGGACTATATAGCCATCTCTGTGTCTGGAACGCCTTGTAAGCTCATCTTCAATATACTGTTAATTAAAGACTTGCTGCTGTTTGGTTCATCGTTGTCTGGACTATTGCTTGCAAGCGCCGGACATAACACAGCATCAAGCTTTCTCAAGTGAATCCTCTCTTCTCATTTGATGTCCAAAGTACTTCAGCTTCATCTTTACTATTTGACCTTCTAATGAGCAGTCAGGGTTGATTTTTTCTAAGAGTGTTATGTCCAGCCCTTATAAGCATTAGTCCAGACAACGATGAACAAAACAGCAAAAAGTCTTTATTCAACAGTCTTTTAGAAATGAGCTTACAAGGTGCTCCAGACACAGACATGGCTATACAATCCCAGTGGAATTAGTCCCTCTGGACTCTTGCTGTGCATGAGGCAATAGCTAGCTACCATAGAAGCATAGCATAATGGAGGACACCCAGGCTTAGGACTCTGGCTACCTGTACGGAGTGGGAACTGTAGATCCGGTCCGGCCCCACCCTTGTTTACCCGGAGGGGTTATATAGTGTCTTCTCGGCGGTGGCTCCTTGATACAAAGTAGTGACCCACTGGATGACCATGACTAACCAATCATAACAGGGTATATATGTAATTAACCAATGGAGAACAGGATCCAAAACTGTAACCAATCACAGAGTTTGGATTAGCATAATGAGCGCACCCTGTGCACGGGGTTTTCACGCCACTTTAGGCTTCTAATTTGGATGGCGGGAAACCGCCATTTTCCTCTTGCAAGATGCTGCCTGCGCTACTTGCAATTGTGCCTTAATACACAACAAAGAGTGACCTATTTGTTCTCCTCGCTGTCCAGGGGACTCTCAAAACTCCCCTCCAACACCACATTTTAAAGCCATCTATTCTTCTGCGCAGCTTTCCTAATGGTCCAGCTCTCACAACCATACATTACTACCGGGAATACCATTGCTTTGACTATACAATTTTTTGTTTGCAAGGTGATGTCTCTACTTTTCACTATGTTCCCCAAGTTTCTCATAGCTTGCCTCCCAAGAATCAGTTGCCTTTTTATTTCATGGCTGCAATCCCCATCTTCAGTGATCTTGAATCCTAAGAAGGTAAAGTCTGTCACTGCTTCTACTTCTTCCCCATCTATTTTCCAGTGGTTTTCTTGGTTTTCTTGATATTGAGTCTCAATCCAACTTTTGCACGGCCTTCTGTCATCTGTTGGATCGGGGCCGCGAAGCGGCTGTTGGGTCCTGGAGGAGACTGGTCAACCAATGAGACACGAGACAAGATGGAGCGAAGACCAGTGATTTAATGAGGCAAATCATCAGTATTTATCATGTACAGGCTGCATGCAAAAGAACTGCGATCTGGCAGAATCCATATGCCATATTTACATGAGTTAATTGGGAAACTCTTCAGGGGAGTTAATTAACTAACTTAATCAATGACAGGGGAACTCCATTGTTCCAAGCTATCTGGGGTAAACATGTGGCTGGTATTGGTTTTAGGATTTAAGGTAATCCGCAGATGCGAGATTACCCATTACATGACTAGCGAGTTAGTCATTAGCTTCCTATTGTCCGAGCTGCTTGTCAGGTCAGCTGTGGGTGAATTAAACCCTATCTAATATTCCGCTCCCCCAATTTCTGTCCCTTCAGGAACCCCTGGTAACGAGGTGATCACCCATCACCGGGGTTCTGTCAGGGCCAGTATACCAATTGTGTGCGCGGATACCACAGTCAACCTAATCAGGAGCTTCTTCAGGTCTTCCTCACTTTCTGCCATAAGGGTGGTATCATCTGCATATCTCAAATTGTTGATGTTTCTCCCAGCAATTTTGATCCCATATTGTGATGTTATGTGTCACTAAATCTTTCTTTCTTTCTTGTTTGTTATGTGTCACTAAATCTTTCTTTCTTTCTTGTTTGTTTTGTGTCACTAAATCTTTCTTTTCTTTCTTTGCTTAATACTGTTGTGTTCGGCGCAGGAACGACAGAGACCAGAGTTGGGTCAACTCAAGTGATTCATCTTTATTGGAAGGACCAAAACACAACAAGGCTAAGGGGGAAAGGGACTGGTATTTATACAGTACAGTAATAATAGATCTTGGCAAGCTGCCATTTGAATGGTACTGATCGGAAGCCAAAGGTAACAGCCAATGACAGTTGGGATCCAAAGGTAACAGCCAATGACAGTTGGGATCCAAAGGTAATCAACCAACGACAGGCACTTGCTATTTACAGACACAACATTCCTTCCCCCCAATGCGGGATAAAATCAGCAAACCTTTTTGGGGCCCACAATTTCATTTAGAGTGCTTTGCTGTGGCTGTGCAAGGCTCCCCCACCTGGCTGGAAACCAGACTTGGGACTGGGACTTCCACAGGGGCCTCCCTGATGCCAGGAGACTCAGGCAGTGTCCCTAACGCTGGGGAACCCTCGGCAACATCGGTGGGCAGAGGCTCACTACAGACTTCGGGCTCGAATACCTGTGCTACCTGTAAATAGCAAGCGCCTGTCATTGGCTGATTACCTTTGGATTCCAACTGTCATTGGCTATTACCTTTGGATTCCAAATGTTATTGGCTGTTACCTTTGGATTCCAACTGTTATTGGCTGTTACCTTTGGATTCCGATCAGTACCAATCAAATGGCAGCTTGCCAAGATCTATTTATACAGTACAGTTGTGTCTGTAAATAGCGAGTGCCAATGAAAGGCACTTGCTATTTACACACACAACAAATACCCATCTCCAGAATGATTATTCCTATCAAATAGTCCCAAACTCAGCACGAACATTCTGCAATTTGACCTGGATGGGGTACCAAATAATCCTGACAATGAAACAGCTGCAGCCACTGGCACATGGAAACAAGAGCCATCTGGAAGAGAGAGCTTTGCACCTCTTCCTTCTCCCCACCCCGAGAAAAGCTTCTGATACCCAGCAGCTTTAACGCAGATAAGGCAAGTTTCACCCAATGCGATAAAAATTGCAATTGAGTGCATGTTCCCTTCCTCCCAGCCCCTGGGTGAGTTTGTTTGCTGAGCAGAAACAGCCAGTCTGCAACAAACAAACAATCACTTGATCGCTCCAACCCCGAGATGATATTCATCGCCCATCACACCTACGTGTCAGGGAAATGTCAGCTGCCCTCCCTGCAGCCTAACGATGCCAAAGAGTAATTAGGAGATGCTAATGCATTTCTTTCAGTCTTCCTTGCAAGCAGGCATTTGGTAATCTTCCCTGTGTTTGGCTATGGCGACGAGGCATTTAATGACAGTGACGCCTCTTGTCACCTTCGGAGGCTGTCCCAGAAAAACACAGCCTGCCTGGGGGGGAAAGGCTGGTTCTCTCTGCAACTCACTCACCATGTAGGAGGTGAAGCCCAGGGTGGTTCTCCTGTCAGATAGTGTTGAGGTCATGCGGAAGCACCACAGGTTCTCTCATTGAATGAATCCAGGGGAGGAAATGTATGGCTTCTCAGATGCTGTTGGATTACAGCAGGGGTGCCCAAACTACAGCCTGTGAGCCAGATCTGCCCCTAATGCCATTTCATCTGGCCCGCAGCATCCTTGTTGCTCCCAGAAGCAATGAGGGCATCGTGGGCCATATGAATTGGCATTGGGTTGGATCCGGCCCATAGGCCATAGTCTGGGCACCCCTGGTTTAAGCAGAGAAAAATGGCAGCCTTAAATCTATCTCATCCTGTTGCAAAACAGATTGCAAGGAGTGTTTTATTTCTGCTTCCGGTGGGAGGAACCACGTGACTGGCCTGCCGAACCACGTGACCGGCCCACTGAACCACATGGCTGGCCCATGGCCCCAAAAGTTTAGACACCCCTGGATTACATCTTCCATCCATTTTAGCTTGTCTGAAAGTGAGCAATGGGAGTTAAAGTCCAGTGATAGCTGAAAAACCACAATTTCCCCATCTTTTGAATAAGTGGTGCACACCCATCCACAGGTGCTAGTAAGATTTTCATCTCTGAGCCTCATACCTGTCAAGTTTTGGTTGTGGAAATAGGGGAAATTTTCCGGGTGCGGGCATTCACGCATGCACACCGCTGCCTCTGATGGGCGCACATGTGCAGTAACCCCTTTTCTGGGTGTTCTAATATGGGAAGACGGCGGGAAAGAGGGGGAAAGAGGAGTGAATTGCGGTATTTCCTGGCCAAAACGGGATACTTGACAGCTATGCTGAGTCTTTCAGGAGTCCCGGGATATAGTTTTGGTCTTCCTAAGGGAGGAAATGAATGTTTCTGGTGGAGAGAGTGATGGAGAGAGACTCAGGAGGTTTCTGTTCCAATCCCTGCTGAACTATGGAGGATTGGAACTGGCACCTGTACGTAAAACTCAATGTCAAGGTTTCCCTTGCTCGAAAGCCAGTTATGCCCAATTCTAGAAGACAGTGATCATCTCCATTTACAGCCAAAGAGCTAGCGCTGTCTGCATCTGCGGATGTTTCCATGTTCATGTTGCAGGCATGACTAGACACGGAGCACACTGAACACTGTTACCTTTCCCAATCCCACCACAGTGGTATCTATTTATCTACTTGCAGCTTCTTCAAGTGCCATATCCATTCCAAATATTGACTATCATCATGGTGAAAGTCTTCCTGTTCTTAACTCCTCAGAGCAATTCTTCGGAGGATGTTCCACACCAGTTTCTCAGGTTCTTTAGCCAAACAGTCCGTTTACAAGGATCTTTCTCATGATATGCCCAAGGTATTGAAGCTTTCTTTGCTTAATGGTCTTAAACAGTTTTTGTTCTTTTTCCATCCGGTGCAACACTTCTACATTAGTCACAGGGTCAACCCATGATATACGGTACTTAGCAGTAATCTGTAGATCCATGTTTCAAAAGCTTCAATTTTCTTTTCAGAAGCCTTAGTCAGTGTCCAAGCTTTGACTCCATATAGCATCACTGGGAATATATAATTTAACATCTCACTATTCAGATCTTCAAAGCGAGAGTTAGATCTCTACTGCATAACAAGTGTCACATGTTTACAAAAGTGGATCTTGTATTTTCTGTTTTTCTAAAGCTCCCAGAAGCCTTTACCATTGGCTGTACTGGCCAAGAACATCTGGAGACCCAACAATGTGAAGAGGATGTACACAGCAGGAGCCGAACAAAGGAGATCTCCCTATTTATATATTTTATATATTTAAATAGCCCTCGGGCAAGACAGATTACTGTCTTCCTGTAAAACAGAACATATGGCAATCATGCAGGGCTGATGAACATAAACTAACCAGATATGAAGGTGAAGTAACATCCAACCCCAGATGCAAGCCTATTATTAAAAGGAAATTGTTCAGGTTAAACGTCTAACCCATATTAGTGGAAATTTGTGCAGCTTTCCTTTCCTGCTTCTAGATATCTTCACCTAGATCTAGTAGGATATCCTGCCATTTCCAGACAGATAAAAAGCAGACTTGTGACATAGTGTGTTTCTATAGAACAGGGGTGCCCAAACTTTTCAGGCGAGGGGCCTCACCACGCCCCCGGAACAGCTGAGTGGGCCAGACCACACCCCTGGAACATGGCGTACTTGAGTGGTGTGAATGCTTCTGCGCATGTGCAAAAGTGGCTATTTTGTGTCCTGCACCAAACCAGGATACAAAATGGCAGCTTTTCATGCACACATGGAAGTGTCCGTATTTACTTCCTGGTTTGGCGTGTCAGAAACCGGATGAAATGGCTTCGGGGCCCGATGACGGCCCGTGGGCCGTAGTTTGGGCATGCCTGCTATAGAAGAAATGTTGGAACTAGGAATCAGATAAATGGAGGGCCTATTTGAGCATTCCAGAATGGGTTAATCTGATTGAATGAGAAGGGTAAAAATGTGATCATTGACTCGCAAGAATGGAGAGTGGGGGGGAAAAAACCTTTTTAGATACTATTCAGGAAAGGTTTAATCTGGATGCATGAGCAGAGGAAGAGGTCTAGCTATCTTTGTGAGAAGAGTTGAATCTAAAAGGAAATCTTCATACATGTAGAGTCTCCACATAATTGAGAACAGTGAGTTTTCTGAATTATCACTTATCTGGAGAGACCCTGTAGTCAGAGATAGCTCTCTTCTTCAGATTTAGCTCTATGCCAGGGGTTGTCAACCTACAGCCCATGGACCGGATCTGGCCCACAGCACCATTCTATCCGGCTCATGTCCTCACGGCAGCATCCTTGTCCCCTCCACTTAGCATGGTGTGTCCCTAACACCCAGTGATGGGCACAAAAAAAAATTACTACCGCACCATGGGTGTGGCTTAACATGGGTGTGGCCTAACTGGTGGGTGTGGCCTAATCAGTGGGCATGTGACTGGGTGGCCAATCTAGTCATGCCTGCCACATAGCCCATGAAAACATCTGCAAACACAGACAGCACTGGCTCTTTGGCTGTAAATGGAGATGAGCACTGCACCCTAGAGTCAGATACAACTGGCTTTTGAGCAAGGGCAACCTTTACCTTTATCTATTGTTAGATCCAAAGCTGCCAGCTGTATCTGACTCTAGGGTTCAGTGTACATCTGTTTATAGCCAGAGTCAGCACTGTCTGTTTGTAGATGTTTCTGTGGACATGTGGCAGGCATGACTAGACACCAGAATGTTGTTACCTTTCCCACTGAAGTGGTTCCTATTTATCAACTTGCGGTTGCCAGGAGCTGGGACCCAAGTGCTGGACGTCGGAGTGAGCTCTCGTCTCTGTCCCAGTTCCTGCCAACCTAGCAGTTCGAAAGCAAGAAATTGCAAGTGGATAAATAGGGACCACTTTGGTGGGAAGGTAAGCAGTGTTCCCTACACTCCTGTGTCTAGCCATGCCTGCCACATGACCATGGGAACGTCTGCAGAAGCAGACAGCACTGGCTCTTCGGCCTTGAAACAGAGATGAGCAACCTGAACCCTAGCGTGGGATACGACTGGCTTTCGAGCAAGGTAAAGGTATCCCTTGCTTGAAAGCCAGTCATATCCAACTCTAGGGATCAGTGGTCATCCCTGTTTTACCGTGGAGCTCCCTGGGCCAGCTGCAGTCTACCTTGAAGAAGAAGTGAGTCTTTAAGGTGCCACAACATTTTTTTGTTTACTCTCTGATATGCTTGCACAGAATAAAAAGGCTACCGATTCTAAAGTTTTATTCTGTGCAAGCAGATCAGAAGGTAAACAAAACAAAAACACAAAAATGTTGTGTCACACACACACACACACACACACACACACACACACACACACACACGCACACACACACACACACACACACACACACAGGGAGGGGAAGTAAGACACACTTACCCAGAAGGCACCACATCGGGCTGCTCCTTCCTCTTCCTCCTTGCCCCCCCCCGGGCCCACGGGGGGAGGAAGGAGTGCTCACGTGACGGCTTTGGCTTTCCCTTCCTCCTCTAGTCCTCCAGCAAGTCCTTTCTTCTCTTCCTCCAGAGCGGCTGCTGCTGCCTCCTTAATAGGCTGCGGGTGCCGCTCTGGTGGTGGTGGAGGTGGCGGCGTGTACACACCTGGCCGTGGGGGAAGGGGAGGGGGAGCTGACGTAACGCCCCCCAGAGCAGCTCGCCCGCCCCTGCCGCTGCTCCCCTTGCCTCCTTCTAGCAGCAACTTCCTGCAGGATGTCTGTCTGACTCTGGGCATTGTGAGAGTTGCCCTGCTTGCACCATGCTGCCTGGACACCTCTCGCAATGTCCAGAAAGACATCCTGCAGGAAGTTCTCTTCCTGCAGGACTAGGTCCAGGCATCGCAAAAGTTGCTGCTGCTGCTGCTAGGAGGAGGCAAGGAGTGGCGGCGGGGGTGGGGGTGAAGAACAGACTGTCGTTTCCTCTTTTCCCCATTGCTGTTTCAAAATTAGGTTTCAATGCAGCAATGGGGAAAAGGAAGAGCCGGCAGTCAGCTCGCTCTTCGTCTGGTAAGGTTCGTTAGGTCGGTCAGGGGAGAAAGAGGTATAGAAGAGCTATCTGCTTCACGATGATTCTCTCTTCTCGGCCTTCTTTTCCCCAGGCTCACCTAAAGGGAGATCGGCAGGCAACGATCAGTAAGTGGTGGTGCTCTTCCTTGCAGATTGCTGGCTGCTGTTTTCGTATTACCTCCACCGCTGTTTCGTGCTAGTTCTCAAAACAGCGGTGTGGGTAGTACAAAGGCAGCATCCAGTCATTCGCCAGGGAGTGTGCTTCCCCTGACGAATTGCTGCCTTCTGCTTGTTTTTTCCCCACCCCGGCTCAACTTACCTTGAGGCTGGTGGTGGTCTCGCCGTGTCTTCGGCAGGGTAGCGGGGAGGAGAGGGAGTCCTTCTTTTCCCTGTTGCTCTGGGAAAGAAGGACGGTGGTTGTCTTGCCATGGTTTTTTGCAGGTTTGGGTTAGTGAGGCCATGAGGTGCTGTGTCCGCCTGTGGCGGCCTTGCATTCCCATTGCGGAAGGCGCTGCGTCCACCTGTGGCGGCCTTGCATTCCCGTTACGTTAGACCTTATTTTATTTTATTTTTTGCGCCCGGCTTTTTCAGTGTTCTGCGCACTCGCGCCCTTCAGCCTGATTGGCTGAAGTGGTCATGGCGCGGAGGACGCTGGGACTTGAAGTTTTCTTTCTTTTGTTTGTGTTCGTGTGGTGGCTTTTTTCTGCAGCTCGTTTTGGATTGAGCGTGCCGGCTTTCCCAACGTTCTCCTTGCTCTCACCTGTCAGCCTGATTGGCTGAGAGGTGGCACGGCGCAGAGGACATTGGGACTTGAAGTTGTTTTGTTTGCGTTCGTGGGGCGGTTGCCCCACTGCCCCTTACGGCGATGGTCGGGCTGGGTAAAGGCAAGTGCGGGCGGCTCAGTATGGGATAGTATGGATGGGTGCAGGCATGTATGCCAGAGTCCAACGGTTAACGTCCCTCCTTATAGGTAAAGAGGTAAAGATTTAAAGATAAAGTAATATCCAAACTGAAAAAGGTATACAACAGTGTCTTGAAGGGGGGGTTGGTACCAGACTCCTGGCATATGTCAATCACAGTTTTACTCCCGAAACCAGAGAAAGATCCTGAAAAAATAGAATCTTACAGGCCAATAACAGTGTTAAATCAAGATGCAAAAAAATTGCATCTATATTGGCCAATAGATTAAGTAATTTTGCAAGTAAATACATACACAGGGACCAAATGGGTTTCATGAAGGGAAGGCATCTAGAAGGTCATATAAAAAGGATAATTAACATAATAGATAGAGTTAAGAAACACAAAATAAAAGCTGGTCTGATTTCTTTGGATATATATAAGGACTTCGATTCCCTACAGTGGAAAGCAATAAATACTATAATCGAAAAGATGGGCTTTAGGGACGGGTTTAGACATGTGATAAATCAGCTATATAGCAACTCGGTGACTAAAATAAAGATGGAGGACACACACTCTGAGTGGGTGGAAATAAAGGCAGGCACCATGCAGGGGTGCCCCTTATCCCCGATGCTGTTTATTTTTGCAATGGAAATTCTAGCCAATAGCATTAGAGGAGACAAAAGAATTAAAGGGATAGGTAACAATAAACTCAAAATGTATGCAGATGACTCTCTGCTGGTGTTTCAAGATCCAAACAGCTCATTAAATGTAGTACAGGAACATCTTAAGAAATTTGAAAAATTTACCGGATTAAGAATTAATTGGGATAAAACGGAAACTATTTTCATGAATTATAGTCAAAAAGATAGCAGAAATTTTACTATGAAATTTAATTTGCAAATTAATAATAGAATAAAGTATTTAGGTATATACATAGCTGATAATATCAAATAAATATTAAGGTATAATTGTGTTAGAAATCAAAGAAACAATAACGCATTTAAACAAGCTCAATCTCTCATGGTTTGCAAGGATAACAGTAGCTAAAATGAAAATAATGCCAAAACTGAACTTCTTAATAGGCAATCTTCCTCTAAAAATTAACAATAAATAATTGAAGGCATGGCAGACGATGATAAACTGCTACTGTAATGGAAGTAAGAAAGAAAGAATTCATAAATCTCTATGGTATCAGCCTCAAAAGGAAGGTGGTTTGGGTATCCCTAATATACGCAACTACCACAACGTATTCCATTTAAGGAGAATAATAGATACATTAAGTCAAGAGGAGGAGGATAAGGAAGGTATAGATAATACAGAAATTAGGAAATATGGTGGTGGGCTGTTTCTAAAGGATTGTGAAAATTTAAGGACTGATAAAATAGGGAACAGAGTTATGAGGGAATTGTTGGGCATTTGGAAAAGTTGAAAAATAAATTGGTGAAGGGGCACTCAGTATTATTAGAAATACTAGATTACCCCAAAAATCCTTTAAATAAAATTAAAGGAATAAGGCGGACGTTAATACAGAGCAAGGTACTGTTGTTAAAGGAATGGTTAGAGAAGGGAGCACTGGCCCTTAAAAGAAAAGAATTGTATCTAAAGCTGGGACTGAATTGAATACAATGTGCTCAGATAGAAAGCTGGGATAAGAAAATAAGGAGGATAGTAATGGAGGAAAGAGCCCCGACTGAGTTTGAAGTATTATTATACAAGAGAGTTGATAACAAGGAAAGGGTTGGTGGCAAAGATTTACCGGATAAGTAATAAAAGTGAGGATGCTCAATGCATCTTAAAGGAAGAATGGGAGAGGGAAGTGAATATTAAAATAATGGTTGTGGACTGGAAAAAGAAATGGCACCAAAGGATTGTAAAAGTTCTATCAGTAAAAGAAAGAGCATAATTTCAAACTTTTGTGGTGGTGGTACATGACCCTATTAAGGTTAGCTTATATTTAGAAGCAAGTAAATAAGAATTGTTGGAGGTGTGAAGAGGAAGTGGGAGTGTATGTCCACATGTGATGGAATTGTAGGTTCGCCCAGAAGTTTTGGAAAATGTTGGAGACATAGTTGAATAAAATTTTGGGGTGCCAATTAATCCTTGAGCCGAAAAGTGCTCTCCTTGGAGAGGTTAAGGACCTTGGGATAGATGAAAACAAGAAAGAGTTATTGATGATTCTATTAACAGTAACAAGACCAATGATAGCCCTGGCATGGAAGGATCAGTTTGATTTAAAAGTGGACAACTGGTATAATTCAGTTTGGCGTTTAGCCCTTAATGATAAACTGACCTGTCAAATGAGACAAAAAAGAGGGGAGACAACAAAAGATGATTTTTGGGACATGTGGAATCCGTTTATCAAGTACTGTTTGGACAAAAGGAAAGGGAAATACATGTATCAAAAAGATATTAACTTTTGGACTAATTGAATTTGTTAAGAAACATCGTGAAGATGTAATTGTTTCATGGTAATAAGGTACAGATTGTTCGCTGGTTAACTAGGGTTGGTTTGTTGGTGGTTTGGTAGGCACTTTTATAATACTGTATACCAATTTTTATTTTTTATTTTTTTATTTTTATGCCGCCCACTCAGATAAAAACCTGACTCAGAGCGGCAAGAAGGGTTGTTTATGTTTGTATTGATGTATGTGTTTTACATGAAAGCCAATAAAGTTTTTTTTTAAAGGGACAAAAAAGAAAGAGTGGGTCAAAGCAAGATCCTCGGAAACACACCTGCTATCCGATCACCAACCACCAAAGCAGAGACTGAAATCAAGGCATAGCTTACTCACAACTTCTGCCCCTTTGAAAACCAGCTCCCACAGACCACCTTAGAACTATGGAAGGTGAGCAAAGAGCTACCAGATAACTGGGCAGAACCACATGACTCTCTACTGCCTGGCCAAGAAAAACCATGGCCTGTGGGGAAAGCTTTAAATAGACTGCATGCCGGGGTAGGAAGATCAAGGGCTAATCTGAGAAAGTGGGGTTTCCCTGTAGACAACAGGCTATGTGAATGCGGAGAAGAACAAACTATCTCCCATAGGATACAATGCACACAATACCCCTCAACGTGCACTGAGGAGGACCTTATGTGGGTAAGATGAAATGCTGTTGATGTGGCCTGATATTGGGCAGATGTCATCTAGCCCTTTTTAAATTCTATTTTGTTTTTAGATGTGTTAATTTTAGCTTTGTATGTTATTATATGCTGGTGGTGCATGTGACACAAATAGAGAAAAGAATAAAACACCACCAACCCTTCCAGGATTTATATACATATTTGAAGGTTTTTGGGCTGGATAATTGTGTAGCCCATGTGAAGATTTCCTTTGTTTAAAAGTGCTATATATTATTTTATAAATATATTATTATATATTATTTTATAAAGACGTGGCCTCCGATTGCCCAACCCGCCCTATCTATCATCTATCATTCCTGTCTTGCAATTCATACTTTGGGCGAGGAAGTATAGCAGAGATCTTGCATCTGCTGCTTCTGGGCTGAAAGCTGAATTCTGTTATCATTCACACCCACTCTTGTTGTGGTTTGATTTGGTTCGTCCCTCATGCGTTACAATACATACTGTTTTGTTTGCTTTTATAGCCACCTTCACATAAACTCACTCTCTGCACCCTTCCACATTTTAAAAAAATAAGAAGCTAGAAATGATATCCTTCCTGGTTTGTACTGTAGCTAAAATGTTGTGAGTTCTATCCTGACCAGGCTCAAGGTTGACTCAGCCTTCCATCCTTCCAAGGTCTGTAAAATGAGTACCCAGCAATAATGCTAATTACTTTGTGAACCACTCAGAGAGTGCATTAAGCGCCCTTCTTCTTATTCTATTACTACTACTCTTCCTCGTCCTCCTCCTGCCGTATCAAATTCCGAACATTGGCTATCATAATAGCAATCAGCCATGAAGATTGTCCTAGGAACAATGAAGTGGCCTTCCATTTGTCTTTTGCATCACAGCATGACCCCCCCCCCCCATACCACTGATCCACTTCCGAGAGTCACTTTCTGGTCCTGAGCCCTTTTGGCACACCAAGTCCTCCTCAACCCCAGACCAGAATTGATGAAGCTGCTGCCCTCCACCAAGACTGATTCAAGTGAGCCATAGCATACAGCAGGTGTTCCCAACCTTTTCAAGCCAGGGGCCGGGTCATGCTCCCTCAGTCAGCTTTGAGGGCCGGACAGCCATTTTGCCCTGCCTGTATGATGGGGGTGGCCATTTTGTCCCAACAGTTTCAAAGGGGTAGTCATTTTGTTTCTCGAATACCCTTGGAGGGGTGGGGGCCACATGAAATAGTGCTGGGGGTTGGCCTTAGGTTGGAAACCCCTGGCATACAGGAACCATTTAGAGATCTTTGTGATGACAATTCTGCCTTATGCTGCTTTGTCTTTTTTGTAGTTTGTTTGTTTTGGAAATTGACCTGAATCATTTTAATCCACTTGGGGACCCTCACCCTTCCCTGTGGAGTTCATCACCAAAGGCTGTTAGTCTCAGGGTTGTCCGGTTAGTTAACCACCACCTGACAATCGGCATTGAGTTGCTAACAGTAGGGTCTACTCTATTACCATAGCAGGATAACCTGGCCAGACGTATTAAGCACTACAGGGTGGTATATCAGTGTAATTGCTATTATGGGTCGGTGGGGTTGGAAGGAGATGGTTCTCCCACCATCAAGCCCTGGACTTTAGAGATGCCACCTGAAATAGCATCTAGAAGAATATTAGAAATTGATAACTATCATCTGAGTACTGTATAATTTTGTCAACAAGAGATAATATATCTAAAAGTAGCCTAACTACCATAGAACCACTGCCATGGCTGGACACTCTTCAGGTATGACCCCAACTAGACTACAGTGTAGCGGTATAAATAGCATTTATGTGATTAAGTCACCTGATCTTTCAATGTCAATACTGTATACAGCAGGCAATCTCAACCTACGGCCTGCGGGCCGCACTCGGCCCCCAACGCCAATTCATCCAACTGCCAGAAGTGGGAATAAAACATGTCTCCGCACATGCAAAATGCTGCTGTTCTGCACATGTGTGGGCATGTTTTGCTTCTGGTGGGAGGAACCACGTGACCAGCTGTTGTGTCCAAACACTGGAAGGATTACTTGAACAGAGCTGGTTCAAACAACAACATGGTTTATTGCAGTGAGCACAAGAACAGAGAAACAGGTGCAAGAACAACAGCTTTTATACAGAACACAATAGTTACATTTACCCAGGCTTCCGGAGAAATGGGAAAACATTGACGAATCAGCATCAGCCATAATGGTGCCCTTTTTGCATGATGCCTTTAAGCATAAGTAATCTTAATACACAACATTCCTCCCCCCCCCCAATGGGGGACCCAATCTCCATATCTTTGGGGTGGCCCACAGGCTCGTTTTGGACGCCCCACCTGAGGGGAACTCTGGAAAACAGGTAGTGGACACTGGGTGTAACTTGTGGTCCCGGTGGAACTCCCTGGGTGACCAGGGCTTTTGGGGGACCCTTGAGCTTCTTGAGTTGGTGTTGACACTAAACCCGAAAAATGGGGAACTGTCTCCCCGTCCGCTCTGGATACCGCCAGTTCTTGGGGGGGAGGGGCTGGAGAGACATGCGCAGGCAACGTCTCGGAAGGAAGTGGCTGGCTAAAGAAATCCGAGCCCACTTCGAGATCTGGGGGCTCCAAGCCTTCTTCCGATCGATTTGAGCTAAAGGACATCAAATTCAACCCCCGGGGAAATGTTTTGCCCCACAACACGGGAACACATTTGGTCTGCGTGTCTTCTCCAGACCAACCCATTGTCCATGAGTACTTTATACGATACGAACCCCGTCTGTTCTAGGACTTCTCCCCCTAACCACTGGGACCCCTGAGCATAGTTACAACAATATATGGCCTGCCCCACCAAAAACCCTTTGGAATTGCAAACATCAAGATTCTGCCCCTTGTCCACTATGTGGTGTGGATCTAAATGGTCAAAAACCATAGACAACTTCCTCTTCATTAACAGGTCCGCTGGGGAAAACCCTGAGGCTAAAGGGGTGATCCTGTGGGTGAAAAGGAATTGACATAACTGCAAGTCTAAATCACCAGACCCCATTCTTTTAAGGGCCTCCTTAACCATCTGAACCTGCCTCTCTATTTGCCCATTTGTGGCAGGATGGAATGGGCAGCCGTTATGTGACGAACCCCGTTTCATTTGAGGAAATCCTGGAATTCCATTGACATAAAAGTTGAAGCGTTGTTGGAGACGACAATGTCGGGCAGCCTGAAGGTGCAAAACAGCCTCCTTAGTTTGCGAATTGTGACGGCTGCTGATGTGTTTGAAACCGCAACCACTTCTAACCACTTAAAAATGAATCAACAATCAATAAGAATAAAGCACCATGGAACGGCCCAGCAAAATCAATATGAACCCTTGACCAGGGGCCCTTGGCCATGTCCTACTCCCTGGTGAGCTGGTGGGTCTCCTCCGGCCTTGAAGACTGGCACTCTCAACAATGCCCCACCCAGTCCTCAATGTCCAAATCGAGTCTGAGCCACCAAAAGTAGCTCCTAGCAAGCACCTTAGAGCATACAATGCCAGGGTGGCTCATGTGTAGCATGCATAGAACCTTGCTTCGTAGTGCTGGGGGAATGACCACCCTTTCCCCCATACCAAACATCCCTGCTCTAACGACAGTTCATTCCGTTTAGTATAATAGACCCTAAGCTCGTCAGCCACAGGTGGTGACAGCCAACCCTTTTATACCCACGACATAACCTTGGACAACATGGAATCTTTTTTAGTTGCAGCGGCAATGTCCTCTACGGACACCTCGATCATTAGTACTTGACAGTCTATGGCGACCTTGCCCACACATTCAATGGGGGACCTGGAAAGGGAATCCACATTTGATATCGATGCCCCCGGGCGATGTTGCAACCTGTAATGATAGGCCTGCAAAAACATCACCCACCAAAGCATCCTTGGGGATAATATCTGTGGCATTGGTTTATCTGGGGCAAAAACACCCAGGAGCAGTTTGTGATCTGTAATGATCATGAAGGGCCATCCATAAATGAAATCGTGGAATTTCTTGGTCCCTGCGATAATGGCCAGGGCCTCCCTATCAAACTGTGCATACCTCCTTTCCGTATCTGACAGAGACCTAGAAAAGTAGGCGATTGGTGCTTCTCTACCCTTCCCCACGTCATGACACAGAACCACCCCAACCCCTACAAGGGAAGCATCACAGACCAGGACAACCGGCTTGCTGGGGTCGAAATGATTGAGGATAGCGTTAGATGTATGGAGTATCTTGACCTCCCTGAACGCCTGCTCCTGTGGGGGACCCCAACACCAAATGGCCTGCTTCCGCACAAGCTGTGCAGGGGAGCCATTACGGTTGCCTTTTGGGGAAGGAATGAATGGTAGAAGTTCAAGAGCCCTAAAAATGACTGTAGCTCAGACTTAGAAGTCAGTCGCGGCACATTCAAAACCGCCGAAACTTTTGAATTGGCTGGTTTGACACCCTCAGCGGTAACTTTGAACCCCAGGAAATCCACTTCTGTAGCAAAGAAACAGCACCTCTCTTTTTTTAGGCGGAGTCCCACATTTTGAAAACACTCCAGCACATTACCCAACAACAGCAAGGTCCTCCCTATCCTTTCCCAATATTAAGACATCATCAAAATAGGGCAAAACTCCAGGGAGCCCCTTAAGCAACCTTTCCACCAAACCCTGGAAAATACCTGGGGCTGC
This sequence comes from Bradypodion pumilum, assembly GCA_035047305.1. Lineage (NCBI taxonomy): Eukaryota > Metazoa > Chordata > Lepidosauria > Squamata > Chamaeleonidae > Bradypodion > Bradypodion pumilum. The sequence continues at coordinate 31,103,915 of JAWDJD010000007.1, forward strand.
ATTAACTCCAAACTGGAGGTGATTGACCTTAAATGCACCCATATGCATCATGATGGTTTGGCACATCATCGAGGTGGGAGCAACAGGCAGCTGCTGATAAGCTTGAGCCAAGTCAAGTTTGGCGAAAGAGTTACCCCCATGGAGCGAAGCAAGAAGGTGACTGACCACCGGTACAGAATAAGAGTTTGGGTGAATGGCCTTATTTATAGTACATTTGTAGTCCGCGCAGATGTGGATGTCTCCATTGGATTTGATGGCTGTAACTATCGGAGTCTCCCAGTCAGCAGAGTCCACCGGCTCCAAAATGCTCTGCGCAACCAGTCTATTGAGCTACGCCTCAATACGGTCCTTCAGCACAAAAGGCACCCGGCGGGGCTTCATCCTGACGGGAGCAACATTAGGGTCCAATTCAAAATGGACCGGGGGGGCTTTGTATGTACCCAACCCTGAGCAGAAAACATCTGGGAACTTATCACAAGTAGACTGAATGGAGTCAGACCCCACCGAATTAATACCCGAAATGGCAATACCCAGGGGCCCAAACCACTGAGTCCCCAGAAGGTTGCTCTTACCAGTCTTGACCGCAACAAGGAGAAGGAGGGCAGACAAGTGACGAAAACACACACAAAAGTTTCCAACGCCCATCAAAGAAATATGTCCATTCTGCACGCCACTCAACCTGGCCTTCAAGGCCTGCAGCTTGAGGCGGGCAGATGGGCGAAGACGAAAAAAATACTTCAGCGTGATGATAGAGAAGGACGTCCCCGAGTCAACCTCCATGTTGACTGAACACCCTTGGATCTCGACATCAACAAAAAACTTTCCGGAGACAGTCATGACACCGGAACTGGAGCGGCGGCCCTCGAAGACTTTGGATTTTTATTTATTTATTTATTTATAGTCAAATTTGTATATGCCGCCCGCTCAGGCAGAACCCGACTCAGGGCGGCATCACAACAATTCACAAAAGACATAAAAACAATTATAAAAAATAATTATAAAAAAAAACCCCAACCCACCCCCTTTAAAAACCCCTATGTCCCACCCACCCACTATACAAAGGAGGAGGAGAAAGTTCTTATACAAGCCAGCAGGCGGGCACCATAGTCCCATTCGGGCCCCACACCTGCCCTGCCAGCCAGGTCTTCACTCCTTTCCTGAAGGGCAGCAGTTCACTTTGGATATCGGGTAGTCCCTCTCCCAGCGAGTACTATCCTTATGCGACTCTTTTGAATCCTGGTGGCAAACCTTGGAAATGTGCCCTTTCTTTCCACACCGGTGGCACTTGGCATTTTTAAACAGGCAGTTAGTGCAGAGGTGTCGTCTCCCGCACCCTTGAAACAGAACAGTGGCATCTTTGCACGGAGTTATAGACACAGTTTGCCACCGGCGGACCTGACCAATGTTGTCCTCCCCTTCTGAGCCATCGGAGGATGATGACGGACTAGAGACTCGATGCTGGTGAGCAGCAGAGCTTCTCTGGACAGGGTTGATAGGCCTTGACTGCAGGAACTGAACCCCAACATTCGCAATTTCTGCAGCTTAAGCTTCTTCAAATGATGCTGCGAATGTTGGAATGTCCTATTTCATCAGGTGCCGCTGTGTGGCCTCATCCCTAATGCCTGCTATCAGCCTGTCCCACAGAGCTATCTCCAGATTTTCCCATTGGCAAGGGATGGTGGCATGACGGAGTGCCTCAACATATTCAGTAACGGATTTCCCGGCCTTCTGGTCATGTCTATAGAAGGCTACGCGTGCTGGAATCACAGCAACCCTGGGCCTGAAGTGGTCCCATAGGACGGTTAGGATATCTTTGAGTGCAATGTCTCTTAGCAGCCTCGGCAGCACAAGATCGTTAAGGAGTTCTAGCTTCGGCAATCCGCAGAACACAAGGAAATTTACTTTTTTAGTGCCGGGTCGATCCTCTGGGAAGTACAATAATTTTCAAACTGGAACTCGTACATCATCCACGACTCTGGTTTTGAGATGTCAAAGGGGACCATCGACACAGGGGCAGCGACTGCCATTGTGATCCCACCTTCATCGCCAATTGTTGTGTCCGAATCCTGGAAGGATTACTCGAACAGAACTGGTTCAAACAACAACATGGTTTATTGCAGTAAGCACAAGAACAGAGAAACAGGTGAAAAAACAACAGCTTTTATACAGAACACAATAGTTACATTTACCCAGGCTTCCAGAGAAGCGGGAAAACATTGACATTATGGCATCAGCCATAATGGCACCCTTTTTGCATGATGCCTTTAAACATAAGTAACCTTAATACACAACAACAGCCCATCCAGCTGACCGGGGGCATGGTCAGGCCTCTGACCTGGTATACAGGGCAATTCAGTTCCACATATTTCCCATGAAATCTACATGTTGTATTAATTTGCGTGTACAATATTTTTATAACCTTTTCCCAAAAACTGTGAGCTGCACGGCACAAATGCAGAGACGTCTGCCAAGGGGAGTGTTCTGTGTGAAGACTGTTACAAAGCAGTTTGTATTTTCCTTTGAAATCCTGGGTAAATCCAACATCCTGTTCTTCTGTCACCACCTCTTCAAATAAAGTACTTTTACTCTCTTGGAAAGAGGGCAATTATCCAAAGCAACTCCATGAGATCTAGCTCCACAAGGCAAAGCCACCTATGTAACATGAGCCCTAGTCAATATCTTCAAAGCTGTGGCAGCCCATTGCAGTCCCGGTGTTAAAATCCTGCATCTCATTTCATACATGCCGCAGGAGATGGCTCCATGATCACAGTGCGTGGGTCACTTCATGGCAAGCTGAGATCCACCTTAAACAATTCATGCCAATCAATGGCATTTTTCCTCCCTGCAATTCTTCTCTCATCCGTCAACTGTGAAAATGATTTCCAGGGGAAAATTTATACTCAGATGTATACTCATCTGATTTTAAAACAATGTTTCAAGTCTGTATTTAATAATTTTAATCTACTGCAAATCTCCTTGGGAGCCCTGCTTGAGGGATAGGAAGGTAACAGATAAAAACTCAAAATAATCAGAAAGAGTGATTGCTTTATTTAGTGTATTTATTATGTATGTCTAATTTTCTATTGTAAAGATTTTTTAATATCTTGTAAGATGCCTAGATTGGGAAAACATCCCAGATGGGGAGGGTATAAGTGTCATAAATGAATAAATATCCTTGTGAACCACCCAGAAAGCACACTAAACACTATGGGGTGGTATACAAGTGTAATTTGCTGGTCCTCCAGGTGGAAAGACTACAATACATCCCATTCTGTATAATGGCTATATGGCATGGGGACGATGGCCACTTTAGGGCAACCTATCATAAGAACATCTGGTCTGGAAAGGGTGAGCCATAGCATACAGAAGGTGTTCCAAACCTTTTCAAGCCAGGGGCCGGGTCACACTCCCTCAGCCAGTTTTGAGGGCCAGACGGCCATTTTGCCCTGCCTGCATGATGGGGATGAACGTCATGAGCACCAACAAATAACACATTGAGAGGCTCCAGACGCTAATAAAATTACTAATTTCCTGAAGAAAGATTATTCTGAAAAGTTTTGATTAACCGGCTCAACTTTGAGATCAACTTTATTGACTTTATTCAAAGGGGTGGCCATTTTGTTTTTCAGATACCCTTGGAGGGGTGGAGGGCCACATGAAACGATGCTGGGGGCTGGATCTGGCCCACGGACCTTAGGTTGGGAACTCCTGGCATACAGGAACCGTTTAGAAATCTTTGTGCTTCTTTGTCTTTGTCTGCTCTTTTTTCTTTTTTTTTCTTTTTTTGGAAATGGCCTGAATCATTTTAAAGAATGTGTCCTGCTTTTCAGATCCGCATCCACTGCTAGTTATTCTGGTTCTTCGGACAGATGTTCTGTCTCTTTAACTGACCACATGGTAAATCTGGAATGGTTCTCCAGCCTTTAGTCAATATGAACATGGAAACAGGCACGAACGGTGTAGACACGAAGAGAAAGAGGGAACCGTTCGGTAGAGTAAATTCTCCAGAAAATGTATTCACAAAAATATGATGCTTTATATATTGTTCATCAAAAGGTTACAATGTAAATAATTCCTCCATGGGTAAAAAGTTCTCATTCTAAGTCGATACTAGTTAATACGACTTTTCCAAACTTATTGTTCCTTCTTCAGGAAATCTACATGAAAGAATAAGAGAATGTATATAATAAACATCATGCAGGCACTAATACAATATATTCCATTACACTAAAAGTCTTTTTACACAAAATTATCTTGTTCACAGAAAAATCGTATTCACTTAAAAATCCTATGTATTAGCTCCAGAGACTCATTAAAAGTGATACAGTAGCTTACTTATTTATTGTATGGAAGTGATTATTGTGTCGCGTCCTCGCCTCCACGTATTTTTTCTAGGTGCGTGTGGACGTTAACTATCAAAATGAAAAGCCTTCCTTTATACTGATAAGGAGCTGCCAGATGTATCTAATGCTGTGAGCACCGAATCTCTCGACCTTGATGACTAGAACAAGGGCAGCTGCTGCCAGAATTAGCTTGCAAGAATTGCTTACAAAAAAGAAGACAATTCAAATTCCTGATTTAACCCCTTGGGCTGCATAGTATCAAATAAATGAATGTAAAATGCCTCTCGTCGTCTCGGTTTCTTATTTATGTCTATCTTTTCATGTGGACTAGGTTTAATGAGTTCTAAGGCTACAAATTTGAAGTCCCTTTCTGTGTGTGCTTGTTCCATGTAATGACTGACTAAAGGGGCTTCTAAAACCTGCCCCCTAATCTTACTGCGATGTTCCGATATGCGCACTTTCAGAGGACGACTGGTGAGTCCGACATAACGTTTACCATATGGACATTCCCATAGATAAATGACATTTTTACTGGCACAATTGGTGAGTGATTTTAAAGAGAACAAATAGTTCTTCTCTGGGATGAAGATGTCTTTTGTCTCCCAGCAGAACCGGCATACTACACAGGAATGACATTTGTAATGTCCCGTTGGGAATCTCTTTTGCTGGGTCATGAGTGCTCTGGCTGTGTGATCCGAACGTATAACCATATTACTAATGGATTTGGTCTTTCTAAAGCCAATTAAAGGCTTGGCGTCACAGCCAGGAAGCTCACTGAGCCAATATCTATGTATGATTTTCTTAATTTCTGTTGCTGCTGGTGAAAACTCAAAAGACTTAGAATGAGAACTTTTTACCCATGGAGGAATTATTTACGTTGTAACCTTTTGATGAACAATATATAAAGCATCATATTTTTGTGAATACATTTTCTGGAGAATTTACTCTACCGAACGGTTCCCTCTTTCTTCGTGTCTACACAGTTCGCGCCTGTTTCCACGTTCATATTGATTATGGCGGTTTATGAAAGAGGTTTTACTTACACTGAGCAACAAAGAGAACAAATATTGGGAAGAACCTCTACCTTAAATATGAATACTGATTCACCCAACAGCGATTTTGCCACCTTGGGATCTTTAAAGAAAAAGGAAATTAGATTTCAACTTCACGCCTCATTTTTGGCTGATTATCACCGACTCTCCAGAATCCCTAGGGGATTGAGAATTAATAAAGGACCCACTCTCTTTAATCATGATAAAGAATTCACAGACAAATGGGCAGCCATTTTAGATTGTTGTTCGTTCGATCTCATTTTACTTATAATTGAGCAATCCCACAAAGAACTTGATATTGTACACCATGACATTGACAAAATTGAAACGTCTCTCAAACAGGATAACTCAAGCCACGTTTATGAGAAATCTTTTGAGGACATCAAAATCAAGGTCAATCAGTTTCGTGAGTCTCTCATACAATTTAAGAAAAACAAATTCCACAGAGATTCACAGGATTACTCTTCTGCGAGAATATATAGATGGCGATATCAGCAGGGACCCACCAGAGTTAAACGGGTAACTTGGAAGGATCAAACATTTTCATCGGACTTTGAAACTTCGGATTCGGACAGGCCTTCGACTTCATGTGATGAAGCTCAGCAGAAATCTTATGATTTCAGAAACAGGGATCGCCAAGTTCATGCGCAACGTTCAAACTCTTTTTTAGGGAAAAGAAGGACTGCGAAGGGGGCGAGGAAAATGTAGTATTCAATTTGTCTGCCAGGCCCTTATCATTCAATGAGGTACGTGTATTATCACTGGGTCTTAATTTTGTCCCTACACCTGTTTACCATTCATTTAATACACAGGTGGATTTGTTTAAGTTAATTAGGTTGCTTAAATTGAAGGTTTTCTTTAAGGGTATGTACACGCAAATGGTGGACACTTTCAAACCAAAGTCAACATTCAACCCAGCAGTAGAGGAACCAGCAATTGAAGTATTCCAGAGACAGGTCCTTCGTGACATAGAACGCATGGAAAGGGACAAGGTGAAACACTGGCACAATTTATCTAGAGAAGATTTACTAATTCTGAACCAACTAGCACAAGACAGCTCCATCATTATTAAACAGGCAGATAAGGGAGGAGGAATAGTTGTGTTAGACACCACTGACTATATCGCTGAGGCTACAAGGCAGTTAGGGGATAGCAGCTCTTATCACCAATTGCCCCATGATCCTACGGCACACATATCCAATATAATTAAAACAGTTTTGTATGAAAGTGTTAACTTGGGATATATCACGGACAAAACCATGCGGTTCTTATTTAATGAGCATCCGAGAACTCCCATATGCCATCTAATTCCTAAAATACACAAACCTAGAACAGAGGGTATGCCCACCCCCGCGAGACCTATTGTATCCGGCACAAATTCGGTTCTCGAGCCCCTCGCAAAATATGTGGATTTCCACATCAATAAATTCGCTAGGGACACACCTTCCTTTATAAAAAATACCACACATTTTATATCTATGGTGGAAGGCGTTGTGGTACCAAAAGATAGCATTCTACTAACATTGGACGTAGAAGCACTTTACACCAACATCCCACTAGAGGAGGCACGAAGCATTGTACTTGACAAATTGGATTCTAGGGAGTCTCATATTCCACCTACGCATTTCCTTATGGATTTATTAGATGTGGTTTTTGAACATAACTATTTCAGGTTTGGCGATAGCTACTATATGCAAATTAGGGGTGTGGCCATGGGAGCCCGCTGGCCCCCAGTGTAGTGAACATATATATGAGCCACTTCGAGAAAGGACATATTTACAACAAACATATCAATCCCTTCTTGCCACATGTCATTTTCTATGGCAGGTTTATAAATGATCTGTTTTTCATCTTGGATTCTAAAGATATTCTGAACAGTTTTGTGCTGTGGATTAACTCCTTGAATACTAACCTCCGTTTCACTCCTCATGCAGATCCTGTTTCCATTCCATTTCTAGATGTCGAAGTCTACATTGCAGAATCAGGAAAAATAGCAGTAAGGCTGTACAGAAAACCTACTGATAGGAACCCGTATCTTAAGTATACGTCTCACCACCCTCCTTATGTAAAAAAAATAACATTCCATTTGGTTTATTTGCCAGAGCTAAGAGGAACTCTACTAATGTGGCTGACTTTGCACACTCTGCACGTGCCATTCAACAGAAACTCTCACGAAGAGGGTATCCCAGGCACATTACAGATAGAGCCCTTCAAAGAGTTAAGGACATACCTAGGAAGGCATTGTTTGCAAGAAAACAACGGTTGAGTGACAATAATTTACGATGTTCTTTTGAGTTTTCGCCAGCAGCAACAGAAATTAAGAAAATCATACATAGACACTGGCATTTAGTCAGTGAGCTTCCTGGCTGTGACGCCAAGCCTTTAATTGGCTTTAGAAAGACCAAATCCATTAGTAAATATGGTTATACGTTCGGATCACACAGCCAGAGCACTCATGACCAAGCAAAAGAGATTCCCAACGGGGCATTACAAATGTCATTCCTGTGTAGTATGCTGGTTCTGCTGGGAGACCAAAGACATCTTCATCCCAGAGAAGAACTATTTGTTCTCTTTAAAATCACTCACCAATTGTGCCAGTAAAAATGTCATTTATCTATGGGAATGTCCATGTGGAAAAACGTTATGTCGGACCAGTCGTCCTCTGAAAGTGCACATATCGGAACATCGCAGTAAGATTAGGGGGCAGGTTTTAGAAGCCCCTTTAGTCAGTCATTACATGGAACAAGCACACACATAAAGGGATTTCAAATTTGTAGCCTTAGTACTCATTAGACCTAGTCCACATGAAAAGATAGACATAAATAAGAAACTGAGACAACGAGAGGCATCTTACATTCATTTATTTGATACTATGCAGCCCAAGGGGTTAAATCAGGAATTTGAATTGGCTTCTTTTTTGTAAGCAATTCTTGCAAGCTAATTCTGGCAGCAGCTGCCCTTGTTCTAGTCATCAAGGTCGAGAGATTCGGTGCTCACAGCATTAGATACATCTGGCAGCTCCTTATCAGTATAAAGGAAGGCTTTTCATTTTGATAGTTAACGTCCACACACACCTAGAAAAAATACGTGGAGGCGAGGACGCGACACAATAATCACTTCCATACAATAAATAAGTAAGCTACTGTATCACTTTTAATGAGTCTCTGGAGCTAATACATAGGTTTTTTCAGTGAATAAGATTTTTCTGTGAACAAGATAATTCTGTGTAACAAGACTTTTAGTGTAATGGAATATATTGTATTAGTGCCTGCATGATGTTTATTATATACATTCTCTTATTCTTTCATGTAGATTTCCTGAAGAAGGAACAATAAGTTTGGAAAAGTCGTATTAACTAGTATCGACTTAGAATGAGAACTTTTTACCCATGGAGGAATTATTTACGTTGTAACCTTTTGATGAACAATATATAAAGCATCATATTTTTGTGAATACATTTTCTGGAGAATTTACTCTACCGAACGGTTCCCTCTTTCTCTTCGTCTCCAGCCTTTAGGCCAGAAGATTCACTATTTAAATCTGGACACACCTCAACTTTCTAGCTGCCGTCTTCATAGGATCAAGAGGCTGTGGAAATTAAGCACAGCAGCGGAAAAATGTCTCTGAATCTCTGTGGCAGAGAATAGAAAAAATTAATTGACACCTTGTTAATGTGTGCAAATTAGTGGGGATTAAATGTCAGCAAGCTCACAAGTGTGAACAAGCCCAGTTCGAAGAGGTGTTTTGCAAATGTTCACCATGCCTGGGTATTAATGTTTGCTATAAACAGGGAGGCCTGGACTGAGGTTTCTCTTTCTCTCCTTTCTTTCACTCTCCTGCCTGCCTAATAAACAAGGCTACAGGTTTAACTTCAAAGTTTTGCAACAGTGGTGGAAGGAGGGGTTGCTTCAAAGTCTCTGCATATAGCTTGAGGGGAAAGCGCCCACCAAGAGAACTCTATACTGTGGGATTATTTTAGTTTATTTTCTTTTTCTGTTTCCAGATGTTCCCATGATCATTATAAATGCAAGACGTGTATAAAGGAGAGAAGGCAAAGATACGCTGCCTTCATCATTTTTCTCACTGCCTTGAAGGGGAAGGGGCCATGAAGAAGAAGAAGAAGCTCATGCAGTGGCTCAAGTGGCTAAGACGCTGGCTGAAAGGCAGGAGGTCAGCAGTTCAATTCCCGAGTACTGTAATGCAGGATGTAATGAGTCTAGTCAAGCCTGCCACATGATCACTGATACCTGGGAAGGGGCAAAATCTGTGAAGGGCCACATGCATGTAGTAGAACAAGCCACGCGGAATGGGAACACATCCTTTTTTTTTTATAAAAAAAAAATCCATCCCATTTTGCTCTGACTCCTGGGAGCTTTCCCTTGTTCCATAACTCCTTGTTTCATTTCGAACTACTAGGTTGACAGGAGCTGGGACAAAGATGGAAGCTCACTCTGTTGTGAAGCACTTGGGTCTCAAACTGCTGACCTGCCGACTTTCCAGTCGTCAAGTTCAGCATCGTTACCATGACTTTAAAATATTCCATTGTTTCTTTCACAAACAGAGCCATCTAGAAAGAGGTTCTACATAGGATTAGTTTGTGCAACTTTGGATCCATGTGGCCTTTGGTCTAGTTCCACATGCTCATGAGCTTCAGGTAAAGGTAAAAGTAAAAGTTTCCCTTGCTCGAGAGCCAGTTGTATCTGACTCTAAGGTTCAGTGCTCATCTGTTTCAAAGCTGAAGAGCCAGCACTGTCTGCTTCTGCAGATGTTTCCGTGGTCATGTGGCAGACATGACTAGACATGGAACACTGTTTATCTTCTCACTGAAGTGGTCCCTATTTATCTACTTGCAATTTCTTGCTTCCAAACTGCTAGGTTGGCAGGAGCTGAAACAAAGCTGGGAGCTCATTCCATCCTGCAGTTCTCGGAAATTGAACTGCTGACCTCCTGCCTTCCAGCCAGCGTCTTAGCCACTTGAGCCACTGCATGAGCTTCAACCTAATTCAAATTCCTGTGGCAGGTGATTGGTTCAGACCTCTGGCAAGAACTTCCTGTTCTTCTCCCTGGAAAGAGGAGACGTTTATTCTTCTGGACTGCAAAGCCCAGAATCCCCCAATTAGCATGGGCAATTGTCACATTGTATGGGATTTTCTTGGTCAGTGATGGCCAGAGAGAGATGGAGGAACAAGCCAGAAATTTGAATTCTACCAATAGGTTAGTGGTAAGGGACCGGCACATTACACTATAAAGCCCCCTCCCATTGAAACCCAGTTTTAGAAACATGTTAGATTGCTGCTATCCTGACACTTGTGATGATCTTCTTCTTCTTCTTCTTTGTCTAGGCCAAATGTGAAACTGCCAAAATGAAGGCACCTTTTGGTGAGTTCATTCTGCACTTCCTTTCACCTAACTCAAACTAATAATAATAATTATTAATATAATAAAATAAATGTATATATCTATAAACTTTGTAAACATTATTCAACATGTCTTGGTGTAGTATTTTTATGGGCTTTATGTGGTACTTTATCAGGAACATTAGTTAGTGCAGTTCTTTAGCCTGAAAACTGAATTAGTTCCTTAGCACAATAAGAGTAAAGCTATAGAGAGGCATGGAACTTGAGATAAGTTGAGGGAGGCAAGGAATGCACTCAAACTAATATTAATATTAATATTAATAATAATAAAAATAAATGTATATATCCCAGAAGCCTAGAATAAAGAATATATGTATTGCATGTGTAAGCATTATAACATATTTGTATATACCTTAATATGTTTCAGTCATGTATCTCTATGGGTTTTATCACCATTATTGTCTCATGCAGTCTTTTTTAAAATACTTGGTACATCATTTCTTCACTTTTGTATTTACAGTCAATATTGTTCTGATGAAGAATGTACTCGAAAAAAGTTTCTAATCCGGAGGACTTTTTAACTCTTGAATAAACTCTTTGAAGACAAAAAACTCATGAATAAACTTTTTGAAGTCTACACAGATATTATTATTTACTGAAGATATGACTGCAATCAGTATAAAAATATTGTTGGTGACCCAATATAGCCTCAATCGGTTTTTCCTCTTTCACTTGTTACATACCGGTTGGCCACATCCTTATTGACTTTTACTAGGCCAAATGTGAAACTGCCAAAATGAAGGCACCTTTTGGTGAGTTCATTCTGCACTTCCTTTCACCTAACTTAGTGTGAGAAAGATTAGTGATCACCTCTACCCACAACACTGGAAAAAGATGGAAACCGGGCAGGACAGTTTTCCTTTCGCTCTCTCAGAAGCAAAGAAAGATGTTCTGGTTAGGAAACATCGCTTAATTTTAAATATTAACATTAAAATGCCAACCATAATGTGTTAACTTTGAAATATTAAGGGATTGTTAAAAATTATTACACTATTACTTTTCATTTAAAAAAAACATTAAAGTAATTTAAAAACAGCCAAACATATTGCCAAAAATATCACTGAGTGGGAGAATATCCCAGATGGGTGGAATAACAATGTAATAAATAAATAAGGGCCAAAATCATCCAAATTAACCTCCCCCCCAATAATAATAATAATAATAATAATAATAATAATAATAATAATAATAATAATAATAATAATAATAATAATAATAATAATAATAATAATAATAATAATAATAATAATAATAATATACTAAATTAAAACCAAAGATTTATTGTTATTTTAAATTATGAATGTCTAACCACAGCATAACGAATTCTGAGTATTTTTGCTAGAAGTTGTAATGAACCAGGGTTATTTATTTATCGTATGATGAACTTCAGTTGTCTACATTAATAGTGATATATATATAGTAAGCACAAATTGTCCATCTCAAGTTCCTAGCTAGAGGTTCGCCAGAGTTAAATACAAAGATTTGTCAGAAACATGTGTGAGCCCATTTGTGTACATGTTACATAGCCTTTTGGATTCTTGCCTTTGGGTGTTCAGCTTTGCCCTGAGAAAATGACTTCGGAGAAAATGACAAAGAAATGATGAGTTTCCAGAGGAGGAGGAGGAGGAGAAAGAGAGCTTTTACTCATGTGCTGAGTCAGAAAGCTCTTGCGCATTACCTGTACTTCTAAAGTTTAGAAGCAGTAATGGGAAGATATGTTTCACTCTGGTGGGATTTCATATCCAGCAGTTTCTGGTGCCACAGGGTTGATTGCGATAGCACAAACTGAGAGGCAACCATCTTAAGGAATGATGCCCTCTTCCCTGCTTTCGTCATGATAAAGCTGGTCATGCACTGATCATAATAGGCTGGGCTCCATCTTTATTAACATCCATAATTGAGCATCATCAACTCAATTCTTACTTAGGGTGACCCTTTCCAGGGTTTTCTAGGTAAGGAATACACAGAAGTAGTTTACTGTTCCCTTCCTCTAGGGCAGTGATGGTGAACCTTGGCACTCCAATTCCCAGAAGACCAAGTCTCTGTGAATCCCCATGAATGGGTTTACTGCATGTATGCACTATTCTTGGACTTCAATTCCCAGAAGCCAAAGTCCCTGTGGATCCACATGAATGGCTTTATTGTGCATATACACAGTAAACCCATTTGTGTGGATTCACAGGGACTGGGGCTTCTGGGAATTGAAGTCCAAGAACAGCTGGAGTACCAAGGTTCACCACCACGGCTCTAGGGGGAGCCTTTGGGACTGTGCAGCTTGCTCAAAGCTGGGTCTTGGAAGCACCAGTGGGGAATTGAACTCCCAAACTCTAGGTCAGTGGTGGCAAACCAATGGCATGCATGCCAGAGGTGGCACTCAGAGCCCTCTCTGTGGGCACCCGTGCAGTCGCCCCAGCACAGTTTGTCCCACTCCTCTGCCCAGCAGCCCAATAGGAGCATTGCTCCCTCCCCACCAGCGCAGAGTTCGCTCTGCCCAATGGGAGCACTTCCTCCCTACCTGGCACAGAGTTTGCCCTGCCCTTCTATCCAACAGCCCAATGGGAGCACTTCCTCCTTCCCCCCAGCACAGAGTTCACCCCACTTCTCTGCCCAGCAGCCCAATAGGAGTGTTTCTTCCCTCCCTGTTGCTATGCTGACACTTTGCAATAAATAAATGGGTTTGGGGTTGCAGTTTGGGCACTCAGCCTCTAAAAGGTTCACCATCACTACTCTAGGTCCACAACCAGACACCTAAACCACTCAGCTAACCAGGGCCGGATTTTAGCATAGGCTACCTAGGCTGCAGCCTATGGGCCCGCACAACAGGGGGGCCCGCACCATGAACCCCCCCCCCCAAAAAAAAAATGAAGGCAGGCAAAGGAGGGACGGGAGCGAGAGTGACAGGGGATTGGCTGGCGCATTACCCCAGCAACGGAGGGGAGGAGGCACGAGCCGCGCTTGCCCCTCCCACCCCCGCGCTCCCCGGGCCCTTTCGGAAGACTGAGGCTCTGAGACTCGCCCGCTAAAATCCAAGCGCGCGCAGGCGCAGCAGCAACAACTTTCTGCCTCAGCAACAGGGAGCAGAGCAGTGTTTGCCAGCTTCCTTTCTCCCCACAGCAACCCAGGCAAAGGGGGCGGGGATGAGGGGGAATTGGTGCATGCCTTTCCCCACTCCTATTGCCTGGGCATCTTTCATGCACGCAAAACGTGGGTGTTCCTTTACTTGCACGCGTGCATGCGTGCATGTGTGGAGTGAGCTCCCATCTGTGCTTCAGCTCCTGCCAGGCTACCAGTTCGAAAGCAATAAATTTCAAGTAGATAAATAGGAACCACTTTGGTGGGAAGATAAACAGTGTTCTGTGCACTCCAGTGCCTAGTCATGCCTGCCACATGACCACAGAAAACAGCACTGGCTCTTCGGCTTTGAAACAGAGATGAGCACTGAATCCTAGAGAGAGTTGGATATGACTGGCTTTCACGCAAGGGCAAGCTTTACCTTTACTAAGATGCTGACGGGGAGGTAGAAGGTCAGCAGTTCGATTCCCGAGTACTGCAGGACGGAATGAGCTCCCGTCTTTGTCCCAGCTCCTGACGGGCTAGCAATTCGAAAGCGAGAAATTGCAAGTAGATAAATAGGGACCACTTTGGTAGGAAGGTAATGGCATTCTGTGTGCTTCGGTGTCTAGTCATGCCTGCCACATGACCATGGAAACGTCTGCAGAAGCAGACAGCACTAGCTCTTTGGCTTTGATACAGAGATGAGCACTGAACCCTAGAGTCGGATTCAACTGGCTTTCGAGCAAGGGAAACCTTTACCTTACTAATATATTATGTGTGTTGTATAGGTTAAGTAAATTTTGCTTGTTCATGACATTTCTTTTTGTTATCTTGCATTTTACATTTTTAACATGTTTACTTACAATTACGATATGTTATTTTTAAAACCCGCTTAGAATAGCACTTCCTATTCAGTGTTAATTTGGCTTATTCACGTGTTGGTGGTTGGTGTGGATTAATTTGGTGCCATCCTTGACATTCAATATAACATGGTTTCCACCAATTGTACTGAATTTTATGAACTTATGTGTCAATGAAAAAATGTCAAAGTACCAAAACAAAGTACAGTCTTCTGTGAAATATGAAAGGTGTAAGAATTAACTGTTTTTAATAAATTCATTTATGTACTGATATATTTAATGTGAAAGTATTTAATAGCTGTCATTATATTATGTGTGTTTAAAAAAGGGCTATTTTGTTGATAACCCACCCATTTTTGTCAAGTATATGGCAACTCTAAACAGGATGAGTCTGGAAGTCCGCTGAAACTTGTCAAAAGGGAGTTTTAAAATGTTAGCTTTCATGAATCAAGTCCGCTATGTCAGAGGAGCGCATCTACAGCTGCTGTCATCTTCTGTCTAAGCAAGATGGGAGTTCCCCACCTCATAGAAGCGAAATTTCAACGCTGTCACCTTTTAACCCGTGCAGGTAGCTATTTTCTGCTGACTCAACAGGAAGGGTTGTTCAGGAGCAGGTTCTTTACCCACCCACTGGACTCAGGATGAAGATGACTAAGCACAGTGACACAAATGGATCACCATGATTGATTCACGCAAGGGTATCTGTGTCATCAGCTGGCAATTCTGCCATTTTAGCCATCATACACAGGGATTTATGTTCATCGCCCAAACACTGGATTGTCTATTGTTTTGCAAGATGGCAGATTCAGGGCACATCCTAGGTGTGGGAGAGGAACTGTATGCTTGCCCCACCAATAAAATGGAGGTGGGCTGTGGGCTGTATGTCCCTCGAAGGGCAGTTTGATTCCCACATGCAGCCCAAAGTAATCCCCTCCCAAATTTTCTTTTGGTCAATTTCTCTTCTTGCAAACATCCAAACACAGCAGGTTTTGTATGGCTGCCATCATCATCATCAGTCTTTATTGTATGTGACCATAGGTAAAGGTCACCCTTGCTCGAATGCCAGTCGTATCCGACTCTAGAGTTCAGTGCTCATCTCTGTTTATAGCCGAAGACCTAGCACTATCTGTGTATGCGCATACCTTTGTGGACATGTGGTTGACATGACTAAACACTGGAGTGCACAGAACGCTGTTTACCTTCCCACTGAAGTGGTACCTATTTATCTACTTGCAATGTTTTGCTTTCGGACTGTTAAGTCGGCAGCTGGGGCAGAAATGGGGAGTTCACTCCATCGTGCAGCACTCAGGTCTTGAACTGCTAACCTGCCGACCTTCCAGTCATCAAGTTCAGCATCTTAACCACTAAGCCACCACAGTCCCTAGAGTGTGACCATAGGCCTTTACAAGACAGAACATGGCTTAAAACATTTTGTAGAAATTCTCAAACAAAACCAGGTATTCACTAAAACAAATCAGATCCTTTGACAGTTTACCAAAAACTATTCAATAGAATAATGACCTTTAATAAAATAGGACTGCAGCTTCCTAGTTGCCAAAGCAAGTTGAGCTACCGGATGTATAATAAAAAACTGATTATTAGCCAGCAGATTGACCACTATTACCGTAATTAAAAGAGTTTTTGCATAGCGACTTGTGGGGGTGATCTCAAAAACACCCTCCTGGCTCCAAATATACAGGAATGCCAGTCTGGGCTGTTTCCAAGGTCACTGTGGTCCTCAGAGAGACTAAAGGCATGAATCTAACCCCTAAGCTTCTCAAACTCACCCCCCTCTGCTTTACAATGAGATGGTGAACTGGGCAATGGAGAACCAATCCAACCTCTGTTGAGTTAAAAGGGGATGTATAGCCTCAGTACTTTCCCTCCATAGAGTGATGAGGAACACTTGTTTTACATAGTAGATCTTCTCAGAGCCCCATCAGTGGAAATGGACTGTGAGGCCAATATCCTATTCAGAGCATAAGGTCAATTTAATAAGCATTTTATTTCTTCAACAGCCAGCTGCTGTGCAACAGATCACAGATTTAGTTGAGTGACTGATCTCACAATCAGTGTGAGCCTAGGCATTGCAATAATAATTACACTTCTATACTGCTCCATAGTGCTTAGTGTACCCTTCAGGTGGTTCACAAGGTAATTAGCGTTTTGTCACCAAAATGCTGGATACTCATTTTAGGATACTCAGAAGGATGGAAGGCTGAGTTAACCTTGAGTCTAGTCAGGTTCAAACTCACAACATCAGCAGCACAGTATACTGACTTATCGGACCACCTAAGTAGAATCTGAGGTGAATATATAGGCCCATGATGGCGAACGTTGGCACTCCAGATGTTCTTGGACTTCAGTTCCCAGAAGCCCAAGCACCCTCTGAATCCACACGGATGGGTTTACTTCGATTCATCCGGCCCGCACTGCCCTCGTCGCTCCTGAAATTGGAAGTAAAATACGGCTGAACGGAGAAAGGGTTAACCCAGAAGAGCCTTAACCGTACAGGTGCGTTTTAATTCTGCTTCCGGGAGCGATGAGGACAGTGTGGGCCGGATGAATCGTGGTAAACCCATTCATGTGGATTCACTGGATGCTTGGGCTTCTGGGAATTGAAGTCCAAGAACATCTGGAGTGCCAAGGTTCACCATCACAGATATAGGCAATGTTCTTAGAATGATTACAACACACTCTTTGCTCATGATGTTCACTCAAGTCTGTATTTTGTCTAAGTGACATACCAGAATACCTAACAATGAATTAAGGAATTCTACCTGTATCAAGCAACTGTGCTAGCCCTCAATATTGCCTCAGGCAGGCTATGTTTCTTGTTTTAAAAATTCAAAAGTGTCTGTTGTACCTTACCCACACTTGCCCATATGAAAGACATGGAATCTGGCGTGTTATGATGTAATATAAGAACCCTACAGGGTCAGTAAGGTAGAGTTAGTGTATATCAAGGCCAACTCATCTATCAATAAGTCTAGTCTATGCTGGACTTTCTGGTTCAGGTCACAAGAACAACCTTCAAATACAGTGGAACCTCGGTTAGCAAACGGTTCAGTTAACATAAAAACCGCATAACAAAAGGAAATCCAAAGAAAATAGTGGCTCAGTTTATGAATTTTTCCCCAGAATGGATTAATTGGTTTTCAATGCATTCCTATGGAAAACCACATTTCAGTTAAAGTATTTTGGTTTTCAAAGCATTCCTATGGGAAATTTAATTCAATGCATTCCTATGGGAAATTCGGTTAAAGTAATTTTCACTGTAAGAAATGTCTTGGAGAACACATTCATTATGTTAACCGAGGTTCCACTGTACAGTACTGAATATTCAAACACATGAATTGTGACCAGGTTTGATGGTATTCTTTCAAATTAACTAATAGATCATCAAATGAAAATATTCAAACTGGTTACTTGAGTTTTGGTTGTGTTGATTTTTGTTACTTGCTTTGATATGTAAACGAAGTTAGAAAATGGTTGCTTTAAAAAAAAACTCATGCAAATACACAAGAACAGTTCCGCAAATCTCACTTTGATGCCACTTTGGGTATGACACTAGTAAAAGTAAAGGTCACCCTTGCTCAAAAGCCAGTTGTATCCGACTGGAGTTCAGTGCTCATCTCTGTTTCATAGCTGAAGAGCCAGCGCTGTCTACATTTGCAGACATTTATGTGGTCATGTGGCATGCATGACTAGACATTGGAGCGCACAGAGCGCTGTTTACCTTCCCACCGAAGTGGTCCCTATTTATCTACTTGCAATTTCTTGCTTTTGAACTGCTAGGTTGGCAGGAGCTGGGACATATATAGAACAGCAATTACACTTATATACCAATTCACACCATTAGTGGAGTCTGTTGGCAGTTCACAAGGTATTTAACATTTTTGCCCTCAAACATGCTTTGTACTCATTTTACCTTCCATACGCATCGATGGATGTTGTTTTTTTGCGCACGCGGCGCTTGCCCCGCCTCACGTCCTTCAGCCGGATTGGCTGAGGGGTTGCATGGCATGGAGGATGCTGCGACGTGTAGTTCTTTTTTTGTTCGTGTCTTAAGTTAAGTGTGGTCGGCTCGGTACAGGATGGTTAGGCTGGGTGTGGCCACGTGTGCCGGACACGTACCACGCAACCCTATTTTTATAGGTAAAGATTGGAAATGCTCTGATCACTTTAAAAATCATTACATGTAGAAGAATTTGCACAGCATTTGTGGTGGCTCAAGTGGTTAAGATGTTGAACTCACTGACTGGAAGGTTGGAGTTCAATTCCTGGGTACTGCATGGTGGAGTGAGCACCTGTGTCTGTCCCAGCTCCTGCCAACCTAGCAGTTCGAAAGCAAGAAATTGCGAGTAGATAAATAGGGACCACCTCAATGGGAAGGTAAACAGCGTTCCGTGCACTCCGGTGTCAAGGCATGCCTGCCACATGTCCACGGAAATGTCTACAGACACAGACAGCACTGGCTCTTTGTCTATAAACAAAAATGAGCACTGAACCCTAGAGTCGGATACAGTAAGGGCGACCTTTACTACTATAATTTGGCAACCCATGGTAATTTTGTTTTTGAGGAAGTGCTCAGTGGTTTAGGTATCTGGCTCCAGAACCTGAGGTAGGGAGTTGGATTCCAAGGAGGAGACCAGTCTGGGTTGGCTTGGGCAAGCTTTTACATCTGCGCTGCCCGCCCCCATCCCCGGGATTCTTGCCCACCCAAGGCCTGGGTGGGCAGAAGAGGAGCCGTTAGAAGGGAAAAGAAAACTAATTATGTGTATTTCCTACCTGGAAAACTCTGAAAGGGGTCTACATAACTTGAAATTGACTTTTTTTATCACACACTTACAAAGAGAAGACAGAGGTGTGGGAAAAGGTTTCTTTGTGTGGCCAACAGTGACACCTACTGAACATTGCTCTCCTTGCACCACCGTTTCAACTGCTGTAATCCTATAAACTGAACAGTGTACAGTACTTCTGAGCAACTACCATTGGATTATACACAAGGATGTGCTGGGCGCCATGGGAGGGCACTGGACAGGGGTGAGGGGCAGTGACAAAGGGATGGGGGTGAGGGGCGGCATTTTAGAAAAAGCCATTGCTCGAAGCTGAAGGAGGGAGCTTGGAACAATGGCTTGATCTAAAGTGCAGCGTGCTGGGCGGATAAAATAATAAGGGTGCCAGAGGTGAGGGTGCACTGTGATGAATCCCCCTGTCCTGGTGGCCCAGCCCATGCCTGATTCTATACTCAGTAGTGTAGGGACTGCTGTGGCTTAGTGGTTAAGACTCTGAACTTCATGACTGGAAAGTCAGCAGGTCAGCGGTTCAAGACCCAAGTGCTGCAAGACGGAGTGAGCTCCTATCTCTGTCCCAGCTCCTGCCAACCTAGCAGTTCGAAAACAAAAAATTGCAAGTAGATAAATAGGTACCGGTTCAGTGAGAAAGTAAACAGCATTCCATGCACTCCAGTGTCTAGTCATGCCTGCTATATGTCCATGGAAATGTCTGCAGACACTGACAACGCTGGCTCCTTGGCTATAAATGGAGATGAGCACCAAAGCCTAGAGTCAGATACGACTTCTTCTTCCATGTCTAGGCCTGATGTGAAACTTCCAAAATGAAGCCACCTTTTGATGAGTTCATTCTGCAGTTCCTTTCACCTGACCTAGTGTAAGAAAGATTAGCTGGCAACACAAGGTTGCAGTTATCAGGGTATGCCCAATTATGGTTCAAAAAATACCACAGTCTTCGAGGGGGCTCTTTCTGGATATGACTGGCTTTCAAGCAAGGGCGACCTTTATCTAGTGTAGGTCAGTATCTATACTATTAAATCAGGATTTTTATCAAAGATGGAGATGGAACTTTAGAGATCAAGTTACTCCGTTGCAGGGCTATTAATTATGTGTTGATGATTCCAAATTACGGAGACCCCTTCCCATGGTTTTCTAGTCATACAGGACTCAGACAAAGGTTACCAGTCCTTCTGAGGATCAACTATGCTATACAGTGGACCCCCGCACAACGATGTGTTCGAATTACGTTTCCGAACAATGATACATTTTTTCCTCAAAAGTCACCATCCGCACAACAACGTCATGAGAACTGTTCAGGCGATGTGTGGAGGTCACAGGATGCTCCCGGCTGACCATCCAAGAGTTTTGGAAGGACCATTTTGACATTGTTGACTGCCTATACATGATCAAAAGGGCATGGGACGGCATCAGTCAGCACAATCTCATTGCTGCCTGGCGTCCCCTCTGGCCCGACAGTTCTCAGACTGCCACTGAGGCCAAAGCTGCTCCTCCAGAACAACTGGCCGATGATGTGGTGGTCAGCGAGATTGTTGACCTGAGCCGGTCCGTTGGGCTGGAGATCTCCGACAATGACGATGTGGAGGAGCTGGTGGACATCCATGACATGACCGAGCTGTCCACCCAGGAATTGCTAGAGCTCCAGAGGCATGAGGAGGAGTTGGTGGACTCCTCATCAGATGAGGAGGAGGAGGGAGGAAAGAAGAGGATTGCCGACCTGCCCAGCAACAAGTTGAAGGCATTGCTGGATGCTCACGAGGTCTACCAAAGACTCCTGCCTTACCACCCATGTAAGGATGCAGCTGCATACTTTTTGCCATCGATGCCACCACCTTCATCCCTGCTGCCCGTGCTGAGTTAAAGAAGCGTCAACAACAGCAGATGCTGGACAGGTGGTTCAAAATACAGAGAACAGATGATGAGCCATCCTGTTCAGGTGCTGTTCAGGAGCTGCCCTCCTCCTCCTCTAGTTAATTCTACAGTTTATTCTGTGGTTCTAAATCTTTGCAAAGTTTAAAAATGCTCTTTGGTTTCTGTAGTGCATTTTTTGTTCACGTTGCAACTGCACTTTACCATGGTTTCAGAGTTTTAAAAAAATGTTCCATGTTCTGTTCCACTTTTTGTTGTTCAGTCACACAGTCGATTCCGACCCTTTGCGACCCCATGACCATGTTCCTCCAGGCACCTCTGTCCTCCACCATCCTCCTTAGCCCGCCCAGCTCTGTGCCCACTGTGTTTACAATACCATCTATCCATCTCATCTTTGGACATCCTCTTCTTCTCTTGCCCTCTACCTTTCCCAGCATCAGAGCCTTCTCAAGTGAGTCCTCCCTTCTCATTTGATGTCCAAAGTACTTCAGCTTCAGCTTCACTATTTGTCCCTCCAATGAACAGTCAGGTTTGATTTCCTCCAGTATTGACCTGTTTGTTCTCTTTGCTGTCCAAGGGACTCTCAGGACTCTCCTCCAACACCACATCTCAAAGGCATCTATTCTTCTGCGCTCAGCTTTCCTAATGGTCCAGCTCTCACACCCATGCATTACCACTGGGAATACCATTGCTTTGACTATGCGATTTTTTTTCAAGGTGATGTCTCTGCTTTTCACTATATCCCCCAGGTTTCTCATAGCTTGTCTCCCCATAATCAGTCATCTTTTTATTTCATGGCTACAGTCGCCATCTGCAGTGATCTTAGATCCCAGGAAAGTAAAATCTGTCACTGCTTCTACTTCTTCCCCATCTATTTTCCAGGAACTGATTGGACCTGTTGCCATTATCTTGGTTTTCTTAATATTGTCTCAAGCCAGCTTTTGCACTCTCCTCCTTCAATCCAATCAAGAGGTTCTTTAGGTCTTCCTCACTTTCTGCCATTATGGTGGTATCGTCTGCATATCTCAAATTGTTGATGTTTCTCCCAGCAATTTTGATCCCATACTGTGATTCCTCCATCCCTGCATTGCGCATTATGTGCTCTGTGTATAGATTGAACAAGCAGGGTGATAAAATGCAACCTTGTCTTACTCCTTTTCCTATTCCAAACCTCTCTGTCATTCCGTGTTCTGTCCTAACTGTTGCTTCTTGATTCATGTACAGATTTCTCATGAGGCATATGATGTGCTCTGGTATTCCCATCTCTTTAATTACTTGCCACATCTTGTTGTAGTCCACACAGTCAAATGCCTTAGTGTAGTCAATAAAACAAAAGTAAACTTGTTTCTGGTATTCCTTTGTTTTCTCCATGATCCAACGTATGTTGGCAATGTGGTCTCTAGTCCCTCTGCCTCTTCTGAAACCAGCCTGCACCTCTGGTAATTCTCTCTCCACATGCTGCTGAAGTCTATCCTGTATTATCTTGAGCATCACCTTGCTGGTGTGTAGGATGAGTGCAATTGTTCGATAATTTGAACATTCTTTGGCATTGACCTTTTTTGGGATTGGAACATATACTGATCTTTTCTAATCCTGTGGCCACTGTTTTGTTTTCCAAATCTGCTGGCATATTGAATGCAGTAGTTTGACACCATTATCTTTTAGAGCTTTGAAAAATTCAACTGGGATACCATCATCTCCACTAGCTTTGTTGTTTGCCCTCTTTAGGGCCTTTATGACTTCGCTCTCCAGGATGTCTGGCTCTAGTTCAATTTTTTCATGATTGTGATTATCAGGAGTGTTGCGGTCCTTTTTGTAGAGTTCCTCTGTGTACTCTTTCCATCTTTTCTTAATCTCCTCTGCATCAGCTAGTTCCTTTCTATCTTTGTCCCTTATCATGGTCATTTTTGCTTTAAATGTTCCCTTGATTTCCCCGATTTTTTTTGAAAAGATCTCCAGTCCTGCCTCTTTTGTTGTTTTCCTCCATTTCTTTGCACTGCTCTTTTAGGTAGTTTTCCTTATCTCTCCTTGCTTTTCTTTGAAATTCTGTGTTCAGATGATTGTATTTTTTCCTTTCTCTTTTGACTTTTGCATTCCTTCTTTCCTCTGCTATCTTAAGAGCCTCATCAGACAACCACCTTGCTTTCTTACACTTCTTTTCTCTTGATATGATTTTCTTTGCTGCTTCCTGCATGATGTCCCTCATCTCTGTCCATAATTCTTCTGGTACTCTGTCTACCGAGTCTAAGCCATTAAATCTGTTCATCACCTCCACCGTGTATTCTTTAGGGATGCTGTCTAGGTGATATCTGTCTGGTCTCCTTGTTTTCCCTATTTTCTTTAGTCTAAGCCTGAATTTTGCGATCAGTAGGTTGTGATCTGAGCCACAGTCTGCTCCTGGTCTTGGTTTTGCTGACTGTATGGAGGTTCTCCATCTTTGGCTGCAGAGTATATAGTCAATTTGGTTTCGGTGTTGGCCATCTGGTGATGTCCATGTGTAAAGTCGCCTCTTGTGTTGCTGGAAGAGAGTGTTTGCTATGACCAGTGCGTTCTCTTGGCAGAACTCTATCAGTCTTTGCCCTGCTTCATTCTGTGTTCCAAGACCAAACTTGCCTGTTATTCCCTCCACTTTTTGATTTCCTACTTTGGCATTCCAATCTCACAAGATAATGTGGACATCATTTCTTGGTGTCTGTTCTATGAGGTGTTCTAGGTCCTCATAGAACTGGTCCACAGTGGCTTCATCTGCACCAGTGGTTGGTGCGTATATTTGTATCACAGTGACATTGAAAGGTTTGCCTTGAATTCTGACTGACATCATTCTGTCATTTTTGAGGTTATATCCCATTACTGCTTTTCTCACTCTTTTATTGACAATTATGGCTACTCCATTTCTTCTAGGGTTTTCCTGTCCACAGTAGTAGATATGATGGTTTCCTGAGCTGAATTCACCCATCCCTGTCCATTTTAGCTCACTGATGCCCAAGATGTCAATGCTTATTCTTTCCATCTCATTTTTACCACTTCCAGTTTACCTTGGTTCATTGATCTCACATTCCATGTCCCTATGCAGTATTGTTCCTTGCAACATTGCATTTCCCCTCCCCCTTTCCTGTCCCTCCCCTTCCTCCCCTCTGTTGTGCTAAGCATCCTGTATCACCTTGCCTGCTCCTTTGTTTTGCCTTTTGTTTTGGTCAATAGGGTTCTCTTGGCAAGCTTTGTGCCGTGGTTTGCCGGTTTCTACGCCATATATTTTATCACAATTTTAAAAGTTTAAAACATTTTAAACAACATATTATCATGCATATTTTCACACTTTAAAACACAGTCTCTATGTCAGTTGCTATATCAAGTCAGTACAAAGTCTCTATGTGAGTTGCTATATTAAGTCATCTACATTTTTGTGTATCAGCTACTTATCCTTTGCATGGGGCTCTGATTCTTGCCCCCTGGTTTTCCTCCTCTGCCTTCTTCCCTTCTGCCAATTGGTCCTCTTCTTCAATGCTCGGCTGGTGCCTGGAGGTGGATGATACCCCCGGCAGGGGGTGGTGATGTCCGGGCGGCCCCCAGCTCCGAGGGCCTCGCGGCAGCGGTGATGGCTGGCCTCCCGCCGCTCGGCTGTCCTCCTCCTCTTCACCCCCGGCTGGGGGTGGTGATGTCCGGGCGGCCCTGGCTCTGCAGGCCTCGCAGCGGCGGCAATGACTGACCTCCCGCCGCTCGGCTGTCCTCCTCCTCTTCACCCCCGGCTGGGGGTGGTGATGTCCGGCCGGCCCCGGCTCCGCAGGCCTCGCAGCGGCGGCGATGGCTGACCTCCTGCCGCTCGGCTGTCCTCCTCCTCTTCACCCCCAGCTGGGGGTGGTGATGTCTGGGCGGCCCCGGCTCCGAGGGCCTCGCGGCGGCGGCAATGGCTAGCCTCCCGCCGCTCAGCTGTCCTCCTCCTCTTCACCCCCGGCTGGGGGTGGTGATGTCCGGGCGGCCCTGGCTCCGAGGGCCTCGCGGTGGTGGTGATGGCTGGCCACTTTTAAAATTACACTTTTATAAAGTTTTGTAAAGTTAAAAATGCTCTTTGGTTCTGTAGTGTATTTTTTTTGTTCATGTTGCAACTGCACTTTACCATGGTTTCAGAGTTTTAAAAAATGTTCCATGTTCTGTTCCAATTTTAAAATTGCACTTTTATAAAGTTTTTTAAAGTTAAAAAATGTTGTATGGTTTTTAAAATATTTCTGTAATGTATTTATCTTTAAACAATTGTTTCTTAATGTAATGTAAGGTTCCAGTATGCTTCCATTGACTTGCCTTGCAGTCTGTGTTGATTGCAATGCATTTCAATGGAAACGTCGTTGTACGAGGTTTCTCCATAGGCAGCCGCTTTTTTCCGTTGTTATACGAGAACTCTCGATTAATGACGTTTCCCGCATAACGACATGACGCTTGGAACCAAACTTTGTCGTTGTGCAGGGGTCCACTGTACTCTGATTTTGCATGGAAAGGCTGTGATCTCACTATTAAGTTAACCAGATCATTGAGATTTTAGTTGCAGCCAGCAAGTGGACGTAAGCTTTAGAAATTAAACATTGTTGGTTAATTGGAAGAAGATAAAAAATATTAGTTGGCTTGAATTTTAACTAGTTTGTTTATGCAAGGGGTTCCCAACCTAAGGCCCATGGGCCAGATCCAGTGGTGGGCATCAGCAGGTTTGCACCAGTTCACCAGAGAACCTTGGAGAAGGTTCTGGACCATCATAAACTCCACCTGGAAGCCTTGGGTGACTTAGTTATATAAGGACTGGGCCAACTGGGTTGGGATCCAGCCCCTGGTACCATTTCATGTGCTCCCTCACCTGACCAAGGGCATTTGAGAAACAAAATGGCCACCCATTTGAAGCTGTTGGGACAAAATGGCCATCCCCATTGTGCAGGCAGGGCAAAATGGCCATCCTGCCCTTGAAGCTGACTGAGAGAGTGTGAGCCGGCCCTGGGCTTGAAAAGGTTGGGAACCCCTGAGTTTGAGGCTGTTATTATGTGTCCTGCACTCAGGGATGGTAGTGAATAAGCCCTGCCCTTCCTCTTTATGACCATCTTTCAGGTACAGTATTTTGAAGAGAGCTATCATCTCCCATCTCAGTCTCCTTTTCTCAAGGCTAAACATGCCCACCCACCCCGTTTCTTCAGTCTTTCCTCATACAGTTTGGTTTCCATTCCTCTGAGCATCCTAGTTGCCCTTCTCTGTACCTGCTCTAATTTGTTTGCATCTTTCTTAAAGTGCAATGCCCAGAATTGGACACAGGACTCTAGACTGTCCTGTGAATATAATGCAGTGACTTTTCATCTGCCTTCCACATCACAGTGTGACACCCATAGTACCACTGATCCAGTTCCGCGAGTCACTCTCTGGTCCTGAGCCCTTTTGGCATGCAAAGTCCCCCTCAGCCCCAGGCCAAGATTGATGAACCTGCTGCCCTCCTTCCAGATGGATTCAAGTAGGATTTAATCCATTTAATCCACCATCACCCTTCCCTGTGTGTGGGTTGCCTGCAAGAATAATTGGCAATTAAACCTCTCCCCAGGGGTTCACTCCATACCTGTCAACCTTCCCGGATTTCCCGATTTTCGGTGCCGATTTGCGCCATTTCCCGACCGCAGCTGCCAAAACCCCGGAATTGGCAACGGGGGGAAAGAGGTACTGCGCATCCCTTGTGCGCAAGTCGTGTTCTACGCATGCGTAGAAGGCTTTTACGGTTGCATAGAATGCTTTTACGCTTGCGTAGAATGCGACTTGTGCAGAACTGTTGTGCGCAGGTCCTGGATTGTCCGGAGCCGCGGTTGACAGGTATGGTTCACTCGGCATCAACAGACCGAGGGACCAACCAGGCTCGGCTGGAGGGGAAATTGGGAAGATAAGCGGGCTAGTTAAAGATGAACAATAGCCCAGGCTGAGGGCAAATAGAGTTTGGCAAGCAAGCAGGGGAAAACATGGTACAAAGATTAGGTGCCCTGGTCAATACACATAGACTCTGAGTTTAGGGCAGGAACAATGGGTTTTGCCAACCCAAGGCAATTTAGTGCGAGTTGTCCATTAACTACCAGGCAGCCACAGAGTAGCTCCCAGTCATGGGAATCACGGGACTCACAAGAATGCCACGTACGCAAGCCTTCTGTGCAGGGATGACACGAGTGCCCTAAGCACGTGTCCCAGCCCCAGGCAGGGTAATAAATACGTACCCCTGACTCTGGTTGGGGCTGGACTTCGCCACACCGCTGCCTCCATGCATCTTCCTTCCGGCCCGCCATTGCAACACCTGTGGACTTTGCCAAGGCCGCTAGTCCTCAGGGTTGTCAGGTTAGTTAACTGCCCCCTGGTGCTCAGCGTTGAGTGGCTGGCAATATGGTCTACTGCAGTGATGGCAACCTTATGGCATGCGTGCCAGAGGTGGCACTCGGAGCCATCTTTGTGGGCACCCATGCAGTCAACCTCAGCACAAAGTTCATCCCGCCCCTCTGCCCAGCAGCCCAACGGGAGCGTTTCCTTCCTCCCCTGTTGCTATGTTGCCCCTTTGCGATAAATAAGTGGGTTTTGGGTTGCCATTTGGGCATTCAGTCTCTAAAAGGATCGCCATCACTGCTTTACTCTATTACCATAGTAGGATAACCTGGCCAGACTTGAAACTTCTCTTGGTGAGTTTTCATGCCTGTTTTGTTTGTTTGTTTGATGGAAGAAATACAGGCCACTACTTTAAAGCCCTCCCCTTCACATTTGGCAGGTGAGATCTGCTGCCTTTTGTGTCCTCCAGAGGGCTGTGTCACACCTTCACATGTGCAATTTGTTTTCTCCTATCCCAGGAAACCTCAAAGTGAAAGTAAAATGAACAGTTCCTGCTCTGATGATTCAGGTGTCACCAGCCTCCTGTCTTCTTCTCTGAATCAATGTCTCCTCTCAGGATCGGTGTTTTGGTGATTCTGGCTTCCTTCAGCCATGTCTTAGGTATGGTCTCTAACCCTCTGAGCCCTGTGGCTGTTTTGTTTCCACCAGGTATTTGAACCGAAAGCTTAGAATACCTTTGCTCGTTCTTGTTCTTCTCCCTGCCAGCCTGATGTGAACCACCAGAGATAGGTACAGGAAGGGGTGAGATTTATAGCTAAGTCGATCTAGGGAGAGGCTTTGGTACACAACAGCCACCCTGAACTTGGAAGGTTGCATCTCAAAAGTGACATGTTGAAACGGGATGTGGGTTCTAGACTGCAGATGAGGAAGTTAGACACTCCTGTTTCCCACAAGCTCTATATAGGTGAGAATCAGGACTGGCCTAAGATATTTTCCCCTTTGAATCACTGCAGTAAATGTTATGCCCCACTGCCTCATTCAAGATAAATACCACCCAAGGTATTTTTGGTGTTCCTCCAAGCAAGTAATAGTATCCTCATCAGAAATAAAAATATCTATGCATTGCTCTTTTATGACCCTGAAAATTAGTTGATCTGTTAACTTTTGCTTTATATTTAGCTGGTGGTGCCTCTGACATGAATAAATAAATAAAGAGTTGCCTGAAGCCTCACTTTGCCTAACGGGACAAATAAGTCAAATATTGCCTGTGCTTCAGTAAAAAACTTTTCCCAACGCAGTAGTTGGTCTTCAGAAATTGAGCAGAGAACCTTTATCAGGAGGTTCTTATGGAATGGCTTCATTTTTGGAATCAAACCAAATTGAACTTTATTATGGTCCAAGACCAGCAAAAGATAGACTTTTTCTTCTTCCATGTCTAGGCCAGATGTGAAACTGCCAAAATAAAGGCACCTTTGGTGAGTTCGTTCTGCAGTTTCCTTTCGCCCGACCTAATGTGAGATTAGCTGGCAACACAAGGTTGCTTTTACCAGGGTACACCTGATTGGGGTTCAAAAATACCACAATCTTTGAGGAGGCTCTTATGTGGGTCATTTCAAATATATTATAAAATGAGTGTATTTTGGAATAACTTTCCTGCCTTTGTGTCCTCTCAGCTAAAAGTGTCAAATATCAACTTATCTAAAAGATCCCCTTGTCAATGTGTGTTGGTTGATCTTCTGCTTAGTTAAGTAGTCAAATCTTAATTGATTTAGCCATTCAGTTTTAATTTTCAGGCATGTAAAAAAACAGCATATTTGAGGCAGGAAGTATCTTTTCTCTGGTTTCATAAGTTACACACTTTCTCCTCTCTGTCATTCGTTTATTTCTCTGTTGCATTTGTAAGCCAATTTCCCCTCGATGGTGTTTTGAAACCTCAATTTTCAGAAAATGTGTGTGCAGCTACACGGGACAATTTCCAGAACCAGAAGTTTTAAAAAATCAGATTGGATCAATTCTTTGAGTTGCCCAATTTGGCTACAGTAACTCATGCCTTAGTTGGCTCTTGCTTGGATTACTGTAATGCGCTTTATGTGAGGCTGCCTTTGGAGACTGTTTGGAAACTTTAACGGGTTGAAGATGCAGTGGTCAGACTGCTAAATGAGGTCAGATATAGGGAGCATATCACACCGCTAAAGCCACAACTTCACTGGTTACCAGCCCATTTCCAGGCCTGATTCAAAGTACTAGTCATGACTTATTGACTTATGGCTTTGGTCCTCCTAATATGAGCTTTCTTGATCCTATTGACATCAGAGATGTGGTTGATTGTGGACACAACCACATCTCTATTGTAGCTTCCACATGGAAAGCAATACCTTGGGATATTCGACTAGCCCCCCTCCCTTCCCACTAACAGTTGAATATCCACCTCTTTAGGCAGGCTTTTAACTTTCAATTTTTAACTTTTAACCAAGTATCTGGGTGCTGATTTTTGGCTTTTTTTTTTACCTGTCAGCAGTAAAAGACCCAAGCATTGCACAATGGAGTGAGCTCCCGTTTCTGTCCCAGCTACTGACAAACTAGCAGTTCGAAAGCAAGAAATTGCAAATAGATAAATAGGTACCACTTTGGTGGGAAGGTAACAGCGTTCCCTGCATTCTGGTGTCTAGTCATGCCTTCCACATGTCCACAGAAATGTCTGCAGATGCAGACGGCACTGGCTCTTTGGCTATAAATGGAGTAGTTAAAGCCAGTCGTATTCGACTCTAGGGTTTGGTGCTCATCTCCATTTACTACTACTACTACTACTACTACTACTACTACTACTACTACTACTACTACTACTACTACTACATTATGGACATTGACCAGCACGGTAAAAAGGGTTTAAGTACACAAGATACAATTAAAATCCACAAACGTATCTACTTCAGTTGAAATAAAATAGAATAAAATCAGTTCTAAAAATTAGTGCTAGATTAGGGCTAGGTAAAGGAATTTTTGGATCTGAATTTAAAAGAATAAAACACAGATTTATACAGATAGGGCAGCTGACATCTCTAAAATCTGACATCCATGATCATGGTGTGAAATGTATACTCGGACCTTTACATTTACCTTTACTGTACCTAAATTTTCCTTTTTTTGACCTTGCGAGCTGCCTTGAGACCTTTCATAGGGGAGAAAGGTGGTCTATAAATGTGACTAAATACATAAATAAAAAGTCTGCAGAAGATAAAGGTAAAGGGTGGGAAGGTAACAGCATCGTGTGCTCCGGTGTCTAGTCATGCCTGCCTCATGACCACAGGAAATGTCTGCAGAAGATGAGCACTGAACCCTAGAGTCGGCTATGACTGGCTTTCAAGAGGGAAACTTTTACCTTTACCTATGTACCTGTCAAAACGAGCAGAGAGATTCTCCGTGGCAGATGCTCTTAGACTACACTACTCATCAGCCACAGGCAAAATAGCCAGGAGTGAGGGATGGTGGGAGATGCCAAAGTCATCTGGGTATTCATCAAATGGCAGAGGTTAGATTGCCCAAAGGACCTCCATGGTCTTCTCAGCCAGAAAAGATCAAGATAGCTATGTTCAGGCAATAAATCTCCTCAGTGCTTTCCTAATGACGTAATTGGAAATTATAGGTGTGTCCGGGACACCCGCTGTGACCTTTCAGGTTTCTGCAACGGGATAGTGGCTTCTTGCCGCGTTCAGACAGAGTTGATGAAGTGCCGACTGGTTTATTTTTATACACTACCCCGGGAAGTGCACTTATTAGCAATAGAGTTGTCTGACTGTCTCTCTAGCTAAGATGTTTATACCTCTTCTTGCACTTCAAGAGGACCCAAGGGAATTTATAGTATTATAATAAACTGCATTAAAAGCTTAAAAATAGGTACAGTATTTAACAAAAAATAATTAAAATATAAGTATACAGTTCAAATGCTTAAACACAGTCTCTAAGACCGTGGTTCCCAACATGGGACGCATGCCCAAGAGAGGGCAATTTGATTTTTGAGGGGGGCAATTTGAGAATGAGTTATTAACAGTTAATGGTCTTTTAGGCTTCCTCCATGTGAATGGGAGTTAATTTTTGAATAATAAGAATTCTAAGTCATGAGAGAGGGGGCATAAGGATTTTAGAGATGTTTAGGTGGGATATGGCAAAAAAAAAAGTTGGGAACCACTGTTCTAAGGTGTTGACTCTTAATCTGAGTGAAGGGGTTACACACACCTCTTTGGGACATATAGAAATTCAAGGAGGTGCTAGACCAAGGGTCCTCTATGTTTTTGCGCCATGGACCAGACCACGCCTCCTCAGACAGCTGGCAGGAAAGACATGTGGTTCCCCCACTGTAAACATGGTCTGCAGCTGTCATAAATGCATTTATGGTAGCTGTGGGTGCATTTGCGGCACATTTGCGGCTGTTTTTGCTGTTTCTGCCACTTCTGGCGGCAGCAGTGGTGGTGGTGGGGGCAAGTGTGGCAGGCCATATGAAATGGCACCATGGGCCAGGGCCGGCCTGTGGGCCAAAGGTTGCAAACCCCTGTGCTAAGGGCTGTTTTGTGAGCATAACAATCAAACAAAAATATCTTAGTTGTTTGCCTTTAAAGTGCTGGATTCTGTGCAGAATAAAGTTCTTTTGCACCAAAAACACTTCTGCAATTTATTTTATTTTTATTTTTTTGCAAAAAGCTATTTTCATTCTTACCAGCAACGTTTTATATTGCTCTAAAATGTTTTTATTGTTCGGGGACCCAACAACACTTTCTCTTTATAGAAATTCTGTGAGGGTTTAGTCGATGGGTTCAAGGTAAGTTAGAGGTTTAACAAGTGGCTTTATCAATTCCATACTCCACTCCAGTGGTGGGCATCAGCAGGTTTGCACCAGTTCGCCAGAACCGATAGCAGAAATTTTGACTGGCCCCGCCCATCCAAGTTTTGAAATAAAATACTGTAGTCCTAATTTGGGTGCAATGGAGGGCTTTCCCCCTTTCCACCATACCATGGCCACAGTGTAGTAGTAAAAAAAAATTGAGCCCACCACTGCTCCATTCAGTGAGTTTCCATGGCTAAGAACAGGATTCCAACCCAGATCTCCTGAGTCCTAGTCTATTGCTCCATTACCTGCTGGTGCCGAAAGGGGAATTGTAGTTTCAGGATGTAAAAAAATGGAAACACTTTATTTTGCAGGAGTTTTTAAAAAACCTGATGTGTTTCACTTCAGAGTTTTTGGGCTTCCTTGGAGACAGTGTCTTCTTCTTTTTCTGGTGTCAAGGGAGATACACAGTTCTTGCTCTATCACTTCTAGCGACCTCCACTGACATTATTTGATGTTCTTGTAATATGTCTTTGATGTTGTCTCTCCAATTTCCCCTGGGTCTGCCTCCTGGTTTTTGTCCTTCTCCTTTTTCCACATACGCCTTGTGTGGTACGGAATTCCAAGACATTCTATCCAAATGGGCAAACCACTTTATTTGTCGTCTCTGGATATACAGTATTTTAAGATTGGTTCTATTTCAATTCTTTCCCTTATAATCTAATTCCTGATTGTATTCCTTCGAGTCACTCCAGCATCCTTCCTTGGCTATCTCATTTCCATGATGACCAACTTTCATTTATGCTTTGTTGTAAGTGTCCATGTTCGGCACTGGTAACTTAAGGTGGGAATGAATAGCATAAGGTAACAAAGTGGGAATGAATAGCAATGAACACTTTCCTCAGATGCAGAATTTACAAATCTTAATGTTCTTAGTCTTGACTCCATCCTTGTCCTCACTTCTTAAACTCTGTCCACTATACCACACTGGCTTTATAAGAATCAGTAAAAGGCTGGTGAAGTTTCCTACCTGAGGGGCTTAAAGTAGGGGAGCTGGAATACATAGCAATAGATTAAGATATTGATATTATTGGCATCACTGAAACCTTGTGGACGGATGATAACCAATAGGATACAGTTATCCCAGGCTACAAACTGTACAGGGAGGGGCAAACGGGAGGTGGTGTAGTCTTGTATGTCAAAGAAGTGATAAAATCGTACGAATTGGAATATCTAGGTGATTTGGAGTCACCATTAGAAACTGTGGGTAAGAGTACCAGGCCACAAGGATGGTCTAAGAGTAGGCATATATTATTGGCCTCCAACCCAAACTCCTGAGGGAGACTGGCAGTTGGAGAATGTTGTAAAGGAGGCATCCAAGAATGGAAGCTTGGTTATAATGGGGGACTTCAATTACCCTCACATAGACTGGGTGAACTGTTGTTCAGCACATGATAAAGAGACAAAGTTCCTAGATATGCTAAATGATTGTTCCCTGGGACAGATGGTTGAAGACCCAACTAGAGGTACAAGAATCCTTGACTTGATCCTGAGTAATACTCAGGATTCTGGTGCAAGATGTTAATGTGACTGATCCAACAGGGAACAGTGACCACAACTCAATTATGTTTAACTTGATCATAGACTGCAAGTCACTGATAAAAATCTAACACAGAGACCTTAAATTTTCAAAAAGGAAATTTCCCAAAGATGAGGAAACTAGTAAAAAAAAGAAGCTGAAAGGGAAAATTGAGAGAATCCAAACACTCAAAGAGGCATGGAGGCTGATTACAAAAACAATAACAGAGGCCCAATTGGAATGCATACCCAAAAGGAAAAAGGGCACTGTCAGGTCCAAGAGGACTCCGATGTGGCTTACAGGAGCTGTTTGGGAAGTGATCAAAAGCAAGAAAAGCTCATTTAGAAGATGGAAGGCTTGTCCGAATGAGGACAGCAGGCAGAAACATAAATTCTGGCAGAACAAATGCAAGGCAACAATCAGGAAAGAAAAGCAAGACTTTGAGGAGCGTATAGCTAAAAACACTCAGAGAAATAACAAAGACTTAAGTACATTAGAAGTAAGAATCCAACTAGAAAGGCCATTGGACCATTAGATGACAATGGAAGGCAAGGGGTTATTAAAGAGGAAACAGAGATTGCGGAGAGGCTCAATGAATTCTTTGTTTCATTATTCACTGAAGAAGACAGAGACCACATGCCCAAAACAGAGCCTATCTTCGTAGGGAGGGAAACCGAAGAATTAAGCCAGATAGAAATAATCAGGGAGGAGGTCCTTGCATGTCTTGTTAAACTAAATGCTAACAAATCACCAGGACCAGATGGCATGCATCCACGAGTTCTCAGGGAACTTAAAGATGAAATTGCTGATCTCCTAGCCAAAATATTATATATAATCTTTCCCTCAAATCAGGGTTTGTGCCTGATGACTGGAAGGTAGCGAATGTAACACCAATTTTCAAAAAAGGATCCAGGGGTGATCCAGGAAATTACTGACCGGTCAGTTTGACATGTGTCCCAGGTAAAGTGATGGAAGCCATCCTCAAAGATAGAATTAATAGGCACATAGAAGAGAAGGTGCTGCTAAAGGAAAGCCTACATGGCTTTTGCAAGGGCAAATCATGCCTCACTAACCTGTTGGATTTTTTTGAGAGTGTCAACAAGCATGTGCATAAGGGGGATCCAGTTGACATTGTTTATCTGGACTTTCAGAAGGCTTTTGACAAGGTCCCGCACCAAAGGCTCTTGAATAAACTTACCAGTCATGGAATAAAGGGACAGGTCTTGTCCTGGATGAGCAACTGGCTAAGGGACAGGAAACAGAGGGTAGCACGAAATGGACACTTCTCCAAGTGGAGGAAAGTAAAAAAGTGGGGTCCCCCCAAGGTTCAGTAATGGGACCCCTGCTTTTCAACCTCTTCGTAAATGATCTAGAAGTAGGAGTAAATAGCAAGGTAGCCAAATTTGCTGACAACACTGTAAGAGTGTTTCAGATGGCTCGGCCCAATAACTCCAGAGACAGTATATTATAATTAAAGTCTTTTATTCTCACTGCCCGCATGGCGGTCAGTGGCTGTATCAAGGGTCAAAGATGGAAGGGAAGGGTATGAGGTTGAGGTGGTCCTTTAATAGGGTCGGATGAGGTCAGAGGCATAAGGCTCAAGGGAATAGGGTTACAGTGGCAAAGCATTGTGGTACATGTAGTTCAGGTCAGTTTGATATTACATCTGACAAAACCCCTTCTAATATCATATGGGCTGACTACATCGAGCGCATAATTGAGCGTTTCATTTTCTAAGACACAGACTGGCAAACAGGTACTCATGCTGAGCTGAGGGGAGTGGTTTGGTCAGTATGTCTGCCACTTGTTCCTTTGTCTCACAATGTATTAGCTCTATAAAGCCTTCTCTTATCATCTGTCTCACGTTTTTGAACTTGATATCTATATGTCTAGATTTCCGGTTTATAGTGTCACCTTTTGCTATCTCTATGGCCGCCTGGCTATCTTCGTGGATGGTGATGGGGAGCTTGGGCTTTTCCCAGATAAGGGAGATCAGTTCGTTTATCCAGATAAGGTCACATGCAGCGTTTGACAGGCAAACATATTCGGCCTCGGCGGTGGAAGTAGAAACCAGTTTCTGCTTCTCGGTGCGCCAGTATATTGGGCTGCCATTCAACATCACCATGTAGCCGGATGTGCTCTTTCTGGTTCCTAAGCATCCGCCCCACTCAGCATCGGCGTAGCATGACAGGTTGATTTCTTCGTCTACTCGAGGGGTGAGCAGTAATTCTGTCTCCATGGTGCCCTTCAGGTATCTCAGCAGTCTCTTGACGGCCGCCCAATGAAACGTCTTTGGGTTACTGGAATGGCGTGAGAGAAGGTTCACTGCCAGCGTAATGTCGGGCCTGGTCCAGTTGACTATGTGTAACAGCGATCCAATGATGGATCTGTAGAGGCTGACGTCTTCGAACGGTTCCCCTTCCTCGTAGGCGTTTTTCAAGAAATCTGTTTGCATAGGCGTCCCACAGGGGTGAGCGTTTGACATGTTGCACCTGTCAAGGAGTTCAGCTATTTTCTCCTTCTGGGAGAGTCCAAAGCCATTGGGTATCCTTGAGACTTGCACCCCTAGGTATTTGTTCACTCTCCCCAGGTTTTTCAGGGAGAATTCATTTTGCAGTCCATGAGCGAATTCATCGCATTTGGACTTACTTTTCCCAAAGTACAAAAGGTCGTCGACATACACTAGGACCTTTTCAACTTCCTCTGGTGATTTCCTTAGAAATACACATTTATTTTCTTCGACTGGGAAGAAGTTCAATTGCCTCATTGCCTCGGCCAGACACTCGTACCACCTCCTGCCAGACTGTTTTAGGCCATAAAGGCTTTTGTTGAGTAGCCACGTTTCCCCTCTGTTGCGCCCAAAACCAGGTGGTGCTCTGACGTATATTTCCTTGTCAAGGTCTGCATGGAGGTATGCTGTCTGTACATCAAACTGGTACACTTGTTCCTCGAGTAATGGTTGCCATTACTAAAGCGGCCTTTACGCTTTCTGGCTTCACTGTGGGGGAGTACGTGTCTTCGTAGTCGTCAGGGTATCGTTGGGTGAACCCTTGGGCGACTAGTCGCGCTTTGTACATTACCCCTTCATTTTCCAACGATTTTACTTTAAACACCCATTTTGTTCCCACTGTCCTCTGTCCCTCAGGAACCTCAGCAGGAGCGTACACTCCGAGGGTTTTGAGGCTCTCCATCTCCCTTTCCATTGCCGCCCGCCACTTGTCCTGTTCTTCGGGAGGCAGCTTGTCTATGTCATCAAAGCTTGCTGGTGTCTCGGGGTAGGTGTTTATGCCCAGCACATACTCCTTTAGTCCTCTGGGAGTTTGGCCTTTGGTTGACCTGGTTGACCTGCGGGGCGCCTCTGCTGGGGTTTTTGGAGGTTCAGTCTCCGCAACACTAGTGGTATTTTGATGTGACTGCCTGGTCTCATCCCTCTCTGGTGGCGCATCCACTGGTCTGTTGGGCCTTGAGTTGGATGAGGGTGCTTTGGTTCCTTCTTGTACTGACTCATTTGTCAGTACCTCGTTTGCGTGTATCTTACTCCAGTTCGCGTGTTCATGGAACGTGGCCGACCTGGAAATCACTATTCTCAGGTTGTGGTCTAGGAAGCGGTATGCCTTCGAGCCCGGTTCATACCCCATGAACCTTAGCTTCTTCGTTATCTTGTCCCCCTTCTTCCTTAGTTGTTTTGGTATGTGTACGTCTGCAAACACACCGAAGATGTGAAGGTGGTTCAACTTGGGCTTCCGCCTGTACATGGCCTCATAGGGTGTTTTTCCGATAACGCCAGACCATAGCCTGTTCAGTGTGTAGTTGGAGTACAGCAAAGCTTCCCCCCAGTATGAGAAGCTTAGGCCTGCATCTTCAATTGCGCATCTGATCATGGTCTGGAGCACTCCGTTCCTTCGTTCGGCGACTCCGTTCTGGAAGGCTGAGAATGGTGCGGTTTTGTAGTGTAGCATCCCCTTCTCGGTTATCCAGTCTTGGAACTCTTTAGACAGGAATTCCGATCCTCTGTCCGTCATCAGTTTCTTTATGTTGGTATTGTTCTGAGTTTGCACCCTTTGGTAGAACTCTTTGAACTTGCTGAAGGTCTCGTCCTTGCTTTTGAGGGTGTATACGAAACCGTATCGACTGTAGTCATCGACTATCATCAAGAAAAATCTCTTCTGGCCCAAGGATCTCTCGAGTGGCCCCACCAGGTCGAGGTGGACCAATTCAAAAGGGTGGCTTGACTTCCTGGAGGATGTCTTCGGTCGTGCCTCGGTTTTCGCCTTGGAGCTTTTGCACACGGAGCACTCCAGGTAGTTCTCATAATTCTTGATCCTTAGTCCTTCTGAACACCCTAGCATCTTCTTGACTGTCGGGAAACCTATGTGTCCCAATTTTCTGTGCAACAGGTGCACACACTCATCATGTATTTGTTTCCCTATGGATACCCTCAGTGTTCTATGCTCTGTGCTGCCAACCCCTTCATTTCTTGTGGGACTGTTGTGATCATTGTTTTCCCTTTCTGGGTCTTCATGTTCGGGTTCCCTGGGGTCGTCTGCGGTGCAGTCCTGCATCTCTTCATATTCAGTGCCGTCGATTAGGCCTATCGTGGCCTGTACATCCTCGGCTTCCTTGGCAATGAGGTACGGTAGGCCGCCTATGAGCTCCACTCTTCCAACCTGCTTTCCCCTTCTTTCAATGGACACCTTCTTGTTCTCGAAGACTATCCTGAGGCTGGGGTCTTCTGTGAGCTTGGTGGTGGCCAGGACATTATATGGAATTTCAGGAGAGTAAAGGACGCCTTTGACCTGACCAATTCCAGGGATGAGTACGTCGCCCCTGCCTGTTACTCTTGCGTGTTCCTGGTTGGCGACTTTGATTCTGAAGGAATCTTCTTCAAATGAGTTGAATATTTACTTGTGGCATGATGTGTGGGTGGTTGCCCCGGAGTCGATCAGCCACCGCTGTAGGTGTGCATTTGAAGACCTGTCTGCCTTGTGGCAGCTGGTCCCTTCACTGTGCTTGACCACGTTCACTGAATGTGGTTTGTGTCTATCTTGCCCCTTCTGTGGCTTAAGCTCTCTCTTTGGGCTAGGTGATCTTCGTCGTCTGTCCCCCCTGTCGTTGTCGCCCTTGTGTCTGCGTGGGTATTCGTCCTGTGACTCACGTCTGGGTCTCGGAGTGTCCTCATGGCATGTTTGATCGCGTGTGGGTTTGTGTTTCCTTGGTCCAAATGTGTGACACTCGAAACTAGGGCTCCCCTGCTCAGGGAAACTGACTCTTTTGCGTGGCCTGTCCTCTCTGCGTATGGTGGCCCTACTTCTCCTGAGATTATCCTCAGCTATGAGTTTCTTAGTGATGTACCCCAATGTGGCATTGTTACTTCCCAAATTATCTAGCTGAGTCAGGAAGTAGTCCCAGCTTGAATCGAGGGAGTTGTATATAATGCTAATCTGGTGCTGGTCCGTCACGATTTCCCCCCTTCTTATGAGGTCGGATCTCATGTTGTTTAGTTTCATCAGGTGCTCACTCATTGTTGAGCCCTCTTTCATTTTGTATGCATACAACTCTCTCAATAGCAAGCAGGTCGTAGTCCTTTCATTGCAATAAAACATTTCATACAATACCCCCCAAACCTCATGCACAGTTAGCCCATCAGGGATACTCCCATACATTGAAGTGTCAATAGAGCTTAAAAGCAAACAGAACACTCTGTGGTGCAGCCTGTCCACCTTTAGGGTCCATGGCTTTCTTGGTGGGTCCTGGATCAGGTACAGCGCCCCCTCCCTCATCAGAATTACCTGGAATTGTTGTGCCCAGTCCATTAGGTTCTCCCCAGTCATGTGAAGGATTGGGAAGTTGTGAGGTAGTTGGCTGTGCTGGCCGGCATTGCTTCCTTTGCTGGATCTGGCCTGGTGCCCTGGACTGTCTTTATATTGGCAGTGGGGGATGGGTACACATATATTTGCTATTAGATGCCCCATTTGCAGTTTTTCTGGTCGCCTGTAGAGGGAGTTCGCTGGTCCTCTGCCCATGGAGCGACCTGAGTTGACCTGCAGTTCCTCTTCTTCGCCAGAGAGGGAGTTCCCCTGCTCCTCTTGCGCCTGCGTGAACCTCATTGTTTGCTGGCTGCCGAGGTGAGCGGATCTCTGTCTCAGAGGTCCTGCTGTTTCAGGTTGGAGCGTTGGTGAGGGGTCGCTTTCGTCGCTGGAGCTGCTTTCCTCATCGGAGGGTTCTGTGGAGCTGTCGCGTGGAGGCCGCCATCTTTGCTGGACTGATGGGGGTTCGGGTCGTCGTAGCTCCGGCCCCTCGGGTCGTGGCTCCGCGTGGAGGCCGGCTTCCTTCTCCGGACATTCCCTGTGCTTGGTTCGGGCAGACAGCGAGTCGTGGTAGGCCTCACTTTCTTTGTTCTGCCTTGCGTGTGCTTCCGGCCTTCCCGCGTGGATGCGTGCCTTGCGGGTCTCGCGCCCCTCCCATTCGCGGTAGCGTGTTTCTGAGGGGGGCTGCGTCCCCTTCGGTTTCTAGCTGGGAAGGGTTTGCGGTGGCTTTCCTCCGGGGAGAGGTCATGTCCCCTTCGGCCTTTGATTGCGAAGGAGGCCTCTGCCCATGTGAGGAGTTCGGCCCGGTTGTCAGCAGCGCCTCTCTTGGGGGCGTGGTGCCTGCTTGGGGGTCTCCGCTCCTCTTCTAGTTCCTGGGGGCTGAGGGTCGGCATGTCCCGCATTTCTAGGGTCTGCATGTCCACCCTCCAGGGTCCCAGGGCCTTTTCTTTTCTTCGCGTGGTTGGGGCGCGCGGGTTATCTGCGGGTATCGTTGTTCCGGTGGGCCTTCCCGCCTGTGTGTTCGAATCTAGGGCCGCCGCTTGTAATTGGTCGGCTATCTCGGCTAGATTTGAACTCGGCACGGTGCTTGGGGTTCCCGCCATGGAGGATCTCGGGGTAGAGCTTACCGTGCCGTTGGTGTGGAGTTCATCTCCGATGTTCATCAAGGCCAGTAGCTCTGCCGTGGGGATCATTCCTCTCCCGGCTATCGCCCTGTGGATTTTGGTTGTCAGGCTTTCGTCTTGGTCGTCCCTTTCAATGGGTGCCCCTCCGGTTTTGGCCTTCGTTTGGCCATCTGGGTCCATCTCCGTGATGGTCCGGTTGGGGTTGTCCTCTTCCATTACCGTTTGGGGTCGTGCGATTGCCTGTTCCGGAGTTTCGGGTCCAGTTGGTCTGGCTCGTGTTCTGGACCCTCCTTTGTTCAGCCGGGTCCTTCTTTTGGTCATTTGTTTTAATTTTGGAGTTGTTTGTGGGCGAACCAAACCTCTGCAACCATTTTGTAAGAGTGTTTCAGATGGCTCAGCCCAATAACTCCAGAGACAGTATATTATAATTAAAGTCTTTTATTCTCACTGCCCGCATGGTGGTCAGTGGCTGTATCAAGGGTCAAAGATGGAAGGGAAGGGTATGAGGTTGAGGTGGTCCTTTAATAGGGTCGGATGAGGTCAGAGGCATAAGGCTCAAGGGAATAGGGTTACAGTGGCAAAGCATTGTGGTACATGTAGTTCAGGTCAGTTTGATATTACATCTGACAGACACTAAATTATACTGGGTTGTGAAAACTGTAAGAGATTGTGAGAAGCTCCAGAGGGATCTCTTGACACTGGGGGAGTGGGCAAACCAGTGGCAAATAAGCTTCAACACTAGTAAGTGCAGAGTGATGCATGTTGGGGCAAAAAAAACCAATTACATTTATAAACTGATGGGGTCTGAACTCTCTGCGACAAACCAGGAAAGGGACCTTGGTGTCCTGGTGGACAGCTCAATGAAGGTGTCAACCCAGTGTGCCTCAGCAGTGAAAAAAGCAAACTCAATGCTAGGGATCATTAGGAAGAGTATAGAAAATAAGTCAGCAAGTGTCATTTTGCCTCTTTATAAATCTATGGTGAGGCCCCATCTGGAATACTGTGTACAGTTCTGGTCGTCATACCTCCAGAAGGATATTATGGAGCTGGAAAAAGTGCAGAGGAAGGCAACTAGAATGATTAGGGGACTGGAACACCTTCCTTACCATCTGAGGCTGCAACAGTTGGGCCTCTTCACTCTTGAACGACGGTGTGGACAAAGCAGATAAGGAAAAACTGTTTTCCCTATCGCACAACACTAGAACTAGGGGGCACTCCATGAAACTTTTGGTTACTAGTTCTCAAACAAATAAGAGAAAGTACTTTTTCATCCAGAGGATCACTGGTCTATGGAACTCCCTGCCAGAAGAAGTGGTGACAGCTGTCAGTCTCGACAGCTTTAAGAAAGGATTAGACAAGTTCATGGAGGACAAGGGTATCCATGCCTATAATTATGAATACCTAAGGACAACCTCCGGGTTGGAGAGATAGGCAGGATATCTCTCAAT
This sequence comes from Bradypodion pumilum, assembly GCA_035047305.1. Classification (NCBI taxonomy): domain Eukaryota; kingdom Metazoa; phylum Chordata; class Lepidosauria; order Squamata; family Chamaeleonidae; genus Bradypodion; species Bradypodion pumilum. The sequence continues at coordinate 31,146,422 of JAWDJD010000007.1, forward strand.
GCCATTTCCAGGGAATCCTAAGCAGGTGAAGGCATCTGCTTGGGAATAATACCCTGAAGCAAATGGTGAGCCACTGTGTGAGACAGAATGCTGGACTGGATGGACTGTGGCCTGTTCCAGCAAGGCTGTTCTTATGTTATGTTCTTAAAATATATTTGTGGCCAACCTTGTAAATGAGAATGGATTGGATTCCCAGGCATGTAAAGAAGCTTTCATTCTGAAAATCATTATTTCCGACAGCCCAAGGTTTCCTGCTGCCGCCTCGTAACCTCATGCTTCTGTCGAAGGATTTCAACTTGTTCTTGACCTGGATGCCAGACAATGGTTACCCTCCTGGGGTGTCCTACACCGCTCAGTGGAAGTGAGTACTAGAGCAAAAAGGAAGCAGGCAAAGCTTCCATTGAATTTCTGGGACATTCTAGAAAAGGGGTTCCCAACCTAAAGCCTGTGGGCCAGATCCAGCCCATAGGTACCATTTCATGTGGCCCCTCATGCCTCCAAGGGCATTTGAGAAACAAAATGGCCACCCCTTTGAAGCTGTTGGGACAAAATGGCCACCCCCATTGTGCAAGCAGGTCAAAATGGCCATCCGGCCCTCGAAGCTGAAAGAGCGTGACCTGGCCCCCGGCTTGAAAAGGTTGGGAACCCCTGTTCTAGAAACATAAGGAGTATCCCGACTGAAAAATCCTCTCCCAAGTAGCTCACTCTTTGGGATGGATTGTGACTGGGTGATCTGATGGAGTCCACACTTCAGTTAGGCCACTCCATCCCATTTTGAGACCCAGTGAGTAAAGGTGTCCCTTGCTTGAAAGCCAGCCATTTCTGACACTAGGATGTGGTGCTCATCTCCATTTACAGCCAAAGAGCCAGCGCTGTCTGCATCTGCAGATGTTTCCGTACTCATGTGTCAGGCATGAATAGATGCTGGAGAGCACGGAACACTGTTGCCTTTCTCACCACAGTGGTCCCTGTTTATCTACTGGCAATTTCTTGCTTTCAAATTGCTAGGTTGGCAGGAGCTGGGGCAGAGATGGGAGCTCACTCTGTCGTGCAACACTCGGGTCTCGAACTGCTTACCTGCCAACCTTCTGGTTGTCAAGCTTAGTGTCCTAACCACTAAGCCACCACAATCCCGATATCTATTTAGTAAAGGTAAAGGCCGCCCTTGCTTGAAAGCCAGTAGTTTCCGACTAGGGTTCGGTGCTCATCTCATTTTATAGCCAAAGAGCTACCGCTGTCACCATCTGCAGATGCTTCCATGGACACATGGCAGGCATGACTAGACGCCAGAGCACACGGAATGTTGTTTACCTTCTCACCAAAGTAGGACTTGGTTTACAAGCACTGTAATTTTTCTTGCTTCCTCTTTTAGAGATCCTTATTTTCCTCAATGGAAGGACATCTCACATTGCAGAGACATCTCTGAAACAAGCTGCGACATCACCTGTGTGCCTACCGAGCTGGACAACCGGTACTGGGCCCAGGTCAGAGCTCAGATGAGGAGCAACACTGGGATAGTTTCCTCTGACTGGGTTCAACAAAACAACATTGATTATGCTGTTTATGGTATAGTGTGCACCTTCGGTTCCTAAATCATCAGTGAATTGTCGAGACTGGTTTTAGTATTGCTTGTTGGTGAAGAGAGAGGCTGTTTGTGTAAAGTTTTACTCTGTGACCCAGCAGCCTTAAAGCATAACCTCTCCATATCTGCTCAGAGGCCCTTTGCTCTCCAGTTTTGCAGAGGTAGATAAAATCTTTTTTTTAAAAAAAAACAAACCCGCTTAACTCTCAATGAGCAGAATTTCAAATAAGTAGCAGCAGATGTCAGTGTTAAGCCCTCAGTGATCAGGATGTTTATCAAAACAATTCTGGGCACCCCACTTTAAGAAAGGTGAAAACAAATTAGAGCAGGTACAAAGAAGAGCAGGACTGTGGTGGCTCAAGTGGTTAAGATGCTGAAACGACAACTGGAAGGTTGGAGTTTGATTCCCGAGTGTTGCACGACGGAGTAAGCTCCCGTCATCTGTCCCAGCTCCTGCCAACTTAGCAAGACATTGCAAGTAGATAAATGGGTACCACTTTGGTGGAAGGGTAACAACGTTCTGTACACTAAGGTGTCTAAGCATGCCTGACACATGTTCATGGAAACGTCTGCAGACGCAGACAGTGCTGGCTCTTTGGCTATAAATGCAGATGAACCCTGAGCCCTAGAGACAGATATGACTGGCTTTCGAGCAAGGGTAACCTATGGCAAGGTAATGCAGTAAGCACTGTTGAGGGCATTATGAAAAAGCAATTGCTTGAAAGCCAGTAGTATCCAACTCTAGGGTTCGGTGCTCATCTCCTTTTATAGCCAAAGAGCTACCGCTGTCACCATCTACAAACATTTCTGTGGACACGTGGCTTTCGAGCAATGGTGACCTTTACCGTACAGAGAAGAGCAACAGGGATGATTCATCTTCTTTTGTGTCCCGATCAAACCCTGGACTGCCAAAATGAGCCCCACTTTCTTGGCTTTTTTAGTGTATTAAACTAAGACACAGGACACAGCCTCGGGCTGGGTTAACTCAGGTTTATTGCATCGTGGACAGAGGGAACATGAGGTAATGGCGGATCGATAGCTCTTTATATACAGTAGGGATACATTTGAACGTGGTGCCATGGTAGCCCATTGGCTACTGTCTGCGTGACGTCATTGTGGGTCACGCCCTTCTTGTCCAGGTGTAGGTGGTGGCGGGAAAGCTTCCCGCGCTGTTGCCTTCGATGAGTTCGGACCAAGAGAGCTTGGACGCTCGCTGCTGCCAGCTGGTGGTCATTAGCTCGCGTCCTATTACAGGGTTTATATGATACAGCTGAAGGTTACATTGTTGCTATAGGCAAGGTTACATTGGCTCAGATACATGTGGAAGGTAAAACCATTAGAACACAACATCCCTCCCCCCTAGGACGAGACAATGTCTCGAGCCCACACTTCAACACACTCCCCCCCCTTAGGAGACAAAGTCCCTCAGCCAAGATGGCTTATTTCGAACACGCTGGGGTCTCGATGCGGGCTGCCTTTCCCCGGGTTTGCTACCTTCTCTTTGTCCCCTGGTTTCCTGCCCTGTAATTGGAGAGGGAGACTTGTTAGTGACTAGCCGCGGCTCCGCGGCGTTGTTAGGAGGTGTGCTCTTTCTCGGGGAAGAACCGGGGGCACTGGGGGCTAACGAAAAACCCCTCTTCTCGCTTGGAAGGGTGGGGGAACACTCCTGAAAACCCCCCCGGCTCGCAAAACCAAAATCAAAATCAAAATTACATTCGGGGGACGCGGCGGCGGCCGCGCACTCCTTTTCCCTCCCCCCGGGCTCTGATAGAACTGGGGTATCAAAAGGATATGAGTCGGGACCACCGCTTTCCCCCCCGGTTTCGGACTGCTGTCCCTCAATGTCTCCCCCTTGGGCTAAACGGGTGGGGGAGAACCCTATCGCTGAATCCTGTTGCTGAGCCCCACTAACCGGCCCTTCACTCACTCGGCGCCTCAGTTGGTCAGCGTGTCTCCTCCAGAGGAGACCGGTGCTCGTTTCCACCCGATATGACACTGGCCCCGTCTGCTCAATTACTGTTCCCGGCACCCAGGCTGGCCCTGCGCTTGCATAGTTCCTGCAGTAAACAAGGTCGCCGGCGGCGAACCCTTTCGAGACTGCCAATCCTATGTTTTTCCCTTTGTCCTCGACTCTCGTCGGGTCCAGCCTGGACAGAAGCGTGGTCAGTTTTCGCCGCATCAAGAGTTCTGCCGGCGAGTAACCTGACGCTAAGGGGGTCACCCTATACGCTAATAAGAACTGACACACTTGGTGGTTTAGGTCCCCCGGGCCCATGCGCCGAAACGCATCCTTTGTTGTCCTCACCAACCGTTCCACTTGGCCATTCGTGGCCGGGTGAAACGGCGCGGATGTAACATGCCGAATGGCGTTTGCTTCCATGAATGCCCCGAACTCCGAGGAGGTGAAGCAACTCGCGTTATCGCTGACTAAAGTGTCGGGTAAACCGAACGTGGAGAAGACTCTCCGTAGCTGGCTAATTGTCGTGGCGGAGGACGTGCTCTTTACTGGGATAACCTCCAGCCACTTGGAAAACGCATCCACCACCAGGAGAAACATGGTCCCTCGAAATGGGCCAGCGAAATCTACATGCACTCTGGACCACGGCCCCCTTGCCGTGTCCCATTCCCTATGCGGAAGGCGGGCCGCCTCTGGTCGGGATCCCTGGCATGCCTCACAAGTGCCGACCATGTGCTCAATGTCCGCGTCCAGCTGAGGCCACCAAAAGTAACTGCGGGCCAGCGCTTTCGAACGCACGATGCCCGGGTGGCTGACGTGCAGCAGTTTGAGCACCCTCGGCCGCATGGATGTAGGGACCACCACCCGTTGGCCCCACAGCAGGCACCCCCTTTCTAGGGACAACTCTAGCTTTTTCCGAAAGAATGGGTCGAATTCCGTGCTCGGGGATGATGCCGGCCACCCCTTTTGTACCCATGAGCCGACTTTCTCGAGCGTTCTGTCCTTGCCTGTCGCCCTAGCAATATCCGCTGGTACTATTGGGGGTGCATCTAAAACCTCGATTAGTAACACCTGGCGGTCTCTTCCTGCTCTAGCCTTTTGGTCGTCCGACAAGGGCAAAGGGGATCTCGAAAGTGCATCAGCATGGCTGATCTCTTTTCCGGGCCGGTACTCCAACTCGTGTTGGTATGCGTTGAGAAAAATGGCCCATCGCAACATTCTCGGTGATAGGATCTGCGGGGTGGGCTTGCTTGCCGTGAAAATCCCTAACAGGGGCTTGTGATCCGTCACGATTTTGAACGGGCGGCCATACAAAAAATCGTGAAACTTTTTGGTCCCCGCTACAATTGCCAATGCCTCCCTGTCGGTTTGTGCGTAATTTCGCTCTGCCTGGGACAGGGACCTTGAATAAAATGCAACCGGGGCTTCCCTTCCGTCATCCAACACGTGGCAAAGTACTGCCCCCACCCCCACCGGTGACGCATCACAGACTAGGACCACCGGCCGTTTGGGGTCGAAATGCGTTAGAATTGCGTCAGAGGTCAAGAGTTGTTTTAATTCTTTGAACGCCCTCTCGTGCTCGTCACCCCACACCCAAGTCTCCTCTTTTTTAAGCAGCCGATGAAGCGGTTCGGCCACGGACGCCTTCCGCGGAAGGAATGTATGGTAAAAATTGAGGAGCCCCAGGAATGACTGTAGCTCGGTTTTGGATGTGGGGCGAGGGGCCTTTTTGATAGCTACTACTTTGGATTTGGATGGCTTGATACCCTCGGGTGTAATCCTGAACCCTAAGAACTCGACCTCGGTTTCGAAAAAAACACATTTGTCCTTCCTCAGTCTCAGCCCCGCTTTCTCGAACACAGTTAGTACTTTGTCCAATCTCCGTGCCAGCTCGGCCTCACTCCCCCCTGTTATTAATACGTCATCAAAATAAGGTAACACCCCCTCCAGCCCCTTCAGGAGGCGTTCCACTAGCGACTGAAAAAGGCCGGGTGCCGAGTTCACGCCGAACTGTAACCGCGACACTTGGAACGCTCCTTTATGTGTGACTATCGTTTGTGCCGCGGCCGTGGCGGGTGTTACGGGAAGCTGCTGATAGGCTTGTGCCAGGTCGAGCTTAGCGAAACACTTTCCCCCATTTAGCCTAGCCAAAAGGTGGCTGACCACCGGCACCGGATAAGCATTAGGGCGGATCGCCTTGTTAATCGTACACTTATAATCAGCGCAAATGCGCACCTCCCCGTTAGCCTTCAGAGCTGTTACAATTGGAGTTTCCCACTCCGCGGAATCAACAGGAATAAGAATCCCCTGGCCCACCAATTTGTCCAGTTCCGCCTCTATTTTGTCCTTTAGTGCGAAGGGCACTCTGCGCGGTTTGAGTCTTATCGGGCGGACCTCCGGATCTAGGTCGAAGGCTACAGGGGGTCCCTTGAATTTTCCGAGTCCTTTTTCAAAAACGGCGGGATGCGCATCGCACACCGCTTGTATTGGGTCCACCCCCACTGCATGTACTCCCCCTATAAACAGGCCTAAGGGCTGGAACCACTGTGTCCCTAGGAGGCTACAACTCCCCCCCTTGAGGACAACTAAGGGCAGCTCCGCAGAGTGTCTCTTAAACTCAACCCGAAATTTCCCGACCCCCAACACCGGAATGCTGTTCCCCTGTACATCTCGTAGCGTGGACCTCAAAGTTTTAAGTTTGGGCCGCACGTGGGGGTCGATTTTTAAAAACTCTTTCTGGGGAATTATGGAATAGGAGGACCCCGAGTCAATTTCCATCCTGATGGGGGCCCCTTGTACTAGTACCTCAACGAAATAATGGGACTGTTCCGCGGACACACTGAGCACTGGGACGTCGTCCTCGCTGCTGTCCGAGACGCGGCCCACGCCGTCCTGCTTCCTCGAGGTCTGGACGCCATCTTTGGGCCTCGCTGAACGGTCCGGCCTGGTCGAACGGTCTGGTGACTGCCTCCGGCCCTCCTTCCGTTTTCTGCATGCCTTGGCGATGTGCCCCCGACGGCCGCAGGTGTAGCATTCGGCCTTTCTAAACGGGCACCTCGCACGCTCGTGGGCCGCTCCGCAACCATCGCAGCGGCGCCCCCCTTTTCGGACCTTCTGGACCTCCTCGCCGTCGCTGCTCTCTGAGGACGACTTTGAGGCCCGTTGAGTTGCGTGCACCGACCTTTCCGCCTTGCCGGCTCTGGGACGCCACTCACGCCACTGGTGCATCTCGTCCACTCCAGCATTCGTGGACTCTGCGGCTTCTGCGGCCGCGACGACCTCTGCCAGCGTGGGTGGCGGCTCCTTATTCATCAAGCTGCGCTGCACCTCCTTGTCTTTCAGGCCACACAGCACGCCGTCCCTGAGGGCCATTTCTAGGATGCTGCCCCATTTACAGGGGGCAGCGGCTACCCTCATGGCGGCCACGAATGCCTCGACCGACTCGTCCGGCGCTTGGACTCGCCTCCAAAACGCGCTCCGAGCGGGAAACATCGCCCTCGCGGGTTGGAAGCGCTCCCGTAGCAGCTTCATGATGTCGTCCGCCTTAAATTCGCTCACCTTCTTTGGAGCGATGATGCCCACCAGCGTCCGCTTGGTTTCCATTCCAAGCATGCGGGTGAGGATGGCCCTCTTCCTCTCCTCATCGTCTTCCTTGACTTTGAGCTCCACCAGCGCCGCATGGAAGTCCATCTCAAGCAGCTCCCAGTCTTGCGGTTTGGTGATGTTGAACCCGCTCTGTGCCCTGGCTGCTCCTTGGGAATCCATTGATCCCATCCTCGTCGCCAATTTAGTGTATTAAACTAAGACACAGGACACAGCCTCGGGCTGGGTTAACTCAGGTTTATTGCATCGTGGACAGAGGGAACATGAGGTAATGGCGGATCGATAGCTCTTTATATACAGTAGGGATACATTTGAACGTGGTGCCATGGTAGCCCATTGGCTACTGTCTGCGTGACGTCATTGTGGGTCACGCCCTTCTTGTCCAGGTGTAGGTGGTGGCGGGAAAGCTTCCCGCGCTGTTGCCTTCGATGAGTTCGGACCAAGAGAGCTTGGACGCTCGCTGCTGCCAGCTGGTGGTCATTAGCTCGCGTCCTATTACAGGGTTTATATGATACAGCTGAAGGTTACATTGTTGCTATAGGCAAGGTTACATTGGCTCAGATACATGTGGAAGGTAAAACCATTAGAACACAACAGCTTTATTGCTGGCCAAACCTAAATCCTCATTGGTGCATGTTTCTGGGAGTAATCAGCAGAGCTGGATTCTGTAGCTCTCCACATTCACACTGCGTGTTGTTGTCCGCCAGCAGCCCACACTCGAGCATGTTGGTCTTACATTTAGGGACTCCGACCGTCACCCTATTCAGAGCCTTTCAAGTGACGTAGGTACACAGAAAGAGCCTCCATGAAGATTGTGAATACAATCGGGTGTACTATGGGCGGCAACCTTGTCTTCTAATCTTTCTAACACCAGTTCAAACCAAAAGAACTGAGGAATGAGCAAGGATGATCAGAGGACAGGAAAACGAGCCCTATGAGGAAAGACTGAAGGAACTGGGCATGTTTAGTCTTGAGATTGGAGAATGAGAGGGGATATGATAGCACTCTTCAAATACTTGAAAGACAATCATAAAGAGGAAGGGAAGGATCTGCTCTCCGTCATTCCAGACTGCAAGAAAATACAGGAACTGCTCCGGCCCAGGTGCACATGCGTAGCAACAATTCCTTTGTGCATGCGCAGAACCCCTTTGCGCATGCACGCATGTGCAGTAACCCCTTTCCTGGCTGGCCAAAATATGGGATGGCCGCGGGAACAATTGTTGAAGAGGGGTGAAATACGTGATTTCCTGGCCAATCCGGGATACTTGACAGGTATGATTCGTGGACTTCAGTTCCCAAGAGCCCTGATCAGCAGTTGTGCTGACTTGGACTTCTGGGAATTGAAATCCAAGAACACCTGGAAGGCCAAGGCTGAAAAACTCTGGAATAGACAATTTTATGTCGTTCATCCACATACTTTGTATAAGCAGAATAGAATGAGATTGACATCAGCTTTTGGGATCTGATGGTTCTTTGCCTGTTATAGCAACTCTTTCTGTCTTCTGCCATATTTTTGGAATGTGTTTGCTCATCTAGCAGTTGGTAAAAGAGTTGAAGGAGCCATTTTTTGTCCAAAATGTTGAATTTGCTCATCTGGATATCATTGAGTCTCATGGCTTTGCCACTCCTATATCTTTTTATGGTTTCCAGTAGCTCCTCCTTTTTTCATAGTTTCGGCCAATCACCACCTATATGCAAATATTCTGCAGCAAACATTCTGCAATCGCTTTTTCATAATGCCCTCAACAGTGCTTACTGCATTACCTTGCCATAGGTCGCCCTTGCTTGAAAGCCAGTCATATCCGACTCTAGGGTGAGTGCTCATCTCCGTTTATAGCCAAAGAGCCTATAAAGAGTGTCTGCAGACGTTTCTGCAGACACGTGGAAGGCATGCCTAGACACCTGAGTGCACGGAACACTGTTACTTTTCCACTTAAGTGGTAACTATTTATCTACTTGCAATTTCTTGCTTTCGACCTGCTAGGTTGGCAGGAGCAGGGGCAGAGATGGGAGCTCACTCTGTCGTGCAGTACTTGGGTCTCGAACTGCTGATCTGCCAACCTTCCAGTCGCCAAGTTCAGCGCCTTAACCACTAAACACAAAACATTTCATAAATAATGTAATGTCACCATGTGACAAGGCGATGGACTTGATTAAGAGTGCATCACTGGTCATCAAGATGGATAGGGAGAGTGTATACAAGAAACATTTGGGATTCTGGTTTAGAGTGGTCCATATATATAGGCAGTGTTGCACTGTGGCTTGTTCTGACCTGTTCTATCGAACCAGTAGTAAAAATTCCAGGCCACACCCACTTGGCCAGCCATGCCCACCTCTCAGCCTCCCCCTCCCAGCGCCACTGGAAACGTATCCCATTTGCCTCGCCCAGGGCCAAAGGCGCACTTTCATCTCCGCACTTCTCTTGCGCCTTCAGCCCTGGGCGAGGCAAATGGGACGCATTTCCAGCAGCGCTGGGAAGGGGAGCCCAGCCAGCGCCAGCCCACCAAGCAGCCCCGCTCACCTCCCAGCAGCGCCGCTGCTCTGGGACTCCTCTGTCCTCATCTCTGCCAGCGAAGAAAGAGAACAAGGTAGGTTTTTTTTCTTGGGGGGGAGAGGGTTGAGGCCACACCCACAGATAGCCACACCCACAAATAGCCATGCCCACCAAGTGGGTAGTAAAAATTTCCACAGTGGATATAGGAATGTCCAACTCTCACCTCTCTATATCTTTGAAGCTCTCTAAATATGTTCCCTATCATTTCCAGTGAAACCTGCACCCCCGATTCTACAACTAGAAAAAAAGGAAAATAGCCTTGGAGTGAATGCTACTTTTTTGTATCCATCATGCTCAAAGGACACATTTCAGCATCAAGTCTTCTATGACTTGGAAGTTTGGACTGCTGGAATAGGAAATAAAGTGAGTAGAAGTAGAAAGATGGATAAGAGCAAGAGGGATGTGTAGTGACAAAATAGTCAGCCAGTGGGAATTTGCATATTCCAGTGATGGATTTCCCTATTATGATGGAGAAACAATTTTTTAAAAAATGTCAAAAACATGGTCTGTTTTGGATATTCTCTTCGTTGATTATTAATGAGAAATCTGGGAAATACATTTGTAGTAATTGACACTGGGCAATATTAGGCTGGCTTGGAAATTTTCAAGCAGTCATAAATCAAGCATTTATTTTTTCATTCATTTTAATATTTATATACTGCCTTTCTCAGGCCAATGGCCGACTCAAGGCGGTTTACATAAGATACGAATGACAGAGCAAAAATATCATATACAGTACAAAGTTCTACAGTTCAATCATAAACATTAAAAATTCAATAACAATAGGATACAATATAGACCCATAAAACAAAGGCAGCAGCAATACAAGGTATCAATAATACAATATAATTTGAAAACATTTCAAAGAGCGGAAGGGAAAACCTCATCCTAGAAGACCCACCAAGTCCAGTAAACAGGGCCGGAAGGGGTGCGGCAACGTGGTGGTGGCGGCGGCTTTTCAGAGCTCCCTGTGGCCTCGGGGGCTCCCTTTATCCTCCTCCCGCCGATGGAAAGGGCGGGAACAGTGCGGCATTGCGGCATCAGTCTCTGGCCTGGCCTGGGTGGTCCAGAGGCAGGTGAGTCCTCAGGCGGCGCGGTGGGCAGCACAGCCACGGCTTCCCTTTTGAGCCCTCTGGGGCTTGGAGGGTGGAGACGCGGCAGCGGCCCTTGGCCTCCCCTCCCCGGGACCAGGTGAAGAGAATCACCGGGGAGAGGCAGGCAAGTCCTCAGGCAGCGCATCCCTGCATCCCTGTGTTAGTGACCTGGTTTGTCAAAAATAAACTTTAACAATCAAATTGGTGGCAAAACATAGCTATGTTAGGCTGTAAAATCTACCACCTACTGATACCCAGTGTTAGTGCATGCAAGATTGCTGTTTTCCTCAATAGTTTGTTTAGTGTTACGCCCAACCCAAGTTTGTGGCTTTATGTTTTCCTAACATGACAAAATCATATGCCAGAGACTGCTTGTGACTTCAGCTTGTAGCTTCTTAGGTGAATGCCATGCTTAGAACCCCACATTCCCATTCATGGAAACCTCCCATCTTGTTAAACTCTGTCATCTGGTAGAAGGAGTTGAAGGGGTGCAGAGGGACAGGGGTATCAACATGCTTGTTTGTCACTACCATGTACAGCCCAGGATTTAGGGTGGTGTTGTGTTCTGTAAAGCTACCTTTCAAACTGGCCCTAATGCCTTTGCCTTTTGCACCTGCCTAAAGCACACACAAAAATGGTGGGGGCAAAGAGTCTTCCATAACTTTGTCACACCGGGAAGAGCATTATCTGGTCAGTTAAAGAAGCAGAGGAGAAGAGCCAGTAAAGAAAATTAGCTGCCCTTGTGTTAGCTTGAGGCCAGTCATTATTTATCCTCTCTTAGATCTCTAAAGCTTCCTCAAGATCCTGCTTTTACTAATATCTCTCCATGTTACCATCTTTCACCTTCTTTGTGTTGCAGAAGAAGTATAAGCGACTGAAGAATGTGATGGAACTTAACACAACACATTGGAGCAGCGGCAATTATTGCCTTCATGCCCAGAGTTATTTCCAGACAAATAGGAAATTGAGCAACTTCTCCAAGCCTGTTTGCACACAGTTAACTGGAAAGGTTGCACCCCTGCAAGGAGTATGTGAGTGCCCAATCAGGTTTCACTCCCTTGTTCCTTTGTTCTTTCATTTCGTTCATCCATCTATTTGTATTTACATTTCCATCCATCTAGCCGTTTGTCTACCCATTTCTATCCACCCATCCATCCATAAACGTCACCCATAAAATGTCTATATTTACTTATATAACAACAATAGTGACAACAAATCTGGCTGCTACAGCTCGTACACTCTGAGTTTTTCTCACCAGCATCAGAGTGGTAGTTGCTTGAAGAATTAAAGAAGAGCACAAATGTCTCTTTGAGACCAAATAAGAGTAAATATCAAGATATATTTATCAGCTGAAGCAGGACATCCATAACTAGGGATCAGATCCATCTTATACAATATCTAAACCAGTGGTGCTCAAACTATGATGCCAAGTAATCCGGCCTACACCACACTTGCCGCTCCCAGAAGTGGAAGTTAAACGCGCCCACATATGCGAAAAATGCAGCCGAAAATGGCCTGTGGCTGTATAAACATGTTTATGACAGCCACGGGTCATTTGTGGCAGTGCTATGCACATGTGTGACCACGTTTTGCTTCTGCTTCTAGTGGGAGATACCACGTGCCGGCTCAACCACATGACCAGCCCATGACGCAAAACGTTTGGGCACCCCTGATCTAACTAAACTAAGGTGGCAAGGACCTGATTCTCCTTCTCCTCCTCTGTGGGAACAGCAGCTTCTGGATGTCTTTATAACTCAAATCCTCCACCCATTGGACTGAATCAAATAGTCCATAGGGCTTTCACTCGCTTTGCTCACTTGCCCCAGTTAACAAATACTGTACTGTAGATTCATTTGTGGGAAACACTTTCCAGTATGCATCTGATAATAATAGAGATAAACATAGAGTGTCAAAAAAGTTACTTTTCAGGACTCCCTCTCCCAGAAGGAGATGTGCTGAAAATATTCATGTTCCTAATGTCTGGAAAAGGTCAGAAATAAAACAGCCAATGTTGTAGGCAGTTGTCCTGCAAGGATGTTATAAACCAGTGGTGGCCAAACTACTGCCCACAGGCTGGACCCAGTCCGTGGCACCTTTTCGTGTGGCCTGCCAGGGCCCTTGTTGCTACTGGAAGTGGAAGCATGCACGTTTACAAGAGCCATAAAATGTGCCTGTGCATGTGACTGGCCCGCAAAAAGTTTGGGAACCCGTTATCAACACTCAAGGTTTGTCTGCTTAGGAAGGAAGCCAAGCAAAGGGGAACATGACAGAGATACTGTATTTAAAATGATGCATGATGTGGGAGAAAATGGACAAAAAGAAGCGTTCCCTCCATCTCTTTCGATGCTAGAACATGTGTTTTGTGAAGATTAATGAGGAAAATGAATAAGGAAGTGCTCCTTCCCGCAAAGAAAGGACTACTTCTTAAAAATACTTCTCCTTACAAATGAAATCTAGCACATAAATAAATTAATATCAGAAAGTAAAGAAAACAAAAACATTGTAGCGCTTTAAAGACTAATGCTGTGTTTTAATGTTAGCTTTCGTGTTGAAAGCTAACATTAAACACAGCAGTTAGTCTTTAAAGCACTAAAACGTTTTTGTTTTCTTTACTTTCTGATATGCTTGAAACACAGACTAACATGGCTACTTTCCCCCCCCCCCCAAAAAAAAAGATAAATTAGTGAGTGCTGCTGTAACATGGTGTCTGGTTTACAAATTTGTGGAAGACTAGGTTACCACAGGTTACTAGCATTGACATTGGCTGTGCTCTAGGCCAGGGTTTCTCATGCCCTGTTATGTATGTATGTATGCATGTTCATTATACTGTAAAGGCAAGAATGTAACCACTCCAAATACAAACGATCTCAGCTGTAAAGGAACGCGAGCAGACAGCCCATAGAGGGCAGCTGCGAGCGTTCAGTCTCACATGGTTCACATTGCTCAATCACGGACAGCCGCGGGAAAACCTTCCCCGCATTCAGCAGCAGAAGAAAGATCTGCATTCAGCAGCAGGAAAGGAGGCGTGCCTGGGCGAGGCCACGCCGGTAGCAGCCAATGAGCTACCGTGCTACAAGATTCAAATGTAGAGGGCTACTGTATATATTGAGATGTATCACCGCCATTACCTCATGCTTCACTGGAACGTCATGCAATAAACCTGTGTTAAGCCAACCCTTCGGCTGTCCTGTTGTCTTTGGTCCCATACACTAAATTGGCGACGAAGGTGGGATAATGGCTGCCCACGGGACCAAGACATGCGCCGGCTACGAGATCAGGAAGCCGGGAGACTTGGAGCTGTTTGAGATAGACTTCAACGCAGCGCTGGTGGAGCTCGAAGTCTCAGATGAGGCCAAGAAGAGGGCCATTTTCGTCCGCATGCTCGGACACGAGACCAAGAGGACCTTGGTGGACCTGATCGCGCTGAGGAAGGTGAGCGACCTCAAAGCCACCGAGCTCCTGGCGGCGCTGCGCGCCCATCTCCGGCCAGCAATAGCGATGTTCCCCGCTCGGAGCGCGTTCTGGAGGCGAGTCCAGGCGCCCGGGGAATCGGTCGCTGAGTTCGCCGTGGCCCTGCGGCTGGCCGCCGGCCCATGCAAGTGGGAGACCCCAGACGTCACCCTCCGGGACTGCCTGCTCTGCGGTCTGAGGGACACAGAGACTCAGCACGCGCTGATGAAAAGGGAGCCGCCTCCCACGTGGCAACAAGTCCTCGACACGGCACAGGCCGCGGAGGCCACGACTGCCGGGGTGCAAGAGCTTCAGGACTGGCGCCCGAAGCCCGCCAAGGCAGAGAGCTCGGTGCGCGCGGCCCGGCGAGCTTCAAACTCGTCTGCGGAGAGCGGCGACGACGAGGACGTCCGGAGGGTCCAGAGAGAGGGCCGGCGCTGCGACGGCTGCGGCGCCGCCCACGCCCGCGCCAAATGCCCATTCCGCAAGGCCGAGTGCCACAACTGCGGCCGGCGCGGGCACATCGCCAAGGTCTGCCGGAAACGGTGCGAGGCCACAAGGAGTTCTCCAGACCGCCCGGCGAGGCAGGACCGCACCACGAGGCCAAAGGACGGCACCCGGACCACGAGGACGCGGGACGGAGTAGGGCGCATCTCCGACGACAGCGAGGACGACGCTCCGGTTTGCAGCGTTTCCACGGAGCACCCCCGTTACTTCGTTGAGGTAGTAATACAAGGGGCCCCTGTTAGAATGGAGGTGGACTCGGGTTCTTCATACTCTATTATTTCCCAGGGGGAGTTCATGAAAATCGCCCCCCGCGTGCGGCCCAAGCTCAAAGCGTTGAGGGCCACACTGAAGGACGTGCAAGGGAACCGCATCCCAGTGTTGGGGGTTGGGAAGTTCCAGGTCCAGTTTAAAAAGCACACCGCAACGCTTCCCCTAGTCGTCCTCAAGGGAGGTAAATGCAGCCTCCTCGGGACTCAATGGTTCCAGCCCCTGGGGTTGTTCATTGGGGGGGTGCACGCCGTGGGAGCACACGCCGCCGGGACTGATCCAATACAGAGCGTGTGTGACGCGCACCCCGAGGTTTTTAAAAAGGGGCTCGGAAAATTCAAGGGCCCCCCAGTGACTTTCGACCTGGACCCTGGAGTACGTCCAATCAGACTTAAACCACGCAGAGTGCCTTTCGCACTAAAGGACAAAATAGAGGCGGAGTTGGACAAATTGGTGGGCCAGGGGATTCTTGTTCCTGTTGATTCTGCGGAGTGGGAAACTCCAATTGTAACAGCGCTCAAGGCCAACGGGGAGGTCCGCATATGCGCTGATTACAAGTGCACCATCAATAAGGCGATCCGCCCTAATGCGTATCCGGTGCCGGTAGTCAGCCACTTGTTGGCCAGGTTACACGGGGGGAGGTGTTTCGCTAAACTCGACCTGGCCCAAGCCTACCAGCAACTCCCGGTGACCCCCGCCGCAGCTGCTGCGCAGACCATAGTCACCCACAAAGGGGCGTTCCAGGTATCGCGCCTCCAATTCGGCGTGAATTCGGCGCCCGGGATCTTCCAGTCACTTGTGGAACGCCTCCTGAAGGGGTTAGAGGGGGTGTTACCCTACTTTGATGACGTATTGATTACAGGGGGGAGCCGGGCCGAATTAGCAACAAGGTTGGGAAAGGTCCTGACAATATTCGAAAAGGCGGGGTTGCGGTTGCGGAAAGACAAATGCGTCTTCTTCGCTACAGAGGTTGAGTTCCTAGGGTTCCGTGTCACTCCCGAGGGAATAAGGCCAGCCCAATCCAAGGTAGCCGCCATCAAGAAGGCCCCTCGCCCCACCTCCAAGCCCGAGTTGCAGTCGTTCCTCGGACTGCTCAACTTCTACCACTCCTTCCTTCCGCGGAAGGCAGCCGTGGCGGAACCGCTACACAAATTGTTAAAAAAGGACGAGGCATGGAAGTGGGGCGACGACCAGGAGAAGGCTTTCAATGACCTGAAGCGACTCCTGGCATCAGATGCTGTACTGACCCACTTCAATCCCAAACGCCCAGTGGTCCTGATATGCGATGCATCCCCGGTGGGGGTGGGGGCGGTGTTATGCCACGTACTGGAGAACGGTAGGGAGGCCCCGATAGCGTTCTACTCTAGGTCCTTGTCCCAAGCGGAGAGAAACTATGCCCAGACAGACAGGGAAGCACTAGCGATAATTGCGGGGACTAAGAAATTTCATGATTTTGTGTACGGCCGCCCCTTCACCATAGTGACTGACCATAAGCCCTTGCTAGGCATTTTCACCGCAGATAAGCCCACACCCCAAATCCTGTCCCCGAGAATGCTCAGGTGGGCCATTTTTCTCAACGCGTATCAGCACGCGTTGGTATACCGGCCCGGGAAGGAGATCAGCCATGCCGATGCCCTGTCGAGGTCCCCCATTCCCCGGGATTGCTGCCACGTGGGCGAGGTAGAGAGGGACCACCAGGTCTTAATGATAGAGGTCCTAGACTCCCCTCCAGTAGTACCGGCCGACATCGCCAAAGCGACCGGCAAGGACAAGACGCTGGCCACAGTTTGCTCCTGGGTACAGAAAGGGTGGCCCGTGTCTTCCCCAGCAGCGGAATTCGACACATTTTTCAAAAAGAAACTAGAGTTGTCCCTAGAGAGGGGGTGCCTTTTGTGGGGACAGCGGGTAGTGATCCCCACGTCTCTCCGGCCGAGGGTGCTTAAACTGCTGCACGTCAGCCACCCGGGGATCGTACGCTCTAAGGCGCTAGCCCGCAGTTACTTTTGGTGGCCCCAGCTAGACGCCGATATCGAACACATGGTCGGCACTTGCGAAGCGTGCCAGAGCTCCAGGCCAGAAGAGGCTCGCTCGCCACATAGGGAGTGGGACACAGCAAGGGGGCCCTGGTCCCGGGTACACGTAGACTTTGCTGGCCCGTTCAGGGGAACGCTTTTCCTCCTTGTGGTGGACGCGTTCTCCAAGTGGTTGGAGGTCATCCCAGTCTCGAGCACCTCCTCGGCCACAACAATTAAACAGTTACGGAGGCTCTTTTCCACGTTCGGTTTACCCGACACCCTCGTCAGCGATAACGCTAGCTGTTTCACGTCCGCCGAGTTCGGGGCATTCATGGAGCGCAACGCCATTCGGCACGTCACCTCCGCCCCCTTTCACCCGGCCACCAACGGCCAAGTAGAGCGCCTCGTGCGCACCACGAAAGACGCGCTACTGCGCATGGGCCCCGGAGACCTCGACCTGAAATTGTGCCAATTCCTGCTAAGGTACAGGGTCACCCCATTGGCGTCAGGGTACTCCCCCGCAGAGCTGTTGATGCGCAGGAAGCTGGCCACGGGAATCTCCAAGCTAGACCCCACGAGAGTAGAGGACAAAGGGCGGAACATAGGGGTGGAACCCACAAAGAGTTTCAGCGTAGGCGCCCCAGTGCATTGCAGGAACTACGCCAGCGCGGGGCCAGCCTGGGTGCCGGGCACCGTAATAGAACAAACCGGCCCCGTCTCATACCGCGTAGAGACCAGTACAGGCTTCCTGTGGAGGCGACACGTGGACCAACTCAGGCGCAGGGTCCCCGGAGAGCAGGACGGAGACGAGAATAGCATCGAATCAGCGTTAGGGTACTCCCCCACCCGCTTAGCCCAAGGGGGAGGAAAAGGGGAGCATGGGTCCCCACCAAGGGGGGAGGAAAGGGAATCGATCCACAGAGATCTTTTGCGGGAGTCCGCGGCAGAAAGGAAGAGCCCCGACCACACACATACCCCTCGGAAGTTCCCCCGAAACACAGATGCCCATAGAAGTTTAGACGTTGATTTACAGTACCAGGGGGAGTTAGCGGAGTGGTCCCCCACCCGTCCTAGCGAAAAGAGGGGTTTCAGTTCAGCCCCTGGTACTTCCAGTCCCAGTAGCCCCTGTGAGTTAGAATGCAATATAGCACCAATTTCCCGGAGACCGACACCCCCAAGACGGGAGGCAACGGCGAGTCCGCCCACCACAGTCTCAAGGCCCCCTGAGCGGGGATCAGAAGGTAGCAGAACCACAAGGGCGACCTCATCGGTTCCGCGGTTCACAATGGGAGGGTCCCCGGGGTCCGAGAGCAACAGGCAGGGGTTCACCTCCCAACTGTTCATTCCATTCCCATCCCCGGGCGCAAGGCAGGCACGGACGCCCCACAGAGCCACTAACGAATCCCCGTTTCCCGTTGCAGGACAAGCACCCGCGGAGTCAGGGATCACAGGCTCTCCAGTACTAGGTCAGACGCAAGCACGCCCCAAGCGCACGTGCGGCAAGCCACAATGGTTGCGGGACTTCGTCCCATCCTAGGGGGGAGGGATGTTATGTATGTATGTATGCATGTTCATTATACTGTAAAGGCAAGAATGTAACCACTCCAAATACAAACGATCTCAGCTGTAAAGGAACGCGAGCAGACAGCCCATAGAGGGCAGCTGCGAGCGTTCAGTCTCACATGGTTCACATTGCTCAATCACGGACAGCCGCGGGAAAACCTTCCCCGCATTCAGCAGCAGAAGAAAGATCTGCATTCAGCAGCAGGAAAGGAGGCGTGCCTGGGCGAGGCCACGCCGGTAGCAGCCAATGAGCTACCGTGCTACAAGATTCAAATGTAGAGGGCTACTGTATATATTGAGATGTATCACCGCCATTACCTCATGCTTCACTGGAACGTCATGCAATAAACCTGTGTTAAGCCAACCCTTCGGCTGTCCTGTTGTCTTTGGTCCCATACACTAAATGCCCTTTTAGCGTGTTCTTTTTAAGGGGTTTGGGGAGGGTTCAGGGTGGTTTGGATAATTTTACTGTATCAGTTTTAATTAGTTTTAGTTAGGGATTTTAACCGATGTTTGTGAACCGCTTTGGATCACTCAAGGTGAGGAAGGCAGTCATATAAATACAGTAAATAAATAAATACTACTTTAAAAATCTTGATATGTTCCAAAGGACCAAGGAAAGCATTTCCCCCTGAGAATTTTCCCTTATAAACCTGGAGTTGGGAAAGACATTTGGGACAAATGTCATTCCCAACTCCACAGAATCTCTCATATGTTGCTTTTCAGGTACACAGAAAGAGCCTCCTCGAAGATCGTGGTATTTTTGGACCACAATCGGGCGTATCCTGGTAACGGCAACCTTGTGTTGTTGGTTAATCTTTCTCACACTAGATCAGGTGAAGGGAAGGGCAGAATGAACTCATCAAAAGGTGCCTTCATTTTGGGAGGTTCACATCTGGCCAGACACATGTTTATTAAAAATGGCTACCCCAACTGCAGCCACCAAAAGTCTCAGGAAACAGGGTCCCAGAGGAAATATTCTTGCTTGAAACTGCAGTGATCTATTCCTGCCATTCAGTGTCAATAGCAGCAGCTAGGTGAGCCATTGGTCTAAAACAAGGGTTCCCAACCTAAGGCCCGCAGGCGCCATTTCATGTGGCCCCCATCGCTCCAAGGGCATTCAAGAAGCAAAATGGCTGCCCCTTTGAAGCTGCTGGGACAAAATGGCCATCCCATTGTGCATGCCGTGCAAAATGGCTGTCTGGCCCTCTAAGCTGATTGAGAGAGCATGACTTGGCCCCCGTCTTGAAAAGATTGGGCACCACTGGTCTAGAACTACATATATAGCAGCTCCAAATGTACGATCTTGATTTAGATGCTCATACTTTCCAAAATTCCAAATGTTTGCATTATAAATAAAATGTAGTGATCTCTTAACATCTTCCTTTTTGTTATTTTGTTTTGCAGCAAGAAACTGGGGGTTTGTTACCCTTCCAATACTGCTCATGGTGTCAGCGGGTCCTCTTAGTGTCTTCTACTGGTACAGAAGCAAGCTTAAACAAGTCAAGATGCCTCAGGCTTTGGTATGAGAACTACAGCTGCCATTCGAAATGGAGGAGGCAGATGTGAAGTCCCACCCTACCCCAGTTTACCCCATGCTTGGGATTTTTGTCAGATACCTTGGCAGGACTTGTCCCTGTTCCCAGGGTTTGGGGAGGTAGCCAGGGCAAACCGATGTCATTGGCCATATTTAAGTCCTCATCTGTGCATATTTCTGGCAGTAATCGGCAGACCAGTAAATGAGCCAGATTTTGTATCTCTCCACACTCACATAGCATATTGTTGTCTGGCAGCAGCCCCCATTTGAGCATTTTGGTCTTGCATTTGGGGACTCCAACCTTCAGCCTATTCAGGGTCCTGAATAACCAAGTAAGCCATAGAACAGTGATGGCGAACCTTGGCACTCCAGTTGTTCTTGATCTTCAATCCCCAGAAGCCCTGACCAGCAGGAGTGCTGACTTGGGCTTCTGGTAATTGAAGGCCAAGAACACCTGGAGTGTGAAGGTTCGCCGTCACTGCCCTAGGACATATTCTGCCCTGAAATGTCCTATCATTTCAAGGGTTTCTACCAAATTCTGGGATATTTACTTTTTTTGGACTCAAACTCTTAACACAGCCAGTGGCTGCTGTGGGGTTTAGGGAACTGCAGTCAAAAGAAAGGTACATGTTTTGGTATCTACTAATTTTTTTTGTTATGCTAGCTGTTTTTATAAGTACAGTACTGCAATAGTTGGCCATTTGTGTTCCAAGAAACTCTGGCATTTCTCCACAACCTACTAATGAGAACAGTTTTTGGGAAAGCGTTCTCAACTGCCAATAAAGCTGCATAAGACACAGCTGTATAGAAGTGCGGGCATATTGCGGGCCATGCATTCCGCTTATGCAAGGATAAACATGAGTTGTGGTTGACTTGGTCACTGCTTTCTGCAAAGGCAGTCTGAAGCCCTGGAAAATGCAGGTGAGTCCTCTGCAGTAGAATGCCATTAGCTGATGGGCAAGGGAGGTTTCTTGGTGAACTATATGGAAGAATATTCCCTGTCCATGGAAAGTATGGAAACAGGTGGATGTCCTATTGTCATGATGGCAAACCTTGGCACTCCAGCTGTTCTTGGACTTCAATTCCCAGAAGCCCAAGTCCCTGTGAATCAATTCATGTGGATTCACAGGGACTTGGGCTTCTGGGAATTGAAGTCAAAGAACAGCTGGAGTGCCAAGGTTCACCATCACTGTCCTATTGTAATTACGGAGGAAAATAGTACCCTCATCTGCTGAAATTCATTTCTTTTTGTTAAAACCAATTGCTGAGGTACACAGAAAGAGCCTCCTCAAAGATTGTGTTATTTTTGTCCCACAATCTGGCGTAGCCTGGTAACTGCAACCTTCTGTTCCTGGCTAATCTTTCTCACACTAGGTCAGATGAAGGGAACTACAGAATGAATTCACCAAAAGGTCCCTTCATTTTGGCAGTTTCACATCTGGCCTAGACACAGAAGAAGAAGAATTCAATTGCTTTGAGTGGATTTTAGAAACAGAGTGGGAAGCTGAAACATGAAGGAGCTGACATTGGCCACTGCGGCAAAAGGAGAAGAATCAAATAACTTTTATTTGGTAGTTAGAATTTGCATTTTATTGAGCAAGTATTTGTATGAAACCGGCTCTGTCAGAATTAATCCAAGGTACCCAGGTGTTGCGAGGCTGGAGGATGCCTTGTGGATTCTCTCTAGAGCAGGGGTTCCCAGGCTAAGGCCTGTGGGCTGCATCTGGCCTGCAACACTATTTCATGTACCCCCACATCTCCAAGGACATTTGAGAAACAAAATGGCCACCCCTTTGAAGCTGTTAGGACAAAATGGCCATCTCCATCATGCAGGCACAGCAAAATGGCTGTCTGGCCCTTGAAGCTGACTGAGAGAGCATGACCTGGCCTCCCGGCTTGAAAAGGTTAGGAACCCCTGCTCTAGAGCTGTAGCACATTTGCTCTTCTCTTTGTTACTTCTGATGCTGAACACATGCAAGCTTTCTCAAATATTCAAGTACAGTGGTACCTCGGATAAAGTCCGATTCAGATAAAGTCGCGGTTTTCATGCATACGTGATGCATCACATAAAGTCCAAATCTGCTAAAAATGGATGTTATCCGAGGTATTTGGTATAGGAACCTCGGATAAAGTCCATTTTTGGACGTTATCTGATGCATCGCCCATTTGATTCAGATAAAGTCCATAATCGGATAAAGTCCAAACTTGTGGAACCGAGTTTAGACTTTATCCGCGGTTCAACTGTACTCAAATATTTGGTGTGTGATTTATGACATTTTATCACAGTTTGACAGCTGGCACATATTAACCAATATATTATGCTGTCATTAACTGAGCTGGACTACATGTTTAATTCAGTAGACGATTAGTACCTGCCACCACCCAATGTGTTGAACTATGGCCTCTTTCTCAACTTTGTGTCTCGGTGCCAAGAGTAAACTTCTTAAAGCAGGTGCCCTACATGTAAACCAGGTGTGATGCCACTCAGAAACAGGGACCTTTTGTTAGTCTCTCAACAGGTGACAGGTGGTACATTATTGAATTTATTTTTTCATTCTTGACATTTCATGATTTATCATATTTGATATTTGCTTGCCAGTCCAAAAAACCTAGAGATGTCAACAAAACAAGAGCTCTTTGAGTTTTGAGGGAGACACTTCTTGTTATTCTGCCATATCCAAATCCAAATATTAGTGATCCTCATGGCGATCAGCCATGAAGACTGTCATGAGAATACAATGCAGTGGCTTTCAGCTGCCTTCCGCATTGCAGTGTGGCACCCATACCACTGACCCGGGTCTACCAGTGGTGGGATCCAAAAAAATTTTTACTACCTACTATGTGGCCGTGGCATGGTGGGCATGGCCAGTTGGCCATGTGACTTGCTGTGTTTGCAACCAGATGGGGGAAGTCTGGGGAGGCTGCGCCACCGGTATGGGAGGCAGGCGCAGGCCTACAATCCGAGGCGCCAGCAACCGGATGGGCGGGGCCAGCCGGAGTTTCTACCAGTATGGGCATACCGGGCATACTGGCGGAATCCCACCACTGAGGTCCGTATGTCAATTTCTGGCCCTGAGCCCTTTTGGCACGCAAAGTCCTCATCAGCTCCAGGCCAGGACTGATAAAGCTGCTGCCTTCATCAAGATGGATTCAAGTGGGATTTAATCCACTTGGAGACCATCACCCTTCCCTGTGGACTTCGCCACCCAAGGCCATTAGTCCTCAGGGTGGTCAGGAACACTTGGCATTGAGTTGCTGGCAGTATGGTCTACTCTATTACCATAGCAGGATAACCTGGCCAGACACATGTTTATTAAAAATGTGTTTTTTGTCATTTTCCTGAACTTCTAGGGGTCCGAAAGCAATACACAATAGTCAAATCCATTCTTTAAAAATAGATTATATCCAGTTATTTAAATGCCAGGACTTGTTTAAAAATATATTTTAAAGAACAGATTAGAGAACAATCCTAAAAGCTAATTTGAAAGACCAGTTTTAAGGGCCAAAGGAAATATTGCTTTCAGTGGTTGAATGGCAAAAACGGAAATATTGCTGTACTTAAACACCAACAATAAAAATGTTTATGCATGATTCCATAGCTTCCCTGCAGTTAAGCATTAGTTTGATCTATACTCAATTTAAATCAGGGGTTCCCAACCTTTTCAAGCTGGGGGCCGGGTCACACTCTGTCAGTCAGCTTTGAGGGCTGGATGATCATTTTGCCCTGCCCGCACGATGGGGGTGGCCATTTTGTCCCAACAGCTTCAAAGGGATTGACATTTTATTTCTCAAATGCCCTTAGAGGGGTGGGGGTCACATGAAATGGTGCCATAGGCCAGATGCAGCCCATGAGACTTAGGCTGGGAACCCCTGCTTTAAATGGTTTGTTTTCTCAAATCCAGATTTGACTCATCGAATCCAATTATTCTAATCATTAAACTGCATTCTCACCCATTGCTCAGGATTTTTCCAGACTCCGAAGTCTAGGGAAGTTGCTGGAATTTGGCGAAATGGAACTAGTCATGGAGGATGTCCTTGTTTGCACAGGTTTGCCTTCTGATGCAGGAAAGAGGAATAGGCGGACTTGTGAGATAGCCTTAACACGGTCTCCTTCTCTGCATTCCCTCTCTGAAGAAGATGACGATGATAGTGCTAATCCCATACCTTACACAGAGATGCTTCGATTCCAACAGCAACACAGGAATATCCAAACAGCTGTAATACACCAAAAGACACCCTATCCATCTTCTAAATCTGGCAAAATTCAGGCAAATGGAGGATGCTTTCCAGATGTGACAGTGTCAGAACCCTTAGTTTCTACAGGGTGGATGATAGAGAATGAAGCTTCTGGTTTCTTGGAAAGTCAGTTCAGCTCAATTTCACAAAACTCTTCTATGGATGATTTCTCGGATGTAGTAATCACTAGCTCATCTGCCAGCACAGAAGAGCAGGAAGAAGCAAGTGGAGATGTAGATATTTTGTTCTGCTGGCCAAGACTGGCAGAAGGACCGGACTTTACATCTCCTAGCAGGAGGCAGTCAGCGGTTGAACAAGATCATCCAGAAGCCAACTGTGGACAACTGGATGTCTCACACCTCCTTGAGGATCACTTTATGCATCATAAAGATTTTGAAAAAGACCTTAGCAGTTGCAGAGGACTTACAGAGGAGATACCTCTGGAGGAGGTATCTTGTAAGGAGGACATTGAAAATGAGGGACTGGGAAGCAATGGAGATACTGGAGTCCTGTCCAGTTCCAGGTTCCATGGTTATCAACCTAGGCGTATACATTATGTCCCAAGAAATCAGATTAAATAACTGGTGTCCAGTTAACAGTCATGAGAATAACCTCAAAGCAGGGTTTCTCAGCCTTGGTGCCCTAGATGTTCCTAGACTTCAGATCCCATAAGCCTCGATCAGCAGGTGTGCTGACTTGGGCTTCTGGGAATTGAAATCCAAAAACTTCTGGGGCGCCAAGGTTGAGAAACCCTGACTTTAGGGTTGCTCTAAAAGTCTCACCGTACCCTAGGACAGTGATGGCCAACCTTGGCACTCCAGGCATTCTTGGACTTCTATTCCCAGAAGCCCAAATTAGCACTTCTGCTAATCAGGGCTTCTGGGAATTGAAGTCCAAAAACATCTGGAGTGCCAAGGTTGGCCATCACTGCCCTAGGGAATGGCTCTTCCAATGGAATGACTAAAAGGCCATCCAGCCCATTCCTTGGGGCAGGTTGGTCTGATCATGTTCACATATTGATTGGGCCAATCCTAACCACCCAACCACCTATTTTGAAACCCGATCAGTGTTCAGCTAAATTGTCCCACTTTTTATCCCATTTCTAGCATATATACATTCTAGGTTTCAGAATAAAATTAAATGGGGCCACATAACATGGCTTTCGCCTTGGTGCCCACTGCTGAAGGGACTTAGAAGGAGGCATGGAGATGATTGGGAGGGTTCCCCTGATCTACAGAAAATCTTGCTCCTCTTTGCAGTGATCATCTTAAACAGCATTTTGCTCTTCCCTATAGCCTCAAACAGCTTTTAAGGAGCCGCTCAACACTTGCCAATGCAGACAGGCCCCCAAAACACCAAATTCTGTAAAGAGCTGAGAGAAACTTGAATTTTGTCCACATGACATCCTTTTCTCATCAGACTTTGCTCCTAGATTTATTTTTCCAAAGATTTGTTTGGGCAAGTATGACTGCCTGCCATGATCTAGCTCAGGGGTGGCCAACTTTGGTGCCCCAGGTGTTCTTGAACTTCAATTCCCAGAAGCTCTGATCAGCTGGTGTTCTGATCAGGGCTTCTGGTAATTGATGTCCAAGAACATCTGGAGCATCAAGGTTGGCCACCCCTGAGCTAGCTGATGTACAACAATAATCACATCAGGAATGACGTCCCCACATTTTCTTGCTACATCCAGAGGGAATCTTTCTGTGAAAAAGAAATTCAATGAACAATAGAGTTGTGCTTCCTAATTTACTACCTCAAAAATAACTCCGGTTGCAGGCTTTGCTGTGAAAACTGGAACCTTCTTCCTGAATTTATCATGAGCCTTCCCCCCCCCCCCCCGCAAGAAGAAACAAATCCCACTGTAGATGGAGTGGGACTCAGATGGAGGAAACACATCCATGTGTCAGTTGCCACGCTAGGGAAACAGACATGGGGAGGTTATACCTAATACAGTACCAACCTTCCTTAAATTAGGTGCCCTTCTGATCTGTTGGAGTACAATATCCGTTGTATCCAGCCAGAATTTGCTGCTTCTGATAGTGCTGGACCAAAAATCCCATCCCTAGATTGGGAGAGAAAGAAATAGTGCAGAGTGAATGTGAGAAGTCAGTGGGAAAGGGTTCTTAGATATTGGCAGTATATCACCACCTAGACCCTTGGTGGTGGACCTTGGCACTCCAGATGTTCTTGGAATTAAATTACCAGAAGCCCAAGTCAGCACTCCTGCTGATCAGGGCATCTGAGAATTGACGTTCAAGTACAGCTGGAGTGCCAAGGTTTGCCATCACTGCCCTAGGGTTCAGTGAGACTTCTAGAGCAACCCTAGAAACCTAGACATTCTTGTGGAAGGAAGCTGTGGTTGTAACGCACACATGCACACACGTGGAGACTTCAGTCAATCTGGAGACCTGTGTCCTGATCAAGGACAAAGGTGTGTATGGTGGAAGTGGAACATGGGTCATCATCTCTGAAGACCTTAAAGGTAGCTCAACAATGATGATTTCTATCAATGGAACAAAAGTATTAGTTCTGCAACTAGGTGATATATTACAGAGGCATTATGGTATTTAAAAGGTGCTATGCAAACTGCCACTACCGTTCCAGGAGAAACTGATGCAGCTTGGCCATGTCCGGTCATTTCACACAAGCACCGGTGTGGTTTTAAATTGAGTGCACTGGTGGCATGGTTAAACCAGGGCTTACACCGGGGTGCCCAAACTTTTTGGGCAGTGGGCCATTTACATGGTTCAGTGGGCCGGTCACGTGGTTTCTTCCAACGGAAGCAGAAGTAAAATGCACCTTGCAATCTGTTTTGCAACAGGATGAGATAGATTTTTTTTAGGCTGCCATTTTCTCTGCTTAAACCAGGGGTGCCCAAACTACCGCCTGTGGGCTGGATCTGGCCCCTGACACCAATTCATCTGGCTGCACCGCCCTCGTCGCTCCCGCTTCTGGGAGGGCAGTGCAGACTGGATGAATTGGCATTTGGGGGCCAAATACGGCCCATGGGCCATATTTGGGCACCCCTGGCTTATACCAAGCTGGCCAGAGCTGGGTGGTTTTCATCTACTGCCGTTGTCAGATTGGGGCTCAACGTGTTGCAAAGATGGAACCACTTTAGGTGAGAACATCATCACTGGCTGGTCAGAGCCAGGGAGAATTCCCAGCAATCTTGGCACAGGTTGGCAATCTTGGTTTTGGCAGGGGAAAGCTCTTTTCCCCCGCCTGGACCCTGACCTGGATGCTTTCAGTAATGGTGATAAACCCCAGGGCTGACCAGCTTGTTGAACCAGGAGGATTCACATTCAAGCTGCTAATGTCAACAGGTACCAGTTTTTAAATCTGTTTTGAGATAATCTGTAGTTTAAAAAAGTTCATGCTTTTGTTTATAATGCTGCTGTTTATTTTGTGTCTATATCAGGCTTGTTAATATTGCTAACAATGGCCAATATCCTATTTCTGCTCCCAACTAGAGAAGACCTGTTGACTCAATAGTAAATTTTTGTTTACAATTTAGCAAGTAAGTCAGTGGCTCTATTCTTTGTTGGGTATACAGTAGGATTCTGGCCACTGGGTATTCTGGTGGCTAACCTTAGCACTCCAGCTGTTCTTGAACTTCAATTCCCTGAAGCCCTTATCAGCAGGAGTGCTGACTTGGGCTTCTGGGAATTGAAGTCCAAGAACACCTGGAGTGCCAAGGTTAGCCATCCCTGACCTAATCTGATCAGAAGGAGACAAAGGCCATAGTTAGACCAAACTTGTCAATCTAGTTAGATTCTTTCCAAATGTATTTTCAGTGTTACTTCTTCTTGAACAAGCCAATTCCAGTTCAGTGCAGCGAACATCCGTACATTCCTTTTCAAAGGACTGTGTTCTGTTAAATGTTTTGTGTTGAATAAGTCTGTTGCGTATTTTCTTTTCTTCAACGGGAGGGAACTAAATATTTGGAGAAAAAATATGTGGAGATGTTTCTTGTGAAATGTGTTGCTAAGAGTCTTACACCCTTGATGACAGCTGCTTGCCTGCAGACATTTCCCTAGTTATGTTGCAGGCACGAATAGACTTCAGAGTGCATGGAACACTGTTACCTTTTTTTGCCGAAGCAGTACCTATTTATCTACAGTGATACCTCATACAACGTCCAAACTTGGTTCCACAAGTTTGGACTTTATACGAATTTGGACTTGGTATGAGGCATGCAAAATCCTAGCTGCGATGCCTTGTACAACGCCGTTTCCATAGAGATACATTGTGCTGTAATATCACAGACTTCAGGGCAAAGTCAAGGAAACAGACAGGAAACTGACAGAACTTTAAGAAATCATTGTCTAAAGGCTAAATACTTTACAAAAACATATCAAACAAACCTGATTTTAGGGGACAAACCATACAACAAGTTTTTAACTTTTGAAAACTTTATGAAGTGCAGGTTTAAAAGTTAACATGTCCCATCATGCAGCACAGTGTTAATCTGCAGCCATGCAACCGATCATCCATTTTGTACAAGCTACTGTAAACAATTACTGGATGGAAGCAAGGACAAAATGGATGCCAACATGTCCCATCATGCAGCACAGTGTTAATCATCCAAACAGCAGCAAACACCAAACAATTGGCCACCCCACCAAACAGTGCTCCCCCCAAAAAGACCAACATAAAAATCTGTTTTTAAAAATCACAGCAGCAAACACCAAACAATTGCCCACCCCACCAAAAAAATTGCCCTCCCCATCCACCTCCCCACCCAAGCCAATCGGAAACAGAAAATCTCATTTGCCTACCTTTCCACTGTGCCAAAGAATGGTCCAAGAACCTGAGGAATGCTGCAAAAATTCCAGGAATGTTTCCAAAAATTCTGACGAAAAAATTAAAAAAATCCAAAGTCGTGCTCAAAACCACTCCTAAACACACTTCGCCTCGTGCAAAACCCACAAGAGCAATGCATGCATGCATCCTCCCTTTTATACTGCCTAGGCACAATGCAGCTTGGGAAAAACCCCAATGCCTCATACAAAGTCGCAGCGACTTTGTATGAAGCAACTTTTTTCAAGGAATTAGGCGATGTTGTATGAATTCAATGTACGAAGCAGACTTTGTTTTTGTTTTTAAAAATATATATGTTTTAAAAATACAAAGTAATTATATAAAGAGAAATTATATATACAATATGAAAATAAGAAAAGCATAAAAGAATATGAAGATAAGATAGCCATATATACTAGAAATAATAAGATACTGGTAATACACCTTATTTATAGTATTCCACATTTCATACCCTCTTTAACCAACTGATGGTTATCAATAAAGTGATAAGTTTGAATAACCCATCTAATTTCAGTCTACCTTATCTTTTTCATCTTTTTATTAACTCTCCTTTCTAGACCATTGAGCACTTGTCTTAATATATTACACCTGATGTGACTGTACATTGCCCTAGAGGATGCGGTGTCATTCATTCATTCACTGTTTCCAAAAACTATAGTGTTCCTGTACTGGCTTGCTTCGGTCACCTCCGTCACTAGCAGATTCCACAAATAAATGCCAAATTTGCCAAAATCTATTCTCTTTTACTATACCCTTTTTTTGTTCTGTTCCCAGGTTAATTTATCATTCAAAGCTATCTCCCACATTTCCCTATACCAATCTTCTATCTTCAATGTCTGATCACTCTTCTACTTCCTCGCTATACATTGTCTTGCAATTGTCAAGCATATTGAGAGCAACTCTTTTTTATCCTTTCCTAAACTCAAATTTTCTGTATCAGTCAGCAAAGCTGTAGCTGACCCCAATTTTATATTCTCCCAAAAAATTCTAAAAACCTCATTTTCTATTTTCCCCAAAAATTCATTTACCACCTTGCAACACCACCACATATGTTCATATATTCCCAGTTTATTTTGACATCTCCAGCACATTGGACTTTTATTTTTATCTATCTGATGTAATCGAACTGGGGTCAGGTACCATCTCCAAAGCATTTTAAAATTATGTTCGTTTACTCTGACGGACATTGTTCTCATAATCCTTTTCCTCCACTTATTTTTCCAGTCCGACTCTGTGATACTGACATTAAGATCTTGCTCCCATATTTTCCTCAAAGTTTCATGTGAATTAGTCTCTTTATTTAACATTCTGTAAAATTTACTCACCAATCCCTTTATATCCATTTCTCCTTTTCTAATTCTTAGTAGTAGTAGTAGTCTCAGTCATATTCTCCTTTAAAGTTATTCCTTGTCAAGTGAACTCCTTCCTCCACATTCTAATTTGATTTTGCTCTTGTGTACCCTCAGGTATGTTTGTTCTTGCCATATGACTCTTCCTGGATCTGAGTCAGCAGACTTGAGGCTCATATCCATTCTGAGGATGTTGAGGGTTATTCTCTTGCTTAGATCTGGGACTGCGAAACAGGCTGATGTCTATGCAAAAGATTCAGAGTCTTTAACCAGGATTATTGGCTTGTATTTATTATTACTATAGGGACCGTGGTGGCTCAGTGGTTAAGAAGCTCGGCTTGTTAGCTAAAAGACTGGCAAGTCGGCAGTTCGAGACCTAGTACTGCATGACGGATTGAGCGCTTGTCTCTGTCCCAGCTCTTGGTGACATGAAAGAAGCCTCTTTGGGGCATTCCCTGAGCGCTGTTTCTTCCACAAAAAACCTTTCGACCCAGAATAATTTCTGACACAAAATTATTATTATTTATTATTACTCATTTTGCTTCTGATCTCATCTCACTTGGTCTTTAGGAATTTCCTAACACTTTGGAGAGGGAGGGATTTCGATATTGAGCAAATATGCAATGAAAATACTTTCTAAGTCACACACTGGCTCTGCCTTGCGCTTTACCGTGTGGTGTTATGAGAAAGACTTTTGTTTCACTACCTGAAGAATTCACCGCCACAAGAATTGCAGAAGTTGCCTGTTACATTCCCATAGTGCAAGCCCCACAGCTCGGCCTGCCTGTTGCGGTAGGCAACAAGGAGGCGTGGGTAGAGAAGTCGTCGGACCAGAAGAACTGTGTCTTTGCTGGGAGGAATGCCAACAGGAAACACCTTATCAGGAAGCAAGTCTGCCTTAGGTTCAGAACACCGAAGGGTTTTGAGACATCTGCATCACATGCCTCCCTTAGATCTGTGGCAACTTAGGTAAGGAAGTGATTTTAGGCAGACTTTCAAAGGAACCCACAGGTGTTCACTCAGCTCCATGCACCACACTGGTACTGGAGATGCTGCCTTAATGCTTCAGTTTACTCAAAGGGAATTGCCCACAATCAACCACACGGAAACTTCAAGCTTTCCCTGCAAGAATTCAACCAGGGCTGAGCAAAGCTATCACTGCCACACTATTAATGAAGGACTATCTCATCGTTTGGGTCTTCTGTGCCCTAGCTGGTAAGAAACCAAATTTTGGTTCATTTTTAAAACTCCATTCAAATAAGGTCTGTTTTACTTAACTTTGCCTCTTTTTTGGTCACCGTGGGAACTCTTGATCAAGCAGAAAAACAGGTTCATTGTAGTTTGTTTTTTCCCATCTTCCAGTCCCTTACATTTTGAGCTTGTGTATGTAGTACTGTTGCCATATATCTTTTTTTTATTACAAATGTCAGTTAGAGAGAGCAACAGCGTCCTATGGACGTCTGAGATCCCTGTTTTAAGGCAAAATCGACTTTTACTTTCAATTTTAAGAGGAAAAGTTACTGAGAAGTTGGTTTCTGAAGAAAACCAACTATGCTTTCTGAAGAAAAAATATGCTGGGAAATAGACAAATAAATAAATTGTATTCTTCGTGGTTTTGAAACCAATGAAAGCTAAAGTGGGAAAGAGTTCAAGAGTGTGAGCAGAAAGCCATGAAATTGTGAGCATAAGGGTGTGTCTTGACTATCAGATAAATCAGAATTCCGATCAGTTTTTTGTGGAATCGATGTAAAGTCTTGTGTGTTTGAATTTGTGTGTGCATCTGTTGTGAAACTTTGCCCAATCATTTTCTTCTGTGTAGTTGAAAAGTAAGAAATTGCAAGTTGATAAATAGGGACTGTGGTGGCTCAAGTGGTTAAGACGCTGAACTCGCTGACTGGAAGGTCGGAGTTTGATTCCTGGGTACTGCAGGACGGAGTGAGCAGCTCCTGCCAACCTAGCAGTTTGAAAACAAGAAATTGCAAGTAGATAAATAGGGACCACTTCGGTGGGAAGGTAAACAGCGTTCTGTACACTCCGGTGTTGAGGCATGCCTGCTACATGTCCACGGAAACATCTGCAGACGCAGACAGTGCTGGCTCTCTGGCTATAAACAGAGATGAGCACTTAACCCTAGAGTCGGATACGACTGGCTTTCGAACAAGGGTGACCTTGACTTTATCTTTACCTTAAATAGGAATCACTTTGGTGGGAAGGTAAACAGAGTTTCATGTCTAGTCATGTCTGCCACATATCCATGGAAACGTCTGCAGACAAAGACAGCACTGGCTCTTTGGCTATAAACAGAGATGAGCATCGAACCCTATAGTCAGATATGACTGACTTTCAAGCAAGGATGACCTAGTATTTGATACATTGGACCACACTGATTTCTGTATTATTTCCTTATAAACTGAGACTGCAACTGTGTTTTGTGTGCTGCATTTTGGTCTGTTGGTTTAAAGTATGGATTTTAGGACGGTTTTTAAAAAAAATTCTAAGTGTCATAGCACTATACTGTAATGACAATATACCAAGCATTATGGCATTATATAACTTTCCATAATAGGAAAGTTTGCAGCCCTAGTGTAGTCTGTTACCATTACAAGGGAGAACCAAGAGGTACAATTTACATTTAACACATGAGTTCACAACCCTTTAATCAAAAAAGATTACAAGAATTCAGGAACTGGTACGAAATTTTTAAAAAAACAGTGAGTGGTTTAAAATAAACTGGATTTTGACAAGATAATCCACCCTTCATGTATTCTTTGATCTTTGAATTGATTTCGAAGTTGGCAAAAACAACGCAAATGTAGAATTTTTTCCCCCTTACATGTTGTAAGTTTGAAAAGTTTCTGTGCTTGTCTCAGCCACCTTGGCAAAAGATTAGCCCACAAGTTTAACCTTCACCCTAACAATTGAGCTAATCAGAGCAACTTTCTAGCAATTTCAGTTCCAGAGTTGTACCTGTGAAGATAGGATTGGTAATGTTTATAAATACTTTGGATCCTGAAAATCAGTTATAGTTCTGCACTTTCAGCTGCTACTGGGTCGCCACAAATCAATGACAGAAAAGTTTGCTTTCTTGTGGTTTCCCCATGCCCCAGTGGCATGGAACGGCCCGCGCAGAGGCCACTTCGGGGGAACGCTCCTTGAGCCGTGGGCTCTGCGGGCAGAGAAATTTAGGGGGGTGGATAAATGATAGGGTTTGATTCACCCAATTTCCTGACCTGACCAGCGGATCTGCTGAGAGAGCGAATAGCTAACCCAGTTACCCATTAGAATAATCACTCATCTCCAAGCTCAACTTTACCCCGGGTGTAAACAGATGCCATGTTTACCCCTGCCTAATCCCCAAACAATGGTGTTTTCCCCAGTCTGTGTTTGGCCAAGTTAATTAACTTCCCTCCGAGAGATTCCCAATTAACCCGAGTAAACAGGTGATGTGATTTCTGTCAGATGACTGTTTTTGCCACCGTTGCGCTTTTACTCCTATATATGATGATGCTTTTTCCCAATAAACCACTGATCTTATCCTCCTCCATGCTGCCTCGTATCGTTTCTTGATCAGTCTCTTCCGGGACCTCCGGCCCTCTGCGGCCCCGATTCCTACACTTTCTGAAGCTACGTCTTTATCAGAAGAACAGGAGAAGAGGTTTGCTAAGCAAGCTTGCCAAATCAATCGACTAAACTAGACTTCCTGTTTGATTCCTATAATCCTGAGTAAGCCTGTCTATAACAGATAAGGAACCCAGAGTTGCAACCCAACAAATATGAATGAGCCAAAAATGGAGGAGCTGGCCTAGGAAGAGGCCCTCTGCATCAAACGGAAAGCCAATTAATGTACCATCTTGTCCATGGAAATGTCTGCAAACGCTGACACTGCTGGCTCTTTGGCTATAAACAGAGATGAGCACTGAACCTTAGATTCGGATATGACTGGCTTTCGTGCAAGGGTGACTTTTACCTTTACCTGTTTGTAGCAATGCCAGCCAGATGTTTCTGGGAAGCCCACCAAGAAAGGTCATACTGAATGGGAATCCAATGGGACATTTTAGCCGCCTTTGGCTTCTTCTCCTTGTGTCATATCTGATTCCAAATACTGACGATCATCATGGCAATCAGCCATGAAGATTGTCCTGGGAACAATATAATGCAGTAGTCTTCCATTTGCCTTCCACATCGCAGCATGACACTTATACCACTGATCCAGTCTGTGAGTCACTTTCTGGTCTTGAGCCCATTTGGCACACAAAGTCCTCATCATCAGCCCCAGGCCAGTGTTGATGAAGTTGCTGCCCTCCATCAAGATGTATCCAATTGGGAGTTAACCCACTTGGGGACCATCCCCCTTCCCTGTGGACTTCACCACCCAAGGCCATTTGTCTTCAGGGTGGTCAGGTTAGTTGACCACCACCTGATGA
The DNA here is from genome assembly GCA_035047305.1 of Bradypodion pumilum. Taxonomy (NCBI): domain Eukaryota; kingdom Metazoa; phylum Chordata; class Lepidosauria; order Squamata; family Chamaeleonidae; genus Bradypodion; species Bradypodion pumilum. Next base: position 31,181,384 of record JAWDJD010000007.1, read on the forward strand.
TTGGCATTGAGTTGCTGGTAGTGTGGCCTACTCTATTACCATAGCAGGGTAACCTTTCCCTGACTAATGGAAATTTCAAGTGCCAGTGGGAAAATGGTTAACTCCTGGCCTTCCTGCTCAAATTTCCTGATCCAGGCTTGAGTGCAATCTCACACATTCACTACTAATGATGTCAGGGGCAGTCTTCAATTTATGACATGTGTCACATGAAGTGAAGGAACTATTGCTTATTCTACATGCAAAATGCAATGTTCCTGCAACTCAGGCAGAACCTCATGCAATCCATAAGAAAAGCATACAATAAACCTTCTTCTTCATATTCAGAAGTGGTTCACCAGTCCCTCCCTCCAAAAAACAACTTGACCAAAGCTACAGAGGTGGCAGGGCACATAACCCTATCAACCACACATCTGTCTGGAGTTTCAGCTAACCTCTCTCCTGGTACTCCAGCCCACTGAGCTCTATAAGGGACACTCCCCAATTGTCCGTGTTTCACTCTACACACACAAACAGACAAGCATGCCACTTTTACAATCTCTAAATATTAGCTAATGCTCCCTCCCAATGTCCAGAACTTATATTTATGACTCAGTGTGACCACCAATGTAAATAAATGTATCATAGCAAAAGAAAAGAGATAGGAGGGAATAAAGAGAACATGCCAGAACATCCCAGTGGGAATGCCCAGCAAACAAGCAAAAGAGAGGAAATATGAGGGATAAGACAGCACTAATTTTATCTGTTGTTGTTGTTATGTGCCAGAGGGCTTGTGGTGACCCTATGAATGAGAGACAGTCAACAGCCCTGCTCAGATCTTGCACATTATAGACCAGGGGTGCCCAAACTATGGCTTGTGGGCCAAATCTGGCCCATGGTGGCAAATCATCTTGCCCACGGCACCCTCACCGCTTCCAGAAGTGGAAGCAAAATGTGACCATGCATGTGCAAAATGCTGCCGCAAATGCATTCATGGCAGTGTCTTGTACATGCGCAGGAGCATTTTACTTCCACTTCTGGTGGGAGGAACCACCTGACTGGCCCGCTGAACCACATGACCGGCCTGTGGCCCAAAAAGTTTGGGCACCCCTGTTATTGACTGACTGCCCTTAGGGCAGGGGTTCCCAACCTAAGGCCTGTGGGCCAGATCTGGCCTGTGGCACCATTTCATGTGCCCCCACCCCTCCAAGGGCAGTTTAGATACAAAATGGCCACCCCTTTGAAGCTATGTGATACCTCTTCTGCCATGTCTCTGGATGAGGACTGGGCAAAATTGGAATTCTTGGAGCCGGGTTTCTCAACCTTTTCAAGCTGGAGGCTAGGTAACATGCACTCTGGTGTCTAATCATGCCTGCCACGTGTCCTGGGAAAAGTCTACAGATGCAGACAGTGGTGGCTCTTTGGCTGCAAACAGCGATGAGCACACATCCCTAGAGTCAGACACAACTGGATTTCGAGCAAGGGAGACCTTTACCTATAGACACTGCAAGACACAAATGAGACCATGTAAGATGGGTCTTTTCACTATAACTTCCTAGGAAAGTGGGAAATGTAAGCCTGTAAACCAAGCCAATTCTATAAAGCAGTCTTCTACCGACCCTAATGCCTTCCAGCCATGTTGGACTAACACAGTGATGGCGAACCTTGGCATTCCAGGTGTTGTTGGACTTCAATTCCCAGAAGCCCAGATCAGCAGGAGTGCTGCCTTGGACTTCTGGGAACTGAATTCCAAGAACACCTGGAATGCCAAGATTGGCCATCACTGGACTAACATGTCTATTACCCCCATCTAGCACAGCTATGTAACTTGAGGGCTTGTCTACCATTGAAAAGATTAAAGGTGGAATTCAGTCAGATCAATGCTTTTGTGACAGATAGGCTTTGACCTGAGCCTTGCCCTTGGGTCTCTCCCAGTTCCTGGTGAGTGACTTTTACCACTCTGCCCTATTGGAACTCCCAAAAGACTCCCGGCACCAGGAGACCTATGTGCCATCCTACAGAATCCTTCTGAAGCAACAACCTGAGGCTTATCTGCCTTAAAAGGGTTCAGCAAGTATTATGGAGAGAATTGTATTAAATGTGGTAGTGTGTGGCTTATGGCTTACCGTATTTTTTGGACCATAAGATGCACTTTTTCTCCCCCAAGAGTGGGGAGAAAATGAGGGTGCGTCTTATAGTCCAAATGCTGGTCTTCGGCCAGCTATGGCTGTTGTAAAATATATATTTTACAAGAGCCACAGCTGGCTGACAACTACTACGGCCGCCTCTCAGCTGTTCAGCTGTTGGGGCAGGGAGAAAAACATATGAAAAACAAGTGGCCACTAGAGGGCAAAAATCGCAATTTCCCATTTAAATGCATTGGAAATAAATTTCTTGTATTCAAAAGTTTTCTGTTTGTATGTTCCCAATGCATTTAAGTGGGAAACCAAACCTGTGCTTAAAAAGAAAGGGTTTCACTTACCTTGATGCCTTTGTCCCTACTCCACATGGACAAAATGGAGGGGGAAAACATCCTTCCTGGTATAAAGGAGAGCAAGAGGCTAGGCTAGAGTATCACTTCCTTCCTCAGTGCAATTGGCCTGGCCTGCCCATTTCCCCTGCAGTGCCACCACTGGTTGCTGGTGCAAAATACAGTATTAATTTTTTTTTCCTGCTCTGAAAACTGGATGCGTCTTATGGTCAGGTGCGTCTTATGGTCCAAAAAATACGGTAACTCTTGCCTTACCCCCTCTCCCAAAGAACAGGTGGTGTTGATGAAATAAAGATGTTTATTGTTCTCAAAGCATATTGACGAAATAGCAGTTCATTCGTTGTTTCAGGATACAGACGTTCAGCATACAAAAATACTAATAAAAAATAGTATTTAGGGAAATCCACACTCAGGCCTTCCCCCACAAACAAAAGGATAACCTGACTAATCTAGGTAATCATGACTAAGCTTGGGTTGGAGTCAGGGCTCGATGGTAGAGTCCCCCTCTCCCTTCTGAGGTGTCACTCTCAGAACCCCCAAATTCGAACTAACTCCCCAAACCCATGTGCCTATAGGAAAGACATGAGTTTGGCCCACCTAATTAGCATACAGCCAATTAGAGCCCAGGGTGTGTGTAAACAACCACTGGTTCTCATAACAAAGGTCTGATGTTCCCAAGCTCTGGATGTTGACATAAATGGACATTCCAGAACTGGGAAGAAGACACTACATGGGCCTGAAGCTTGGAGAAACTTCTACAAGAATATCTGCAAGATAAGTATAGCAGAAAGGATATGAGGCCTTTGCAAGTAAGCAAAGCTATATTCTAAGACAGTTTAAAAGCGAAAGAAACTCCATGTTGAATAACTTGACCTATACCATTACAGCTTTCCCCTTTATTCCATGAGTTTTAAATGTTACTAGCATTCTGTGCCTGGCTGCACCGGGGTGGGGGGTGGGGGGTTGGTGCTGGAGCCCCCCCCCCCGCGGCGCATACCTGCGTGGGTTCCGGGTCGGGCAAGGGCACATGCGCGCTGACGCACGCAAGCGCACTGGCGCCGTAGTCGTGGTCCTCTCCGGTGGGGCCGGCGCCCCACCCATGGCACCCGGACCCCCTTCTTTGACCTCTTGGATGTGGCAGGTAGGTCCATGACGTTTGTCACATGGGTGGGTCACACGGGAGGAGGGCATGCAGGACATAAAAACGTACTTCTTTGCTTTAAATATATAGATTGGGAGACTGGCATTTTTTTGAACTGGACTTTGTTGCGTAGACTTTCTAGCACTACATGGCTTCCTATGCAGAGTATTTCTTTGTCAGAAGCTTCCAGTTTGGAAGTGGTTGACTTTTTCCTTATGAGTGGCTTCATAGGTAAAGCTTTAGCTAGGGAAATTAAAAGGGGACACACACACACGTCTAGAAACATTATTTTCAAGGGCATGGCTTTTGCAATACTGAGTACGTACAGTATTAGAAAACCATGCACCCATAGGGTTGAATTCTGCTTTCCAGTGCTAATTGTGCTGGAGTACTTTTGCCCTTCTAAATTAGCCCTAATTGGTATTTTGCTAACTACCACATAAGCAGGGCTCTGAGAACAAATGGCACATTGAAACAGAAACCATAACCATAAACTTTAAATGAACTCTTAGTATTAAAAAAAACTTGATCTTTGTGGGCTTAAAGGCTCATGATGGGCATAACACTAAATATATCTGTCACACCCTTTATGGAAACAGCTAGGTAAGAAGATATCCCTATTAACACAACAACTTAGGAAATTTAAACACTCCCTGACGTAGAATCATAGAATTACAGAGTTGGAAGGGGCCTTTTAGGCCATCGTATCCAACCCCCTGCTTAAAATAGGAGGTATACTGAGACATTTCAAACAACGGTGTCGTCATTGTTGGTGGCAGTGTCATCACCGTTGGTGGCAGCAGCAGCAGCGGCATCGTTGTCATGCTGGGGGAGGGAGGAAGCACTCCCATTGGGCTACTGGGCAGAGGGGCAGGGCAAACTCTGTGCTGGGGAGGGAGGAAGCGCTCCCATTGGGGTGAACTCTGTGCTGGGGCAATGGCGCACATGCCAACAGAGAGGGCTCCGAGTGCCCCCTCTGGCATGCGCGCCATAGGTTTGCCACCACTGTTCTAATGCATTCCCGACGTCCAGAAAGTTGGGGACCATTGGATGGTAATATGCATTATTTCACCTTGTTAAGATGTGAAATAATGGCTTCATTTCCCAGATGCCTATGTCAGTAAATTGGCTGATCAGTGCTTTTGGGAATTGAAGTCCAAAAACCAAAGGTTGGGTGAAACATTGCCTTAGACAGAGCATTGCTTTAGTCATGGTGGCTGGAGAACTCTAGGCCAAAAAAGTAACTTTAACAAGCTCAGCATCTGACCAGACAGGATGATCTCACTCTACAGTATGTCTCCTCACAGTGCTGGAACTAATTCAGCTTTTCTAAGACTGGTGGTAGTGTAGGAAGATGCCTCTTTCTCCGCATGTTGACACATGAAGCATCATCAGTAATTAAGTTGCAACACAATCCACAGTAGGTAATATATGTACGTAGCCAGTGTCTTGGAATAACTCCACCATCCGCATTCCATTCTAGCTGTGGGGAAAACCCAATGCTGTATATTTGTTTCTGTGGCTCTAAAACTTGCCAAAAAATATTTTAATCAGTGAAGCGTTGTATCTACTGGGTTTTCTCATACAACAGTAGACAATGGGTGTGGTTGTAGTCTTAGAAAACAACACATTTGCATCAGAGTTGGCTCTGGTGAAATCAATTCAAATTTATTTATTTACACAATGGACATGTAATCTTTCATTATATTCCCCTGATGCAAGTTATCTAAAACAGTGTTGAGAGGGTGATTTATCTTAAACCAATATTTGTGTCACATTAAATAGTACTGATTTGGTGTGTGTGTTCAGATGAATCAGTGTATATTCCCCTTCAGTATATTTAGAGCAGGGGTTCCCAACCTTTTGAAACTGTGGGCCAGGTCACACTCTATCAGTCAGCTTTGAGGGCCAGGAGAGGGGTGGGGGCCCCACAAGAAATGGTGCCTGCGGGCCTTAGGTTGGGAACCCCTGATTTAGAGATTCATTTACCAAGAGACAAGTTTGTGTTTCGACACCAAGGGATTTTGTCCGTGTATCTTTAAAACTGTGTTTCTCGGTGCAGGAAAAAGACAAGAACATTCAGAATTGGTTTTTAAAAGAAACGGTTTTCAAAGCAGTGTAGCCACCAGAATCGGTATACTGTACAGCTATAAAGCTAAAGCAATTTACAAGACTTCATCATAGATGTGAACATCGATTCATATTCCACATGACCATAAATCGATTTGGGGGGAAATTGCAGGTTTCCAAATCGTTGTGGTTTTTTTTTAAGTTATCTCTCAATGTTGAGTGGTTTAACAGATAAAAGGGAATAACAATTTGTCTTCTTCTAAAGCTAGAGATTCCTGTTTGCCTCTAGTTATAAAACACACACACACACACACACACACACACACACACACACACACACACACACACACACACACACACACACACACAGATGAGTATTTGTGTTGGAGTTGTTTGGTTAATTTTATTAGCACTCCCAGGACAGAGTCCAAAATGAACTTGTGCCAAGAGTTCCTTACAAATTAATTGCAGCTATTTAAAAAAAACACCTCTGTCACCTTTTTCTCCCCTGGCCAGGCCGTTGTGCCTCGCCAAAGCGATTCTGGGTGGTTCACAATCACCATGAAAGCATTCGATATAAAACATCCCCACACAAGAAAATCACAAAAGCATTTAACATTTTAGAAACATTAAAATACCCTCCCAGCCACCATAAATTAAAAACTGAGGCTAAAAACCCCAACGGCCTTCTTATAAGCCTGGGGGCTGCCCCACTGGCAGCACCCCACACCCGCTGTGCCAGCCAGGTCTTTAGACCTTTTTTGAAGGTAGAGCATTCACAAAAAGTTGAACCTCCTGATGTAGGTTCAAAAGTCATGCCTTGAGCGTGACTGGAACCATTCTAGTGTCTTGGTGTTGGGGCAAAATACAGACCAGTCTATTCTCAAAACACCATGGAGAGTTGACTTAATGCCTATCTGGACAGGTTATCGGTTTTGAAAGTCTATCTGCCCCAAACCCACCCCCACAAAAATACCATGGAAGATCTTTCCCAACCATAGGAGAAAACCAAAAGTTACACCAGGTGTTTTCTGCTACAATCTTGAAAGATCTTGGCTGTGCATGTGTTTTTCCTCCTTGTAAAAACCTATGAGAGTCAACGCCATTGAGTTCAAGCAGCAAACCCAGAAAATGGTGAGATGAATATCGGCAAAGTTGTGCCAATGCTGTTCCTAGTGCAGGTAACCTTCTGATAAACTCTTTGTTCTTCTCTCCAGGGAATTCACAGACAGAGAGACTACCACTCATTCTAGAAGCAAAGTTCTTGTCCACAAACTTTGTAAATATCTTCACATGGATCAACAAAGAGGAGCCACCTCCAGGCACTGTGTATTATGTACAACACAAGAGGTGAGACCTTTACCTTTAGGTAAGATGTAAATCAGGTAGAACTGCAAGAGTAGGGAATAGTGGGATCTGTGGTCCAAGTAAAGGACTGCGGTGGCTTAGTGGTTAAGATGCTGAACTTAATGACTGGAAGGTCGGCAGGTCAGCAGTTTGAGACCCAAGTGCTGCATGACAGAGTGAGCTCCCGTCTTTGTCCCAGCTCCTAGCCAACCTAGCCATTTGAAAGCAAGAAATTGCAAGTAGATAAATAGGTACCACTTCAGTGGGAAACAGTGTTCCGTGTGCTTGGCTGTCTAGTCATGCCTGCCACATGGCAATGGAAATGTCTGTAGATGCAAACAGCACTGGCTCTTTGACTATAAATGGAGATGAGGACTGAACCCTAGAGTCGGATATGACTGGCTTTCGAGTAAGGGCGACCTTTACCTAATGCTTTTCTATGTTTATTTAGAATAAATATTTTTAAATTAAGCAATTGCATGTGCTATTTGCATTTTGTTCTACATGGATAAAACACAGGAAAAGCAGTCAGTGTGTCTCATTGTAGGTATGGGGAAGAATGGCAAGACAAAAGCCAATGTCAACACATCACACAACGCTTCTGCAACCTAACACATGAGACTGAAAACTTCACCGAGCGTTTCCATGCAAGGGTGAGAGCTGCCGTCCCTAACTGTTGCATGTCCGAATGGGTTCAGTCCTTGCGGTTCTGTCCGCGGGAAGAGAGTAAGTGGTTCCAATGATTAATAATGTAAACACAGAGATTGAGGGGGAAGGTTGACCTACAAAATAGGGGTGTCGCCTACCCATGACTGTTATGTGGTTCCTAACTGTTGAGTCCAAACCCAAGAACAGACATGCCAGCAATAGTTGGGGGAAACAACTCAGTGATTTATTAACAGCTCTGTTCGGACTGGGAAACAAGGGGACAAGGTAGCAACTTATATACAGACAGAACGGCAGTTACAGTGATACATTTGCCGTTGCAATACAAAATTGGCCCCTTACAGATAAAGGGCATGCTTCTGCAGCAAGACTTAATAGTGTCTTTAACAAAGACATTGATTAAACCTTTGGACATAACATTCCTCCCCCCTAGTAAAAAAAACACTCTGTCACAATCGTTGGTAGTGAATCACAGGTCTATTCAAGGCGCCTGTCAAATCCGGGTCTTAGGAATTGGTGTTCGGGACATCCTGGGTCTATAGGTACACCGGTGGACTTACTGGACGACCTAGGCTGGCTAGGTTTTTTGTGGGTCTCGTACGGAGTGGAAATCATGACTAGCGGTTGAAGTGCACCACCCGGACTCAAATCTGCTGTAGAGTCTGCCCCGAACAAGTTTGGCACTTGTAACATGAGAGGCACTCCGAAGTCTAAATCCTCAGCTCCGTTTGCTGACGGATGTGGCTCTTGAGAGACAGTTGTGGTGTCTGACTTTAGGCCATCCCCTGGGACGTGCTTCAGTTCCGTTAATCGAGGGGCCTTCTCTACCGCGGTCTTAGCGGTGACCAAACCTGGGAATAAGAATGACTCCCCATGTGGAGACTCGATTTCAACTGAGTCAACTGCATCATTTACCCTGGAAATGTGGGGATGCGCTGGATCCGCGCATTTCTCTTCCATGGAATCAAATCCCCCATATACTTTGTGGTACATTGGCCCTGTATTCTCTATAACCTTCCCCTTTACCCCCAGGGGATGTGGTGTGTCGTTAAGGTCGAAAGCCGTAAACAACCTCCTGTTCATTAAGAGGTTCGCTGGCGAAAACCCCGAGGCCAGTGGGGTAACCCTGTGAGTAAACAGAAATTGACACAGCTTCAAGTCAAAATGCCCCAAGCCCATACATTTAAGTGTGTTCCTGACAGCTCTGAACTTCCACTTCCCCAACTGTGCTGGGTTGTAGGGAGGCAGTAGTTGTGTGCCTAACACCATTACGTTTGAGGAACCCTTGAAAGTCCCCCGACCTGAAAATTGGATTGTTGTGAGAAATGACAACCTCTGGTAACCCAAAAGTACAGAACACATGCCGTAGCTTCCTAACTATAACACTTGTGGAAGGCGTCGATACTGGGATCACCTCTAATCATTGTGAATTAGAAAAACCAAAATAAGCATCAGAGCCGATGCTCATCAAGTATAAGGGACCTTTTGTTAATCTTCAGCCTTCAGTAAACCCCTTGTTCTTTCTTTCTCCTAGCTAATATCGGAAATCCTGAGGCAAAAATTGTCTCCAGCACTCAGTCTTTAAAGTTTTTTATACAGCCACCATATACACCACTGAAAGATGAGGATAACCAGATCTTGACCGTGGTGGATATTTTCAACCAATTTGGTGAAGTCACATATGAATTAATGATGTTCTGTCAAAAGACGCAACAGAAGGTAAGAGGAGAGGGGAGAATGGCAAATGAAATGAAAGATTCCCAGGCTTAACAAATCCGTATCTCTAGTTAATTGTGCATTTATTATTACACTTTTAATAATAAGTGTATGCTGTGAAAACAATACCGATTTATAGTGAGCCAGAGTTTTCTAGGTAGAGAATATACCAGTGGTGGCGAACCTATGCAGTCACCCCAGCAGAGAGTTTGCCCTGCCCCTCTGCCCAGCAGCCCATTGGGAGCACTTCCTCCCTCCCCCAGCATAGAGTTTGCCCTGCCCCTCTGCCTAGCAGCCCAATGAGAGCATTTTCCTCCTCCTCTGCTGTTGTGTTGGCTCTTTGCAATAAATAAGTGGGTTTCAGGTTGCAGTTTGGGCACTCGGTCTCTAAAAGGTTTGCCATTACTGGACTATACAGAAGGGGATAAAATGCATCGATCTTCTGTCCTAATGGTAGCTTCTTGTCTACTATACAGGTTCCATAGTTTATTTGATTTCTATATTGACCATCTGGTGATGTTAGCATGTTTAGGGAATGAGTCTGTTGAGTATAAACTAAGTCTCAAAATGAGTCTGACTCATGGGCCCATGAATTTGCTATTAACTTGTTTTAATACATTTTAAGATGTCTTTAAACTACCTTAAGGCCAATTCCTTAAAGAAAATACAATATAGAAACATAATAAAAATACATTTGCAGTGGAGAATTGACAAATGGGGAAGATGTGATCATCCATTAACCTACCTGATTCCATCCATCGATTTGATAGTTTTTGAATCCTTTCCCCTTGTTATGTATGTATGGGTGCATGTTCATTATACTGTAAAGGCAAGAATGTAACCACTCCAAATACAAACGATCTCAGCTGTAAAGGAACGCGAGCAGACAGCCCATAGAGGGCAGCTGCGAGCGTTCAGTCTCACATGGTTCACATTGCTCAATCACGGACAGCCGCGGGAAAACCTTCCCCGCATTCAGCAGCAGAAGAAAGATCTGCATTCAGCAGCAGGAAAGGAGGCGTGCCTGGGCGAGGCCACGCCGGTAGCAGCCAATGAGCTACCGTGCTACAAGATTCAAATGTAAAGGGCTACTGTATATATTGAGATGTATCACCACCATTACCTCATGCTTCACTGGAACAACATGCAATAAACCCGTGTTAAGCCAACCCTTCGGCTGTCCTGTTGTCTTTGGTCCCATACACTAAATTGGCGACGAAGGTGGGATATGGCTGCCCACGGGACCAAGACATGCGCCGGCTACGAGATCAGGAAGCCGGGAGACTTGGAGCTGTTTGAGATAGACTTCAACGCAGCGCTGGTGGAGCTCGAAGTCTCAGATGAGGCCAAGAAGAGGGCCATTTTCGTCCGCATGCTCGGACACGAGACCAAGAGGACCTTGGTGGACCTGATCGCGCCGAGGAAGGTGAGCGACCTCAAAGCCACAGAGCTCCTGGCGGCGCTGCGCGCCCACCTCCGGCCAGCAATAGCGATGTTCCCCGCTCGGAGCGCGTTCTGGAGGCGAGTCCAGGCGCCCGGGGAATCGGTCGCTGAGTTCGCCGCGGCCCTGCGGCTGGCCGCCGGCCCATGCAAGTGGGAGACCCCAGACGTCACCCTCCGGGACTGCCTGCTCTGCGGTCTGAGGGACACAGAGACTCAGCGCGCGCTGATGAAAAGGGAGCCGCCTCCCACGTGGCAACAAGTCCTCGACATGGCACAGGCCGCGGAGGCCACGACTGCCGGGGTGCAAGAGCTTCAGGACTGGCGCCCGAAGCCCGCCAAGGCAGAGAGCTCGGTGCGCGCGGCCCGGCGAGCTTCGAACTCGTCCGCGGAGAGCGGCGACGACGAGGACGTCCGGAGGGTCCAGAGAGAGGGCCGGCGCTGCGACGGCTGCGGCGCCGCCCACGCCCGCGCCAAATGCCCATTTCGCAAGGCCGAGTGCCACAACTGCGGCCGGCGCGGGCACATCGCCAAGGTCTGCCGGAAACGGCGCGAGGCCACAAGGAGTTCTCCAGACCGCTCGGCGAGGCAGGACCGCACCGCGAGGCCAAAGGACGGCACCCGGACCACGAGGACGCGGGACGGAGTAGGGCGCATCTTCGACGACAGCGAGGACGACGCTCCGGTTTGCAGCGTTTCCACGGAGCACCCCCGTTACTTCGTTGAGGTAGTAATACAAGGGGCCCCTGTTAGAATGGAGGTGGACTCGGGTTCTTTATACTCTATTATTTCCCAGGGAGAGTTCATGAAAATCGCCCCCCGCGTGCGGCCCAAGCTCAAAGCGTTGAGGGCCACACTGAAGGACGTGCAAGGGAACCGCATCCCAGTGTTGGGGGTTGGGAAGTTCCAGGTCCAGTTTAAAAAGCACACCGCAACGCTTCCCCTAGTCGTCCTCAAGGGAGGTAAATGCAGCCTCCTCGGGACTCAATGGTTCCAGCCCCTGGGGTTGTTCATTGGGGGGGTGCACGCCGTGGGAGCACACGCCGCCGGGACTGATCCAATACAGAGCGTGTGCGACGCGCACCCCGAGGTTTTTAAAAAGGGGCTCGGAAAATTCAAGGGCCCCCCAGTGACTTTCGACCTGGACCCTGGAGTACGTCCAATCAGACTTAAACTGCGCAGAGTGCCTTTCGCACTAAAGGACAAAATAGAGGCGGAGTTGGACAAATTGGTGGGCCAGGGGATTCTTGTTCCTGTTGATTCTGCGGAGTGGGAAACTCCAATTGTAACAGCGCTCAAGGCCAACGGGGAGGTCCGCATATGCGCTGATTACAAGTGCACCATCAATAAGGCGATCCGCCCTAATGCGTATCCGGTGCCGGTAGTCAGCCACTTGTTGGCCAGGTTACACGGGGGGAGGTGTTTCGCTAAACTCGACCTGGCCCAAGCCTACCAGCAACTCCCGGTGACCCCCGCCGCAGCTGCTGCACAGACCATAGTCACCCACAAAGGGGCGTTCCAGGTATCGCGCCTCCAATTCGGCGTGAATTCGGCGCCCGGGATCTTCCAGTCACTTGTGGAACGCCTCCTGAAGGGGTTAGAGGGGGTGTTACCCTACTTTGATGACGTATTGATTACAGGGGGAGCCGGGCCGAGTTAGCAACAAGGTTGGGAAAGGTCCTGACAATATTCGAAAAGGCGGGGTTGCGGTTGCGAAAAGACAAATGCGTCTTCTTCGCTACAGAGGTTGAGTTCCTAGGGTTCCGTGTCACTCCCGAGGGAATAAGGCCATCCCAATCCAAGGTAGCCGCCATCAAGAAGGCCCCTCGCCCCACCTCCAAGCCCGAGTTGCAGTCGTTCCTCGGACTGCTCAACTTCTACCACTCCTTCCTTCCGCGGAAGGCAGCCGTGGCGGAACCGCTACACAAATTGTTAAAAAAGGACGAGGCATGGAAGTGGGGCGACGACCAGGAGAAGGCTTTCAATGACCTGAAGCGACTCCTGGCATCAGATGCTGTACTGACCCACTTCAATCCCAAACGCCCAGTGGTCCTGATATGCGATGCATCCCCGGTGGGGGTGGGGGCGGTGTTATGCCACGTACTGGAGAACGGTAGGGAGGCCCCGATAGCGTTCTACTCGAGGTCCTTGTCCCAAGCGGAGAGAAACTATGCCCAGACAGACAGGGAAGCACTAGCGATAATTGCGGGGACCAAGAAATTTCATGATTTTGTGTACGGCCGCCCCTTCACCATAGTGACTGACCATAAGCCCTTGCTAGGCATTTTCACCGCAGATAAGCCCACACCCCAAATCCTGTCCCCGAGAATGCTCAGGTGGGCCATTTTTCTCAACGCGTATCAGCACGCGTTGGTATACCGGCCCGGGAAGGAGATCAGCCATGCCGATGCCCTGTCGAGGTCCCCCATTCCCCGGGATTGCTGCCACGTGGGCGAGGTAGAGAGGGACCACCAGGTCTTAATGATAGAGGTCCTAGACTCCCCTCCAGTAGTACCGGCCGACATCGCCAAAGCGACAGGCAAGGACAAAACGCTGGCCACAGTTTGCTCCTGGGTACAGAAAGGGTGGCCCGTGTCTTCCCCAGCAGCGGAATTCGACACATTTTTCAAAAAGAAACTAGAGTTGTCCCTAGAGAGGGGTTGCCTTTTGTGGGGACAGCGGGTAGTGATCCCCACCTCTCTCCGGCCGAGGGTGCTTAAACTGCTGCACGTCAGCCACCCGGGGATCGTCCGCTCTAAGGCACTAGCCCGCAGTTACTTTTGGTGGCCCCAGCTAGACGCCGACATCGAACACATGGTCGGCACTTGCGAAGCGTGCCAAAGCTCCAGGCCAGAAGAGGCTCGCTCGCCACATAGGGAGTGGGACGCAGCAAGGGGGCCCTGGTCCCGAGTACACGTAGACTTTGCTGGCCCGTTCAGGGGAACGCTTTTCCTCCTTGTGGTGGACGCGTTCTCCAAGTGGTTGGAGGTCATTCCAGTCTCGAGCACCTCCTCGGCCACAACAATTAAACAGTTAAGGAGGGTCTTTTCCACGTTCGGTTTACCCGACACCCTCGTCAGCGATAACGCTAGCTGTTTTACGTCCGCCGAGTTCGGGGCATTCATGGAGCGCAACGCCATTCGGCACGTCACCTCCGCCCCCTTTCACCCGGCCACCAACGGCCAAGTAGAGCGCCTCGTGCGCACCACGAAAGACGCGCTGCTGCGCATGGGCCCCGGAGACCTCGACCTGAAATTGTGCCAATTCCTGCTAAGGTACAGGGTCACCCCATTGGCGTCAGGGTACTCCCCCGCAGAGCTGTTGATGCGCAGGAAGCTGGCCACGGGAATCTCCAAGCTAGACCCCACGAGAGTAGAGGACACAGGGCGGAACATAGGGGTGGAACCCACAAAGAGTTTCAGCGTAGGCGCCCCGGTGCATTGCAGGAACTACGCCAACGCGGGGCCAGCCTGGGTGCCGGGCACCGTAATAGAACAAACCGGCCCCGTCTCATACCGCGTGGAGACCAGTACAGGTTTCCTGTGGAGGCGACACGTGGACCAACTCAGGCGCAGGGTCCCCGGAGAGCAGGACAGAGACGAAAATAACATCGAATCAGCGTTAGGGTACTCCCCCACCCGCTTAGCCCAAGGGGGAGGAAAAGGGGAACATGGGTCCCCACCAAGGGGGGAGGAAAGGGAATCGATCCACAGAGATCTTTTGCGGGAGTCCGCGGCAGAAAGGAAGAGCCCCGACCACACACATACCCCTCGGAAGTTTCCCCGAAACACAGATGCCCAAAGAAGTTTAGACGTTGATTTACAGTACCAGGGGGAGTTAGCGGAGTGGTCCCCCACCCGTCCTAGCGAAAAGAGGGGTTTCAGTTCAGCCCCGGGTACTTCCAGTCCCAGTAGCCCCTGTGAGTTAGAATGCAATATAGTGCCAATTTCCCGGAGACCGACACCCCCAAGACGGGAGGCAACAGCGAGTCCGCCCACCACAGTCTCAAGGTCCCCCGAGCGGGGATCAGAAGGTAGCCGAACCACAAAGGCGACCTCATCGGTTCCGCGGTTCACAATAGGAGGGTCCCCGGGGTCCGAGAGCAACAGGCAGGGGTTCACCTCCCAACTGTTCATTCCATTCCCATCCCCGGGCGCAAGGCAGGCACGGACGCCCCACAGAGCCACTAACGAATCCCCGTTTCCCGTTGCAGGACAAGCACCCGCGGAGTCAGGGATCACAGGCTCTCCAGTACTAGGTCAGACGCAAGCACGCCCCAAGCGCACGTGCGGCAAGCCACAATGGTTGCGGGACTTCGTCCCATCCTAGGGGGGAGGGATGTTATGTATGTATGGGTGCATGTTCATTATACTGTAAAGGCAAGAATGTAACCACTCCAAATACAAACGATCTCAGCTGTAAAGGAACGCGAGCAGACAGCCCATAGAGGGCAGCTGCGAGCGTTCAGTCTCACATGGTTCACATTGCTCAATCACGGACAGCCGCGGGAAAACCTTCCCCGCATTCAGCAGCAGAAGAAAGATCTGCATTCAGCAGCAGGAAAGGAGGCGTGCCTGGGCGAGGCCACGCCGGTAGCAGCCAATGAGCTACCGTGCTACAAGTAAAGGGCTACTGTATATATTGAGATGTATCACCACCATTACCTCATGCTTCACTGGAACAACATGCAATAAACCTGTGTTAAGCCAACCCTTCGGCTGTCCTGTTGTCTTTGGTCCCATACACTAAACCCCTCCAGATGAATTCTGAGATAATCAGGAAGTGTATCTTGGTTAAAATCCACTTTTGATCAGGTGATTTGTGGAGAAGGATCAATTATCTCAATTTAAAATCCTCCCTCCTCTTTCTCAGTTCAGCCCAGCTGACATGCCTGTCACTAAAAAAAGTCCATCTGGAATTGAGTTTGTTTCATCGAGTCAAGCTTTGAAAGCTAATTACATAAAGTAACACTTATTATTCCCAAAAGACAAATCTCTTTCTTATCAAGTTATCTCTCTCTCAATATAGTGGGTAAAAACTGAGACAACACAAGAATTTGAAATCTCTGATTTGGATCCTGATACTGAATACAATGGAACAGTCTGCATCAAATATGCAGACAAAATCAGCAAACCTTATGTGTTTCTAGTAAGGACATTACCAGGTGAGTGTCTTGTTGTCTCATTGATATTAAGAACATGAGAATATATGAAGAATTGCTCTGGATCAGTCCAAAGGTCTATCCAAGTGGTATTATGATGTCATTGGGGTCAATCAATTGATGACAGGCAGTCCAAAACCAGGAAAGGAGAGCAAGGGACAGTAAATTTTACTTTTGGGGGTTGTAATTCCCAGAATACCCCAACCAGCAATGGGAGTTGTAGTTCCAAAATAGTACCACGTCTAACCCACTTTTGTTATCGAATTGATCTTCTTGTTTCTACAAAATTGGAATGCTTGGGAGAGAGTTAGCAGTCACAGAAGACAATTTACCCACCCTTGATGTGAATTGCAGATTGCAGTAAACCATGGTTTATCTGGATATACATGTACTGCAGCACGCCTTGCGTACTGTATTTGTACATTCCCCAATCTGTGTTCCTCTTGTTTGGTAAGGAAAATAAGTCCATGGCCTTTTGGTTTTGGTTTTTATTAACTGTAGATAGATACTGTAGCTGCATTATCAAGACCCCAAGGCTGTGCTGAATTATATTTAGTTTAAAATCACAAACTTGATGGGACATCCTGAAATATACCTAATCTCCCAAAGGCAAGCTTTATTTTCAAATTATAAACTTGAAATTTTACTCAGGAGTTTAGATAACATACAAAGGCAAGGGATATCCTCTCTCTCTTTTGCCATCTACACTGGGTTTGTTTATCCATTTCTTCTGCCTCCAACGTTATGACCTAATATTTCACAGTGAGGGCTTCTTACTCTTGTCTAGATCAGATGTTAAACTGCCAAAATGAAGCCACCTTTTGGAGAATTCATTCCGTGGTCCCATTTGCCTGACCTAGTGTGAGAAAGATTAGCCTGCAGAAAAGGTGGCTGTTGCCCGATTGTGGTTCAAAAACACCACAATTTTCAAGGAAGGCTCTACAGTGAGGGTTGTTATGGGTAAAATAAAGTTTCCAAGGCTCTGCTCTTAAACCAGAAGACCTGGCCAACCCAGAATACCTTTTCTACCTTTCACACTCTGCTTTCTCTTACAGACCTCACCTGGATGCCCTATTTGTTTGTGGTTATCCTGTTTGTGATCATATTGATATTCGGAACAATATATTACTTGATCAACAAATACATTAAACGATATGACACAAAGCAGCCTAAAGCTTTGGTAGGTACCTTTTCAACTCTTTTCTAGTGTCTCTTAAATGGGCCAGAACTTTGGATTGGAAGGCAGAATTCATGCACAGAAGATAGGCAACTGAACTAGAAGCAGAAAGCTGTGCCTTTGTTTTTAGTTGGTCACTTCCCTATGAATTACAGGGAGATGTACACCACTGATCTAGCACGTTATTAAACCAAGAGGATGGTTTCCACCCTTTTGTGTATGGGACCAAGGACACCAGGACAGCCGAAGAGCTGGCTTAACACAACTTTATTACATGCTGGTCAGAGGGAACATGTGGTAATGGCGGATGAACAGCTCAATATATACAGTGGCTATACATTTGAATGTGGCTCCTTGACAGTCCATTGGCTACTGTCCGCGTGACGTCATTGTAGGTCACGCCCTTCTTGTCCAGGTGAAGGTAGTGGCGGGAATCTTCCCGCGCTGTTGTTCTAGGTGAGTCTTGGACCAATGAGCTTGGACGCTCGCTATTGCCATCTAGTGGTCACTAGCTCGCGTCCTATTAAGGTTACAGTGATGCAGCTGAAGGTTACAATGTTACACATAGACAAGGTTACATTGGATACACATGAATAGGTACATTGTTTAAAGGCACAGGCTTTAGGACACAACACACCCTTTCTAGGAAATGTATTTGTAAGACATCTGAACAGTGATCTTTGTAAAACTGGCAGTTCTAGATACTTCCCAAAAAAAAAGACTTGTCTTATTCTGTCCTCGGTTTGTAGAAAACTGTGATTTGGAGCTACATCTCTATTACTACTACTCATTGTTTGTAATTAGTTGCATACCATGTTTCCCCGAATATAAGACACTGTCTTATATTTTTAAAAACTCCAAAATTAGCACAAGGTCTTATTTTCAGGGGATATCTTATTTTTTCATGAAGAAGTACACATTTATTGCTGGGGAAAAAGGAAATTTATTACCTGTATATGGTACAGGTCATCACAAACCAGAAAAACTGTATCACAAACAAGAAAAACATGTACCGTATAACAATCTACGCTCTCACCAGGGGGAAACTTCCCTTGGTTGTGAGTGGGGAGGCAATCGAGACTCAGATGCAACAGGTCTCCTTATGGGCCATGCCGGCCCAACTTACAGCTGAGACCAGTCTCGATCACGCTTCCTCACTCACAACCAAGGGACACTTCTCTTGGTTGTAAGTGTGGAAGCGCGATCGAGACTGGCCTCAGCTGTGAGGCGGCCGGCGTGGCCCATAAGGAGACCTGCCGCATTGGAGTCTCGGTCCCGCTCTCACCAGGGGGAAACTTCCCTTGGTTGTGAGCGGGGATGCAATCGAGACTCCGATGTGGCAAGTCTTCTTATGGGCCACGCCAGCTGCCTTACAGCTCGTCCTTCTCTTCCGTCCTGGACACCGGAAGCAGGAAGTGGCATGTGATCGGAGATACAGCAAATCGCCAGGAGGTAAGGAGGTCTTATTTTTGGATGGGGCCTTATATTTCAAAGGCAGGGAAAAAGGGGGGAGGTGTCCTATTATGGGAGGAGGTCCTATATTCGGGGAAACACGGTAGGTGGCTTTTGACCAGAACAGCAGAGAAGGGGGATGAAATTCTGGAATGAAGAGTTCTTATTTGATCCACAAGCTACCTTAAATGCATACACATAATAAATTGTGTGCAGTCAATTCATTTTTGCAGTAGCTAAAGCGTAATTCCTTTGCTATAATAGTATCCAACTACTTCAATCCCAAGCCCCCATGAAACCACACAAATGGGTTTGCTGCAATTCATCTGGCCCATACCGCCTCTGTCACTCCTGGAAGCGGAGGTAAAACGCGCCCATATGGAGGAAGAGTTAACCCGGAAGAGCCTTAACCATACAGGCGCGCTTTACTTCCGCTTCCAGGAGCAACGGGGGTGGCATGGACCAGATGAATCACAACAAACCCATTCTGTGGATTCATGGGGGCTTGGGATTCTGAGAATTGAAGTCCAAGAACATCTGGAGTGTCAAGGTTTGCCATCATGGCCCTAGAGTCAGACACGACTGGCTTTCAAGGAAGGGAGACCTTTACCTAGTGCAGTGATGGTGAACCTTGGCACTCCAGGTGTTCTTGGACTTCAATTACCAGAAGCCCAAGTCAGCACTCCTGCTGATCAGGGCTTCTGGGAATTGAAGTTCCAGAACATCTGGAGTGCCAAGGTTCACCATCACTGACCTAGTGAGTTCATGGCAGAGATTAGTGGAGATTTTTCTGCTTTACAGCCCTTGATCTCAGTTTGTGCCACAAAATCTGCCTCTTGCTTCCTCCGTTTATGAAGATGCTTGTGGTAGCTAATGAGAAATTTTCATTTTAATCTCAGCAGGATTTCAAGGACATTTCTCACTTCCAACCTCTTGTGCCAAATGCAGAACATTTCCTCATCCCTTGTGGTCTATCCAAGTCTACCCAACAACCTCCAGAGATTCAACTAGCAGCACAGATTAACTTGCATCACCTGGGAGCTCTGGAGCGCCAGAAATTATTTGGTCTGACAGAAACTGCTTACCAGCAGCAGGCCAAAATGTCCCCGTTCCAGACCTTTCCTCAGCCTACAGCTGAAGCAGATACTTGTCCCACAGGTTATGCCCCACAAGCGGTTAAGAACAATCCACCCTCCTCAGATGACAACCCTTTGCCTTTGACGTACGGATTATGCGTTGAAGGCAATAAATGGATCAACAAGGCCGTCTCTTCATCGAACCAACCTTCAAAGCTTGGGTCTTTCACGGAAAACTCTGTGAACAGCGGACACTACCAAGCACAGAAACCAGAGTACAAGAAACAAGGTTTGTGGACAAACAAGGTACGACAGGAGTCAGTCCTTATGCAAGATCATGCAGGGGAAATTCCAAACTTGCTGCTTCAAGAAGACACACAACTCATGTCCCCACAACGTCTGTCAGCTCCGGGAGAAAAAGTTCCTGATACAACGGCAGAAAGCCTAGGAAGCTATAAAAAGCAACCTGGGGATTTGTTCCTGGAGCTCACCCAAAATTCCAGCTTAGAAAACAACCCCCTCTTGGCAAACAGGCCACCTTTAATCTCGCGCCATGCTCACAACTACCTCTGCCAAGATCCCACCACCAAGCAATGGTTAGGCTGGGATTCATCACCTTGTACTCCTTGCCACACAACGGACTGTGCCACCCTGGTAGGCAAAGGGTTGGCAAATGAGCCGGCAGCTTCTGGTCCAACCCCGGGAAGCCCCTTAGACTCTGCTCACAACAATAGACTCTTTACGGACCTGTTTAAAGACTTGGAACTAAAAATACAATGGGAACAGGGGACAGATGAAAATGCTCTAGTTGTTAGGAAATAATAATGCATGGGACATAGGACTATCACACACACACACACACACACACACACACACACACACACACACACACACGGGGTGTTTTCCCATCTATTCATGATTCCAATTCTAATTATTTTTAAAGGGTGGGGGAGGAAGCCCATAGACTGGTTTCATAAGGCTTGGTTCCTCTTTTGGTATCAGAATAAACATCACTAGAACACTTATTCTTCAATGATCCTTCCCTCTTGCATGTGTTTCATACCTTTTTACAAGAAATTCAGGCAAGTCTTAGCTTATCTTGAAGCAAGTACTATTAACATAGGATGCTGAGCAGTTGTGGGGAGGGATATCTCGTTACATATTTTCTGGAACTGTGTAGCTAGCTCTTCTTTCATTTTGCTCTTTATCACCTTGTACTAGACTGCGGTGGCTTAGTGGTTAAAATGCTGAACTTCATGACCAGAAGATCGGCAAGTCAGCAGGTTGAGACCTGAGAGCTGCACAATGGAGTGAGCTTCCATCTCTGTCCCAGCTCCGGCAAACATAGTAGTTTGAAAGCAAGAAATTGCAAAGTAGATGAATAGGTACCACTTTGGTGGGAAGGTAAACAGCATTCCATGCACTTTGGTGTCTAGTCATGCCTGGCAGATATCCACGGAAATGTCTGCAGACACAGACAGCGCTGGCTCTTTGGCTATAAACAGAGATGAGCACTGAACCCTAGAATCGGATATGACTGGCTTTCAAGCAAGGACGACCTTTACCTACTGGACATAGCTATGTACTTTTCAGCCCAAGACAGGGAATCAAACATGTGACATCAGGTACTGGATTCACTGAGCTGATCACCCAGGTGTGGGCATGGTGTAGCCCAGTGTTTGCTAAACTATGTTCCACGAATAGGGTTGCAATATGTCCCGGTTTTCCAGGATTTTCCCAGATTCAAGCTGTCCCGGCCGGTTCAAGAAAAAACATGTAAAAGTCCTGGATTTTTAAATTTGTACACAGGAAGCAAGATCACCCTCACCAAGGGATTTTTGCAAAGAGTTATTTCACTGCCTCCCTGCCTTTCTTTCAGTTATCTCGCTTGCAAGTGTCTCCTCTCCCTGGCGGGCTTCTCAGGGTGCTGTTTTGCCTTCACTGCTTTCAAGCAGGATAATTGAAAGAAAGGCAGGGAGAGGGAGGCAGTGAACTAACTCTTTGCAAAAATCCCTTGGTGAGGGGTGATCTTGCTTCCTGTGTTCAAATTTAAAAACCCAGGACTTTTACATGTTTTTTTCTTGAACCGGGCGGGACAGCTTGAATCCGGGAAAATCCCGGAAAACCAGGACATATGGCAACCCTATCCCTGACAGCCCCATATAATGTATGCACAGTTTGAAGAACGGAATGGTTGTCCTGGTTTGGCTGGAGAGAATTATGGCAACCCTATCCACAAAACACTGGTGGACTTCAATTCCCAGAAGGCTAAGCCAGTACATTGGCTGGTCAGTGCTTTGGGGAATTCACTTAGGCTTCTGGGAATTTATTTATTTATTTATTAAACTTATATCCCGCCCTTCTAGGAAAAACTTTCCTACTCAGGGCAGCTTACAGCATAAAATTTAAAAATATAAACTGACACAAATATTAAAATTTTCATATAAACCCATCAAAAACCCAAAGACGCTAATAGGAAAGAATTGCAGTTCAAAAGGCAAAGTTTGGGAAATGCTGGTATAGCCGGTGGCCCTCATATAATACCTAGACTATTTTTGCAGTTCCCTAAGCCATCCCTAGGTCTCCTCATGTCCACCATTTTTATACAAAAGTACAGGATTCCAGAAGTGGATGTTCTGAAGTTGCAGGGGTTTGGAAGGGTCCCCACCAAACAATCAAAAATCTAAACAAGTAGTGTCCATCCATCTAGGTAGGTAGGTAGGTAGATAGATATCTCCACCCCCAATACTTGACCACCTCTGTATTATAACTTTCTCAGCTACCTCAAATAATAGCAACAATTTATGGAAATGGAAATTCTGAAGATGTTTCCTCAAATTCCTAAACCCAGTCTTTGGTATGGAATCCCCAGGATAATGATGCTTTATTAAACAAAGATTCCATGTCAGATATATACTACCTTCCCTCAGGAATTGTCCTAACCAGTAATGGGCTGGGGTGCATTTTGCATAACCCTCTCCAACAATTATTCCTGGATGATGATTGAAGCAGATGTTTAGAGTGGGGATGGTTCAAAATGCAGGCGGGCATATGTTGTAGAATAAAATGGTGTTCTTGCTAGAACAAGTCTTATGGGTTTGATGCCAGTTTTGCCAGGCAGGCTAACTATCCCACTTCCACCTAGAGCTGAAAAAGTTAATCTCTTCTCCTAGAGCAGTGATGGCGAAACCTTTAGAGACCAAGTGTCCTAACTGCAACCCAAAACCTCCTTCTTTATCGCAATGTGCCAACACAGCAACAGGGGAGGGAAGAAACTCCCATTGGGCTGCTGGGCAGAGGGGCAGGGCAAACTCTGTGCTGGGTGGAGAAGCGCTCTCATTGGGCTGCTGAGCAGAAGGGCGGAGCAAACTCTGTGCTGGGGCAACCACGTGGATGCCCACAGTGAAGGCTCCGAGTGCCATCTCTGGCATGCGTGCCATAGGTTCACCACCACTGTCCTAGAGAACGGGGGAAAGACCCTAAAACAGTTCACACTTACTAGTGAAAAGACAGCAGTGCCTCAGTTTTGTGCTGAAGTTGGGGGCTTAAAATTCCTTCTCAGGCTGTGTTGTTGTGCAGAGACATCTTGTGTTCACTGTAAACAAGATGCTGAGAAAATTTCTTCATATCTCTGTTAGCGATCAAAGGAAAGAATGTAGTGGGATAAGGACATTGCTCAAACTAGTAGCAGGAAATAACAACTTTCATGGCTCTTCTCACTGCCAGGCATAGCAAATTACCCCATCAATCCAAATTACATCTATTCATTTCCTCCTAATTCATCTTCCTTTGTGGGAGGAGACACATTTCCCTTTCCCTTTTCATAAGAGATGCATCCTTCTCCCTTTACCTGAATCAGGTAACTTCCTCAATCCATAGATATAAAGACTTTGATGGTTTGATGGATCCCAGTTCCAATTTTTTTAAAAACAATAGCTGGATTCTGAGAAAGTTGTTCAAAAATCTCTTAGGGGCAGTGGTGGGCTCCAAAAAAATACTACCACACTGTGGGTGTGGTGTGGTGGGTGTGGCCAGGGGGAAGCCCTGCATTGCACCTGAATTAGGAGTACTTTATTTCAAAACTTGGATGGGCAGGGCCAGCCAGAATTTCTGCTACCGGTTCTGGTGAACTGGTGCGAACCTGCTAATGCCCACCACTGCCTAGGGGGTAAGGTATGAGATTATCAAAAGTCTTGCATGGATCATAAAATGTGCCTCACTGATGATGAACCACATGTTATATAAAGAAGCAAGTCTCAACTAAGTAATCTTTCATATGCTTTTGAGATAATTATTTCCATAAACCACAGGGCTTTCCCCAGAGTGATAAATTTACATTACAGAAGTTCCACACAGGAACTTGTGGAAGCATTCACTCTTTGCTCTGAAGAGCTACACTAAGGACAATAAAAATGAAAGCAGAAGGTCTCAAGTCCTTACTCTAGTTCTGAATCTTCATCGTACAATAACCTTTCACTCATTTCCTTTCACTAGCTCCATGCCACTCAAGGCTTGGCTCCAAACTAATTTCTCAAGTCTTACTCAACTTCCTGAAATCAGTTTTTTTAAAAGAGTTTCTGATACAGCTTTCCAACTTTAAAAGCATGGGAAGAAAAATCCGGTAGACGAAGGTGACCTAGCACTTCGAAGGGAAAGGAAGTTGTGGCTTCTTTGCCATCTTTCCATACCTTGTTCAGGTTCTTGAAGGTAAAGGTAAAAGCAGTAGTAAACTATTCCTTAAACATCTCACAAACCCTGAAAATTCACCAAGGTTGCTATAATTAGGATGCTATTTGATGACCCGTAACCCAAGCTTACTTAGCTTCTGAAATAATAACAATTTCATGTCAGGAATTATTCTGGGTTGAAAGGATTTTTGCTGGAGAAACTCTACTCAGGGGATGCCCGGATAAGGCTCTTTTCATGTCCTCAAGATCTTTTCCCACCAAAGTGGTCCCTATTTAGTAATGGTAAAGGTCATACTTGCTCAGAAACCAGTCTTATCTGACTCTAGGGTTCAGTGTACATCTTTGTTTCATAGCCGAAGAGCCAGAGCTGTCTGCTTCTGCAGACATTTCTGTGGTCATGTGGCAGACATGACCAGACACTGGAGCACATGGAACACTGTTTTACCTTCCCACCGAAGTGGTTCCTATTTATCTACTTGCAATTTCTTGCTTTCGAACTGCTAGGTTGGCAGGAGCTGGGACAAAGATGGGAGCTAATTCTGTCCTGCAGTATTCAGGTATCGAACTGCTGACCTGCCACCTTCCAGTCAGCACCACAGTCCAGCTTCTGAAATGAGACTGAAATGCTCAGAATGGGTGGGTTAACTAAAGATGCAGTACTTGCAATTTCTTGCTAGGTTGGCAGGAGCTGGGACAGAGATGGGTGCTCAGTCTGTCGTACTGTAACTGGGTCTTGAACCACCAACTTGCCAGCCTTCCAGATAACAAGGTGAGCTTCTTAACCTCTGAGCCACCACAGTCCAGCTTCTGAAATGAGACTGCATCCAGTATGCTCAAAATGGGTGGGTTAACTAAAGGTAAAAGTCTCCCTTGCTTGAAAGCCAGTCATGTCCGACTCTAGGGTGCAATTCTGTATCTAAGCAAAATGAATCAGCACTGATCATCCACAGAAGGTGGGCGGGAAGGAAGGAGGCAAAGGAACACAGAGCAATCCAAAATTTGCTCACTCAAAAGAAGGTTGCATATGACTAGGAACAACACATTATGGGCCCTAGGAAAAAGTTGTGGCTGATTCATGGTTTGAATTCCTCCCCACCCTTCAACCAAGATACAAGATCATTTAGAACAGGGAAGCACTGAACAAGGGAAGAGGTAAGCATTGTTATCAGTTCTCCATTTTCAACGTCCAGCTCCCAAAACAATGCAAACAATAAACCATGTTGCAAACTGAATAGATGAAAGAAGAAGCTAGGGGTGCAAAATCATTAAGCCAATGGATGCTGCAAAAATAAAAATTAAGCATCACCCTTTCAACACTGGTGGCCTCCAGATTTGTAGGTAATAATAATTTTATGTCAGAAATTATCCTGGATTGAAAGGATTTTTGTGGAAGAAACTACACTCAGAGAACACCCAAACAAGGCTCATTTCATGTCCTCAAGAGCTGGAACAGAGAAGGGCACTCAATCACTCATGCAGTACCCAGGTCTCGAACTGCCGACTTGCCAGTCTTCCAGCTAACAAAGTGAGCTTCTTAACCGCTGAGCCACCGCAGCTCCCTAGGTAATCACTGGAGATTGTCCAAACTAGGCAGTGCTGAGTTTTGTAGCATAAGAAATGCATTGCAGTCAAAGAGATCTCACCTATATATTTGGTTGAAAGCAACTTGTGCTGAACATGATGGAGGCTATTTCATTCCCAAGCATTGCCCAGCATGTGGATTATGGGACTCACAGTTGTAAACATCTACAGAGCACCAGCGTGGGTTGCCCGCAGGAATAATTGGCAATTAAACCTCTCCCCAGGGGTTCACTCGGAGGCAACAGACCCGGGGACCAACGGGGCTCTGTTGGAGAGGAAATTGGGAAAGATAAGCGGGCTAGTTAGAGATGAACCATAACCCAGGCTGAGGGCTGTAGGAATTGGGGCCGATAGGACGGCCGTTGGGTCCCGGAGGAGACTGATCAAGTAACGATACGAGGCAATATGGAGCGAGATCAGATCAGTGGTTTATTGAGGGAAAAGCATCATCATATATAGCTCGGAAGGCAATACAGGGAAGAACCGTCATCTGACAGAAAATCACATCACCCATTTACTCGGGTTAATGGGAAATCTCTCTTGGGGAAGTTAATTAACTCGGGCAAACACTGACAGGGGAAAACCATGGTCTGGGGCTTACGCCAGGGTAAATATGGCTTCTATTTGCACCAAAGATTAGGCTGAACTGTGGGTCAGTAATTGCTTAATGGGTAACGGAGGTTAGCGATCTGCTCTCTCAGCAGAACCGCCGGTCAGGTCAGGTGTGGGTGAATAAACCCTTATGATTTATACTATTAATTCACTCCCCCAATTTCCGTACTGGCAAGGGCCAGTGGCCAGGAGTCTGCTCAACTGGTTTAACCTCTGCCAAGGTTCCGTGCCAATTGGGCATGGGGAAACTGCAGAGGGCAAATAGAGCAGGGCAAACAAGTTGAGACAAACAGGGGACAAAGTTGGAAGCCCAGGATCAATACACATAGACTAGGGCAGGAACAGTTTAGGGGGACACAGAAAGAGTCTCCTTGAAGATTTGGGCATGTCCTGGTAATGACAACCTTGTGTTGCCTGCTAATCTTTCTTGCACTAGGTTGGGTAAAAGGAACTGCAGAATGAACTCACCAAAAGTTGCCTTCATTTTGGCAGTTTTTTGTCTCGCCTAGACACAGAGGTGGAAGAACCAGCTTAAGAAAAAATATATAGTAGAGCAGGGGTTCCCTACCAAAGGCCCGTGTGCTGGATCTGGCCCCCAGCACCATTTCATGTGTCCCCCCACCACTCCAAGGGCATTTGTGAAACAAAATGGCTGCCCCTTTGAAGCTGTTGAGACAAAATGGCCACCCCCATCGTGCAAGCAAGGCAAAATTGCCATCCAGTCCTCGAAGCTACAGTATTTGAGAGAGTGTGTCCTGGCCTCCAGTTTGAAAAGATTGGGAACTCCTGTAGTAGAGGATGGCATCTGGAATGGTATAGAAATGCCCAGAGTTATGTAGCAATGCCTGGTTTTTTATGTGTCCAAGCAAGCAGCTGCAGATGTTTCCATCAGCTGCCCCCCCCCTTCCCGGCTATCTGACCCGCTCTTTCACCGGAGCCGAATGGACTGCAAAGGGTGTGTGTTGTGGAGCCAAGCCTGTGTTCCAACCTCTTGATGCGGCATGTTTTTCAGAGCAATTGCCAGGGGATCCCATGTCAACAACACGCCAGCTGATGCCATAACTGAATGCCACCACATCATTCCTTCCAGCTTGTGTCTTGTGGGACGCTGCTGGATAAAAGGGCTAATAGGGAGATCCTCTATCAACAGCTATAGAAGTTGCCAGGAATTTGTATCTGCTGATTAACTGGAGATGCAATAAGACATGCCTTCTGAGGTCCATAAATTGCAGCAACAGCTTTTATGGCCACATTAATTGAACCAGTCCATGTAGCAAAGTTGGAATAATTGCACAATGACAGGAGTGTCAGCCACATACCTCAGACCCTAAAAAAGACACAATGGGGCTGATGGGGAGTCTTAACACCATTTGGGGGGTGTTCAGATCAAGGTTCATAAGGTCAACATTTAGTGTAAGAATGATCTTCTCAGTGTAAATTATGAGAAAACAAAAATTGTGGCTTGTAACACGGGACCGCAGTGGCTCAAGTGGTTAAGACACTGAACTCGCTGACTGGAAGGTCAGAGTTTGAGACCCGGGTACTGCATGAAGGAGTGAGCTCCTGTCTCTGTCCCAGCTCCTGCCAAAAGCAAGAAATTGATTGATTGGATTTGATTGATTTATTCAATTTGTATGCCGCCCACTCAGCATACGCCGACTCAGGCGGCTCACAAAAATCACAACATATCAAACATTACAGTACAATAAAATATAATGACACAATAAAATGTAACAATGCAATAAAAAATAATAATACAATAAAATGTAACAGTGCAATAAAACATAAAAGGCCAACACATACAAGTAGATCAATTGCAAGTAGATCAATAGGGACCAGTTCGGTGGGAAGGTAAACAGTGTTCCATGTACTGTTGAGGCATTCCTGCCACATGTCCACAGAAACGTCTGCAGACGCAAACAGTGCTGGCTCTTTGGCTATAAACAGATGAGCGTTGAACCCTAGAGTTGGATACAACTGGCTTTTGAGCAAGGGCGACCTTTACCTTTACCTAACAGGAGATCACCAACAATAGTGTATTACCTAATCAATTTCTGTTTATGTGGATCCTCCCAAGATCTTCCATGTATTAATTAGTTAGAAATTGTTTGCAAGGTCCCTCATTCCAGTGGCACCCTGGCACCTCAATGCTGTTTTCACATCCATTCATGACATACTGGGGACTGATCTCCTCTGGCCCCTTTCCCAGGTAAGAAAGCCAAGTGCTCCAACCAACTATACCTATAAACAGTTGTTTTTCTCTCTGAATTATTACGGTTGTTGTTGTTGTTGTTTTAAATCTCCCTTCCCATTTTCTATCACTTTGGACCATTTTCTAATTCATGCTGGCTACTTGAGGGTTGTCCATCTCGGCTCTGACCACCACACAACTACCTCTCCAATTCTTGAAGTATTTTTTCTTGCTTTCCCATTTTGAATCAGTTTTTGAATACTTCCCACTATCCACAGTTAGTGTTTTGAATCCCTCCCTTTCTTCTAGCAAACAAAGAAGACAATTTAAAACAGGGAAGTATTGAACAACTGAGGAGTTTCACATCCCTATCATTTCTCCATTTTCAATTATTTTTTATTTAAAACACACAAAAATAAACAGATAAAACCATCACAACTACAGGGGAAAGGAAGACAAAACACAAAATCTTAACAAAATTAGTATAACTACTATGTGCCCCTACACCACCACCACCTCCTCCTTCTTCTGCCGTATCTGAATCCAAATATTGGCGGTCATCATGGTGATCAGCCATGAAGACTGTCCTGAGAAATATAATGCAGTGGCCTTTCATCTGCCTTCCGCATCACAGCATAACTCCCGTACCACTGATCCAGCTCCACGAGTCACTTTCTGGTCCTGAGCCCTTTTGGCACGCAAAGTCCTCATCGGCCCCAGGCCAGGATGGATGAAGCTGCTACCATCCATCAAGATGGATTCAAGTGGGATTTAATCCATTTGGGAACCATCACCCTTCCCTGTGGACTTCAGCATCCAAGGTCATTAATCCTCAGGGTTGTCAGGTTAATTAACATGCCACCTGACAATCGGTGTTGAGTTGCTGGCAGTAGGGTCTATTTTATTACCATAGCAGGATAACAGACACCAGGCCAGACAGACACCCACCGCCAATAGGACATTATAAACCTTCTCAATTAACTATACTCAATATCATTACATTCTTTAAATTATATATTCATCCCCTCATTCCAAAAGGATAATCCATCTTGCTCTCTCTTTATTCCTTTTCACCTCTCAAAGCAACTTGAGTTTGTTACGGTACTCTTGTATACATTCACCTCTTATCAGACAGCCGTTCCAAATGAAACATGGGTCAAAATCCAAAGGCTATAACCTGTTAAATATGCCATAAAGCTGTGGTTGGACCACCACCTGGCCACTGTGGGAACAAATCACATTGCTTTGTTCAGGTGCCTACAATTACCACAGATCATGCCACCTAAAGATGCATTGCTATGTTGCAAAAGTCATTGAAAATTAATAATCTATTAGGCTAAAGCTATTCTACCCCTTTAGCTTATATTGCCAAACGTTAATGGTGTGACAACCTTGTCAAGAGAGCTCAATGTTATATTAGGGTCCTGGGGGTTCATGTAAGACTGAGCAGGGTACTTTCTGATTGTCTATGTAAGGAGGGACTACGGTGGCTCAAGTGGTTAAGATACTGAACTTCACAACTGGAAGGTCTACAGGTCAGCAGTTCAAGACCAGAGTACTGTACTGTACGACAGAGTGAGCTCCCATCTCTGTCCCAGCTCCTGCCAACCTAGCAGTTCAAAAGCAAGAAATTGCAAGTAGATAAATAGGTACCGCTTTGGCGGGAAAGGTAACAGCATTCCGTGCACTCCAGTGTCGAGGCATGCCTGCCACGTGTCCACAGAAACATCCGCAAATGCAGACAGCACTGGCTCTTTGGCTGTAAACAGGGATGAGCACTGAACCCTAGAGTTGGATACAACTGAGTTTCGAGCAAGTTTACTATTTGAGAATAGACCTAAAAAGAGTGGGGGAAACAGAAACCTAGCGCACGCAGGGTAAATTTTTTTTGCAAATGCATCTTTCACATGAAACAAAATCCTAGACCAGTGATGGTGAACCTTGGCACTCCAGCTGTACTTGGACTTCAATTCTCAGAAGCCCAAGTCAGCACTCCTGCTGATCAGGACTTCTGGGAATTGAAGTTCAAGAACAGCTGGAGTGTCAAGGTTTGCCATCACTGTCCTAGATTCTGGGCATGGAAAATTGGATTGCTTCCATCCTTCCTTGTTCTCCTTTAATGAGGTGCACATTAGCATGCCTGACCTACAAAAATGATCTCGTCTTACTCAGGGGCTCCGATGGTTCCCTCTATTGTCATTGAAATGACATGAGATAATGCTATATTTAAGGCTACAAGGGAGGGCAGATCTACCCTTGTGCACATTCTTGTGGCCACAGTCACACCAGATGCCAACAAGCAAAGAAGAAGCATCACTGTTTTTTTCTTTATCTTTCTTCAGGATTGGAAGACCCACCAAAAGTCTCTCTGGATTTTCTGTACATTGAGACAACAACCAACAACATATAGGTCTGGACGATTTCCCCTTCAAGCTTATTGAAACAAGGTAGGTGATTTCCACACAGGTGATTTCCACACACCCCACCACCAACTTGAAACTTGCTTTAAATGTTTAAAAGGGACTGCGGTGGCTCCATGGTTAAGAAGTTTGCCTTGTTAGCTAGAAGGCTGGCAAGTCAGCAGTTCGAGACCCAGGTACTGCATGACGGATTGAGTGCCCGTCTCTGTCCCAGCTCTTGGGGACATGTAAGGAGCCTCATTTGGGGCATTCCCTGTGTGGGATTTCTTCACAAAAATCCTTTCAACCCAGAATAATTTATGATATGAAATTATTATTATTATTATTATTATTATTATTATTATTATTATTATTATTATTATTATTATTATTATTATTATTATTATTATTATTATTATTATTATTATTATTATTATTATTATTATTATTATTATTATTATTATTATTATTATTATTATTATTATTTTAAAAGCTGCTTGCATGTCTTCAATATACAGTACTTTGCATGAAAACGGATCCCATTTCTCCTTTGCTGGTCTTTACTGTTTTATCACAACACCCTGCTCTCTTTTGTCTTAATTTAACTTTAATGTAGTCCTCCACATCTTGGAACTGAAAGAATAACTCATTCTTTTGGTTCAAAGCCCCAGGTTATATTTAGCTCAGAGGTCTTTATTTATTGCTGTTTGCAATTTCTAACATTCTTTGCATATCCCGATATCATTCTTTTGTCATTAAAGCCATCTTGGGCAGGAAAGTGATATGTGGCAAATCATGCCACAGCCAGCCATGGTGAACTAGAAAAGACCCTGGTTTACGAAGATAGGTAGAATTCATAGTTTGCTAATTTAGCTCAAATGGCAAACTTTGATTTCCCAGAGTTTGGGCAAGAATTTCTCATCTCTATATGCACAGAAGGGATGGGATGGGTGGGCGAAGATTTATGTATGTCAAAGAGACACCTCAGTATGCGGTTTGCCAGGGTTCAATATAGTGGTGGGCTCCAAAAAAAATTGCTACCACGCTGTGGGTGTGGTATGATGGGTGTGGCCAGGGGGGGAGCCCTGTGTTGCACCCAAATTAGGACTACTTTATTTCAAACTTGGATGGGTGGGGCCAGCCAGAATTTCTGTTGCAGGTTTGTGACCCAAGTGCTATGTGCTGAAGTGAGCTCCCATTAGCCTACCAACTCAGCAGTTCGAAAGGAAGAAATTACAAGTAGATAAATAGGTACTGGTTCAGCTGGAAAGGTAACAGCATTCCGTGCACTCCGGCGTCTAATCATACCTGTCACATGACCATGGAAAGGTCTGTAGATGCAAACAGTGCTGCCTCTTTGGCTGTAAACAGCGATGAGCACCACACCCTAGAGTTCGACAAGGCTGGCTTTCAACCAAAGGAGAACTTTAGCTTTAGGCACCGAGAAGGCTTCCAAATATTATACAGCAACTCTCTTAGCCAGCATAACTTATAGTGAAGAATGCTGGGGATTGTAGTCCAGGAACAGCCACGCCTGACTTGATGCTTGGGCAGCCAACTCTACTAATTTCCAGCAGGCTCAATGGAAGGTATCCATAAGTATAGCTTGCTTGCTTGTCTCTTATGCTTCCTACTCCTGGGCAGAGTTTTTGGCTTTGAAATCTCCAGGAAGGAGATGCTGCTGCTATGGCAACCACATTTGGTACTCAGGCCTAACCACAGTTGAGCATTGTTTCTGAACCACTCAAATGGGAAGCCAATAGATTCCACCAAGTTTCATGTCAAGCCCTGTGTCGTATCTCAGATAAAACAGAGGAGGACAGAATCACCCAAATAAATGAAAATGTATAAAATAAAGTGTTGGATCGGGGCCCAATGTGGGCCAGAGGGTCCCGGAGGAAACTGGTCAAGCAAGACACGTGAGGCAAGATGGAGCGATTACAAATCAGAACCTTTTATGCCTGCCTAATCTGGCTGCGTGCATATGTTGCGCGTAGCGATACAGAGGAAGCCCTGAGTCTGCACATCATGTTTACACAAGTTAATTGGGGAAGTCTTCACCGGGGGAAGTTTCTTATCTAGCTAATTAACTACCGGGGACATGCATTGTTCATTGTTATCGGGAGCAAACAAGTGGCCGAAGTTGGCTCTAAAGCATTAGGGCTTCTGCGGATGCGAGATTACGCATTACGTGCCTATTGAGTTAACCATCTGTGATCTTTAGCTCTCTATTGTCCTAGCTGCCTGTCAGGTCAGCAATAGGGGAATCAAACTATATCTAATATTCCGCTCCCCAATTTCTGTCCCCTCGAAACCAACAGCTCGAAGTTTTCTCCCATAACTGGGGTTCTGTCAGGGACAGCTGTGCCAATTGTGTGTGCGGAATCCACAGTAAAGCTCTGCATTCAGGAAATGTTAACATGCAGGCTTCCATTTTCAAAATGGATGTGGTGTGGTACATGGAAAGAAAATGACTTGGCTATAGCAGAACTTAGAGTTTTCATGTGTAGTTGCTTTTTAGAGACTTAGAAGCCATCTTGTCAAGTGTCATTGTCCCCAGTAGCAGGGCCGGCCCTACCGTTAGACAGGATGAGATCCGCACTTTAGGCAGCAATTGCAGGACGGGATGAGGAACAGCAGCAAATACAGTGACAAGGAGCTCTGTCATGCCACCACGCCTGCGCTTTACCTCAGACGGCCCAAGTTTGGGGTTGGCCTCATATACCTCAGAGGCTGGATAAAGTCTTTGTTCAAGCCAATGGCTTTTGCAGCGACACAAGTTCATTTGTTTATTTTGCAATGCTGTCAGGGGACTGGCAACCAATTTAAAAAATAGTAGCACAAGATATATTTTTTTTAAAAAATGAAAGGCCGGGACGAGCACCTGTTAGTTTCATAGGCACTGACAGAAACTGCAAGTAACACGCCCATCATTCATTTATCAATTGTTTTGAATCTGTGGTTTTTTATAGTTTGAATGTATTTTAATGTTCTTTTTCCCCTCACTGTGGGGAAAAATGAGCTCTTTGTGTGCTCATGTAGCCCCATAAAATTTATTTTTGACACCATGAAATTAGTTTTGAATCATTCTCCACAGTGCCCTTCTATCTAGCACTTAAATGGGAATGAAGAATTAATTGAACTACGTGGAGGGGTTGACACCTGTTTATAAGGTGGACCTCTAGTAGAGGCTTTCAAAAACAGTTTTGGGGAAAGAAAGACAACTTCTTATTTAATGGCTCCAATGTTAAGCTGAATGGGTACCAAACAATTCTCTATTTGTATGTTTTTGCACATGGAAATAAATTTCATTCCATTCAAAAAAGTGCTTAAGAAATAATAAAATATTGTAGTTATGTTGTTTTTAGAAAAAACAAAGACAAAGGACATATATAAGTTGGAGTTCTGTTCAAGAATATCTTTGCTTTTAGGGAAAATGAAGATTTTACCTTTCTTTTTTTTCCTTTTGGGCAAAAAAGTTCGAGTTTCTAAACTCCAAAACAGCAAACATTCAAAGCAAGCTGAATTTATTTCGGGCAGGATCTGTTGTTAGCAGCTTACATGGAATGGAAGGTTTATATTCTTTAGGGATTTAAAGTATACTCACTAAATTTTTCTTTCTTGTTGATTTATCACAGGGGTTCTCAACCTTTTCAAGCCACGGTCTGGACTACGCCCCCACAGACAACTGAGTGGGCCGGACAGTGGTCCCCACCACCACCATAAACGCTGCCGTAAAACACAACAGCAGCTGTCGTAAATGCATCCACATCTGCTTCCAGTAGTGGCAGCAACAGTGACGCTGGCCACATGAAATGGTGATGCGGGCCAGGGCCTGCCTGCTGGCCATAGGTTGAGAACCCCTGATTTATCCCATCTCATTGTCTTGCTGAGGAATTTTCAGCCTGTGGAGATTCCTTGCCTGTACGGAATAGTAACATAAGGAACAGCACATTTCCCATGGTAGTCACCAAAGCTTGCACAAACTGTGTCCACGCAAATTTAGAGTCCCTTCACTTTAAGAAGCAACACAATCCCACACAGCCGGGGTCGAAGCATTGCATGGGTTGCTTCAAAATATGTTCTGTGCTCCCTCATCTTGTCCCTCCATCTCAGGTCTTCTTTCTTTGGCTAAAACACTTGCAAAATTGTAGGTCTATCCATGGGAAGAAAGATACTGTATAGAACACATCATGAACTTTGATAGTGGAGTGGAACAACCTGACCTTTCTTACTTCCCAGACTCTCTGTCCTCTCCTAAATCCTCAGCAGATCCTTTGACCGTAAGATACTTCTTTCTGAGTCTGTCAGCAAAGATTCAAAGATATATTTTGGCAGGAGCAGAGCCTTAAGCTTGCAAAGATGAGCGCAATGGCATTTCTGTTGGCCCTCAAGAACAAATCAAATCCTACCTCCACCAGTAGACTAAAGCAATAGCAATTACACTTCTATACTGTTTCATAGCACTTAGACCACCCCTCAGGAGGTTCACAAGCTAATTAGTATTTTGTCACAAACAAGCTCAGTACTCATTTTATCCACCTCAGTAGAACAGAAAGCTGGGTCATCTTTGAGCCAGTGGGGACAGAACTCAGATTGTGGGCAATGAAATAAAATCTCTTTATTAGGGCCAACTGAAAATCTATAAAAGTAAATAGGGTTATATAGTTCTCAAAGTTTAAAGGGATTTCAAGAAAACGTCATTGCTGCACCAAGCATACATTGCTCATTACTTATAAAGCATGTAACTAAGTTCCTTTGGATTAGTTACTTCCAACATCTACCCACGATTTAAGCTTCCCCCAGTCTAAATTTCTAATAGTGCCTTGAGCCATCTTTGTTGTCTTTGTGTCCTTTTCACCGGTGTTAAAACGGGTTTAATCTTAAATCAAAGAAAACAATTGCTTTACCCATGCCTTTCCCTTCTGCAGAGATTAAATTTTGCTCCCTATTCTGAGCTCCTCCTATGCAAGAGTGATAGGCACACATGTTTTGCTAAGCCAGACTATTTTATGTCCAGTCATCGACACTTTATCATCTGGGCTATTTTAAAAACTGTCATTTGTATTGAAACATAGACCATTTATATTAAAAGTACAGTATCAACTTTTAAGAAGGGTAAATACAGAGACAGTATTTAATAAAGATTTGGGAAGCCTAGGCTCAAATTCCCATTAAGTGACCTTCGGTCGGTCAGCCTTACTTCCCAGCCTGCTCTGCCTCACAGGATTGTTGTGTAGATAAACATGGAAGGAAGAGGCCACCTTCACTGTATAAGTGTCAGGAATAAACAGACAGACAGATAAGAGGGAAAACTATTTCCTACAAAATGTTTTTTCCTTTGCTTTCTCTCTTATTCTAAATTTTAACCTCTCACTTTTTCCATCACCTTTTAAAAAATTTAATATATACTACTTAGTTCAGGGGTTCCCAAACCTTTCACACTGCGGGCCTGACCATGCCCCCAGACAGCTGAGTGGGCCAATCACATGGTTCCTCCTGCCATAAACACTGCCATAAAACGCATCCATGGCTGTCGTAAACATGTTTACCACAGCCACGGGTGCATTCGTGACAGTGTTTACAGCAGGTGTGTTTACGCATGTGCAGGCATGTTTTACAGCTGTTGTAAATGTGCATGCTTCTGCTTCCAGGAGCGGCAAGGGCATCGCAGGCCACATGAAATTGTATTTATTTATTTTTCTAATTTGTATTACTGCCCAACTTTGAAGACTCTGGGCGGCTCACAGAAAATAAAACCAATGGCAGTTTTAAAAAAGCAATAAAAACCCCATTAAAAAACTACTGACAAGAATTTTAAAAAGCTCAAAAGCTTAAAAGAGAGAGTGTGTTCTACTAAATTAGCCAGTAGGCCAGGGTTAGCATGCCACCAGTGCCCCACACCTGTCCTGCCAGCCAGGTTTTTAACCCTTTCCTGAAGGGCAGCAACTCTGTCTGGAGACGCAGCTCAATTGGCAGGAGGTTCCATAGGGCCGAAGCAGATACTGAGAAGGCCCTCTTTCTGGTGCTAGAGAAACGCACCCCTCTAGCAGATGGAACAATGAGAGAGCCTCTCCGGTCTGCTCTGTTGGGATGGACAGATGTTCTTGAGGTGACACGGTCTCTTAAGTATCCTGGCCCACTACCATATAGGGTTTTAAAGGTAATTATCAGCACCTTGAATTGCACCCAGAGGCACACTGGCAACCAGTGCAGCTCCCGAAGCAGTGGCAAGGCATGAGCATAACACCAGCACCCCAGCACCACCCGGGCAGCCGCATTCTGGACCAATTGCAGCCTCCGAATGGTCATCAAGGGCAGCCCTATGTAGAGCACATTACAATAGTCAAGTCTGGAGGTGACCAGAGCGTGTGTGACCATGAGCAAGGAGTCCCTATCTAGGAGAGGGTGTAACTGGTGTATAACACGAAGTGGGGCCAGCGGTCAGGTCTGACCCGCGGGCTGTAGTTTGGCCACCCCTGACTTAGTATAATAACTTTTCAAGAAGGAGAGGGTATCTCAGAGGCAGGCATCAGTGCAAGTCTATAACTAGTTAGGAACTGCAACAAAATAGTCTTCAACACAGCCTATACACCCGATGGGGGAGGAGGAGGAGACGATGGCAATGATCACTGCACCAGGAGCCAAGGCTGTTGCGATGAACTGGATGCTGCAGATTCTTTCAGACGGTGAAGGACCATCCTTTTGCACATTGCTTGCATTTGATCTCCCAGGAATGCTGGTGGTGTCTAAAAAGGGCCAGTTAGTGAGTCTAAAAGGGGAGGGTGGACCGCATAGCATCCTCTCTGCTTTGGCAGCCAGGAACTTGAAATGTAATTTGACCAAGGCCAAGCTTTAACTGCATTGTCTGCCTCCCTGTTTCAACCCCAGAAAAGTGGTTGACCCGTCTCTCTGCCATTATAAACTCTGCTCCAACTTTAAAAGTAACATGATCGGAAATTAGCTGCTTCCACTCCCTCCCATCCATGCACAAAGTTGTAATGGAGTTACATTCGAAATGCAGCATAACAAGTGGAAACAGTGTAAAGACTGTTTAGTACAGGGATTCTCAACCTGTGTCCTATGGGCTGTATGCGGTCTGCGGCACCACTTCCTGTGGCCCCCACTGCCTCTACCACACCAGGAAGTGCCATGTGGTGGATGAAGGGCAAAATGGCAATCTGGCCCCTGAAGCTATCTGAGGGAGCGTGACCTGGCCTCTGGCTTTTAAAAGGTTGAGAAATTTTGGTTTAGTGCAACAAGCAATGTGCTATAGCTACTCCATCTATTTTATTTTCAAGGGCATTTTGAGCTTTTCAGAGTCGTTCCAAATGGATTTTGTTCAAGTTGTTGGCCACTTCTTTGTTGACCCGCTGATGTATGGAGATCCTGTGTTGCTATAAAAAAATTAATAGTAACAATAGAGTTTCTAACCTTTGTATTTAAGTAATCTACTGTATTCTTCTTTTGTGTCTAAGTCAAACTTTAAACTGCCAAAATGACCGGGTCTTCTTAGCTTTGTCATTGGCCTATTCTGTTTTGCCTCATTTGTTCCCTTTCACTGACTGGAATTCCAATGATGATTGAATTAACAAGGCTTCCCCTTTCACTTATTGTCACATGATACTTTGTTACAGTTTGGTCAACAGGCAGGTATGCTGCTGCTTACATGGGTCACCACTAGGGGAGCTCCAATACTGAGGCGGATCTAGTCCTTTTCCCCATCCTGGAGTACCAGAAAGGCGGGTAGCTTTTCACAGAGGTCCCAGCCGTGCATTTCTATGGAAAACGAGTCTCCGCACTTCCGGGAGTCTGGGTTTGGGGGGGGGGGATTCAGTGATACGTGTATGCTTATGTCTTTGTGTTCAAACTATGTGTGCGTGTGCTGCTTGTGCAACCTATTTATCCTGGATGAACAGGGGGCAACCAATGGTTAGATAGAGCAGGGAATCTGATTACTGACAGCTAGAGAAAATGATTTCATCTTTCAAACATTTCCACTTCTTTATGGAAACTGGCAGGGCTTTATTTTCCTTTTGGTCTGAAGGAATAAATGGCTTTTGATCACCAGTGAATTTGCATGCATGGAAACCAGAGGTGTCCATACTCAAATCTAAATTTAATCCTGTTTTATCCTGCATTGATTTCTTGGAGCACTAGATTCAAAGGTGGATTCTTTTACTTTACCATATACACCCTGTATGATTACTCTTAATTCATAGTTATAAAATCACCTTATAATGCTAACATACCATCCTCATCCTATCTCACATATCTTCCCTCATATTATAATTTTCAGCCTTCCTGAATTATAGAAAACTAGCATTTTTTGCCTGGTCTTGCCGGGCAGGTTTGGATTGTGTGCTGGTGGTGGGGTGACTGCCAGCCCTTCAAAACAGCTGAAGGGGTAATTGAAAGATGGCAGCCAGCGACCCGTCAGGGGTAGCACTATCCCTGACAGCTCGTTGGCTGCTGCCTTTGCATTTCCTCCTCAACTGTTTTGAAGGTTGACACAAAACAGCTGAGGGGCAATGCAAAGGTGCCAGCCAGCGATCCATCAGGGAAAGCGACACCCCTGACGGATCACTGGCTGCTATCTTTGTATTACCTCCTCCGCTGTTTCGAGACCTAACACGAAACAGCGGAGGGGGTAATACAAAGGCGGCAGCCAGTGATCCGCCATGGAGAGCACCTCTCCTGATGGATTGCTGGTTGCCGTGTTTGCATTTTCCCCTCAACTGTTTCAACGGTTGTTTCGTGTCAACATTCAAAACTGTTGAGGGTGAAATGCAAACACGGCAGCCAGCGATACGTCAGGAGAGGCGCTCTCCCTGGCGGATCGCTGGCTGCCTCCTTTGTATTACCCCCACCGCTGTTTCGAGAGCTAACACGAAACAGCGGAGGGGGTAATACAAAGGCAGCAGCCAGCGATCCGCCAGGGAGAGCACCTCCCCTGACGAATTGTTGGCTGCCGCCTTTGCATTTCCCCCTCAGGCGGCACAGAAGGGGTGGCAGGCAGACTGTTCCCTCAGCCCGGGCTCTGTCTGCCTCAGTAAGGCAGGGCTCTGGGCTGAGCTGTTTTCGGCACACATCGGCCGTTTTTTTTTACACGCACGCCGGCTGTCCCGCCTCCTCTGCGCTCGCGTCCTCCTGCCTGATTGGCTGAGGAGTGGCACGGCACGGAGGATGCTGGGAAGCATAGGGTTTTTTTGTTCGGGTTCATGGGGCGTTGGCCCCACTCTCGGCTTCCAGACCCTTGCAGGAGTGATCTTTGGGAGGTAAGGTAAGTGTACACGACGCATTACGGGATTGGCTAGATGTGTGTGGACACGCATTCCAGACACGCACGGCCACATCCCATTCTTATAGGTAAAGATTAAACCCCAACTGATGTTAGTAAACTGTATATTCTACTTCCAATCAAACAACAAAGAAAAGGATGCTTTATAAAAGCTGGGGAAACACCAAAAAGCAACCGCAAAAGTTTAGCCAATATAAAAATGTCTGCAGATGTTTCTGTGGACATGTGGCATGAATTACTAGACACTGGAGTGCATGAAACACTGTTACCTTCTCCACCGAAGTGGCACCTGTTTATCTACTTGCAATTTCTGGCTTTCAACCTGCAAGGTTGACAGGAGCTGCGATAGATGGTGGGCACTCATTCCATTGCACAGCACTCGGGTCTCAAACTGTTGACCTGCCAATCTTCCAGTCACCAAGCTCAGTAATAATATTTATGTTTTATTTATATCCCGCTTCCCTCAATCCAATGGACGACTCGAAGCGGCTTACAAGATATTTAAAGATACAATAATAAGATACAAAATTCAGAAATACAGTATGACAATATAATCAAAACTATAATCTAAAGATACAAAATAACAAAACCAAGAATACATTATAGCAAAAAACCTAGTAAAGCAATACAAAATTTCCAAAAACATCACATCAGCATAACATCCCAATAGACAAAGTCCTCAGGTGACAGAGCTGTTGGAGCCACGTCAGTCGCCTCACCACAGGGTCAGTCTCTCCTCCCCGCCACCACTCTCACCAGGTATGGGGGTCCAGTGAGTCCGACACATCCGGCCGCAATGGGACAGTCCTCAGCCAGCATCCGGGGCGGCGGGGCGGCTTTTGACGGCCCCGGCCGTGATGGGCAACAGCTGGGCTTTGCTCCCACCTCCCATGACCGGCAGACCCACGGGAGTGGCTTAACCACTAAGCCAATGCGGCCCTCATGGATGTGTTAGGCTCTCTAAATGTCTTGAACTACAACTCCCATAATTCCAGCACTGTTGGTTGTATTCATTGGACTGGTGGGAACTGTTATCCAATAAACCTTGTAGACCTCATGGTGGCCAACCTGTGCCTGTCTTTTTAAAAAGATGTTAAATCTCTTTGTATGGGGGCTTAAATGGGTATACTCAGCATATCTGATTCTTTTTTTTGGGGGGGGGCAGGTAAAATTCTTCTGAAGCATCCATCATGGACACCCGAACCTTTTTCCACCACAAAGAAGAAGAACAGAAGGAGGAGAGACATCAAGATTTGCAAATGACCTCAAGAACAAGGAAGACCAAGTTCAAGACCAGGTGAAGCTGATAAGTTAATTTAAATGAATAAATCCAGGAATTCTTGGTTGGTTGATTTATTTTATTTACATTCCAGGACCAAAGGCACACCACAAATTAGAAACAAATACAAATAAACATAATACATTCAGTTACAGATAAAGAGAGAGAGAGTTTTTAATACTATGATATAATTTAAGCAATTGGCCAAAATCCTGTTAGCCACACTCACAGGTATACCACAATTGGTGTATATAGTATTTCAGTGATAAATAATTGCAACTTAAGTCAACATAGGCATAAGCTATTGTGTACCACAGGAGTGGCCAACCTTTTTATGCTGCGGGCCTGACCACACACCCCAGAAAGCTGAGGGGGCCGGACCAGCCTCCCCCGCCCCCCCAGAATCAGAAGAGGGTGCATTTACAGCTGCCGTAAAAGCACTCACTTCTGCATTTACAACAGCTGCAGGCACATTTACACATGTGCGGGCGTCTTTTATGGCTGACATAAATGCATCCGCTTCCACTTCTGGGTGTTGTGGCGGCAGTGGCAGTGGCTGGCCACATAAAATGGTACCACAGGCCGGGCCGGGCTGGGCCACAGGCCATAGGATGGGAACCCTTGGTGTACCAAGTCACACAACTTGGCACACAAAAGCGAATGTTTGTGCTTGCTTCTTAATTTATGCCACGTCACCGTTAAGATTCAGGATTTTGGTCATAGTTTGTTTAATTGTATCATAACATTATTAATCCTCCCCTTTCTTTTTTTCTTTTTTTTTTTTTTACTTATTCCACTTTTTATTAGTTTTAGGCTGAAATGTTTTCATCTTCACCTGGAAGACTCTGAGTTCTCATTCTAGAAGAAAGATAGAAAATAAGTCAAATTAATGAATGGATTAAATTGGGAGGCCTGCAGCTGATAATAAAACAAACAACTTCAGTAGTGCTACATCTGGATCCCTTTCAATCAGGTTTCAGGCCTGGATATGGTACAGAGACGGCATTGGTTGCACTGATAGATGATCTCTGGCGGGAGCAGGATGGTGGCCATCCATCCCTCCTTGCCCTTCTTGACCTCTCAGCGGCCTTCGATACTGTCGACCATGGTATCCTTCTGGAACGGCTCAAAGGATTGGGGATCCAGGGCACTGTGTTATCCTGGTTTTCCTCATTTCTGGAGGGCCAGACCCAGTTGGTGTGGTTGGAGAGTGAGAGGTCCAGCCCTAGGCCCCTACTTTATGGGGTGCCTCAGGGCTCGGTGCTCTTTCCTCTCCTATTCAACATCTACATGAAGCTGCTGGGTGAGATTATCCGTTCCCATGGGGTGAGGTATCATCAGTATGCTGATGATACCCAGCTGTACATCTCAGCTTGTGGGGACTCCAGTGTTGCGGTCAATGCCCTATCCAGATGTCTGGAAGCGGTTGGGGTCTC
Organism: Bradypodion pumilum; assembly: GCA_035047305.1. Classification (NCBI taxonomy): domain Eukaryota; kingdom Metazoa; phylum Chordata; class Lepidosauria; order Squamata; family Chamaeleonidae; genus Bradypodion; species Bradypodion pumilum. The sequence continues at coordinate 31,224,584 of JAWDJD010000007.1, forward strand.
GATGGGGGACAACGGGCTACAATTGAATCCCTCCAAGACTGAGTGGCTTTGGACAGTGTTATCCAGGGAGCTGCCAACTTTGGTCTTGGATGAGGCTGCTTTGCCCCAGACAGACCCGGTACGCAACTTAGGAGTCCTCCTAGATTTGGGACTGCTACTTGTAGATCAGGTGGTGGCTGTGGCCAGGAGGGCTTTCGCACAGCTTTGCGTCATCTGTCAGTTGCGTTCGCTTCTGGACCGGGACTCCCTGCTCATGGTCACACGTGCTCTGGTGACCTCCAGGCTAGATTATTGCAATGCGCTCTACATGGGGCTGCCCTTGACGACCATTCGGAGGCTACAGCTGGTACAGAATGCAGCAGCCTGGGTGGTGATGGGGTGCGGGCGTTATGCTCGCGCCTCACCATTGCTTTGGGAGCTGCACTAGTTACCAGTTTGTCTCCGGGTGCAATTCAAGGTGCTGGTTTTGACCTTTAAAGCCCTACATGGTAGTGGGCCAGGATACCTAAGAGACCGCATCGTCCCAAGAGTGTCTGTCCGTCCAACCAGAGTGGACCGGAGGGGCTCTCTAAGTGTTCCATCTGCCAGAGGGGCTCGCCTCTCTGGCACACGAAGGAGGGCCTTTTCCGTGTCCGCACCGGCCTTGTGGAACCTCCTGCCAGTAGAGTTACGGGTGCAGACGGAGCTGCTGCCTTTCAGAAAAGAATTAAAAACCTGGCTGGCGGGGCAGGTGTGGGGCCTGGATGGAAGAGTGGCTCCCGCCTGTTGGCTTATAAAATGAAGACTCCCCATCTTTTTAATGCAGGCAGTTTTGATGTGGTTAGTTTTTAATAGGTGGGTGGGTATGTTGGGGTTTTAATTGTTTTTAATATGTATGTTTTAATCCTGTTGTGAGCCACCCTGAGTTGGGTTCGCCTGCTTGGGCAGCATAGAAATTTGTATTATAAATAAATAAATAAATAAATAAATAAATAAATAAATAAATAAATAAATTTGGCAGCAGATGCCTAATTTTTTTAAAAAAAAAATCTACACATTATTTAAAAGCTGCTAAAATCAGAACCATTTAATATCTGGAGAAATCAAGGTGTTGTTTTTTTAACTTGAAACTATTACCAAAAAGCAGATGAGTAGTCCTTGTTCTCTCAACATCAGCTGTCCAGGTTTCTTGTACATTTTTTTAAAAAAATAAAATTCAGCTGTTACTGGCCATTAAGCCATTTTAATTGTGACATGAAGGCAGCATTCTGTAATAAACTATCAGGCCAGGTGATGAAAGGAAAATTGAAAGCTCACCTTTAACTAAAGTTAGATTAAAGTTCAATTAAATGTCAGATAAGATTTTAACTGATTATTAAAATCAGCCCATCACTCCAGCTAGGCAAATAATTTAAAACTTAACCTCTAAATGCTAACATGGTTAGTTTCTAATGAAATCGTTTTGCTGAATACTTAGACACATTACTCCTGTGAACAACCTCTCCCCAGCTGGAGGATTCTGGCAACTGTAGTCTTTTAAAGTAACATTTCTTGTTTTTAAAAGTTTGAAATTTCTCTATGGTTCTTTCACTAGCAATAGGGTTATTTTCCAGGTGCAACACAGTAATGCTGAAAGGTGTGTTCATTAGTCTGTACCGTGTTACCTTCAATTTTGTAATGTCTCTTCCTCCTAGATTTGTTGTCTCTTTATTTATTTTAATTTCTTTCTGTTTATTTCTTTTCATTTGACTTCCCATCCCTTTATTCAACAGCGAGGAAGAAGAGGGCTTCACGCAATCAGATTACTCTATAGCGTCTGCACTTGCGCTAGTGTCTGAAGTATCATGGTAGGTTCATTTAGTTTACTGGCTAAACATTTTCTAACATTGCAACATGATCATCAAAATCCTATTGCTTAGTTAATACTCATTTAAGGCAAACAGTGTAACTTTCAGTGGTTCCTTGTGGACGTTAATAAGCACCCAGAGGTGTTTTTTGCCTTATGCAGGCGTAACTATGAGACTGCAGTGGCTTAGTGCTTAAGACACTGATCTTGATGAGTGGAAGGTCAGCAGGTCAGCAGTTCGAGACCCGAATGCTGCATGGCAGAGTGAGCCCCCATTGTCTGTCACAGCTCCTACCAACCTGGCAGCTTGAAAGCAAGAAATTGCAAGTAGATAAATAGGTACTGCTTTGGTGGGAAAGGTAACAGAATTCTGTGCACTCCAGTTTCTAGTCATGCCTGCCACATGACCACGGAAATGTCTGCAGACACAGACAGCGCTGACTCTTTTGCTGTAAACATTGATGAGCACTGTACCCTAGAGTCAGCTACAACTGGCTTTCAAGCAAGGGAGACATTTAACTTTACATAGCTGTAACTACACAGGAGGGTTTTGGCCAAGGAGCTTAATAAGGACAATAAGGGTAATTTCCCTGTGTAGAACCAGAACTGATATAACTTTTTCTAGAGACAGATCTATCAACAAGTGGCTTGACAATATTGAGAGTTATCTGTACAGATTCATCTTAGAATTCTCAAATTCTCACATTGGGGTGGAAAATCTCCAGAAGTTTTGAGGCGACATGCATCTACCTGTGGAGTATGGAGGTCTACATACACACACCCTGCCTATAACATACAAACTTCTCATATGACTTTTTTTTTGCAAGTGGTCCCTGACTTGAGCTTTCTTCATATAGGACAGTGATGGCAAACCTTGGCACTCCAGGTGTTCTTGGACTTAAATTCTCAGAATCCCAAGTCTCTGTGAATCCACACAAATGGGTTTACTGCATGCAGTAAAATCCATTCTTGTGGATTCACAGAGACATGGGCTTCTGGGACTTGATATTCAAGAACACTGGGAGTGCCAAGGTTCACCATCACGGTTATAGGACTTTTTCTTGCCCCACCCCCTTGAGCACACACAACACCTGCACTGTGTCTTATACATAAACAAAGTCTGCATTTCAAGGTTATCAAGTCATTTCTCACATTCCAACTTGTCATACCCTCATATTTCCCCCACCCACCTAATAATTGAGCATTTCCCCCATTTTTTTTTCATTTCTGCTGTTGACTGCTTTCTTTCAATTAACCAGCAGTTTATCAGATCTTGCGGAAGGTCAGCAGTTCGATTCCCAAGTACTGCAGGACGGAATGAGCTCCCGTCTTTGTCCCAGCTCCTGCCAACCTAGCAGATCTAAAGCAAGAAATTGCAAGTAGATAAATAGGGACCACTTCGATGGGAAGGTAACAGCGTTCCGTGCGCTCCGGTGTCTAGTCATGCCTGCCACATGACCACGGAAATGTCTGCAGAAGCAGACAGCGCTGGCTCTTCGGCTTAGAAACAGAGATGAGCACTGCACCCTAGAGTCGGATACGACTGGCTTTCGAGCAAGGGAAACCTTTACCTTTACTTTACCTATCAGATCTTGACAGTGCTTTATACTATTTCAGACCGTGTAGTATGCCCGCGTGCCTAGGTTGGACATTACTCTTCTTGCTTCGTTCGCTCACTAACGCACACGGCTGGAGAACCAACACGAGCGTTAATGGAAGAGAAATTGGGAAATCGGGCTTAGATTAATTGGCATTAATTATAAAGAGCCTGGCTGGGGAATTGCGGAGAAAATAGGACAAAGGGTAAAAAAGTAGCTGACTCCAAGGTCGAATTCGCTCTTCCCCTTCTGGTCTCGAGAAGACCGTTGGTCTGCAAGATTTCAGGCAACAATCTTACCTGGCCTAAAAGCCTTATGGGCTCGTTGGATTGGAAATTTGCTGTATAAAACACATTGATGTACTATTTCTTGGGCCTCACGCCAACAGCTTAGTGAGAATCCCATGTACAGAAAGAAACCACGCAGCACAGCCTAAACTTACAAATTTATTGTTCTAAGCATGTGTCTTCATTTGCAAAAAGTTCTACATTTGCATCAGTTTTGACTGCTTTGGGAGCAATTCAAATACCAAGGAATACATAACACAAGATGGGACACGTTTAAAAAACCATGGTTTATTTTAAACTACCTAGCATTAAAATAAGCATGGTTTATTTTACACTAGGGATCATTTATTTTGTACTGATCCCTAAACCGTTGCATTCTTCTGTGCATATCTATGTGCAAGGACATAAAGTTTGCAGGATGTTACACAGCCAAGTTGTTTTTCTTTCTTCCCCACAATCCTTAAGTTATATCTCTATCACAGTTCAGCAGTCAGCCATCCTGGCAAAGAATTGTTTTAATGCCAGAACAGTAAAAAAATAAAAATAATAATGTTGCAACATTATAACAGTGAAATGTCTTTTAAAATAAATGTTATGACTTTATAACAGTAACTTTTTTAAAAAAATAAATGTTGCAACGTTATGACAGTAAAATATTTTTAACCAATAAACGATGTAACATAGCAGTGTTGTTTGTTTTTGTTTTTTTTAAAAAATAAATGTTGTAAGAATTAAACAGTAAAAAAAATTTTTTTAATGTAACTGTGTCAGGTACAGAACAGCAGCAATAGGTTAGGTCTGTGATGGCGAACCTTGTCACTCCAGGTGTTCTTGGACTTCAATTCTCAGAAGCCCAAGTCTCTGAATCCACACGAATGGGTTTACTGCGTGGATGCATAGTAAACCCATCTGTGTGGATTCACAAGGACTTGGGCTTCTGGGAACTGAAGTCCAAGAACAGCTGGAGTGCCAAGGTTTGCAATCACTGGCTTAGGTCAAGGTCTACCTTGCTCAAAAACCAGTCATGTCCGAATCTATGAGCTGATGTTCATCTCCATTTACAGCCAAAGAGCCAGCGCTGTTTGCATCTGCAGATGTTTCCATGGTCACGTCGCAGGCTGGAGTGGTACCCATTTAATCTACAGTACTTGCAATTTCTTGTTTTCAAACTGCTAGGTTGGCAGGAACTGAGCCAGATGGCAGGAGCTGACTCTGTTGCTCAGCACTTTGGTCTTAAACTGCTGACCTGCTGACCTTCCAGTCAGCATGGTTCAGACAAGGTAGTTTCCAAGAACGCAAAAACCCACTTGACCTTCACCCAATTTCAAAACAAAACCAATTGAAACCCGATTCTTTTTGTGGATTGCCCACTCACGCAATTGGCCTAAACTGTTCCTGCAGGGTCTGCTCGGCAGAGAAAACCGCCTCGAGGACCACCCGGACTCTTAGGGACCAGAAATTGGGTTCAGGCGATTAATTGATAGTGTTATTAATTCACTCACAAACCATGGCTGAATGACCTGGTCAGACACAGGCTGCTCTCACAAGGTGGCAAACTCTGATAAGCACACACAATAGCATGACTCATGACCACAGGTCGTGGGTAAGGTCAAACTGTAGTAAACATGATGACCTTAAGTCAGACCCGGAAGATCCCCAGATAATGGGAGAACAATAGTCCTCACCAGTCCCAGTTGTCAGGGGCAACCGAACTTCCTGATGACGTACAAGCATCAGCTTTTCAGCTTTTCAGGGCAGCCTCTGTGAATGTGGCTGGTCAGTAAATTTCCACAGGGAAAAAGCCCTCTGAATGAAATCATGAAGAACCCACATGTACAAACTCCAGAGTAATAAATATCACGATCCAGACCTCAGTCGGGGCTGGACTTTTCACCATCTTCTGCCTCGTGTACTTTCCTTGAGTCCAGCTACTCCGACCTCAGTGGGCCATTTCTGTGACCCAGCGGGCCATATCTGGCCCACTCCAACACTTTTAATAGTCAAGACACACCCTAAGAGCAGCTTATCTTACCAAGGAGATAATAGGCTCCTCAGAGATGGTGTTTCTGTCACTAACAGCCGGGAGTGTCTTCCTTCCCTTCCTTCCCAGATTCAACAAAGGAAAGCCCAGCTATCAAAACTCTGTTGGTCGTTCCAGGTCTCCTTCCGCTCTAGAAAGTCAAGGCTGATCATCTGTTATGCTATCACCCCTCAAATTGGACCATGGCCAGCTGGACTCAGCAGGATGTGTGTGTGCACACTCGTGTGTGTGTGTGTGTGTGTGTGTGTGTGTGTGTGTGTGTGTGTGTGTGTGTGATGGCATCTGTGTCTTTCCTTTTGCCATAGCATATCAAGCTGATTGTGTGTCAGCTGGCTGCACAAATAACCTTCTCAGGCAACAGTATCTTATGGGCTTCTTTGGTTGGATCCAAATCTCCAATTAACCCACATTTCGTCCATGTAAAAAAAGCATAGTAAAGGTAAAGGTCACCCTTGCTCGAAATCCAGTCATATCTGACTCTAGGGTTTGGTGCTCATCTCTATTTATAGCCAAAGAGCCAGCGCTGTCTGCATCTGCAGATGTTTCCATGGAATCATGTAGCAGGCATGATTAGAGTGTACAGAATGCTGTTTACCTTTCCCACTGAAGTAGTACCTATTTATCTACTTGGAATTTCTTGCTTTCAAACTCCTAAGTTGGCAAGAGCTGGGACGGAAGCTCACTCCATCATGCAGCACTCATGTCTCGAACTAGTGACATGCCAACCTTCAAGTTGCCAGGTTGGGCATCTTAACCACTAAGACACTGTACATATCTGCTTACCTCTCTTATTTTACTTCAAAGATTTTGGCATTATTATTATTTCTAAACTATTCCCTTAATCATATCTGCTATTGATAGACAAGAAAATGCAGACTAGGGTAGCATTATGCAAACAAGAGAGTGGGGAAAATAAAGAACTTGGATTTGTAAAGCAGAGTGCTCTGTTTTATGCTTCTCACCCGCCAGGGAAAGTAGGATGAGACGGGAAGCTGCTATTCTGGAGTTTGAGAAGAGAGGACAGAGACAGGTTCATTTTGGGAATGACATGGAAAAGCTGGAAAAAGACATCATCAGGCATTGCCGATTTCTGCGTGTGAGGGTGGACAGGATGGCCTTACGGAGAAAGGTAACAGAAGACTTTCTGGCCTGAGTACATGAGTTGTTTGAAATACAAAGTCAACAGCAGTAAAGCATGTTTGCTTTTGAATCATCCAAAATGGGTTAAAGTTCAGCATGCTAGCTAGCCGTAAGCTGATACAAAGTTTTGATAACGAAGCAGCATAACCTTCCATCCACTTTTATCAGTTTGCAAAGTATGCACAGAGGATTGTAAATTACTGTACATCAGGTTCAGGATCTGTAACACTATGAGCCTGAACTGCCTTTTATTCTTCTCCTCCTCCTCCTTCTTCAAGTGCCATATCCGATTTCGAATATTGGCTCTCCTCATGGCGATCAGCCATGAAGATTGTTTTGGAAACAATATAATGCAGTGGCCTTCCATTGCCTTCCGCATCGCAGCGTGACACCCCTACCACTGATCCAGGTCTGCAAGTTACTTTCTGGTCCCGAACCCTTTTGGCAAACAACATCCTCCTCAGCCCCAGGCCAGGATTTATGAAGCAGCTGCCCTCCATCAAGATGAATTCAAGTGAGATTTAATCCACTTTGGGGACCATTACCCTTCCCTGTGGACTTCACCACCCAAGGCCACTAGTAGTCCTCAGGGTTGTCAGGTTAGTTAACTACAACCTGACAATCGGTGTTGAATCCCTGGCAGTATGGTCTACTCCAGGGGTTCCCAACCTTTTCTAGCTGGGGGCCAGATCACACTCTCTCAGTCAGCTTCAAGGGCCAAATGGCCATTTTGCACTGCCTGAACAATGGGGGTGGCCATTTTGTCCCAACAGTTTCAAAGGGGTAGCCATTTTGTTTCTCGAATGCCCTTGGAGGCACAGGGGCCACATGAAATGTTGCCGTGGGCCAGATCCAGCCCATGGGCCTTAGGTTGGGAGTCCCTGGTGTACTCTATTACCATAGTAGGATAACCTGGCCAGACCGCAGAACTGTCTCTAGAAGCAAAAATGATGAAGCTGCGTTTTGTCATATTTTTTGGTACATTGTGAGACAGCAGGATTCTCAGGAAAAGACCATATTGTTTTGAAAGGTGGAAGGCAGTGAGAAAAGAAGAAAGCCAAGCATAAGATGGATCGATTCCATGGGGAAGCCACAGGCTTGAGTTTGCCAAAGTTGAGCAGGGTTGTTGAGGACAGGGCATTTTGGAGAGTAGGAGATGACTTGAAGGCACATAACAACAATATTACAAGTTCTTTGTGGAGGTGGTAATGGATACAGCTGCTCCTGTCCGGCAGTAATGTATGCTGTGCATAGACATTCTCCGGTGTAATTAGAATCAACAGCTGAAGTAACCAAGCCGGTAGAGAACTCTTAATGTCTGTTATAATTCTGTAGTGAATTCTGGAACTCTAGCTCTGGTTTTGTTATGACTAAACTAGGAAATTAAATAACGTAATAAAATATGGACAGCAGGGGTTGGGAATTCAGTCCCCTGCTGTGCCTCCTCGGAGAGGAGCTAGTTTGTGTGTCTTTGCACACGTTTTGTGGTTCCAGTGCACCTCCAAGAGGAAAGGGCTGGTAAACTACTTCTGTGTATTTCCCAGCTATAACACCCTAGAAAAGGTCTCCAGAAGTCAAAAACAACTTGACAGCACACAGTTATTACTTAAAGACATTCTTGTAATTCAGTGATGGTGAACCTTTTAGAGACTGAGTGCCCAAACTGCAACCCAAAAACCATTTATTTATGGCAAAGTGCCAACACAGCAACAGGGGAGGAAGGAAATACTGTACTCCCATTGGGAGGCTGGGCAGAGGGGCAGGGTGAACTCTATGCTGGGGGGGGGAAGTGCTCCCATTGGCCTGCTGGACAGAGGGATGGGGTGAACTCTGTGCTGGAGAGGGAGGAAGCGCTCCCATTGGGCTGCTGGGCAGAGGGGCAGGGCAAACTCTGTGCTGGAGTGACTGCACAGGTGCCCACAGAGAGGGCTCTGAGTGCCACCTCTGGCATGCGTGCCATAGATTCACCACCACTGTTGTATTTAATCAAACATTCATCCAGTTGCAGTTTCTCTTTCCCTTGCCTGTGTTTTATTATTTTTATTTATTTTTATTTTCAACTTATATGCCACCCCACTCACGAAGTGCGACTCTGGGCGGCTCGCAAATATATCACAACCTCAACAATACACAACACAGCAAAATACTGCAAGATACTAAATACACAATAAAACACAATTTAACTCTAAAATATAAAAAAAATAACAAAGTCCTTGCCGCTCAACGTCCTCAACAGAGTTCGGAGATCAATGTCCTCAACGAAGCCCGCGGTTCAACGTCCTTTACAGCTTTGGCGGCTTTTTTAAAGCCCTCAGACTCTGGCTGGTGACGATGGCTCAGAGGGGGCAAAATTATTCTGGGTTGATTTGGTGTATGCAAACCAAGACACAGGACACAGCCTCGGGCTGGGTTAACTCAGGTTTATTGCATCGTGGACAGAGGGAACATGAGGTAATGGCGGATCGATAGCTCTTTATATACAGTAGTAATACATTTGAACGTGGTGCCACGGTAGCCCATTGGCTACTGTCTGCGTGACGTCATTGCGGGTCACGCCCTTCTTGTCCAGGTGTAGGTGGTGGCGGGAAAACTTCCCGCGCTGTTGCCTTTGATGAGTTCGGACCAAGAGAGCTTGGACGCTCGCTGCTGCCAGCTGGTGGTCATTAGCTCGCGTCCTATTACAGGGTTTATATGATACAGCTGAAGGTTACATTGTTGCTATAGGCAAGGTTACATTGGCTCAGATACATTGTAATCCATGTGTAAGATAAAACCATCAGAACACAACACCCCTCCCCCCTAGGACGAGACAAAGTCTCGAGCCCACACTTAAACACACTCCCCCCCCCCTTAGGAGACAAAGTCTCTCAGCCAAGATGGCTTATTTCGAACACGCTGGGGTCTCGATGCGGGCTGCCTCTCCCCGGGTTTGCTACCTTCTCTTTGTCCCCTGGTTTCCTGTCCTGTAATTGGAGAGGGAGACTCGTTAGTGACTTGCCGCGGCTCCGCGGCGTTGTTGGGAGGTGTGCTCTTTCTTAGGGAGGAACCGGGGGCACTGGGGGCTAACGAAAAACCCCTCTTCTCGCTTGGATGGGTGGGGGAACACTCCTGAAAACCCCCCCGGCTCGCAAAATCAAAATCAAAATTACAATCGGGGGCAGCGGTCGCGAACTCCTCTCCCCCTTCCCCGGCCCCTGATAGGACTGGCGTATCAAAAGGGTATGAGTCGGGGCCGCTGCTTCTGCCTTCCCCCCTTGCTTGAGCGGGTGGGGGAGAACCCTAACGCTGAATCCTGTTGCTGAGCCCCACTGACTGGCCCACTCACTCGGTGCCTCAGTTGGTCTGCGTGCCTCCTCCAGAGGAGGCCGGTGTTAGTCTCGACCCGGTACGACACTGGCCCCGTCTGTTCTACAACCGTCCCCGGTACCCAGGCTGGCCCTGCGCTGGAATAGTTCCTGCAGTGAACAGGGTCACCGGCGGCGAAACCTTTCGAGACTGCCAACCCTATGTTTTTCCCTTTATCCTCGACTCTCGTCGGGTCTAGCCTGGACAGGATCGTGGTCAGTTTTCGCCGCATCAAGAGCTCCGCCGGCGAGTAGCCTGACGCTAAGGGGGTTACCCTATACGCTAAGAGGAACTGGCATACTTGGTGATTCAGGTCCCCCGGGCCCATGCGCCGCAGCGCCTCCTTTGTTGTACGCACCAGCCGTTCCACTTGGCCATTCGTGGCCGGGTGAAACGGTGCGGATGTGACATGCCGAATGGCGTTTGCCTCCATGAATGCTCCGAACTCAGCGGAGGTGAAGCAACTAGCGTTATCGCTGACTAAAGTGTCGGGTAAACCGAATGTGGAAAAGACTCTCCTTAGCTGGCTAATTGTCGTGGCGGAGGACGTGCTCTTTACTGGGATAACCTCCAGCCACTTGGAGAACGCATCCACCACCAGGAGAAACATGGTTCCTCGGAATGAGCCAGCGAAATCTACGTGCACTCTGGACCATGGCCCCCTTGCTGTGTCCCACTCCCTATGCGGAAGACGGGCCGCCTCAGGTCGGGACCCCTGGCACGCCTCGCAAGTGCCGACCATGTGCTCAATGTCCGCGTCCAGCTGTGGCCACCAGAAGTAACTCCGGGCCAGCGCCTTTGAACGAACTATGCCCGGGTGGCTGACGTGCAGCAGTTCGAGCACCCTCGTCCGCAGGGGCGTAGGGACCACCACCCGTTGGCCCCACAAAAGGCACCCCCTCTCTAGGGACAACTCTAGCTTTTTCCTAAAGAATGGGTCGAACTCTGTACTCGGGGACGATGCCGGCCACCCCTTCTGTACCCATGAACTAACTTTCTCCAGCGTCCTGTCCTTGCCTGTCGCCCTAGCAATGTCGGCTGGTACTATTGGGGGTGCGTCTAAAACCTCAATTAGCAACACCTGGCGGTCTCTTTCTGCTCTCGCCTTTTGGTCGTCCGACAAGGGCAAAGGGGATCTCGAAAGCGCATCAGCATGGCTGATCTCCTTTCCGGGCCGGTACTCCAACTCATGTTGGTACGCGTTGAGGAAAATAGCCCATCGCAGCATTCTCGGGGACAGGATCTGCGGCGTGGGCTTGCTTGCCGTGAAAATCCCTAACAGTGGCTTGTGATCGGTCACGATTTTGAACGGGCGGCCATACAAAAAATCGTGAAATTTTTTGGTCCCCGCTACTATTGCTAACGCCTCCCTGTCGGTTTGTGCGTAATTTCGCTCCGCTTGGGACAGGGACCTTGAGTAAAACGCTACCGGGGCCTCCCTTCCGTCCTCCAACACGTGGCAAAGCACCGCCCCCACCCCCACCGGGGATGCATCACAAACTAGGACCACTGGCCGTTTGGGGTCGAAGTGCGTCAGGATTGCCTCAGATGTTAGGAGTTGCTTTAGCTCTTTGAACGCCCTCTCGTGCTCGTCACCCCACATCCATGTCTCCTCCTTTTTAAGTAACCGATGGAGCGGTTCGGCCACGGACGCCTTCCGCGGGAGGAATGTATGGTAAAAATTGAGGAGCCCCAGGAAGGACTGTAGCTCGGTTTTGGATGTGGGGCGAGGGGCCTTTTTAATGGCTGCTACTTTGGATTTAGACGGTTTAATCCCCTCGGGTGTGATCCGGAACCCTAAAAACTCGACCTCGGTTTCGAAAAAGACACATTTGTCCTTCCTCAATCTCAGCCCCGCTTTCTCGAACACGGTCAATACTTTGTCCAACCTCTTTGCCAGTTCAGCCTCACTCCCCCCTGTTATCAACACGTCATCAAAATAAGGCAACACCCCCTCCAGTCCCTTCAGGAGGCGTTCCACAAGCGACTGAAAAAGGCCGGGTGCCGAGTTCACGCCAAACTGTAACCGCGACACCTGGAACGCTCCTTTATGTGTAACTATCGTTTGTGCCGCGGCCGTGGCGGGGGTCACAGGAAGTTGCTGATAGGCTTGTGCCAAATCGAGTTTGGCGAAACACTTTCCCCCATTCAGCCTGGCCAAAAGGTGGCTGATCACTGGCACCGGGTATGCATTAGGGCGGATCGCCTTGTTAATTGTACACTTATAATCAGCGCAAATGCGCACCTCCCCGTTAGCCTTCAGAGCCGTTACAATTGGAGTTTCCCACTCCGCGGAATCAACAGGAATAAGAATCCCCTGGCCCACCAGTTTATCCAGTTCCGCCTCTATCTTGTCCTTGAGTGCGAACGGCACCCTGCGCGGTTTGAGTCTTATCGGGCGGACCTCCGGGTCTATGTCGAAAGCTACAGGGGGTCCCTTGAACTTTCCGAGACCTTTCTTAAAAACGGCGGGATGCGCATCGCAAACCGCTTGTATTGGGTCCCCCCCCACGGTATGCACTCCCCCTATGAACAAACCTAAGGGCTGAAACCACTGTGTCCCTAGGAGGCTACAGCTTCCCCCCTTGAGGACAACTAGGGGCAGTTCCGCAGAATGTCTCTTAAAATTGACCCGAAATTTCCCGACCCCCAACACCGGAATGCTGTTTCCCTGTACGTCTCGTAGCGTGGACCTCAACGCTTTAAGTTTGGGCCGCACGTGGGGGTCGATTTTCAAAAACTCTTTCTGGGGAATTATAGAATAGGAGGACCCCGAGTCAATTTCCATCTTAATAGGGGCCCCTTGTACTAATACCTCAACGAAGTAATGGGACTGTCCCGCGGACACGCTGAACACTGGGGCGTCGTCCTCGCTGTCGTCCGAGACGCGGCCCACGCCATCCTGCTTCCTCGTGGTCTGGGCGCCATCTTTGGGCCTCGCTGGACGGTCCGGTCTGGCCGCACGGTCTTGTGACTGCCTCCGGCCCTCCTTCCGTTTTCTGCATGCCTTGGCGATGTGCCCCCGACGGCCGCAGGTGTAACATTCGGCCTTCCTGAACGGGCATCTCGCGCGCTCATGGGCCGCTCCGCAACCCTCGCAGCGTCGACCACCCTTTCGGACCTTTTGGACCTCCTCGCCGTCGCTGCCTTCCGTAGACGACTTTGAGGCCCGTCGAGTTGCGTGCACCGACTGTCCGGACTTCCCGTGCACCGAATTTTCCGCCTTGCCGGCTCTAGGATGCCACTCACGCCACTGGTGCATCTCGTCCACTCCAGCATTCGTGGACTCTGCGGCTTCCGCGGCCTCTACGACCTCTGCCAGCGTGGGTGGCGGCTCCTTGTTCATCAAACTGCGCTGTACCTCCTTGTCTTTCAGGCCACACAGCACTCCGTCCCTGAGGGCCATCTCTAGGATGTCGCCCCATTTACAGGGGGCGGCGGCTACCCTCATGGCGGCCACGAATGCCTCAACCGACTCATCCAGCGCTTGGACTCGCCTCCAAAACGCGCTCCGAGCGGGAAACATTGCCCTCGAGGGACAGAAGCGCTCTCGCAGCAGCTTCATGATGTCGTCCGCCTTAAAGTCGCTCACCTTCCTCGGAGCGATGATGCCCACCAGCGTCCGCTTGGTTTCCATCCCGAGCATTCTGGTGAGGATGGCCCTCTTCCTCTCCTCGTCGTCTCCTTTGACTCTGAGTTCCACCAGTGCCGCCTGGAAGTCCATCTCAAGCAGCTCCCAGTCTTGCGGTTTGGTGATGTTGAACCCGCTCTGTGCCCTGGCTGTTCCGTGGGGATCCATCATCCCATCCTCGTCGCCAATTTGGTGTATGCAAACCAAGACACAGGACACAGCCTCGGGCTGGGTTAACTCAGGTTTATTGCATCGTGGACAGAGGGAACATGAGGTAATGGCGGATCGATAGCTCTTTATATACAGTAGTAATACATTTGAACGTGGTGCCACGGTAGCCCATTGGCTACTGTCTGCGTGACGTCATTGCGGGTCACGCCCTTCTTGTCCAGGTGTAGGTGGTGGCGGGAAAACTTCCCGCGCTGTTGCCTTTGATGAGTTCGGACCAAGAGAGCTTGGACGCTCGCTGCTGCCAGCTGGTGGTCATTAGCTCGCGTCCTATTACAGGGTTTATATGATACAGCTGAAGGTTACATTGTTGCTATAGGCAAGGTTACATTGGCTCAGATACATTGTAATCCATGTGTAAGATAAAACCATCAGAACACAACAGTTGAAAGGATTTTTGTGGAAGAAACTCCACTCAAGGAATGCCCAAATGAGGCTCCTTTCATGTCCCTAAGAGCTGGGACAGAGATGGGCACTCAATCCGTCTCAAACTGCCGACTTGCCGGCCTTCCAGCTAACAAAGCGAGCTTCTTAACCACTGAGCCCCTTTGAATCCAAAGAGCTTCTGCCCAGAAAGACCTTTCTGGAAAACCAGAAGACCAGAGAGGAGGCTTTTGAAAAAATGAGACCCAACCCAAGAATAAATTGTGTGGCTTAAAAGTAGCCCAAAATGGTCAACCTCAAACCCAAATTGTTCTGTTGAGCGACTGGCTATTTTCATAAAAAACAAAAGGTGTTTTAACACAAAGTAGAAGTCTCAAGGAGATCTGAGAACAGCAGGACAGATAGGGAGGGCCACATTTTGGGTTTTGGGGGCTATGTGGGCCCCCTAGACAGCACCTTGTGTCTTGGGTGTTTTGCTCAGAGGCAAAATATAGAAATTAGTAACCAATTGCAATTACACTTTTATATATCACGCCATAGCGCTTAGTGCACTCTCTGAGTGATTTACAATTAGCATTTTGCTCCCCAACCAATCAGGTACAGTATCTGTACTCATTTTACTGACCTTGGAAGGCTGAGTCAACCTTGATTCTTGTCAGGCTCGAACTCACAACATTGTGGCAGCAGTACAGCAGTTTAACCCCTGCATCACTGGATGATGCGGGGGGGGGGCATTCTCTCCCATTCATCATAGATGGCAACCAGATGGCTTTGGTGGTTGAATCTCATATCAACATGTGTGACCGAAAAGTCGTTGGTTTTGCATTGGGTTTCTGAGGCTAGTTCGGTGTCGACCAGGATAAGTCATAGCTCTCTCCTTTGACAGTGGCAACTGCCAGCTATTCAGGAAAAAAAGCCACCAAGCCATTAGAGTTGCCCTCCTGTCAACCCTTGCTGCCTGAAGGGATCACCCCACATCCTAACTAGGCTAGACCACAAAGCCTCTTTGATTTTAAAAAAACAACCCTGCCTCCCTTATTTCGTATCAGAAGGGTATTCAGACTTGGCAGTGCCATGCCTGTATTTATAGAATGCAAAGATAAAACAGCTGGAAAACTCTCGCTTGTCCTTGTCCTAGGCTGAAGCAAAGGCAAAGATGGAAAAGGAAGTCATAGAGTTGTTGTCCTGCCGGGGGCCCATGATTTGGATTCCCCTTCGAGCTCACACTGTCTGGGAGAGAATGAGCGTGAAACTGGAATGTACCGTCTTGGCCTCCCCTCCGCCCTACGTCACCTGGTAAGTCAACAAAATGGGTACTTACTCCCATCGTTCTGAAACTCACTGTCATTTGAGCCCCAGTGACACAATGGAGTTAGGATTCACGCAAACAAGGGCACTCACTTTTTGAGGAATTGGGATAACTGGTACTTGCCCTCTCAGCCTTTCCTTTGAGGTTAGCTGTGATCCCTTCAGTATCTGGGACAGGATGTGAGGCAGGGATTTTCAACCTGCGGCCCGCAGGGCAGATGCAGCCCGCAACACCATTTCATGGGGCCCCACACTGCCTCCACCACACCAGGATGTGCCATGTGGTGGAGGAAGGGCAAAATGGCCATCTGGCCCCTGAAGCTTTCTGAGGGAGCGTGAACCGGCCCCTGACTTAAAAAAGGTTGAGAACTCCTGATGTAAAGGAAAGGATTTCTTAGAACAGTGATGGTGAACCTTGGCACTCCTGGTGTTCTTGGACATCAACTCCCAGAAGCCCAAGTCTCTGTGAATCCGCACAAATGGGTTTACTGCGCGAACACGTAACTTCTGTGGATTCATTGGTGTAGCTCAATGGGTAAGGAAATCCTAGGAAGGAGCTGTGATTCAGGATTTGAGATGGAAAGAGTACAACAGCCAGAGAAGAAGGAGCTGTTCTTCCCATGGAGAAGGAGGAGGATCAGGCTCTTACCACCTTGGTTTAGGGCAGTGATGGCGAGCCTTGGCACTCAAGCCAGGCACGTGCTGATATTTCAGGCAATCAGGCTTTATCCCACCCAGCCCACGCCTCTGGTGGCCCTGGGGCGCCAATAGCAATGTATGGGATTCCCCCCCAACCCCCAAATAGGCAGTCCCCACCACTCCCTGTCTAGCACCTTCCCATGGTGCCCTGCACACCTCTGACTCAAGCTGTTCTTGAACTTCAATTCCTAAAAGTCCAAGTCTCGGTGAATCCACACGAATGGGTTTACTGCGTGTACTAATATTAGCTTATGCAGCTTGATGTGCCTCAGCCAAATTACACTGCACAACAACAAATTTGCTAGTGGGAATAACACATGTGATTTACATGATATTGAGTGTGCTGATTCCAAATCTGAACTCAGAACTTGCTTATCACGAACAGATTTTAAAGGCATGCATGCTATAGCTATTCAAATGGTCGGTAATTGGGTAATGTATTTTTACATGGGAACGTTATAACAGTTGCAGCTGCCACTATGCCTGCTGCCACTTTAGCTGACTCACGTCCCCTGGTGGCATGCATGTTCCAGCAGTGGCTGGGCAAGTCAGTGAGCTGACATCAGAAATAGGTATATAAGGTGAGATGGACCAAGGGCTTGTTTCTAGTGTGAAACCATCTTATTGGATAGTACAGCTAGGCCATAGAGGGTCTGCTTTGAGCTAAATATGAGTAGGCACAGTTGTGTTAATAAACCGGACAATTTTTGCTACATTTGTGGCAAATATACCCCAAGTGATCAACACAAGAAACTATACACATAATTTACATAAGATCCTGACGGCCTAGGCAGAATCAGAGTTCAGGTTTGGATTCAACACACTTCATTTAGTATAGAACACATGGATTAGACCAAGTAGCAGACAATATTTATTTATTTATTGTGATGCAGTGTTATCTGGTGCCGTTCCTCAACTGCTGGTAGATAACCATGTACTAAAGGCATCTATAAGTTCATTTCACATCTGTCTGTCTCTCTGCATCTGGCCAGGTATAAAAATGGAGAGCGAATTGACCTACGAATAGCTCCAGCAGGGAAATACAGGATGAAGAATGAGTTTGGGATGTTGACCCTGGACATCAGAAGGTAACAGATGCATTTTGAAGGCAGGAAAGCATCAACTGTTATTTCTCTTTGGAGAGATACCAGGAGCCATTTGCCCTCTATGCCAGGGCAAACTGCCATCTGCCATAACCATCACCGTCTTCTCCTCCTTCTGCTGTAGTTTGCACAAACATCCTGGCAAACTTGACTTTGGCTAACAAGAGCTCTAAGCAATCATGTTCCGTTTCATCCAAACTGAGTTCTTTTCCATCCTCTGTATTCTCTCAATTATTTTACCTTGAATTATCAGCAGTAACACTGGCTGGCTGGCTGGCTGGCTGGCTGGCTTGTTGGTTGGTTGGCTGGCTCGTTGGTTGGTGGGTGGTTCATAAGGTGATTGACATAGTCCAACTTTCAGTAGTTTAGGTGTTTTATGATTTATTTTAATTTTTATTCTTTTGTTTTGGATTCCAGTCACCCAACCTTCAATCATGCATCATGAAGGAAAAGGGCTTCTGGATTGGCTATGGCCTCATATCTAGTTTCCAAAAATAAAATAAAATAAGGGTTGTGTATATTGAACATTTTTTGTTGTTCAGTCGCACAGTCGATTCCGACCCTTTGCGACCCCATGGACCATTGTCCTCCAGGCACTTCTGTCCTCCACCATCATCCTCAAGCCGCCCAGCTCTGTGCCATTGTGTCTACAATACCATCTAGCCATCTCATCTTTGGACGCCCCCTTCTTCTTTTGCCCTCCACCTTTCCCAGCATCAAGGTTTTCTCAAGTGAATCCTCTCTTCTCATTTGATGTCCAAAGTACTTCATCTTCAACTTTACTATTTGACCTTCTAATGAGCAGTCAGGGTTGATTTCTTCTAAGATTGACCTATTCGTTCTCCTTGCTGTCCAGGGGACTCTCAAAACTCTCTTCCAACACCACATTTCAAAGTAGGGTTGCCATTATTCTCTCCCGACAAGCCGGGACAGCCACGTGACGTCTTTGCATTCTTCAAACTGTGCATGTGTCGGACGGGGCTGTCAGGGAGACCGCGGCTCTAAGACCCCACAGAATCCCCATCCAGGGAGGACAGTCTTCATCAGTTTAAAATAAACTGTAGTCAAGAGGTTTTTTCCCCATGTGATTCTTCTTGCAAAAGACTATTCTTGATGGTTCTTTTAGTGTCTTGCACGGAAGACAAAGAAGGAGTCGCAGTGAGGACTAACACAGGTTTATTGGTTGATGATCAGGATGAACATGTGGTAATGGCGGAGGTACAACTCATTATATACTGCAGTACATACATTTGAATCTCGTTGCACGGTAGCTTATTGGCTGCTACCGGCGTGACGTCATTCTGAGTCACGCCCCTCTTCTCCAGGTGATCCTCGCGCGGGAAAGGTTCCCGCGGCTGCCGGTGATTTGGGGAATGTGAACCATGTGAGCTGAACGCTCGCAGCTGCCCTCTATAGGCAGCTTACTCACGTTCCTTAACAGCAGAGCTACATTGTAATTGTGGTCAGGTTACATTCATACATTTCTTAAAGCAACATTGTACATGCATACATAACACCCCTCCCCCCTAGGATGGGACGAAGTCCCTCAACCATTGTGGCATGCCGCACGTGCGTCTGGGGCACGCGGCCGCTTGACTTAACACAGGGGAGCCGGGGGCTCCTGGTTCCGCAGAGTCCTGTCCTGCAACAGAAAGGGGGGACTCATTAGTGGCTCGGTGGGGGCTCTGCGACAACCTTGCATTGGGGGACGGGAATGGAATGAACAGTTGGGACGTGAACCCCTGTCTACCGCTTGAGGGGCTTGGGGTCCCCCCCCAGTACGAATCTCGGGACTGACGAGGAGGCCCTCGTGGTCCCGCCACCCCCTGTTGCCTGGCCGGGCGTTCTGGAGGCTGAGGCGGGCGAATTCTCCCCTGCTGCCTGTCTCGGGGGTGTCTGTCTCCGGGGGGCTGGAGCTATGGTATATTCTAAAACAAAAGGGCTGGGGGGACTGGAGGTACCAGGGGCTGAACTGAAACCCCTCTTTTCGCTAGGACGGGTGGGGGACCACTCCGCTACACCCCCCTGGTACTGCAAATCATAATCAAACTCATCCCTCTCTTTCAAAGTATCCTCCTCTGTGGATGAAAATCCAGGGTATGCATTTGTACCCCCGGATTCCGCCGTGTCTCCCCCTTGGGTAATGCGGGTGGGGGAGGACCCTAACGCTGATTCCCCTTCACTGGTGACTCGCCTTCTGAGCTGGTCGGCGTGCCTTCTCCAGAGTAGCCCCGAGCTAGTCTCGACCCTGTAGGATACTGGCCCCGTCTGCTCAATGATTGTCCCTGGTACCCACGCTGGCCCCGAGGCCGTGTAGTTCCTGCAGTGAACCGGGTCCCCTACTTTAGTGTAAGGGACCAAAGACAATGAAACAGCCGAAGGGTTGGCTTAACACAGGTTTATTGCATGATGATCCGGAGGAACATGTGGTAATGGCGGGTGAGTAGCTCAATATATACAGCTGGCTATACATTTGAATGTGGCTCGTCGACAGGCTATTGGTTGCTGCCTGCGTGACGTCGTAGAAGGTCATGCCCTTCTTGACCAGGTGAAGAGGTCGCGGGGAATCTTCCCGCGCTGCTGAACCAGGTGAATCTGAGCCATGAGAGCTGGACGCTCGCTACTGCCCTCTGGTGGTCACTAGCTCGCGTCCCCTTATCAGGTTTACATTGATACAGCTGATGGTTATAATGTTGCACACAGAAAGGTTACATTGTTAACACATGGCAATGGTACATTGTTAAAGGCACAGCTTTACAGAACACAACATCCCTCCCCCCTAGGATGAGACGAAGTCTCTCAGCCAAGATGGCTTGGTGCATGTGCGTTTGGGCCGTGAAGAGGGCTGCCCCCCCCAGGGGCGTTATTGCTTCTTTGTTCCCTGGTCCCTTGTCCTGAAATGGGAGAGGGAGACTTGTTAGTGGCTTGCCGCTGTCTGGCGGCCTTAGGGGAAGGGAAAAACTCCATTGTGGGCAGACCGGGGGCAGTCGGGGCTAACGAAAAACCCCTCTTCTCGCTTGGACGGGTGGGGGACCACTCCGAACCCCCCCCCGGTTCTGAAAATCAAAATCTAACTTAGTAGGGGTATCCGCATTTGTGGGGACCTTCCGCGAGATATGTATGGGGTCGGGTCCCTCCTCCTCGGAAAGATCCCCCAGGGTATCTACGAGGATATCCTCCTCCCCCCTTGGTGGGGGCCCGCGGTCCCCCTTCCCTCCCCCTTGGGCTGAACGGGTGGGGGAGAACCCTAACGCTGACTTATTCCCTGCTTGATCCGTGCCCTGCTCATTGGAGACCCTGCGTCGGAGCTGGTCCGCGTGCCGCCTCCACAGGAGCACTGTGCTGGTTTCCACGCGGTACGACACGGGGCCGGTTTGCTCCACAACTACGCCCGGTACCCAGGCTGGGCCCGTGCTGGCGTAATTCCTGCAATGCACGGGGGCGCCTACACTGAAACTCTTTGTAGCCTCTAGCCCGATGTTCCTTCCTTTGTCCTCTACCCTCGTGGGGTCCAGCCTAGTAAGGATGGTGGTCAGTTTCCTACACATTAAGAGCTCTGCGGGGGAGTATCCTGACGCCAACGGGGTCACCCTGTACCCTAGCAGAAACTGACACACTTGTAGGTTCAGATCCCCGGGGCCCATGTGCCGCAACGCGTCCTTCGTGGTGCGGACGAGGCGCTCTACTTGGCCATTGGTG
Source organism: Bradypodion pumilum (assembly GCA_035047305.1). Classification (NCBI taxonomy): domain Eukaryota; kingdom Metazoa; phylum Chordata; class Lepidosauria; order Squamata; family Chamaeleonidae; genus Bradypodion; species Bradypodion pumilum. The sequence continues at coordinate 31,245,872 of JAWDJD010000007.1, forward strand.
GCCGGGTGAAAAGGGGCGGAGGTGATGTGCCGAACGGCGTTGATCTCCATGAATGCCCTAAACTCGGAGGACGTGAAACAACTAGCGTTGTCGCTAACTAACGTGTCGGGTATGCCGAACGTGGAAAAGAGCCTCCGCAAATGCCTAATGGTCTGGGCCGAGGAGGTGCTCGTGACTGGGATAACCTCCAACCACTTGGAGAAGGCGTCCACTACAAGAAGGAACAGGGTGCCTCTGAACGGGCCCGCGAAATCAACGTGCACCCGGGACCACGGCCCCTTAGCCGCGTCCCATTCCCTGTGGGGAAGGCGGGCCTCCTCTGGTCTGGAGCATTGGCAACTATCACAAGTGCCGACCATGTGCTCGATGTCGGCGTCCAGCGGGGGGCCACCAGAAGTAACTCCAGGCCAGCGCCTTGGATCGCACGATACCGGGGTGGCTGACGTGCAGCAGTTTGAGCACCTGCGGCCGAAGGGAAGTGGGAATCACCACCCGCTGCCCCCACAAGAGGCACCCCCTCTCTAGGGACAGTTCTAGCTTTTTTCTGAAAAATGGAGCGAACTCCTCCGCTGGGGAGGACGCCGGCCACCCTTTCTGCACCCAGGAGCTAACTGCCGCTAACGTCTTGTCCTTCTCTGTCGCTTTGGCAATGTCGGCGGGCACTACGGGGGGCGAATCCAGCACCTCTATCATGAGAACCTGATGGTCCCGCTCTCCCTTGCTCACCTGGCTGGGCGTTAGGGGAAGGGGAGACCTAGATAGAGCGTCCGCATGGCTGATCTCTTTCCCGGGCCGGTAGACCAACGCGTGCTGATACGCGTTGAGAAAAATGGCCCACCTGAGGATCCTCGGGGACAGGATCTGTGGGGTGGGCTTATCTGCGGTAAAGATGCCTAGCAGGGGCTTGTGGTCCGTTACAATGGTGAAGGGGCGGCCGTACAGAAAATCGTGAAATTTTTTTGTCCCCGCGACTATTGCTAGTGCCTCCCTGTCCGTCTGTGCGTAGTTTCTCTCCGCTTGGGACAGGGACCTGGAGTAAAATGCTATCGGGGCCTCCCTTCCGTTTTCCAACACGTGGCACAGCACCGCCCCCACCCCCACTGGAGATGCATCACAGGTCAGAACTACTGGGCGTTTGGGGTTGAAGTGGGTCAGTATGGCGTCGGACGCCAGGAGGCTTTTTAGCTCACTAAATGCCCTTTCTTGGTCATCGCCCCACTTCCATGCCTGGTCTTTCTTTAGCAGTTTGTGTAGCGGTTCAGCCACCGCTGCCTTCTGGGGGAGGAAGGAGTGGTAAAAGTTGAGCAGCCCTAGGAACGACTGCAGCTCGGGCTTGGAGGTGGGGCGGGGGGCTTTCTTAATGGCTGCCACCTTGGACTTGGATGGTTTGATTCCCTCAGGAGTCACACAAAACCCTAGGAACTCAACCTCGGTTGCGAAGAAGACGCATTTGTCCTTTCGCAGTCTCAGCCCCGCCTTTTCGAATATTGTCAGGACCTTCCCCAACCTCTTGGCCAATTCAACCCGACTCCCCCCCCCCCGTTATTAACACATCATCAAAATAAGGCAACACCCCCTCCAGTCCCTTCAGGAGGCGTTCCACGAGTGACTGGAAAATTCAAGGCGCCGAATTCACGCCGAACTGGAGGCGCGTCACCTGGAACGCCCCCTTATGGGTGACTATGGTCTGCGCAGCAGCTGCGGCAGGGGACACCGTAAGCTGCTGGTAGGCCTGTGCTAAGTCGAGCTTAGCGAAACACTTTCCCCCGTGTAACCTGGCCAGCAGATGGCTGACTACCGGCACCGGATATGCATTCGGGCGGATCCCCTTGTTGATGGTGCACTTGTAGTCGGCGCATATGCGGACCTCCCCATTGGCCTTTAGTGCGGTTACAATTGGAGTTTCCCACTCCACAGAATCTACAGGCACAAGGATCCCCTGGCCCACCAACTTGTCCAGTTCCGCCTCTATCTTGTCCTTAAGTGCGAACGGCACCCTGCGTGGTTTAAGGCGAATTGGGCGGACCTCCGGGTCCAGGTCGAAAGTCACTGGGGGCCCCTTGAATTTCCCCAGTCCTTTTTTGAAAACTTCGGGGTGCGCCTCGCACACCTCCTGAATTGGATCAGTCCCAACGGCGTGCATCCCAACGGCGTGCACCCCCCAATAAACAACCCCAGGGGCTGGAACCATTGAGTCCCAAGGAGGCTGCAATCTCCCCCTTTGAGCACGACTAGGGGAAGGGACGCGGCGTGCTCCTTGAATTTGACCTGAAATTCTCCAACCCCCAACACTGGAATACTGTTCCCTTGCACGTCCCGTAGTGTGGACCTCAATGCTTTGAGCTTGGGTCGCTTGTGGGGGGAAATTCCCAAAAACTCCCTCTGGGAAATGATTGAATATGAGGACCCCGAGTCAATTTCCATCCTAATGGGAACCCCTTGGACTAGTACCTCAACAAAGTAGCGGGGGTGTCCTGTAGACACGTTGAACACTGGGGTGTCGTCCTCGCTGCCGTCGGAGATGCGGCCCACGCCGTCCTGCTTCCGCGTGGCCTGGGCGCCGTCCTTGGGTCTCGTTGGGCGGTATTGTCCCGCGGAACGGTCTGCGGAGCTCCTCCGGGTTTCGCGCTTCTTCCTGCACACCTTGGCGATGTGCCCGCGGCGGCCGCAGTTGTGGCACTCGGCCTTCCGGAAGGGGCACTTTACGCGGTCGTGGGCCGCTCCACAGCCGTCGCATCGCCGGCTCTCCTTCCGGACCCTCCGGACGTCCTCGTCGTCGCTGCTCTCTGTGGACGACCTCGAAGTTCGCCAGGCCGCCTGTACCGGAGTCTCTGCCTTGCTCGACTTCGGCCGCCAGTCCTGGAGTTCTTGGACCCCGGCCTTTGTAGCTTCTGCGGCCTGGGCCGCTCTGACGACCTCCTGCAACGTGGGAGGCGGCTCTTGGTTCATTAATGTGCGCTGGGTCTCGGCGTCGTTCAGGCCGCACAGCACACAGTCCCGGAGGGTGATTTCGGCATTCTCCCATTTGCACGGGCCGGCCGCCAGCCGCAGGGCCGCCACGAATGTGGCGACCGTCTCCCTGGGCGCTTGGACTCGCCTCCAGAACGCACTCTGAGCGGGAAACATCGCCGTGGCGGGCCGGACGTGCTCACGCAGCATCTGCATGAGTTCCTTGGCCTTGAATTCGCTCACCCTCCTCGGTGCAATCAGGTCCACCAAGGTCCTTTTGGTTTCTTGTCCGAGCATCCTGGTGAAGATGGCCCTTTTCTTCGCCTCTTCCGTGACTTCGGACTCGATCAGTGCGGCCTGGAAGTCCATCTCGAAGATCTCCCAGTCGTCCGGTTTCCTGATTTCGAAACCGGCGCATGTCTTGGTCCCGTGGGCTGCCATATCCCACCTTCGTCGCCAATTTAGTGTAAGGGACCAAAGACAATGAAACAGCCGAAGGGTTGGCTTAACACAGGTTTATTGCATGATGATCCGGAGGAACATGTGGTAATGGCGGATGAGTAGCTCAATATATACAGCTGGCTATACATTTGAATGTGGCTCGTCGACAGGCTATTGGTTGCTGCCTGCGTGACGTCGTAGAAGGTCACGCCCTTCTTGACCAGGTGAAGAGGTCGCGGGGAATCTTCCCGCGCTGCTGAACCAGGTGAATCTGAGCCATGAGAGCTGGACGCTCGCTACTGCCCTCTGGTGGTCACTAGCTCGCGTCCCCTTATCAGGTTTACATTGATACAGCTGATGGTTATAATGTTGCACACAGAAAGGTTACATTGTTAACACATGGCAATGGTACATTGTTAAAGGCACAGCTTTACAGAACACAACACCTACCGAAAAGCTTTTGGAGCTATCTACCCCTATATTTATATTTCTCCCTTCATCCTCCACCCTAGACGGATCCATCCGGTCAAAAAGTGTTACCGGACGCCTCCTCATGAGGAGTTCGGCTGGGGAAAATCCTGAAGCTAGGGGGGTTGTCCTGTAGCAGATGAGGAACTGGCAAAGATGAAGGTTCAACTCACCGGGGCCCATGCGCCACAGTGCGTCTTTCGTAGTGCGCACTTGGCGCTCTACCTGACCGTTTGTGGCGGGGTGAAAAGGGGCAGCGGTAATGTGCCTGATGGCGTTTCTTTCAATAAACGTCTTGAACTCCGCAGACGTGAAGGTGCTAGCGTTATCGCTAACGAGGACGTCTGGCAGGCCGAAGCAGGCAAAGACCTTGCGCAACTGTTTAATGGTTGCCGCAGAGGAGGTGCTGTTCATGGGGATTACTTCTAACCACTTTGAATAGGAGTCGACTATCAGCAGAAACATGGACCCGCGAAAAGGGCCAGCGAAGTCGACATGAATCCGGGACCATGGCCCGCGGGCCGTGTCCCATTCCCTATGGGGTAATCGGGACTCCTCGGGCCGAGAGCTCTGGCAGCTCTCACACGTGCCCACTAAACGTTCTATATCTGCGTCTATCTGGGGCCACCAAAAGAAACTCCTGGCCAGAGCCTTGGAGCGCACTATTCCCGGGTGACTGGTATGCAGAAGCTTCAGTACCTTAGCCCTTAGCTTCTCTGGGATGGCTACCCATTGGCCCCAGAGTAGGCAGCCCCTTTCCAGGGAAAGCTCTACTCTACGCCTGAAAAATGGCTTGAAAGGCTCCTCGGGGGGGAGTGGTGGGCCACCCTTTCCTAACCCAGGAACTAACTTGGGCCAGCATCTTGTCGGCCACCGTGGCCTTGGCGAGGTCGGCCGGGACGATGGGGGGTGAGTCGAGGGACTCGATCAGCAGGACTTGGTGGTCCTGCTCTACCTTGCATGCGGGGTCCCCTAAACTCAGGAGGGGGGACCAGGACAGTGCGTCTGCATGGGAGATCTCCTTCCCTGGGCGATAGACTAACTCGTATTGGTAGGCGTTGAGGAAAATGGCCCAACGCAGCATCCTGGGGGAAAGAATTTGCAGGGTGGGTTTGCCGGTGGTGAAGATTCCCAGAAGTGGCTTGTGATCCGTCACCACCGTAAACCCGCGACCGTATAGAAAATCATGGAACTTCTTCGTTCCCGCGATTATGGCCAGGGCCTCCCTATCTGTTTGCGCATAATTGTGCTCGGCCTTCGAGAGGGACCTTGAGTAGTACGCTACCGGGGCTTCCCGCCCGCTCTCCAACACGTGGCATAGGACCGCCCCCACCCCCACTGGGGACGCATCACAGACTAAAACCACTGGTTTCCTTGGGTCAAAGTGGGTCAGGACAGCATCCGAGGATAAAAGCGCCTTTAGCTCCCTGAATGCTTTCTCTTGCCTATCTCCCCACCGCCAAACCGCCTCTTTCTTTAACAGCGCGTGCAGTGGCTCCGCAACGGATGCCTTCCTTGGCAGGAAGGAGTGGTAAAAATTTAAGAGCCCTAGAAATGACTGCAGCTCCGGTTTCGCGGTGGGGCGAGGGGCGTTTTGCACCGCCGCAACCTTGGACTCGGAGAGCTTGATGCCTTCTGGGGTTATCTTGAACTCGAGGAACTCAACCTCCCTCGCAAAAAATACACATTTGTCCCGTCTCAGTCGGAGGCCCGCTTTCTCGAATACTGAAAGGACCCTGTCTAGCCTTTGCGCTAGTTCTGATTCGCCCCCCGCTGTTATCAACACATCGTCGAAATATGGGAGGATGCCTGGAAGCCCCTTTAAAAGGCGTTCCACGATGGACTGGAAAATTCCGGGGGCCGAATTCACGCCGAACTGAAGGCGTGTTACCTTAAATGCCCCCTTGTGCGTTACGATCGTTTGCGCAGCGGCAGCAGCCGGGGTTACGGAGAGCTGCTGATATGCCTGCGCCAGATCTAGCTTGGCAAAACACCTCCCCCCATGTAGCGTGGCCAGTAAATGGCTGACCACGGGTACTGGATATGCATTTGGCCGAATGGCCTTATTGATCGTACATTTATAGTCCGCACAAATCCTGACCTCCCCGTTTGATTTAAGGGCCGTAACAATCGGCGTTTCCCACTCCGCCGAATCAACTGGAACCAAAATCCCCTGCCCCACCAATTTGTCCAGTTCCGCCTCGATCTTGTCCTTGAGGGCAAAAGGCACTCTTCTTGGCTTGAGGCGTATGGGTCGGATTTCTGGGTCCAAGTCAAAGGAAACTGGGGGCCCCTTGTAAGTCCCGAGCCCCTTCTTGAAAACGTCCAGGTGTGCATTGCACACGTCCTGCATTGGGTCAGTCTCGATGGCGTTAATGCCGGACAGTTCAATCCCCAGGGGAGCAAACCACTGCGTTCCCAAAAGGCAGCATCTCCCCCCCTTTAGGACCACTAGGGGCAGTTTCTCGGAGTAACTCTTGAACTTCACCTTGAAGTTCCCCACCCCCAACACTGGGATCCCATTTCCCTGCACGTCCCGTAGGTGTGACTTCATGGCCCGCAGCTTGGGCTGCGCCTCTGGGGGAATGCGCATAAACTCTTTTTGGGACAGGATGGAATAGGACGACCCCGAGTCTATCTCCATCCTCACTGGGAGCCCCTGTAACTGTACCTCTACGAAGAAACGCCGATGCTCCAGGCCCACGCGGTTCACGCCTTCCTCGCTGTAGTTGGCTGAGACCTTCCTGGTGCCGGCCGCCTTCCGTTGGTGTGCCTGGGGTTGGCCCGAGACGCCCTTGTCCTCAGCTCGCCCGCGCCTGCATACCCTGGCGATATGCCCCTTTTGGCCGCAGTTGTGGCACTCGGCCTTTCGGAACGGGCACCTCGTGCGGTCGTGGGACGCCCCACAACCGTCGCAGCGGCAGCCTTGCCGTTCGCAGGTCTGTCGCTTCTCCCCGCGTTTCTTTATCCTCTGGACATTGTCGTCCTCACTGGAGCAGGAGTCTGCCGTCGTGGACGACTCCTCAGACATCGCTGGTGTGCCGGTGGGCGACTTGGGGGCCCGCCAGGCCGTCTTCGCCGATGTCCGCCGGGCCGCCTGCACTGGTGACTTGGCCCTTTCGGATGTGGCCCCTCGGGACTTGAACACTCTGACCCCGCTCCTGGCCGCCTCGGCTGCCTGGGCCTCCTGCAGTACCTCGTTGAAAGTGAGGCGATAGTCGCGGGTCATCAATTTTCTCTGGACCTCCTCGTCCCTCAGGCCACACAGCATGCGGTCTTGGAGTGCCGTGTCTTCCCACTGGCAGTGCACCGCTGCCAGCCTGAGGGCCGCCGCGTAGGCGGACATGGACTCTCCCGGGCGCTGGTCCCGCCTGTGGAACGCGACCCTGGCCGGGAAGATCGACACGGGGGGCTGGAAGTGCTCCCGCAGCAACTCTAGGATGCGGTCGGGGGGCACCACGACCACCTTCCGGGGGGCCACCAGGTTCATCAGGATACGCAGCGTGGCCGGCCCCACCTGGGCCAGGAAATGGGAGCGCATCTTCGCGTCGTCGTCGACGCCCGCGGCTTCCATCGTGTGCCGAAACTGGCACTCGTACAGCTCCCATTGCTCTGGGTCGCTGATATCGAAGTGGTAAGGCTTGACCTTGGGATTCGCCATCGATCCCACCTTCGTCGCCAATTTAGTGTCTTGCACGGAAGACAAAGAAGGAGTCGCAGTGAGGACTAACACAGGTTTATTGGTTGATGATCAGGATGAACATGTGGTAATGGCGGAGGTACAACTCATTATATACTGCAGTACATACATTTGAATCTCGTTGCACGGTAGCTTATTGGCTGCTACCGGCGTGACGTCATTCTGAGTCACGCCCCTCTTCTCCAGGTGATCCTCATGCGGGAAAGGTTCTCGCGGCTGCCGGTGATTTGGGGAATGTGAACCATGTGAGCTGAACGCTCGCAGCTGCCCTCTATAGGCAGCTTACTCGCGTTCCTTAACAGCAGAGCTACATTGTAATTGTGGTCAGGTTGCATTCATACATTTCTTAAAGCAACATTGTACATGCATACATAACAGTTCTATTTTTATTTTTTTGAATAAAAAAATTGGGGCCACTCTTAAAACCACCCTTCCTCCCCCTGAGGTCACACCGCCCTCCCCTTCACACACACACCACTGAAATAGACTCACCCTCAAACCCCACACGAGAATCCCTTGGAAGAAAGTTCTAAAGAGGGGTCCAGAATGGCAATGCAGTCTGCGGTGCCTCCGTTTCCCTCCGGAAGGAGAAAAGCAGGAGACAAGAAGGGACTTATTTTAGAGGAGGACCTTTGCGATGGAGGACTCTTCACTTTCTGTCCACCCTGTTCCCTTCCTCTCTAGGGATACTGACCCTATGCAATTAACCCTTTGTGGTCACATGAAGAAGGAATGGTGGAGGTTTGGCTTCTTAGATATGGGTATTTCTTGCTCCCTCCAAGCTTTTGAGGGAAAGGTCTGAGGACAACTCCTTGTCCCCCAAACTTCAAGGTGAGCCAAGGTTGTTGGTTTTTTTTTTTTTTTTTGCAAAGAGTTATTTCACTGCCTCCGTGCCTTTCTTTCAATTATCTCGCTTGCAAGTGTCTCCCCTCCCTGGCAGGCTTCTCAGGATGCTTTTTTTGCCTTTGCCACTTCCAAGAAGGATAATTAAAAGAAAGGCAGGGAGGCAGTGAATTAACTCTTTGGAAAAAAATCCCTTGGTTCACCTTGAAGTTTGAGGGGTGATTTTGCTTCCTTTGTTCAAATTTAAAAATCCAGGACTTTTACATGTTTTTTCTTGAACCGGCCAGGACAGCTTGAATCTGGGAAAATCCTGGAAAACAGGGACATATGGCAACCCTATTTCAAAGGCATCTGTTCTTCTGCGCTCAGCTTTCCTAATGGTCCAGCTCTCACAACCATACATTACTACCGGGAATACCATTGCTTTGACTATACGAATTTTTGTTTGCAATGTGATGTCTCTACTTTTCACTATGTTCCCCAAGTTTCTCATAGCTTGCCTCTTAAGAATCAATCACCTTTTTATTTCATGGCTGCAATCCCCAATGATCTTAGATCCTAAAAAGGTAAAATCTGTCACTGCTTCTACTTCTTCCCCATCTATTTTCCAGGGACTGGAAAATGGCCTGTTGCCATTATCTTGGTTTTCTTGATAATTGAATGCTAGCTACAAGTTAATCTGACCCCAGGTCCCCTTCCTTCTTGGATGTTGGCCTGAGTAAAGAAGGCTTGCTTTAAGAATGATGAGCCTATAATTTTGAATGGCATGGTGCTGGCCTTCAGCTACTAGCAATAGGGGTCCAATTACACATTACATCATAGGTAGGCAATCTTTCTTCTTACAAGAGCTGTGTTCTTTCAGGCACAGTCTATTGGGAACTCTAGGCCAGCAGTAGATGGGGATTAAGCCCTGGTTCTTCAGCAGCTGTCCCCTCTGCCTAAAGGAAATGGGGAAACCTGGATCCTCTGAGTGTTAACTTCAACTCCCACATGTTCTACAGAGCATGGACAATTGTAAGGGATTGTAAGAAGGATAGCCCTAAACAGCTGAAGGGACAAGTGTCCTCTGCCCTTTCTTGTAATGCTGTTGGATCCTCTTGTGCTTGGGCATGAAGGGGTAAACTTTGAAGGATTCACATGTCTGGAAGGAAAACATTGAAAATGCAGGAAATGCACATTATTTTTAATTCAACTATTTGAATCTGCAATCAACTCTGTGATTTCTGAGACCAGCTTGCTACTATGTCTTCATAACAATCTTTTACTTCCAGATGTTCCCTGGATGATTCTGCTGAATACAGCGTGGAAGTGAAAAATGACTACGGAGAAGCCTATTCATTTGCCACAGTACTTGTGAGGAGTAAGTCCAGAATTTGATTTTTTTTTTCCTTCCATTTTCTCTCCTACTACACATGGGTGGGAATCAAATTTGCAAGTTAAGCCTGTGATTAAGTTCCAGTGATCAGTCACAAAATAAAACACATTAAATACAAGGAAAATAGGTAGGGGAAAATCACATTTCCAGGCGTCCTCCTTATGGGAAGACGCACCTTTTCCACCACTTTATCTAAAGAAACCTCTCTCAAACACACACATTCTCACAAATTCTCCTCTGTTGTTTTGTAGAGTATTATGGGACGGAGTCTGGGTTTGACTCAGAGCTATACAAAAGTAAGTACCGTAATTGTATATGTTAATTTCTATGGTGGTTGGTTGCTTGGTTGCATGGATGGATTTCTATCCTGCCTGATTAGTGAAACCACTATTCTAGTCATCTTAAAATAGGATTAAAATCCAAGTACAGGTATATTGTCTTTTGCCTAGCATAGATATTGATGGTCAACCTTTCTGCCTTCTGGTTGCCAAAAGTGACTCAAGATGAAGAGGAGGCAGGACTGTGATGGTTCTGTAGCCAAAGGGGCTGATAGAAATATAATAGAGATGTTCTTGGAGTGGCTTAGGGCAGGGGCTACTTTTAACTCGAAGGTTTCAGTGAGACAGGGCCACCTAAGGATATTCTGTCTAGAGTAAACTAAGATACTGTACTTCTGAGTAATAGAAGGTGTGAAGGAATAGCAGAGAAATGGCAAGGATTTTGTTGCTGCATTTGACCTGGGGATTGTGGTGATGCATAGATGTTCCTGCAAGGACAGGTATACCCACAGTTTTCCACCCTGCCCTAAATCTATCCACTCCTGGACTGCAGTGGCGGTTTAGTAGTTAAGATGCTGAACTTGATGACTGGAAGGTTGGCAGGTCAGCAGTCCAAGACCCGAGTGCTGCATGATGGAGTGAGCTCCCAGCTCTGTCCAAGCTCCTGCTAACCTAGCAGTTCGAAAGCAAAAAAATTCAAGTAAACAAATAGGTACCACTTTGTTGGGAAGGTAAACAGCATTCGGTGCTCTCAGGTGTCTAGGCATGTCTGCCACATGACTACAGAAACGTCTACAGATGCAGACAGCGCTAGCTCTTTGGCTATAAACAGAGATGAGCACTGAACCCTAGAGTCGGATATGACTGTTTTTTTTTAGGAAGGACAACCTTTACCTTTACCTTACTGATTCCTAGTTCTTCATGCTTGTAACTTAATTTCCCCCCCCCTTTCCTCTCTCACTCTCTCTCTCTCTCTCATTCAGAGAGACTCAGGGGTATTGAAGCTGACTTTGCCAGCACCTTGAAGCCTGTCTTTACTAGAGAGAAGGAACCCTTCATGCTGCAGTGTACATTTACTGCAGATTTAAAGGCACACCAACGAGAGATCCGCTGGTTCAGAGATGGTTTGTATTCCTGATTTTAAAAAATGTTCCATGCTCGTATATTAGTAACCACATATTCTTGGGTTTTTTTGTAGGTTTAGATTGAAGAGAAGAGTTTGCCTGAACAGTTTAAGTTTTTCCACAGTCCTCAAAAGCATACCTAGTGTTGATGTACAGATATGTGGATTTGAGAGCTATTATCATGGGGAGCACAGATTGGCCAGTGCACGTGACATCTTCTGGTAGTATTGAGAAGCACAATTTCCACTCACTTGCTACTCATAGCTCAAGAGTGTTAATGTTTTAACACTTTGATGAGAAGTAAATACTTTCCAAGCAGTTTGAAAGCAAGAAATTGCAAATAGAGAAATAGGTTCAGCTTTGGCAGGAAAGGTAACAGTGTCTTGCTCTTCCATGTCTAGGGGCCATTCAACAATTATGAGATCCTCGAGGGGGAGAGGGGGTCTGCCATCTGAATTACGGAAAATTATGTGGGGGCAGGGTGGTCAGATCAAAGATTATGTAATCCATTTGGAGCTGGTGTGGTTTCGAAACATGGCGCTTTTTTAGGTTTAAAAATGATTTCTGGGAATTTTGATCTGATTGAGAATATTGAATCCTCACCGATATGTTCTGCATTAGGCACCAATAGTGAAAAGCTCTAACAATTAGAGTTTCGATACAAAAGCTCTGGATTATGTAATTTAAAAGGGGGGGGGTTGAGGCAAAAATTATGGTTGGAATACATGGGGGTGGTGGTCAATTTTTCCCAAAAAATGGATCACATAATTGTTGAATGGCCCCTAGTTATGCCTGTCACATGACTACAGAAACACGTGCAGATGGAAAAAGTACTAGCTCTTTGGCTGTAAACAGAGGTGAGCACCAAACCGTAGAAAAGGTGACTTTTACCTTTACCTTTACCTAAATCAGGGGGTTCCCAACCTTTTCAAGCCAAGAGCCAGGTCTTGCTCTCTCAGTCAGCTTCGAGGGCTGGATGGCCATTTTGCCCTGCCTACATGATTGGGGTGGCCATTTTGACCCAACAGCTTCAAAGGGGGCGGTCATTTTGTTTCTCGGATGCCCTTGGAGGGGTGGGGGCTACATGAAATGGCACCGTGGGCTGGATCTAACCCACAGGCTTTAGGTTGGGAACCCTAACCTAAATACTTTCCTTCTTTACTTCAGGTATGTTGCTGAAAGATTCGGCCCGGCGGCAAATGAAATGTGAAGACAGAGTGGCTTCCCTGGAGGTGTCTTGTGCTTACAAGGAAGATGAAGGGTTTTATAGTATCCGCATCCCAATATATGACGGATACAATGAGCAAAGAGCTTATGTGTTTGTTAGAGGTGGGTACAGGATTTTGGTACAATTTTTCTGGTGAAAGCAATGTTGGAACTTGTGTCTATTGAAGTGTCATAGATAATGTGTTCAACTGGACTTCAAATTCCTTCCTAGCCATGAAATTCATTGCATGCCCTTGGGTCTATTAAATGTTCTCATCCTGACTTAATGTGAGAATAAAGTAGGAAGAAGATAGAACCACGTATGCCACATTGAGCTGATTAGAGGAAAGGTGGGATATGAATAGCTGTGGATAGTAGGAATAGATTTCAGCACATCTTAAAGGTATTATCTTGAAGGAAATCACTATAGGTAATTTTTTAAAAACTAACTCTTTGTCTAGATCTGTGTTCCCCAACCTTTGTTTTTTGAATTTCAATTCCCAGAAGCCCCAGTTAATTCCCCGAAGCACTGATCAGCCAATGTACTGACTTAAGCTTCTGGGAACCACTGGATTAGATCCAGATATACTTAAGAATAATTCCAATTTAACCAGTGGGGCTTAAATGAGCCATTACTAACTGAAGTCTTTCAACAGGATTATTTTTAAAAAAATTACTGGGGGCATGATTGCTTAGTGGTTAAGACACTGATCTTGATGTCCGGAGAGTTAGTAAATCAGCAGTTTGAAACCCGAATGCTGTGCAATGGAGAGAACACCCATCATCTGTCCCAGCTCCTGCCAACCTAGCAGTTTGGAAGCAAGAAACTGCAAATAGATAAACAGGTACAGCTTCGGCGGGAAAGGTAACAGTGTCCTGTGCCACATGACCATGGAAAAGTTGGCAGATGCAGGCAGCACTGGCTCTTTGACTGTAAATGGGGATGAACACCGAACCCTATAGTCAGAAACAACTGGCTTTTGAGCAAGTGCAACCTTTACCTCTAAGAATAACTAAATCTATATATATACCATATATACTCGAGTATAAGCTGAGTTTTTTAGCCCCAAAAATGAGCCCAAAAAAAGAGACACAGCTTACACTCAGGTCAATGACCACGAGGGTCCCAAGACCACACCAGATTGAGACGTGCCAACAATTTAATTAATTTTACCATATTTTCATGTATTTTAATTATTGAAACTCACTAGCAGCTGCTGCATTTCCCACCCTCAGCTTATACTCGGGTCAATCTATTTCCCTGGGTTTTCATGTCAAAATAAGGTACCTCGGCTTATACTCGAGTATATATGGTAATGGTTCCTTCAAAGGCTGGAAAACAAAGCTGTGAACCAATCCAACTTGTTGGGGCCACTCCTCCCTTTGATCTAGGTCCATGATGGTGAACCTTGGCACTCTAAGTGTTCTTGGACTTCAATTACCAGAAGCCCAAGTCAGCACTCCTGCTGATCAGGGCTTCTAGGAATTGAAGTTCAAGAACAGCTGGAGTGCCAAGATTCACCATCACTGGTCTAAGTGTAATAATCTGAATATATCTTTCCATTATTTTCTAGATGCAGCAGCAGAAACAGCTGGAGCCCCCGGAGCCCCTCTCTGTGTGCAGTGCCATGATGTCAACAGAAACAGCCTAATACTTTCCTGGATAATACCCAGTGACAACGGAGGGAGCCCCGTCATAGGCTACTATATTGAAAGGTCTGTTCTCAGCAACTACAGAGCCATGAACCCTTTTTATGTTCTAGAACAGGGGTGGCCAACCTTGGTGCTCCAGGTGTTCTTGAACCTCAATTCCCAGAAGCCCTGATCAGCTGGTGGCTTCTGGGAATTGGGCTTCTGGGAATTGAAGTCCAAAAACACCTAGAGCACCAAGGTTGGCCACCCCTCTTCTAGACCATAGGTCCTCCAACTAGGCACTCCAGATGTTCTTGGTCTTCAGTTCCCAGAAACCCTGATCAGCAGGTGTGCTGATCAGGGCTTCTGGGAATTGAAGTCCAAGAACATCTGGAGAGTAAAATTTGAAGACCTATGTTCTAGAATATCTTGCAGTCCAACGGGACAGTGTTTCTTTCCTTCAGGTGTGAGGTGGGCACTGATGAATGGGTGCCGTGCCACCCTCAGCTCGTGAAAACCTGCAGGTCTCCTGTTGTTGGCCTCGTTGAAGGAAAGACGTACCAGTTCCGCGTAAAAGCCGTCAACCGGGTGGGCGTCAGTAACCCATCCAAGGCTAGCCGCCCTGTCACCATGACTGATCCCAATGAAGCCAAAAGATTGATAAGTACATCAATTTATTTTTATTGTTCTCAAATAATTAAGTTTTCTGACTATTTAAGGCAGCCTCCAAGGTGGCAGCATCCACTGCACAATAACTATTTTGCTACTGGGGATAACACATGTGATTTACATGGTATCAAGTGTGCTGATTCCAAATCTGAACTCAGAATTTGCCTATCACGTGCTGATTTTAAGTTATAGGCGTGCTCTTCAAATGGTCGGTAATTGGGTACTGTATTTTTACATGGGAACATTATAACAGTTGCAGCTACCATTATGCCTGCTGCCACCTCAGCTGAATCACGTCCCCTGGTGGCATACATGTTCCAGCAGCAGCTGGGCATGTCTGGGCAAGTCAGTGAGCTGACGTCAGAAATAGGCCTGTATAAGGTGAGATGGACTAAGGGCTTATCTCTAGTGCGAAACCATCTTATTGGTTTGTACAGCTAGGCCATAGTGCATCTGTTTTGTGCTAAAGATGAGTAGGTGCAGCTGTGTTAATAAACTGGACATAATTGACTTAAAATCCTGACATCCTGGGAAGAATCGGACTTCAGATTTGGATCCAGGGCACTTGGTTTAGTATAGGACACATGGATTAGACCAAATAGCAGGCAATATTTTTGTGATGCTGTGTAATTAAACAACTTTCATATTTAAAAGTTGGGGAGGGGACACCTTAGTCTATCACAACAGAGCTATACAGAACTTTGTAGAAAAGTTTCACCTGAACTGGAAACTTGAATTAATTTTGAAATTTCACTTTGAGCACAGTTAAATGTGAATGCCTACAATAGGAGCTCTGGTGGCACAGTGGTTCAACAATTATACTGCAGCCAAAACTTCTGATGTTGTGAGTTTGATCCTGAGGGTGAGCATGGTTGACTCAACCTTCCATCCTTCCAAGGTTGGTAAAATGAGGACACAGCACGTTGGGGAGAAAATGCTAATTAACCTGTGAACCTCCCAGAGAGTGCACTATGGGGGCAGGACATAAGTGTAATTGCTAATTGGTAATATAATGCAGTTGCCTACACTGTAGATGCTATACATCTAGAGTTGGTGTTTACCTGTATTTTTCTTTCTCTTTTTTGTTAGCTATCCCTTATAATGATGGGATGAGAAGTATCATAGTTTCCAAAGATGAATTGGAACGTAAGTTCAAAGGCATCATGATGCTTTCCTTCTGACTTAGGAGGTAGGATTGTGGCGGCTCAGTGGTTAAGAAACTTGCCTCATTAGCCGGAAGGCTAGCAAGTCGGCAGTTTGAGACCCGGGTCCTGCATGATGCTTTGAGTACCCGCCTCTGTCCCAGCTTCTGCCAAACTAGCAGTTTGAAAGCAAGAAATTGCAAGTAGATAAATAGGGACCACTTCGGCGGGAAAAGATCTTGGGGACATGATCTTGGATTCAAAGGGGCTGCAGTGGCTCAGTTAAGAAGCTTGCCTTGTTAGCTGGAAGGCTGGCGTCAGCAGTTTGAGACCTGGGTACTGCATGATGGATTGAGCACCCATCTCTGCCCCAGCTCTTGGGGACATGAAAGGAGCCTCATTGGGACGTCCCCTGAGAGTGGAGTTTCTCTCGCAAAAATCTTTTCAACCCAGAATAATTTCTGACACTAAATTATTATTATCTGATTTAGGGCTTAGCCATTCCCTGATGCTGCTGCTTTCAAGTGGCACTGTGGCCGGGATGGGAAATGTAAAGATGGTTCTTCTGAGATAGTTAGCACTTTTGGGTCTGGATTCTCATATTACTAAAAAATATTAAACTGTTGTTTTGTTCCCCCCCCCCTCGCCCCCACAGCCAAGATCAAGATTCCTTTGCCACCAACCAATGTTCATGCCAGTGAGGTCAGGGAAGACTATGTGGTCATCTCTTGGGATGAGCCAGATCCCAGAGGGCAAGAGCCCCTAAGTTACTTTGTTGAAAAGGTAAAGAAATGATGGGCTGGAACTTGTTTATACAAGGATCTGGGAAAGAATCTTCAGAATCTCTATTTCTTTAAACTGCTGCTATTATTTGAGATAGCTGGGAAGGTTGTAATACAGAAGTGGTCAAGTTTGTTGGGTTGGAGGCCATTGCTTTGCCTCCAGACGGTGTCACAGGTTAAACCTGCAAGTGGCCCAGGATTGCTATCTCTCTATCCAGCCAGCCAGTCAGTCAGTCAGTCAGTCAGTCATCCTTCCGTCCGTCCTTCCTTCCTATGGCCCAAAGGCTGGCCCTGGCCCACAGCACTATTTCATGTGGCCCGCCACCGCCCTCGTCGCTACTGGAAACAGAAGCAGACAAGTTTATGACAGCCATAGAACATGCCCAAGCGTACATAAACGCACCCACGCCTGCCATAAATGCTGCCATAAATGCACCTGCGGCTGTTGGAAATGTGTTTACGACAGCTGTGGACGCGTTTTACAGTTTACGGCGGGAGGAACACATGACCGGCTCATTCAGCTGTCCAGGGGCATGGTCTGGCCCATGATGCAAAAAGGTTGGGAACCCCTGAAGTAGATAAATAGGTACCACTTTGTTCTATGTGCACCAACTCCTAGTCACGCCTGTCACATGACCATGGAAATGTCTGCAGACAAAGAGAGTGCTGGCTCTTTGGCTTTAAATGGGGATGAGTACCGCCCCCTAGAGTCGGACATGGCTGGCTTTCGAGCCAGGGAGGCCTTTACTTTTACCTTCATGAATCACAGATTATGCTTCTGTTCATGAACAGGACATGGTTGAAGTCTTAATGAGATCACATTAAGTTTTTATATGGAGCTGAGACATTCTCTGTTCCAGCCACGTAATTTCTCCTAGAAAATGTTTTCTGTCCATATGGAAGTTCCAGTTTTGTAGCAATTCAGAAAACTGTGGGCTGTCAAGTCAACATATAGAAACCCTTCCCTTGATTTCCTAGGTGTTGAATTCTCAGAGGTAACATCCTTGATCCCTCCTTCTGGTGGGACTCTGGAATTGTACAGCTGGTCCAAAGTAAGAGAGTTGGCCGGGTAACTTATCCTACCAACCACTGAATCAAGGGAGTTCTAGACTTCTAGCATGTGATTTTGGCTGGCCTGTTTCCCAAGAAGTTCAGAGGGGATTTGAACTGGCAACCTTTAACCATACAGCCAGGTGTTTCCGTTTATTTATTTATTTACAGTATTTGTATCCCACCTTCCTCATCTCAAGATGACCCAAGGCGGTTTCAAACATGGTCTAAAATTTTCAGTTAAAACATCAATTAATACCCAGATTAAAACAAATAAAAACTCATTCATAGAAACTATCTAAAAAGACCATCCCATATCCTCCCTAAACCATAAAGAAAAAAGACAAGAGGAAAGAAAAGGGTGGGGGTTTGTCTGTTAAAGCAGACAAACAAAAAATATGCACAGACCCCCTGAGGCAACTACACAAGCCAGCGGGATTGGGCTGTTACACCTGTCATACCCCACACCCGCTGGCATAACCAGGTCTTCAATGCCTTCCTAAAGGGGAGCAGCTCTGTCTGGAGGTGCAGTTCAGGTGGTAGGAGGTTCCACAGTGCCGGGGCAGACACTGAGAAGGCTCTCCTTCTGGTCCCAGTCAGGTGTGCTTCTCTTGTAGATGGGACAACTACTGAGCCTCTCCTATCTGCCCTTGTAGCATGGGCTGAATATCTTGGGGTGACACAGTTTCTTAAGTATCTTGGTCTACTGTCATGAAGGGCTTTAAAGGTCATCACCAGCACCTTGAATTGCATCCGGAGACACACTGGCAACCAGTGCAGCTCCCGAAGCAGCAGCGAGGCATGGGCATAACGCCTGCGCCCCATCACCATCCGGGCAGCCGCATTCTGGACCTGCTGGTTGTCAAGGGCAGCCCCATGTAGAGCGCATTACAGTAATCTAATCTGGAGGTGACCAGAGCATGAGTGAGTCCCGGTCCAGGAGCGGGCGTAATTGGTAGATGACACGAAGTTGTGCAAAGGCCCTCCTGGCCATGACTGCCACCTGCTCTTCGAGCAGTAGTCGCGAGTCCAGGAGGACCCCCAAATTATGCACCAGGCCTGTCTGAGGCAACAACGCCCCATCCAGAACCAAAGATGGTAGCTCCTGGGATAACACGGGCCCCCGAACCCACAGCCACTCAGCCTTGCCAGGGTTCAGCTGAAGCCCGTTGTCCCCCATCCAGACCCTAACAGCCTCCAGGCACCTGGTTAGGGCTCTGACCGCATCACTCGGGTCGGTCCCCATAGGCCGAGATGTACAGTTGGGTATAATCAGCATTAGCTGTTCACAATTGTTATCTGTATCAGAAGCAACCTAGTGGTGCTTCTGGAGGGATTTGCCAGGTAGCACCATTGCCTGGGGGAAACCTGACTGCATTCACATTGGAGTGGTTTCTTCCATGTCCCCAATAAATTGACTTGTCTGTCTCTTCAGTCCGTAGCAGGCAGTGACAGCTGGCAGATGATTAACCTGGATGCTCCAGTGAATTCCACAACATTACCTGTCTTTGACCTGGCCAAAGGAAAGTCATATTTGTTCCAGGTGCGATCGGTGAACAAGTATGGAGTCAGTGAGCCTTCCGTGCCCAGTGAGCCCATCTCATGTGGGAGGAAAATAGGTAATCCTTCTAAAAGTTGTATAATGCCATAACAGCTTTCTTCCTGGGATGAGAATTCTTCAGTCTCTAGCACTGAGGCCTGGAAGTAATAATTTGGTTCATTTGTAGTCCTGCTGCCTCTGGCAGATAGCTATAAATCAGAATCTGAACCTGGGCTAAATTGTTGTCACCGGCTTCTACTCGTATCCGAGCATACATTTTCCCTGGAAGTCATTTTCTCAGTTGATGGATGTGTCTCTGGTGACTCAATAAACCGATCCTGGCATGAAACATGCGACTACACACATTACATTGAATAGATGGTGGAGGGCGTAGTTAAGTTTGACAAACCTTCCGCGCTTGTCGCTTAACCTTTTCATGTCTGCGGCATTCTCCTTCAAAGTGACCAGTAGCAGCAGAGATGCTTTGGTGCCAAAGTGGGCAGTCTACGGCTGCTGCCTCCCAGGTTTGTGGGTTTATACCTGACACCTTCATGGTTTTTTCCAGCTGGTCCTTATAATGCTTCAAAGAAGCTCCATGAGCTCTTGCACCGGAGCAAAGTTCTCCATAAAGAATTTGACGAGGAAACCTGGAACCATCCATATGGCGGAAATGCCCTATCCATCTTAGACAGTGCTGGCGAACCTTTTAGAGACCAAGTGCCCAAACTGCAACCCCAACCCCACTTATTTATCACAAAGTGCCAGCACAACAACAGGGGAGGAAGGAAATGCTCCCATTGGACTGCTAGGCAGAGGGGCGGAGTGAACTTTGTGCAGGGGGAGGAAGGAAATGCTCCCATCAGCCTGCTGGGCAGAGGGGTGGGGTGAACTCTGTGGTGGGGGAGGGAAGAAGCACTCCCATTGGGCAGAGGGGCGGGGCAAACTCTGTACTGGGGTGACTGCACGCGTGCCACCTCTGGCACGCGTGCCATAGGTTCACCACCACTGATCTAAGACAATGGCCTATGATGGAAGCTTCAATGCTATTTACATGTGCCTTCTTAACAACTGCGATGTTGGTGACATAGTCATCCCACTTGATGTTTTTGGTGTATGCAAACCAAGACACAGGACACAGCCTCGGGCTGGGTTAACTCAGGTTTATTGCATCGTGGACAGAGGGAACATGAGGTAATGGCGGATCGATAGCTCTTTATATACAGTGGTAATACATTTGAACGTGGTTCCATGGTAGCCCATTGGCTACTGTCTGCGTGACGTCATTGCGGGTCACGCCCTTCTTGTCCAGGTGTAGGTGGTGGCGGGAAAACTTCCCGCGCTGTTGCCTTTGATGAGTTTGGACCAAGGAGCTTGGACGCTCGCTGCTGCCAGCTGGTGGTCATTAGCTCGCGTCCTCCTACAGGGTTCATATGATGCAGCTGAAGGTTACATTGTTGCTATAGGCAAGGTTACATTGGTTCAGATACATTGTGGAAGGTAAAACCATTAGAACACAACACCCCTCCCCCCTAGGACGAGACAAAGTCTCGAGCCCACACTTAAACACACTCCCCCCCCTAGGAGACAAAGTCTCTCAGCCAAGATGGCTTATTTCGAACACGCTGGGGTCTCGATGCGGGCTGCCTTTCCCCGGGTTTGCTACCTTCTCTTTGTCCCCTGGTTTCCTGTCCTGTAATTGGAGAGGGAGACTCGTTAGTGACTTGCCGCGGCTCCGCGGCGTTGTTGGAAGGTGTGCTCTTTCTTAGGGAGGAACCGGGGGCACTGGGGGCTAACGAAAAACCCCTCTTCTCGCTTGGATGGGTGGGGGAACACTCCTGAAAACCCCCCCGGCTCGCAAAATCAAAATCAAAATTACATTCGGGGGCAGCGGTCGCGAGCTCCTCTCCCCCTTCCCCGGCCCCTGATAGAACTGGTGTATCAAAAGGGTATGGGTCGGGGCCGCTGCTTCTGCCTTCCCCCCTTGCTTGGGACTGTTGTCCGCTGCTGTCTCCCCCTTGGGTTAAGCGGGTGGGGGAGAACCCTAACGCTGAATCCTGTTGCTGAGCCCCACTGACTGGCCTACTCACTCGGTGCCTCAGTTGGTCTGCGTGCCTCCTCCAGAGGAGGCCGGTGTTAGTCTCGACTCGGTACGACACTGGCCCCGTCTGTTCTACAACCGTCCCTGGTACCCAGGCTGGCCCTGCGCTGGAATAGTTCCTGCAGTGAACAGGGTCGCCGGCGGCGAAACCTTTCGAGACTGCCAACCCTATGTTTTTCCCTTTATCCTCGACTCTCGTCGGGTCTAGCCTGGACAGGATCGTGGCCAGTTTTCGCCGCATCAAGAGCTCTGCCGGCGAGTAGCCTGACGCTAAGGGGGTCACCCTATACGCTAAGAGGAATTGGCATACCTGGTGATTCAGGTCCCCCGGGCCCATGCGCCGCAGCGCATCCTTTGTTGTACGCACCAGCCGTTCCACTTGGCCATTTGTGGCCGGGTGAAACGGCGCGGATGTGACATGCCGAATGGCGTTTGCCTCCATGAATGCCCCGAACTCAGCGGAGGTGAAACAACTAGCGTTATCGCTGACTAAAGTATCGGGTAAACTGAACGTGGAAAAGACTCTCCTTAGCTGGCTAATTGTCGTGGCGGAGGACGTGCTCTTTACTGGGATAACCTCCAGCCACTTGGAGAATGCATCCACCACCAGGAGAAACATGGTTCCTCGGAAAGGGCCAGCGAAATCTACGTGCACTCTGGACCATGGCCCCCTAGCTGTGTCCCATTCCCTATGCGGAAGACGGGCCGCCTCTGGTCGGGATCCCTGGCATGCCTCACAAGTGCCGACCATGTGCTCAATGTCCGCGTCCGGGCCAGCGCCTTTGAACGAACTATGCCCGGGTGGCTGACGTGCAGCAGTTCGAGCACCCTTGGCCGCAGGGACGTAGGAACCACCACCCGCTGACCCCACAACAGGCACCCCCTCTCTAGGGACAACTCTAGCTTTTTCCGAAAAAATGGGTCGAATTCTGTGCTTGGGGACGATGCCGGCCACCCCTTCTGTACCCATGAACTAACTTTCCCTAGCGTTCTGTCCTTGCCTGTCGCCCTAGCAATGTCGGCTGGTACTATAGGGGGTGCGTCTAAGACCTCAATTAGCAACACCTGGCGGTCTCTTTCTACTCTCGCCTTTTGGTCGTCCGACAAGGGCAAAGGAGATCTCGAGAGTGCATCGGCATGGCTGATCTCCTTTCCGGGCCGGTACTCCAACTCATGTTGGTATGCGTTGAGAAAAATGGCCCATCGCAGCATTCTCGGGGACAGGATCTGCGGCGTGGGCTTGCTTCCCGTGAAAATCCCTAACAGTGGCTTGTGGTCAGTCACGATTTTGAACGGGCGGCCATACAAAAAGTCGTGAAATTTTTTTGTTCCCGCTACTATTGCTAATGCTTCCCTGTCGGTTTGTGCGTAATTGCGCTCCGCTTGGGACAGGGACCTTGAATAAAACGCTACCGGGGCCTCCCTTCCGTCATCCAACACGTGGCAAAGTACCGCCCCCACTCCCACCGGGGATGCATCACAGACTAAGATCACCGGCCGTTTGGGGTCGAAATGTGTCAGGATTGCCTCAGATGTTAGGAGTTGCTTTAGTTCTTTGAACGCCCTCTCGTGCTCGTCACCCCACATCCATGTCTCCTCTTTTTTAAGTAACCGATGGAGCGGTTCGGCCACGGACGCCTTCCGCGGGAGGAATGTGTGGTAAAAGTTGAGGAGCCCCAGGAAAGACTGTAGCTCGGTTTTGGATGTGGGGCGAGGGGCCTTCTTTATGGCTGCTACTTTGGATTTAGACGGCCTAATCCCCTCGGGTGTGATCCGGAACCCTAAAAACTCGACCTCAGTTTCAAAAAAAAACACATTTGTCCTTCCTTAGTCTCAGCCCCGCTTTCTCGAACACGGTTAGTACTTTGTCCAATCTCTTTGCCAGTTCAGCCTCACTCCCCCCTGTTATCAACACGTCATCAAAATAAGGCAACACCCCCTCCAGTCCCTTCAGGAGGCGTTCCACAAGCGACTGAAAAAGGCCGGGTGCCGAGTTCACGCCGAACTGTAAACGCGACACCTGGAACGCCCCTTTATGTGTAACTATCGTTTGTGCCGCGGCCGTGGCGGGGGTCACTGGGAGTTGCTGATAGGCTTGTGCCAAATCGAGTTTAGCGAAACACTTCCCCCCATTCAGCCTGGCCAAAAGGTGGCTGATCACCGGCACCGGGTATGCATTAGGGCGGATCGCCTTGTTAATTGTACACTTATAATCAGCGCAAATGCGCACCTCCCCGTTAGCCTTTAGAGCCGTTACAATTGGAGTTTCCCACTCCGCGGAATCAACAGGAATAAGAATCCCCTGACCCACCAGTTTGTCCAGTTCCGCCTCTATCTTGTCCTTGAGTGCGAACGGCACCCTGCGCGGTTTGAGTCTTATCGGGCGGACCTCCGGGTCTAGGTCGAAGGCTACAGGGGGTCCCTTGAACTTTCCGAGTCCTTTCTTAAAAACGGCGGGATGCGCATCGCAAACCGCTTGTATTGGGTCCACCCCCACTGTATGCACTCCCCCTATGAACAAACCTAAAGGCTGAAACCACTGCGTCCCTAGGAGGCTACAACTTCCCCCCTTAAGGACAACTAGGGGCAGTTCCGCAGAATGTCTCTTAAAGTTGACCCGAAATTTCCCGACCCCCAACACCGGAATGCTGTTTCCCTGTACGTCTCGTAGCGTGGACCTCAACGTTTTAAGTTTGGGCCGCACGTGGGGGTCGATTCTCAAGAACTCTTTCTGGGGAATTATAGAATAGGAGGACCCCGAGTCAATTTCCATCCTAATAGGGGCCCCTTGTACTAGTACCTCAACGAAGTAATGGGACTGTCCCGCGGACACGCTGAACACTGGGGCGTCGTCCTCGCTGTCGTCCGAGACGCGGCCCACGCCATCCTGCTTCCTCGTGGTCTGGGCGCCATCTTTGGGCCTCGCTGGACGGTCCGGTCTGGCCGAACGGTCTTGTGACTGCCTCCGGCCCTCCTTCCGTTTTCTGCATGCCTTGGCGATGTGCCCCCGACGGCCGCAGGTGTAACACTCGGCCTTCCTGAATGGGCATCTCGCGCGCTCATGGGCCGCTCCGCAACCATCGCAGCGTCGACCACCCTTTCGGACCTTCTGGACCTCCTCGCCGTCGCTGCCTTCCGTAGACGACTTTGATGCCCGTCGAGTTGCGTGCACCGCCTGTCCGGACTTCCCGTGCACCGAATTTGCCGCTTTGCCGGCTCTAGGACGCCACTCACGCCACTGGTGCATTTCGTCCACCCCAGCATTCGTGGACTCTGCGGCTTCCGCGGCCTCTACGACCTCTGCCAGCGTGGGTGGCGGCTCCTTGTTCATCAAGCTGCGCTGCACCTCCTTGTCTTTCAGGCCACACAGCACGCCGTCCCTGAGGGCCATCTCTAGGATGTTGTCCCATTTGCAGGGGGCGGCGGCTATCCTCATGGCGGCCACGAATGTCTCAACCGACTCGTCCGGCGCTTGGACTCGCCTCCAAAACGCGCTCCGAGCGGGAAACATTGCCCTCGAGGGACTGAAGCGCTCTCGCAGCAGCTTCATGATGTCGTCCGCCTTAAATTCGCTCACCTTCTTCGGAGCGATGATGCTCACCAGCGTCCGCTTGGTTTCCATCCCGAGCATTCTGGTGAGGATGGCCCTCTTCCTCTCCTCGTCGTCTCCTTTGACTTTGAGTTCCACCAGTGCCGCCTGGAAGTCCATCTCGAGCAGCTCCCAGTCTTGCGGTTTGGTGATGTTGAACCCGCTCTGTGCCCTGGCTGTTCCGTGGGGATCCATCATCCCACCTTCGTCGCCAATTTGGTGTATGCAAACCAAGACACAGGACACAGCCTCGGGCTGGGTTAACTCAGGTTTATTGCATCGTGGACAGAGGGAACATGAGGTAATGGCGGATCGATAGCTCTTTATATACAGTGGTAATACATTTGAACGTGGTTCCATGGTAGCCCATTGGCTACTGTCTGCGTGACGTCATTGCGGGTCACGCCCTTCTTGTCCAGGTGTAGGTGGTGGCGGGAAAACTTCCCGCGCTGTTGCCTTTGATGAGTTTGGACCAAGGAGCTTGGACGCTCGCTGCTGCCAGCTGGTGGTCATTAGCTCGCGTCCTCCTACAGGGTTCATATGATGCAGCTGAAGGTTACATTGTTGCTATAGGCAAGGTTACATTGGTTCAGATACATTGTGGAAGGTAAAACCATTAGAACACAACAATGTTCAAGATGGATCTTAGCTTCTGTTGGTGAAAGCGTTCAAGCTTTTTGATGTCTTGACAATAGAGGGTCCATGTTTCACAGCCATACAATAACATTGCAAATTATAATAATATCCACATTGCTGCTGTTCTTATGTTATTCCAATTTGTCCACCTTTCTTTTTTATTAGCTCCACTCCCACCCCCGTCTCAGGTTCTGGCCTTCAGAGACACCAACACATCTCTTGTTGTGCAGTGGAGCAAGCCGAAAAAAGGCGAGGAACCCCTTGGTTATTACATATACGCCCGAGAGGTTGGGACAGATGAATGGCAAACAGTCAACAATAAACCCGTTACTTGTCATGAGTAAGTCAACCAAGGCATTTACAACTCTGTTTTTACTGGTTCTGCCAGGACCGGCCCTACCATTAGTCATGTTGGTTTTCTGGGGGAAATTGTCCTTTTGGGAAAGCAGGTGGGCACAGATGAATGGCAAACAGTCAGCAAATAAGTGTGTTCACCAATAATGAAGGCGTTGATAAACCAATCTCACCCCTTGGTTTTTTTCCCCCTCATTCTGTCAAGGCCGGCTCGACCATTGGGTACGTTGGCTTTCTGGGAATGCTAGCTGTTTGGACTCTGGGAAGAAATTCCAAGGAGGGTTGCAAGACTGAGAGTCTTATACAGAAAAAATAATTCTTTTAGCAGCTTAAACAAATTCCTGCAATTAATATTACAGTATTACTAAAATTTAAGTGAAAACAAGAGAGAATACCTTAGATTAGGGGCTCCCAACCTAAGGCCCGTGGGCTGGATCCGGCACATAGCACCATTTAATGTAGCCCCCCACTCCTCCAAGGGCATTCAAGAAACAAAATGGCCACCCCTTTGAAGCTGTTGGGACAAAATGGCTGCCCCCATCGTGCAGACAGGGCAGAATGGCCGTCTGGCCCTTGAAACTGACTGAGAGAGTGTGACCCGACCCCCAGCTTGAAAAGGTTGAGAACCTCTGCCTTAGATCTCTAAATCACTATCATTCCTTGAAAGAAATAGTTGCTTGTGCAGGTAAGGATCCACCAGGGCCATAGGCAAAGGGGGGGCCGGGTGTGTGTGTGAAAACCCTCCTGAGCTAACAGCCTGCCTCCACCACCTCCCACCAACCCACCCCAGGATGCCAATGTTATATGTGTGTGTGTGACATTGTTGCCCCTCCTGAACACCCCCACCAAAATAATAATAATAATAATAATAATAATAATAATAATAATAATAATAATAATAATAATAATAATAATAATAATAATAATAATAATAATAATAATCTAGAATCCTGGCTATGGCCCTGGGATCCGCATGTTGTTGAATGAGACAGTTCAATGGTCCACATTCTGCTCTGCCACTCCTAAATCATGCTCTTGTTTTGAGTTGCATTGGAAAGTGCTATGTGAATATTGTCTGTGTTTTTGTCATGGAAGGAGGCAGGGGTTTCATCTTGCTCTAGCACTAAACTATTATGGGCTACTACGGTTGCACCCTTTGTGACTTTGCAGGAGCTGTTGTGTGTGTGGAAGGAAATATGCTTGGAGGCTGTGCTGAAACTTAACACCTTCGGCAGGTGGAAGGAAATTACATTCTGCTAGTCCTCTTTTAGGGCCACAGTGGCTTAGTGGTTAAGATGCTGAGCTTGATGGCTGGAAGGTCGGCAGGTCAGAAGTTTGAGACCCGAGTGCTGCACAACGGAGTGAGCTCCCATCATCTGTTCCTGCCAATCTAGCCATTCAAAAGCAAGAAATTGCGAGTAGATAAATAGGTACTGCTTGGGAAAAGATCTTGGGGACATGAAAGGAGCCTCATTCGGGCATCCCCTGAGCAGAGTTTCTCCAGCAAAAATCCTTTCAACACAGAATAATCTCTGACATGAAATCTGTGCACTCCAGTGTCTAGTCATGTCTGCCACATGACCACGGAAATGTTTGCACTGGCTCTTTGACTGTAAATGGAGATGAGCACTGCCCCCTAGAGTTGGACATGACTCGGTTTCAAGCAAGCGAGAACTTTACCTTTACTGAGTCTTATTATATTCATTTTGTTATATCTCCTTTTTCATTCCTTTTTCCTTTGTAAGGTTCACTGTTCCAGGACTCAAAACTGCCAAACATTACATGTTCTGTGTGAAGTGTGTCAATGAAGCAGGCCTAGGTGACAGCTCCCCACCAGCTGAGCCCATGATTGTGAGGCAGGCGATCTGTAAGTATCATGCTGCGTGATGACTCAGTCCCAACATAAGCATCAACCTCCCTAGAAAACAGCTGTCCCGGACAGACCAAGTAACCACATGCTGACTAAGTTCTAACCTTCCATTATACTCTTGTTTCTCCCCACCAAGCCTGTCCGACAGCCCCACGGGCCTTTGCCCTGCTGAAAAGCGGGAAGGACAACATGACCATTGCTTGGAAGCCTCCCAAACGCAAAGGGGGCACAACTATTTTGGGATACTTCCTGGACCAGCATGACGTCTCAAAGATTGACTGGCATGAAGTGAACATTAAGCCAATTGTTCCCCGCGTACACACGGTATGGATGCTTTATGTCATGGGTTCCCCAACCTTTTCAAGCCAGGGCCCGGGTCACACTTTCTCAGTCAGCTTCGAGGGCTGGATGGCCATTTTGCCCTGCCTGCATGATGGGGGTGGCCATTTTGTCCCAACAGCTTCAAAGGGGAGTGTTTTGTTTCTCAAATGCCCTTGGAGGGGTGAAGGGCCACATGAAATGGCACCACAAGCCAGATCCAGCCCATGGGCCTTAGGTTGGGAACCCATGCTTTATGTTCTCTTTTAGCTCTGGAAGGATTCCAAACAGATTAAAAAAGAGAAAAGGTTATCCATGTCCACCTCTCGTGGCCCTGATTTTTTTGACAGTTTTGAAGTTTTAAAGGGACTGCAGTGGCTTCATGGTTAACATGCTGAAGTGGATGACTGGAAGGTCAGCAGGTCAGCAGTTTGTGACCCGAGTGCTGCATGATGGAGTGAGCTCCCAGCTCTGTCCCAGCTCCTGCCAACCAAACAGTTCAAAAGCAAGAAATTGCAAGTACTGTACCTGTAGATGAATAGGTATCACTTCGGTGGGGAGATAAATAGAATTCTGTGTCGAGGCATGCCTGCCAGATGTTCACAGAAACGTCAGGCTATAAAAAGAGATGAGCACTGAACCCTAGAGTTGGTTTTGACTGGCTTTCGAGCAAGGGCAACCTTTATCTTTACCTTACCACCCCATAGCACTTAATGCACTCTCTGGGCAGTTCAAAAGTTAATTAGCACTTTGCCCCCAACATGCTGGATACTCATTTTACCCACCTCAGAAGGATGGAAGGCTGAGTCAACCTTGATCCCCATCAAGAACTCACAACCTTTTGGCTGCAGTACAGCAGGTAGTCTATTCCCCCTCCCCAAAATAATTTCCCCTTATTTATAGTTGTTTACTCTCCACTCTTTTTAAATGAGCAGAGTAGCAAAACTGAGTAGACTTGTGATGGTGAACCTTGGCATTCCAGATGTTCTTGGACTTCAATTCCCAGAAGCCCAAGCCCCCTGTGAATCCACATGAATGGGTTTACTGCGATTCATCCAGCCCGCGCTGCCCTTATCGCTCCCGGAAGCAGAAGTAAAATGCACCCATACGGGTGTGTTTTACTTCCACTTCAGGGAACGATGAGGGCAGCGTGGGCTGGGTGAATCGCAATAAACCCATTCGTGTGAATTCACAGGGTGCTTGGTCTTCTGGGAATTGAAGTCCAAGAACATCTGGAGTGCCAAGGTTCACCATCATGGGACTAGACCATTTGACAACCAACTTCTGATTCAATCAGTTTTACTTTGAGGAGAAATGTGATTTATTTTTTTTAAGCGGTGCCACAAAAGCCCTGGGGAAATGCCTTATTGTTTTCCAGTATCCAATAGACATTCCTAATGCTGACTTTAAAAGCATGTATATTCTTTGCAGGCAACTGGGCTGATGATGATAGTGGGAGGCTGATGAACCAGTCTGAACTTTTAGGCAGGCATATAGCTTGTAGAGCTGTGTGTCTTTGTCAGAATGAGATACCATGGCTTTAAAGCGAAAACTCTGGAAAAGGCTCAGAATATTTTGCAATGCTCTTCTAGGTCACCAATCTGGTAGAAGGAGACTTCTATGAATTCCGCGGTTATGCAATGAACGTGGTTGGTGTCAGTAAAGTATCCGACCCCAGTGACATTTTCAAGTGTGAAGAATGGATAATGTCAGAGCCAGGTAAGTATTGCAGGAAGGCTAAGATCTATAATCAATAACCATATTATATGTATAGCATTTAACAATCCATAACCTCAATTCAATAGTCAAAGGTTTATATTCAAAACTTAGACATAGTCTCTCTTACTTACTTCTACTTACTTCCAGATTTCTTATATTAAGTAATTAAGTAATATATAGTCTCTTATATATTGACCTTTTGTTGTTAATTACTTTTTAATGCTCTGTGGCTGTTAATTACTTTCTTACTAGACTATACTATGTGCACCCAACACCAGTATGCGGAACCATTTTCATCATTTATCAAACATTAACTTTTTAGCATACATTTTCATCTTTCCAGAATTCCAAAGTTTCTTGAACAGTTTTGTATCCAAAATTCTTTTTTCATCGCATATTCAATAAAACATTTCCAATTTTTCCAAAGCTGATTACTTTTAATCAAACCTTTTTTTAAAGTTTAGCTCCCATGTTAGTTTGTTGTTAACACCCACATTTCTTCTATGGCATGAATTGGAAGGCAGGGTACACAGAAAGAGCCGCCTCAAAGATTGTGGTATTTTTGAACCACAATTGGGCAAAAGGTGGCTTCATTTTGGCAGTTTCACGTTTGGCTTAGACACAGAAGAAGAAGAAGAAGAAGAAGTTGGAAGCAATCCTTCCTTCCCAGCATAATATCAATCTTGGCATCTAAAACAGCTGGGGAGACACTCCAGTGCTGTAGGGCAGTGGGACCCAAACTTGGGTCCCTATGTATTCTTGGACTATAATTCCCAGAAGTCTTCAGTATTGGCTGTGCAGGCAAAGGCTGCTGGGAGCCACAGTCCTTTATGGAACACCAATGTTCCGTGGTGCTACTATAGGGAAACTAGGAGGGCAATAGAAAATGATCCTGAGAAACCCCATGAGCAAAGGTGAGTGTGGCCAAGGAATACAGCAGGATGGAAGCAAGCAAAGAGCAAGGGCCAGAAAAGGGCAGGTGACCCTCAGGCATGGAAGGAAAGAAGGTCAACATCTGAAGGATCAAGGAAATAGGCAATAAGTTTCGGAGCCTAGAACTGGGTATATCAATAAATGGACTGCATCCAAGATTGATTGCGGGGGAGGGGAGAGAGAATGTGATGGTGCAGAAAAAATACCGTAGCATCAGACCCAACATCTCCATCTGGTTGTCTGGGAAAATACAAGTCAGCACACCTGGTGATCAGGGCTTCTGGGAATTGAAGTTTTTTATTATTATATTATTTATTTATTTATATTTATTGGATGTATACCCCGCTCTACTCAAGCACATGGCTGACTCAGAGCGGCTACAACAATCAATACAGTTACATAATCATAAACAAAATAAATAATCAAAAGTTCACAGTAGTACAGGAGGCACAGTAACAAAATGTCGATAATGAATAATTACAAAATTCAAATACAAGGTAAAAAAACAACAATTCTAGGGGACGGAGCCAAAGGCTCAACGACCCCACCAAAGCTTAACCACCAAAGCATATCAAACAAAGGGAAACCTCTAGTGATAAGCCCCAACAAAGACCGCCCAAGCAGAACCACCCCAAGAATCAGTCAAAGTCAACTACCCTTGTCCACCACCTGGCTGATAACGGGCCAGGAGGGCGCGGTGATGGGGCCGGGAGGCACAGCAGGCTCACGGCTGCGGCGCTTTCGAATCTTTACCTTTACTCTGTAAGGAAACAGGTTTGCTTTGTTGTCCTTCACCTCAAAGCCTGCCTCATCCTCGGTGGAAGGGCCGGTGGGGCTGGGAGGGCGCTGGGGGGGGTGCTCCAGGCGGGCGGGAACCTCTGCCGCCTCAGCAGCAGCAGCAGCTCCACAAGTTCAAGAACATCTGGAGCACCAAGGTTGACCATTCCTGGTCTACAGGTTATGTTTCAATGAAGTAACTTCCCCAAGCTCGGCAGACACTTCTAGGCAGATGGACCCTTGACCTGGCCAAATCACATCCTTATAACTCAGGATGCACAAAAATGGACAGAACATTCCTAGTTGAAGGGGGGAGTGTAAATGTACATGAGTACTGTAAGTAAGAGGCATGTTGGTGCTGGGGATTTCTTATTTTCCCCTTCTTTCTCTACCTGCTTTGAATCTCCTTTTCCTTTGAAACAGGTCCTCCCTATGATGTAAGGTGTACTGAAGTGAGAGACACATCTCTGATGATCCACTGGGAGCCACCTGTGTATATCGGAGCAGGTCCCATCACTGGGTATTACGTGGAGGCCTGTGAGGAGGGATTAGACACGTGGGAGCAACTGAATAAGAAGCCGATACTTGACACTCACATGAAGGTCTGTGCTATGGCATACCCTGTACCTTTGACATTAGCAATTATGGTTTTCTAGATCAGGGTTTCTCAACCTTGGCTCTCCAGGTGTCTTGGACTGCAATTCCCAAAAGCCCAAGTCAACACACCTGCTGTTCAGGGCTTCTGGGAATTGAGGTCCAAGAACATCTGGGGGGCAAGGTTGAGAAGGCTTGGTCTAGACCACTAACATTGTATAAGGAAACATCTGGCAGACCACATTCCTTGGTGGCAGCTCATTCAGTGAGGCATGTGGGGTGCTGCCCCATCTCGGGTTTTCCTCCTCAGTTTTCCCATTCCAGCTGCCTCCTAACCAGAGACAGGTTTCTATATATGTAAATCCTTGCATGTCTGCCACTTACGTATGTGAGCATGCCGATGACTGTGTGTGTGAATGACCACTTTTGCCATTGGCTCCACCCACCACTAGTCGCTGTGCCTTCCACTCCACCAATCATAATAGCCACCAGCTGTCATTGGTTGGCAACTTAATCTTGGAATGTTGGATGATCTTTACCTATAAGAATGGAATGTGGCCGTGCGTGTCTGGAATGTGTGCCAACACACATCCAGCCATTCCCGTAATGAGCCGGCCACACTTACCTTAAGTCCCAAAAATCAACCCCGCAAGGGTCTAGAAGCCGAGAGTGGGGCCAATGCTCCACAAACCCAAACAAAAAAACTATGCTTCCCAGCGTCCTCCGTGCCATGCCATCCCTCAGCCAATCAGGCAAGAGGACGCGAGTGTGGAGGAGGCAGGACAGCTGGCGAGTGCGCAAAAAAATGGCCAACGCGCACCCAAACAGCTCAGCCCAGGGCCCTGCCTTACCGAAACAGACAGACCCCGGGCTGAGGGAACTGTCTGCCTGCCACCCCTTCCGCGCCACCTGAGGGAGAAATCCAAAGGCGACAGCCAGCGATTCGTCAGGGGAGGTGCTCTCCCTGGTGGATCGCTGGCTGCCGCCTTTGTATTACCCCCTCCGCTGTTTCGTGTTAGCTGTCAAAACAGCGGTGGGGGTAATATAAAGGAGGCAGCCAGCGATCCATCAGGGAGAGCGCCTCTCCTAATGGATCGTTGGCTGCCACCTTTATATTGCCCCCTCCACTGTTTCATGTCAGCCCTTGAAACAGTGTAGGGGGTAATACAAGGATGGCAGCCAGTGATCCACCAGGGGTGGCGCTCTCCCTGATGGATTGCTGGCTGGCACCTTTGCATTCCCCCTCAGCTGTTTCGTGTCAACCTTCAAAACAGTTGGGGGCGGGAATGCAAAGGCAGCAGCCAGCAATCTGTCAGGGAAATGGCCACCCCTGACGGATCGCTGGTTGCCATCTTTCCATTGCCCCTTCAGCTGTTTCGAAGGGCTGGCAGTCACCCCACCACCAACACAGAATCCATACCTGCCCGGCAAGGCCGGGCAAAATAGCTAGTAGACTATATAGATCTCTGCTAAAAGAATGACTACAACTCTATGAATGAAAGTTACAGTGATACCTCATACAACGTCCAAACTTGGTTCCAGAAGTTTGGACTTTATACGGATTTGGACTTTGTATGAGGCATGCAAAATCCTAGCCATAATGCCTCATACAACATCCAAATCCTTGCCGTGATGCCTCATACAACGTCCTTTCCATAGAGATACACTAGCAGAGGTTGCCCGGCGTTGCTGGGCTGTTTAAAATCGGTTTGTTTTGATGCAGTGTAAAAATGAGGAATTTTGTTGTTTAAATAAATTTTTTTATTGATGTACATGTATAGTTTTTTGTAAAGTAGCAGGTGGTGATGGTAATGTGTTCTTTTTTATTTTGAATGTTATTTCTGTCTTGGCCTCTGGGTGGAGCTTCTTCCGGTAAGTACTGTCTTTATTCATTTCTTTTCCGGCCGTCGTTGAGGGAGGACATGTGCTGGTGAGTTGCCTTGTGTTCTTTCTTTTGTGGTGTTGGGGGGGGTTAGATTTTTAATTGTTTGGTTTATTTTTGATTTGTTGTTGTTTGGCTTGGTGCTGTTTGTTTTTGGTTGTTTTTGTTACTGTTTATTGTTTTTTGTTGGTATGGATTTGTGTTTTTTGGATAATGTTGTTTGATAGCGGTGGGGGGTGGCTTTCCTTAAGGTGGCGTCGGCTCTCTGGCCATGCCGCGTTAAGGAAGGCCAGTGGGGGTGGGGGGCTTTCCTTAAGGCGGCGTGGGCTCTCTGGCCGTACCGCATTAAGGAAGTCGCAGCGACTTTGTAGGAGGCAACTTTTTTCAAGGAATTAGGCAATGTTGTATGAATCCGATGTTGTGTGAAGCGGACTTTGTATGAGGTATTACTGTATTCTCATTGTCGCAGCAGTTTCCAGTGGAGGGTTTTAGACGTCCTTAGAACTGGGATGGGGAACATCTTCCAACCTATGGGTCTGGTGCCCACCTATTGCTTGCAAACTCCCTCTTCCCTTATCACTGATCAGTGAATATTATTCTCCTAAATCAGTGATGGCCAACCTCAGCACACCAGGTGTTCTTGGACTTCAATTACCAGAAGTCCAAGTCAGCACTCCTGTTGATCAGGGCTTCTGGGAATTGAAGTCCAAGAACAGCTGGAGTGACAAGATTGGACATCACTGTCCTGTTTTGATCAGTTTGTAACCTTTAAAATGTCACTGTCGTGTTTATGATTTCCATGATCATTTCACCTGAAAGATGCCTCTTTTCGTGATATTTCATCCAACAGCTGTCTGATCTGGAGACGGGCAAGTGCTACATGTTCCGAGTACAGGCTCTGAACAAAGCAGGTGTTGGCCCACCTTCTCTACCCTCGGATCCCGTGGTTGTAAAAACCAAGCCAGGTAAGAAGCTCTGGATCTTACTCCACTCTCTTCTTTTCACCCTTTCTCAACATTTCCACTTTTTCAACCTTTTAAAATAGATTTCTTTATTTCTTCTTCTCTCAATCTTTGTGAACCTCTTCTTAGAAAAAGGGTTGGGTCTTCTTTCCTTGCTAGTTGTAGGATGGAAAGCAAAGGTTTGTGGATGAACCCCTTCCTTTTAGAACAGGGGTCCCCAAACTTTTTGTGCCAGGGGCCTGACCACACTGCCAGAACAGCTGAGTGGGCCTGACAACTCCCCTGGAGGTGGGCGTGTTTGCGCATACACATCCAGAACCAGTCCCAGAAGTGGTGCATGCGTGGGGCATCCCCATCCACTTCTGGGAGTGGCGCAGATGCATTTGCGCATGTGTTGGGGCATCTCCATCACTTCCGGGAGTGGTTTTGGACGTGCATGCGCATTGGCAGGCGCATCGCTCATCCACATCCAGGAGCGGCGAGGGCACCGTGCGCCAAATGGAATGGCATCGGGGGCCGAATCTGGCCCACAGGCCGTAATTTGAGCACCCCTGTTTTAGAACAATAATCTTGGATGAGGAATAGAGGTGATGAGATTTGTTTTGTCTAATGTTAAAAAAATCCTTTCTTTCTTTCTTCCTACTTCCCTCATTCCCTCTTTCTATTTCTTTTTTTCTTCATCTCTACTTTCCTACTTATTTACTTGCTTACTTTCTTAATTTCTACTTTACCCCCTCATTCCTTCTCCATTCTTTCTTTCTTTCTCCATCTCTACTTCTCTCCCTCATTCCTTCCTTCTTTCTTTCTTCATCTCTCCTTCCCTCCTCCCTTCCTGCAGGCACCAAAGAAATTGAACTTGGAGTGGATGAGGAAGGATTCATCTACATGGCCTTTGAACCTCACGAGGTGGTTGATACCTCAGAGTTCATTTGGTCCAAGGATTATGAAGGAGGTCCAAACCCTGACAGAGTCCAGGTCACAGATAAAGATGAGAAGTAAGCTTGCAGAGTGGAGAAAGTATGAAGCTAAAATTGTCAGTTGATTGGGTTGTGCTTTTGTGACATGAAAGGCAAGCCAGCATACAGACAGTGAGAAGAAGAACCTATTTCTCAGATTATTATTGTCAGGAAAATATCCTAGTACTAGCATATTTTGCCCAGCAGTGCCGGGCTTTTTAAAATTGTTTTGGATAGTAAAGGGTTTCGTTTTTTTTCTTGAACCAATGGTGCTGGGCTGTTTTAAATGGTGTTGTAAGGTTTTGTGATTTTGTGGCTTCAAGGCGCTGCGTCCGCCTGCGGCGGACTTGCGCTCCCAGTGGTTTTTTTGGGTTGTTGTTTTTGTTTTTGTTTTTTTGCATGCTGGCTTCCTCAGTGCCAGGCTCTTTTAATTGGTTTTTGAACGTTTTTATTTTATGTTTTTAAAATGTTTATTTTTACGCATTTTTATTTTTTTTTTTTTTTGGTTTTTTGGAGTGAAAAGTGATTTCTTTTTTTTGGTAATTTTTGAGATTAGTGTGTTTATTTTTGAATGTTTTTATAATTTATTTGATTAATTTTGGAATTAATCTTATTAATTTTAATATTTTTGAATGTTTTTTTTCTTTTGGCCTCTGGGTGGGGGTGGTGAGCTTTTCTGTCTCTCTTCAATTGTTGCCTCTCTACAATTGTTCTCTTCTGTCCTCTGGGTGTCGCTTCCGGTAAGTTTTCTCTTCCTTTTCTCATTTGAGTTCTGGTCCTCATAGATGGAAGATGTCTTTTGGTAAGTTCTCTGGGGGGTTTTTTGGGGTGGGTGGGTGGGGGATTTTTTTTGGGAGGGGGTGTCTGTGTGTTTTTTCTTGTTTCTTTTTTATTGTTTTTGTGATTATTTTTTGGATTTTTGTGTGGTTTTGAATGGTTTTGGTTTGTGTTTATTTTTTCAGTGGGGGAGTGGCTTTCTTTCCTGTGGGCCATGCTGGCTGGCCCGTGGGAAGGAAGGGCAATGGCGGGGAGGCTTTCTTTCCCACGGGCCATGCTTGCTGGCCCGTGGGAAGGAAGGGCATCGGCGGTGGGGGGTTTCCTTTTTTCCCCAATGGGCCATGCTGGCTGGCCCGTGGGGAAGAAGGGAAGTTGCTGGGGGGGGGGGGTTTCTTGTATTGTTTGCGCGCCGGCTGGCCCTTCGAACGGAAGGGCAGCGGCGGCGGGGGGGGGTTATTTTTTTCCCCACAGGCCATGCTGGCTGGCCCGTGGGGAAGAATGGCAGCGGCGGTGGGTGTACTTTTTTAAAGTTTTATTTTTTGCGCGCCGGCCGCCTCAGCGTTCTGTGATTGGTCGCGGCGCGTTTTCGAACGTTCCTTTTGCTGCATCACTCAGCCTGATTGGCTCTGGCGCGGCGCAGCGCAAGGAACGTTGGGAATTGAAGTTCCCTTATTTTTTGTTCATGACTGGGGGGCTCCTGCCCCCGGGTCGAAAATTTCAACCCGACAGTTACCTGCGAACCGGGTTCGGGCGAGTGAACGGAGGCCCATTACGGGCTAGTGGGGCCTGGTGCAACATCCTTTGTCACATTCCAACGGTTAACGCACCATTTTATAGGTATAGATGTGTTAAGGCTGCTAAAGGCATAAGAGCAGATCCAATTAAAACAAAACAATAATGGCCACCCTAAGCAAAGCATACCTCTCAGCACATCGACTTAATTTTTGTCCCGTTATTATCACAGTCACTCCATCCCAATATCTCTCTGCATTCCCATATAATCAATCATTGGGTAATTGAGTTGTAGCTGGCTGGCTAGCTCAGTGGTTTAGGGATGTGGCTGTGTGGAACCAAAAGTTGGGAGTTCGATTCCCCACTGGTGCCTCCTGGGAGAAGAACCAGCCTGTGTAGCTTTGGTCAAGTGGCACAGTCTCAAGAGCTCCTCCTAAAGGAAAGGAATGGGATAACACCCCTGTGTATTCTCTACCTAGAAAGCCTTGGAAAGGATCATGTCATACTTGATGACATGCAATTGTTATTAATTTGGTTGGGGAGGACTATACCAGAGGTTCTAAACCAAAGGCCTGTGGGCCGGATCTGGCTCCTGGCATCATTTCATGTGGGGGCCCCACCCCTCTAAGGGCATTTGGCCACCCCTTTGAAGGGCCACCTCCATTTGCAGGCAGGGCGAAATGGCCATCCAGCCCTTGAAGTTGACTGAGAGAGCGTGACCGGGGCCCCAGTTTGAAAATGTTGGGAACCCCTGAACTATACCATATATGTGTTGTTGTTGTTCAAGTGTTACACCTTGTACAAGGCATCCAGCAATGTTAGTCTTTGCTCACATGTTTCAATTAAACACACATAAGGTTAAAAATCTCATTTTAACAAATAAAATTTGGCATTTTCAGAAAGCTGAATTTCTCTCTGTGTGTGCATTTAGTGTATGTACACAAATTCCACAGGAGTAATGCAGATCTTCTCTTTTCTCCTATGGAACTGAGTACATACAGCTCTGAAAATGAAGTCACTTACAATCCAGGTATTTCTGACCTGATAAGCCTCTATTTTCTTTTCTTTAAGGTCTAAGCTCATCCTGACGTATGCCACCGAAAGGGATCTTGGAACATATTCAGTAGAAGTAACTGACACTGATGAAGATATCTCTGCCAGTCATGTTTTGACTGAAGAAGGTATATTACCTATCTTGTTAATTCTGCATTGTTGAATGATCAGAATTGAACTGGACTCATATTCCTAGTCTTGAACTGTGCTTTCTGCCCCTTTCCTTATCTCATTTCTACATAAAAGTCCAGTTCAAAATATGCCTGGCATGATGGAAACCATTTCCGGGACTGGAACTGGGTTCAATTTTCCAAAATCTCCTTTATCACAGAGAAAAGATCAGGGTAGACTTATCATGTTGCCAAAAATGAAAACAAAAGAGGATACAGATTTCCATTAAAAACTGAATACAAAGTGCTGCACACACTAATTTATATAGATCAAGGCAAATTTAGAAATAATGATTGCAATTTAAATAACAGGAGATAATTTTGGAACACGTTAAAGAATTATAAATAGCTGACAATTACAATGCTTCCCAAATAAATTGCAGGTGTCCCTTTAAAAGCTAACGAAAGTCCTTTTCAACTTTAAAAGTTTCCCATTTTGGGTGTGATACCTTTAATATGATAAACTGAATATCCAGAAGTGATCTCTCTTTCTTGATATTTATTTAGCAAGCATAGCATAGCATTTTATTAGGTTATAGGTTATGAGTGAATATAAGAACCTTTTCTTATTGGGAAAACTTGTTGCCAAACTTTTCAAGCCGGGGACCGGATAAGAACATAAGAACAGCCTTGCTGGAACAGGCCACAGCCCATCCAGTCTAGCATTCTGTCTCACACACTGGCTCACCATTTGCTTCAGGGTATTCCCAAGCAGATGCCTTCACCTGCTTAGGATTCCCTGGAAATGGCATTGAGAGATATCCTGCCTATCTCTCCAACCAAGAGGTTGTCCTTAGGTATCCATAATTATAGCCATTGATACCCTTGTCCTCCATGAACTTGTCTAATCCTTTATTAAAGCTGTCAAGACTTAAAGCTGTCACGCTCTCTCAGTCAGCTTTGTGGGCCAGATGGCCACTTTGCACTGCCTGCACAATGGGGGTGGCCATTTTGTCTCAACAGCTTCAAAAGGGATGGACATTTTGTTTCTCGAATGCCCTTGGGGGGCACATGAAATAGCACTGTGGGCCAGATCTAGCCTACAGGAACCCCTGGTATAAAGTTTGAAAATCTAGGTCATCCCCGTGGTTCACGGAAGAACTGCGGGAGCTCAAATGGGCAAAGAGACGCCTAGAGCGCCGCTGGGTGAAGACCCAGAGTGACTCCGATTGGACACTAGCTAGAGCCGCTATTAGGGCCTACCTAGTGGTGATGGGGGTGGTAAGGCGGCAATACTTTACCACCTTTATTGCCTCCACTGATAATCACCCAGCCACCCTTTGATGTTTGCAGATTGATACACAGTAGGCAGCAGTTACGGGGCCAAACACATCTTTATTGCAAGGTATGCAATCTGAACATGAGGTAATGGCGGAGGCGCAGCTCCTTTTATACAGAGTTGTACATTTGAATCTAGCCACACGGTTCCCCATTGGTTCCTGTATGAGTGACGTCATGGTGATGCCCCTCCTTCTTTACCTGGTTTACCTGTGGAGGGAATGTTTCCCACGGTGATTGGATGATTAACACCATGTGGTCATGAGTCACTGTCATCTAGTGGCAGGTGAATCGCGTTCCATCCAGCTGACTTACATTGAGTTACATTGTATTAAATTGAGGTTACATTCTTTCATTCTTCCTGTTACAGTTTCTCTTAAAGGCATATACTTCCATACACAACACACCCTGTTCCGGGTTACCAGGTCTCTCCTTAGTTGGCAGGGGTCGGCTGAGGACTTTGCTGACCATCTGGTGGAGAAAATCGATCGGATTTGCTCGGGGTTTAATCCTGGCGTGGATGGGGAGAGTCTGGAGTGAGCTGGAGCACAGTCTTGCCATACCATCTGGGACCAGTTTGATCCAGTTGCCCCTGATGAAGTGTACAGGCTCCTTGCAGCTGTGCATGCCACTACCTGCCCATTGGACCCCTGTCCCACCTGGTTGGTGAAAGCCTCCAAGGCGGTGACAGGTGGCTGGGTCGGGGCTATGATCAATGCATCATTGTGGGAGGGGGTGTTTCCCGCACCCTTAAAACATGCCTTGGTGCGCCCCCTCCTGGAGAAACCTTTCATCTACCCAGCTGTCCTAACCAACTATAGGCCTGTCTCCAACCTCCCCTTTTTAGGGAAGGTGTTGGAGAAGGCAGTGGCGCATCGGCTGCAGGGGGTACTAGATGATGCAGATTATCTGGACCCCTTTCAGTCAGGATTCAGGCCTGGATATGGTACCAAGACGGCATTGGTCGCATTGATGGATGATCTCTGGCGGGAACGGGACGATGGTCACCCATCCGTCCTTGCTCTTCTTGACCTCTCAGCGGCTTTCGATACCGTTGACCATGGTATCCTTCTGGAATGGCTTCGTGGATTGGGGATCCAGGGCACTGTGTGGTCCTGGTTTTCCACATTTCTGAGGGGTCGGACCCAGTTGGTGTGGTTGGAGAGTGAGAGGTCCAGTCCTAGGCCCCTCAAATGGGGGGTGCCTCAGGGCTCGGTGCTCTCTCCTTTCCTATTTAACATCTACATGAAGCCACTGGGTGAGATCATTCGTTTCCATGGGGTGTGGTACCATCAGTATGCGGATGACACAGTTGTACATCTTGGCCCGTGAGGACCCCAGTGATGCCATCAAAGTCCTTTCCAGGTGTCTGGAAGATGTTGGGGTCTGGATGGGGGCTAATGGGCTACAACTGAATCCCAGCAAGACTGAGTGGCTATGGATAAGGGGTCCTGCGTTATCCCGGGAGCTACCATCTTTGGTTCTGGATGGGGCTATTTTGCCCCAGACAGACCTGATGCACAACTTGGGGGTCCTCCTGGATTCGCGGCTACTGCTAGAAGAACAGGTGGCGGCCGTGACCAGGAGGGCTTTCGCCCAGCTTCGGGTGATTCGCCAGTTGCGCCCACTCCTGGACCAGGACTCTACATGCGCTCTACATGGGGCTGCCCTTGACAACCATTTGGAGGCTACAGCTGGTCCAGAATGCGGCAGCCTGGGTGGTGATGGGGTGTGGGTGTTATGCCCGTGCTTCGCCCCTGCTCTGGGAGCTGCACTGGTTGCCAGTTTGTCTCCGGGTGCAATTCAAGGTGCTGGTTTTGACCTTTAAAGCCCTATATGGTAGTGGGCCGGGTTACCTAAGAGACCGCATCGCCCATAAGGACGTCTGTCCCTCCAACCAGAGCAGACCTTTAGTGTCTTGCAAGGAAGACGATAGAAGGAGCCGCAGTAGGGCTAAACACAACTTTATTGCATCATGGTCAGGGTGAACATGTGGTAATGGCGGAGGTACAGCTCTTTTTATACAGTCACTATACATTGGATGTGGTTACACGGTAGCTCATTGGCTACTGTCCACGTGACGTCATCGTTCGTCGCGCCCATCTTGTCCAGGTGTTGTGTGGCGGGAAGGTTTCCTGTGCTGCAGGTATCTGGTGAGTTTATACCATGTGAGCTTAGACGCTCGCTACTGCCACCTGTGGCCACTAGCTCGCTTCATCATACAGTTAGTTACAGTGATTCCTCAATGAGGTACATATGGATACATTCATTCATTCAGCCGGTTACATTCACTTAAAGGTATATTACAAAGTTACATCGACATTGCTTTCAATACATAACACCCCTCCCCCCTAGGTAGGGATGAAGTCCTTCAGCCAATGGGGCTTCCCGCAAGTGCGCTTGGGCCGAGCGGCAGCCGTACTCGGTCCTGGGGTGGGTGGGTGTCCCTGTTCGCCCGGCCCTCGTCCTGCAATGGGAGAGGGTGACTCGTTAGCGATTGACAGTGGACTCTGAGTCTGGGACTGGGGAGGACGGGGTGTAGGAGTAAACTCCAGGGACATGAAACTGGACATTCTAGGGACTAAAGCAAAACCCCGCTCTTCGCTCGGACAGGTGGGGGACCACTCCGAACCCCCCCTCCCGGTTTCCTAACTCAAACTCTAAATCCTCAAAATCCTCCTCTCCCAAATCGTTCCTGTAGCTCGGGGGGTCCAAAGGATGCGGATTCGTTTCATTTCCCTCCCCCCGGTAGTCTGTGTCTCCCCCTTGGGATAAGCGGGTGGGGAAGAACCCTAACGTCGAATCCCCTGTGTGGTCACTTGTGGCTTGCCTGTCTATTACCCTGCTCCTGAGCTGGTCGGCATGTCTCCTCCAAAAGAGGCCAGTGCTTGTTTCAACGGTGTAAGAGACTAGCCCCGTTTGCCCTATTATCACTCCAGAAACCCAGGCCGGACCTGTGGTCGCATAATTCCGGCAATGCACTGCCTCCCCAATCTTGAAACTCTTTGTGCTTTCCAAACCTATGTTCCTTCCTGTATCCTCCACCCTGGTCAAATCTAACCGTGAGAGGATTGTGGCGGGCTTTCTCCGCATAAGGAGCTCGGTGGGCGAAAACCCTGATGCTAGAGGTGTTACCCTATACCC
Source organism: Bradypodion pumilum (assembly GCA_035047305.1). Taxonomy (NCBI): domain Eukaryota; kingdom Metazoa; phylum Chordata; class Lepidosauria; order Squamata; family Chamaeleonidae; genus Bradypodion; species Bradypodion pumilum. The sequence goes on from JAWDJD010000007.1 coordinate 31,288,913, forward strand.
TAGTAGAAACTGGCACAGCTGTAGATTCAGGTCACCGGGGCCCATCCGACGCAAGGCCTCCTTCGTTGTCCGCATCAGGCATTCCACTTGCCCATTTGTCGCAGGGTGGAACGGGGCGGCAGTGATGTGGCAGATTCTATTGATCTCTATGAATGCCCTGAACTCTGCTGATGTGAAGGTTGTAGCGTTATCACTCACAAGCACGTCTGGTATTCCGAAGCAGCTGAATACCTTCTGCAACTGTTTAACGGTTGCAGCCGACGATGTACTGGACATGGGAATCACCTTCAACAACTTGGAGTATGCGTCGACTATCACTAGGAACAGGGTGCCTCTGAAAGGCCCTGCAAAGTCTACATACACGCACGACCATGGCCCGCGAGCTGTGTCCCATTCTCTATGGGGAAGTCGGGACTCCTCGGGCCGGGTACTCTGGCAACTCCCACATGTGCCTACCATCTGTTCTATGTCAGCGTCCAACTTGGGCCACCAGAAATAGCTTCTCGCTAGCGCTTTAGAGCGCACGATCCCCGGGTGGCTGATATGTAGCATTTTGAGCAGCTGAGGCCTCAGTGTTTCAGGGACTATTACCCATTGTCCCCAGAGGAGGCAGCCCCTTTCTAAGGACAACTCGTCTCTCCTCCTCCCTTACACCTTGAATTCTTCCGTGGAGGAGGTTGCTGGCCACCCTTTCTGCACCCATGAACTGACTAGGGCCAATGACTTGTCCTTCGCTGTGGCCTTAGCGATCTCCGCTGGCAGTATTGGGGGAGTTTCTAGGGCCTCGATCAGGAGCAGCTGGTGGTCCTGCTCTACCTCACTCTCTGGGTTCCCTAGCTGCGGGAGGGGTGACCCAGAAAGGGCGTCTGCATGGCTGATATGCTTGCCAGGCCGGTAAACTAGTGCATACTGGTATGCATTGAGAAAGATTGCCCACCTCAGCATTCTTGGGGACAAGATTTGAGGGGTGGGCTTGTTTGTGGTAAAAATTCCTAGCAGGGGCTTGTGGTCGGTTACGACTGTGAACGGCCGACCGTATAAGAAATCGTGGAACTTTTTAGTTCCTGCAACTATTGCTAGGGCTTCCCTGTCTGTTTGCGTGTAATTGCGCTCCGCCCTGGACAGGGATCTCGAATAAAACGCTACCGGGGCTTCCCACCCGCTCTCTAGCACGTGGCATAGGACCGCCCCCACCCCCACCGGTGAGGCGTCACAGACCAACACAACTGGTTTCTTGGGATCAAAGTGGGTTGAGACAGCCTCGGAAGACAGAAGCTGCTTAAGCCCCTTGAAGGCTCGTTCCTGGGCTTCTCCCCACCGCCAAACCGCATCCTTTTTAAGCAATTTATGCAGCGGTTCTGCCACCGACGCCTTCCCAGGCAGGAAGGAGTGGTAAAAATTGAAGAGTCCTAAGAAGGACTGCAACTCTGGCTTGGTGGTGGGGCGAGGGGCGTTCTGGACTGCTGATACCTTTGACTCAGCTGGCTTAATACCATCAGGGGTTATGCGGAATCCTAAAAAATTCTACCTCTTCTGCGAGAAACACAAACTTGTCCTTTCTCAACCTGAGCCCCGCTTTCTCGAATACGGTTAGCACCCAGTCTAACCTCTTGGCCAATTCCTGCTCCCCCCCACCCCCTGCTGTTATCAACACATAATCAAAGTAGGGGTGGACACCTGGGAGCCCTTTCAAAAGCCATTCCACGAGTGACTGGAAAATTCCGGGGGGCGAATTCACACCGAATTGGAGGCGCTTCACCTTAAAAGCTCCCTTATGGGTAACTATAGTTTGGGCGGCAGCTGCAGCTGGGGTCACCGTTAATTGCTGGTATGCCTGCGCTAAATCTAATTTGGCAAAACACCTCCCCCCATGCAGTGTTGCTAAAAGGTGGCTCACTACCGGCACCGGGTATGCATTTGGGCGGATTGCCTTATCGATTGTGCACTTGTAGTCGGTGCAGATTCTAACCTCCCCGTTAGCCTTGAGCGCCGTAACAAAGGGGGTTTCCCACTCAGCAGAATCTACAGGTACCAAAATCCCTGGCCCACCAATTTGTCCAGTTCTGCCTCAATTTTGTCCTTCAGTGCGAATGGCACTCTTCGTGGCTTGAGTCTGATGGGCCGAATCTCGGGGTCCATGTCGAAAGAAACTGGGAGACCCTTGAACTTACCGAGTCCTTTCTCGAAGACGGCCTGGTGCGCGTTGCACACCTCCGTGATTGGGTCAGCCTGCACGGTGTGTATTCCCCCAATGAAGACACCCAGGGGCCCGAACCACTGTGTTTCCAGGAGGCAGCAGGTCCCTTCCCTTAAAACCACTAGGGGCAACGGCGTGGCGTGGCACTTGAATTGAACCTTGAACTCCCCCACCCCCAATACTGGGATACTCTTCCCTTGAACGTCCCGTAAGTTTGTCTTTCGGGCCTTCAACTTGGGGCACGACTTTGGGGGAATGCGCAAAAATTCCTGTTGGGAGATTATGGAGTATGAGGACCCCGAGTCTATTTCCATTCTAACTGTGACCCTTTGTATCAGTACCTCTACAAAAAAACATGGGTGCCTCAGGGGCACGCTGTGGACTGCCTGGTCGTGGTTGTTGGGAACTCTTCGAGATACGCGTTGCTCCGCCAGATCATTGTCGTCGAAGATCCTGCCGACCCCATCTGCTCTGCGTTGCGGCCGTTCTGCCGGGCCTGTGCCATCGTCCCATCGCCGCCTGCAGTCCTTGGCGATGTGGCCCCGCCGGCCACAGTTGTGGTACTCCACCTTCCGGAATGGGCATCTGCTCCGGTTGTGAGATGCTCCGCATCCGTCACAGTGGCGGTCTCCCTTGGTGCGGTCTCGACCCTCAGGCTTCCTCTGTACTCGCTGCACGTCGTTGTCCTCGCTGCATTCGGCGGCGGACATGGTAGACTCGGGGGGTTCTTGCTCTCCGTGGGAGGAGCAGCTGTGTACCGGAACCGCAGACAGGGGGCCCCCAGCCGTTGCGGCCCTGACCCAGCACACCCGCTCACCTTGTTGCACCGACTTGGCGGCTTGGGCAACCCACAGGACTTGTTCAAAGGAGATGCTCTCGTCCTTGGCCAGTAACTTCTTCCTGGCACCCTCATCTCGCAGGCCTAGCAGGAGGCTGTCTCGCAGTGCCTCACTCAGGGATGGCCCCCACCGGCAGGGCAGGGCGGCTACTCTCAGCGCAGCAACAAATTCAGCCATGGACTCAACAGCTGGTTTCGCTGTTGAAAGGCTAGCCTTGCCGGGAAAACCGACACCTTCGGGCGGAAATGCTTGCTCAGCTCGGTGCTGGCTTCGCTGTTGAAAGGCTAGCCTTGCCGGGAAAACCGACACCTTCGGGCGGAAATGCTTGCTCAGCTCGGTGAGGATGTCATCTAGGGGCACCTCCCTGAGCGGCCTCGGCATCAGGAGGTTCGTTGCCAGCTCCAGCGTTTCCAGGCCGCACTGGGCCAGCAGGTACGCTCGACACTGGGCTTCTTCCTCGATGCCCTCCGGGTCCATTCATAAAGGAACTGCTGTTCGTAGAGTTCCCATTTCTCTGGCTTCGAAGTGTCGAAGGGAGCGATGTTCACTTTGCAGGACGCCATCATCCCATCCTCGTTGGCAATTTAGTGTCTTGCAAGGAAGACGATAGAAGGAGCCGCAGTAGGGCTAAACACAACTTTATTGCATGATGGTCAGGGTGAACACGTGGTAATGGCGGAGGTACAGCTCTTTTTATACAGTCACTATACATTTGAATGTGGTTACACGGTAGCTCATTGGCTACTGTCCGCGTGATGTCATCATTTGTCACGCCCATCTTGTCCAGGTGTTGTGTGGCGGGAAGGTTTCCTGCGCTGCAGGTATCTGGTGAGTTTATACCATGTGAGCTTGGACGCTCGCTACTGCCACCTGTGGCCACTAGCTCGCATCCTCATACAGTTAGTTACAGTGATTCCTCAATGAGGTACATATGGATACATTCATTCATTCAGCCGGTTACATTCACTTAAAGGTATATTACAAAGTTACATCGACATTGCTTTCAATACATAACAGGACCGGAGGGGCTCTCTAATCTTTCCATCAGCCAGAGGGGCTCGCCTCTCTGGCACAAGGAGGAGAGCCTTCTCCGTGTCTGCGCCGGCCCTCTGGAACCTCCTGCCAACAGAGCTACATCTCCGGACAGAATTGCTGCCTTAAAACCTGGCTGGCGGTTCAAGTGTGGGGTGCAGGTGGAAGGGTATCCTCCATTGGGTGGCTGGTGTAGAAGAACTCCTCCCCATGGTGCCTTTGGATCCTTCACCCCTTGTTTTAGGGGGTGGGTAGTTTTAACTGTTTTTAACATGTTTTTAAATTGTCATTGTGTACCGCCCTGAGTCAGCTTTGGCCGAGTGGGCAGTATATATATTTGACAATTAAATTAAAATTAAATTAAAACTCTGCTACAAAAGTTTGTGTGTTCATCGGTGGATAAAACAGAATAAAACAAAATTATCCACAAAAATGTTTTGGTCTGTATTGTTTAGAAATCTGAGAGGTAGAAAGTCTTGCTAATCTATTGAACATCATCTAGGAATCTGCTTGTAGAACCAAATCTGTCTCTTGACTAATTCTGTTCCAAGAAACTGAAAATTGGAGCAAAATTTCTGCTCACCAGCCAAGACAGGCCACCAACCAAGTTTGGTTAAATCCCCTGTTTTGGTTTTAAGTCCCAAAATGGAAGATCAGGGGGGCTGTTACGACCTCATCAGGGTCCCCAAATGTGTCTGGGAAGCCGTTGTGTGGTTTGATGAATCTGAGGGTATACAGGTGAGCCCTTAAGTTTGAACACACATACTATATACTGTATATCTTTAGTGTATGGGACCAAAGACAACCGGACAACCGAAAGGTTGGTTTAACTCAGGTTTATTGCATGAGGTTCCAGTGAAGCATGAGGTAATGGCGGTGGCGGTGATACAACTCAATATATACAGTAGCTCTCTACATTTGAATCTTGTAGCACGGTAGCTCATTGGCTGCTACCGGCGTGGCCTCGCCCAGGCACGCCTCTTTCTTCAGCTGCTGAATGCGGGGAAGGTTTTCCCGCGGCTGTCCGTGATTGAGCAATGTGAACCATGTGAGGCTGAACGCTCGCAGCTGCCCTCTATGGGCTGTCTGCTCGCGTTCCTTTACAGCTGGTATCGTTTGTATCTGGAGTGGTTACATTCTTGCCTTTACAGTATAATGAACATGCATACATACATACATAACATCCCTCCCCCCTAGGATGGGACGAAGTCCCGCAACCATTGTGGCTTGCCGCACGTGCGCTTGGGACGCGCTTGCGTCTGACCTAGTACTGGAGAGCCTGTGATCCCTGACTCCGCGGGTGCTTGTCCTGCAACGGGAAACGGGGATTCGTTAGTGGCTCCGTGGGGCGTCCGTGCCTGCCTCGCGCCCGGGGATGGGAAGGGAATGAATAGTTGGGAGGTGAACCCCTGCCTGTTGCTCTCTGACCCTGGGGATCCACCTATTGTGAACCGCGGAACCGATGAGGTCGCCCTTGCGGTTCGGCTACCTTCTGATCCCTGCTCGGGGGACCTTGAGACTGTGGTGGGCGGACTCGCTGATGCCTCCCGTCTTGGGGGTGTCGGTCTCTGGGAAAGTGGCGCTATATCGCATTCTAACTCACAGGGGCTACTGGGACTGGAGGTACCAGGGGCTGAACTGAAACCCCTCTTTTCGCTAGGACGGGTGGGGGACCACTCCGCTAACTCCCCCTGGTACTGTAAATCAACGTCTAAACTTCTATGGGCATCTGTGTTTCGGGGAAACTCCCGCGGGGTATGTGTGTGGTCGGGGCTCTTCCATTTCTTCGGGGACTCCCGCACAAGATTTCTGTGGATCGATTCCCTTTCCTCCCCCCTTGGTGGGGACCCATGCTCCCCTTTTCCTCCCCCTTGGGTTAAGCGGGTGGGGGAGTACCCTAACGCTGATTCGATGCTATTCTCGTCTCCGTCCTGCTCTCCGGGGACCCTGCGCCTGAGTTGGTCCACGTGTCGCCTCCACAGGAAGCCTGTACTGGTTTCTACGCGGTATGAGACGGGGCCGGTTTGTTCTACTACGGTGCCCGGCACCCAGGCTGGCCCCGCGCTGGCGTAGTTCCTGCAATGCACCGGGGCGCCTATGCTGAAACTCTTTGTGGGTTCCACCCCTATGTTCCGCCCCTTGTCCTCTACTCTCGTGGGGTCTAGCTTGGAGATTCCCGTGGCCAGCTTCCTGCGCATCAACAGCTCTGCGGGGGAGTACCCTGACGCTAGTGGGGTGACCCTGTATCTTAGCAGGAATTGGCACAATTTCAGGTCGAGGTCTCCGGGGCCCATGCGCAGTAGCGCGTCTTTCGTGGTGCGCACGAGGCGCTCTACTTGGCCGTTGGTGGCCGGGTGAAAGGGGGCAGAGGTGACGTGCCGAATGGCGTTGCGCTCCATGAATGCCCCGAACTCGGCGGACGTGAAACAGCTGGCGTTATCACTGACGAGGGTGTCGGGTAAACCGAACGTGGAGAAGACCCTCCTTAACTGTTTGATCGTTGTGGCCGAGGAGGTGCTTGAGACTGGAATGACCTCCAACCACTTGGAGAACGCGTCCACCATGAGGAGGAAAAGCGTTCCCCTGAACGGGCCAGCAAAGTCTACATGTACCCGGGACCAGGGCCCCCTTGCCGTGTCCCACTCCCTAGGTGGCGAGCGAGCCTCTTCTGGCCTTGAGCTTTGGCACGCTTCGCAAGTGCCGACCATGTGTTCGATGTCGGCGTCTAGCTGGGGCCACCAAAAGTAACTGCGGGCCAGCGCCTTTGAGCGGACGATCCCCGGGTGGCTGACGTGCAGCAGTTTAAGCACCCTCGGCCGGAGAGGCGTGGGGATTACTACCCGCTGTCCCCACAAAAGGCAACCCCTCTCTAGGGACAACTCTACTTTCTTTTTGAAAAATGTGTCGAATTCCGCTGCTGGGGAAGACACGGGCCACCCTTTCTGTACCCAGGAGCAGACTGTGGCCAGCGTTTTGTCCTTGCCTGTCGCTTTGGCGATGTCGGCCGGTACTACTGGAGGGGAGTCTAGAACCTCTATCATTAAGACCTGATGGTCCCTCTCTACTTTGTCCATGTGGCAGCAATCCCGGGGAATGGGGGACCTCGACAGGGCGTCGGCATGGCTGATCTCCCTCCCGGGCCGGTATACCAACGCGTGCTGATACGCGTTGAGAAAAATGGCCCACCTGAGCATTCTCGGGGACAGGATTTGGGGTGTGGGCTTATCTGTGGTGAAAATGCCTAACAAAGGCTTATGGTCAGTCACTATGGTGAAGGGGCGGCCGTACACAAAATCATGAAATTTCTTGGTCCCCGCAATTATTGCTAGTGCTTCTCTGTCTGTCTGAGCATAGTTCCTCTCTGCTTGGGACAAGGACCTAGAGTAGAACGCTATCGGGGCCTCCCTACCGTTCTCCAGCACGTGGCATAACACCGCCCCCACCCCCACCGGGGATGCATCGCATATCAGGACCACTGGGCGTTTGGGATTGAAGTGGGTCAGTACGGCATCTGATGCCAGGAGTCGCTTCAGGTCATTGAAAGCCTTCTCCTGGTCGTCGCCCCACTTCCATGCCTCGTCCTTTTTTAACAATTTGTGTAGCGGTTCTGCCACGGCTGCCTTCCGCGGGAGGAAGGAGTGGTAGAAGTTGAGCAGTCCGAGGAACGACTGCAACTCGGGCTTGGATGTGGGGCGAGGGGCCTTCTTGATGGCGGCTACCTTGGATTGGGCTGGTCTAATTCCCTCGGGAGTGACACGGAACCCTAGGAACTCAACCTCTGTGGCGAAGAAGACGCATTTGTCTTTCCGCAACCGCAACCCCGCCTTTTCGAATATTGTCAGGACCTTTCCCAACCTAGTTGCTAATTCGGCCTGGCTCCCCCCTGTAATCAATACGTCATCAAAGTAGGGTAACACCCCCTCTAATCCCTTCAGGAGGCGTTCCACAAGTGACTGGAAGATCCCGGGCGCCGAATTCACGCCGAATTGTAGGCGCGATACCTGGAACGCCCCTTTGTGGGTGACTATGGTCTGCGCAGCAGCTGCGGCGGGGGTCACCGGGAGTTGCTGGTAGGCTTGGGCCAGGTCGAGTTTAGCGAAACACCTCCCCCCGTGTAACCTGGCCAACAAGTGGCTGACTACCGGCACCGGATACGCATTAGGGCGGATCGCCTTATTGATGGTGCACTTGTAATCAGCGCATATGCGGACCTCCCCGTTGGCCTTGAGCGCTGTTACAATTGGAGTTTCCCACTCCGCAGAATCAACAGGAACAAGAATCCCCTGGCCCACCAATTTGTCCAACTCCGCCTCTATTTTGTCCTTTAGTGCGAAGGGCACTCTGCGCGGTTTAAGTCTGATTGGACGTACTCCAGGGTCCAGGTCGAAAGTCACTGGGGGGCCCTTGAATTTCCCGAGCCCCTTTTTAAAAACCTCGGGGTGCGCGTCGCACACGCTCTGTATTGGATCAGTCCCGGCGGCGTGTGCTTCCACGGCGTGTACCCCCCCAATGAACAACCCCAGGGGCTGGAACCATTGAGTCCCGAGGAGGCTGCATTTACCTCCCTTGAGGACGACTAGGGGAAGCGTTGCGGTGTGCTTTTTAAACTGGACCCGGAACTTCCCAACCCCCAACACTGGGATGCGGTTCCCTTGCACGTCCTTCAGTGTGGCCCTCAACGCCTTGAGCTTGGGCCGCATGCGGGGGGCGACTTTCATGAACTCCCCCTGGGAAATAATGGAGTATGAAGAACCCGAGTCCACCTCCATTCTAACAGGGGCCCCTTGTATTACTACCTCAACGAAGTAACGGGGGTGCTCCGTGGAAACGCTGTAAACCGGCGCGTCGTCCTCGCTGTCGTCGGAGATGCGCCCTACTCCGTCCCGCGTCCTCGTGGTCCGGGTGCCGTCCTTTGGCCTCGTGGTGCGGTCCTGCCTCGTGGTGCGGTCCTGCCTCGCCGAGCGGTCTGGAGAACTCCTGGTGGCCTCGCGCCGTTTCCGGCAGACCTTGGCGATGTGCCCGCGCCGGCCGCAGTTGTGGCACTCGGCCTTGCGGAACGGGCATTTGGCGCGGGCGTGGGCGGCGCCGCAGCCGTCACAGCGCCGGCCCTCTCTCTGGACCCTCCGGACGTCCTCGTCGTCGCTGCTCTTCGCAGACGAGTTCGAAACTCGCCGGGCCGCGCGCACCGAGCTCTCTGCCTTTGCGGGCTTCGGGCGCCAGTCCTGAAGCTCGTGCACCCCGGCAGTAGTGGCCTCCGCGGCCTGTGCCGTGTCGAGGACTTGTTGCCACGTGGGAGGCGGCTCCCTTTTCATCAGCGCACGCTGAGTCTCTGTGTCCCTCAGACCGCAGAGCAGGCAGTCCCGGAGGGTGATGTCGGGGAGCTCCCACTTGCATGGGCCGGCGGCCAGCCGTAGGGCCGCGGCGAACTCCTCGACCGATTCCCCGGGTGCCTGGACTCGCCTCCAGAACGCGCTCCGAGCGGGGAACATCGCTATTGCTGGCCGGAGATGGGCGCGCAACGCCGCCAGGAGCTCTGTAGCTTTGAGGTCGCCCACCTTCCTCGGCGCGATCAGGTCCACCAAGGTCCTTTTGGTCTCGTGTCCGAGCATGCGGACGAAAATGGCCCTCTTTTTGGCCTCATCGGAGACTTCGAGCTCCACCAGCGCTGCGTTGAAGTCTATCTCAAACAGCTCCAAGTCTCCCGGCTTCTTGATCTCGTAGCCGGCGCATGTCTTGGTCCCGTGGGCAGCCATATCCCACCTTCGTCGCCAATTTAGTGTATGGGACCAAAGACAACCGGACAACCGAAAGGTTGGTTTAACTCAGGTTTATTGCATGAGGTTCCAGTGAAGCATGAGGTAATGGCGGTGATACAACTCAATATATACAGTAGCTCTCTACATTTGAATCTTGTAGCACGGTAGCTCATTGGCTGCTACCGGCGTGGCCTCGCCCAGGCACGCCTCTTTCTTCAGCTGCTGAATGCGGGGAAGGTTTTCCCGCGGCTGTCCGTGATTGAGCAATGTGAACCATGTGAGGCTGAACGCTCGCAGCTGCCCTCTATGGGCTGTCTGCTCGCGTTCCTTTACAGCTGGTATCGTTTGTATCTGGAGTGGTTACATTCTTGCCTTTACAGTATAATGAACATGCATACATACATACATAACAATATCAATTTTGGTTTTTCTCAGTTTCTCCTACCTCCACTCTCTGGCCTGGTTTCCTAAGAAACTTGAGTTTGTTTTCAAGGTGTTTCCAGGAGAAATTAGCTTTCTTGTATACCAGATCCCAGAATTCTGCAGTTATCCTATCCACTAAAATGCTTGCTGGCATCTTCTGGATACCATTTGGGAGTTGTGGTCCAGAAAGGTAGCTTTTCCCACCCGTGCTTCCGCTAATTGGGGGGAAAAGCTGGCTTTGCATTTGGAGAGAAAGGTAGCTTTTGCCTTGGTTCTGGTTTTCAGGTCTAAAGCCTGCTATTATTCTTTGCTCTTTTCTTTTCAGAACTTAACAAGCTGCGAGAAATCAGCCATGAGATCCGCAACCCCTGTAAGTCCCTGCTAATAATAATGACAATTTTTACATCACTTTTTTTTGCTAAACAATGCTCAAGGTGGCTTACAAATACTGTACAAGAATAAGAACAATTGCAATGTTTAAAACATATAGTAGTACAGGTCTTGCCTCTGTATCTGCAGGGGATATATTCCTTTACCATCCATGGATACATGGAACTGTGGATAACATTGAACTGTATATTTAACACATATATCTCAGCCATACAAGCGGTGTCGGGGATGGGGGTGTTGGGTGTTTTAATGCCTCCATTGTTGTACATGAGAGCTACCAAAAATATCTGCCTCTGTTCCTTGTAAACATTACATTGCAGAAAGTGGTCAGCTCTAGTAATGCAGGTTTTTTAATTGAATATTATTTTGAATATTTTTAGACCGTGGATAACGGAATCCACAGATACTGTACTGACTGAACCTAAGGATATGTGGGAGAGGCCTGTATCTAAAGACTACACTGTATTTACTATATTTTGATGTCTTTCAATTGTGCATTTCACATATGATTCATGGACTGAACGGTCCTGTAAATTATACTGCAGTGGTGGCGAGCCTATGGCATACGTGCCAGAGGTGGCACTCAGAGCCCTCTTTGTGAGCACTCGTGCAGTTACCCTAGTACAGAGTTTGTCCTACCTCTCTGCCCAATGGGAGCGCTTCTTCCCTCCCCCAGCACAGAATTCACCCGCCCCTCTGCCCAGCAAGCCAATGGGAGCATTTCCTTCCTCCCCTGTTGTTGTGTTGGCACTTTGTGATAAATAAGTGGGGTTTTTTTTATGTTTGCAGATTTATGTTTGCAGTAGCCAGCAGTTAGGGGGCCAAACACATTCTTTATTGGAATGTAGTCAATCTGAACATGAGGTCAATGGCGGAGCAATGCTCCTTATATACAATAGGTAATGATTCAAACCTGGCACGGAGCCACATGATTGGTCAGTACAGGTAAACAGCCAGGTGACAACACTTGATTGGGTAATGAGTAAACAACAACTACAGCTATAGCGGGAAACAAGTCCCACAATATTTACACAAGAGGAATATTTACACAAGGGGAAGGAGAAGGGAAAATGGAGGATCGTTAGATCCGATTACACTCACATTTCACCTGAGTTACATGTCTGATTTCAATCACATTTCACTTGAGTTACATATCCGATTTCAATCACATTTCACTTGAGTTACATATACAACATCCCTCCCCCCTAGGATGGGATGAAGTCCCTCAACCATTGTGGTGGCCTGCATACTCGTTTGGACCGGACAGCTGCTTGGCTGAACTTGGAGGAACTAAGGGGTTTGGGTTCTGCAGACTCATGTTCCGCAGTGGGAAAGCGAGTAGTGTTAGTAGCATGTTGGGAGCACTGGCCCATTTCAGAAAGGGAACCTGGGAGGGGACAATCCAAATCAAAAACCCGTTTCATTTTAGCTGGAGCAGGGGATTGCTCTAAATCAAAACCTGGAAGAGATGGGGAATAACTCAAAGGAAATTCCCGCCTGTTACTCTGAGTAGGGGGCAACTCAACAAATGTTTGCCTCATTTGCTTAGGAGTAGAGGTAAACCTGAATACCAGAGGACGGGGGGTTACTGGGGAGAAATCAAAGCCCTGCTTCTCTCTTGGACAAGTGGGGGAACACTCCGCAAACTCCCCCCGGTCCTGCAACTCAAAATCTAAACTTTCAGGTTCTGGGCTGTCATACTCTTCCCTGTCTGCTTGAGACAGGCTCGGATTGATGAAATGGAAATTCGATCCCCTCTGCGAGCCGTCCACCGTGTCTCCCTCTTGGGATAAGCGGGTGGGGGAGGACCCTAACGTGAAATTGCCCAGACTTACATCACCATGTACCTCTTGAAACTCCATGACTCAGCACCTGAACTAGTCGGCGTGTCACCGCCACAGTAGGTCCGTACCCGTCTTCACTTGGTAGGACACTGGTCCTGTTTGTTCAACCACAACCCCTGGGACCCATGTCGGTCCGGCAGCCACGTAATTCCTGTAATGTACCGTATCCCCGGCTGCAAACACCTTTGTGTGCACAATTTCAACATTCCTCCCCCTATCCTCCACCCTGGTCGGATCTAGCCGGTCAAAAAGCGAGACCGGTCTCCTGTGCATCAAGAGTTCAGCTGGCAACAGCCCAGATGCCAGGGGGGTTACCCTGTAGCAAAGAAGGAACTGGCACAATTGCAACTCTATGTCCCCATGGCCTATTCGCCAGAGTGCCTCTTTCATTGTCCACACTTGGCGCTCTACCTGGCCATTCGTGGCAGGGTGGAATGGGGCAGACGTGATGTGTTGAATCACATTCCTCTCGAGGAATGCCTGGAATTCAACGGAAGTGAACGTACTGGCATTGTCGGAGACAAGCACATCAGGTAAACCATCACAACTGAATAGCCTTCGCAACTGCTTGATTGTTGCTGCCGAGGAGGTACTAGTTATTCGAATAATCTCCAACCATTTTGAAAAGGAATCGACCACTAGCAAAAAGAGCGTGCCCCTGAACGGACCAGCGAACTCGATATGTAATCATGACCAGGGTCTGTGGGCTGTGTCCCATTCTCTGGAAGGAAGTCAGGACTCTTCGGGTCGAGAACTCTGGCAACTCTCACAAGTGCTCACCAACTGCTCAATATCTGTGTCTATCTGAGGCCACCAGAAGTAGCTCCTGGCCAAAGCCTTTGAGCACACGATTCCCGGGTGGCTCATGTGTAACAACCTGAGCACCTTGGAGTGCAACACCTCAGGAATGACCACCCTCTGGCCCCACAGGAGGCAACCTCTCTTGAGCGAAAGCTCGAACATCTTTCGAAAATACGCTTTGAACTCCTTGGCCAGAGGAGTCATGGGCCACCCTTTCTTTACCCATAAAACAACCAGGAACAGAACCTTGTCCTTCGCCGTAGCCTTGGTGAGATCAGTGGGCATAATTGGAGGTGAGTCGAGAGATTCGATCAGCAACACCTGGTGATCCTGCTCAATCTCACACTCGGGTTCCCCTAACTCAGGCAAGGGAGACCAGGAAAGTGCATCAGCGTGGCTGATCTCTTTGCCCGGGCGGTGGACCAGTGTGAACTGGTAAGCATTTAAGAAGATTTCCCACCAAAGCATTCTAGGGGACAATATCTGGGGGTGGGCTTGGACGTGACGAAGATCCCCAACAGTGGCTTGTGGTCAGTTACAATGGTGAAATCCCGACCATAGAGGAAGTTGTGGAACTTCTTTGTTCCAGCGACTATCGCAAGAGCCTCCCTGTCCGTTTGCGCGTAATTGAGCTCTGCCATCGAGAGGGGCCTCGAGTAGAAAGCAAACGGGGCTTCTCGCCCATTTTCCAGGACATGGCATAGCACCGCCCCCACCCCCACTGGTGAAGCATCGCAAACTAACACCAGGGGCTTCCTTGGGTCGAAATGAGTTAAGATTGCTTCTGACAGAAAGGAGCTGTTTTAACTCTTTAAAGGCTCGTTCCTGGCTCTTCCCCCACCACCAAAGTGCATCTTTCTTTAAACGACAATGCAGTGGCTCCGCCACGGAAGCCTTTCTTGGCAAGAAGGAATGATAAAAGTTGAGCAGCCCCAGGAAGGACTGCAACTCTGGTTTCATGGTTGGACGGGGGTGTTGCGAACAGCAGCAACCTTGGAGTCGGAGGGCTTAACTCCTTCGGGGGTTATTTTGAAACCTAAAAATTCAACTTCCCTTGCAAGGAATACGCATTTGTCTCTTCTCAGGCACAACCCCGCATTCTCAAACACAGTTAAAACCCTGTCCAACCTCTTAGCTAGTTCTGATTTATTCCAGCTGTGATCAGAACATCATCAAAGTAGGGGAGAACCCCAGGGAGACCCTTAAGAAGTCGTTCTACCAGTGACTGAAATATACCGGGGGCTGAATTCACGCCGAACTGGAGGCGTGTCACCTTAATCGCTCCCTTGTGCATAACAATAGTTTTGAGCGGCTGCTGCAGCAGGTTTGACTGTTAGCTGCTGATAAGCCTGCACTAAATCCAATTTCGCAAAACATTTACCCCCATGTAAAGTGGCTAGTAAATGGCTAACTACTGGCACCGGGTAGGCATTGGGCCAAATGGCCTTATTAATTGTACATTTGTAATCTGTGCAAATCCTAACCTCCCCATTGGATTTCATAACAGTAACAATCGGTGTCTCCCACTCCACGGAGTCCACCGGAACCAAAATCCCCTGACCCACCAGTTTGTCCAGTTTGTTCAGTCTCAATCTTGTCTTTGAGGGCGAAGGGTACTCTTCGTGGCTTGAGCCGGATGGGTCTAATCACTGGATCCAGGTCAAATGATACTGGGGCCCCCCTGTACTTCCCAAGCCCCTTCTCGAAAACCGCTGGGTGTGCATCGCACACGTCTCGCACCAGGTCAGTCTCAATGGTGTTGATGCCAGACAGTTCAATCCCCAAAGGGGCAAACAACTGGACCCCCAAAAGGCAGTCTGAACCTCGCTTAAGGATCACGAGGGGTAATTTCTCAGTGAAACCCTTGAACTTAACTGTAAAATCCCCCACCCCCAAAACGGGGATCAGGTTGCCTTGCATGTCCTGCAAGGACGTCTTGAAGGCTTTCAGTTTTGGGCACAAATTGGGGGGAATGCGCAGAAACTCTTTCTGGGACACGATGGAGTAGGATGTGCCTGAATCCACCTCCATCCTAACTGGGACCCGCTGTCACAGTACCTCAACGAAGAAACGCTGGTGTGTGTTGGACACACAGCTCACGGTCGGCTCCCCCGTGGAAATCTTGCCGATGGCCCGTCCTTTTCCTCGAGGATGCTCGGACGGCTCCTGGTCTTGCTTCCGATGACACCTGCATACCTTTGCAATGTGGCCCAGGCACCCCCAATGGTGGCATTCTGCCTTCTGGAAAGGACACTTTCTCCGGTCGTGGGATGCTCCGCAGCCGTCGCATCGGCGATGGGCCTTCTCGCCGGCCCACTTCCTCTGAACTTTCTGGACGTCATTGTCGTTGGACCCGGACCCCGAGGATGAGCTGGATGCTGGTGACGCCAACGAACTGGACGAATGTGGAGACGAGTGGTGGACAGCCTGCATGGCGGACCCGGACCCTTTGGGTGCAGCAGGCTTCGCCCTGAACATTTTCACCCCTGACCTTGCCATTTCAGCTGCCAGAGCCTCTTGTAGGATGGACTTGAATGTAAGATGGTCTCTGGCCATCAGCCTCCGCTGGGCTTCCTCATCCCGCATTCCGGACAGCAGGCAGTCCCTCAGGGCTTCCTTCAGGTTGTCCCACCAGCAATGGGCAGCGGCCAACCTGAGGGCGGCGGCGTAGTCAGCCACGGACTCCCCCGGGCACTGGTCTCACCTGTGAAAGGCAACTCTCGCCGGGTAGATGGACACTTTGGGCTGAAGGTGAATCTGAAGCACGGCCAGGATTTCTTTGAGCGGGACAGTATCAATGTCCCGCGGAAGCAGGAGGTGTGTTGCAAGCTCAAGCGTGGCGAGGCCGCATTGCACGAGGAGGCAAGAGCGCATTTGCTCTTCATCGTCTATCTTCTTGGCCACCATGGCGTGCTTGAACTGGCACTCGTACAGCGTCCATTTCTCCAGATCCTTGAGGTCGAACGGAGGGAGCGTGATGCTGTGGGAAGCCATTTATCCCACCTTCATAGCCAATTTGATGTTTGCAGATTGATATGCAGTAGCCAGCAGTTAGGGGGCCAAACACATCTTTATTGGAAGGTAGTCAATCTGAACATGAGGTCAATGGCGGAGCAATGCTCCTTATATACAATAGGTAATGATTCAAACCTGGTGCGGTGCCACATGATTGGTCAGTACAGGTAAACAGCCAGGTGACAACACTTGATTGGGTAATGAGTAAACAACAACTACAGCTATGGCGGGAAACAAGTCCCACGATATTTACACAAGAGGAATATTTACACAAGGGGAAGGAGAAGGGAAAATGGAGGATTGTTAGATCCTATTACACTCACATTTCACCTGAGTTACATATCCAATTTCAATCACATTTCACTTGAGTTACATACACAACAGTTTTGGGTTGCAGTTTGGGTACTCGGTCTCTAAAAGGTTCGCCAGCACTGTTATCCTGCATAGTTTTTCAGAACTAATGTATTTCAGATTCTCATTCCTCCAATGTGGGGCACCTGTTGGGATTTGTGGTATGGATGGGGAAGTCTTTAAATTCTGAACATCACTGCTGGTGGGATGATTCCTCCACCCAAACCTACGTCCTGCAGTCCTAAGCAGGTACAGAAAAGGGCAATCAGAGGACTGGAAACCAAGCCCTAGGAGAAAAGACTGAAGGAACTGAGCATGTTTAGCCTTGTTAAAAGGAAACCAAAAGGAGATATGATAGCACTGTTCAAATACCTGTATCTGAAAGATAACACTGCACTACAATGATTTTGCTACTGGGAATAATACATATGATTTACATGATATTGAATATGCTGATTCTAAATCTAAACTAAGAATTTGCCTATCATGTACAGATTTTAAGGTGTGCTATAGCTGTTCAAATGGCTGGTAATTGGGTAATGTATTTTTATATGACATTATAACAGTTGCAGCTACCACCTATGCCTGCTGCCACCTCAGGTGAATTGTGTCCCCTGGTGGCATATATGTTCCAGCAGTGGCCGGAAATGTCTGGACAAGTCAGTGAGTTGATGTCCAAAGTAGGTATATAAGGCGAGATGGACCAAGGGCTTGTCTCTTGTGTGAAACCATCTTATTGGATAGTACCGTTAGGCCATAGTGAGTCTGTTTTATTTATTTATTTATTTACTATTCAAGTTTATATATTGCCACCAAAATCGAACAAGCATCTCTGGGTGGCATAACAACAGTGAAAACAATACAATCATAAAACATTAAAAACCCTTAATAGACCTTAAAGATTTAGTTTTGAGCTAAAGATGAGTAGGCACAGCTGTGTTAATAAACCGGACAATTTTTACTACGTTTGTGACAAATATACCCCACATGATCAACGCAAGAAGCTAAGCAAGAGAGTGAGGTATGCTAACTTAAGGTCCTGACATCCTAGGCAGAATCAGACATCAGATTTGGATTCAGCACACTTGATTTAGTATAGGACACATGTATTAGACTAAGTAGAAGAGAATATTTATTTATTTATTGTGATGCAGTATAATCATAAAGAGGAATCGATGATCTGTTCTCCATCAATCCCAGAGTGCAGGACATGTAATATGTGCTGAAACTATCAAAAGCCAGATTTAGGCTGAATATTAGGGAAAACGTCTTAATGGTTAGAGCAGTATGACAGTGGAACCAACTGCCCTGAGAGGTGTTGCGTGCTCCAACAGTTGGGAGCATTCAAGAGAGAATTGGACAACCATCTGTCAGATCTACGTTGATTTGAATTCCTGAATTAAGCAGCAGTGATGAGGTGATGAGTGTTCCCATGCTGGAAGCATTCAAAAGACATTTGGACAACCACCTGTCAGATCTCGACAACCATCTGTCACATTTGAACCATCTGCCAGATTTGCTTTGATTTGGACTCCAGCATTTAGACGGAGGTTGGACTCAATGGCATCAAAGGCCCCTTCTAACTAAATTATACTATGATTCTATTTTGGAGCCTTTTACATCAGTGCCCTCAAAGGTAGGTGTTTCTTTAATGGTCCATTATTTCGACTTCTGTTCCCCTGCAGTGATTGAGCTGATATCTGGATGGAACATCGATGTTCTGGAGAAAGGGGAGGTCCGGCTGTGGCTCCAGGTTGAAAAACTCTCCCCGGAGGCAGAATTACATTTGATTTTCAATGGGAAAGAGCTTACAAGCACATCAGTGAGTTACACCTTCATTACGTTTTGGCAGAGGTGGCATGCAAGGGTCATAACAAGGGTGGGGCAACTGACTTTGCATCCAGGACTGCAGTGGCTCAAGTGGTTAAGATACTTTGATGTAGGCAGATTGATTGCACACGAGCCGGCAGATGGGCTAAATACAACTTTATTTCAGCATGGTCAATCTGTACATGAGGCAATGGCAGAGCCTTGCCTCCTTATATATGTTACCTGATACATTTGAATCTCGCCCGAAGGCGCCCATTGGTTATAATGTCAGTGACGTCTTTCTGACGTACTGCATACCAGACATAATTCACCTGTGGCGGGAAGGTTTCCCGCGCTAGTTCATTATTGGATGAATTGGAACCACGTGAGTTTCCTCAGCTGCGCTAATGGCGAACAGCTGAACTGCATGCATACACAACAGATACTGACTGGGAGGCGGAAGGTCAGCAGTTCAAAACCCAAGTACTACATGACGGAATGAGCGCCTGTCTCTGTCCCAGCTCCTGCCAACCTAGCAGTTCAAAAGCAAGAAATTGCAAGTGGATAAATAGGTACCACTTCGGTGGAAAGGTAAACAGCATTCCGTGCACTTTGGTGTTTAGGCATGCCTGCCACATGTCCATGGAAATATCTGCAAATGCAGACAGTGCTGGCTCTTCCGCTATAAACAGAGATGAGCACTGAACCCTAGAGTCAGATACGACTGACTTTTGAGCAAGGGTGGCCTTTACCTTACCTGAAATTCAGAGGGTATCAACATTGACTGGTGAATCTACTGATGAATATCAGGAAAATCAACATGAATACTGTCTGGCCTTCTTTTGTCTTCTCAAAACCTAAACTTTCCTTTTCTTTGACGGAGGCAGGGCCGGCCTTACCGTAAGGCGAATGGAGCGGTCGCTCCAGGCACCCACTCCCAGGGGGTGCCGCAGTGGTAAAGGAAAAAAATATATTATTTTGGGTTTTCGATATTTTTATTGCGAGCGTATGGCATGTATGTTAATGACCTTATTTGTTGAGTAACTTAATTTAACCCCATATATTAGGAGTGACCAAGGGGGCGCCATAGTTGGATCACACTCCATCCTAAAATTTGCCTCGGGCCAGCACTGGACGGAAGACACCCTATTCCCATGATGGCGAATCTTGGCACTCCAGATGTTCTTGGACTTCAATTCCCAGAAGCCCCCATGAATCCACATGAATGGGTTTACTGCTATTCATCCAGCCCACGCCGCCCTTGTCGCCCTGGAAGCACCATATAGGTGCGTCTTACTTCCGCTTCCAGGAGCGACAAGGGCGGTGTGGGCCGGATGAATTGCAGTAAACCCATTCGTGTGGATTCATGGGGGCTTCTGGGAATTGAAGTCCTAGAACATCTGGAGTGCCAAGGTTCACCATCATGGCCCTATTCTCTTACTTTTTCAAGGGGAAATGGCTTTGCAGCCATGGATCATGATGGAGTGGGTGGGAGATAGTGCTACTTCTTGAGGTGCCAATGTTGCTAGCTACTATACAATTGTATTCCTCACCAACCTCTTTCTCCTTTGCCAATGACTGATTTTGCTTTCTTTTCACATCAGAGCCACAAGATCAATTTTGACAGAGCAAAAGGGCTCGTGGAGCTGATCATCCAGGATTTCTGCGAAGACGACAAAGGGACGTACATTGCCAAACTGAAAGACGGCAAAGCTGAAAATGAGTTTACTTTGTCTTTGGTTGGGGAAGGTATGTAGAAGACCAGAAAGGCTAGGCAAAAAGTCATTTCCAAAGCTGGTTCTTTGCCATCCAGCAAAGCAAAGTAACCATCTGGTGTCAAACTATACATTACAGGCAAGCGTCTCCCAGTCCCTACAATTAACCTCTTTCCCCTCTCACAAAGAGATTGCTTTGATCATAAGTGCCCCAGCAATCAGTTTTTGTAAGTGAAACCAATGTTCACCTTCCAATGACTCAGTGTAAAGCAGAGGATGCTAAATGCAAGATGACTTGGTGTGTAAAGTCAGCTGTTATACAGTGCCACCATTTGAGGGAGGACCTCTTCTAAAAACATGCTAAGCATACTAGCTGGCTTAACCCTCAGACAGTTGAGATTTGAATGCCATGAAATTATAGTACAGTAAAACCTTGCATAAAGAGCAGCTCACTTAGAGACTAACTCACTTAAAGAGCAGAATTTTCTTTGAATGGTCGCCTCGCTTAACAACTAAAACCAACCAAAAACTCGCTTAACAACTAAATTGGGTTCGCAATCCCCCACCACCACCAGAAGTCACAACTGGTCATTTACAATCATGGAGACATAAAAAACAGGAGATGACAAGAAGTCACAAACTTGAAGCCAACTAATCTGACAGTCCGCTATGTTAGTTGGCCCAAAACATTGCCTTATGGTGCTTTGATTGTGTGGAGTCGTGAAAGTAGATCAGGGTTTCCCCTTTAATATCAGTGGGTGGGGGTTGCAATCCCCCTCTCCGCTGGCTCCCTTGGGTCCAGAAGGGTTGGGGGGACAGACCCCTTTTGTCCCCCCAACCTTCACGGACAGATGGGACCCAGGAGATGGGATCGAATTCACCCACCCGATCGGAGTTTCCCCTTTAATATCAGTGGGGGGGGGTTGCGATCCCCCTCTCCCCCTCTCCGCTGGCTCCCCTGGGGTTGGGAGGTTTGGGGGGACAAAAGGGTTCTGTCCCCCCAACCCTTCTGAACTCAGGGGACCCAGCGGAGAGGGGGAATTCCCCCCGACAACCCCCATATTAAAGAGAAGAAAGCAAGCGGTTTCTTCTCTTTAATAACGGAGTGTTGGGGGGGTGGATTCGTTCCCCTCTCCCTGGTCCCCTGGGTTTGGAAGGGTTGGGGGGACAAAAGGGGTCTGTCCCCCCAACCCTTCTGGACCCACGGGACCAGGGAGAGGGGATCGATTCCAGTCCCCTCCCAAACACTCCATTTTAAAGAGAAGAAATCTCTTGCTTTCTTCTCTTTAATAACGGGGTGTCCTGCGGGAGGATCCCCTCTATGCTGGGTCCCCTGGCTCTGGAAGGGTTGGGGGGACAGATCCCTTTTGTCCCTCAAAAACTCCCATACCCACGGGACTAGGGAGAGGGGATCGATTCCAACCCCCCCCCCCCAAACACTCTGTTTTTAAAGAGAAGAAACCGCTTGGTGTCTTGTGGGGGGGATCCCCTCTCTGCTAGGTCTCCTGGCTCTGGAAGGGTTGGGGGTACAGACCCCTTTTGTCTCCCCAACCCTCCCCCCAACCCAGGGGACCCAGGAGAGGGGATCAATCCACCACCCTCCAACACAAGAAGCAATCGTAAATGGTAGTCTGCTAATGTTTTGGTCCACCTAATATGGTGGCAGGCCACTCCCACTGGCTTCAAAAAACTTACAGCATGAAGCCTGTAGTGCCATATCCTGTTTTTTATACCTCCATGTTTACAATGGTGTTTCGCTTAAAGAGCAAACTCACTTAAAGAGCAATCCCATGGAATGCATTATGCTCTTTAAGCGAAGTACCACTGTAGATCAGCCGTTGCCGGGCTGTTATAAATTGTGTTTTGCTTTTTATTTTATTTTATTGGGGGGGGGGGTTGAGTTAAAAACCAACAGAGGATGCTATAAATTTTGTTATTTTATTTATTTAACATATATTTGTTATTTGAGTAAACTTTTGATTTATTGTTATTTTTTTACTTGTTTTTTACTCTTGTGGCCTCTAGGTGGGGCTGTTGTGTTTTTGACTTGTTTTTAATATTCCGGCCTGCAGGTGGCGCTGTTGGTTTTGGTTTCGTTTCACGTGTTTTTTCTCTCCTGGCCTCTAGGTGGGGCATCTTCCAGTAAGTAGTCTTTGTTTCTTCATTTCTGTTCCGGTCTCGTGGAGGGAGGACGTGCTGGTGAGTTCTCTGGTTTTATTTATTCTGGGATTTTTCTTTGTTTTGATTTTGTGGTGGTGGGCTGGCAGGTGTTTCTGTTTGTTCTTTTTTGTTTTGTTTTGGCTTTAGATGTGTGTAATTGGTTTGTTTATTTCTGGTGTTGTTTATTTTTGTTATTTCATTGGTGTTTATTTGTGTAATTTGTGGTAGTTGGGTTGTTAGAGTTAGGTATTTTCGTGTTGTAGTTAGGTGTTTTGTCTGTGCTTTTGTGGTATTGTGGATGTTTTTGTTTGTGTATTTTGTGGGTTTTTTGTTTATTAATGGGTTTTTAATTATTTATTTATTTTTGTTTTATTAATTTTTATTAATTTTGGTGTTTGTTGTTGGTGTGTACTTTTGCTTGAAGAACGGGCTATCTGTCGGTTCCTCTTTTCCCCATTGCTGCTTCGAATTTTGATTGCAGCAATGGGGAAAGGGAGGAGCCGGTAGTCAGCCCGTTCTTCCCCTGGTAAGGTTCGTTAGGTAGGTCGGGGGAGAAGGAGGCAGAGAAGAGCTATCTGCCTGACAATGGCTCTCTCCTCTCTGTCTCCTTTCTCTCCTGGCTTACCTAACTGGAGATCCACAGGCAGCGATCCGTAAGGGGTGGTGCTCTTCCTTGCGGATTGCTGGCTGCTGCTTTTGTATGACCTCCACCGCTGTTTTGTGTTAGTTCTCGAAACAGTGGTGTTGGAAGTACAAACGCAGCAGTCAGTCATTCGCCAGGGAGTGTGCTTCCCCTGACGAACTGCTGCCTGCTGCTATTTTTTTTCCACCCCGGCTCAAGGTACCTTGAGGCCGGCGGAGGTCTTGCCATGTCTTCGGTGGGGTAGCGTGGAGGAGAGGGAGTCCCTCTTCTCTCCGTTGCTCCGGGAAAGAAGGCCGGCGGGTGTCTCACCGTGGTTTTTTGTGGGTGTTTTGTGAGGCTGTGAGGCGCTGCGTCCACCTGCTGCGGACTTGCGCTCCCGTTGCATTTTTAAATTTTATGCTTCCTCAGCATTCTGCACATCCACAGCGCGTAGGACGCTGGGACTTTGAGTTTTGCGTTTTTTGTTTGCATTTGTGCAGCGTTTTTCCCCCCTGCGGCTTGATTTTAATTGGCCGTGATGCATTTCCCAACGTTCTTTTTGCTCGCGCCTCTCCGCCTGATTGGCTGAGGCGCAGCGCAGCACGGCGCACAGGACGTTGGGAATTGAAGTTCTTTTCCTTTTTCCGCGTTCGTGGGGCTCTTGCCCCACTGGCGCCTTCGGCAACCCTGCAGTAACCTGCGGACCAGGTTCAGGCGAGTGCAGGAGGCTCAGTACGGGATAGGATGGACAGGTGCAGAAACGTATAGCAAGTTCCAACGGTTAACCCTTGGATTTATATATATATATATATATATATATATATATATATATATATATATATATATATATATATATATATATATATATATATATATATATATATATATATATATATATATATATATATATATATATATATATATATATATATATATATATATATATATATGCATGCATGCTAGGGGAATTCTGAGAATTATGGTTCCCAACCTAAAGCCTGTGGGCCAAGTCCGGCCCACAGTGCCATTTCATGTGGCCCTCACTCCTCCAATGGCATTTGAGAAACAAAATGGCCAACCCCTTTGAAGCAGTTGGGACAAAATGGCTGCCCACATCGTTCAGGCAGGGCAAAATGACCTTCTGGCCCTCGAAGCTGACTGAGAGAGCATGACCCAGCCCCCAGCTTGAAAAGGTTGGGAACACCTGCACTAGGACCACAACCATAATGGAATGGTACTTGTGGGGAAGGCCATGTTAGAACTACAAAATTGCCCTTCTTGGATCAAAATATATTTGTCTGGCAGCATGAGCTAATCCTATACTGTACTTTTCTTTTTTTTCACATCCAGTGTTCGATAAACTTAAAGACGAGGTTGATGCCAAAAAGAAAGAATGGAAGAGAAAGCATGGTAAGGAATCCTTGCAATCAGCGTTTCTACCTGGATGTTTTATTTTATTGTGAACGGCCTAGAGTTGCGTTCTATGTTAATTATGGCGGATTGCAAATAAATAAATAAATATTGAAAAGCTCTGCTTGTGATCACAGATGGGAAATATAAATTCAACTACCTTGTGGCCTCAGTTATCTGGCCCAATCATTTCAGCTTCCAGCTTCTTGTGGACAAGAAAAGCAAGAGATTGCAGCAATATTCTCTATCTTTTAAAGCAGGGGTGCCCAAATTATGGCCCATGGGCCAGATCCAGCCGTATTTTACTTCCACCTCCAGCAGCGATGAGGGTGGTGTGGCCAGATGAATTGGCATTGGGGTCAGATCTGGCCCATGGGCCATAGTTTGGGCACCCCTGGTTTAAGCAGAGAAAATGGGAGCGTAAAATCCATCTCATACTGTTGCAAAACAGATTGCAAGGCGTGTTTTACTTCCGCTTCCAGTGAGAAGAACCACATGATCGGCTTGATAAACCATGTGACTGGCCCACAGCCTGAAAAGTTTGGGCACCCCTGTTTTAAAGTCCACATTCCTGTTTGGTTAACATCCCTATGCCATGCCCTGTTTAGATTATTTTTAATTATCTTGCTAAGAATGGCGCATTGCAAATTAAAATCTGGACTTGGTTGGATAGCGATTTTCAATCAGAAGAGTTGCATAGCATTAGTATTTCTAATGATTGTTTCGTACACAGGTAAAAAACTGACAGGAAAAAGTCATTTGAGATATGGTGTTGGAGGAGCGCTTTTCAGATACCAGGGGAAAAGATAAATAAGTGGTGCTTCCAGGCTTGTGAAATCATACTTCAAAGGGTCGTGGTGGCTTAGTGGTTAAGACGCTGAGCTTGATGGCCAGAAGGTTGGCAGATCAGCAGTTCAAGACCCAAGCACTGCATGATGGAGTGAGTTCCTATCGTCTGTCCCAGCTCTGCCGACCTAGCAGTTCGAAAGCAAGAATTTGCAAGTAGATAAATAGGTACCACTTTAGCAGGAAAGGTAACAGCATTCTGTGCACTTTATTTATGCCTGCCACATGACCACGGAAACTCCTGCAGATGCAGACAGCACTGGCCCTTTGGCTATAAATGGAGATGACCACCACCTCCTAGAGTTGGACAAGACTGTCTTTCAAGAAAGGGAGATCTTTGCCTTTTACCTAACAAGAACAAATCAGGCTTGAACACTAACTAGAAACTAAAATGAATAAAGCAAGGCTTTCATTATTTGGGACATATTGTGGGAAAATAAGACCAATTAGAAGACAATAAAAGGCTTGTCACTGTTTGCCCTGAGAAGGCAGTATAAGAAGCTACTAAGGCAGGGGTACCCAAACTTTTCAGGCCACAGGCCAGCCACGTGGTTCAGGGGACCAGTCACTATGGCCTGGGGCTGGATCCACCCCTGATGCCAATTTATCTAGCCCATGAAGCCCTCATCGCTCCCGGAAGCGGAAGTAAATCGTGCCCGTACTGGTGCATTTTACTTCTGCTTCCGGGAACGCCGAGGGCTTTGCAGGCCGGATGAATTGGCATCAGGGGCCGGATCCAGCCCCCAGGCCATAGTTTGGGCACTCCTGTACTAAGGCATAGGAGGAGGATTTCTAAATCTGGCTTCTTTCACTTAACAGGCCCTCATTTTATCGAGCAGTTGCAGTGGAAGGTCACGGAGGATTGTGAAGTCTTGCTCACTTGCAAGGTAAACAGTGGAATGAGAGGTGTGGGGAAAACGAAGGCAAATAATGTGTGCATAAAAACATCCCATAAATCGCCGACTTATGCAGTCAAAAGATGCAGAACCTTTTTTGTCCTCGCACTTTGTACTGCTGATCCAACCACTCTGTTCCCACTATCCCTGACTGTTATTAATGCATGATTTCAATTAAGAGATCTATTTTTAAAAAAAGATGGCTATCAGACAGGGGAATCCTCTCAAGACAGGATGCAGAACTTTGAAAGTAAGCTTTGGGTCTAAAGAATTTTTGGAATTGTATTTTAAAAAGTAAATTTCTGAGCTCTAACTCAAGCACACTGAAGAGTTGGAGTGACTGTAACTTTTGTTCCAAAGCAGTAGTTGCTTAGTGCAGTGGTGTGCTGGCCCACAGGGATACAGGGACTCATCCCAGTGCTCCCAGCGACTGACGCCCCCCAAAGGCAGGCAGAGGTAATGGGAATGTATGGGATTTCTCCCCCCCCCCCCATAAGCACCCCATCACTTCCTGTCCCCTGCCCCCCCCCCAAGGTGCCCAGCACACCCCTGGCTTAATGGAAGTCAAACCTGCCCCAAACACTGCTAAACACCCAGTGGGACCATCCACCAAACACACTGCATACATCAGCTTTGGCCCTGAGCATCGCTGCAGCAGAGTATGCTGCTCCAGTATGGAATGCATCCACACACATGAAACAAGTTGACATTGCTGTTAATGAAGCCATGTGTATAGTGACAGGATGCCTCAAACCTACACCAGTTGAGAAAATCTATTATCTTGTTGGTATCGCTCCACGTAAGATAAGGAGAAAAGTAGCAGCAGGTGTCAAGAGAACTAAACAAGAGAAGTTTGGTGTTTGGGAATCAAGACAATGGAAGCAGCTGTAAACCAGCCTAACACATCTTTATTGCATGGAGTACAGCACGAACATGTGGTAATGGCGGACAAACAGCTCCTTTTATGCAGTGGCTATACATTTGAATGTGGCTCCTCGATAGCGCATTGGCTACTGTCCGTATGACGTCATCCTTAGTCACACCCTTCTTGTCCAGGTGAGGTGAGGGCGGGAATCTTTCCTGCGCAGCTGAAGGTATTTGAGGAATGTGTACCATGTGAGCTGAACGCTCGCTATTTCCCCCTAGTGGTCACTAGCTCGCGTTCTATTGTGGTTTGTTACATTGTTTCTATTGCAAGATACAGATTGTTACATTCACTCATTCATGTGGTTACAGATTGTTACATTCGCTAATTCGTGCGGTTACAATTACATTCAATACACAACATCCCTCCCCTCTAAGATGGGACAAAGTCCCTTAACCAAAATGGTTTTCCGCATGTGCGTTTTGGGCGTGTGGCCGTTATGCTTGACTCGGCCGTGCCCCCTCGTCTGTGTCCTCCTGGCTCTTGTCCTGCAATTGGAGAGGATGACTCGTTAGCGACTTGCTGCGGATCCGCAGCTATAGGCTGGGCACGAGGAGAAGGGTTGGATTTTGATGCAGATGTGGGCAAACCGGGGGCACTAGGGGCTAAAGAAAAACCCCACTCCTCGCTTGGACGGGTGGGGGAACACTCCGGAAACACACACACACACACACACACACACACACACACACACACACACACACACACACACACACACACACACCGGTTTGGTAATTCAAAATTTAACTCAGGGGCAACAGGGACAAACTCATTCCTATCTTTCATTGCGCTGGGGAGAACTGGTGTATCAAAAGGATACGGATTTGAGTCTACTCTTCCCCCCCCCCCCTGTTTGGGACTGTTGCTCCTCGCTTTCTCCCCCTTGGAATAAGAGGGTGGGGGAGGACCCTAATGTTGAGTTCTGCTGCCGGGCACCCCTGTCCTGCCCCCCAATCACTCGGTGCCTTAGTTGGTCGGCGTGCCTTCTCCAGAGGAGACCCGTTTGGTCTCGACACAGTATGAAACTTGTCCCGTTTGGTTAATGACTACTCCCGGCACCCAGGCTGGCCCTGCAGCTGCGTAGTTCCTACAGTGTACAGGTTCACCTATCTCAAAGTTTTTTGTGGACCTGAGCTCAATGTTTCTTCCCCTATCCTCCACCCTGGTGGGATCCAACCTGGTTAACAACGAATGCAATTTCCTTTTCATGAGGAGTTCAGCGGGGGAGAACCCCGATGCCAGCGGCGTCACCCTGTATGCTAACAAAAACTGGCAGAGCTGCAGGTCCAGATCCCCCGGGCCCATGCACCACAACCTCTCTTTCATGGTTCGCACCAGGCATTCCACCTGGCCATTTGTTGCGGGGTGAAAAGGGGCTGAGGTTATGTGCCGAATGGCGTTTGATTCCAAGAATGCTTGGAATTCTACGGATGTGAAAGTGCTAGCATTATCTCTCACAATGATGTCAGGTATCCTGAAGGTACTTATCAGCTTGCGCAGCTGTTTTATGGTTGCGGCTGATGAGGTGCTGCGCATCGGAATCACCTCCAACCACTTAGAGTATGCGTCTACTACCAGCAGAAAAAGGGAACCCCTGAACGGACCTGCGAAGTCTATGTGGAGGCGAGACCACGGTCCCCTGGCTGTGTCCCATTCTCTGTGTGGAAGCCGGGACTCCTCAGGGCGAGAGCTCTGGCAACTTTTGCAGGTGTTCACCATGTGCTCAATGTCCGCGTCTAACTGAGGCCACCAGAAGTAGCTTCGGGCCAGCACTTTAGAGCGCACGATCCCCGGGTGGCTTACGTGTAGAAGCTTGAGTACCCTTGCCTTTAAGGATTCTGGGATGATCACCCTCTCCCCCCCATAGGAGGCACCTCCTTTCTGTGGACAACTCAACCCTCTTCCTGAAAAACGCAGCAAATTCATCTGCGGGGGGAGCCGTGGGCCACCCCTTCTGTACCCAAGAGCTGACAAGAGCTAGTGTTTTATCCTTCGCTGTGGCTGCAGCGATTTCCGCAGGAAGTATGGGGGGTGCATCGAGGGCTTCTATAAAGAGGACTTGGCTGTCCTGCTCTATTTCGCATTTCGGGTCTCCTAGCTGGGGAAGAGGAGACCTTGAAAGTGCGTCAGCGTGGCTTATGTCTTTTCCGGGGAAGTACACTAATGAACCCCTGTACGCATTGAGGAAGATGGCCCACCGAAGCATCCTTGGGGAGAGGATCTGGGGAGTGGGCTTGTCTGAGGTGAAAATACCCAATAGTGGCTTGTGGTCGGTTACAATGGTGAATGGACGACCATACAAAAAATCATGGAACTTCTTTGTGCCCGCTACTATCGCAAGGGCCTCCCTGTCTGTTTGGGCATAGTTGCATTCTGCCTTAGACAATGATTTTCAATAGAAGGCAACCGGGGCTTCTCGCCCGCTCTCTAACACGTGGCAAAGGACCGCCCCCACCCCCACTGGTGAGGTGTCGCAGACTAAGACTACTGGCTTCTTTGGGTCGAAATGGGTCAGGATGGCCTCTGAGGAGAGGAGTTGCTTGAGTTCCCTGAAAGCCTGCTCTTGGCTCTCCCCCCACAGCCAAACCGCATCCTTCTTCAGCAGCCTATGCAGGGGCTCTGCAATCGATGCTTTCCTGGGCAGGAAGGAATGGTAGAAATTCAGCAGCCCCAGGAAGGATTGCAGCTCAGGTTTCGCGGTGGGGCGAGGGGCGTTTTGGATGGCCGAGACTTTGGACTCAGCGGGTTTCACTCCCTCAGGGGTTATGCGAAACCCCAGGAACTCTACTTCTTTTGCAAGGAACACACATTTGTCTGTCTGCATTCTCAGCCCCGCGGTTTCGAACACTGTAAAGACCTTATCTAATCTCTGGGCCAGTTCTGCTTTGCTCCCCCCAGATATCAAAATATCATCAAAATATGGTAAAACACCTGGTAGCCCCTTTAACAGACGTTCCACAAGCGACTGAAATATCCCCGGCGCCGAGTTCACGACGAACTGTAGGCGCATCACCTTAAATGCCCCCTTGTGAGTTACAATGGTTTGCGCAGCAGCTGTAGCTGGGGTTACTGTGAGCTGCTGGTATGCCTGCGCCAGATCCAATTTGGCGAAACACTTTCCCCCATGGAAAGTAGCTAGCAGATGGCTAACTACTGGCACCGGATAAGCATTAGGGCGGATTGCCTTGTTGATTGTACACTTGTAGTCAGCACAAATCCGCACCTCCCCATTTGCTTTTAGCGCTGTAACGATAGGAGTCTCCCAATCTGCAGAGTCCACAGGCACTAAGATCCCCTGACCCACCAATTTGTCCAGTTCCGCCTCTATTTTGTCCTTCAGGGCGAACGGAACCTGTAATGGCTTGAGCCTAATTGGGCGGACCTCCGGGTCTAGGTTGAATGAAACTGGGGGCCCATTGTACTTCCCGAGCCCCTTCTTGAATACCTTGGGGTGTGCGTTGCACACTGCCTGAATTTCGTCCCCCCCGATGGCGTGGACGCTTCCTATGAATATCTCCAGGGGTTTGAACCACTGTGTTCCCAGGAGGTTACAACCCCCCTCCTTTAAAACCACTAGGGGAAGTTTCCTCCTGAGTCCCTTGTACTGTATCTCAAACTCCCCCACTCCCATCACTGGGATTGCATTTCCCTGTACATCCCTTAAGTTCAACCTCAGTTCCTTGAGTCTGGGCCGTGCCTTGGGGGGAATGCGCAAAAACTCTCTATGGGAAATAATGGAGTAGACGGACCCCGAGTCTATTCCCATCCTAACTGGGATCCCCTGCAACAGTACCTCAACATAAAAATGTGGGTGCCCTAAGGGCACGCTGTGAACGGCCAGGTCATCTCTCCCGTATGCTCTTCGGTACACATGGTACCCCTCTGGGCTGCCATCGCCGTCATAGACTCTGCCAACGCCATCCCATCTCCTCATGGAGTGCTCTGCTGGGCCCTTGCTCTCATCTTGCCGTCGTCTGCACGCCCTGGCGATGTGGCCCCTTCATCCACAGTTGTGGCACTCAGCCTTTCGGAATGGGAAGTTGCTCCGATCGTGGGACGCTCTGCAGCCATCGCAACGCCGGCCTCCCTTTTACTTCTTCTCACCCTGGCCCTTTCCGATTTTCCGGACACCCTCATCTCCACTGGAGCCTGCGTTGGCGGAGGCCTCTGAAGATGTGGGCGAGCGTGGGGCAGGGGGTGCCCTCCAGGTCGCCTGGACTGTGGATGCAGCCACCTAAAACGGTGGTGGCTTCACTTTGAGGAGCTTTAAACCGGCCCTTGTGGACTCAGCCGTCTGCGCCTCTTGCCGAACCTCTTGGAAGGTTAGGTCATGGCCGCGGGTCATGAGCTTCTTTTGGGTGTCCCCATCTTGCATTCTGCAAAGCAGCTGGTCTCTAAGGGCCATATCTAAGTTTTCCCGCCATTCACATGGGGTTGCCGCCAAACGGAGGGCCGCCGCGTATTCAGTCACGGACTCACCCGGCTTTTGGTCCCTCCTCGCGAACGCAGCTCTGGCCGAGAAGAAGGACACCTTGGGCTTGAAATGGCTTCTCAGTGCAGTCAGCAGGTCAGCTACGGAAACCTGCTCCACTTCTCTTGGTGCCACCAGGTCCATCAGCGTTTGCACTGTGTGATAGCTGAGCATCGTGATGAGAAGGCCCCTCTCCTTTTCAGCGTCTGTGATGCCAGCAACCGCTACCGTACTCCTGAAATGCATCTCAAACCAGTCCCATCGTTCGGGCTGGCTTACATCGAAAACCGGTTGCTGTGGAAGTGTCTTGTCCCCATGGGAAGCCATATCCCACCTTCGTCGCCAATTTGGTGTTTGGGAATCAAGACAATGGAAGCAGCTGTAAACTAGCCTAACACATCTTCATTGCATGGAGTACAGCACGAACATGTGGTAATGGCGGACAAACAGCTCCTTTTATGCAGTGGCTATACATTTGAATGTGGCTCCTCAATAGCGCATTGGCTACTGTCGTATGACGTCATCCTTAGTCACGCCCTTCTTGTCCAGGTGAGGTGAGGGCGGGAATCTTTCCCGCACAGCTGAAGGTATTTGAGGAATGTGTACCATGTGAGCTGAACACTCGCTATTTCCCCCTAGTGGTCACTAGCTCGCGTTCTATTGTGGTTTGTTACATTGTTTCTATTGCAAGATACAGATTGTTACATTCACTCATTCATGTGGTTACAGATTGTTACATTCGTTCATTCGTGCAGTTACAATTACATTCAATACACAACAAGAAGGCCATCCTCTGAACAGATATGAGCCTCAAGTCCGCCGGCTCAGACCCAGGAATGGCTTTATGGCAAGAACAAACATACTTGAGGGTACACAAGAGCAAAATCAAATTAGAAGATGGAAGAAGGAGTTCACTGGACAAAGAATAACATTAAAGGAGGATATGGCTGAGGAACCTGATCTCTTCTATGTCACTTGGAGGACCCTGAACAGGCTGAGGGTTGGAGTGCCTAAATGCAAGACCAACATGCTCAAGTGGGAACTACTGGTGGACAACATGGTGTGAATGTGGAGAGTTACAGAAGCCAGCTCATTTACTGGGCTGCCAACTACTACCAGAAATATGAAGCTATGTAGACTTAATTTTAGCCAACGTCAAAGCTAAGAAAGGGGTATCCTTTTGCCAGTCCAAAGTTTGATCTGGACACAAAAGAAGAAGAAAACCTAGTGGGAGAGGCTGCCACTGCTGGATTTACTAAAACTGGAGCATATTAGAAATGGTAAACACCTTTCCCATGTGTGCCATGATTCTGATGCTCCCTATGTCTGCTTCTGATACAGTAAAATTTAGAGAATTTAAAGGCAACCGGTCAGTTGAGGTCATGAATGCCTCCATTCCCATCCCTTTGACCACCGAATAATGGACTTCCCTCAACAGAGATGAGTAGTGGAGGTGATAGAAAGAGCCCTTAATTAAAGGAGAAAGTGGATTAATGAGGCAGAGAGTGGACCAAAATGGGACCCTCCAGATCTAGACCAAGGATCTTTTCCCTCTTGGAATTACAGGAAATATTGGCCAATAATAACCCAATGAATGAGAAGAATCATTAGGATTAAAGTAATCAGACATTTTGATTGTCAAGAAAGTGTGCCAAGATTTATGGATCCCCATTCATTGATCACTTTTCGCTAAATTAGAAGTGTCTCTTCCTGGGCACGGTGTGGTTTTCCAAGTATTATTGAACTAAATCCTGATCTCTAGACAGAATAGCCAACTAGAATGGTCCTTCCAAGCTTGTGAAATCAAATTTCAAAGGAATTATATGCTTATTTTGAAGGGCAAAGATCAAGCAAAGCAATCTAATCTGTAATTGCAGAGGTAAGAGTCCATTCCATGGCACTCAAATGCTTACTTTAGTCAATGATTTTCCATTTCCAGTCACAGTCTATCTCTAAAGTCAGATTGTTGTCTGCCTTGCTTCGATTTAGTAGCTTTCACATAAATGCCGATCCTCCCCATCATTCTTCTTTATAACAGGCAGCCAACATGATGAAAGAGACCACCTTTAAATGGTATTTTGATAACCAACCCCGCTCAGATGGTCAATACGATCCAAAGACCGGCGCTGGAGTTCTGAGGATTAAGAAGGTAAAAAAAGGGTATGGAGGGTAGATCAGAGGGAGCAATCTTAGGTCCCAGGTCTGATCCTGGCCCTCCTGGTGCATCAGTATTGCCTTCTACTGTTCATCAGAAGGCAGGCCCCCTTCTTTGAAATGGGATCATTGTTGGTTATCCAGATTTGATATGACTTTCCCACCCTCCTAATTCTGAAATAATAAAACACATCTCATTCAGACATTCATTCATTTATATCCTGTCCATCTGGGATATTCTCCCACTCTGGGCAGCTAACAACAAAGAAGAAATTTCCAATACAACATGCAACCAGACATAATACAATAAACCCTGGTGGTAAACCTTGACACTCCAGCTGTTCTTGGACTTCAATTCCCAGAAGCCCATGTCAGCACACCTGCTAATCAGGGCTCCTGGGAATTGAAGTTCCAGAACAGCTGGAGTGCCAATGTCCTCCATCACTTACAATAAACCACATTAAACAACAAACCATAAGAAATAGACGACGACAACAAGATTTAGTTTCTAGAGGCAACAGCTTTAAGCTCAGATATTAGCACTAGGCAGCCTGGCCGGACATCCCACTATGGTAATGGAGTAGACTGTATAGCCAGCAACTCAATGCCAAGTGTTGGGCAGCAGTAAATAACCTGACTCCATAAAAGGGCCAACGGCTATGGGTGGATGAGCCCCTTTAGGTGGGGTGATGGTCTCCCTCAGTGGAGGAAATGCCACTGGAAACCATCATATTGGGCCCAATGGCAAAATGAGCAGAGGAGGAGCCACTTCACTATTCTGATTCCCAGAAGTTAAGATTCCCAACGATCATGAAGGTGGAGCTCCCCCAGAGGCTTAGTAGTTAAAACACTGAGCTGGAGACTGGAAGGTCGGGTTTCAATACCTGAGAGATGTACGTGGGGACATGAAAGGAGCCTCATTTGGGCGTCCCCTGATTGGAGTTTCTCCAGCAAAAATACTTTCAGCCCAAAGTAATCTCTGACAAAATTATTATTATGAAGGCGGAAGAAGCCATGCCAGATGGACTGGCTGTAAAGGCGTGCCTTGACAATATCCTCAAGCCTGCGGCAGTCCATTGCAGTCCCGGTATTAAATCCTGCATGTCTCAATTCATACGTGCCACAGGAGTGTGTGGGTTACTTCATGGCAAGCTGGAATCCACCTTAAACAAATTCATGCCAATGGCATTTTTCCAGGGGAAAAAGTATACTTGGATATGAGTAGCAGCCGACAACGATGACGATTAGGACTATTAGCCTACTTTTGTCGCCATCATGAAATCTTGCATGAAAGCTTCCAACATTTGTAGTGTAAACCTCTAGCCAGCTAAAGGTCTAGGGCAGTGTGTTGCATGAAAAAGTTAGAGCTGGTTCATTTGTGTTCCATGACTGCGCTCTACAATCCTCACTCCTCCTATAACTGCTGGACAGCTCAGTGGTTTGTCATATCTGTGAGTTCAGTGCCTCAGTGGCTCAATGGTTAAGAAGCTCACCTTGGTAGCTGGAAGGCCGGCAAGTTGGCAGTTCAAGACCTGGGTACTGCATGATGGATTGAGCACCAGTCTCTGTCCCAGCTCCTGCCAACCTAGCAGTTTGAAATCAAGAAATTGCAAGTAGATAAATAGGGACCAATTTGGCAGGGAAAAGATCTTGGAGACATGAAAGGGGCCTCATTTGGGCACCCTCTGAGCCAAATTTCTCCAGCAAAAAATACTTCCAACCCAGAATAATTTCTGACTTGTTGTTATTGTTGTTGTTGTCTGTGAGATCAATTCAATTTTCCCCCTATGTTTGAATCTCTCTAACAATGGGATGTAGTCTCTGATGACTTTACTAAAATCAAATTCTGCTCTCACCAGTGATGAGGAATCTGCATTGGTGGGCCTCCTGGATTCTTCATAATGAAGGACTTTCTTGAAGATGCCAATGGGTTAAATATGGGATCTTCTGCATTTAGGTCACAGGCTCTTACATCACTGAGATTGGGCCCATTTACAAGGGCTATCTCACCTGCAGCACACTGCAGGGAATGACAATCTATTTATATATGTTGCTGTTCTCCATGTATCTTATGGACTTGTCATTTACAAATGTGCGTGTGTGTTGCTAGATTTCCAAAGAAGATAAAGGGATATACAAAGCTGTGGTTGCTGACGATCGAGGACAAGATACAACTCGACTGGATCTTACCAAGGAAGGTAGGATCCTGCTTCCATACAGAACAATATGTCCCCTGTTTGCACAGAGTAGGAGCTGAAGAGACACCATTGAGTTAATATCCAAGCTTTAGATTTTATCAGAAGCAGGGTTGGGGATTTCAAATTCATTCATTCATTCAATCAATCAATAATTCAATCAATCTTCATTACAGCCCAAGACCAGCCTAATATAGCAAAAGGAAATGAAGTTAAAATGAGGGTACTTAAAATATAATATAAAAGGGAGCATTTCTGCTCAGAGTTAAGGAGTAATAAAATTAGTATATAGGGACTGCAGTGGCTCAATGGTTAAGATGCTGAACTTGATGACTGGAAAGTCAGCAAGTCAGTAATCCCAGACCAGAGTACTGTGTGATGGAGTGAGCACCCATCTCTGTCACAGCTCCTGCCAACCTAGCAGTTCGAACACAAGAAATTGCAATTAGATAAATAGGGACCACTTCAGTGGGAAGGTAAACAGTGTTCTGTGCACTCTAGTCATGCCTACCACATGTACCTGGAAATGTCTGAAGACGCAGACAGCACTGGTTCTTTGGCTATAAACAGAGATGAGCACCAACCTTAGAGTCAGATACAACTGGCTTTCAAACAAGGGCAACCTTTACCTGTACCTAAAATTAGTACATAAGATTAATAATGTTACAACTATTGCTAAGCCTATGATGTAGCGCTAGCAGTTTATTTAGCTGAAGGACCTGCCAGGATACTCTGGTTTCTCTTCAGATTGTATAAATCTTTCAGAATTTAAAATGTTCAAAACCCACTTTGGCAACATAGCTTGGACTTCTGGATTCTGGCCAACATTTTAAAAAATGTTGCACTTGGTTGCTGGTTTGCACTAAAATTTCTGTAAATTATGTTTTTCCAGTATTTGACAACATCCTCAAAGAGCTAGCCAGGATCAGCGGTAAGTTGTTTGGTTTCTCTAAACCCACATTTGGCAAGGGGGTGGGTGGGAGCATCAGTATTGCATAGATACACGTTTCATTTCAATCTCTATGACAGATAAGTGTGTTTATTTTTTAAAAAATAGAAAAACAACTAGCAGACAAAAAAACAGAAAAGAGGCTTAATCCTCTTTCTCAAGTGCATTTTGCCCAATTCTTTCTTCAGTTCTCTCTGCCTCGCCTTTGAAAGTCCAGCCTACAGCAGAAGGCCTCAAGATCTACAGTGAGGTGAAATACTACACAGAAGCCATGAATGCCACCTGGTATCACAAGTATGTCTATTCTGGTATTTTATTTTATTTTTTAAATTTATATCCCACTTCTCTCAATCCAATGGACGACTCTAAGCGGCTTACAAAAAAATTCAAAAACACAATATCAAAGGCACAACATTCAGAAAACACAGCATAACAATAATATGATCAGGCAAGTCCCTGATTTTAGAAGAATCTGCTTTTAATAAATGGGGAATGGTTTAAGGAGGTGCAGATCATATCTCAGTTTAATTTACTGTTGTGTATTGAGGCACATTTGCAAGTAACGCAAGAAGCGCTCTTGCAAGAGGAAATGGCGGTTTCCCGCCATTCTAATTAACAGCCTAAAGTGGTGCGAAAACCCCTGCAAAAGGGTGCACTTGTTATGCTAAACCAAGCCCTATGATTGGTTACAGTTTTGGATCCTGTTCCCCATTGGTTAACTACATATATTCCCGGTTATGATTGGTTAGTTACTTTTGTCCGGTGGGTCGCTACTTTGTATCCAGGAGCCACCGTCGGGGAGACACTATATAAGCCTCACAGGTAAACAAAGGTGGGGCCGGACTGGATCTATACTTCCTACTCCCTACAGGTAGCCGGGTAGCGCTAAGCCTGGATCCCTCCCTTACACTACGCTTCTATGGTAGCTAGTTCATTGCCCATTCCCAGGTAAGAATCCAGAGGGACTGACTCCGGATTGTATAACCATCTCTGGATCCGGAACACCTTGTAAGCTCATCTCTAATTGACTGTTAAATAAAGCCTGTTGCTATTTGTTCATCGTTGTCCTGGACTGGTGCTTAAAAAGGCCGGATCTAACATTTACCAAGACCTATAACTCAGTGGTATTTGGCTGTGGAACCAGAGGATGCGATTTCTTCTTCTTCTTTTTCTCCTTCTTCTCCTTCTTCTCCTCCTCTTCCTTCTTTCGTGTCCAGCTCAAACTTTAAATGCCAAAATGAAGCCACCTTCTTGGCTTTGTCACTGGCCAAATTTAAATCCTCATCAGTACAAGTTTCCAGTAATAATTGGCAGACCAGTAAATGAGCTGGATTCTGTATCTCTCCACATTCCCTCAGTGTGTGGAGGGAAGCACAAATTGTATAATTGTATTACACATGTTGAATAACTGTATGACTTATGTTGTGTTTAATATATTGTTCTGTTTATCATATTTTTGTTATCTATATTTTGGTTAGTTTTTGTAGGTTTTGTTTTTGTTAAGTTTATATATATATATATATATTTAACAAAATTTTAAAAATGGGGATGTAATACACATTCTGTGCATCCAGTGACAATCGCCTAAAAGCAGGAGATCGCCTTAAAATAGGAACCACCATGGACCAAATTTGGCTCCTCATCCTGGATCCCAAAGAATCGGACAAAGGGAAATACACCTTAGAGCTCTTTGATGGGAAAGAACCACGCAAGCTGTCAACAGACCTTTCTGGGAAACGTAAGTAAGAAGCTGACAATTCTTCTCTTAGAAAAATGTCCTGAGCTCATTGTTCAGAATTGACTTTAATCGCAGCAAAATAACTATGTTGATGATGGTCTAACTAGGCAGCGTTGTCCAGCTCTTGCCGATGATGTTAGGCCGAGACTAATACTGTACTTACCAAAGCGTCTTCTGTCATATCCCTTGGTCAAAGTGAAAGCAGAGGGCACATGTCATGGTCCACCTAACTAGCAGGTCAAATGTGTTTTCGTGTCAGAGATTACTCTGGGTTTAAAGGGTTGATGGGGGACATGAAAGGAGCCTGATTTGGGCATCCCCTGCAAAAATCCTTTCAATCCAGAGTTATCTCTGACACGAAAATGAATGAACTAGCGGGTGATGTGATATCCAAATGGCTAAAAAATGCATGCAAATGGACTTGATTTCTCAGGTCCATTTGTGTGTGCAGAATGTAATTGCGAAGACATCTACCAATGCACAGGCTCCTCGCTGAATAAAGACTCCAAGGTATCCAAGGTAGGCTGTTTGCCAGGTTTCAACAGGATGCATACAGGTGGCCTGCACAGCCCTTATTGTTTAGCAAATAAATAACATCAGTGCATAGTTATACATTACTTTGTTTGAAAATGTATGCACATTTTAGCTTTCAGTTTCCTAACGTTCAGGTTAGTTTACTTGACCAAAAACAACTAGGGCAGGGGTTTTCAACCTATGGCCCACAGCCCAGGTGTTGCCATCGCTGCCAGAAGTGGAAGCAGACACGGATGCATTTTGAGATACTGTATAGGTGCAGTGGCTCAAGTTGCTAAGGCACTGACTGGGAGGCGGAAGGTCAGCAGTTCGATTCCCGAGTACAGTAATACCTCATACAAAGTCCGCTTCATACAACATCGCCTAATTTCTTGAAAAAAGTTACCTCATACAAAGTCGCTTGACTTTGTATGAGGCATTCAGTTTTCCCCAGGTTGCATTGTGCCTGGGCAGTATAAAAGACAGGACACATGCGTGCATTGCTCTTGTGGGTTTTGCACAAGGCAAAGAGTGTTTAGGAGTTGTTTTGAGCGTGATTTTGGATTTTTTTGGATTTTTCATCAGAATTTTTAGAAGCATTCCTGGGATTTTTGCAGCATTCTTCAGGTTCTTGGACAATCAGGGTTGTTTGACATGTTTTTGTAATGTATTTAGCCTTTAGACAATGTTTTCTTAAAGTTCTGTCAGTTTCCTTGACTTTGCCCTGAAGTCTGTGCTGTTACAGTACAATGTATCTCTATGGAAATGACGTTGTATGAGGCATCGCAGCAAGGATTTGGATGTTGTATAAGGCATCACGGCTAGGATTTTGCATGCCTCATACAAAGTCCAAATCCGTATAAAGTCCAAACTCTTGGAACCAAGTTTGGACGTTGTATGAGGTATCACTGTACTGCAGGAGAGAATGAGCTCCCGTCTTGGTCCCAGCTCCTGCCAACCTAGCAGTTCAAAAGCAAGAAATTGCAAATAGATAAATAGGGACCACATCTGTGGGAAGGTAACAGTGTTCCATGCTCTCCGGTGTCTAGTCATGCCTGCCACATGTCCATGGAAATGTCTGCAGAATCAGACAGCGCTGGCTCTTTGGCTTTGAAACAGAGATGAGCACTGAACCCTAGAGTTGGATACAACTGGCTTTCGAGCAAGGGAAACCTTTACCTTTATAGCTGACTACCAGAGGACCTTGCGTTGCCCAGGGGTACCCTACCCGGGCCAAGGAGAGACCCAGGCCGCCGCCCCCCCCCCCCCCCGCTGCCTTACCTTTTTGTCTGCTGTCATCGCGGCCGCTCTCTCAGCCCCGCCACGAGGCACTGTCTCAGCCCGACTCTGGCTGCTGCTACCGGCCTCCACCCACCATCAGTTACTACATAGAGGTGTTGTTAGCGTGTTGTTACAGATCTTGATAAAGAGTACGAAATATTCTCTACCGGAAGAATATCAACCTGTATCTGCTCTTCCTTCGTACCCATTTGGTGACTATTACTTAGCCCTCCTGGCTGTTATATTGTATTTTCTTCATGCACGGTTGCGACCGGACTACCAGACCGGATATGGATATGGACATTGTCTTTAACTAGTGCCTTGAGCCACCACGCTACCCTCCTACGTCGACACAGCCCTCCTGGCTGTCATCATCAGCTTACGTAGCCAGTACGCTCCTTCCTGTATGCTTGGATGTTTATATAGCCCCCCCTGGCTGTTATTGCATTTTTTATACTTGGTTTCCTCTGTGAACTCTGCACAATACACGGACCTCCACGGGACCCATGTTTTGAACGAGCTATCTGCAACTTTGAACTGTTTGACGGACATTCTTACCTTATTATCAGGCTCCTCCCTGCTGATACACGGCTTTTTTGGACATACTATTGTTATAGCCTCTCCCGTTCGCGTGGGTTCCCTTGTGGTGTGTGCCTACTTTTATTGTTATTCCACTGTTTGTCCGGTTCCTAAGTGTCTTTTTACTAGCATTTTCACGCATTAAATACATATTTTGTAGTTTATTTTCTCTTTCGGGGTGTTTTCTCTCTCTTCCTTGGCTACCGGCCTCCCCAGCAACTACAGTCAGTGGGTAGCCATCACAGCATGGCCCCTCTGTCCTCCCGTGGGTTGTGTCAGGCGGAAGGGAGGCTCCATTTGGGCGGGTGGGCAGAGGACCCATGGGGGGAGCGGAGGCCTGCGGAAGGCGGCAGCCCGGTCCTGTACTCTGTCCGGCCCCTGGCTGTGGGCTCTCCCTTCCCCCTGAGGCATACCTCAGGAGTGCAGAGGAGCCATGCCACGGTGCCCACCCGCTGACAGTAGTTGCTGGGGCGGGGGCAGCCATAATGGCCGTAATTGCCACCGTCTGTACTGGCGGCTAGGCCATGTGCCACCTGGAACGCCAGACAGACTTTGGCGCATCATGGAATTTCATGCATGCACCACATCCTGGAACATAAGGCAGGATTAGGCGCATGCGTGGATTCTCACGCATGCGCAGTCTCCTACCCTGGTCATTTTTGCTGCCCGGGGGGCATTGCAGCCCTTTTTGGGGGCAAGGACCCCAAGATGGGCTGCTGGTTACCCACGCCGGCCACCCCAGACGTTGAAGGTAGGCGTGCACACAGTTTCTAGTGTAATCAGTGCAGGGACATCACTTTGTATGAGGGAGCCATGTGATGTCATGGAGCCCCAGATCTGGTCAGCTGGGATTTGGTTGAACTGTGGTGATGACATCACAACCCCCCCCCCCGGTTGGCTTTTTTCCCTTGCTTTTTCACCTGTCGGTGGGGGTGTCCCCTTTGTGGATTGATTTAAGGGGTGTACCCCTCCCCATGTGGCTTGACACCCCCGCAGTGATCGTCTCTTTGGCCCAAGGTATGTATGTGCCGAGTTTCAGCACAATCGGTGCAGGGGTGTGGATTTGTATAAGGAACATATAGCACCAGACCTTGGTTTTAGTTATATAGATTACTAGCATAGGTTGCCTGGTGTTGCCGGGCTGTTATAAATTGTGTTTTGCTTTTTTGGGGGGGCGGGTGTTTTTGGGTTAAAAATCAACAGAGAATGCTATAATTTTATTTTATTTATGTAACATACGTTTGTTATTTGTGTAAACGTTTTATGTATTGTTATTTGTTTGACTTGTTTTTACTCTTGTGGCCTCTAGGTGGGGCTTTATTGTTTTTGAGTTGTTTTTACTATTCTGCCCTGCAGGTGGGGCTGTTAGTGGTTTTGTTTTTGTTTCACGTGTTTTTTCTCTCTTGGCCTCTAGGTGGGGCTTCTTCCGGTAAGTAGTCTTTGTTTCTTCATTTTTGTTCCGATCTCGTGGAGGGAGGACATGCTGGTGAGTTCTCTGGTTTTCTTTCTTCTGGGGTTTTTCTTTGTTTTGTTTTAGTGGTGGTGGGCTGGGAGATGTTTCTGTTTGTTCTTTTTTGTTTTGGTTGGGCTTTAGATTTGTGTAATTGGTTTGTTTATTTCTGGTGTTGTTTATTTTTGTTATTTCGTTGTTGTTTATTTGTGTAATTTGTGGTAGTTGTGTTGTTAGAGCTAGGTATTTTTGTGTTGTAGTTAGGTGTTTTGATTGTGCTTTTGTGGTATTGTGGATGTTTTTGTTTGTGTATTTTGTGGTTTACTTTTTTGTTTATTAATGGTTTTTTAAATTATTTATTTATTTTTGTTTTATTAATTTTGGTGTTTGTTGTTGGTGTGTAGGTTTGTGTGAAGAACGGGCTGCCTGTCGGTTCCTCTTTTCCCCATTGCTGCTTCGAATTTTGGTTTCAATGCAGCAATGGGGGAAAGGAGGAGCCGGCAGTCTGCCCGTTCTTCCCCTGGCTGGTAAAGTTCGTTAGGTAGGTCGGGGGAGAAGGAGGCAGAGAAGAGCTATCTGCCTGATGATGGTTCTCTCCTCTCTGTCTCCTTTTTCTCCTGGCTTACCTAACCGGAGATCGGCAGGCAGCGATCCATAAGGGGTGGTGCTCTTCCTTGCGGATTGCTGGCTGCTGCTTTTGTATTACCTCCAGTTATTCGCCAGGGAGGGTGCTTCTCCTGACGAACTGCTGCCTGTTTTTGGGGTTTTTTTCCACCCCGGCTCAACTTTCCTTGAGGCCGGCAGTGGTCTCACCGTGTCTTCGGCGGGGTAGCATGGAGGAGAGGGAGTCCCTCTTCTCCCCGTTGCTCCGGGAAAGAAGGCCGGTGGGTGTCTCGCGGTGAATTTTTGTGAATTTTTGTTTTGTGAGGCTGTGAGGCACTGCGTCCGCCTGCTGTGGTCTTGTGCTCCCATTGCGCTTTGTAATTTTATTTCTCGCACGCCGGCTTTCTCAGTGTTCTATGCACTTACGGCGCGTAGGATGCTGGGACTTGTAGTTTTACGTTTTTGGTTTGCGTTCGTGCGGCATTTTTTTTCTACAACTCGATTTTAATTGGCCGCACCGCGTTTCCCAATGTTCTTTTTGCTCGCGCCTCTCAGCCCGATTGGCTGTGGTGTGGCACGGTGCAGAGAACGTTGGGAAATGAAGTTCTTTTACTTTTTCGTGTTTGTGGGGCTCTTGCCCCACTGGCGCCTTTCTCAACTCTGCAGTAACCTCCGGACCGGGTTCGGGCGAGAGCAGGAGGCTCAGTATGGGATAGGATGGATGGGTGCAGAAACGTATAGCAAGTTCCAACGGTTAACTCTTGGATTTATAGGTATAGATGCTTGAGAATTTACTAGATGCCTCATTCACCTGCTGAAAGGACTTCCTTCTTTCAGTCTTTTTTTTACTTTTAGAAGGAAATGACATCCTTCTTTCAGTCA
The DNA here is from genome assembly GCA_035047305.1 of Bradypodion pumilum. Taxonomy (NCBI): domain Eukaryota; kingdom Metazoa; phylum Chordata; class Lepidosauria; order Squamata; family Chamaeleonidae; genus Bradypodion; species Bradypodion pumilum. Next base: position 31,332,759 of record JAWDJD010000007.1, read on the forward strand.
CAATGAATGGAGTTTTTGATAACAGGGACAAAGATTCAGAACTATTGTTACCAGTTATTTTATCAGTAGAAGAACTCACCACTCATTCAATCCAAACCTTTCTTTTTCTGCAGCTTTTGAAGATGTTCTGGTTGAACACCCAAAGCTCAAGTAAGTTTTTATTCCCAAAAATAATTTCAAATAATTTCTTTTGCGTAGTACATCCCTTCATTCCTTGTCCAGAGCTTCACGGACTTAATTGTTTTAATTAATTATTTTTTTATTAATTATTAATTATTTTAGTGTTTTGTCACTGATCTATGTAAACCACTTAGAGTGGGACTAAACTTTCTCAGATGGGCAGCATAAAAGTGCAATCAATTAAATAAAATAAATAAATAAAATTTATTCCCTTGACTGCAGTAGCTTAGTGGTTAAGATGCTGAACTTGACGATTCAAAAGTCAGCAGGTCAGCAGTTCGAGCCCCGAGTACTGCACAACAAAGTGAGCTCCTGTCATCTGTCCCAGCTCCTGTTAACCTAGCAGTTTGAAGGCAAGAAATTGCAAGTAAATAAATAAGTACAACTTTGGTGGGAAGGTAAACAGTGTTCCATGCATTCTGATTTCTAGTCATGCCTGCCACATGTCCACAGAAACATCTGCAGATGCAGACAGTGCTGGCTCTTTAGTTATAAATGGAGATGAGCACCGAACTCTAGAGTCAGACATGATTGGCTTTCAAGCAAGTGAGACCTTTACCTTTACCTAGTCTTTTGACATCACTGGTGGTCTCTTTCTGCAGGCACAGCAAGGCAGGTAGTAGCTAACATGGTGGACTTTAAACCTGGCTTGAAATACCTGCCTGGTGTCTTCTTTCGTGTCTCAGTCAAATCCTGGACTGCCAAAATGAAGGCACTTTCTTGGCTGCTCCTTCTTTGCTGAGTATTGCATGCAAATGTAAGCATAGCATTCCATGATTAATTCTGTAATTTTGCATTTTAGGCAAGCGGCTATTGTTGAAGAGCGTAAGTATAAGAAGATGCATGTTGTGTTGGTGTTGGTTATAGATCTTACTACATTTCATGCTTCCCACTTTCATAACTGTTTAGAGGTTTCAAGGGCATTTCCAGAATTTAGTTTCCTTCTGTCTGAGAGCACAAGAGATGGAATATCTTTCTAACATTCACTGAATGGGATGTTTTATTTTCTATTGTGAACCACCTAGAGTAGTTTTTATCACTAGAAAGAAAGTATAGGAATCAATCAATCAATCAATCTGCTCTTTGTTGAAGATGGAACACTAACGTCTCTTTAAAAATCTCTACAACATTTTAAAGCAGTAATGGTGAACCTTTTAGAGACTGAATACCCAAATGCAACAGGCTGCCATCTGTGCCACAGAGAGGCAGGGTGAGCTCTGTGCTAGTGGGAGGGAGGAAGCTCTCCCATCGGGCAGCTAGGCAGAGGGGCGGAGTGAACTCTGTGCTGGGAGGAAGGGAGGAAGCTCTCCCATTGGGCTGCTGGGTAGGTGGGCGAGGCAAACTGCTGGGGCAACAGCACGCATACCCACAGAGAGGGCTCTGAGTGCCCCTTCTGGCACATGTGCCATAGGTTCACCACCACTGTTCTAAAGCAACATTGCCCATTCTATTAACTGGAAGCCTATTAAAGTAACAGTCAGATGTTAACATTTTTATATGGCCTGAATCCTGTTATTTATACCTACCAGCATAATGCAATTGGTGTAAACCTTGGCAGAAATAAAGTCAGAAGTTTAAAAAATCAGCACAGGCATTTGCTAGACACTAGACACATGACATCCAATACCATGTTGATTTATTAACTTGCAGCAGTTGACTACTGAGATTTATGCTGGTTGTGATAACACCAGTATGAAAATACCATAGCATAGCACATAGAGAAGGGACAACAAACACTAAAGCAAATATGGGAGAGTAATTTAAAAACAAAAATATTGTAGATGCAAATAGATGGAAAAGGAAATGGAATCAAAGAGTAATGAAATCTCTATTAAAGAAAAAGAACTTAACTGTAAACTCATGTGGAGATGGTACTGTATATGACCCCACTGAGATTGCATGAAATGAATAACAACAAATCTAGGAGTTGTTGGCAATGTGAAACAGAGGAAGGGTCTTATTTACATATGTGGTGGTATTGCAGTTATGCGGATAAATTCTGGAAACTAGTAGAAAGGGAACTAGAGAAAATCACGAGAGCTCCAGTGAGGTTAAATGCAAAGATAGCATTATTGGGTAAGATAAAGGAAATTAATCTGGACAGAAACAAGAAGGAGTTGTTACTTATACTGTTGTCAGTGTCAAGACTTATAATTGCCAGAGAATGGAAAAATAAATTCAAGTTTAACAAAGAAAAATGGTAAAGGGAGATTTGACAATTGACACTAAATGATAAATTAACTGAGGACTTTCGTCTTGTGTCCTTCTGGGTTTGTTGTATATATTTTGTATTGATTTTTTAAACTGTATCCTTCTTATCAAATCAAATGTTAATTTATACCCCACCTTTCTCTGACCGAGGCCGACTCAAGGCGGCAACAACATCACAATCAATACAATATAATACAGTACAATTCATATAATACAGTACAATTCAAAAAACAATTCAATTATATCAACATAAAAAGCAAATACATATTAATACAACTCAGTGAGACAGCAAAATCAATACAATTCAATTCAGAATAAATACACAGCAATACAACAAAATCTATACAATCAATATGACAGAGGGGACTTCAATTTGACGGCATCTGATTTAGATACATCCACAAAAGATAATGTAAGAAGGACAACAAAGAATTCAGGATTAGAACATTGGATTGAGAATTTAGGTATCAAGGATACATGAAGGGTCTTAAGAGGATTATACTTTTTTTCCCCAAATGCATAAATCATATTCGAGAATTGATTACGTGATGGTCTCATGCAACTTGGTTGAACGTTTGAAAGACACAGAAATTGGAATAATTAGGGAATCGGATCATGCGATGGTCAAGCTTGAACTGCTGATTAATCAAGATAACAATAAACAAAGGCATTGGAGATTCGATACACATTTAATAAAAAATGAGAAAATATTAAATAATTTAAAATTAAAATAGCAGGGAAACGAGTCTAAACGATACAGGAGAGGTTGAGATGCATATACTTTGGGATGCCATAAAGGCAGTGTTTCGAGGAGACTGTATCAAAGAAGCAATAATGTTAAATAAGCAAAAGAAGTTGAATGTTTAGAAATAGAACATGCTAAAAGTCAGAAGGAAGAAGTATACCAGAAATTAGTAAAGTTGAGAAGTGAGCTTATAGGTCAGGATTTGGAGAAAGTAAAAAGGGATTTGATCTATTTGAACAGAGACAATTTCAAATTTAGCAACAAAAGTCGTAAAAGACTTGCTAAAGCGGCTAGAGATAAAAAATGAGGAGGGAAATAAAAGTATTAATAGATGATAAGGGAAAGCGTATAGTTAAAATGGATGAGAAATTACCAATAGTAGAAAAGTTTTTTAGCGATTTATACACAGCAAGACCTATAGATTTGGTAGAATTGAAGAGGCAGCTAGATTTAGAGACAGTGATTAGGTTGCAGGAGGTACATAAACAATCAATGGAAGAAAAAATTACTGAAACTGAAATAGATGAGGCAATAAAGAAACTTAAGTTAGGGAAATCGCCGGGTGAGGATGGGTATACGACTGACTTTTATAAAGCTTTTAGAGAAATATTTATTCCAAAGTTATGTATTCTATACAATTATATATTATGTTCCAGATTCTTGGAACAAATCAATAATTGTATTAATCCCAAAACCAAATAAGAATCCAGAAAGAATTGACCATTACAGGCCGATTTCTTTGTTAAATCAGGATGCCAAATTGTTTGCAGCAGTGATGGCTAATAGATTGAGCAGATTTTTAGGAAAATATATACAAAGGGATCAGGTAGGATTTCTTAAGGGACAACAGTTAGGAGAACATACAGTTAGAATTATTAATATTCTTGAAATAGCAAAGAAGGAAAAAACTAAACTATGTATTCTCTCATTATATTTATTTAAAGCATTTGAGTCTGTACAGTGGCAAACATTACAAACAATAATTCAAAGAATGGGCTTTGGAGACAGGTTTTTACATGTTTTCAATCAATTGTATAGTAAATCACAAACAGTTATAAAAGTGAATGATGGGTTTACTAAAAAGATCGAGATTACGGCAGGGACAAGACAAGATTGTCCCCTGTCTCCGTTACTGTTTGTATTGTCTATGGAGCTCTTAGCTGGTGTTATCAGAAGGGATCAGGATATTGAGAGGTTATGTAATCAAAAATTAGTATGTTTGCTGGCGATACGCTACTTGTATTAAAGGATGCGAAAAATGTAATTAGTAAAGTCCAAGACCATCTGTATAGGTTCAAAAAAATAACCAGTTTAAGAATTAATTGGGAAAAGACTGAAGCGATTGCTTGCAATTATAACCAAAAGGACGAGATTAACAAGTGGTATAAAATAGAAGTAAAAAAAAAGTTTCAGGTATTTAGGAATATATATAACTGAGAATATTAAGGAACTTCAAAAGTTAAACATAGATAAATTAAGCCAAGATTTAAAATTAAGTATAGCTAAGCTTAATAAGTTAAAAGTGTCCTGGTTTGCGAGAGTGACTCTGGGCGAATTAAAATTTTACCCAAATTAAATTTTGTTATAGGAAATCTTCCCTTAAAAATAAGCAGCAAGCAATTAAAGGAATGGCAAAAAAGCTAGAGAACTTTTGCAATGGAGGAAGGAAGCCCAGGATAATGAAATCGCTATAGTACCAAAGTCAGGAGGATGGCGGGCTTGGTATCCCCAACATAGTAAACTATTATAAAGCATACCAATTCAATAGAATTATAAATTTACTAACACAGAATAATGAAGAATTCAAAGATATAAATCAGATTGAATATAAAAAATATAAGGGGAGTTTATTTTTATGTAACCAAGATAGGAAATTACAAATTAAGACAAGGACATTAAGGGAATCTTATCTATTTTGGGAAGGAATGAAAGAGGAGCTAGTAATAAGAGATTCTCCAATCTTGGAAGTGATGGATTTCGCAGATTGCCCGTTTAATGGGATGAAAGGTATGAAGCAGAAATTAAGGTTGAATAATTTAACGCAAATTAATGAGTGGATTTTAAAAGGGTCTACACACCAGAAGAGAGAGGAAATTTACCAAAAGCTTGACTTAAATTGGTTTCAAATAATCTAGGTTGGAAAATGGGATAGTAAAATAAGAAAGAAGGGTCAGAATGACAGAAAGGTATCAAAGTTTGAAGAGCTGTTATATATCATAAGAAAAGGGATTGTGGTTAAGAAAGGAGTGGTAAGTAAATTATACAAAATGCTAAATAAAAAAGAGGAACCTCAAAGGATATTAAGGAATGGATGGGAAGAAGAATTAAGAATAACGATAAGTGAACAAACATGGAAAAGAAAATGGAACCAAAGAATAATGAATCAGTTATCAATCAGGGAAAGAGAGCACAATTTTAAATTAATTTGAATGTGGTATTTGACCCCGATTACCTTACATCATATAAAGCGAGTTCAAATAAGTGTTGGAAGTGCAAGAAAATGCTGGGTACCTATGTTCACATGTGGTGGGACTGTGAATACACGCAAAAATGTTGGAAGATGGTAGAGCAGGAGATAGACAATATTTTTAATAAAAATATAGTATTGAATCCAAAAATGGCTCTTTTGGGACAGTTAGAAGACGTAAATGTAGACCATAATAAGAAGGAGTTACTATCCATTTTGCTCTCAGCTACAAGGCAGATAATTGCTTCGGACTGGAAGAATAAAATGAATATATTCAGAGAAAGATGGTTTAGATAGATATGGTGATTGGCTTTAAATGATAAACTAACATCAGAAATGAAAGTGGAAAGAGGAGAGGTTAAGAGTAATTCCTTTTGGCAAATTTGGAGACCATGGGTAGAGTATGGTTTGTCGAGTAAAGATGGAATGAAACCTTCACAGGAAGAATGTAAATTTTGGGTGAACTTATAAGTATCAAATTGGTGTTACTGGTTGGTAATTTTTAAATTGGTTTAGCACTGGGTGCGGGATGGAGGGTGGAGGGGGTGTTGGGTTATATGTGTTATATATTGTGATATATGTTATTTTGTTTGATGTATGTATTTTAATAATAAAAAATAAATATTTTTTAAAAATATCAATATGACAACACTAACAACGCAGTGCAATAGCAAAGTCTTAGCACCCCTAATAAGTGGGCGACCTCGCCTCCACCAGGCTGAGTGCATGGGTGGCAATGGCGGCGAATCCAGCCACCCGCTGCGGCATCAGCTTTCCCATGTCAGCCCAAAGCGGGGCCCAGGAGCACAGGGAGGGGGGAAGGGAAGGCGCACCCTCCCCGCAGCTGTGGCAACAGTCCTCAGGCGGCAGCGGTCTTCAGCCTGGCCCGGCAGGCCACGACCCTTTATCCCTCCCCGCCAAAGATGAAAAAGGACGCAGTGGGGACAACCCCAGCATCTCCAGCACCTTTTGAACTCCCTGTCTGACTTATTCTTATTGTAACTTTGAATTGTATTATTTCATATATTTTGAATTATATGTTTCATGTTCACTTTTTTAATATGTTTATTAAACTTTTTAAAAATATATAAACATACAAAATAAAACAACATTACATTGCATTATAAAGTAAACACACACAAACAAACAAAAAATTTTTTGATGTGAAACACAAACTTATTTTATACTATGTTGCTTTATATAATATATTCATAATATGTTGACATAACATTGTATGTATGTAAATGCTTACTCTATTTTTATCCAACCCAATAATACAGACTTTTCCCAACATTTCAAAGACATATAGAAATAAAAAGAAAAACCACCAATGATATATACAAAGCCCTGGAGATTGCATTTGTCTCTTAACACAATATTAATACTTCCAAAAACTCAGTTGGTCTGGCACTGGTTTATCACCTTTACCCTTGTACAGCGTATATTCCTCAAATGGTTTCCATACATCCCAAAAATTGTTTTCTTTAATTATACCCTTTTTTTATTCAATTCCCATGTAAGTTTATCATTCAACGCAATATTCCACATTTCTTTATACCATTCCTCCACTTTCAAAATTGAATTCTTCCAATTCCTTGCAATACATTGTCTTGCAATTGTCATAAAAATAGATAATAATTCTTTTTTATTTATATCTATATCAATATGCTCAACATCTGTCAGTAAGGCGGTACGCGACTCCAGCTTAAAGTCACAACCCATTATTCCCGATATCTTCTTCTCTATCTTTTACCAAAACTCCTTTATCACATTACAGCTCCACCACATATGCTCATAATACCCCAGTGAGTTATTACATCTCCAACAGTTTGCCCCTTTTGTATTATTAATTTGATGCAACTGAACTGGAGTCAAGTACCACCTCCACAGCATCTTATAATTATGTTCTTTGATCCTAACTGACAAAGTTCTCATAATCCTTTTTCTCCATTTACTTTTCCCAAATTATTCTCAGAGTATCTTGTGGATTTCCTTCCTGGTTTACCATTTTACATTTCTTGCTTATCAATCCTTTAATACTTATTAAGCCTCTTCTTACTTTGTAAATTAATTCTTCAAAGTCTGTTATTTTCCTTTCTAAACTAGTTACACCACTATATTTACTATTCCATTGATTCAGTAGCACCTTTTGAAACCAGTTCAAACCCATTTGATTATACATTTCCAATCTTTTTTCATCATATCTACATATTCGTATCCAATCCTTCAGCAGGAACACACCATTTTCCAGGAGTATCTCTTTTATCCTCATATCTATTCTAATTGGAAAAGATTTAATATCTTCTAATTCCAAAATTGGAGAGATATCTGGTGCTAACTTCTTTTTCAAAGTCTTCCAAACCTCCATCATTGCTTTTGTTGTTTTATACTTTAACCTTAATTTTGTCATATCTTTATCTAAAAAGATTACATTCCCTTTTTTCTTTACATCTTTCAACTCTACTTCCTTCCAAATTACCACTTCCTTCGTTAAAATCTTTACCACATTTCTCAAATGAAAGGCCCTGTAATAATTCTTAACATTTGGCAATCCCAGTCCACCTTCCTTCTGTGGTAAATGCCAAAGACTTTTTGATATTCTTGGCCTTTTTCCTCCATTACAGTAATCATTTAACATACTTTGAAAAGTCACCATTTCTTTTTCCTTATGTTGAATTGGCAGAAGATCACACAAAAAAATTAATTTTGGTAACAATTTCATTTTACACATTGCAATCCTGCCAAACCAAGATAAGTTCAACTTTTTATATTGTTGTATATTATCTTTAATCTCCAATCTCTGTTTTTCAAAATTTAATTTTTTTAAATACCCTATGTCTTCTGAAATATTTATCTCCAAGTATTTCAAATTACTCTTAACTTGTATATTATATTTATCCTTAATCTTCATCTGTTCCTTCTTTACTATATTACAAAACATTACTTCAGATTTTTCCCAGTTTATTTTTAAACCTGTTACCTCCTCAAACTCATGGAGGTGAACCTGCATCCTCCCGAAAAATTTCATTGGATTTTTTGATATCACTAATGTATCAACAACATACAAATTAATTTTTATACCCTCAATTCCCTCAATGCTCTCATCCTCCCGCACAGCTCTTGCTAAAAGTTCCATGGCCATAATAAACAAAATTGGGGATAACAGACAGCCCTGACGAGTCCCAGCTTTAAGCGCAATTTCGTCTGTAAAACCATCATTTACTCTTACTTTAGCTGTTCCTTGTTGATACAACTGTTTAATCCTTTTAAATTTAACTCCAAAGCCATAAGTCTCTACCATCTCATTAATTGTAACCCATTAAAGTGAATTGAATGCTTTAAAAATATCCAACAACAACAACCCTATTTTCTCATTATTTTGTACAGCGATATCCACCAAATCCAAAACTCTTCTTGTCAGGTCTGCCATATATCTTCCTTTTAAAAAACCCACTTGATCTTTATCTATGTCATGAAACTATTCAACCTATTTGCCATAATTGCTATAAATATTTTAGCATCTTGATTTATTAATGGAATAGGTCTGTAGGCTTCCACCTTTTCTAAATTCTTCCCAGGTTTCGGAATCAGGACTATTATTGACCTATACCATGAAGTATAGTATATGGACGGAAATGAGCTCCCGTCTTCATCCCAGCTCCTGCCAACCTAGCAGTTCGAAAGCAAGAAATTGCAAGTAGATAAATAGGGACCACTTTGGTGGGAAGGTAACAGCGTTCCGTGTCTAGTCATGCCAGCCACATGACCACGGAAATGTCTGCAGAAGCAGACAGCGCTGGCTCTTCGGCTTAGAAACAGAGATGAGCACTGCACCCTAGAGTCGGATACGACTGGCTTTCGAGCAAGGGAAACCTTTACCTTTACCTTTACCTAGTATATGATTAAACAACTTTTGCAACTTAGGAATCATTATTTCTTTAAATTCTTTGTTAAATTCAGCAGGCAACCCATCCTCACCTGGTGTTTTATTCATTTTTAATTTCCCTATAATTTCCTTAATTTTTATTTCAGTTATTGATTCCTCCATTCTATTCTTATGATCATCACTTATTTTCAATTCTTTATGTCGTTTCAAATATTCTTTTAATTTTTCCAATTTTATCTCTTTTCCAGAATATAATTTTTGATAAAAATCTTTCATTATTTCTATTTTATCTTTAAGCTTATTACACCTCACCCCTTGTTCATTTACCAAAATACCTATTTCTCTCTTCTCTTTTCTTTAGCTGCTCTCGCTAATAATTTTGAATTTTTATTACTGTATTCAAAATACTCCCTTTTTAAATATATCAAATCCCTTTTAACCTTTTCTATATCTTTTCCAATTACTTCCTTCTTTAATCTTTGTATCCTATCTAAAATCTTTTCATCTTTAGTTCTAGCATGTTCCCCTTGAAGCTGCCTAATTTCATTTTCAATTTTTCTTGATTACTTCTTCTAAACTGTTTGTTCTTTATACTAGCAGTATTTATACATTCTCCCCTAAATACCGACTTCATTGAATCCCACACCACATTATAATTCACCTCACCAGTATCATTTAAATTCCAACATTCTTCCCAATTCTTAATAATCTGTTCTTTCATTTTTGCATCTTTAAATAACCTATCATATTTCCAGATGTTCCTTTGCCTACATTCCCCTTCTAATTGCAATTCCAATAAAATCTTAGCATGATCCAACTCTTTAAAAATGCCTACTTCTATTTCCTCTATATTTTTAATCATATTATCTGTAACAAAAATATAATCTATTCTAGAATAGGAATTATAACTTGTGAAAAATAAGTATAAGCCCTTTCCGTCCCTTTAAATTCTCTCCAAGTATCTTTTAGACCCAGAAATTCAATCCATTTATCCAAAATTTGCATTTTAATTCCATTCCTATATTTTGCAACATTGGTACAATCTATATTGGAGCGTATTAAATTAAAATCTCCTGCTACTATCATTTTTACTGGTTTTTCTTTTACTATTATATTATACACTTTTTCCAAAAAAATTATCTTGATATTCATTAGGCGCGTAAATATTCACCAACATAATTTCCTCATCTTCAATCGTTCCTTTTCCTATCAAATATCTCCCTTCTTGGTCACAAATACTTTTAGTCATCGTAAAACCTAATCTGTTTGAAATCAAAATTGCCACTCCTCTTGCCTTTGAGGTACCGAAGGCCTTTTCATAAATCTGTGTCCATCCCAAAAATAGTTTGTTTGTATCTCCTGATTTTTGGTGTGTTTCCTGCAAAAATATCAAATCTGTTTATCTTTCCTGAGAGCAGATTCCAAACATCTACGTTTCACCTGGCATCCAGTACCCTTCACGTTCCATGCAGTGCTGAGCATCAGCCGGTTCACCCTGGTCCGAGCGGACCGGTAGTAGACCTGGCTGGCCATGCCCCCTCCCCACCCCACCCCGCCCACCTCCTGGGAGAATGGGCAACGGCATCGGCTCTTCCTCCTTCTCCTCCAGAGTGGCTGCTGCTGCCTCCTTAATAGGCTGCGGGTGCCGCTCAGGTGGTGGTGGAGGTGGCGGCATGTGTGCGCCTGGGGGGAGAGGGAGCTGACGTCGCACCTCCCAGAGCAGCTCGCCTGCCCCGCCACCGCTCCCCTTGCCTCCTTCTAGCAGCAGCAGCAGCAGCAGCAGCAGCAGCAGCAGCAGCAGCAGCAGCAGCAGCAGCAACAGCAGCAACTTTTGCGACGCCTGGACCTAGTCCTGCAGGAATGTCTGTCTGGGAATTGCGAGAGTTGCCCTGCTTGCGCCATGCTGCCTGGACACCCTGCTACAACCAGGGGAAGGGAAGCGAAGAGCTAGTCCAGGCGCCGCTGGTCCAGCCGGCGCAAGCTCTTCCCTAAGTTAAGTTCCCTTCCCCCGAGAGGGAACTTAATTTAGGGAAGAGCTTGCGCCATGGACCAGCGGCGCCTGGACTAGCTCTTCCCTTCCCCTGGTGGTAGCAGGGTGTCCAGGCAGCATGGTGCAAGCAGGGCAACTCTCGCAATGCCCAGAGTCAGACAGACATCCTGCAGGAAGTTCTGTTCCTGCAGGACTAGGTCCAGGCATCGCAAAAATTGTGCTGCTGCTGCTAGAAAGAGGCAAGGAGTGGGGGCAGGCGAGCTGCTCTGGGTGGCGTAACGTCAGCTCCCCCTCCTCTTCCCCCAGGCGTGCACACGCTGCCACCTCCACCACCACCCGAGCTGCACCCACGCTTATTAAAGAGGCAGCAGCTAGCAGCAACCGCTCTGGAGGAGGAGAAGGAAGAGCCGTCGTCGCTCTCCTGGGAGGAGGTGGACAGGAAGCAGCAGCAGGCGCTGATCTCGCTGGAGGACTAGAGGAGGAGGAAGGAAAGCCATCACGTAAGCACTCCTTCCTCCCCCCGTGGGCCCGGGGGGGCAAGTAGGAAGAGGAAGGAGCAGCCCGACGTGGCACCTTCTGGGTAAGTGTGTCTTTTTGTTTTGTTTACTTCCTTCGTGTGTGTGTGTGTGTGTGTGTGTGTGTGTGTGTGTGTGTGTGTGTGTGTGTGTGTGTGTGTGTGTGTGTGTGTGTGTGTGTGTGTGTGTGTGTGTGTGTGTGTGTGTGTGTGTGTGTGTGTGTAAAGGGGAGCAGAGGCTAAAGGGATTTCCCAGGGGGGTAGCAGTGAGTCTTTAAGGTGCCACAACATTTTTGTGTTTTTATTTTGTTTACCTCCTGATCTGCTTGCACAGAATAAAACTTTAGAATTGCAGCTGGCCCAGGAAGCTCCACGGTAAAACAGAGATGACCACTGAACCCTAGAGTTGGATATGACTGGCTTTCAAGCAAGGGATACCTTTACCTTGCTCGAAAGCCAGTTGTATCCCACGCGAAAGTTCAGGTTGCTCATCTCTGTTTCAAAGCCGAAGAGCCAGTGCTGTCTGCTTCTGCAGACGTTTCCATGGTCATGTGGCAGGCATGGCTAGACACCAGAGTGCATGGAACGCTGTTACCTTCCCACCAAAGTGGTCCCTATTTATCCACTTGCAATTTCTTGCTTTCGAACTGCTAGGTTGGCAGGAACTGAAAGAAAGACAGGAACTCATCCCGTCCTGCAATACTTGGGAATCAAACTGCTGACCTGCCACCTTCCAGTCAGAGCTTTAACCACTTGAGCTCAATGGTTAAGAAGCTTGCCTTGTTAGCTGGAAGGCCGACATGATCGTTTGAGCTCTTGTCTCCGTTCCAGCTCCTGGCAACCGCAAGTTGATAAATAGGGACCATTTTGGTGAGAAAAATTTTTTTAAAAATATTTTGTACTCTTTGATGTGATTAACTGATGTTTAGGATTTTATTGTATTGTACCTTATTTGATGTATTGTTAGAAACTGTATTGTAGTGCACATGTAGTGCATATTGTAGTGTATATATATATATATTTCTGTAATTTTTGCTGACAGGGATTTGTAATTGTACTTTTGGTGATTGATTTTTTGCTGTATTTATTGTATGTTATGTTACTGTATTTCGTATTATTGTCCGCTATGTAAACCGCCCTGAGTCGGGTTCGCCTGAGTGAGCGATATATAAGCGCGAAAATTAAATTAAATTAAATTAAATTAAAGGTAATAACATTCTGGAGTCTAGTCATGTCTGCCACATGTCCACAGAAACATCTACAAACAGACAGTGCTGGCTCTTTGGCTATAACAGATGAGCACTTGCTCAAAAGCCAGTTGTATCTGACTCTAGGGTGCAGTGCTCATCTCCATTTACAGCCAAAGAGCCAGTGCTGTCTGTGTTTGCAGATATTTTCATGGGCTATGTGGCAGGCATGACTAGATTGGCCACCCAGTCACATGCCCACTGATTAGGTCACACCCACCAGTTAGGCCACATCCACCAGTTCGGCCACACCCACTAGTTAGGCCACGCCCGCTGTGTGGTAGTAAAAATTTTTGTTGCCCATCACTGGTTCCATGATAATACCTTAATGGTCTTCATTATAAAATTTTATTTTTCCACTAGACTTACTGCAATCTCCAACAGTCGTGAACTTACCTAAACATTTAAATCCCTCTACCCCACATATATAAAAGAAAAAACTCCATCACCCCCCACTCTTCCATTTGAAAAGCTGCCTCTGTCCACCAAAGAAGGAGGGGACGTGTAAGATGTATGTGCAGTTCTTATACTATGCTCTAAACGCTATTTTCCCTTTTTTCTTCCTTAAAACTACTTTTTTTCATGTTCACTTTTTGGCTGCCATCTGCTGTGCAGACATCATGCACCAATGTTTAGCTGCTTTGGGTCGCCTTCAGGCTGAATAAAGTGGGGTATAAATTAAAGATGAAATGAAAAATGAAAATAAATTTTAAATAGGTATAATCTATAGAAATGTGTTTTGGGATATGTGGAATCCATTTGTGGTACATGCTCTGACAAGTGAAGACGGCACTAAGCCTAACCAGGAAGCACAAGAGTTTTTGAAACACTAAGTTTAAAGAAAGGTAATTGCAAGTTCCGACATGTACAGCACAGGGAAGTAGGTGGAGGCCATCCAGGGTGAGGGTAGGGTAGGGGGGTGTATGTTGATGGTTTGTTTGTATGTAATATGTGGTTTGTTTGTATGTAATTATATGATTTTATTTATAATAATTCAATAAAAATATTCAAAAAGAAAATGCCATAGTACAGGAGTGCTGACTTGGGCTTCGGGTAATTGAAGTCCAAGAACATCTGGAGTGCCAAGGTTTGCCATCATGGCCATAGCATGTTGGCCAATGCAATATATGCTGTTACAATCTGTTTTGGTGACAAAAAGGCTAGTTAAAAATTGAATAGGTAATACTAATGTCTCTTCTGTCTCTAGACCGAGCCAAAGTGGTGCGTGGCCTTCCAGACGTGGCAACCATCATGGAGAATAAGGTAATGATACAATTAAGGGAAAGTTAATTCTAGTCCTATCAATAGGTCAACAGCATCTCACTTTGGAAACACTCTGAACTGCATGGAAGAGTTTTTACAATTTATAAAGCTACAGATACAACCTGTTGCGATGTGCCACGGATCGGGGCCCTTCTGGTGCGGAGATAGCCCACGGAGGCTCGCAGTGACTGGCCGCAAGGAAAGGCACGGGAGACGAAGCGTGCGGTGAAGTCCAGTCTCGATTGGAAATCGAGTGGCGCATTTATTGATCCTACCTCGCGGGTCCTCCGTGCCTAAACGCATGGGACCCACGTCACAGAAGGCTGACGCAAGTGGCATTTCTGGTGGGTAAAGATAGCACCTGCCTCCGGCCATTGTCCAGTGATTAATGGACAAACCCGCAGTATCTAAGATCTTGGTTGGTGAAACCCTATTGTTCTAGCCCTATCTCGAAGGTCAGTTAAACTGCCTTCAGATCTCTAACTTCCTTTCCTGCTGACTCAGCCAGCCTCACTCAGCCTTATCGAGACCAGAAGGGGGAGAGCGAATTCGACCTTAGAGTCAGCACTTTTTTACCCTTTGTCCTATTTCTTCCACAAGACCTCAGCTCAAGCCTTATGAATCATACTAATCATTAATCTAACCCGCTCCCAATTTCCGTTCCATCCGAGCCCATTAATTCTCAAGCCGTGTGCTTAGCGAGTGAACTCATCAGGAAGGGTGATGGCCAATCTTGGCACACGGGCATACCACATCCCCCCTTATTTTACTGTTTAAATCAGCCTGGCCGAGGGCTTAGTGGATATGGGGCATAATTTGTCTGGGTGTGAGAGGCTCTTGAGGTTTATACATGGAGAAAAGTGAAGGGATGCATTGTGTGAAACAGCAAAGCGTGATCCCCACTACCACAACGTCAGCCATAGCTTTGAGCGTTGTTTGCAACCATTTCCATGGCAACCATGACCAGAGTTCGTCCCACCACCCCCAGCTGGCATCTTGCTGGATATTTTTCACAATGGTGTCAAGTTTGATGATCTGGCTTTGGACTTTGTGTGAATTATCCGTGAGGTTAAAACAGCACATGGGCTGATTCACAGCCCACGTGGTGCAAAAGCAACAGATAATCAATTGCTGCTCTATTATCTAAAACTGCATGCCTCAATTCAGCTTGCTCTCTGTTAAGAAGAGCGATGGCCGATGAGGTGTGATTAATAGCCTTAGCTAGCGTGCACGCCAGCAGGCCAATCCTACGTGAATTTCCCACCGCCAACCCTGGCACCTCAAAAATGCTGACCGCTAAGGAGACATACTCTGCCTTGCTGAGCAATCTGATATTACTGTCACATGTCTCATCTAGCCGGGCTGCCCTTATGGACCGTGCTGGTTTTGGGGTGACTGGGCTTGGGGTGATCATGTCCTTATTGGGAAGTATCAGTGGCAAGCAACTCAAACAACAGTATGAGTCAGATATGTTAGCTGGAATGTAGTTCCACGTCCGTTGATTACAAGTAAAAAACCATCCTGTGGGCAAAATGACATTTTCATACATAGAACGGGCCATTTCTGGCTGGTTACATTTCCAAGTCTCTTTCCCGGGGACCAGGCAACGGTGATGTGGCACTTTGGCTGTGGAGTAGCCTGTCATTCTGGCACAGGGTGTGTTTGGGCTGATCGCCACTCGGGGTGTGTACAAAGTGATCGCATCAGCGGGCAAAGTCTTTGTTACCTGAGTCCCCCAGGCTGCATACATTGCATATGTGATTCGGAGATAGGGTCCGTGTACTTGTCTAAGCAATTGTTCAAAGTTCTTGGCCGGCTCACCCGGTGCACGGCAAACCAGAATAAGGCATGTACTTAACAAAGAAGAAGTGTCCGTGGTCTGCTCTAGGCAGCAATTTGACTGGTTGACAAGTCCGGCAAGTCTTTCCCAAATGTTGTACCTGAGTCTGGTGGAGAGGTCCCCGCCAGGTGTTAAGTCCCCTTGAGCAGCTTGAACCCCTCCCCCCACAAGCAAGGAAAGGATCAGGACTATCATTAGGGAGTTGTAGGTGATCTGAGCCAAGACCGCAGCTACCATGTTGTGCGGAGTGGGCTCAGAATGATTCTCTTGCAAAATGGTCATGGCATCGTCACACAGGGTTTTGGTCATTCCCCATGTCACTCTCGGCTCCTCCATCCTGGGCCGTCATGGCCGGGGCCGCATGCCCCGCCTCCGTCACATCATCAGGTCTAGGTCCTCCATCTCTGGCAATGGGTTCGGGGCAGCCTGGTTCCATGCCATGCGGTTCAAAGTACGGCTTCACACAGCGGGCCAGAATCCAATTGGTACCTGTAGGAGACATAATCGCTGCATAGCCTCGTCCCCAGGTTATCAGGGGCACCGGACCCTTCCAAGAGGGGTCTGGCAGCACTCTGTATTTAACCATGGGACGTGGGAGAGCTTCCCGGCTTCGGGAATGCTTCTGCTGTGGCGTGTAATCACCAAAAATATTTAAGTGATTGTAAGTGAATAATACTTTGTGCAGGCGTTGCTGTGCCTGACTTTGGCTCTTTTCCCCCATCTGTGAACACTGTCTTGGCCCCCTGTAATGGGGTTAGAGACAGTATGCTTTGTAGTTTAACCGTCTCCATTTGAAGTGAGACAAGTCTGGGATCCTTTGGCAGGTGGTATGCTAAATTGCCTGTAAAACCTTCTAATGCAATGGGAAGGGTATCGCCAAGCTGCATCAGGTAGCGTGTCTGTTCCTTATTAAAGGGCATAACAATCTTCACTAAATCATGTCCTGAGATATCTCTAGCTTTAAGCCTCCCTTTGTGGATGACTGTGGCTACCAGTTTTGGTGGAGGAGCGATATTCCTGGAGGTGGTGTGTGGCAAATATACCCATTCCACGATGTTCGCCCCCCCTCCCCCCGGTTGGAGTTTGTGCCTAGAGCTTCAGTGAACATGATGCCTGTTCTAATGATGTATAGATTTAGCGGGGTGGGTGTGGGTGAATGACCCCCGCCAATCCGATCTACCCAGCAGAAGCTGAGTATGTGGTTGACTTCCTGGAGAGTCTGTTTCGCCTCTCTTGGAATGTGGATTTGATCTGCCGGCTGTTTGCCTAAGGTCAACAGCGAGAAAAGTGGTTTTAACAGGTCAATACTGATTTTAAAATATGGTCTAGCCTAATTGATGTTTCGTAGAACCTGTTGGAGTTCCACTAACATTATGGAGTCTTTGATCTGGATCTTAGGCAGCACTGGGGCTGCAAAAGAACGGAGCAACCGGTGACCTAAGTATGAATAGGGTTCTGTTCTCTGAACGTTTCTTGGGGCAATTATCAAGCCTTTGTCCCCTAATGAATTTTAGAGATCACAGAACATGTCGCCACCCAATTTGGGCGCTGCGATCAATATGTCATCCATGAAATGGCAAACTAAGACTTTGGGGTGCAGGTTCCGGAACCCTTCCAATGCCTCGTGGACATAGATTTGGCACAAAGTGGGCGAGTTGAGCATGCCCTGTGGCAAATTTTTTTAATAAAATATAAACCTATAAAAAAGGTTTATAGTTCGGTCATTCAAAAGAGAAGATGTTTTATTGATCAGATCATGGTTCCATACAAAGGTAATGAATTTATTGAAAACTTTATTGAGTAAATCTTATATCACATTTTATTGTGATTGTATCATTCTACTTTTAATCTGCTGTTATTTTATTCTATGTAATCGTATTTAACTAATGTATTTTATCACACTTTAACCTGATATGGTCGAATGACTAAGTGGATGGATGGATGGATTTCCAGCCAAAATCATTTGTTTCAATATGATGTGGGTAATTTGATTTAAGCCAGGGGTGCCCAAACTTTTTGGGCCACGGGCCAGTCATGTGGTTCAAAGGGCTGGTCACTATGGCCCCGGGGGCTGGATCCAGCCCCCGATGCCAATTCATCCTGCCCACAACACCCTCATTGCTCTCAGAAGCAGAAGTAAAATGGCCCATATGGGCACATTTTACTTCTGCTTCCGGGAGTGTCAAGGGTGTCGTGGGCCAGATGAATTGGCATCAAGGGCCAGATCTGGCCCCTGGGCTGTAGTTTGGGCACCATGAATTAAGCATTGGAACTAAGCACTTCCTGACATTTCAGTAAACTGTGTTCCATTACATTACCTGTTAATTAATGTCTTCACAATCAGATATGCATAACCTATTTTTACTGTATTTCTCCAAGTGCACATCTATCACCTTCCAATGGGATGATTCCCCCGCCCCCAACTACACATTTTATGTCTAACTACATGTTTTAAAAACCTGTTGTGTAGATCACACATTTAAGGAACTGCAATTACATTTGAGCTTGTGCATTCCATTGGTTATATCAACCTTAGAAGTTACTAAAGCAAGAGTTCCCAACCTTATCAAGCGGGTGGCTGGGTCACACTCTCTCAGTCAGCTTTGAGGGCAGCATGGCCATTTTGCCCTGCCTGCATGATGGGGGCAGCCATTTTGTCCCAACTGCTTCAAAGAGCTGGCCATTTTGTTTTTCAAATGCCCTTGGTGGGGTGGGGGCCACATGAAATGATGCTGTGGGACAGATCTGGCCCATGGGCCTTAGGTTGGGAATTCCTGTACTAAAGTAATGGAGCTTGGAAAGTCCTTTTTTAGAGGGCTACAACTCAAATGTGAATTCCTGCCGCTAAAGCTGTATTTTTGTTTGTCAAAACAGACCTTGTGCTTGACTTGCATCATCTCTGGAGATCCCTATCCGGAAATCACCTGGTACAAGAACGAGAACGTGATCACGTTTAAAGATCGCTACAAAATGGAAGTGAAAGGGACGGTGATTACCATCACCATTGAGAATGTCAACAGCAACGACTCAGGGAAGTTCAGCATCCACGTCAAGAACAAATGGGGCTCTGAAACGGGGAAGGTTACTGTCAGTGTCTTCAAGCACGGCGAAGAGCCAAAGGAACTAAAAGATGAGCTGGCCTCAAAGGGAGTCAAAAAGTAGCCCCTGAAGCCTTGCTTCAGCCCAGGGCTTAACTCTGGACCGCATGAAACAATCAGTTAAAGGAAGAGATCGGCTGTCGTATTAGTGTGTGCAAAGTTGGTTGTCTATCAGTGTGTCCTCTCTCCCTCCCCGCCAGTTGTCTCTGGCTCTTACGCAACAGGATCAGCACTTCCCGAGACAGCTGACTCGGATATTTTGCTGCCTAAGGCAGACCTACTGCTCTGATGTCATGGTGTATAATAATTCTTCATCCATGTCTAGGCCCAGATGTGAAACTGCCAAAGCTAAACCACCTTTTGGCGAATTCATTCCGCAGTTCCTTTGGCCTGACCTTGTGTGAGAAAGATTAGCCAGCAACACAAGGTTGCCATTACCAGGGTACACCCAATTGGGGTTCAAAAATACCACAATCTTCGAGGAGGCTCTTTCTGTGTACCCCATGGTGCATAATACTAAGGGCCAACCAGGTTATTTTGGCACTTGGAACAAAAAGTCCTACAGTTGTTTCCCCCAAAATCCCAGATAATAAAAAAATAACTGTGATCAGTGGCAGCAAACCCAATACCAGTGGGGATTATTTATTTATTTATTTTTACTTTGCAAGGCTCCCTGCTCTGCTCCGAGGCTCCCAAAGGATTTTTCCAGGGCAAATGGGAGCTCCAGGGAGCCTCAGAACCCAAAAGAGGGGGATAGAAAACGTTTAATTAATGCAAATTTTAAAAATTTATTGTGCCCAATCTACGTTACACAATGCAGAAAATTACATGACAAAATGGTGCCCACTAGGGAATACAGTACATGCTCCATCTGGATGAACTCCTACAGTGCTAAACCTTTGGATATCTACTCATACAAACAAAAATGTTTGTTTTGGAAACAGGATGGAATACAGAAAAACCTCGCATTACAAAAAAAGCTCCATTCTGCGAGTTGCTTCGCTATGCTTTTTTTTTCGTTATGCGAAGCCTATGGGAGATGCCCCAGATAACAAACAAAAAATGTTTGTTATCCATGGTTCCCATTGACCAGTTATACCCCAGCTACCAAAAACCCCGCATAACGAACTTTCTTTTTCGTTATGCGGGGTATCGCCCTTGCATAACGAACACTTAGTTATGCAAATTTTTCGCTATGTGATGTGTTACTGTACTGATATACCATGAATTAAGAGCCCTGGTGGCACAGTGATTAAACTGCTGTACTGCAGTCAGAATGTTGTAAATTCAATCCTTACTGGGATTAACGGTGACTCAGCCTTCCATCCTTCCAAGGTTGGTAAAATGAGGACCCAGCATGTTAGGGACAAAATGCTAATTAACTTGTGAACCGACCAGAGAGTGCACTAAGCACTATGGAGCAGTATATAAGCACTATTACTATTGCTGATATGATTTTACATAAAACACATTTCAAACATCGAAATATGAATATATGCTCCTCTAAAATGTTTGAAATTATGTATAGGATTCTCTTCCCCAGGTTTAACACATTTGAGAGGGGAATTGGGCTCAAATTAGGAGTCTGGCTCGATCGCCCTTAATATGGATCTTCTGAAAGGCCCTACAGTTGAGCCAGTATTGGCTCAGAGCCGGGGTAAGGCTGAAGCATGTTTCCCAGTATATTGTGTGATTGCCGAGAGATAGATAGCATCGAATTGCTCCATAAAAGGGGTCCAAATTATGACCTGTTTTCTTGTGTGATCACACCCAGAGTTCCTCACTGCTACCACCGTAGCTCGAATGTACAAATAACCCAACACCTTGCAAGCTTGTGTGGACTTCAATTCATTTTATTTCCTGGACTTACTGATCAAGACTCTGTACTTTGTTCCTTTTCTGATTCATGCTACTCTTTTGAAGATGTGTGCTAAATAAAATTAAGCAAGAAAATAATTCAAGAGCAACAGTGCTGCATGGAATGCTATAGAGAAGATGCCTAAAACCCTTATTGGTTTAGTGGCCAGCTACATCCAAGGAAGGAAGAACCCACATCTTTTATAACCTTTGTTATAGAATCATAGAATAACGGAGATGGAAGAGGCCTTATAGACCAGGGGTGCCCAAACTTTTCAGGCCGTGGGCTGGTCATGTGGTTCAGGGCATGTTTTACTTCCACTTCCAGAGGCGACGAGGGCTTCGTGGGCCAGATGAATTGGTGTTGGGGGCTGGATTCGGTGGCCGGGTCATAGTTTGGGCACCCCTGTTTTAGACCATTGAGTCCAACCCCCTGCTCAATGCAGGAATCCGAATCAAAACAGATACGACAGATGGTGGCTCAATTCTTGAATGCCTCTCGAGGCAGTGGGTTCCACTGTCGTACTGCTCTAACTGTTAAGATGTTTTTCCTAATATTCAGCCTTTACTATATCTGACTTTCTTTAAATTGAGTCCATTATTATGCACTCTGGGATTATGGAGAACAGATCCTTCCCTTCCCTTCCTCTTTATGAGTATATTTCAAGTATTTGAAGAGTGATATCCTCCCTGGTGGTGAACCTTGGCACTCCAGCTGTTCTTGGACTTTAATTACCAGGAGCCCAAGTCAGCACTCCTGCTGATCAAGGCTTCTGCGAATTGAAGTCCAAGAACAGCTGGAGTGCCAAGGTTAGCCATCACTTCTTTTCTCAATGATAAACGTGTCCAGTTCCTTCAGTCTTTCCTCATAGGGCTTGGCTTCCATTCCTGCAATCACCCTTGTTGCCCTTCTCTGGAACTGCTCTAATTTGTTTGCATCTTTCTTAAAGTGTGTTGCACAGTACAGTACTCTAGATGTGGTCTAACTAATGCTGAATAGAGGAGGACTAATACCACACAGGTTCTGGAGACTATACTTCTGTTCATACATACTAAAACATCATTGGCCTTTTTTGTAGCCACGTCACACTGTTGACTCATATTTAGCCTGCTATCATGATGGCTAAAAGGAAATCAGCTATTCCTTATAAACACCAGCAATAAAACTGAAATCTTGGTTACCTTTCTATGGTAATAGAGTAGACCACACTGCCAACGACTCAACACAGAGTGTCAGGCAATGGTTAAGTAACCTGCCAACCCTGCAGACTAATGGCCTTGGGTGGTGAAGTCTACAGGGAAGAGTGATGGTCCCCAAGTGGATTAAATCCATCTTGATGGAAGGCAGCAGCTTCATCAATGGTGATGACTTTGCATGCCAAAAGGGCTCAGGACCAGAAAGTGATTCACAGAAATGGATCAGTGGTACGGGGGTTTAGTGTCTGTTCCAGGAGACATAGAAGGAGTCGCAGTATGGACTAACACAGGTTTATTGGTTGATGATCAGAACGAACATGTGGTAATGGCGGAGGTATCTCACATTATATACAGTGGTACAACACATTTGAACTTGGCTGCATGGTAGCTCATTGGCCGCTACCGGCGTGACGTCATCCGGGTCACGCCCATCTTCGGTGGTGGGTCAGTAGTAGTTGTTTGCTGCGGGAAGTTCCCGCGGCTGCAGGTGATTTGAGGAATGATGACCATGTGAGTTGAACACTCGCAGCTGCCCTCTATAGGCAGCTTGCTCGCGTTCCTTTAACAGCTGGGTTACATTGTGATTGTGGCTGGGTTACATTCATACATTTCTTAAAGCAACATTGTACATTCATATGAAGCAGCATTGTACATACACAACAGGGGGTCAGTGTTGCAATGCAGAAGGCAGCTGAAGGGCCACTGATTTATATTTTCAGGACAGTCTTCATAGCTGAGTACCATGATGATCTCCTATATTCGGACCATGCTGAGTGGAGGTGTGTTGTGTTCTGTAAAGCTGTGCCTTTAACAATGTACCTTAGCCATGTGGTAACAATGTAACCTTTCTGTGTGCAACATTATAACCTTCAGCTGTATCAATGTAAACCTGATAAGGGGACGCGAGCTAGTGAACACTAGAGGGCAATAGCGAGCGTCCAGCTCTCTTGGCTCAGATTCACCTGGATCAGCAGCGCGGGAAGATTCCCGCCACCTCTTCACCTGGACAAGAAGGGCGTGACCTTCTACGACGTCACGCAGGCAGCAACCAATAGTCTGTCGACGAGCCACTTTCAAATGTATAGCCAGCTGTATATATTGAGCTACCCATCCGCCATTACCACATGTTCCTCCGGATCATCATGCAATAAACCTGTGTTAAGCCAACCCTTCGGCTGTTTCGTTGTCTTTGGTCCCTTACACTAAATTGGCGACGAAGGTGGGATAATGGCAGCCCACGGGACCAAGACATGCGCCGGTTTCGAGATCAGGAAACCGGGCGACTGGGAGATCTTCGAAATGGACTTCCAGGCAGCACTGATTGAGTCCGAAGTCACGGAAGAGGCAAAGAAAAGGGCCATCTTCACCAGGATGCTCGGACAAGAAACCAAAAGGACCTTGGTGGACCTGATCGCACCAAGGAGGGTGAGCGAAGAACTCATGCAGATGCTGCGTGAGCACGTCTGGCCCGCCACGGCGGTGTTTCCCGCTCGGAGTGCGTTCTGGAGGCGAGTCCAAGCGCCCGGGGAGACGGTCGCCGCATTCGTGGCGGCCCTGCGGTTGGCGGCCGGCCTGTGCAAATGGGAGAATGTCGAAATCACCCTCCGGGACTGTGTGCTGTGCGGCCTGAACGACGCCGAAACCCAGCGCACATTAATGAACCAAGAGCCGCCTCCCACGTTGCAGGAGGTCGTCAGAGCGGCACAGGCCGCGGAAGCTACAAAGGCTGGGGTCCAAGAACTCCAGGACTGGCGGCCGAGGTCGAGCAAGGCAGAGACTCCGGTGCATGCGGCCCGGCGAGCTTCGAGGTCGTCCGCGAAGAGCAGCGACGACGAGGACGTCCGGAGGGTCCGGAAAGAGAGCCGGCAGTGCGACGGCTGTGGAGCGGCCCACGACCACGTACAATGCCCGTTTCGGAAGGCCGAGTGTCACAACTGCGGCCGCCGCGGGCACATCGCCAAGGTGTGCAGGAAGAGGCGCGAGACCCGGAGAAGCTCGGCAGACCGTTCCGCGGGACAAGACCGCTCAACGAGACCCAAGGACGGCGCTCAGGCCACGCGGAAGCAGGACGGCGTGGGCCGCATCTCCGACGGCAGCGAGGACGACGCCCCAGTATTCAGCGTGTCCGTAGGACACCCCCGCTACTTTGTTGAGGTACTAGTTCAAGGGGTTCCCATTAGCATGGAAATTGACTCGGGGTCCTCATATTCAATCATTTCCCAGAGGGAGTTTTTGAGAATTGCCCCCCACAGGCGACCCAAACTCAAGGCGTTGAGGTCCACACTACGGGACGTGCAAGGGAACAGCATTCCAGTGTTGGGGGTTGGAGAATTTCAGGTTAAATTCAAGAAGCACGCCGCGTCCCTCCCTCTAGTCATGCTTAAAGGGGGAGATTGCAGCCTCCTCGGGACTCAATGGTTCCAGCCCCTGGGGTTGTTTATTGGGGGGGTGCACGCCGTTGGGATGCACGCCGTTGGGACTGACCCGATTCAGGAGGTGTGCGAGGCGCACCCCGAAGTTTTCAAAAAGGGACTGGGGAAATTCAAGGGGCCCCCAGTGACTTTCGATCTGGACCCGGAGGTCCGCCCAATTCGACTCAAACCACGCCGGGTGCCGTTCGCACTCAAGGACAAGATAGAGGCAGAACTGGACAAATTGGTGGGCCAGGGAATCCTTGTGCCTGTTGATTCTGCGGAGTGGGAAACTCCAATTGTAACTGCACTAAAGGCCAATGGGGAGGTCCGCATATGCGCCGATTACAAATGCACCATCAACAAGGCGATCCGCCCGAATGCGTATCCGGTGCCGGTAGTCAGCCATCTGCTGGCCAGGTTACATGGGGGAAAGTGTTTCGCTAAGCTCGACTTAGCACAGGCCTACCAGCAGCTCACGGTGTCCCCTGCCGCAGCTGCTGCGCAGACCATAGTCACCCATAAGGGGGCGTTCCAGGTGACGCGCCTTCAGTTCGGCGTGAATTCGGCGCCTGGAATTTTCCAATCACTCGTGGAACGCCTCCTGAAGGGGCTAGAGGGGGTGTTGCCTTATTTTGATGACGTGTTAATAACGGGGGGGAGTCGGGTCGAATTGGCCAAGAGGTTGGGGAAGGTCCTGACAATATTCGAAAAAGCGGGGTTGAGACTGCGAAAGGACAAATGCGTCTTCTTCGCGACCGAGGTTGAGTTCCTAGGGTTTTGTGTGACTCCTGAGGGGATAAAACCATCCAAATCCAAGGTGGCTGCCATTAAGAAAGCCCCCCGCCCCACCTCCAAGCCCGAGCTGCAGTCGTTCCTAGGGCTGCTAAACTTTTACCACTCCTGCCTCCCCCGGAAGGCAGCAGTAGCTGAACCGCTACACAAACTGCTTAAAAAAGATCAGACATGGAAGTGGGGCGAGGACCAAGAAAGGGCATTTAGCGAACTAAAAAGTCTCCTAGCGTCTGATGCCATACTGACCCATTTCAACCCCAAACGCCCGGTAGTCCTGACCTGTGATGCATCCCCGGTGGGGGTGGGGGCGGTGCTGTGCCACGTGCTGGAAGACGGAAGGGAGGCCCCGATAGCATTTTACTCCAGGTCCCTGTCCCAAGCGGAGAGAAATTACGCACAGACAGACAGGGAGGCACTAGCAATAGTTGCGGGGACGAAAAAATTTCACGATTTTCTGTATGGCCGCCCCTTCACCATTGTAACGGACCACAAGCCCCTGCTAGGCATTTTTACCGCAGATAAGCCCACCCCACTGATCCTGTCCCCGAGGATGCTCAGGTGGGCCATTTTTCTCAACGCGTACCAGCACGCGTTAGTCTACCGGCCCGGGAAAGAGATCAGCCATGCGGACGCTCTATCAAGGTCTCCCCTCCCCCTGACGCCCAGCCAGGTGAGCAAGGGGGAGCGAGACCATCAGGTTCTTATGATAGAGGTGCTGGATTCGCCCCCCGTAATGCCCGCCGACATTGCCAAAGCGACAGAGAAGGACAAGACGTTAGCGGCAGTTAGCTCCTGGGTGCAGAAAGGGTGGCCGGTGTCCTCCCCAGCGGAGGAGTTCGCCCCATTTTTCAGGAAAAAGTTAGAGCTGTCCCTAGAGAGGGGGTGCCTCTTGTGGGGGCAGCGGATGGTGATTCCCACTTCCCTTCGGCCGCGGGTGCTCAAACTGCTGCACGTCAGCCACCCCGGCATCGTGCGATCCAAGGCGCTGGCCCAGAGTTACTTCTGGTGGCCCCAGTTGGACGCCGACATCGAGCACATGGTCGGCACTTGTGAAAGTTGCCAATGCTCCAGACCAGAGGAGGCCCGCCTTCCCCACAGGGAATGGGACTCGGCCAAGGGGCCGTGGTCCCGGGTGCACGTTGATTTCGCAGGCCCGTTCAGAGGCACCCTGTTTCTTCTTGTCGTGGACGCCTTCGCCAAGTGGTTGGAGGTTATCCCAGTCACGAGCACCTCCTCGGCCCAGACCATTAAGCATTTGCGGAGGCTCTTTTCCACGTTCGGCATACCCGACACGTTAATTAGCGACAACGCTAGTTGTTTCACGTCCTCCGAGTTTAGGGCATTCATGGAGATTAACGCCGTTCGGCATATCACCTCCGCCCCGTTTCACCCAGCCACCAATGGTCAAGTAGAGCGCCTCGTCCGCACCACGAAGGACGCGTTGCGGCGCATGGGCCCCGGGGACCTGAACCTACAAGTGTGTCAGTTTCTGCTAGGGTACAGGGTGACCCCGTTGGCGTCAGGATACTCCCCCGCAGAGCTCTTAATGCGTAGGAAACTGACCACCATCCTTACTAGGCTAGACCCCACGAGGGTAGAGGACAAGGGAAGGAACATTGGGCTAGAGGCCACGAAGAGTTTCAGTGTAGGCGCCCCCGTGCATTGCAGGAATTACACCAGCACGGGCCCAGCCTGGGTACCGGGCGTAGTTGTGGAGCAAACCGGCCCCGTGTCGTACCACGTGGAAACCAGCACAGGGCTACTGTGGAGGCAGCACGCGGACCAGCTCCGACGCAGGGTCTCCGATGAGCAGGGCACAGACCAAACAGAGAAAAAATCAGCGTTAGGGTTCTCCCCCACCCGTTCAGCCCAAGGGGGAGGGAAAGGGGGCCGCGGGTCCCCACCAAGGGGGGAGGAGGATGTTCTCGTAGATATCCTAGGGGATCTTTCTGAGGAGGAGGAACCCGACCCCATACATATCTCGCGGAATTCCCCCACAAATGCGGATACCCCAACTGAGTTAGAATTTGATTTTCAGAACCGGGGGAGTTTTTCGGAGTGGTCCCCCACCCGTCCAAGCGAGAAGAGGGGTTTTTCGTTAGCCCCGATTGCCCCCGGTCTGCCCACAATGGAGTTCTTCCCTTCCCCTAAGGCCGCCAAACCACGGCAAGCCACTAACGAGTCTCCCTCTCCCATTACAGGACAAGGGACCAGGGAACAAAGAAGCAGTAGCGCCCCCGGGGGGGTCAGCCCTCATCACGGCCCAAACGCACATGCAATAAGCCATCTTGGCTGAGAGACTTCGTCTCATCCTAGGGGGGAGGGATGTTGTGTTCTGTAAAGCTGTGCCTTTAACAATGTACCTTAGCCATGTGGTAACAATGTAACCTTTCTGTGTGCAACATTATAACCTTCAGCTGTATCAATGTAAACCTGATAAGGGGACGCGAGCTAGTGACCACTAGAGGGCAATAGCGAGCATCCAGCTCTCTTGGCTCAGATTCACCTGGATCAGCAGCGCTGGAAGATTCCCGCCACCTCTTCACCTGGACAAGAAGGGCGTGACCTTCTACGACGTCACGCAGGCAGCAACCAATAGTCTGTCGACGAGCCACTTTCAAATGTATAGCCAGCTGTATATATTGAGCTACCCATCCGCCATTACCACATGTTCCTCCGGATCATCATGCAATAAACCTGTGTTAAGCCAACCCTTCGGCTGTTTCGTTGTCTTTGGTCCCTTACACTAAAAGGTGATAAGATCCGGAGCTTAGCAGTATGTGGAGGACTGCAGGTTACCTCACCCTGCTTCAGAGTTAAGCCTATTCTCATTTGCTAATGCGGCAGGGCTCATGGGCCCATTAGCTTAAATTTTAGCTCCTCAAGGTCAGCACAGGCAGTGAGGAGGGAAAATGCCAGAGTTCAGTAAAATTGCTCAAAACTGTCCCCCCCCCCCCCCCCCGCACGCATTATTATCAAATGCATCCTCAACTGCAAATGTCTACAAAGAGATAAGGAGTATATCGATATTGACAGTTCTGGCCTCTCTTTAAATGCCATGGGCTACACAATCTTGAGATGTGACCAGAATGCTGGGAAAGGTGGAAGGCAGCAGGAAAAGAGGAAGATGGAACATGAGGTGGATTGACTCTGTAAGGGAAACCACAGGCTTGGGTTTGAAATTGCTGAGCAGTGTTGCTGAGCTCAGGACATTTCAGAGATCATAAACGCATAACATCGCCATAAGCTGGAGATGACTTGATGGCACATAACAACAATAAATGCACTTGGGTTGGCTGTGTAACTCAGCTACAGAGTCAGAGGTTGAGAGTTCAAATCTCTATTGTCCTTCCAAGGAACAGTTCCAATCTTTGTGACCTTGGGCAAGCTGCAGTGTCCCAAGATGCCTCCAGAAGGAGAGAATGATAACTCTCTACCTTAGAAAACCCTGGAAAATGTTACCAGAAGACAGTGTAGTGCCAGGATGGTGAACCTTGGCACTCCAGGTGTTCTTGGACTTCAATTACCTGAAGCCCAAGTCAGCACTCCTGCTGATCATGGCTTCTGGGAATTGAAGTTCAAGAACAGCTGGAGTGCCAAGGTTCGCCATCACTGAGTAACAGACTAGGACTCAAGAAACCTGGATTTGATTCCCCAGTAAGGCATGCAAACTCACTAGGGCAACTGGTAAAATTACTTGAATACTTCAGTTGCCTTAGAAACCTTATTTGGATTGCTATAACTCAGTTCTCACTTGAGAACTCATTAATAACAGCAAGATGAGAGAACTGATACTGTATTCTGGCACACAATTATTTATTAGCGCACTCAGAATTCTGCGCTGTGATTCAGGAGAGTTTACTACAACTCTTTGACATGTTTTGACCAAAACTTCAGTGTCACAAATCCCAGAATTCCTTGATAAGAAGCCACGGTAATTAACCATGAATCAGACTGCCAAACTGTATACCTTAGATATAGGTAAGGTCTCCCTTGTTTGAAAGCTAGTTCTGTCCGCTGTCTGCGTGCTGTCCAGTCTTTCTGGTCAAAAAATGTTGTCCTATGAACTTGCTGATGGGCAAAAATTCCATGTTAAATATGATCAGGGGTTCCCAACCTAAGGCCCGTGGGCCAGCCATGGCACCATTTCATGTGGCCCCACCCCTTCAAGGGTGTTTGAGAAACAAAATGGCCACCCTCATCATGCAGGCCCTCAAAGCTGACAGAGAGCGTGACATGGCCCCAGCTTGAAAAGGTTGAGAACCCCTGCTCTAAAGCTTAGGAGAGGGAGAACCCAGGTTCACCTGGAACAATTCAGTTTGGACAGCCTGTTGTGATTGTGCAACAGATGTGAGCCAATCAGAAATGCCAACGTGGTCTTTCTCAAACTTTCCCAATGCATATTAAGGGCGTTTCCACTTCTGGATCAGTCTTCCCCAATCTCTTACACTCCAAATGTGCTGGACTCCAAGTCCCATAATCCCAGAGTCTCAATGGAGAATGTTGCAGATGTATGCAATAAGTAGAGCAGAACGCTTACCCTTCGACTTTGATGTAGTTGCCCAGCATAGCATGTTTGGCTAAAAATGTTGACCCAGCTAGGTCACACACTGTCGGCTATAAACTCTGTTTCAATAAAGTAACACAGCCAGGCAAACAAGAGGTCTTGCCAAAGTTAACGAACTATGCTTGGGGTGAGAGTGATGATCAATCACTATGCTATGTTCATCATGCCCAATCCCACAGGGGTTTCACAATCCATCCTCTCTCCCCCTGAGAAACAAAAAGTCAGCAACAATTTCTGTTCAAATCAGAGATTGCAATTTTACTTCATTCCCATTAGCCATAGCAATTACACTTATATAATATTCCATGGGGGATTGTGGTGGCTTAGTGGCTAAAATGTTGAAACTTGACAACTGGAAGTTCAGCAGGTCAGCAACTCGAGACCCAAGTGCTTCATGATGGGGCGAGCTCCCATCCCTGTCCCAGCTCCTGGTAACCTAGTAGTTTGAAAGCAAGAAATTGCAAGTAGATAAATAGGAATCCTTTGGCAGGAAAGGTAACAGTGTTCTGTGCACTCATGCCTGCCACATGACCACGGAAACAACTGCAGACACAGGCAGTGCTGGTTCTTTGGCTTTAAATGGAGATAAGCACCAAACTCTAGAGTCAGATATAACTAGTTTTCGGGCAAAGGTGACCTTTACCTTTACCACTTCATAGCAATTAGTGCACTCGCTGGGCAACTAACACGTTAATTAACATTTTGCCCCCAACAATCCAGGTACTCATTTTACTCACCTTGGAAGGATGGAAGGCTGAGTCATCCTTGATATTTATTCATGAACAATGCTGGGAAAGTAACTCATTGCTTTCTCTTTAAAAAAAAAAAGCTTCTTACAATTGGTCAAACAAATAGAATATAAATGTGAAAACGTCATGTCAGCCCTCTTCTAAACTTGCTGTAAAATGTCCTTTAAAATTAATCCAAAGTCTTGCTCATTAAACCAAAACAGGGCCTTGGATAAAGTGAGAATTTCATCCCCTTTTCTCTCCCTTGATCTGTGATCAATCTGGTCTTATCAGAGCAGGCTGGTGCACTCTAAATAGAGTTGCTTAAGGTCAGGGAAAGGATTGATATGCCGTTTGGTGAAATTCTCTCGTCTAAATGACATGCAGACCTCAAACGACCCTATTTAGTCCGGCTCCTTCCACTGTCAATTTCTAGTATTGTGATGAGGCTTAATAAACAAGGCATTATATTTATATCTAGAAGGTAAATCTTACCTGTTCGAAACCAGTTTGGAATCACCAGCTAATGTGCCCCCTCCCCTAAATGTTCTATTTCTATAACTGTTGCCATTAATCTTGCTACGGCTGAAATCTTGTTGCAAAGTTATGCAAAGAGCACAACTTTTGGAAGTGGATTGCTGTAAATTAAGAAATCCCTTACACATTTATTATTATTTATTTGTTTGTTTAAATTTATATAGCCGCCCTTTCCACCTATCTGTTGCATACTGAATCAGATGCCATGGCATGTATAGATAATGTCTACAGAGATATCTTCACTTGCCTCTTAAAGATTATGCTGTTAGCCTAGCATAGTGATTGCTAACCTTGGCACTCCAGGTGTTCTTAGACTTCAATTACCAGAAGCCCAAGTCAGCACTCCTGCTAATCAGAGCTTCTGGGAATTGAAGTTTGAGAACATCTGGAATCCCAAGGTTCACCATCACTTGTCCAGCGCAATCGGATTTCAGCCACTGACTTATTCAAAAAAGTAAGATGGATGGGTCAAAACCAAAGAAACAACACTCATCTGCTTAAAGAAATGTTCATACTGTGTATAGTTCTTGGAATGGAAACTCATCATTGGGAGCAAGATTTATTAGTAAGATTTCTTCTTCTTTAAGTGTCGTAGCCAATTGCAAATATTGACTATCCTTATGGCGATCAGCCATGAAGATTGTCCTGGGACCAATATAATGCGGTGGCCTTCCATTTGCCTTCCACAATGCAGCATGACACCCGTACCACTGATCCAGTTCCACGAGTCACTTTCTGATCCTGAGCCCTTCGACACTAAAGTCCTCCTCGGCCCCAGACCAGTATTGATGAAGCTGCTGCCTTCCATCAAGGTGGATTCAAATGGGATTTAATCCACTTGGGGTCTATCACCCTTCCCTGTAGACTTTACCACCCAAGGTCATTAGTCGTCAGGATTGTCGGGTTAATTAACTGCTGCCTGATGATCAGCATTGAGTTGCTGACAGTATGGTCTACCCCAATGGTTCCCAATGTTCTCAAGTTGGGAAACACTGATCTACCCTATTACCATAGCAGGATAACCTGACCAGACTGGATAGTAAGATATGGAAGTAAATAAATCAAAGCTTTCTGTCTTCCCTAGCATTATACCCCCTGAACCTTGATTGTTGCATTTAATAATGATCATTTCCCCGCCAAGTCAATCAAGGGTCTCTCCAGCTCAATGTATGGGAGGTTATTTCCACCAAGCACACATTTAAGATTAATGATTGATAGCTCTTGATTTCATAATTTAAACCCTGGTTCCAGACAGGATGCCAACAACCTTGTCTTTATAAATAGGACCCATGCCATGAGAGGTTGCCACTGCCCTTCTCCAACAGATTTGACTGTGCCACTGGTTGGGGAGACAAAATGGCATTCAGCGGTACATGGCAAGTCTATGTCCAGGAGAACTATGAAGAGTTCCTAAGAGCAATTGGTAAGCAACTCATGGATTCACAGACAAAGTGGATGAAACCATCGGAGCAGCCTTGACACTTTGAACTGCAACTTCCATGCGGTTGCGTGCTGCCACAACCCACGGATGTACCAGTTAAAGGATGCTGAGAGGTGATGTCCAAAACATCTGGAGGGCAATAGGTTTTGGGAAGGTTGTTGTAGAGTCCAATCTGGATGATTCTTACCTGTTTCTTCTATGCTTATAGCTGTAAAAGACTTCCTGTTAAGTCCTAAGGTCATAGGAACCTATGGTTAAATGTATAGCTTTTTTAGAAGGGGACAGCAGTAGCTTAGTGGTGAAGACACTGAACTTGAGGACTAGAAGGTCGGCAGGTCAGCAATTTGAGACCTAAGTGCTGCACGATGGAGTGAGCTTCCCAACTCCTGCCAACCTAGCAGTTCGAAAGCAAGAAATTGCAAGTAGATAAATAGGTACCACTTCAATTGGAAGGTAAGCAGCATTCCATGCACTCCAGTGTCTAGTCCTGCCTGCCACATGTCCATGGAAACCTCTTACCCCATAACTGGGAAGTGTCAGGGAATGATGGTACCAACATTGCTCATATATGAATTTCCTTTTGGCCTCCCATTATTAAATGAGCTGGATTTCTGGAGACCATCTACATCAAACTAGCCAGCCATTGTATGCTTCTGCACCTGATGTGTATAAATTGATGCCATGAAGTCTCATGCTTATGTCTGATGAAGTGGACTTGAGCCACAAAAGCGCACATTAAAATGCAGCAGTTAGTCTTTAAGGTGCCACAACACTTTTTGTCTTTTTGTTTCGTTTACTCTCATATATGTTAAACTAGTGAACATTTCCTATATGTATCAGACAAAAAGCCAAAGCACAAGGAAAGTGTTGTAATTGTGTTTTATTTTGTTTTCTTGGAATTTTTTTTGTTTCTTTGTTTTGTCTGATATGTTGTCTTAAATCTGTGATGGCGAACCTTGGCACTCCAGATGTTCTTGGACTTCAGTTCCCAGAAGCCCCTGTGAATCCACATGAATGGGTTTACTGCGATTCATCCAGCCCACGCCGCCCTCGTCACTCCTGGAAGTGGAAGTAAAACGCACCCATCCGGGCGCGTTTTACTTCCGCTTCCAGGAGCGACGAGAGCGATGTGGGCCAGATGAATCACAGTAAACCCATTTGTGGATTCACGGGAGCTTCTGGGAATTGAAGTCCAAGAACATCTGGAGTGCCAAGGTTTGCCATCACAGGCCTAGATTAACATGGATGCTTGTTTGGAAGCTTACAATATAGGCACTCCTTATATTCTATATGCCTGGAAGAGCATTTTTCATTTCCAATCTTGTTTGCTGGACTGGTTCAAACACCAACTTCTATTATAAATTATTATGAGTTGTTGATTTGACTCTGATTTATGTTAAGCCTCCCAGAGATTCTAAATCTACTCTAAAGCATGTAAAACTGGTATTCCAGCCCCTCTTCTGTTGGCAATCCAAGAACACACACTTTGCCCAAAATCACATGGGACACTTCGGGTGCAACTAGGCACTGCCTCTTAGGTAAAAGTAAAGGTCACCCTTGGTCGAAAGCCAGTCATATCTGACTCTAGGGTTCAATGCTCATCTCTGCTTATAGCCAAAGAGCCAGTGCTGTCTGCGTCTGCAGATGTTTCCGTTGACATGTGGCAGGCAGGACTAGACACTGGAGTGCACGGAATGCTGTTCACCTTCCCACTGAAGTCCTGTTTATCTACTTGCAATTTCTTGCTTTTGAACTGCTAGGTTGATAGGAGCAGGGACAGGACGGGAGCCCACTTCATCGTGCAGCACTCGGGTCTCAAACTGCTGACCTTCCAGTCATCAAGTTCAGCTTCTTAACTACTAAGCCACCAAAGACTAAATTTGCCTTTAGGTTTTAAAGAAGTTCCCCATCCTTAGAACAGAATGAGGTAGACTACAAGTGGTCTTCAAAATGCCACTGGAATATAAACCCCAGCATTCCAGAACAGGTATATTGGCTACGGCTGATGGGAATTGCAGTCCAACATCTGGAAGGCTGGACTTAAGCTACCCTGATACATCCTTCGTCTGTTCCAGCAGTTGGGGCTGTTTCCTTCCCCATTCAAGTCCACCTCTTTTGATACTCATTAACTAACAAATCTTTACTTCTTCTACCTCCCTTTCCTACTCTCCTCCAGCCCTGCCAGAAGACATTATCAAAGTTGCCAAAGATGTAAAACCCATCACCGAAATCTGCCAAACTGGGAACACCTTCGTAATTACATCAAAAACCCCAAACAAGTCCATCACGAATGCCTTCACCTTGGGGAAAGAAGCCGAAATTAACACCATGGATGGGAAAAAAGTAAAGGTAATAAATGCCTTTGAGAGTCAGCCACAGCGAGAGCTGTAGCAGTTTCACCAGCACTTGGAAGTTACTTCCTCAGAACACAATTTGCAGAATACTCAGTCATCAGCAGAAAGCTGTCTGGGAGATCCTGAAGGTGTCAAGCCACAAAAAATAAAAATCCCAAGCATTGTTCCTTGTTTAACAATGACTTGGAGGTGTTCAAAGGAAGAGTCTCCTTAAAGATTGTGGTATTTTTGAACCACAATCAGGTGTACCCTGGGCAATGACCACCATGAGCCGGCTAATCTTTTTCACACTAGGTCAGGCAAAAGGAACTCTGGAATGTATTCACCAAAAGGTGGCTTCATTTTGGCAGTTTCGCATGGAGAAAGAAGAAGAATAACATGGAAGTGTCAGTGAATGGGCTGGACTTGTCTGCATTACAGAACTGAGAAAGACTGATAACTAAAGTCAGCCTTGGTTTGCATGCAAGGATTCCTCGGGAAAGTAGCTAGGCTTGAGCTAGAGATGAGGTAGTTGAGCTTGTCTATTTCAGTATAGAGAACCATGGTGGCCTAGTGGTTAAGATGCTGAACTTGACGACTGGAAGGTCAGCAGATCAGCAGTTCAACACCTGAGTGCTGCTTCATAGAGTGCTGCCCATCATCTGTCCCAACTCCTGCCAACCTAGCAGTTCAAAAGCATGAAAATAAATAAGTACCACTTTGGCAGGAAAGGTAACAGCATTCCATACACTCCGGCATCTAATCATGCTTGCCACATGACCATGGAAACATCTGCAGATGCAGACAGTGTTGGCTCTTCGGCTATAAGCGGAGATGAGCATCAAACCCTAGAGTTGGATATGACTAGCTTTCAAGCAAGGGTGGCCTTTACTTTTACCTAAGAGGCAGTGCCTAGTTGCACCCTAAGTGTCCTTCTACCCATGTGATTTTGGGAAAAGTGTGTGTTCTTGGCTGTAAACTAGAGTCGCACACGAGACCTAGCAGAGCAAAAGGAAACATTTGACAACATATTCAAAACAAGCAGATTCATTTGACTGGAAAATTGCAAAAATAACAATTCATTTTCATGTGGAGCACAACAATTTAGGTCACAGGTTTATATTGGATGTGAAATCCTGTTGCGTAGCTGTGAGTGCGGAAATTGTCTCTGGCTATTTCAAAACCATTAGTTGCCCAGTCTTTGTGCAATAACATTTTCCTCCTCTTCTTAACAGTGCACAGTAAACCTGGTAGATGGAAAGCTAGTAGCCAAGGCAGATAAATTCATACATGAACAGGAAATAGTAGGCAACGAAATGGTGGAGGTAAGTAAATAATGATATTTTAGGAAGGAGGGGAGGGTTGGAGAAGGGTTTATTGCTCAGGGAGAGGACTGAGGTGGCTCAATGGTTAAGATGCTGAACTTGACACCTGGAAGGTTGGCAGGTCAGCAGTTCAAGAGCCAGGTACTGCATGACAGAGTGAACTTCCATCTCTGTCCCAGCTCCTGCCAACCTAGCAGTTGGAAAGTAAGAACTTGCAAGTACTGTAGATAAATTGGTACTACTTTGGTGGGAAGGTAACAGCGTTCTGTATGCTCCGATGTCTAGACATGCCTGCCACATGTCCACAGAAACGTCTCTGGATGCAGACTCTTTGGTTATAAACAGAGAAGAATCAAGCAAAAATCTGCTCGAGGCTTGAGAACTTAATATCAATGTTTAAACTCTATAAATGTATCCATTATTGTTATCTTAACGTTTTCGGACATTTTCTTCTTCAGACATTATATCTTTTTTATACATTTTCTGTTTCTGCAAAGAATCAACAATGAATTCTAAATATATCTCAGGCAACACAAGATTATAATACAATACAAATAAACGGAGACTGAACTCAAGCCTCGAACGGATTTTTGCTTGATTCTGGAAACAGTTCGGCTCGGCTACTGCTCTCTTTTTTCTCTATAAACAGAGATGAGCACTGAACCCTAGAGTCGGATATGACTGGCTTTCGAGCAAGAGAGACCTTTACCTTATTGCTCAGAATGAGCTGCTGGTTTTTTCACCTGTTGGTTCCATCTGCTTATAATATACATAGTTTTGTGCTGGCATTTAGAGCCATTTGACACTACAATTTTACACAGTAATTTAGAGAGGACTGTCTCAACTCTTTCTTTTACAGACCATAACATCTGGCTCAGCAACATTCACCAGAAGAAGTAGGAAAATTTAGAAATGAAGAAGTGAAATGTCTTTTGTAGTTGATGTTTTTATATTTTGGAAATAAAAGTACGCTGTTAGTCACAAACAAGTTTTCATTTATTTAATGGGTTTTTTAAAAAAAGAAATATAAAAGTGCTATTGCTGTAATTGGTCTGGCTCTGAGAAGACTCCTGGGAACTGCTACAACTCTAGGTTTATTATGAAACTGTAGTTTCTATAGCACTTCATTTAGGTATCAGGTTTGGTCATGACCTCTTCTCCATCCCAACTGCTGGACCTCCGTTGGACTGGTAGGGTTGGCATTTCAGTTAGTCTATTTAGACATAATCTATTGGTCTGGACTGGTAGGGTTGGCATTTCAGTTAGTCTATTTAGACATAATCTATTGGTCTAAGTCCATGGGTGCAAAACAAGAAGAGAGTCATCCATTTGGAAGTCAAAAGTAATCATCATGAGATGTAGCAATGCAGAAGTGAGTTCTGATATTTTTAAGCCAGGAAATCCAATTTATTTAAAGCAAAGCAATCACACTTATATACCACCCCATAGCCCTTAGTGCATATTCATATTAGGTTAGAATTACAGAAGTATATTTTGAAAAATCTCCATGTAATGTGTTTCCCTTACCTCATGAAAATGCCTTTTAATACAATGTGAGGGTGTCATAGGCTACTTGGCTGTTATAAAACGGAAACGCAACTTGTAAAAGGTTTGGAAACACTGGTTTTGTTGTGGCTAGCAGCATATTTTTGAAGCATAACAGCCTCTCGAGACTTGCAGTGATTCCATCTGGGAATTAGTAATGGAATGA
Organism: Bradypodion pumilum; assembly: GCA_035047305.1. Taxonomy (NCBI): domain Eukaryota; kingdom Metazoa; phylum Chordata; class Lepidosauria; order Squamata; family Chamaeleonidae; genus Bradypodion; species Bradypodion pumilum. The sequence goes on from JAWDJD010000007.1 coordinate 31,371,102, forward strand.
CCTGATTAAACAGTTTATTATAAATTTCCTCCTCCACACAGAAGCCAAACCTTGGCGGTTTCCTTTCCACAATGCAGTTTATGAAACTGTTGCAGCCTGTTGATTTCACTGCATGTCTTTAAAGCAGAGATTCTCAGCCTGCCGCCTGTTGGCCGAATGCAGCCCACGATGCCATTTCATGTGGCCCCCCACTGCCTCCACCACACCTGGAAGTGCCATGTGATGGAGGAAGGGCAAAATGGCCACCCGGTCCCCAAAGCTGTCTGAGAGAGCGTGACCTGACCCCCGGCTTTAAAAGGTTGAGTACTCCCGCTTTAAAGTGTCACAAAAATACTTTTTTACTATACAGTATTAGTAAAGGTAAAGGTCACCCTTGCTTGAAAGTCAGTCGTCTCTGTTTCATAGCCAAAGAGCCTGTAACAGAAATAGGCCCAAGTTATTCAACATGGAGTCTCTTTGGTTTTAAACTGTCTTAGAATTGTAGATTTGCTCTTTGCAAAGGCCTGGTAATTCTTTCTGTAACCCTTATCTTGCAGGTGGCTCAGAGAAGCCATGTTTTGTCTTATTTCCCTGCTTTGGAATATCTGTTCTTGTCAACATCCTGAGCTGGGGAAAAACAGACAATTGTTATGAGAACCAGGGTATGTTTAGACAATCCCTGGGCTCTGGTTGGCTGTATGCTAATTAGCCAGGCCAAGCTCATGTTCTTTCTTATAGGCACATGGGTTAGTTAGAACTTAGTTCGAGTTCGAGTTTGGGTATCCGGAGGACCAAACCAGGTCTCTGGGCCTACTCAAAATGATTACTGGTACTTTGATTAGACAGGTTTTCATTTATTTTCTGGAGGGGAAGCCTAGGTGTGTATTTCCCTAACTGTTCTTTTTTATTAGTCTTTTTGAATGCTGAATCTGTATTCAGCAAGAAACTCAAGAAACTGCTATTCTTCAATATGCTTCGTGAACAATACAACGTTATTTCATCAACAACGCCTGTTCTTTGGAGGAGGGGGAGTAAGCTAAGAGTTAAGCCAGACGCCACAGACACCACACGTTATCATACTTAAACAATACTCTCCATAATACTTTGCTGGGTTCTGCTAAGGCAGGAAAGCCCCAGGGTCTCTGTGGCCTGCAAGGTCGGATGGCAAACAGGCCTCCTGGGTCGGAGTCATTGGGTATGTTCCACAGTGCAGGCTGGTAAAAGCCGATTTTGCTGGGAGCGGGAGAGACCCCTAGGCAAGGCCCAGAACAAAGCCTGTCTGTCATAGAGCCAGCACTGTCTGCTTCTGCAGACGTTTCCGTGGTCATGTGGCAGACATGACTAGACATTGGAGCGCACAGAATGCTGTTTACTTTCCTACCAAAGTGGTCCCTATTTATCTACTTGTAATTTCTTGCTTTCAAACTGCTATGTTGGCAGGAGCTGGGACAAAGGTGGGAGTTTTCCAGTCAGCATCTTAGCCACTTGAGCCACTGCAATCCCTTTTACTATATTATCTTATGTGAATTAATAAAACTAATGATAACATCCACAACAAAATGACTGTAATTGAAGAAACAACAACTAACAATTACATTGGCCATAGCCCCAGAGACCTTGCTTGTGTGGGTTTTGTCATTCATATTGCTGTTTTCACACGCAACTAAAAGAATCCCATGTACAGATGCATTTGCTCTGGGCTTCTTAAAATCAAGCCTTCTAAAACAGATTCTCAACCCACAGCCCATGGGGCGAATGCAGCCCTCAGTGCCATTTCATGTGCCCCCCCCCCCGCCTGCACCACACCCAGAAGTGCCATGCGTTGAAGGAAGAACAAAATGAATGTCCAGCCCCCGAAGCTGTTCGACTCGAGGAAGCATGACCCAGCCCCTGGCTTTAAAAGGTTGAGAACTCCTGCTCTAAAATAAAAAAAACTCAGGCAAAAATGCCTTGCCCTGGTTTCCCTTGGAAGGAGATCAAGAGAGAACCACTATCATTTGAAACAACTGGTCATTTATTGAAAGAGAAGTCAGTACATGAAGCCTGTAACAAATGGTCCCCTCTAAAAGGAGGAGAAATTAACCCTGATTGTTCCATGGAAGGACAGATACTGAAGCTGAAGTTCAAGTACTTTGACACCAAATGAGAAGAGAGGAGTCACTGGAGAAGACCCTGATGATAGGAAAGATCGAAGGCAAAAGGAGAAGGGGTGGCAGAGAATGAGATGGTTAGACAACATCGTTGACACAGTGGATGTAGATCTGGGCAGACTCCAGAGGATGACAGAGGACAGAAGAGCTTGGCGTGCTGTGGTCCACAGGATCACAAAGAGCTGGACTCAACTGTATGACTGAACAACAACAAAAGCAGGATAGGCACTCTTCCCATAGGCGAGACTGATATTTATACAGTTGAAATGATGCACATGGCCATTTACACAAAAGTACCATGTTTGATGTGAGCAAAACAGATTGAGCCTAGCCTGAAACAGAAAGGAATTGGTGAAACAGGTCATGGCTCATTAACAGTTGTGAGACTGCCTGGTGATTGTGCCCAATTGGCACACCTGTCAAGTGTCCCGTTTTTCCCAGGAAAACCCCTTATTTTTACCCCTCTTCCCACCCACCCCTCCCGTTTTATTAATTTCCCCGTAATATCCCTTATTTATTTATTTTTAAATCCTGACAGGCGCCCTCACAGGCGAAGCTGCATTATGTTTTTCCTGCCACCAGAGGCCGCTGTGGCTTTTTGCTTGTGGAAGGGGAGAGAGAGAAGGTGGTGGGGGCCTTCTCTTTCATTTCCCTGCCACATGGTCATGGAGGCTTCGGTTTTGCTGCTGCAGGTCGGAGCCACCATGGGACGGGAGTCTACTCTAGGTGAGCGATATTTCATATATGCAGGGGCAAATCATAAGAACATAAGAACATAAGAACAGCCTTGCTGGAACAGGCCACAGCCCATCCAGTCCAGCATTCTGTCTCACACAGTGGCTCACCATTTCCTTCAGGGTATTCCCAAGGAGATGCCTTCACCTGCTTAGGATTCTCTGGAAATGATATTGAGAGATATCCTGCCTATCTCTCCAACCCGGAGGTTGTCCTTAAGTATCCATAATTATAGCCATTGATACTCTTCTCCTCCATGAACTTGTCTAATCCTTTCTTAAAGCTGTCAAGACTGACAGCTGTCACCACTTCTTCTGGCAGGGAGTTCCATAGACCAGTAATCCTCTGGGTGAAAAAGTACTTTCTCTTATTTGTTTGAGAACTAGTACCCAAAAGTTTCATGGAGTGTCCCCTAGTTCTAGTATTATGCGATAGGGAAAACAGTTTTTCCTTATCTACTTTGTCCACACCGTGCATGATTTTATAAACTTCAATCAGGTCACCTCTTAGACGTCGTCGTTCAAGAGTGAAGAGGCCCAACCGTTGCAGCCTCAGATGGTAAGGAAGGTGTTCCAGTCCCCTAATCATTCTGGTTGCCCTCCTCTGCACTTTTTCCAGCTCCATAATATCCTTCTGGAGGTATGGCGACCAGAACTGTACACAGTATTCCAGATGGGGCCTCACCATAGATTTATAAAGAGGCAAAATGACACTTGCTGACTTATTTTCTATACCCTTCCTAATGATCCCTAGCATTGAGTTTGCTTTTTTCACTGCTGAGGCACACTGGGTAGACACCTTCATTGAGTTGTCCACCAGGACACCAAGGTCCCTTTCCTGGTTTGTCTCAGAGAGTTCAGACCCCATCAGTTTATAAATGTAATTGGGGTTCTTTGCCCCAACATGCATCACTCTGCACTTACTAATGTTGAAACTCATTTGCCACTGTTTTGCCCACTCCCCCAGTGTCGAGAGATCCCTCTGGAGCTCCTCACAATCTCTCACAGTTTTCACTACCCTGTATAATTTAGTGTCGTCAGCAAATTTGGCTACCTTGCTTTTTACTCCTACCTCTAGATCATTTATGAAGAGGTTGAAAAGCAGGGGTCCCAGTACTGAACCTTGGGGGACCCCACTCTTTACTTCCCTCCACTTGAAGAAGTGTCCATTTAGTGCTACCCTCTGTTTCCTGTCCCTTAGCCAGTTGCTGATCCAGGACAAGACCTGTCCCTTTATTCCATGACTGGTAAGTTTATTCAAGAGCCTTTGGTGTGGGACCTTGTCAAAAGCCTTCTGAAAGTCCAGATAAACAATGTCAACTGGATCCCCCTTATCCACATGCTTGTTGACACTCTCAAAAAATTCCAACAGATTAGTGAGGCATGATTTGCCCTTGCAAAAGCTATGTTGGCTCTCCTTTAGCAGCGCCTTCTCTTCTATGTGCCTATTAATTCTATCTTTTAGGATGGTTTCCATCACTTTACCTGGGACACATGTCAAACTGACAGGTCGGTAATTTCCTGGATCACCCCTGGATCCTTTTTTGAAAATTGGTGTTACATTCGCTACCTTCCAGTCATCAGGCACAAAGCCTGATTTGAGGGAAAGATTATATATTTTGGCTCAGCATCAATCAGTTCTTGGTCTGGGGCAGAGACTTCTCTCTCACTCTTATGGTTTATTGAGCTGTTTCTGCCCTGCCTCCTGGAGGCTTTCGTTTCTGTTCTAGAGTTAACTTGGGAGGGGGGGATGTTGCTTGATCACTATATGAGAAAGAGAGAGAGAGAGCGGAGGTTTATTTTGCTTGCAGTTGCCTGGCTGGGTTCCTTTTACAGTAGGAAAAGCTGCTGCCAAAGGTTTCCCCACCCTGCCCAACAGGCACCCCACCTTCTAACAAACCATCTGGAGCGAAATTAATTCCTCAGCTGCTGGGAGGCTTGGAAACTACAGAGGTTGCTTTTTACTTTACAAATTCCCTTCCTTAAGCTGGATCTGACATTCTCAGGTGTTGGTGCTTCAATTGGTTGCAGTGAGGAACAAATAGATTGGTTAATTTGGGGGAATTAATCCCTTGCTCCTCCACCCTAATTGGGGGTAGTGGTGTCTAGCCATGTGCAGGGTTAGTTGATTAAAGCCAAGCTGATTACAAGCAGTTGGTAACCCTAGGGGGCTGGTTTACGATTCTGCACTTTGCTTCCCAGGGAAAAAAATTAATTAAAAATGAGTAAACAAGAAAGAAAACAAAACAAAAGTCCCCCAAGAAGATGGGAAAAGGGTTCTTTGGCCCACAAAGCTTTGTGCCCATTGCATCTTCAATACCATCTAGCCATATTATTTTTGACCACCCCCTTCTTTTGTCCCCCACCTTTCCCAGCATCAAGGCTTTCTCAAGTGAATCCTCTCTTCTCATTTGATGTCCAAAGTACTTTAGCGTCATCTTTACTATTTGACCTTTAATGAGCAGTCATGGTTGATTTCTTCAAGGATCGACCTTTTTCTAACACCACATTTCAAAGGCATCTATTTTTCTGCGCTCAGCTTTCCTAATGGTCCAGCTCTCACACCCATACATTACCACTGGGAATACCATTGCTTTGACTATGCAATTTTTTTGTTTGCAAGGTGATGTCTCTATTTTAACTATGTTCCCCAGGTTTCTCATAGCTTGTTTCCCAAACATCAGTCACCTTTTTATTTCATGGCTGCAATCACCATCTGCAGCGATTTCTGATCCTAAGAATGTTTAAAATCTGCCAGTCGCATCCAACTCTAGGGTGCAGTGCTCATCTCCATTTACAGCCAAAGAGCCAGTGCTGTCTGTGTTTGCAGACATTTTATGGCCATGTGGCAGGCATGACTAGAGCTCAGCAAGTCACATGGCTATATTTGGCCATGCCCACAGATTTGGCCACACCCACAGAGGGGTGTGGCCAAAATTTCCCTTATTTTCAAATCCAAAACTTGACAGGTATGGACTGGAGATGTGTTAGGTTTTATTTTATGCAGCGGGGAGGGTCGGGTCGCCTGGCAGGGTAGGTTAGGAAGACAAAGAGTTAACCCTAAGTGACAATTAGGATCCATTCAGGAAGGAAATTGACTAGGGTTTTATACTGTTAGAATCTGCAACACAAAAGGGGCTGAAATAGCCAGAATGGCAGCAGGTTTATTGGTTCTTTTAAAGTGGAAGTACAGTAAAACACCAGGTTACAACCACCTCGGTTTAAGTTTGCTGCGGTTTACAATGGCAAATCCTAATGTGTTTTTCCAGTTTACAACGATCAATTCAGGACCATTTTTTTTAAATCAATGCATCCCTATTGATGGTTTGATTTACATTTTTTTTCGGGTTACAACAAAGGCTGTTGGAACGGACCTCCATTGTAACCCGGGGTGTTACTGTAATTAATTGGGCTGGTATAAACAGACAGGCTAGGGATGGAAACAACTCCTACTGTGCTCTTCATATTTGGTTGATCCATACTTCACACGTCTACTTTGACGTTGCGGATCGAAGCATTATCATCCACGATATTTTAGCAGCCTCTCGCCATCAGGAGGTCCTACTGTTACCATAGCAGGGTCTGATAGCGCACAGGGAACTGAGGCCTGTATTTTTGATGATCCTTTAGTCATTTTAAATGCAACGACACAGCTGGCTGGGCTCATGTCAAAGTTGGCCATGTTAGAGCAATTTCATTCATTCATTCATTTCATTTATTCGATTTATATCCCGCCCTACTCAGCCCAGGGCCAACTCAAGGCGGCTTACAACAAGTACCCGTATTTATTCGAGTATAACGCGCACTCGTGTATAACGCGCACCCCTAATTTTCCATGAAACCTCGGTATAAAATTTTCTCGGCTAGCTGCTTGGTTTCCATGCATTTCAGCATGATCAACAACTTTGAGCTTGAACGAAGCGTCATATGCACAACGTTTACGCTTGATACCCTGAGATGCCATCTAAAGGGGAACCAGTTATATCGGTGAAAAAGAGCACGCCTTAAAATATTGAGGGAGGGGGGGATAATCAGACCCACCTGTTGCAGAAAATGCAATCCGAAACGAGCACTTCCGACCTCCAGGAGCCTCGCTCGAACTGCAAGCTACCTCTGGGCCACGCCTCGTCTCCCGCGCCACCCAATCAGATCCCGTCAATTTCTTCAAAGCCACCCCCCCACCTCCCCTTCACCCGCCGCAGCAAAAGACAGCCGACCCAATTCTAAAAAGGAAGTAAAAGAGGCTCGTTTATAACGCGCACCCAGTCCTCGTGTATAACGCGCACCCCAACTTTGATTTCTTTTTTTGGTATAAAATTTTGCGCGTTATACACGAATAAATACGGTAAATCAAATACAGTATGACAAATGAAATACAGTATAACAATATAAAAAACACACAAAATACAATAGCATACAATTGCAAATTACAAATTACAAGAATTACAAATCAGCATAAATTAATCACAATATAAAGAATAAATTAAAGATATAATGGCAATAACTATTAATCAACAGCAATAACAATTAATCCTCCAAAGCTTGCCATGCCACTACCTCCCACGGATGACCGGTCCACACAGAGAGGCGAAACGGCGACAGTTGAAGGTGCGTCATCGTCGGCACCTGATGCCGAAACTCGCACCAATTACACTGGACCTCCTCACACCAGCCCAGCTGGGAGGGAAGGGAGGCACTCCGAGACTCCAACAGTCCCTGAGAATGAGAATGTCCCGGGGCCCCAGCTGAAACGAGTCTCTCCATCCGCCCGCCGAGCCGGTGGAACTCGCTCTGGCGGCGGAGAAAGCGGGGCGGCTTTTGTAGATGTCCCGAGCCCCCAGCTGAAACGAGTCTCTCCATCCGCCCGCCGAGCCGGTGGAACTCGCTCTGGCGGTGGAGAAAGCGGGGCGGCTTTTGTAGATGTCCCGGGCCCCCAGCTGAAACGAGTCTCTCCATCCGCCCGCCGAGCCGGTGGAACTCGCTCTGGCGGCGGAGAAAGCGGGGCGGCTTTTGTAGATGTCCCGGGCCCCCAGCTGAAACGAGTCTCTCCATCCGCCCGCCGAGCCGGTGGAACTCGCTCTGGTGGCGGAGAAAGCGGGGCAGCTTTTGTAGATGTCCCGAGCCCCCAGCTGAAACGAGTCTCTCCATCCGCCCGCCGAGCCGGTGGAACTCGCTCTGGCGGCGGAGAAAGCGGGGCGGCTTTTGTAGATGTCCCGGGCCCCCAGCTGAAACGAGTCTCTCCATCCGCCCGCCGAGCCGGTGGAACTCGCTCTGGCGGTGGAGAAAGCGGGGCGGCTTTTGTAGATGTCCCGGGCCCCCAGCTGAAACGAGTCTCTCCATCCGCCCGCCGAGCCGGTGGAACTCGCAATGCACTGGCCAACCCCACTTAGCTGACCTACAGTTCCAGAATGTTTGATCCTGCCAGGGTAATACAGCCCCAGCACCATAGTTGTCAGATGGTCAGGGTCACTGCTGGGCCACGTTGAGGCGTGAGGTGGGATTTGCAGCAGATTTGTGCTCTTCATAGTAGAAATATTTGAAGTGATAGCCGTTAGTCTGTGGTGCAAGCATATCAGAGTAAATAAAACAACAAAAAACAAAAAAAAAGTTGTGACACCTTAAAGACTAACTCCTGTATTTAAATACTGTATGAGTTTTCGTGGATCTAATCCACTTCAGCAGATGTAGGAGTAAAAACCTCATGGCATCAATTTATACACATCAGATACAGAGGCACGATGAGCGCCTCTATGATTAAACCCATTTATATCACTATTGAAAAAGTTTTTTTTAAAAAAACCACGCCAACGATATTCGTTTATTGGACAGTTTTAACATACCCCTGTTCTAACAAGTTAATAATTCCGAATGGTTGCTAATAGCAACTATTGACGCGCCACAAATAGCAGCACTACGCATGCGCACTAACGGCGGGGGGGCACCGCTTGCGATAGGGAGGAGGGAGGGAAGGGGAAGTTTGTGAGCAAGTGCGCATGCGCCCAACTGCCTTAAGATCAGGTGAGGTTGCTCTCCGAAAAAGTGGCGGAGAGAGAAAAGGAACGCGGCGACGCCAGGTAGCCCAGGCGCATGCGCAACAACCCTGAAACGCAGGCGCGTTTTATCTCGAGCAAGGGAGCGCGACATCTTACCTACCTCTCGCCGTTGGGAGAAAGGACGGGATTCTCGGAGCCAACTCTCGCAAGAGGTCGTCACAAGGCGGTTGCGCTGAGGCGCTGGTTGCTTGGCGGTGTCGCCTGAGGGGATTTTTTTTGCCGCCTTTTTGGTCTCTTTCGTCCCGAGGCCACCGGCCATTCGACGTCGCTTTCCCTCATACCCGGCGCCATGTCTCGCTACTTGAGACCTCCCAATTCCTCGTTGTTCGTGAGGAATGTGGCCGACGACACCAGGTGTGTGTGTAAATGAGGAGGGGGTCGGCCGGGGGGGGTGTCGGTGGGCCTCGCGGAGGCCGTCGTGAGGACGGGGAGGGGGGGGGGGTCGGCCGCGATGGTCTCCATCACGACGGCGGCCTCCGCGACCCCCCCCCCCCCGCCAACCGTTGCCTCAAATTTTGGCGGCCGCACCTTAAGCCTGAGTGTTGTGTATGAGTGGTGGTGGTGGTGGTGGTGAGGACGGTATTTATATTTCTCAGGGTGGACTTTCCTGCCCAGTCTGGCCAGGTTATCCTGCAATGGTAATAGAGTAGACCTGTGGTTCCCAACGTGGGGCCGACGTACCACAGGGGGGCGGGGGGCAATTTGATTTTTAAGGGAGACAATTCGAGATTTAGACCCGTGAAGGTGAACCTTGGCACTCCAGGTGCTCTTGGACTTAAGTTCCCAGAAGCCCTAGAGACCAAGTTAATGGCTTTTTAGGCTTCCTCCGCGTGAATAGGAGTTCGTTTTTTGAATAATAAGAATTAGATGTCAGGGGAGGGAGCATCGGGGTTTTAGAGATGCTTAGGTGGGGCATGGTCCAAAAAAAGTTGGGAACCACTGGAGTAGACCCTACTGTCAGCGACTCCGCTCATCATCAGGTGGTGGTTAACTAACCTGACCAACCTGAGGACTCAGGGTCTTGCGTGCCGAAGTCCACAGGGAAGGGTGATGGTCCCCAAGTGGATTAAATCCCACTTGAATCAACCATGTTGGTGGGCAGCAGCTTCATCAATACTGGCCTGGGGAAACTTTGTGTGTCAAAAGTGCTCAGTATCAGAAAGTGACTCGCTGAACTGAATCAGTGGTACAGGTCGGGTGTCACGCTGCAATGCGGTAGACAAATGGAAGACCCTTGCATTGTATTGTTCCTAGGATGATCTTCATGGCTGATTACCATGAGGAGAGCCAATATTTGGAATCGGATAATAATTTTGTGCCAGAAATTATTTTGGGTCGAAAGGATTTTTGCCTGAGAAACTCCACTCAGGGGACACAAGAATGAGGCTCTTTTCATATCTCCAAGATTTTTTCCCCACAAGACGCTGACTGGGAGGTGGAAGGTCAGCAGTTCGATTCCCCAATACTGCAGGACGGAATGAGCTCCCATCTCTGTCCCAGCTCCTGCCAACTTAGCAGTTTGAAAGCAAGAAATTGCAAGTAGATAAATAGGGACCACTTTGGTGGGAAGGTAACAGCGTTCCGTGCGCTCCGGTGTCTAGTCATGCCTACCACATGACCACGGAAACGTCTGCAGAAGCAGACAGCGGTGGCTCTTCGGCTTTAAAACAGATGAGCATTGAACCCTAGAGTCAGATACAACTGGCTTTTGAGCAAGGGAAACATGGTTCCTATTTATCTACTTGCAATTTCTTGCTTTACATCTGCTAGGTTGGCAGGAGCTGGGATATAGCATAGGAAGGAGGACTTTCCGGGTCTCCTTCCTGCCATCTCACTCTTCTTTTCTTGTCCTGCCTTAACACACACACACACACCAATCTCATGTTTTTATCTCCTCATTTGAAACAACAGCAGTTACTTTTTAAAGTGAATCCATGTTTTTGCCCCCACCCCACCCTTTTTGCTTCTGATCTGAAATACCTGCATAGACTAACATGGCCCCTGCTCCAAAAACTATCATGAACATGCTGCCCTGCAAGTTGACACCATAGGTTTAAGTTTTACCCACTTTGCATGCATTTTTGTGTACATGGTTTCCCCCAAACATTGAGAAGTGAGTTGTAATTACAGACAGTATTGCCTATTGTAATGCTTAAAACTATCAGAACTAGATCAGTTAGTGAAATCAGCCTAATAGATCGGTCAAGTGATTGTATGGGAAATGTTGCAAAAGTTGTTACTTCCAAAGCCTTAGTCTTCTCTCCCTTCCAAGGATCTATCTCTTTCCTCTTTTAATTCTGCTTTCCTCTTTTTCTGTAAATTTCACCTTTTGAAGCTCACTTTTATAATATCTTAGCTCCTGCCAACCTAGCAGTTTGAAAGCAAGAAATTGCAAGTAGATAAATAAGGGACCACTTCCACAGAAACGTCTGCAGATGCAGACAGCGCTGGCTCTTTGGCTATAAACAGAGATGAGCACTGAACCTGAACCCTAGAGTTGGATACAACTGGCTTTTGAGCAAGGGCAACCTTTACCTATACTTTATAATATTTGAAAACAATAAAGAATACAAAATGTAAATGAGCATAATAAAACTAACAGTAACTAAAATAAAAAAATTAAGATGATAATAAAAAACAATTACATTATTAAATATGTGCACCCACCACTGATGGGACATTATATACCTTCAACCTATTATCAAAACATAGCATTTATTATATATATTTGTCCCCTATTTCCAAAAAGCTATATACAGTACAGTAAACTTGTCCTGGTCCTTCTCCTTTCAATTTAACTGAAACATATTTGATAAACTCTCCTCAAATCTCTATAAAATCAGGTTTTTATCAATCCCTTCTTTAACTTTAATTCACACAATCTCTCATTTATTGCTATTTTCATAATTCTTTAAACCAGTCATCCAACTCAAATTCACAAAATATTTTCCATTTTTAACAAGTAATCTCATACCTGTTACCATTATAATAATCATCTCTTTTATTTCTATTGTTTTATTTCCAAAATCTCTAATTTTAAAGACAATATTTGATTAATCTCTTTAAAAACTTTTTTCCAGTTCCTCTTAACAACTTTACAATCCAACCATAAATGGAAATATGTCCCAATCTCAATTTTACATCTCTTGCAATCCTTCTACTATATTTAGAATCATAATAGTTTATCCATGCCAGAGCCATGTACCATCTCCAAATTGTTTTACAATTCTCTTCAATTCTAACTGACATATTTAGAAACCCAGTTTTACAGTCTCCTTCACCTTTTTCCTAGCATATAATGTAAATGATTTTCCCCATGTATTTGCACCTTCGTTCTTTGAAATGTACAGTTGTAGTATATACAATCCATATTAGTTTTTTCAAGCCAAAATGTCTTCCATTTAAGAACTTTATGTTCTTAAAAATACTTTAAGTATGCAGCAGGGTGGATTTGATTTAAATCACTTTGATTTAAATCACGATTTAAATCACTAGTCAGTAAGGCTTGGTTTAAATCATGATTTTCTACATAAAGATTCATTTTTGCTGGAGTTGTTTTAATCTTAATATTTACAGCCAGATAAAGGTTTAATTTTTAGAATAATAACTTTTCAGATTACAGTAGTTTTACAGTTATATCAGAAAATTACTGATTTGGTGGTTATATACCATTAGAAATACATAGATAGATAATTATGAAATTACTGCAAGGTGAACTATCTCCAGTTTAATAGGTTAATCATTCATATTACCTTAACATTTAAATAGTTTTATTTAACCAAAACAATAACATTATATAGCATTATGTATGCTTATATTTGCTTAAACATCTATGTTTGTTATCTGATGGGGTAAATATATATTTTTAAAACTTAGACTGACAGTCATTGACTACATCTGCCAGGTCCATATGATAAACTTCAGGCTGCTATACAAATAAAGATCTCAAGATGCAGAGTTCCGTCCTCAAAAGGTTTCACTTTTATTTTACTGCTTGCCCCTCCCTCCTCAAACTTTGCTCCTTGTGCTATTCCATTCCAAACAACCTTCTATTCATTGAATTTCTTGAAACGTAGCAGCACTTAAGAGGTAAGGGGGTTGAGTCTGTGTACGTACATAGATTTGCAGAGGAACAATGGGATTAAGGTCTTTTTCTCAATTCTGATGTTTATTTTATAACATTTTTTGCTATGAAGGAGGCATGTTATTGTTGCAGATCCAAATGCACAGTTTTGAAAACAGCAAAACCAAGCATTTGATTTGATAATATCTTCTAGATAGAAACATTGCCCCAAATAATCAGAAACCTCTGGGAGAGCATGACATTGTGAATGGATTAATACAGCCTTATGCCACATAATTAAAAACCGGACCTTCCCATGGTGAGAGCGGGGAGGCTTTTGCAGATGTTACAGTGGTCATGTGGCAGGCATGACTAGACACTGGAGCACACGGAACGCTGTTACCTTCCCACCAAAGTGGTCCCCGCTCTCACCAAGGGAGAGAGAGAGAGAGAAAGCAAGCGCTGCTTAGCAGGCCAGCCAGCCACGGCCTTTCCTTGGAGCTCTTCCCAAGGACCGCTCCTCTCAAGCGGGGTGGCGCTGCTGTCGTGCCCGAAGAGGAGGAGACTGGTCGGGTCTCCTGCTGCCGCCCCTTAGTTCACCAACTTCCTTCCACCCCAGAAGCGCCCTCCTCCTCCTCCTCGCCCCATTCCTCCTGTCCTGTGCGCCACCGGGCGAGAGTGCTCGGGGCCGCTTGGCTCCGTCCGTGGCAGCCATGGTACGCAAGAACAAGCAGCAGACCAAGGGGTGCGGGTTAGTCGGTGGTCGGCGCTGGATATTATGGGCGATTCCCCCACGGTCGCTTCTCTTGCTCACGCCGGCCGCCTCACAGCTGGGGCCAGTCTCGCTCCCAAGGGTCGCTTCCCCTGGTGAGAGCGGGGAGGCGGGGGCCAGACTCTGGCATGGCAGGTCTTCTTATGGGCCACGCCGGCCGCCTTACAGCTGGGGCCAGCCTCTAGCCCCCGCCTTCTTTCTCATGTAAAAACCCTAATGCCTCATACAACGTCCGGCGATGGTGTATGAAGCATCTTTTTCCAGGAATTGGGCGACGTTGTATGGATCTGACGTTCTATTAAGCGGACGTTGTATGAGGTATTACTGTATAGCCTTAGTTTCACATAGTGGCTGGACACTTTCGGGTCCGTGTGTTCACGTAGGTTTGTAGATGAAGACATTCCAATATGGATTTTTTTCCCTTTCAGATCTGAAGACTTACGCAGAGAATTTGGTCGTTATGGTCCAATAGTTGATGTATACGTACCTTTGGATTTCTACACGCGTCGTCCAAGAGGATTTGCTTATGTTCAATATCCTTTCCTCAGATGCCTGATTAGTGAGGGGTGTTGAAGTTTGAAATTCGCATTTATTTATGAGGTAACAAACTAAATGAAAAGCTGTTCTGTTTTGTGTTTGAATGTAATGTCATATTGTGGTGTGCTCATTTATCAGATTAATTTAAACAAGATTTAAACAAGATTTTCTTGTTTTAAATTTAAACCATATCTAGTGAAATGTGTTTTGTTGCAAGCTTCAGATTCAGATATGTGCTTTTACTATTGAAATGGCATTTGCTGCTGTCTCCAAAATGTCTGTATCTAGTTGTAATATAAATGGCAGTTAATGATAAATTTGTTCTTGTGCTTAGCATAATGTGACTGATTCTTTGCTTAACTTCATGGAAATTGGAATAATTTGATCAAAAGCACATTTGTATAAAGTGAGGTGAAAAACCATGCTCTAATTATTGTCCCCTAATTTACTGTCCTCTGTTGTTGCCTCAGAGTGTAAAGCTGTACAATTATGGCGACCCAAAGAGAAAGCATGAAAGAACCTTTAGAGTAGAATTCAAGAATTAAGGCAAGTAGACAAGCCAAAGACCTCTTAAGGATCAGGCTTGGCGAGAAGGGAAAGTTTGGGAAAAGAAAAGATAAAGAAAAGCTGGAAGAAGGAAAAGCCATAATGAGAGACAAAGCTTCGCTTTATCTGCAGATGGGGGAAAAGGTTGTTTTTCAAAGTATAAAGATAAAGCCATCTGTCATTTTTGACCAAGCATCTCATGACAAGTCCTTCTGACAAGCACTTAAAGAGTTAAAGGTCAAGATGAAGTTGACTGGTGGCCAAGATAAAAGGAGCCATACCTGATGTATCCTACAGAATAAGAGCTGTCCTCTTGCTGCTTCTGTAAGTGATTAACTAATCAATTTTCTTTCTGATTTAGTCTAGCTATGTGCCCTGTAATAATTTTCATAATAATAGTGTTATTTGGAATTGTTGTTATGAAAGGCATTCAGTCACACCTGATTTGAGATTAGTATACAGTGATACCTCATACAACGTCCAAACTTGGTTCCACAAGTTTAGACTTTATACGGATTTGGACTTTGTATGAGGCATGCAAAATCCTAGCCGCGATGCCTCATACAACGTCCAAATCCTTGCTTCAATGCCTCGTACGATGTCGTTTCTATAGAGATACATTGTACTGTAACAGCACCGACTTCAGGGCAAAGTCAAGGAAACTGACAGAACTTTAAGAAATCATTGTCTAAAGGCTAAATACATTACAAAAACATGTCAAACAACCCTGATTTTAGGGGACAAACCATACAACAACTTTCTGAAAGTGCAGGTTTAAAAGTTAACATGTCCCATCATGCAGCACAGTGTTAATCTGCAGCCATGCGGCCGATCATCCATTTTGTACAAGCTACTATAAACAATTACTGGATGGAAGCAAGGACAAAATAGATGCCAACATGTCCCATCATGCAGCACAGTGTTAATAATCCAAACAGCAGCAAACACCAAACAATTGCCCACCCCCAAGAAAAAGACCACCATAAGAAAAATTATGGAGCATGCAATCTGTTTTTAAAAACCCCAATGCCTCATACAAAGTCGTAGCGACTTTGTATGAGGCAACTTTTTTCAAGGAATTAGGCGATGTTGTATGAAGCGGACTGTATGAGGTATTACTGTAATAGCATGAAACTCAGCATCTGCCTAGGATCTGTTACTTAGGGTCTATAGTGATAATCTTTCTTAGATCTTGTACAGAATATGAGTTAGAATGCAACACAATCTTTCATTCAAGTATAGTTTTCCAGCATATATCTTTAACACAAATATATAGTTTTATATTGAGGTAGCATTTAATCTAGTGTAGGAAACATCAATCGTAATGCTAGTTTTGTCAACAGAGTTTAGCAATATTAATGATAAAGAAATTCTTTGGTTAAAGGGAATAAAATACATTGTAGGCTCAGAACAGTTTTTGAAATACAGTGGTACTTCGCTTAAAGAGCATAATGTGTTCCATGGGATTGCTCTTAGCAAGTTTGCTCTTTTAGCGAAACACCATTGTAAGTGACCAATTGTGACTTCTGGCAGGGAGAATTGTGAACCCTGATTTAGTAGTTAAGCAAGTTTTTGTTTGGTTTTAGTTAAGCGAGGTGACCATTCGGAGAAAATTCTGCTCTTTAAGCGAGTTAGTCTCTAATCGAGGCACTCTTTATGCGAGGTTTTACTGTACCAGTATATATGAAAGAAGTCTGGCATTGTAAGATTAATTTTTAACGAAAATTTCCTTTTATTTCAAAAATGTCAAATAAATGTCAGCTACTTTTTGTTGTGCCATAGAACATTTAAAATGACAGGTTAGTAACCAAGGATATACAATGATATTTTGGGAAAGCTAGCTGTCTCTAGCTGTAAATACCTCAGATTCCCAAATACCTTAACATCTAGCACATTTGAAGATGTCCGTGATGCTGAAGATGCCCTTCATAATTTGGACCGGAAATGGATTTGTGGCCGCCAAATAGAAATCCAGTTTGCACAAGGAGATCGGAAAAGTATGTGTACCATCTTTGTGTAATTTGATTCTATGTTAGGAAAGTGAGTCTGGGAATGCAATACTCAGAGTTAGGCATTTAAGATACATTGGGCACAGGAAAGCCAAACCCTAGCCAACTGCTATGCTGTTCCTGGGCCATGGTTATGACCTTTTCCCATCTCCTGATCTTACCCCGTCAATGGGGATTTTGAGTGCTAGAGTGTTGCGGGATGGAAGGGTTATCATCTTCCAGGATACAACCCACCCAGAGGTGAGATCATCCCTAGCTGTTATAAAGTCCCAAGGCTGGTCCTTGGGATGGAAAAGGAGATAAGGATTGCTCCATCCTGTGCTCCCAGCCAGCTGTATCTTTAACACTTCTCATGGCCATTTGGTCACCACTCTTCCCTTTTAACCCTTGTAGCAGAAGTTCGTCACAAGAGCAGAATAAGGAATCAGTATCTTGAATCTGAAGAATTAACCTCAAGAAGTGTGTACTGTTTTGGAGAGTTGGTAGTTAGGAAGACATTTGAATTTGTTTGGAGTTCATAAAGTTCATGTAGTGAACTCCAATCAATACCGAAGTTGGCCATTGGCATCATTCACATCTTCTTGCTCCTGACTGCCAAGTGCCCTGTTAAACAATAGGAAACATGAGCCATATATGTCTAAAAATCAGTGCGGCTAAGCTGAGTTACAGGCTCTCTGTAATGATTGGAAGGTGGAGTTTTTGAGGAAGCCAAGCAATACACTGCTTCATAAAAAATAAATATTGTCTGCTATTTGGTCTAATCTATGTGTCCTATACTAAATCAAGTGTGCTGAATCAAAATCTGAAGTCTTAATTCTGCCTAGGACGTCAGGATCTTAAGTAAGCAAATCTCACCCTCTTGGTTAGGTTCTTGCGTTGATCGCATGAGGTATATTTGCCACAAATGTAGCAAAAATTGACTGGTTTATTAACGGAGCTGCACCTACTCATCTTTAGCTCAAAACAGACTCGCTGTGGCCTAGCTGTACTATCCAATAAGATGGTTTTGCACTAGAGACAACCCCTTGGTCCATCTCGCCTTATATACCTATTTCTGACATCATCTCACTGACTTGCCCAGGCATTCCCGGCCATTGTTGGAACATGCATGCCACCAGGGGACGTGATTCAGCTGAGGCGGCAGCAGGCATAGTGGTTGCTGCAACTGTTATAATGTTCCCATGTAAAATATATTACCCAATTACTGACCATTTGAACAGCTATAGCACGCCTATAAATTAAAATCTACATGATAGGCAAATTCTGAGTTCAGATTTGGAATCAGCATACTCGATATGTAAATCACATGTTGTTCCCAGAAGCAAAATCGTTGTGCAGTAATATTAAAGCCTGCTGTTAATAAATGTCATATTAAATTCTCATTTTTTTCTACAGCACCAAACCAAATGAAAGCTAAGGAAGGAAGAAATGCATATGGCTCTTCCCGTTATGATGACTATGATAGATACAGGCGCTCTCGAAGCCGCAGTTATGAAAGGAGGTCAAGAAGCCGTTCTTTTGACTACAGCTATCGCAGATCTTATAGTCCTAGAAAGTAAGTGTTGTACCTTGGTTTGTCCTATGTTGCCATGTAATAGAGAAGATAGATCATATTCACTGTCTTGACACCTAGATGACAAGTCACCTTAGTTAATAACATGCATGGAAGTTGTTAAACCTTGCATGAGCCATCAAAAATAACTTGTGTATCATGGGAGAAAAATAAAAAAGCAATATGAAGTTATCAATAAAATTTAGTTTTGGGGGGATGTAAATAATTGTAAAGTTATATGCCACTGTTTACTTTTTCTAATGTACCTTTTTAGCAATAGACCTGCTGGAAGACACCGCCGTAGCAGAAGTCGTTCAGATAATGATAGGTAAATGCTCTTTTATATAACAAATTTAAAATCAGAACACACTGTGTCTGCAGCAATTAGCTATTTAATGTGCAATACACAACTCCTAATAGCTTGTCTGTGTTCAAATATATTATCTTCCTCTTTCTGATAGGTTCAGACACCAAGACAGGTCTTTATCAAGGTCAAAGTCCAATTCAAGATCACGGTCTAAGTCACCACCCAAAAAAGAAATGAAGGCTAAATCACGTTCTAGGTCTGCATCTCACACTAAATCTAGAGGCACCTCTAAAATGGATTCTAGGACACAGTATAAGTCTAGCTCAAGAAATGAAAAAGATTCAAGGAAAAAAGAACCCGCTAGATCCAAATCTCAGTCAAGATCGTGTTCTAGATCGAAATCCAGATCCAGGTCATGGGCTAGCCCCAAGTCCAGTGGCCATTAACAGTATATATTGTTTTATCAGGCATGTATCATAAGTTAATACAGTTGAGTCATGTTGCAATATTGTTTCAAGATAATGTCAGTTATCCCTGTAGTTATTAAATAAGATACAAGAATCTCACACACAAGAGTCTACTTTCTTAAACCTCATGGGCAGCTACTCTCTGATACCTTGAGTAACATCTTAGTTGTCAGCATTGTCCTAATGTTCTCATCCATTAAAAAAATACCATATTCCCCATGTATCTATGTTGTCCAGTAGTCTGCTATTTGGCTGTAACTGCAGCTTTTGTGCAACAATGACTGCTGTGAAATAAAAATGAATGGTTCAACATCTAAAAGGAGTGCATTTGCTATGCCTGCTGTGGCTTGCTCTGGTAGCATTGTGAAAGATGGAATCAAGGTACTCATTGATAAATTCTGAAGTCTGGTGAGCAGAAACCCAAGCCGTGAGAGCAAATGAGTTTTGTCAAGATTGCAGATATTTCTTGACTAATACAGTAACCCCAGAAGCAAAAATAGTTAAGTAATTGGTTAAAGATGGATACATTTCTTTGTATTGTGTTGTAAGTTAAGTTTTAGTAAGTAGGTAGTCACTGCTTGCTTAGACTTCCTTGCTGTAATAACTGCAGATAACATATCTTGGATTAGCTCAGACAATATGAAAGAGCTAAACTTTTATGCCAGTGACTTCACAGGTTGCTTGGGTATCCTCAGTACCAATTTCTAGCCATTTATTTTTTTAAAAGCTGACAGTTTGAGTTTACACTTTCCCATATAGAACCCACTTAGTAGGTCAAAGAGGTCTCTTCACATGAGACAAAAGAGCTCTAGTGCAATATAGCACATCTTAATCTGTGTTCATATTATGTATAAAGCTACAAAGATTCCTTTTGGATTAGAAAACTTAATATTAAATACAAAAGGTTGCTATGGGAGAGTATTTTCCTGGAGAAAGCACTGAACACAGCTTTTCTGTTGAAATGTGAAACCCCCTCTGTTTCTTTTTAGGAGGCTAACAGTATGTTGAGACAATTTTGGTTTCTATAAGTTTGTTGTAATAGGCCACAGGGGTTAAGATGGCTTTTGAAATTCTGGATGTGGAATGCATTTAACGAATGATCCTAGTCATTTGTATATTTAATATTATTTCTATCTTTTGTTTCATGTTAAAAGTTAATGTTCTTCTATGCAATCATTTATATCTTATGTTACTTTAATTTTTTCCTAGAAATCGCCCTGCTGTATAGTTTAAAATGAAGTTTAAAACTATAGCGTTACTGTGCAGCTCTGGTCAGAGGAAAGTTCTGGAAATAAACTTTGTATTTCATTTCTTATAGAGGCTTCAAAAGAGTATTTTTATACGTTCTTTTAAAAAAATACTGTGTACTACTTTAAAACGTATATGTTTGGATTAAAGAATTTGCATTTTCTCTGCTTACTGTAACAGCAAATATGCTGTAATAAAAAAATCCAATAAGTCTTCATTTATAATCTTGAAATGTAAATTTATAGCTGGGACAAGTATATGGTTATAGTTGAAAGGAACCATCTTTTAAGTAGACAGAAAACTTGTCTGTAAGAATTGCATTGGTGAAGATATATTTAAGTCAAACACTTGAACAACAAGTAATATATTTTTGATTGGGGGTATCTACTCCAGGGGTTCCCAACCTTTTCAAGCCAGGGGCCAAGTCACGCTCTCTCAGTTAGCTTCGAGGGCCAGATGGCCATTTTGCCCTGCTTGCACAATGGGGAAGCCATTTTGTTTCAACAGCTTCAAAGAGGTGGCCATTTTGTTTCTCGAATGCCCTTGGATGGGTATGGGGCACATGAAATGGTGTGGGGGCCCAGATTTGGCCTGTGGGCCTTAGGTTGGGAACCCTTGAAGTTTCTGACCAGTTTTAAAGAACTTGGTCTAGTATCAGCCAAAGTAAACATTTAAAATATATGGGGTGATTTTCCTAAGAGGAGACTAACTTCTTATTGAAAAATTCCTGTTCCTTGAAGCTGCATACTTGAGAAAAGCCCAACGGTCACATGAAACTTCTCTGATAGCAACCATTGCGTCAAGAGTTGACTTACCACCACTCTTGTGTACTTTTTGCCAGGGCTGCTGCATGTTTGCAGTCGATTCTGTTATGGACAGTAGTAACCACGTGCATAGTGTTCTTGCAAGGTGCATTCATTAAAGAGTAAAGTGGAAACTTCTCATAAATATACTGCTCAAAAAAATAAAGGGAACACAAAATAAGGCATCCCACATTCTGAATGACTGAAATACTGTATTCCTATTGTTCACATACTGTAGTCGAATGTGCTGACAACAAAATCAGACAAAACTTAACAATGGGAATCAAATTCATCAACCCATGGAGGTCTGCATTTGGAATGACACTCAGGGTGACAGTGGAAGAAAACGCTACAGGCCTGGATCCTTTTTTGAAAATTGGTGTTACATTCTCTACCTTCCAGTCATCAGGCACAAACCCTGATTTGAGGGAAAGATTATATATTTTGGCTAGGAGATCAGCAATTTCATCTTTAAGTTCCCTGATAACTCGTGGATGGATGCCATCTGGTCCTGTTGATTTGTTAGCATTTAGTTTAACAAGACATGCGAGGACCTCCTCCCTGGTTATTTCTATCTGGCTTAATTCTTTGGTTTCCCTCCCTACGAAGATAGGCTGTTTTGGGCATGTGGTCTCTGTCTTCTTCAGTGAATACTGAAGCAAAGAATTCACTGAGAGTCTCTGCAATTTCTGTTTCCTTTTTAATAATCCCTTGCCTTCCATTGTCATCTAATGGTCCAATGGCCTTCCTAGTTGGGTTCTTACTTCTAATGTACTTAAAGAAGTCTTTGTTATTTCTCTGAGTATTTTAACTATACGCTCCTCAAAGTCTTGCTTTGCTTTCCTGATTGTTGCCTTGCATTTCTTCTGCCAGAATTTATGTTTCTGCCTGCTGTCCTCATTCGGACAAGCCTTCCATCTTCTAAATGAGCTTTTCTTGCTTTTGATCACTTCCTGAACAGCCCCTGTAAGCCACATCGGAGTCCTCTTGGACCTCTTATTGTTTTTGTAAACAGCCTCCATGCCTCTTGGAGTGTTTGGACTCTCTCAATTTTCCCTTTCAGCTTCTTTTTTACTAGTTTCCTCAACTTTGGGAAATTTCCTTTTTGAAAATTTAAGGTCTCTGTGTTAGATTTTATCAGTGACTTGCGGTCTATAATAAAGTTAAACATAATTGAGTTGTGGTCACTGTTCCCTATTGGATCAGTCACATTAACATCTTGGATCAAGTCAAGGATTCTTGTTCCTCTAGTTGGGTCTTCAACCATCTGTCCCAGGGAACAATCATTTAGCATATCTAGGAACTTTATCTCTTTACCATGTGCTGAACAACAATTCACCCAGTCTATGTGAGGGTGATTGAAGTGCCCCATTATAACCAGGCTTCCCTTCTTGGATGCCTCCTTTACAACATTCTCCAACTGCCAGTCTCCCTTAGGAGTTTGGGTTGGAGGCCGATAGTATATGCCTACTGTTAGACCATCCTTGTGGTCTGGTACTCTTACCCACAGAGTTTCTAATGGTGACTCCAAATCACCCAGATATTCCAATTCGTACGATTTTATCACTTTTTTGACATACAAGGCTACACCACCTCCCGTTTGACCCTTCCTATCGTTCCTGTACAGTTTGTAGCCTGGGATAACTATCCCATTGGTTATCTTCCGTCCACCAGGTTTCAGTGATGCCAATAATATCAATATTTTGATCTATTGCTAAGTATTCCAGCTCCCCTATTTTGTTCCGGAGGCTTCTGGCATTTGCATACAAGCATTTATATATGCTTTTCTGATACAGTATTTTGAGTCCATTTGCATTGTTAGACTGCCTCTTTCATCCTTCTGCTAGAGTGCTGGTGACTAGCTCCTTGTTCTGCTCAGTAATTTTTGCATCCTCCTCACTACTCAAGTACCCACTTTCCTGAACCAGATGCTGCCCAGCTCCTGTCGGCTTTCCCCCAGTTATCAGTTTAAAAGCTGCTCTGCAGCCTTTTTGATGTTGAGTGCCAGCAATCTGGTCCCATCATGGTTCAAGTGCAACCCATCCCTCCTGAACAGATTTGGCTTGTCCCAAAATGTTCTCCAGTTCCTGACAAATCTGAAGCCCTCCTCTCGACACCACTGCCTCATCCACGCATTGAGGCTTCTGAGCTCTGCCTGCCTGGTAGGTCCTGCACAAGGAACAGGCAGCACTTCTGAAAATGCTTTCCTTGGAAGTCCAGGACTTCAATCTTCCTAACAACCTGAATTTGGCTTCCAGGACAGACCGCTTGGCCTTCCCAACATCATTGGTACCAACGTGTACCATGACCACTGGCTCCTTCCCAGTTCTCTCTAACAAGCTATCTAGATTTCTCGTGATTTCTGTAACTTTTGCATCTGGCAGGCAAGTCACCATACGGTTATCATGTGCATCACAAATCCATCTCTCTGTATTTCTAATTATTGAATCTTCTAGTACAAAGAGCCTCTCTCCTGCAATCTGTTCATCTACATGCACCTCATCAACCATATGGCTATAATTATGGATACCTAAGGACAACCTCCGTGATGGAGAGATAGGCAGGATATCTCTTAATGCAATTTCCAGGGAATCCTAAGCAGTTGAAGGCATCTGCTTGGGAATACCATGAAACAAATGGTGAGCCACTGTGTGAGACAGAATGCTGGAATGGATGGCTGTGGCCTGTTCCAGCAAGGCTGTTATGTTAGAGTTCCTCCTCCACTAATTTTGCCATTGGGCCCAATATGATGGTTTACACTGACATTTCCTCCACTGAGGGGACCATCACCCCACCTAAAGGGGCTTGTCCACCTGTAGCCTTGTAGAGATGTGAAGGCCCAGAAAAAAAAACAGAAAAATGCGGGGGGGGGGGGGGTTCGGTTCTTTTTTTTCCTGAAGCCTTTTTTTTTTTTTGAAAAATTGAAAAAAATAAAGTATATATTATGGAATGTTTTATTTTAACATGATGAATAAAATATTTTAAGATAAGGCCGGGTTCAAATGTTTTATAAATCATTTCTAAAAAATATGTATGGTATCAGATTATTTTCAATTTTTCCAAAAATTTCTCTTTTTCCTCGGGAAAAAATGGTTTTTTTTCCGAGCTTCAAAATTTCCAGAAATTTTACATCTCTAAGCTATTGCCACCTTTAGTGAGATAGGCCCTTGCTACTCCCAGAAGCAGAACTAAAACGTGCATGTGTGGTCGTGTTATGTACACGTGCATGCACATTTTGCTGGGAGGAACCACGTGACTGGCCTGCGGTCTGAAAAGTTTGGGCACTGCTGATCTACATTGAAGGGACATACTGTACTACTTATGAACAGAAGATGCTGGTGCCATCAGTCATATAACAAGTACCATATATACTTTAGTATAAGCTGTTTTTTCCAGCACCAAAAATGTGCTGAAAAAAGCAGACTGCTTATACAGTATAACCCCAGGTAACAACCACCTCGATTTAAGTTTGCTCCGGTTTACAATGGCAAATCCTATGGAAATGTCATCCTGGTTTACAGATTTTTAATGTATTTGTTTCGGTTTACAACAATTAGTTCAGGACCCTTTTTTATTTTTCAATGCATCCCTATGGATGTTTCAGGTTACAATTTTTTCGGGTTACAACAGAGGCTGTTGGAACGGACCTCCATTGTAACCCAGGGTTTTACTGTACTCGAGTCATCTGCAAAACACACACATACCCTGCCCTGGCGCCCATGGCACTTTCATATTTTAGCTTGGTTTGGCATTTCCTGTCCTAGGCTTATGCTCGAATCAATCTGTTCTCCTGGTTTCTCAGGTAAAATTAAGTACCTCAGCTTATATTCGGATCAGCTTATACTTGAGTATATATATTGTATCTTTAATCTTAAATATAAAATGCTCAAATTAGGCTTCTCACATCACTGCTCTAAGGCAATATAATGGAAAGCAATGTGTGGCACCTAAACTAGGTATTTTTACTTTAGATGTGTTGTAGGGAAATGTCTGGCTTAAGGTAAGGTAATTTAAAAAGCAGCATGAAAGCATTCTGGTAAACTGTATCACAAAATTTGCTGCTTGCCTAAGAAATCTTGTTTATACCAGTCCCATGTAGATTTGTTTGCTTTGTTATTCACCTGTAGAGTCACTGCCAGTTCTCTTGTTATTTGCTATCCAGTTTTTTTAGTTGATAATCCTCACATAATACATAATAAACCATGAAATTTCATAGCAAAAAATAAATACTAATATAATTTTCTTGATATTATCACTTCATAATAATCACCAAACATCCACTAATTTCTTATTTTAATATTAAACATCTAACCCATACATTATATATCTTAAAAGATTACAGACCAACAATCCAAATTATTTCCTTTTGCATATTTCTCATTTGGTTGTAAACTGAGATGAGCTCCAAACCCTATAGTTGGATATGATTGGCTCTCAAGCAAGAGTGACCTACCTGTATATTTCCCATTCCTTAGCCCAATACCCTATTTTAATAAGGGTTGCCACATTTTCATAAACTGATCGTGCCAAATTCCGTTGAGAAATCTGTGTAATAGCAGGTATTTCGTGTTTCTCCAGAACTGGAATTTCATATCTTGCTGCTCCTGTAAGAATTGCAATTCTTTGTTCAAATTCTTATGTCTCTCCGCCCCCCCCCCCCCATTATATAACAAAAATGTTTCATTTAGTTATTTTTTGATTTATCAAATTTTCTATCTGTACCTATAAATCCAAGCGTTACCCGTAGGAATGTTACAAAGGTTCTCCTTCGTATAGTTTGTGAATCCACACTCATGGGGTTATGCGCCTGCGCAGAACGGCCGATCGGAGGCTTGAAAAGCTATTGGTCAAAAGTTTTGGCGGTAAGACCGCCCACCGTACCGCCCACCCTGAGGCGCCCGCGCGCCATTTTACCTCAGTTCTCTTCTTTCCGCCGTAGCAGCAGGACGATCGTTGAGAGCTTCCTCAATTTTTTCGCCCTTCTGAGGGAAAGTCTTTTTGGCAAATTTTAACAATTTTTCGCGGTGATCTTGTCCTCCGGGCAGGATCGCCACCCCGGCTCTGTCTCTTCTCTTGAGTGGATTCAGTAGCCAATTTTTCGCATCGATCACCGTCTCCCCCCTCAAGGGGGTGGCGGCTGGTCGGCCCTTCGGGGTACTTGTCTCCAGAAACTTCCACTGGAAGAATTTTTTCCGCGGTTGATGGCTGCAGCGTTTAAACAGTGCACGGCTTGCCTTAAGAAGTTTCCGGCTTCCGACGGACACAGCCTGTGCCTTTTTTGTTTGGGAGAGTCGCATCAGAGCCAGTCTTGCCCGCATTGCAAAAAGTTTACGCGCCTCGCGGTGCAGAACCGAAGCAATCGCCTCAAGGCTCACCTGATGGAGCTCGCTCTGGCTCCCGCCGCGTCCGCCTCCACGGCCGCCGCTGCCGCTCAACCACCGCCGGCCTCTTCCTCCGTGCTTCCGATGAGGAAGAAGAAGAAGAAGGACAAGAACGGTGAGAAGAAGCGCAAGCGTGGGTCGGAGAAGAGACGGTCGCTTCCCCCCACTCCGCGCACACCCGCCTCTCCCGGGCCTTCGCCGCCGTTCTCGACTGCCCGATGTCCTTCTCCGGGATCCTCCATCTGGGGAGGACGGTCGTCTTCCGGGTCACCTGAGAAAGGACGCAGGGCTGGGGCTCCAGCTCGCCCACTTCAGGTGCTCTCCTCTCCTCCTCGGGGCAGAAATTCCTCGCCGAGGCAGGCCTCCGTCTCTCCACGGCCCAGGACGCCGACGGACGACGCGGTCGTCACCGTTCCGACGACCGTTTCGCCGACACCGACGCCGGCCACCGTTTCGGCTCCCACCGTTTCGTGGGCCACCATCCCGCCGGCCACCGGAGCTCCACCGCCAGCGGACTCGGACGCGTCTCAGATGGCCCTCGTCCGAGAGATGTTCCAGGTCATGGCGTCGTTTGCGACCAGGTTCCAGACCTCCACGCCTGCGGCCTCTGCGGCTCCGGTTCCGACCACCGCAAGCCCCGGGCATCCCGGCTCTACCGCGGCCCCACCGACCTCCCGTGGGTCGAGTGCCCGCTCCGCCGGCCCACCCAACCCGTCATGGTGTGGTCCGGACGTTGATGCGGTGGACGCCCATCCCGCCGGCCCGCCCAGGCCGTACTGGCGCAGTCCGGACGTGGACGAAAGACTGCCTCCCTCGTCCTCCGATGAGTCCAGCTCGTCGTCGGAGGAGGACGAGGGAGACGTCGACGCCGAGCGCACGCCGGAACAGGCCATCGGCTCAGTGGACCCACCGCGTGGTGAGGACCAGCGCTCACTGACCGCCATGCTCACAAGGCTCGGCACCGCCCTCAACCTGAAGGTCGACCAACCGCCGTTGGAGGGTGAGGATCAGATGACCGCGAAGCTCGACAGGCGTGCTGTGCGGCCGGTCCACATAACCATGCTCCCCTCCATGATGACCACGGCGAGGGCGACGTGGAAGAAACCTTTGGCGGCGCACTCCGTTTCGTCCAGGCTCGACAGCATGTACCGGGTCCTGGACGAGAACGTCGAGTTCTTGCAGGCGCACCCCCTGCCGAATTCCCTGGTGGTCAAGGCCTTCCAGCATAGGACGGCCACCAGCGGATTCCCGGTCCCGTCGACGCCGGAGGGAAAGAAACTGGACGCGGTGGGGCGTAAGTTTTACGCCACCGGCTCCCTATTCTTTCGGGCCGCCAACTATTCGGCCGCCATGGGCCTGTACCAATCTCACCTCTGGGAGCAGGTGAAGGTTGAGACGGCTAAACTGCCCGCCGATGCCCGGAAGAGGATTGACGCGCTGGCCACCGAGGGGGACTTCGTCGCCGAGCAGCTGATGCGCACTGCCCGGCATATCAACGATTATGCGGCAAAAGACATGGCCTCCGCAATCTACCTCCGTCGCCATGCTTGGCTCAGGGACACCTCCCTCGATGACGCTATGAAAAAGCTCATCGAGGAGTTTCCCTTCGACGGGCAGGGCCTCTTCGGTCAGGACACCGATAAGGTCCTGAATGAGATGCGCCAGACCAGTTCCACGGCGAAGTTCCTGGGGCTCACCACGCCGGCTACTTCCACCAGGCCGAGGTTCCAGCCCTTCACACGGCGGTTCCAGGGCAACCCACAGCAGCAGGGACCGACGGAGCAGTCTAGATCCAGCTCCTACAAACAGCGGCGACAACACAAACCCCGCTACCGGCCCTACGGACAGGACAAGCGTTCGACCGCGAGGCCCAAGCCCCGCGTTTGAAGCTGCGACGGCCGAGTCTCTCTCGCTCCACATCCCGTACCTCCCCCTCCGGAACTTCCTCCAGGCATGGTCGGGCATCACGGACGACCAGTGGGTCTTAAAGATCTTGTCCTCTGGCTACGCCATCGAGTTCGTGCGGGTGCCTCGAGTAGGAAAACATCGTCTCACCACCTCGTCCCCCCATTTGGAGGAAGAAATATCAACCCTTCTCTCCAAGGGAGCCATCGAGCGGGTAGCACCGTCCGACTGGGACAACGGCTTCTACTCGAGGTACTTCGTGGTCCAGAAGAAGGACGGAGGCCTTCGCCCTATCCTGGACCTACGCCGCCTGAACAAATGCATCCACACCAGGAAGTTCCGGATGGTGACCCCACAGACCGTCCTCCCCCTCATCAACAAAGGGGACTGGTTCACAGTCATAGACCTCAAGGATGCCTACTTCCACGTCTCCATCCTCGAGGAACACAGACGGTTTCTCCGTTTCCGCATCGACAATTCCGTGTACCAGTACCGATGCCTACCATTCGGTCTGGCCACGGCACCGCGGGTCTTCACCAAATGCATGGCTCCGGTGGCCGCATTCTTCCGCCAACGGGGCATCAGGGTCTTCCCATACATCGACGATTGGTTGATCGTCTCCCCCACCAAACCGTCGGCCGTTCGGGACACACAATACACGGTTCACCTCATGGAGAGTCTCGGCCTCAGGATCAACTTCACCAAGTCGAAGTTGACTCCCTCCCAGCGCGTCGAGTACATTGGAGCGGTACTCGACTCGCTTACTACGAGAGCCTACGCCCCCCAGAAACGCTTACGGGACATTGCGCAGGGGGTGAGCGAACTGCGCACGAAACCGTGCATCCGGGCGAAGAAGGCTCAGACTTCTAGGCCTGATGGCCTCAACGACGGCAGTGATCCCCCATGCCAAGTTGAAATTCAGGTCCCTGCAATCGTGGCTCCTTCACGAGTTCGACGCACTTCGGGAGAGCCAATCCAAACGGTTGACCCCATCTCCAGAACTGAGGGACCAACTGCTGTGGTGGTCTACACCACTCAACGTGGCCACGGGGAAGAGTTTCTACCCCCCGCAACCCTCGTGGCAGATACTGACCGACGCGAGCAACCTCGGCTGGGGCGCTGCTTGCGGGACTCTCACGGTCAACGACACCTGGACACCGCACGAAACGGTGTACCACATAAATTACTTGGAACTGCTGGCCATTTGGAAGGCTCTACGTTCCTTCGAGACTCTGCTCACCGGCAAGGCGGTTCAGGTGGCCTCGGACAATACCACGGCGGTGGCGTACCTCAACAAGCAGGGAGGAACACGGTCCACCACCCTCCTGTACCTTGCAGTGCAGTTGTGGGAATGGTGTCTGGAGAGGCACATTTTCCCAATTGGAGTGCACATTCAGGGCACGCTGAATGTTTTGGCAGATCACCTGAGCCGTCTCACCTCCACGACCCACGAATGGGAGCTGGACGACGGAGTGTTCCAGTCCCTGTGCGAGGTCTGGGGGACGCCGAGCATCGACCTCTTTGCATCAGAGTCCAACAGGAAACTCAGCAGGTACTGCTCCAGAGCAGGCATCGGACTGAACTCCGAGGGCGATGCCTTCATGAAACGGTGGGATCAGGACTATCTCTATGCCTTTCCTCCGTTTCCTCTGGTCCAGAAGGTACTCACCAGGATGCACCAACACAGAGCCAATGCAATTCTGGTGGCACCGGCGTGGCCGCGCCAACCCTGGTTTCCGCTACTGTTGCGCATGTCGTCGCAGTATCGCACACTGCCGGAATCACCGACACTCCTCCAAATGGAGCAGGGCCAGCTGCACCATTCGGACCTGCCCAGCCTCCACCTCACCGCGTGGAGGATAACCCCAGACTGGCCAGGATCCTTGAACTAGCGCGGCGCCCTTCCACAAGGAAGTCCTACGCTTCCAAATACAGGCGTTTTTGTGCTTTCCTGGCCTCCCGGCAAACGCCCCCCACGCAGGTGGGACTGCAGGACATTTTAACCTACCTCCTCCAGCTGGCGGAGTCTGGCCTCAGCATCACCTCCATCCGAGTGCATCTCGCAGCAATGGTAGCGCACTCTCCTGCTGGCTCGCCCGCTTCCGGGGCCTTCCGCGACCAAACGGTAAAGCGCTTCCTCAAGGGACTAAGGAACGCTTTTCCGCCGGCCCGGACACCGACGGCTCAATGGTCACTGTCCACCGTTCTTAACGCGCTCACCAGGACCCCCTTCGAGCCCATGGCTACCGCCGATGTTCGTCTCCTCACATGGAAGACGGCATTCCTGGTGACTATCACGTCTGCACGACGAGCTGGTGAACTGGTTGCCCTGCGAGCAGACGCACCTTTTCTCCAGTTCTTCAACGACCGCGTCGTCCTCCAAGCGGACATCACCTTCCTACCCAAGGTGGTCTCCAAGTTTCACATGGCACAAACTATCTCCTTGCCAACCTTCTTCCAGAACCCCACTAACGCCCAAGAAAGGACTTGGCACACGCTGGATGTGAAACGAGCTTTATTGTTTTACACCAGCAGGACTAGAGAGTTCAGGAAGTCGCAACGCCTCTTTGTGGCTTATGGGGGAAAGTCCAAGGGTGAACCCATCTCTGCTCAAAGGTTCTCCAAATGGATCACCTCTACCATCTACCTGGCCTACGAGTCAGCCTCACTGCCACCTCCACCGCATGTCAGGGCGCATTCCACCAGGGCGGTTGCCACATCCACTGCCTTTCTGGAGGGCACACCGCTTGAGGACATATGTAAGGCTGCCACCTGGTCCAGACCTTCCACATTTGTCCAGCACTACAGGGTGGACACCAGAGCCACTGCGGACGCCAGGCTTGGCCGTGTCGTCCTCACCAGAGGGCTCCGGACTCAACGCCCCTGACGGGTCCACCTAGGGGATCTTCAGCTCATCGTGGGATCATCTCATCCGACTGCCCACCGACCAAGTAAGTGTGAGCTTGCTAATCTCCCATGAGTGTGGATTCACAAACTATACGAAGGAGAAAGTTCGGTTTCACTTACCAGTGATAACTTTCGTTCTTCGAGTATATAGTTTGTGAATACACACTACCCACCCTGCCTCCCCTCTTGAGCTGCACGGATGAGATCAGTTGGTTTATCCTGTGCTTGGCTTAAGTATGGAACTGAGGTAAAATGGCGCGCGGGCGCCTCAGGGTGGGCGGTACGGTGGGCGGTCTTACCGCCAAAACTTTTGACCAATAGCTTTTCAAGCCTCCGATCGGCCGTTCTGCGCAGGCGCATAACCCCATGAGTGTGTATTCACAAACTATATACTCGAAGAACGAAAGTTATCACTGGTAAGTGAAACCGAACTCTCCCGCACCCGGCCACACTAGCCCGTACCGAGCCTCCTGCACTCGCCCGAACCAGGTACAGAGGTAATTGTCGGGTTGAGAAATGCACCAGTGGGGCAAGAGCCCCACAAACGCAAACAAAGGAAAAGGACTTCAATTCCCAACGTTCTTTGCACCGCGCCGCACCACAGCCAATCAGGCTGAGAGGCGTGAGGAAAAAGAACATTGGGAAACGCGTCACGGCCAATTGAAATCGAGCCGCAGGAAAAAAAACACCGCACAAACACAAAACTACAAGTCCCAGCATCCTGTGCACCCTGAGCATGCAGAACGCTGAGAAAGCCAGCACGCGAAAAATAAATTTACAAAAAGCAATGGGAGCACAAGTCCCCAGCAGACAGACTCAGCACCTCACAGCCACGCAAAATAGAAAGCCACAAAACGCCACCGTGAGACACCCGCCGTCCTTTCTCGGAGCAGCGGGGAGAAGAGGGACTCCCTCTCCTCCATGCTACCCCGCCGAAGACACGGCGAGACCACCACCAGCCTCAAGTAAAGTTGAGCCGGGGTGGAACACCCCCCCCAAAAAAAACAAAAAACAATGGGCAGCACTTCATCAGGGGAAGCACCCTCCCTGGCAGATGAATGCCTGATGCATTTGTATTTCAGAATACAAAAACAACAGCCAGCAATCCACAAGGAAGACCCCCACCCCTTACGGATTGCTGCCTGCCGATCTCCGGTTAGGTAAGCCGGGAGAAAAAGGAGACAGAGAGGAGAGAACCATCGTTAGGCAGAGAAAGCACTTCTCTGCCTCCTCCTCCTCCTTCCCCAACCTACCTAACGAACCTTCCCGAGAGAAGAACGGGCTGACTGCCTCCTCCCTCCTTTCCTCCATTGCTACATCTAAACCAAAATTCAAAGCAGCAATGGGGAAAGAGGAACCGACAGCCAGCCCGTTCTTCAAATTAAAGTAAACAACAAAAACTCCAAAATTATTAAAAAAATAATAAACCAAAAATAAATCAATAATTAAAAAATTAAAAAATAAACCACAAAATACACAAACAAAAACATCCACAATGACACAAAACCACATACAAAACATCTAACTACAACGTGAAAAAACCACAAATTACACAAACAAACAACTAATTACACAAATAAACAACCAAATAAAACAAATTAAACACAACCAGAAATAACCAAACCAATTAAACAAACCTAAAACTCAACCAAAAAAAAAGAACAAACAGAAACACCTCCCAGCCCACCACCACAAAAGCAAAACAAAGAAAAAACCCAGAAGAAAGAAAACCAGACAACTCACCAGCACGTCCTCCCTCCAAGACGACCGGAACAGAAATGAAGAAACAAAGCGACTACTTACCGGAAGAAGCCCCACCCAGAGGCTAGGAGAGAAAAAACAGTGAAACTAAAACAGAACCACTAGCAGCCCCACCTGCAGGGCAGAATAGTAAAAACAACTCAAAAAGACTCAACAGCCCCACCTAGAGGCCACAAGAGTAAAAACAAGTCAAAAACATAACAATAAATCACAATTTTACACAAATCATAAACATATGTAAAAATAAAAAGATTAATAACATCCTGTGTTGAGTTGTAACCCAAATAAAAACCCAAAACATCTACACACAGTTTAAAAACATTGAATGTAAAAAATATGTACTTTCACATTTTTAAAATTATTACCTACAGTACAACTATTAAAAAAAAACCCACAAACTAAAACATTATTTGGTTAAATAAAACAATTTGAAAAAATTATATCATCCTTTGTTCTTTATTTAATCCACCAAAAAAAAAACTAAAAAGCTGATCACAGTTTATAACAGCCCGGCAACGCCGGGCAACCTCTGCTAGTATGTTTCTATTTTAGGACAAACGATCCATATATGTTCCACAATTTCTCTCAACACATGTCTAAAATGTCTCTTGAGATTATTCCCTTCCTTTTACTTTTATTATTTTCTACACAATATTGTTTTAATTACATTAATGTTCTCAAGTGGCTGGAGCTCTGGTTTAGTTGGGTTGGAAAATTTCTTACCTGCTTTAATTATAGTCTTGGTTTTTATTTGACTTTTCTGCTCTAGTTATCCAATTTTAATTGGCTTCCCAAAATCAAATAGATCTCTAATTCTATAAATTCCAATACTTCTCCCATTTCAAACTGTAAACTTCTCCTAAGATTTAAGTTTTGGATGTTCCAAGATAGGACATAGTGGGGATATTGTAGGTGCAAAAAATATCATATACATTCACCATATTCTTAATGTCTCAATAGTAATTGGATTTTGAAGTTCCCTTCTTTTGTTTTGTTATATATAAATATATTAACTCTACCACCACCTCCATCTCCTTCCATATTAGTCCAATCAAAAATATCTTCAATCTGTATAAGGTTAAGTGTCTACGTTATTCAGAATGCTTCCTAATAGTTTAATAATTGTGATATAGTTAATCCTCCTTCTGCACTTTGACCATACTTGACACTGTTAATCTTAATTGCTTTCTTTTTTGTGCGATA
This sequence comes from Bradypodion pumilum, assembly GCA_035047305.1. Classification (NCBI taxonomy): domain Eukaryota; kingdom Metazoa; phylum Chordata; class Lepidosauria; order Squamata; family Chamaeleonidae; genus Bradypodion; species Bradypodion pumilum. Next base: position 31,405,479 of record JAWDJD010000007.1, read on the forward strand.
AACCTTATTAAATTTTGCCATGATTTTATTTTCATTTCTTGCTGTAATGGATTATTTTTAAAAAAATTTTTTTTTTGCAAAATATATGCTTTGACTAATGCTCTTCTCCCTGATGTTGACAAATTCAATTTTGTCAATTTCTTAATTCTTATATATTTTCTGTTTTTATATTCCCTATATATGTTATCCAGATCTTTTTGATTTTTTTGTTGAACCTGTCAGCATATTTTGTCTTTAAACCATAATCCTTTAATATTTTCATTTGCTCTAATTTGTTCAGTTAATGGCTCGTAGTGACTTCTGAATTACGGCAACCCTAATAATTTTAAAGGGACTGCGGTGGCCAAGATGCTGAACTTGACTGGAAGGTTGGTAGGTCAGCAGTCTGAGACTGGAGTGCTGCATGACTGTGCGAGGTTCCATCTCTGTCCCTCCTGCCAACCTAGCAGTTCAAGAGCAAGAAATTGCAAATAGATAGGTATTGCTTTGGTGGGAAAAGTAACGTTACATGCACTCTTGGCATAGTCATGTATGCTGCATGACCACAGAAACATCTGCAGAAAGCACTGGCTCTTTGGCTGTAAACGGAGATGAGCACCTCATCCTAGAGTTGGGTACAATCGGCTTTCAAGCAAGGGTGACCTTTACCTTATAATGTGAGATGTTCAAAAGGTGGTTTAACTTCGGGTCTGTTCCGATTGCCCCTTGTGCTGTCTGGGATCACGATTGTGGGGGTTACTTGATAAAGAGCTAGATGTTTTGCCCACTTCCTTCCCAATCCAAGCAACAACCCAATTACTGGCATCCTGAAGTGGCATGTTGCAACACTAGGACTCTGAAGGGGCAGGGAATGTAATTTTCCCCCTTCTCTATTTAGTTTGCAGTTGCACTGCCACTACAGTAAAAATAATAATCCATTCCCCCTACAGCACTAGTCAAGAAATTGCCCACAGCCAGTTTCAATCAGCAGTACATAACAGAAGGGAAAAAAACAGTCCTAAAAAACGGAAAGTAAAAGTGAGCAAATGCCCTTCCTGCAAATGACCAGGTGAAGTGTTTAATGCCGTTATCAGATATACTGTTTCCCTGAATATAAGACAGTCTTATATTTTAAAAAACTCCAAAATTAGCACAAGGTCTTATTTTTAGGGGATGTCTTATTTTTCCATGAAGAATACCAGTCTCGATCGCGCTTCCCCACTCACAACCAAGGGATGCTTCCCTTGGTTGTGAGTGGGGAAGCGCGTTCGAGACTGGCCTCAGCTGTGAGGCGGCCGGCGTGGCCCATAAGAAGGCCTGCCGCGTCGGAGTCTCGATCCCGCTCTCACCAGGGGAAATTTCCCCTGGTTGTGAGCGGGGAGACTCTGATGCGACAGGCTTTCTTATGGGCCACGCCGGCCGCCTTACAGCTAGGAGGTAAGGAGGTCTTATTTTTGGATGGGGCCTTATATTTCAAAGGCAGGGGGGAAAAGGGGAGGTGTCCTATTATGGGAGGAGGTCCTATATTCGGGGAAACTGGGTACTTAAGGGGCTCATTATTTTCCTTCAGCATACCAGTGTATGTATTGGAAACAGCCAGTGACAGCCGCAAAGTTCCTATATATATTCCCATCCACCAGTGCTGTAAACTATGTGGGAGTAGGTAGAAAAAGTTGAATCTTCTAACAAGGGTTCTCAACGTTCCCCGCTCCATGGGCCAGACCACTCCCCCTCAAACAGCTGAGAAGGCTGGACAAGTGGTATCCCTTGCCATAAACGCTTCCACTTTCAGGGGCGCTGCCGTGGGCCAAATGATTTGCTGTTGCAGGGCGAGTGGCCTGCAGGTTGCAAACCTGCTCTAACATTAGTGGTGCATGTTGGGGATGACTGGGTCCACTGACATATTTCAAGTGTGGTCACTAAAAGTACCAACACATACACACAGGACTGAATGCTTGTCTGGATAGGCTCTTACTTGTGCCCCATTGCTGAGACAGCATTTGAACCCAGTTATCCTGAGTCCTAGTTCAACACTGTCCACAAGACTTCATATTAGAATTCTGTCTAACCATTCAGCCAAATGCCAAATTAAAATGTCACTGTGTTGGAACTAGATTTTTTGTTTTCACTTCTACACAGTTTGGTTACTAGAAATAAACCAACACATTATTGGGGAGAAAGGGTATGGGATTTTTATTTCCAATTTATATCAAAACAGTACATTCAACATAAAATTTAGAATTCCAAAATTACATTTGGGATATGACATGATTTAGTAATATTAAAGAAATTTGGGGAAATAAGACATAATATTGAGCAGTGTCCAATTAATTTCATTTTGGATATTTTTGACATTGAAATGGTTGCTAGAATATTTTGGATGTGCAAGTAATGACACAGTCAAACCACCCTGTTAAACCAAGAGGCCTTAACAAGATACTTTTCAAAGTAATTTAATATATTCTCTCCATTGCTACCAGTTACCACTGGAAATTAGTTCCTCTCATAATTTCATGACTGAATTTTTTTTGGAGGTACAGTACTGGTATAAAGGGAGGAACTACGAACAACTCTTGATGCCACCCATTTCAAAAGACCCATGGAGAAATTTATCCTAAAAACATTTCATGTTTCATTTCACAGGTCATCTGTGCTGTGAAAAGATCTAAGTTAAAATATTATAGAATTATAATTTCAAACTAAATGCAAGACCCAGCAGAGGTCACAAGAGTAAACCTTTACAAATAAGAGTTTTAATATTCTGGATATTGAAAGTTCTAATATTGGGTTTTTCCTCCGAAGTGTTACTTAACACATTCAATATAAAGCAACCCTTTCAGGTTACAATCAAAATCATGATCTCTCTCCCCCCCCCCCCCCCAGTAATAGCAATTACACTTGTATACCACCCCATAACGCTTAGTGCACTCTGGCCAGTTCACAAGATAATTAGTATTTTTGCCCCCAGCCTCTGAAGGATGGGAGGCTGAGTCAATCTGGAGCCCCTTCAGGCTCAAACTCAAATCCTGAGGTTTGGCTGCAGTACAACAATTTAGCCACTGGGCCACAAGGGCTCTTTCTTTCAGATACATATGCCTAGGACTGTAGCCTAAGAGTGCAATTCAGTTTAAACAGATTATCAAATTTTGCTTCTTCATTAATTGAAACTGAAATGCACTTAAATTTAAAATATTTTTACCTTAAGAAACAGTATTCTTCTTTTACCAAGTTTACTTGCCAATCCAAGAGCTAAATCCAATTATTATTCCCAAGAAAAGTAGACCTCAGAATCAACAGACCTTTATAAAAGTGCTAACATAATTTCTTTTCATTCAACAGTCTAGTGAGGATTAACATCAGGATTTGGTCCCACTTTAAACCAAACTAGGCTCAATGCTTTCAAATAATACTCAATTGCAGGGGTGGCCAAACTTTTCAAACCGTGGGCTGGTCACGTGGTTCCTCCCACTGGAAGTGGAAGTAAAATGCACAATACGCTGCCATAAATGCACCCATGACTGTCATAAACATTTACAACAGCTTCAGGTGCATTTATAGCAGCATTTTGCGCATGTGCGTTTTACTTGTTTCTGGGAGCAGTGAGGGCAGGATCCAGCCCGTGGGCCATAGTTTGGCCACCCCTACTAAGTGCAATGACCCAGATGTGTTTTTATATATTTTTAGTTTTTTTAAAAAAAAATACCATGTGTTTAGCATGGTCTTTTTACATTCAGCAATTTTGTACTAAAAATATTTTATTTTGGCAAGGAAGCCCAGCATAAGTATACATATGCTACAAATTTTTACATTTATTTACATGGCTCTTTCTTCCATCTATGGTGTTTTACACTAGCTAAATAAGTCTGAGACTTATCTAAATTCAAAACTGACTTCAATAGTTCTTGCATTAAATGATACAGCACATAGAATGTGTAACAGTTCATTCTGTAAGTCTTAGTGGAAAAATAAAACACTGAAGCTTTTGGTAGTCACCTGGCAGTGCAAAGACTCTTAGACTTATAAACTGTTCAAAAGCAAGAGACCAACTGCACGCCAATATTTCTAAACAAAAAGCTACAAAGAATGCAATGTTTACATTTTGGTCAAAGGGCTACGGATGAGTGCATGAATTCCTGCTCAAACTACTATTCCTACTCACTGGTAAAGTAGTTCATGTGTAGTTTAGTAAACTAAAAAAGACACATGTATGTTATAATCTAAGTGGATTTCTTTTAGGTGTGTTAATATTTTAATAAACACCTTTTCATAAAAAAGGTACTAATCGGACTTAAAAGCCTACAGTATGTCAGTGTACATTTTGCAATTATATTGCATTATAACTGCCATAACCTGGTCAGATGCCATTTTTTCAACTCCCCTGAAAACATGCCCAATCAAGTAGTTTCAAAACAAAAAAGCAGCTGAAATTCGGTATCGCAACAGTTTGTAATGAAGACTATGGCCAAGAATTGGTTAAGGCTGTCTGATTTCTAACAGTACATTAGTAGGCTACAGAACTGGATTCAGTGCACGTAATCCGAAAAGAATGAAATGTTAACGGGAGCTTAGAGTCCTCCCAATGACAGGCAATTCTTCAACCTAGTATGCAGCTAACGTAATTCCATAAAATGTGTGTGTGCAAACTGGAAACCAACATGGACCCACATTGTGCAGAATTAAACAGAAGTGTGTTATTTCTCCCAATGTACAACTATCTCAAGCCTGGACTTTAAGCAAGGTTTTAAGCTGAAACGTCATGATTTCTTTCTCAGCAGGGTTAAGTGAAACAGATACCCAGTGACTGGGTGGCTTGGGAAGAACACTTGGAGACGGCGGCTCACTGAACTTTGCTCCAGCATAGTTCTGATTGGCTTGAGGCATGAAGAGTGAGTGGGAGAAAGCTGGGTTCCAATTCTGATTAGCTGTAAAATGCAGTGGGTTCTTTCCCCCATTTTGAATGGCCTGCCATGCTACAGAAGATGAATTGCACCCATGGATCCTCTCTTTTTTATGGATTTTCTTCATCTGGGAATTCTGGTCTTTGCTCTTTTTCCTGTTGTTCAGTTGTTGATGATTCTTAGCAGCATTTCTAGGCTGACTAGATGGAACGTTGAACCTTTCTCCACCTCCCATCTTCAACTTAAGTGTCACCTACCAAGAGAGTAGATTCAATTCTCAGAAGAGAAGTATTTTCTCGGATATTCAGGCAGAATGACCTTGCCATTGCATATCAAATAAAAAGCAAATTACAGGGTCAGAAAACTTGAAAATACACAATATGGAGGCAGTTGGACATATTGATTTTGCATAGCAGTTACATATATAGGGGTACCTCGCTTTACGAAATTAATGCGTTCCCTGCGAAGTTTCATAGTACGAAAAATTCGTTAAGTGAATTTCCCATATGAATGCAGTGACTGCAACTTCCCATACAAATGAATTGAAAACAGAAATTTGTAAAGCAAAATGCAATTTCCAATAGGAATGCATTGAAAACCAATTAATCCGTTCTGAAAAATATTCGTAAAGTGAGTCATTATTTTCAACAGCTTTTCATTCCCAAAGTGAAAATTACATTAACCAAAGTGCTCATAAAGCGGGGTACCACTGTATATATAACTGTTATGCAAAATCCAGGGCAAAAAAAGAGCTTGTTTATAATCAAGCATTTTGCTGCCAGAAAGGAGCACACCTGAAGGCTTAGGACTACTAGATTTCCTGGTACAACACACTAAGATGTTTTAAAATTTTTGTAATCCCCTGGTTAGGTTAGTGTGTTGTTGTTTTTTTAAAAAAGGAACACATCTTACTTCCCTTCATAGCTGAAATGTTTGAAGTGGCAGCCATGTTAGTCTGCAAGTATATCAGAATAAAGAAAACAAAACAGCAAAAAAAGACAAAAAATGTTGTGGTACCTTTAAAGACTAACTCTTATATTTAAATGTGAGCTTTCATGGATCATGCTCACATTTAAATACAGGAGTTAATCTTTAAGGTGCCACAAAATTGTTTGTATTTTTTGTTTGCTAATTTGTTTTGTTTACTCTGATAGCTTAACTTTCCATTTCCATAAAAGGCCTAGTGTTTCCTTGTAAAACCAACTAGTCCTACACCACTAGGCATAAAACAGGGTTCTCAACCTACGGCCTGGATGCAGCCCGCCTCTGCCACATCCAGAAGTGCCATGAGTGGCAGGCATGGCAAAATGGACGTCCGGCCCCCAAAGCGGTCTGATGGAGTGTGACCCGGCTCTCAGCTTTAAAAGGTCAAGAACCCATGGCATAAAGCAACTACTAGAAAGGCCAGCAATCAGATGGGAAGACCAGTTCAGGGCAAATTTCATTTAAAAGTTATCTTTCAAATGCCAAGGTCTCATCTTTACCTTTCAGTTCTCTTTTCAGATTCCAGAGTCTCCACTCCTTGCTCTCTTTCTCGCTGCCAGACCTGAAAGAATAGATGCTGACTCCTGTTATATTCCTTGGTATGGCTAGAGATGAGAGTTCTCATCGGCCGATTTGTTGTTTTCAGCCAAGAAGCCAAGTCCAACATCGGATTCTTGGCACTCAGGCTTCAAGGGTAGAGATCCCAGCTCTGAAAAGACAAAAAAGATTTGAACAATGACAAATTCAAGGTAGCACCCAGTAAAGGAGCACAGTTCAGGAATCAAGTTCTAAAATTTTCTCTTTTAAAAGAGACTGGGATAGATTTGTCTCTTCACACAGGTGCAAATATAAATTAACTGATTCCAGCTGTGGGTTTTAGATTAACAGCCATAAATTTTCAGTGAGGCCCATTTCTTCATGGGTTTACTTGGAAGCCTCACTATGTTCAAACAAAGGTTATTCAAAAGTAAATGTACACGGGTTTATATGCTTTGTCCAACAAAATTAAAAAGAAAACATCAAGGCTTTTTAAAAAAGAGTTATGCCAGTCTAGCACATGTTTCCAAGAGCTACTGATTTAATAATTATACAGCCAGCTATAACTTTATTAATCTGGCATATCTGTTTCTATGTCAACAGAATCGGACCAACATACATTGGCTACATTCAAATCTCCTAAGTATTTAACACAATATATGTCTTCCAAATACTTGTTACGGTTGGTCTTTGGACACATACAAGCAACTCTGAAATCATCCCACCTATTGCCTACAAAAAATGAAAAACTAACACCGAGGCATATAGGTTCATCTAGTATGGTACTACAACTCGATATGGTTCCACATTCTTCCTACTTGCACATCACCTGGTTCTTAATGGGAGAAAGCAGAAATAGAACCTGGAAACTTCATGCAAAGCAACTCTCCTTTCAACAAAATTACATGGCAAAAACTTCTCCCCACCCCCTAAAAATCAAAGTTTTCTCCTGTTTCCTCTCACATATTGCCACAGATACTGTATAAAGAGATGCACATTTATCTATTTTATGATATAAATATACAAAACAGAATAGAGCCACAGCCTTGAGTTTGCAAAATCTGAGCAAAGGCTGTTAGGACTTTTTACATGTCTCTCATTTATATTGGTTGCCATATAACCTGCTGGCACGTAACAACAAACTCAAAACAGTCATGGTTGCATCCAACCTTAAGTAAGATAGGGAACCAAGACTTGACATTTAGCAGTAAACTTACCTAATTGTACACAGATCTCTACCGTAATTTACATTAGCTGACTGGAAAGTTTGATGGTTTAGGTATGTGGCTGCGGAGGCAGAAGTTGGGAATTCAATTCCCCTTTTCTTGGGAGAAAACCCATTTTGTGTAGCTTTAAGCAAATTGCCCAGTTCCTGGGAACCCCCAGGAGTATGGAATGGTAAACCTGTTTGAAGTGGTAGCCATGTTGGTCTGTGCAAGCATATCACAGAGTAAACAACAGCAAAAAAAAAAAAAAGACAGAATGTTGTGGCACCTTAAAGACTAATTCCTGTATTTTAATGTGAGCTTTCATGGACCAAGTCTGATGAAGTGGTTTCTTTTTGCTGTTGTTTTGTTTACTCTCTGGTAAACCTTCTGGATTCTCTACCTGGAAAACCCTAGCAATGGTTGTCATATGTTGGAATCAACTACAGGTATTATTAATTTACACCAGACCTTCCCAATCTGATCCCTTCCATATGTGTTCAACTATAAACCTAAGCCAGTATAGTATACACATGCTGACTGTGGAAAATGAAGATTTATAGTGCAGCATGTTTGGGAGATAACATCAGGCTAGAAAAGGCTAGTTTACTTAGACAGGCACATTTCAAACCTGCTAAAACTTCCATCATCTTCCTTCAACCTTTTTAAAGAGCCAACTGTGTTAGTACAAAAAAATCAAGGAAAATGGGAGGTGGGGGGGGGTGTACTGGTAGGAAATATCTCCATTTTTTCCTAGTTAAAAAAAAAGCAGGAAAAAGACATTTTCCTGATATTTCCACCACACTTCACCTTTCTGTATGTTGCTCTGTTGCATCAAAACCCACAAAGAACCTCGTGACACCTTTATGACTGAAAAGTTTTATTTATTTATTTATTCTATTTATACCCTGCCCATCTAGATTTTCCTACTTTGGGCAGCTAACACATTAAAAAGTCACACATTTTAAAAAATAATACTGTGTGTGTGTGTGAGAAACAAAAGTTACAAAAAATACAACTTTACACAATTTCTTTTGGCAAAAATAAGCCATGTGACCATGCATGAAACCTATTGCCTTTCCCCTGTGATTGTTTGAGATTTCTTTTGTTGTCTCCTCTAGGCTTCCTTTGCTCACTTCCATTGCCAAGACAAGAACAAGTAGATGAAAAGAAAGGAAATATCTCTTACACAAAACTACACAGATTTTTATAACTTTGCATCAAAGGCAATTTACTAGCATTTTTTTTGACACCGACTCATTTGTTATCTCTACTGGAGGAAGAAAAGAAACGGTCCTAGATTGCAAACCAAAGAGGAATTTTTAGCCACCCTCCATGCGCCTCATCTCATATCTACTAGATTCCTCCTCCAAAGGTCGCTGTGGTCAGCCTGACACACAATCACAAGGGGAATTTCCAAAGCTACAATCACGGAAACGAAAGAGACAAGGAAGCAGAAAGCATTTTTCGCTCCTGATCAAATCTGGCCGTCGCACTGCCCTCGAGTCCCTTCCAGCCTCCAGTAGCCAAATCCGTAGTAATTTGGAATAAAAGTGAGTTGTTCAAAACATCAACGCCAGGAAGTTTCCGCAGCGCAGCCGAACAAAGATTTCAATACAGGGATCTAGTGCGATCATCTCTGCCCAGATCACACTGGATCTCCACTCGCTCCACAAAGGGGGGTTTAACAAACCCCCAGCCTAAACAACCAAAAACAACTGCCTCCATACACAGCCCAAGATTTCTCGTTTCCCAACCAGAAAAAGAACTTAAATAAAAATTCATTCAGTTTACCGCAAAGAAAACCACCTTTGTCTGAGATTAAACAGAACAGAAAAAAAGAAGAAGAAAAATGTTGTCACACCTTAAAAACTAACTCCTGTATTTAAATGTGAGCTTTCGTGGCCCAAATCCACTTCGTCAGGGCATGAATTTATACATATTAAGTGGGAGTACAGAGGTACACAATGGTTTGTTTGTTGGTACAAGAAACTAGACTCGGTCCACGAAAGCTCACATTTAAATACTGGAGTTAGTCTTTAAGGTGCCACATTTTTTGTCTCTTTTTTGCTGTTGTTTTTGTTTAATCTCAGATGTTTTAAATAACGTCAACGTTTATTATTACCTGAGCGGAGTTTCTCCAGCGAAAAAATTTTCAATCCAGAATAATATCTGACACGAATTTATTATTATTATTTACTAATTTATTATTATTACTACTATTATTACTACTACTGAAGTCTTCTGGCTACCTTACGTGGCTCACACGAGTAAAAAGATACAGGAGAGAGCCACCGAAGTCCTCCAATTATATTTGTTTTGTGGGTTTCCTTCCTTTATCCCCCGCTTCCTGGCATATAAACCCCCCACTAAACTTTTATTCCCACATGAACACGGAGGGAAGGAGGCTCCAGTTATCAACTTCCATTCGTCAAAAGGCAGGACTAAAAGGCCTTACAAACCTTACCTCGGCTTTTACCTTCCTGCCGCCTCCAAAGGAGCCGAGAGGTCCCCAAGCAAAGACCCACTTTGTACTTGCCCAGTGGGACAACGCAAACATGGCGGCACACCCCTTTTGTTTCCCTCTCCTCCGACCTCCCTGTTCGCCGCCACACTAAAACGGTCAGGACCACACCAGTCCTCCCTGCCTTACCTCCTAGGCACAACTTCACACACACACAGCCCTGCTCCTCGCTCAGCCTCGCCTGTCCCTCTCGCTTTCCACAAGCAAACTCCTTCACACAAAATGGCGGCCTCCTTCCCAGGGAAGGATGGGAGGGACAGGACAGGACCACGCCCCCCAAGAGCCCGCCCTTTCTTCGTTCGAGCGGCCAATCGGAATCGCGTCCGCCTGTTGCTAGGGTTGGGAGGGCGTGGGTTGGAGGGAAGGCAAAAGGGGAGGAGGCAGAGGACGCAGGAGGGGCTGTGCTGTTGTTGTTGAATTTGAATTTTCCCTGGGCGTGTCGGGAAAATAAACGGTTGCTGGAGGACCCTGAGGGTCTGAAGCGGTGAGGCGGACAAAGTGGTCCTTTATTCGCCTCAGACTTCCAAATTCTAAACCCAAAACATATCCCGTTACTAACCTTGAATTGTAGGAAGTCCAGAATATTGTTTATCAAGAGTAAATAAAACAAAAACCATTATGGCACCTTAAAAGCTAACTACTGTATTTTAATGTTAGCTTTCATAGACCAAGTCCGCTTCCTTACAGTTGGACTTCATTGTGGGTTGCCCAGGTCACTGATTGGACAGCTACCTTTCCCAATGGGCTTGTCGGGCTATGAAAACAAGCTCGAGACCAACCTGGCTCGACCGGAAAGGATATTGGGTACGGGCCAATAGTAATAGGGAGCAGTAGTGACTCCATGTTTCCTTGGTTGGGGTGCTGAGAGTAGTGGGACAGAAGTCAGCCAAATGTCACAATGCCTAGTAAACAGCATACAGTATCTGGCTCACGTCCACGAACTGAGCTGAGCAAAAGCAAACCGCAGCTAGACCAAACAAGTTATGCATAGGTACACAGAGTCTTCTAGGACTTAGATAAGGCAGGAACAGTGAGTCATGCTACATCTGCTGATTATTCTGCATATGTCGAACCTAGGCACGCAGTACTTTCTTAGGCTGGCAAATGTACCTTAGCTAGCAACATGCTACGTAAGCAAGCCTTTTGTTATAGGGGTCATGTGCAGTCTGCGCAAGTGATCCAGAATGCTAGTTAATAAATATAGAGCACCCAAGGACTCGGGACTGGTTTTTTTACCATCATACATCAGTCTCACGTGCCTTCCTTGAGTTCAGCACCTCGACTCCCACGGACCATTACAACATAAGGTGTCTACTCAGGAGTAGCGGAGCAGTTCTGATTGGAAAGCATCTCCGATCGAAACTCAGTACAGTCTCAAGGGAGGCAGCACTCTCACACACCAGCAAACCTCACACATAGGAACGGACACGTTCCAAAGCTGGGGAAAGCCAAGATCCAGAAGCAACGGGATAGGATACTGCCTTAAGCGGGAGCCCAGGGCACCTGCCGACATCATTGCAACCTGGAGCAAATGTAGACAGATCATTTAAGTATTTAGTCCAGTCCGAGTAGAGACCCAAAATCCACTAGTTTATGCCCCACTGTGTCTCTACCCGACCATCCAACACCAGCATGGGGGCAGGGAGGACTTAGAAAGCCTAAGCACTTCAAGGGCAGTCAGGAGTCCTCCCCAACAGAGGAGTGAAAAACATCAATACAAGGGGATATCGCCAGCAGCGCAATTAGCTAAAACACAGCTGCTGTGTTCAGCCTGCCTTGAGGCAGACACATTTTTGAGCAGACAGACTATTGTCCACATGCCCGCCTTCTGCAGACTGCTCCCGGAGACCTACACAGCCGTTGGCAGCATGGGACTCTGGGGCAGATACACTAAGGAACTCAAGACCAGAGCAGTGTAGAAGAAGGCGCTTGTTTCCAGTGTGGGAAGATGGGGCACCCTAAAAGAGAATGCGGTCAAGACCAGGCAGCAGAGGGAGAGGCAGCTCTTCGAGGAGCTGTTTGAATAAGCCTACCGCCAAGTGCCCATGTTGCCATCAGGGCTTCCACTGGGCCAGCCAGTGTCCAGCAATAGATACCCCAAGCATTCCTGAGGCACAGGCAGAAACTGACTTGTCTTGTCTCAAAGTAGCGCAGAAATAGCACAGAAACTCAGTAAGAGTTTAAGCCCAGAGGGTACAGCCATCTGAGAATTGCCTAGATTAGGCAGCGAGGAATTATTTCTTCATGTTTTAGGTGTGTTATCCATATTTGAAATGCCTGAATTTGAGGATGCATGCATGGTGCACCAGTATGATTGTATATGTGTTCGAATGATTGTGTTATAATGTTGCGACATTAAATGTGAAATGCCAGGTATTGTGTTCTAGACAGTTACCTCTATTCATGTGTAAAATACATTGCTTTCAATGGCCGCTGAGGGGTTACCCCAGCCCTGGTCCCTGGCTGCCTGCTTGAGCAACAGGGACGAGCGGGGGGGAGGGGGAAATTCCAGCTCGAGAAAGAGGCTGGAGCAACCCCCCCTCCCTCTCAGCCAAGCCGGTTCTTCAAACGAAGGCTTTTTCCTTCTTAAAGGAATTAAGCTGTAACTCCCTCATTCCAAAATCCACTTGACAGATTGAGTACCCAGGGCATAGGAAGAAAGAGTAGGGGGAAAATTCTAGCCCAAGAAAGGGGCAGGAATGACCCCCCCCCCTTCCTCTCAGCCAAACCTGTCTTTAAAGTGCACAGGGGACCTTTTCCTTCTTCCAAGGATTGGGCTGCAACTTTCACACTTTCAGACATGATTGGGAAATGCAAGTGAGGAGAAAGATAAGGAGAAGGTAGAGGAAGAGAGGTGGAGTGAAAGTGACAGTAAGTTAAGAGAAGGAAAGAAGTGTCAGCGAGACTAGAAGCAGGAGCAAAGAAAGGAAGCAGAAGTCGGAGCAAGGGCAAAGATAAGTCAAAAGGGAGGAAGAGAAGCAGGGATGTTAGTAGAAGCGACAGAAGTAAAAGGCACAGATTGGGAAATGTAAAGTGAGAAAATTTGGCCTCATGGAAAACCTTTGCTGGAGCAGGAGAGGCAGTCTTTTCACAGCGTCGCGAACTGTGGACGGACCACCCCTCTGAGTTTCTTTTCACCCAGCTAGTGTCTTCTCCAAAAAGGAAAAATTTTCATGGAATCTGGAGCCCCTGATTCTCCAAAATCTTCATATCATATGTCTCATTTCTGGTTAATGCATATTAATATTGTCTAAGTAACTGTCTAACGTTTTTAGGAATATAGTATGAAATTACAGGCTCAAGTTTTGCATGAAATCTGACCCCGACACATCAGTTAATGGAACTTTGATCTAGATAAAAGGTTTCTAACCCTCTGTGTTATGAACAAAAGGTCATGACTTGAATTTATTTCCACAGCAATGCCTAATCCATTTAGATGACATGAATAATGCCTTTGTTTTTGCAAACTTTTCTCCAAAGTGCCACGTTTTAATGACAATTTATTTCCTTGCAATCTTGGGACCAAGTCCAAATCTTTTGTGTATGGTATAATATTAGTGTTTATTTTGCAGCTACTTCGGTTAATTAACCTTTCATGGACACTGGTTGTTATCTTTCTCCACAGCGAAAGGAATTCAAGGGAGTGATAACTGATAACATGTTTCTTCATTCTAATGTTTTCTGCCAAAGATTATTCTTCTAGTTTGTTTGTCCTTCTGAAGTTTTAGTCTGCCATTTTACAGGGGGGAAAAAGTTTTGCCTAGCTCCTGGGATAGTGCAGAGAGCAAAGAAATCTTGTGCAAAACCAGTTTTGCATAAGATCCGTATTTCACACTCAGGAGAACTCCAGCAACAATTCTGGGGAACTGTTTTTGTACTAAGTCCTTCTTCTGCAGCAGGAGTTGGCAGTTACAGTCATTCACATTTCAGGACACGATTTGGCCAAAATAATTGTGTCTATCAATACAGGGCTTTGTTGTTGTTATTCAGCCCTATGCTCATTGTGTCTACGATACCATCTAGATACCATCTGGCCATCTCATCTTTGGCCATACGCTTCTTTTACCCTCCATCTTCCCCAGCATCAAGGCTTTCTCAAGTGAATCCTCTCTTCTAATTTGATATCATCTTCATCTTTGTTATTTGTCCTGCTAAGGAGAAGTCAGGGCTAATCTCTTCTAATACCTATTTGTTCTCCTCGCTGTCCAGAGGACTCTCGGAGCTCTCCTCTAGCACCACATCTCAAGGCATCTATTTTTCTTTGTTCAGCCTTTCTAATGGTCCAGCTCTCACAGCCATACATTGCCATCAGAAATACCATTGGTTTGATTATGCAGGCCTTTGTTTGCAGTAAGATATCTCTACTTTTCATTATTTTCCCTAGGTTTTTCATAGCTTGTCTCCTAAGAGACAGTCGCCTTTTAGTTTCATGGCTGCAATCCCCATTTGCAGGGATCTTCACTCCTAAAACAGCAAAATCTGTTACTGCTTTTACTTCTTTCCCATCTATTTTCCAGGGACTGATATGGCCTGTTGCCATTATTTTGCTTTTCTTCATGTTGAGTCTCAGGCCAGCTTATCCTGCACAGGCGGAATGAATCAGCTCACACTGTTTTTTCTTTTAGACAGTAAAGAAAGGGGGAAGTACCCCCTGCATCTACAGCTAATGCTCAGTCATATTATTGCAAAACTAACTTTCTCAAAGCTGCGTCGCAGCTAGTCTTTCTCTCCCTAATGCAGGTCAATCCCTGAAAGCCCAGTCGGAACCACCACCTCGAGAAACCAAACCCATTAGGCGCAAGAATTGCCTAAAGATGACATCAGCTGTCCATAAGATGATTTTGGCATGCTTCTTACTTCAAGGGGGGTGGATTTGGGATTGGACATTTTGCATACACATTGGACATTTTGCACACACAAAATGGACATGCAATGCTACTTTCATGAACAATGCTTTCAGTGAACACATTATCTTGCCTAAAATGGACTGTCACCTTCTATGGACATTTTGAGTTAAAATTCAGACCAAAAGGACAATTCATAAAATACTTAAAGAGTTTCACCACAGAAGCTCAAGGACAACAGATGAATGTCTACTGCCATTTGCTTATATTATAACATATGCAATGTCCTTTTCATGCCTTTGTACCATGTTCAAATGGGTTTCTCAAGGGTTAATTCTTGTATACATAATTGCTTGTTACTCACACATTTGCCCTATTTGATGTTACCCTCACTAGGAGACATCCTGGTCACGGGTGGGAGAAAAATCACAGGGCCACACCGAAGGTTAAGCTTCCTGGAACCAGAGTAACCTCTGGCTATTGTATTTCATTATCTCAGTGTCAATCACATCTCTATTGTGTTAGAGAAGCATTTGCATAGTTACCAGAAAAGGTCACTTTGCAAATTAGCCTAAGAAATTACCAGTTCTGCCACCGGGAGGGCGGGGGGAGAGGTTAATTCCTCCAGTTAAGATTAATGACACAACTCATCACATTGTCTTGCTAACAGAAAGCAAGCCACAGTCTTTACCTACAATTCCCTGATGGTTGCCTTATTCCCTTCCTTGCTTTTGGGGGGATGGATCCAGGCTTCTTCAGGGGACTTGACACCTGGCAGGGACTTAACGCCAGGCTCCAGTACAACATTTGGAAGAGACTTGCCAACCAATCTGACTTTTGCCTTGAACAAAACATAGACCCTGCTTCGCTTTTGAGCACTTGCCTTATTCCAGTCTGCCATGCTTTGGGCAAGCAGGCTGGGAATATTGAATGGGTGCCTGAACAGGTATTTGGACGCTATTGCCATACTCAGGTAACAAAAACTTTGCCCACTGATGCAGTCACTCTAGTCACACCCCAAGTGGCCATCAGCCCAAACACACCTTATGGCTGGCCGTCCCTCAGTTGAGGGGCGGCACCCCCATTACCTTAGCCCCGTTAAAGAGACTTGGAAATGTAATCACTCAGACATTATTGGTATAATGTACAGACATGTTATTTTGCCCACACAATGGTCTTTCACTTGTAATCAGCATACTTGGATATACCTGCCAATGTATCAGATTCATATTGCTGTATAAGTCATTTAACACTGGTTCTCCCAAAAAGGGAAATGCTTACACCACACCGAGCCGCACCACGGCCAGCACGGATCACACAAGCAGTCCAGCTCGACGAAACCTGCGCCCTGGCCAAAGGTCTCAATCACACTTCTACAGCTATAGCTTTACTTAATCAGGAGCAAATAGAAATTAGACACGCAGTATTGGATAATTGCACAGCAATTGATTACTTGCTTCTCCATCACTTAGGATGTGAAGCAGTACACCACATGTGTTGCTTCAATCTCACAGACAACTCCCACAGAATCCAAAGTCAAATCATTGACTTGGACAAAATAGTCACACACATTCAACCGGACACCAATTGGGGGTGTTTGGAATGAGCTCTGGTCCTGGGTGCCATGGAACTGGCTACTAACAATGCTTATAGTCACCGCTGGCATTGTGGTAGTGGGAGTCATGCTATGCTGCTTTTGCGCAATGCATCCCCTCGTTCCTATCCATGTGCCACCCAGGACAGAGACCCCTAAGAAGCAATCACGTCTTGACAGCTTATGTCCTACGTCTGCCAGGTTCTCAGCCAAGTCGCTTTAGAAAATAAAGAAAAGGGAATTGTGGGTTGTCCAGGTCACTGATTGGACAGCTACCTTTCCTAATGGGCTTGTCGGGCTATGAAAACAAGCTTGAGACCAACCTGGCTTGACCGGAAAGGAAATTGGGTACGGGCCAATAGTAATAGGGAGCAGTAGTGACTCCATGTTTCCTTGGCTGGGGTGCTGAGAGTAGTGGGACAGAAGTCAGCCAAATGTCACAATGCCTAGTAAACAGCATACAGTATCTGGCTCACGTCCACGAACTGAGCTGAGCAAAAGCAAACCGCAGCTAGACCAAACAAGCTATGCATAGGTACACAGAGTCTTCTAGGACTTAGATAAGGCAGTAACAGTGAGTCTTGCTACATCTGCTGATTAGTCTGCCTATGTTGAACCTAGGCACCCAGTACTTTCTTTTTTTAAAAAAAAATAATTTTTATTAAATTTTAACATAGATACAATATATAAAGACATACATCAAATTCACATCCAGTAATAACACTATATTTCAGTTGTGACTCGATATTATATTACTTCCCCCTTCCATTTCTCTCCTTGGTACTAAATTTTTATCAATGTCATTTATAATTTTTCCAAATCTAAATTTTTAAATTTTCACCATCTATTTGTACATTTCATAATCTCTAATATATCATATATCCACTGAGTCACCCTACTACTTCGTAATATCAATACAGAAATGACATAACTAAATTTTAAAAATAATAAATTTAAAACAAAAACAAAAATAAAACAAAAAGATTAACCACCCTGTGTTATATACATTGCCCTGGAGAGCATGGAGTAACATTATGGAATCATTCCCAAAAACCCTTGTGAGCGGGTGCAGGTCTATTCAGCTCTTCTCCCCTCAAAGAGTAATCCACAAAAGTTTTCCAAATCTTCCAGAATCTATTTTCTTTAATAATCCCCTTTTTCATATTTATCTCATATGTTAACTTATCATTCAATGCTAATTCCCACATTTCCTTATACCATTCCTCAATTTTTATAATCACATCATTTTTCCATTTTCTCGCAATACACAATCTACCCGTTGTCAGCATTATTTCAAGCAATGCTTTTTTATCTTTACTTATATTTATATCTTCCACATCTGTCAGCATGATGGTATTTGCACTCAGTTTGATTTTTGTTCCCATAATTTCATTTATCTCATTCTCAATACCTTCCCAAAAATCCTTTACAACCTTACATCTCTACCACATATGTTCATATGTACCCAATGCACTCTTACAACGGCAACACATTTTATCATTTTTTTAATCTATCTGATGCAATCTCACCGGTGTCAAATACCATCTCCACAACATTTTGTAATTGTGCTCCTTTACTCTAACTGACAGAGTTCTCATAAATCTTTTCTTCCATTTATTTTTCCAGTTTTGCTTCAAGATCCTGTTCCCATCTCGCTTTCAGCTCCTCTTGTGGATTACCTTCCTTATTTATCATTATATATATTTTACTCACCAGCCCCTTTATACCACTTTGTCCCTTTCTTATTTTCAAAACTAAATCTTCAAACTCAGTCTTCCCTCTTTCTAATCCGGCCTCATTCATAAATTTACAATTCCACTTATTTACCATTTTTATCTGAAACCAATTTAATTTCAATTGTGCATACAAATTTATTTTTCTCTCGTTGTCTCTACATGCCCGTATCCAATCTTTCAACAGGAAAACTTCATTCTTATCCAATACTTCTTTAACCCTTTTATTAATTCTTATTGGAAAATTTGCAATATCCTCCAATTCAATAATAGGAGAAATATCTGGTACCAACACCTTTCTCACTTTTTTCCATGTTCCCAATATTGTCGTCATCATTTTATTTTTAGTATTTACTTTCCCGATGTCGCCTCCTACAAAGACTATTTTTCCCATATAACTAAGTTCTTTCATTTCAATTTCTTCCCAAATTGCCTTTTCCCTTGCTAAGATCTTCACAACGTTCTTAATTTGAAAAGCTCGATAACATGTTATTAAATTTGGCATTCCTAACCCACCATGTTTTTGAGGTAAGTACCAAAACTTTTTTGCTAATCTAGATCTTTTTTCCCCATTACAAAAGTTATTAATCATTATTTGGAACTCATTAATTTCCTTATCCTTAAGTTGAATTGGGAGTGCATCAAATAAAAAATTAATTCTTGGTAATAACATCATTTTACTTATTGCTATTCTTCCAAACCAGGACAACTTTAATTTTTGTAACCCTTGTATTCTATCCTTGATTTCTTTTTTCAATCTTACATAATTCAATTTGTTAAGATCTTCAAATTTGTTTGAAATATTTATCCCTAAATATTTCAAATTGTCCTTAATTTGTAGATTACCCTTTCCTTTTATCTTTTGTTGATCTTCTTTGCTCATATTATATAGAATCATTTCTGATTTATTCTCAAACCCGTAATATCTTCAAAGTCCTTTAATAACTCTTGTATTCTATCCAATGCCCTTACAGGATGTTTAGTTATTATTAGAGTATCATCCGCATAAAGATTTATCTTATTACCTAAAACCCCTTCTATTTCCTTATCTTCCCTTATAGCTTTTGCCAACATTTCCATTGCCATGATAAATAAAATTGGCGAAAGTGGGCAGCCCTGCCTAGTACCTGCTTCTAATTTCACTTCTTCTGTGTCCTCATCGTTTACTCTAACTGTTGCGGCACCTTGCTGATATAGTTGTTCTATTGTCTTCCTAAATTTATCTCCAAATCCATAGCATTTGATTATCTCATTAATTGTTACCCATTGTAAAGAATCAAATGCTTTGAAAATATCTAATGATAATAGTCCTACTTTTTCTTTTGTTTGTCCAACCACATCTATTAAATCTATAACTCTTCTTGTCAAGTCCGACATATGTCTACCCACCTGATCCTCATTTATATAGCTGCCCATAAACTTGTTCAATCTATTAGCCAATATCGCTGTGAAGATCTTAGCATCCTGGTTTATCAATGAAATTGGTCTATATGATTCAACTTTTTCCAAATCCTTCCCGGGTTTTGGCAATAACACTATTATGGTCCTATACCATGAAGTCAGAATTTGTCCACCTTCCAATATATAGTTATAAAGTTTAGTCAATTTTGGAACCACTAAATCTTTAAACTCCTTATAAAATTCAGCCGATAATCCATCTTCACCAGGCGCTTTATCTGTTTTTAATCTAGCAATAACCTCTTTTATTTCCTTTTCCATTATCCTATCTTCCATTCTATTCCTGTGTTCCTGATCTATCTTATTAATTATTAGTTTCTCCAATTGTTTTTTAAATTTTATCTCATCTATCTTCTTTTTTGCATATAACTCCTGATAAAAATCCTTCACGATTTAACATTTATCTCCAGTTCTATTACATCTAACCCCATCTTTTCTAGTCAAAACTCCAATTTCCCTTTTTTCTCTTTTTTTTCTTGCAGCCCTTGCTAATAATTTTGAATTCTTATTACTGTATTCAAAAAATTCTCTTTTTAAATATACCAAGTCTCTTTTTACCTTATCTATATCTTTTCCTATCAATTCAGTCTTTAATCTTTGTAAGTTATCAAAAACCTTCTTATCCTTAGTTCTTGCATGTTGTTCTTGTAAATGTTTTATCTCATTCTCAATTTTATCCTGTTCCACTTTATGTTGTTTATTCCTAAAACTAGCCAATTTAATACTTTCCCCTCTAAAAACCGACTTCATGGCATCCCATACCACATTAAAGTTCACCTCATCTGTGTCATTCCAATACCAACTCTCCTTCCAATTCTCCATTATTTGTTCTTTAAATTTAGGTTCCTTATATAATTTTGCATCATATCTCCAGACCCTTCTTTTTTTCTTCCGATCCTCTATCCTCAACTCTATCATCATTTTTGCATGGTCTGATTCCTTGAAAATACCTACATCTACCTCATCTATGCTTTTGATTATATTCTCTGTTACAAATACATAGTCTATTCTAGAATATGAATTGTGTACATGTGAAAAATAAGTGTAAACCCTTTCCGACCCCTTAAACTCTCTCCATGTGTCCTTCAATCCTAACGCAGTCAACCAATTATCCAAAATCGGCTTCTTAGTTCTTTTCCCACATCTTAGTAGATTTGTACAATCTAGATTTGACCTTATTAAGTTGAAGTCTCCAGCCACTATCATTTTAGTCATTCTTTCTTTCTCTAATATTTTGTACATTTTCTCTAGAAAGGCCTCTTGCTGATCATTTGTAGCATATATATATTCACCAATGTTATTTCTTCCTCATCAATCTTTCCTTTTACTATCAGATATCTGCCCTCCGGATCGGAAATACTACTTGTCATTTCAAAGCCCAACCGAGTCGAAATCAAAATAGCCACCCCTCTTGTCTTTGAGGTACCAAATGATTTTTCATAGTACTTTCTTAGGCTGGTAAATGTACCTTAGCCAGCAACATGCTACGTAAGCAAGCCTTCTGTTATGGGGTCATGTGCAGTCTGTGCGCAAGTGATCCAGAATGCAAGTTAATAAATATAGACCACCTGAGGACTCGGGACTGGCTTTTTTACCATCATACATCAGTCTTGCATGCCTTCCTTGAGTTCAGCACCTTGACTCCCATGGACCATTACAACACTTCATGGCATTAATTTATTTATTTATATACAGTAGATTTATATACTGCCCCAATCAATAGACTCTGGGCGGTGTGGGCGGTCTGGGATGGGAGGGACAGGACAGGACAATGCCTCCCGAGAGCCCGCCCTTTCTTCGTTCGAGCGGCCAATTGGAATCGCGTCCGCCTGTTGCTAGGGTTGGGAGGGCGTGGGTTGGAGGGAAGGCAAAAGGGGAGGAGGCAGATGCCACCGGGGGGGGGGGCTGTGCTGTTGTTGTTGAATTTGAATTTTCCCTGGGCGTGTCCAGCAAACATCTCACTCAGCAACAATTGAAAAACAATATAAAACCATGTAAAAGCCCTTCCAACATAATAATGCTGCCCCCCTGTAGTGATGAGAAAGACACACGCACATGCAAGGTCGGGTCATGGGTGAGGCGATGCTGAAAGATCGCAGACCTCCCTTTTATTCCTGAGAAACCTTGACACGTGCGTACCTAGTGCAATCGCACGAATGTGACAAAACTGATAGGAAGACAGGGTTGAGAATAGGGTGTTGCATACATCGGTATATCGGAGGATGCACATTGGATAACTGCCAGAGAGAGCAACCCAGATGGTCAGGGGCTGATAAGAGGTTTGAGGAGGAAACGTGTGATGGCTCTGATAGGGATACACTTACGTCAGCTCCTGCCAGGAAGCGGCCAAACGGGTGTTGCCTGTGGGTGGACCCCGAGCTGAGCAAACAGCCCAGCCTCTCCCTTTCAGGAGCTGACGAGGGCCAGGGCTAATGGTTTCTCCTAAGTGTGGGGGGTACTTTTGGGAGCAAAGGTAGAGTGTCACCTCTTCAGCCCCACGCTGTGCCTTATTGATCTCTCAAAATGTTGTGTTTTGAAACTGACATCTTCTTGAAAAAAGGTACTTAGTTTGAATAGCTGTCATCCAGGACCAGTTACTTCCCTGTAAATAGTTTAACCATGGTTTTCCTCCAATGAACGTCTGTATATTTCTGATCCGTGTTTTAACCAATCGGTTCTAAGCCCGTCAAAATGTATCTATAATTGTATGCTTCACTTGTATAACTATGTCCTTGTTTCTGCCCTGAGCCAAGTTGTGTTGTGCAAGCAATAAAGCAGAATCACTTGTGTTTGACTCAACTAATGCTGGTCTCTGTCGTCCTTGCACCGAACACAACATTGGTGACAAAGGTGGGATGGCTGCCGCTCCGACTTCATTTGGGCCCTTCGATGTATCCAAGACGGAGACATGGCTGCTTTATGAAATCCAATTCAAGAACTTTATTATCGCCAACATAGTTAAGCCAGAGGAACAGAAGGCGATGTTCCTGGCAAACTGCGGCATTCCCACTCTGAAGCTGCTGGTGCATTTTGCTTATGCTAAGGGAGCTGAAAGACACCACCTTAAAAGACATTCTCTCAATGCTGCGGGATCATCTTATACGAAAGGTCTCGATCTTCCCTGAAAGGGTGGCCTTTTACTGCTGGAACCAAAGGCCAGGAGAGTCTGTTGCTGATTTTGTCGCTGCCATCCACCTCGCAGCTGGCCCATGTAAATGGCCAGACCTAGAAGATGCTCTCCATGACCATTTGCTGATGGGCATCAGGGATGAGGCAGTTCAGCAGCACCAAATGAAGAGAGAAAGCCTGATGTTCACACAGGCTAATGAAGAGGCCTTAGCATCAGAGGCTGCTCACGCCAGGGTAAAAGTTTTCCAGGAGAAGCAGGCTTCATCAGTCAAGAAACAGTCTGCCATTAAAAAACAGGGCTACTCCAGTTCATCTTTGTCTTCATCATCCTCGTCGTCGGACAACGCAGATTCGGGGGATGACGTCTGGAAGGTCCACCGAAAGCACATCGAGAAGGCCAAGAGGACCATTGACCTGTGTAAAGGCTGTGGGGGCAAGCATCTGTGAGCCGTGCCCATTCCGGTCTGCACACTGTCATAGATGTGGAAAGAAAGGGCACATTGCAAGGGTTTGCCACTGCCACAGCGAAGGCCAAGAGGGCAAAGACCACTGTTCTCACTGAGATCTGGCCATCTCCAAGGTGTCGTCCACTACGCCGGGGTTGTCCAGGATTGGCAACATCGCAGAGAGGTTCGTCATGACCGTCAAAATCCAGGGGTCACCAATGCAGATGGAGGTCGACACGGGGTCGGCGTACTCCATCATTTCACAGCAGGCTCAGCCGTGCCTCAAGGCATTGCAAGTCTCCCTCCATGATGTGCAAGTCCGGCACATCCCGTTCATGGGCATCGGAACATTCTAGGTCAAGTTCAAGTCGCACACCGCATCACTACCACTGGTTGTTGTCAAGATCGGTAAGAGCAATTTGTTGGGGGTACAGTGGTTCCAACCCCTGGGAATTGCCTTCTCCGGAATCAATGCCATGGAGACCGACCCAATCCAAGCCATTTGTGCACAATATCCTGAGGTTTTCCGGCCAGGGTTGGGGTTGTACACTGGCCCTCCTTTTGACTTTGACACATCTGTCCAGCCCGTGAGTATGAAGCTGAGACGTATCCCTTTCACCCTCAAGGAAAAGATTGAAGCTGAACTGGACAAGTTGGTGGGGATTCTGGAACCTGTGGACTCTGTGCCGTGGGAGACCCCTATTGTCACTGTTCTTAAACCAAATGGGGATGTGCGCATTTGCGCTGATTATAAATATACTATTAATAAGGCAATAAGGGCAAATTCGTACCCAGTTCCAGTAGTTAGTCACTTTCTGGCTTCACTGCATGGGGGAAAGTTTTTTGCAAAACTGGACCTTGCTCAGGCGTATCAGCAGCTGCCTGTCAGTGCCGAGGTGGCCAGCTGGGAAACCATTATTATACATAGGGGTGCGTTTAAAGTCAACCGATTGCAATTCGGCGTTAATGCCGTGCCTGGTATATTCCAGGCTCTTGTGGAGTGATTATTGAAAGGTCTGCCAGGGGTGGTTCCATATTTTGATGATGTGTTGGTATCTGCGGGGTCCAGGGATGACTTGGCCAAGAGATTGGGTATAAGAACATAACATAAGAACAGCCTTGCTGGAACAGGCCACAGCCCATCCAGTCCAGCATTCTGTCTCACACAGTGGCTCACCATTTCCTTCAGGGTATTCCCAAGGAGATGCCTTCACCTGCTTAGGATTCCCTGGAAATGGCATTGAGAGATATCCTGCCTATCTCTCCAACCCGGAGGTTGTCCTTAGGTAGCCATAATTATAGCCATTGATAGCCTTGTCCTCCATGAACTTGTCTAATCCTTTCTTAAAGCTGTCAAGACTGACAGCTGTCACCACTTCTTCTGGCAGGGAGTTCCATAGACCAGTAATCCTCTGGGTGAAAAAGTACTTTCTCTTATTTGTTTGAGAACTAGTACCCAAAAGTTTCATGGAGTGTCCCCTAGTTCTAGTGTTGTGCGATAGGGAAAACAGTTTTTCCTTATCCACTTTGTCCACACCGTGCATGATTTTATAAACTTCAATCAGGTCACCTCTTAGACGCCGTCGTTCAAGAGTGAAAAGGCCCAACCGTTGCAGCCTCAGATGGTAAGGAAGGTGTTCCAGTCCCCTAATCATTCTGGTTGCCCTCCTCTGCACTTTTTCCACCTCTATAATATCCTTCTGGAGGTATGGCGACCAGAACTGTACACAATATTCCAGATGGGGCCTCACCATAGATTTATAAAGAGGCAAAATGACACTTGCTGACTTATTTTCTATACCCTTCCTAATGATCCCTAGCATTGAGTTTGCTTTTTTCACTGCTGAGGCACACTGGGTTGACACCTTCATTGAGCTGTCCACCAGGACACCAAGGTCCCTTTCCTGGTTTGTCGCAGAGAGTTCAGACCCCATCAGTTTATAAATGTAATTGGGGTTTTTTGCCCCAACATGCATCACTCTGCACTTACTGATGTTGAAGCTCATTTGCCACTGTTTTGCCCACTCCCCCAGTGTCAAGAGATCCCTCTGGAGCTCTTCACAATCTCTCACAGTTTTCACTACCCTGTATAATTTAGTGTCGTCAGCAAATTTGGCTACCTTGCTTTTTACTCCTACCTCTAGATCATTTATGAAGAGGTTGAAAAGCAGGGGTCCCAGTACTGAACCTTGGGGGACCCCACTCTTTACTTCCCTCCACTTGGAGAAGTGTCCATTTAGTGCTACCCTCTGTTTCCTGTCCCTTAGCCAGTTGCTGATCCAGGACAAGACCTGTCCCTTTATTCCATGACTGGTAAGTTTATTCAAGAGCCTTTGTGTGGGACCTTGTCAAAAGCCTTCTGAAAGTCCAGATAAACAATGTCAACTGGATCCCCCTTATCCACATGCTTGTTGACACTCTCAAAAAATTCCAACAGATTAGTGAGGCATGATTTGCCCTTGCAAAAGCCATGTTGGCTCTCCTTTAGCAGCGCCTCCTCTTCTATGTACCTATTAATTCTATCTTTTAGGATGGTTTCCATCACTTTACCTGGGACACATGTCAAACTGACAGGCCGGTAATTTCCTGGATCACCCCTGGATCCTTTTTTGAAAATTGGTGTTACATTCGCTACCTTCCAGTCATCAGGCACAAAGCCTGATTTGAGGGAAAGATTATATATTTTGGCTAGGATATCAGCAATTTCATCTTTAAGTTCCCTGAGAACTCGTGGATGGATGCCATCTGGTCCTGGGGATTTGTTAGTGTTTAGCTTAACAAGACATGCAAGGACCTCCTCCCTGGTTATTTCTATCTTGCTTAATTCTTCGGTTTCCCTCCCTACGAAGATAGGTTCTGTTTTGGGCATGTGGTCTCTATCTTCTTCAGTGAATACTGAAGCAAAGAATTCATTGAGTCTCTCTGCAATCTCTGTTTCCTCTTTAATAACCCCTTGCCTTCCATTGTCATCTAATGGTCCAATGGCCTTCCTAGTTGGGTTCTTACTTCTAATGTACTTAAAGAAGTCTTTGTTATTCCTCTGAGTATTTTTAGCTATACGCTCCTCAAAGTCTTGCTTTGCTTTCCTGATTGTTGCCTTGCATTTGTTCTGCCAGAATTTATGTTTCTGCCTGCTGTCCTCATTTGGACAAGCCTTCCATCTTCTAAATGAGCTTTTCTTGCTCTTGATCACTTCCCGAACAGCTCCTGTAAGCCACATTGGAGTCCTCTTGGACCTGGCAGTGCCCTTTTTCCTTTTGGGTATGCATTCCAATTGGGCCTCTGTTATTGTTTTTGTAAACAGCCTCCATGCCACTTGGAGTGTTTGGACTCTCTCAATTTTCCCTTTCAGTTTCTTTTTTACTAGTTTCCTCATCTTTGGGAAATTTCCTTTTTGAAAATTTAAGGTCTCTGTGTTAGATTTTATCAGTGACTTGCGGTCTATGATCAAGTTAAACATAATTGAGTTGTGGTCACTGTTCCCTATTGGATCAGTCACATTAACATCTTGCACCAGATCCTGAGTATTACTCAGGATCAAGTCAAGGATTCTTGTACCTCTAGTTGGGTCTTCAACCATCTGTCCCAGGGAACAATCATTGAGCATATCTAGGAACTTTATCTTTAAAAAATGGTCTTTAAAAAATTCCAAAACACAGGTCTCTGCGTCAAGAAAAAAAAGTGTCACTTCTGCACGTCCGAGGTGGATTTCCTGGGGTTTCGAATAACATCAGAGGGCATCAAGTCGTCCCTGGAAAAAGTTAAGGCTGTAAAGGATGCCCCCAGACCCAGGTGTAGGAATCCCTGGCTGTCTTCAAAAAGGTGGAAGTGACTTACGAAGACAAGGTCATGAAAACTTGGCCGAAGATCAGCCCTATGACTGATCTCCCCTAAAATAGAGGGTCACCAAATTTCCTGTTATTGCAAGTTGTGTTCACGAGCACACCTTATGAGTAATCCCACATGACTGCTTGCACCAACCAGCACCTTCCCCACCCCATTTCCTGCCTTGTTATTGTGCAGTTAATAAAACAAGCTGGGAGGGCTTTGTTTTCAGAGATCTCTCTCCAACCCCAGGAAAAGTTGACTCTGGGTCTGTCTCTTTTTGTCTGTTTGTTTGTGCATGACTGTGATCTCTGTGTGTGAATCCATCAGGGAGGCTGGTGTGAAGGCCTCCCCCATTACAACAGCTGGCAGCCCGAACGAGGGACTAAAGAAGAACCCTCCCACATGAGTGGACACCTTTCATCCATGGCTTATCATCATCTGGCAAGATACCAAAAGTGCACTTAACTGATTCCTGTCTCAGGAACTCCTCAGGTAAGCCACAAGGTTGCAGAAGGCTCAGGGAAAGAGCTTTCTTTCTTTCATTTCCCTTTCATCCTTCATAGAAGTGGCTGGTTCCCTTCTATTCTGGAATTCAGGGAAACAGATACAGGTGTTCATTCACTCTCAGGGGAAAAAATTCCACCCTGAGAACATTGGAATGGCTTCACATCCTGGCCAGAGGGCCAAAATGCTGTAGGCGTCGCTGCATTCCTCCCTTGTCCTGACCCTTCCTCTTCCCTTCCTTCCTGTCATTTGTCCAGCTAAATGTAGCCCCCCTGATGAGGGAAGAGAGCAACTGTCTGAAACAGAGAGAATTCATGGGCAGAGCAGGCAGGAGGGAGGGGTGGAGTCTGTGTACAGGGAAAGGATTTGCAGCCGGAGTGCTCACCAGCACAGAAAAAATAGAAGGAAATTTGAGCACAGGGAGTGAGGCAAGGCCCTCGCCCTTTCCTGCCCACAACAGCTCATTCCAAGATGTGGAAGAGGGGGGGGTTAGAATTGAGTGAGGCAGTGAACAGAGGGAAAGTCCTGGTCCTGGGCGTGTCCTTTGCTCTTTCAGAGGCAAATCAGTGTGTGTTGCTGCCTCAAAAAAGCCTTCTTGAAATCATTTCT